>OZ026523.1:57553240-58833782 GCA_964019695.1 Loripinus fragilis
TGTCAGTCACCATAGATATGCTAGATTAATGCTAAACATTTAAAGATACGTGCAGTTTGGAAATAGGCCAGAACTCAACTTTAGAACCATAACTCAGCACTTTTACTATGCTTAGTATAGAACTATGGTACTCTGAGCTTCAATTCTAAATCTTGACAAGTGCTGACCACCATTTATGAAACATTAGGCTTCTTTTAAATATGAGATAATACTTATTTTGTTTGTTTTGATTCTTTACAATCCTGTCAACAATTTTTCAATTATGTTGAGATGGGTCTTCCTGGGTTGAACAAGTGCTAAGCTGCAGATAAAAAGGCTTTCAAGTGCCCTGCCACAAACGAGTAGGGAAAAAGTAGTGATAAAAGCTTTGAAAACATCTTGAGCGAAAAAGTGATTTTGGACTTAAAACAGTAGGGACAGCTGGGCTTTTTCAAATACATAATTCATAAAAAAGAGTCAGTAATCAGGCTGTCAAGTGCCCTTCAACAAAAAGTAGGGATTAAGAATTGGAAAAAAAGAAGAAAAAAGTAGCAATTAAATAGTAGGGCTTTTCTAAGTACAAAATCATTACTATAAATTGTTAGAAAACATCAAATAAGAAAATTTTAATTCAATATTTAAGCAGGATGATAGATATGACAATAATACTCATGATAATACTAGCAAAACAGAAAGACTTTTAGTTGAAAATTCAAAATAGAGGTGTTTCAGCTGTCTGCTCCCTGGAACAATACAATAGCTTGTTTCTAAAATCCAAGCAAGTGAAGCGAGCAAGGAAAAAAATCTGTATATTTATCGTGTAAATGGCATTTTAGAGTGAAAAAGTAGGGATAGTGGAAGCAAAATGCATATGAACAAGAAAGCTTCATCATTAAAAACATATTGGAGGAGTTTCTGGAAAGATCCGGAAGACTCATCAAAACAGCCTAAACAAAATATATTAGATATCGCGGACCACCAAATATTCGCGAGAAGGCACTAGATAATACTGTCGTGCCAACCAAGAGTGACAGTTACGTAATACTTTGTTTATGATTGATAAGTAAACCATTAACCATTACACTCCACTTGAGCTGACCCGAATCGATAGATAACTTGTGTATTAATCCTATCCTGTGGATAGGATTAATACACAAGTAATCTATCGATTATAAGTCGCTGATAACTTTGTAAACAAAACATGACGTCACTGTCACTCTTGACTGGCACAACAGTACCTGTGAGATATTGCGGATTAAGGGCCATGATAACAGAATTACGTAATAGTTATACCATGGGTTGTCCGCCTGTACGTGGAGATAATCCACGAGCTTTAGCGAGTGGATTATCTAACGTACAGGTGGACAACCCATGGTATAACTATTTTTACCACCTACATCAGTGTAGACCTTGCACATTGTGAGATATTTTGTGCTAAAGTTGGCAAGGGTGGTATAAAGAATAGTAGAATATTTTCGAGAAAAAGTAGGTAAAAGTAGGAATTCGACAAAAAGTAGGGGAATAGTATGGAAGTAGGGCCCATTTGAAAACCTTATTACTCAATCAATTTTCTGTCAAAATCAGCATGTTAATAGTTGTTCGATTTTTTTTGTTTGATTTGATTATTTACGTTCCATCATCAATCTTTCAGTTAACAGGGACGGGTCTTCCTGGGTTGAACCAGTACTAAGCTAGGATAAATGTGCCTTTATCAAGGTCCCCAACGCAGTGACGCCAATGAGGCTCGAACCCGCGGCCCCTCTGTCTCGAGTCAAGCACTCTACAACTGAGCCACTGCGCTCCTAAGTAAAAGCTGTAACAATAAAACCACCAAAACAGAATTTTTAAACTTCTAAAAATAAAAAAAAACTGCAAAATTTAGTGGCCTGCCTAAGAAATTTAAGAGTTTAAATTTATAAAAATCGAGCGAGTGAAGCGAGCGAGAAAGTTTTTAAATGATTTTATTGGAACAATTTTAACATGACCCTCCCCCTGCTGAGAAGCCAAAGTTAAAGGTGACCCCCCCCCCCCTGTTAGCTACATGGAAATTCCTATGACCCCTTCCCCCTACTATTGAGCCGCCCCCTGACACTTAAATAATGAGCGGTCCGTAAATAACCATGATACGGACAGTACCCTTTTTTCTAAAGAAAAAAGCGGGTAAATTAGCAATTTTGACGGGTTTAGTCAAATCTTTGCATGCTTGATTTTGCCTATGCATTATGTAGTCTGCAGGTTGTTTTTCATATTCAGATAAAAGAAAAAAAATATGAATACAAATCAGAGTGTCAACAATTAGTTTGGGCTCAGAGTATGACCAATGGCTTGTCGGGCCTGATCTGGGTACAAACTGGTTGCAAACAAGAGTATACAAGGAGTTTAACCGCGTAGGCCTACGATGTTTAGTCTGGAGTGGTAATCATTCATGGGGTACCCTAAAAGAAATCCCGACTATAAATTTTGCTTTCTTCTCTGATTCCCAGCTACAAAAAAGCCTTTTCAACTATTACTTTAGGTGTCCCTACTTCTTACCTTATTATTTCCAGATAAATGCATAAATCCAACGGTTTGGCAGCTCATCTGCGTCTTCCATCTTAAAATGACATTGGCTCGCGCGATGAACGTCGCTAGCGGTTTTACCAGAAAAAAAGTATGGAAGCTCAAAAGTGTCATCTTATTCAATTTTAAAAGTAAGAAAGAGGGCAAAGATCAGGAATCGATACAGTCAAGCACCACACCTGATCTAGGATACCAATTGGAAAGTGACAGCGTCACAATTAGACAACACAAACGAGAGCCAAGAGGTCAGCCCTTTCCCAGCAGGTAACCACAAGGCATCAACAAACAGACGTGCATGAAAGTATATTAAAACAAGACAGAAATAACATAAATGATCCACAAAAGAAGCACTTTTTTCACTATTTACAGATTTCAGTGTCCCCCTTTTTTAAATTTCTGTTAATGAATGTTTTTTCCGCAACTCAATGGGCACCTTTCAAGTTTAGTGCTATTAGCAAATGCTAAGGCTACTTTTAGGGATTTCAATGCCTTTATTGAGTCACAATAATGAAGTCAACACACATAGGTATTTCTAGGTGACAAATAGAGAGAGATGGTCCCTATCATGTTAAGTGCTTCTCTTTTCAGGCTCAAGCAACAGTAACAAGAAGCGGTCCATATAGATCAAGATATGACAGGTGCTTTTATAATGCTGATGTGGAGCAGAATTAGTCTGTACAGAGAGCTGCAATATTATATGGAGTTCCTATTACTACATTAAAGGAAAGAATCAAAGGTGGCATTTCTGTTGATGTTGTCAAGGCCGGTCCAACACCATTATTTTCACAAGAACAAGAAGCCATCCTTTCATGGCACATTAACACAATGGCTGAGTTTGGATAGGGCTATTCTAGAAAGGAAACCATCAATCTTGCTACTGAATATTACTACCATCTAGGACTAAGGCAGAAGGAATCATCTCTCCGTTTACCATAGCTTTACAGCTTCTTGTAACGATGGCCAGAATAACGTGTTAGGAAACCAAGAAGTCTGGAGGCAGCCCAAGCCAAATGTGCGACAAGACCTGTCATTGATAGATATTCTGAGTAACTATAGAAAATCCTAGCAGCAAATAATTTTCATGATCACCCAAATACTATCTTTAATGTTGATGAAAAGGGCCTTTCAATGGATCACAAAACTCATCATATAATTTTTGGCATTACATACCACAGGAGCTTGAAGTTCGGTCCTTATATCACCTATATAGCCTCAAAACCAAAAGCTCACGGTGTCATTACGTAGTAATGACCAGGTCATTACTACGTAATGACATTGTGAGCTTTTGGTTTTGAGGCTATAGGGGTGATTTAAGGATCGAACTTCAAGCTCCTGTGTACATACAGACCACAAGCTGTAACATCTGGAAAATAAAAAAAACAGGAACTGTTATTGATGTGGGAAATGCCATGGGTCAGCAAGTGCTGCCTTTCTTTGTCTTTCCTGGAAAGCGTTTCGTTGGTGGTCTTTTAGAATGAGCATCTACTGGAGCAACATGGACTATGAGTGAAAGTGGATGGTCTAACTTAGAGATTTTTACCAGATATATACAGGAGCATCTTCTTAAGTTTTTCCCGGTAAGTGATGCTAAGTCCCCAGTTCTTGTTTTTTTATTGGCCCCGTATCCCCAATGCTACATACCAAGTCCCAAGGTCACCGGCCTTCTGGTTCTGGAGGAGAAGATTTTTAAAGGGGTTTAACCATATATGGGCATGGCGGTCATCTTAGTCATGTGACCAAAATAGTTTGAGTAAATTTTGGCTTACTTAGTATAATGAGCCTTCACATGAAATTTGAGTTCAAATGGGCCAATGGTTTGTGAGAAAACTATATTTTTATATATTGATGGGACTCCAATATGAGCGACTCAGCTGAAAGGTCAAAGGTCAACCTTGACCTTTGGAACTTATTTATAGCCATTATCTCGTTATTATAAACATATTAAGTGAGAATGATGACTAAGTTTTTTTTAAAAAAATCATTTTTCAAAAAAAATCCCATTTAAATGCATAAAGAAGCAATTTGACCTTGACGTTAAGTAGGTCAATGTCATCATAGGATCATCATTTGAACAAACTTGGTAGGCCCTACATCCCAAATGCCACATACAAAGTCCCGAGGTCATCGGCCTTTTGTATCTGGAGAAGAAGATTTTTAAAGGGTTTTATCATATATGGGCGTGGCGGCCATCTTAGTCATGTGACCAGGACCATTTGAACAAACTTTTGTTTCCGCGTCCTAAGGAGTTTCCATATGAAATTTGAGTTTAATTGGTCCAGTGGTTTCAGAGGAGAAGATGTTTCAAAATGTTGATGGACCGACGGAGGGACTATGGAGTGACTGGTATACTATTAGCTCACCATTGAACCTTCAGCTCAGGTGAGCTAAAACCAATAAAGACCCACAAAAGAAGTACCGCCTTGGAACGGTCAGTAAAATATTTTCCTGGAGGGCTCAAACCGGTTTAACGGCGCACCAACCTCCCACTTAGTTCAGATGGGGATTAAGACACATAGATGTTTGATTTGCATAAAAGACCCCTAACTTATCAATGCATCATCTCCTAGAACATATAAATCAATATATAAAAAGGAGATAGAGCAAAGATAAGGACTCAGCAGTAAATAAAACTGAATACCGGAGCAAAAGAAATACAACAGGTAAACTCCGGTGGGCCTGACAAACAGCGAAAGCATCAGGCCCCTATCATCTCATCAATAGATAAGTCTTTAAGTCGGAACCATCATAGAGTCTGAAGTCTGACCCACTGGCGTGCAATTAAAGAGGAAAGCAAAGTTGCCAATCGTGATTGGGTTGACCACCAAGCATGCAGTCTGTTGCAATACATTAATGTTATTACCAATCTTTTTATAATGGGAAATTATTTTATTGAACTGCGCTGAAAAATTATTAGAGCCAACAAGCTTCTTCAATGTATACACCAAGTCTCAATAGAATTCAGGTTCCAAAAGTCTATGGCACAAGAGAGATTTAAGTCCAACTTGGAATTTAGACATCAAATCATAGTATCGCCTATAAAATTTAGAAAAAGTTTTGCGAAGTGTATGCTACCGATAGCCTTATTTAAGAAGTTTCTGAGTTAACAATTTATTGCGAGTGTTGATTGTATTGATTGTGTACTTGATTGTATCGATTCGTGATCTTTGCACCCTTACTAACTTTGAAGTCGGTAATATAGCTAGATGCTCTAGCAAACGAATTAGTTAAGAGATATAGACTCCATAGGATGTAGAGCGAGGAACATCACCATCTTAAAATGGGAAATTGACAATTTCATAAACAAAGTCGTCACGCTTATCATAAATTTTGGTAGAAACTATAGCATTAGAAATAGACAAATGCAAGTCTTAAGATGCAGCTTCGGTATCAGAGGTATTGGCTTTATTAAGTTGGAACTCTGAAGGGTATATTTGAATTACCATATCGTCCAAATAAACATTATTAATGTTTAAAATATCGTCCAAATATCTGGATGTTGTGTTAAAACGCATCAATAACACCAGCCTGCTTATCATCAGAAAGAGACATCATAAAGTCCCTCTCATAACAAAACAGGAATAAATCTGCAACCAGGGGAGCACAATAAGTGCCCATAGGAATCCAAACTACTTGTCTATACAGCTTGGTGCCAAATCGAATAAAAATGTTGTCCAACTAAAACGTCAGCATTTTGACATGACCATGCATGATAGTTTTTAGGGTTTTCTGAAGTAAAAAATGCATTTCTGTCATTACATGCAAGGTAAGGAGAGCCTTCTCTCTGGAAGGTTCTTTCAATAAGATCAATAAAATTATCATTAATGAAATTATGAGGTAAAGTAGTGTAAAGAGTAGAAAAATACTAAGTAGACAAACTGGTCGCATTGAAATCTCTAGCTTTAAGTTCATCTAAAATCTCACCTGAATTTTTATAGACCTAAATAGGTTTTACCGGATCTCTCATATACTTTTTCACAGTACTTGATAACATGTTTTAACAGCTGTAAGACATGGGGTTAAGTCCCTAGTTCTTGTTTTATATGATGGTAACAAGAGCCACATATTTATTGGATTCATTGAACAGAATTATATCATCTTGTTTGACCTCCAACCACACTGCAGTCATATTTTACAGCTTCTAGATATGAGTTGTTATGTTCCTTTTGAAGTAGCATGAAATGCAGCCTGTCATTTAAACTTACGAGAAACTGGAGGGAATACCATAACCAGATATGATATATGTAGACTGGCCTGCAAGGTATACAATGCTACCCTAACGCCTGCCAACATCCAATCAGCATTCAAAAAGGTGTGGACTTTTCCCTTTTAATTGAGCAGTTATGTCAGACTCTGCTGTGGCTCTTTCTCTGTCCTTTTCCAGACTCGTTCCAGCAGCCCCAGTCCGCAATTATCCTCAACATCCAACAATGACACTAGAGACACTGCTGTGATATAATTAACCCCTACTACTGCTATCAGCACTGGTATGGTTGTCAATTTCCTGGAATCGCGTGGTGTAGAAATATTGAAAAATGTTAAAGCTGCAAAAATCAGAAATACCCTTAGCAAGGTGGTAAGTGGCAAAGCCATAACTGATGAAACAGTTGTACAAAATATAAAAAAAAAATATTATTCAGTCTCACGCTTCCAACAAAAAGAAACCTAAAACTCCTGAACAATCCAAGATCCAGTTACAAGCTTCCAAGAAAAAGAATCCACCAGCCCCTGGACCCTCCATTACTCCAATACAAAAGAAAGCAAAATTCAATCCATCACTTAAAAGGCCTGTCACATTTATACCCCATATCAGATTCAGATAGCGAATCTGAAATTTCTGAAGATGACAAATGTTGTGTATGTCAAAAATGTACTCTTGAGGCAGTACGGATGTGCACATCTTTATTTTTTTTACTAAATGGGGTCAATGTGACCAACGTAATCGATGGTTCTACCTATCTACTGCAGTCCTGTGAAAGTTTTCAGGCGAGGAGATGGCTTCTTCTACACAGAGTGAACCCAGAAAATGTCTGAACAATAATAATTTGTAAATAAAGTGTTCAAATATTTATAAGAATTTTTAATTCAAAACAGAATTGTTCTCTAAGTTTTTAGTAATTGTTAAATTTTCATTGTTAGATTTGTTAAGCTACCTCTGAACAACAACTGTGTTGGATCTAATTTGCCACCATACTATAGAAAGCCCAAACTGGACTAATAAAAAATGGACCATCGAATTCTTATGACGTAGTACACATGAGCTGGTAAGTGACCACCATGTTTGTTTATACTTTTGTAACTGAATTGCCTGGCCGAATTTGATTCCCTGTCACACATAAACATGTATTTGATTGAAGTTGTCTTAAGGTGTAAAATATCGACTTGTGTATTGTTTATTTTCTGCCAGCCACTAACCAGTGTTCTTACGGCGCTCAATTCCCACGACATGGTAATACCATATCAGTACCACAGTTTGGATTTTGACCAGGCCTGACATTTTGCAGAATATAAGAAAAGAGTCCAATAAAGGGATTAAAGTGAAGCTCTCAGAACGAGCGGGGCACTTTGAGGCCAAAATTTAGCAGATTTGGTGAAATTTTCTTTTTGTGCAACAAACCGCATCGTCTACAACAATTCCATTAAAGGAACGCTTCTAAGTATGTCATCAAATGGGTTGGGTTATAAAACAGGCATGCAATAACTGTTTGTGGTATCGAAGCCGAGGGCAATATTGCACCTGGTCGTCCACGGCTCTGAGTGGTAATAGTTTGACTATTCTAGAAACAGGCATGAACTAACTATACTACAAGGTTAGCTTTTTAAAAAGCTTAGAACCATCGCATGGCGTTTTACAGTTATTAAAGAAGAACTTTTATAGTGTTTTATTATTGCATTTGCTGAAGCCACTCTTTTCAGTGTTTCATGGGCTTCAAGCTCTGAGTATCTTTTGTTTTAGTTAACGATTTGTACATAGGTGAGCCATTGGAAGCAAATAAAAGACGGGAAATATGCATATTCCAGTAAGACTCTGCTCATGAACACACTGAATAATTGTAGAGTTAACCCCCTCCCCAGCAGTATGTATTAGGTCATTCACCGTATTCCTCAATCGAAGTCAATGCACATAATGCCTAGGGGGCATATTGAAACTGACCCATCTACATCTAGATATTTCGTCACATTAAGTCTAGAATATCCGAAGGACCCATGTTTTGATAGGGATTCTTGCTCAGTGGTAAGGTCTCTAATAGAAACAACCCAGTATCCAAAGTATATCAACATCGCTCACGCTATGATGGAATTTTAGAAGTAACTTGGTCGACGGGGAGTCTGAGAAAGAACTGTAAAAGACACTGCTGTTTGGGAGTTAACACCTGATCCATTTCCACAACTTGCTAATGAAACAGGTCCGAATCGAACACGCGCCCAATGAAAGTTTACTAACGTATATCACCAGCTGCTTTATCGACAGCGAAAACTGTCACTCGTTTGCAATAGCAGCGGGTGATAGTATACATTTATTTCGTGCCTGTTTCTAGAATAGTCAAAACTTTTACCCTGAGGTGCCGTAGACGACCTGATGCACTATTGCACGGGGCCGAAGGTCGTCCACGGTACCGAGGGGTAATAGATTGACTATACTACAAACAGGCATGAAATAACTGTTTTATTACCAAACCCATTTGATGGCATACTTATCAGCGTTCCTTGAATGAGTTGCTATAGACGATGCGGTTTTGTTACAGAACAGAATATTTCACATAATCTGCTCTAGTTTGGTCTCAAAGTGTTCCGCTTGCTCTAAGAAAGAAAACGAGTACTCACACTTTATGTTTCTGATAATGAGTTATGGATGCTGCAAGGTGCCAAACGATGCCTCATAAATTATCCGCCATTGTTTTAATGTAAGAAAGTTGTATGACGCTCTCTATCATCTTTTGGACAATATATTTTATAAATCGGCTAATTTGTAGATATTCCAAAAGGTAAAACTTATACTCCTCTTGTTGCAGGTTTGTTTTTGATCTGTTTCGAGAGATACTTCATGTTGTCTTTTTCTGTCAATGATCAAGGTGATGTTATAAAAGCAATTAACTCTACTAATATGGATGTTCTTTATTTAGAACAAATGATAAGTCTGATATATCCCACAGAACTTTGTGATTGTTGGCAGTTTTCTACGTTTTATATTCTCCCAGCAGACCCGTCACCGTTTTGCATACCAGTGACTGGGCAATGTAAAATAATACAGCATTCAAAATTTGATCCAAATATAATAATTTATTATGTGGTTCAAGAGTTATGAGCATTTTCACTATCTGACCACGACTGGTTGGACTGATGCTCAACAAAGCTTCGACCATCAAAAAAGGCTGTTACGTATGCCAACGGTTAGAAAATGTTGACATGCGAAATTTGATCAAAACATATCATGTGATTCCAAGAGCATTTTCACTAATTGGTAACGGATGGACAAACAGGCGACTAGTGCACATAATATTTCACTGCTTCGTATCAAAGTTATCAAGGGAACTATTAATTAATCTTCACATACATGTACTAGAGAAAATGCACAGGTCAATAAAGAACTGGGATTAGAAAATTACCCCTTCTAATGTTTTGACTGCGCTAGGCACTATGCACTATATGTATGACTAATCTTTTGAAAGCATTCACCGGTCGTTGATATGGAAAGTGATGATTTCAGCAAAATGAGTTATTCTTGCTTTTGAACCAAAGGCTGACTTGCAGAAAATCACTAATTTCCATGTAATTATCGCATTCAGTTTATTCTAAACAAGTTAATTAAACAATGAATCACCCACCGTTGAATACTCAAAAACAACACCAATTAACAACACACACACACACACACACACACACACACACACACACACACACACACACACACACACACACACACACACACGAAACAAATAATTGAGAGTAAGATTGCCCCAGTAGAACGAACCTTTAATAACGAGACATGGTACGTCAAAGTGCATAAAACAATTTAGGATTGGCCAAGAGAACCTGATTTACTGAAAGGATGACTGCCAGTATTGGCGTTGTAAACTATCTTAAAAGATAAAAAAAAACTCCAGAGATGTAAACAAAATGGCAACCATAGGCGTAGCTCCCATTGTGCAATTACGCAGGTGCGTAGTGAAAATTGTACTCATTCAAAGGAAATCACAAAAATGTGGAAATAGTGTATTTCATACCCCAAAGACCTGCTCTTAAAGGAAAGAATTCGCTCCCGGAGGGAGCAAATTCTTTCCTTCAAGAGAAGTCCCCATTTTGAAAAGGGAGATAATTTATGAGAATCATTGCTGATTTCAGTAGGCTCCCTCTTTTTTGCGTAACTAGTTCAGCGTTCTGGCAACGCTATTGGGTACGTCAGTGAATGGATGGTCAGACATGGATAGTGTACACTCCGTGAATCTACAGTAACAAATTAATGCCTGACATAATTGGACCGGCTCACACAGCGATTTTGGTACTTATCGCATATGCGCAAATACCTCTAATAAACGACCATGATGACTTATCCAGCGGTATAAGATTCGGGATTAGATGCATAATCTATGGTCTGACTCCTCATCTTACATGTATATTCATACTATGTGTATGCGAGCTGTGTATGCGAGCAATGAAGGCTCTGGTAAATCTGTCCGATATGTGCACACTAGCATGAGTCTTTGCCGCTCACCTAAAGCCCCGGTCCCATAGAGCTTGCTACCTCGCTGCAACTTCTCCGCGACTGAAAAAAAATGAAAAATGACAATCGCAGAGAGTTTGCAGAGGTCACGTCAAGGTTTTACATAATTCGCAACAATGTTGCTGATCGGTCGCCAATCAAAATCAGTCGCCGCTAGTCTTTTAAGCATGTGCAAAAGACTAGCCGTAACTGATTTCGATCGCCGACTAGTTGCAGGATTTTCTAGAAGTAGCTGATTATTCGCTGACCAGTCGCCGAACAGTTGATGATCGATCGCCGATTAGTCGCCGACAGATTTCATGAACGTTTTGGCTCTGAAATCTTCAGCGACTGATCTGCGAGTAATCGGCAGCTGATCGGCGACTGGTCGCCGACAGGTTGCAGTGCTAGCTTCAACAAAAAGCTATCTTGCCATCTTGACAGCGTTGAACAGACAAAACGAGTTAAGTTCACCAATTCAGTCTTTTTGTGTCCCATCTTCATTTTAGCATGTAAACCGTGTATTTGCTAACGCTTTAAGGTTTACAAGTTTAGTTTAGGTTTATGTCTCAACAATCCAGTAAAAGAAAAGCAGTGGAAATGGTCAATAGTCATTCCTTACGACGTTTATCAACAGCAAGTGCCCCCAAAATTGCCAAAAAATTCTGTCCCATCGCCATAGTATGTAATTTTAAGAATGTATTATACGCAAATGGTTGTTTTTATAAGCAGTTTTCAACTTTATTTTTAATTGACGCATATATATACCTTTCATTCTATGTCCCTCATTTGATTGAAAAGTGAAAACAATTTCTTGTTGTACTGGTGTTAATGTCCCACAATCTAATGTGAATTACGTTACCAATTTAACCATTTCACAAATTACAAACCATGCATGTTAAGCTCACATCAAACATCTCTATGTCAAGAGGATTGATATGTGCATGGACAAAAGAAAGGAATTTGGGAAAACATTTTTTTTATTTTTCGCAGATGAAAAGATATCCGAGGTTGTCTAAAAAATCTGCAGTTTTGTGAATTACGTTACGCTATGTGTATTATTTTTTATAAGAAGAGGTACAAATATTGCAATTGAAGCCAGTGTAAGAACTTTAATCTTACTATATAACGAACCATACAAGACCTTTACAAGAAGTTGTTTGCATAGAAAAAAATAAGTGAAAACATAAACTTGTGAATTGCGCTACTGTGAATTACGTTACTGCAATTTTACTAAAATCCAAATACCTTTCTAAATGCATACACTAGCTGAAACAAAATGTTTGTTTTAATCAAAGCAAATCTGCCCCAGTTAATAAAGATCAATTTAAACCATATTACAGTTGTCAATTTACTTTAACATAGGTTTATCTATATGCTCTTGGTACATCAACTCCCCTGTTCATGTAACTTACAAAGATACTCATTATATCAGCACAACATATGCAAAGTAATCTGTTTGAAAAACAAAATCGAATAGTGTAAATCTCTAAGGGAATATGCGTATTTTTTAATGAGCTGTATTAAACATAGGTAACGTAATTCACAAGTAGGTAACGTAATCCATATTCTACAAAAACCCAGATTAGTCCAATCAAAGGCCCAAAGGCAAAAAATCGGCGGTGATTATAAGTTTCTGACTTGTTGTTCAGTTGTTATTTTCTCTTTTTTCAAACCATTCTATCTAGTTGCTGCTACCACTGGAGGTTTATTGGTGAGTTTATGTGTATACTTTGAAACTGGCACACTAGCTTTTGCATCCTGGTCCATTCTAGTTAATCACAGTGACCTCAAATGTTCTCATGACTTACTTTGCTGATAACTTCTATGGTTTATATGATAGATAAAATAGTAAACTTGAATTTATAACTTCTTATCTTCAATTGAATTGAGCGAATTGGCTATGTGAATTACGTTACCATGAACATTTTGCCATTTTTCTGAGAAAAGGCGTATCTTTGTGAATGATGCAAACTTTACTTTTTTGTAATATATGTACATGAAAAGGCATTTACTGAAGTTAGATTATTTATTCTGCATTGTCTTTGTTTGTAGTTAGCCACAAGAAGTTATCAAATACATGGAATATTTTAAATCATTATTCTATATACATATTTTAAAGTGTTATTCAAACTCGATGCAACGGCTTACTTTCAATGGACAAAGGATGATGTAAAAAGTGTTAAGCAACACACAAGAACCTAATATTTTGCAGAAAAATATATGTTTCTTCGCAGGAAATAAGACCAGAGTGTAAAGTATGTGAATTACGTTACCGACCTATTGGCTCAATGTTCTTTAAACAAGGATACAATTTATTATTTCCAATACCAAAGTAGAACGCAATTTTTAGTACTCATCATCTACTGTTTCAAAACCAATATTTTTTTTCTGGTCAACACTTCAAATTTGATGGATACAATTAAAACAATAATTGTTATCATAGAACTACAGTTGAATTCCACAGTCAATTCACAACAAACCTGCTGAGACCATACTGAGAAGTAAAACATGATATAAATTCTACATAATAGGCTTATTTGATCAACAAGAGATCCAAGTAGAAGTGCAGCTCTATAAAAGCTCTTAAATATTTCAGTCTTCTAAGAAATTTGGTATGTACAAGTATACCTCATCACAGTAACGTAATTCACATTCAAATTCAGTGCTGCTCTTTATGAGGCTGAATGAATTGAAATTTTTGGATGCGCACTTTTTTAGACATCATTATCTAATTGACCTATACCAATAAGTAAAAATATAACATAAAATGAAAATCTAAGCCAAAAAAATTGTGGGACAAAAAATTGGCTGCAATTGCTGAACTTAACTCGTTTTGCCTGTGAAAGTGTTTGCATCATGGAGCATAGAAATTGTCAAAAATAGACAGAAGCACCAAGGCAGACGAAACAAATTACAACAAAAATTCAGACTCCTGATTCTGTTGATGAATCTCAGCTGTCCTAGAGACAAATTGAGCCGCAAATATAAGATGCTGCAATGTCAGAGCTAGTAGGTCCCAGCAAAACCATCACAACCACAACTGCAGCGATCTGTTTTGTTGTAAGCGAAGTAACTGTATATATTGTGTGATCATGTGTCAACTTTCACGGAAATGATTTTATTCTTTCCAAACATTTTATTTTTATAAAATGATGGTATAAAAGTCTACAACCAGTTGGCGATTGGTTGCTGACGGTCGCTGATTACTCCGAACTAGTCGCCGATCAGTCACCGACCAATCGCCTAGCTGTCGCCGACCGATCGCCGAGCTGCCGCCGACCGATGGCCAAATAAATTCAAAACTATCACCGAACGTGCGGCTGTCAGAGACTGATCGAAGGTTGGTCGTCGACTTATCAGCGACCATACCAGTAGTGGAAAAAAAAGTTGCAATGGTCGCTGTGGTAGCAAACAAAATCAGTCGCCAAGAGGGTTGCGCCGTGTAGTTGGCTGTCCATTTGAGCAAAAGATGCTTATTGAGTAGAAACTAGCATTCATGCTAATTATGTTTGTATATGTGTAGTTAAACCGATAGGGGTGGATGCCAAGTCTACAAATGTCGCTGGGTCTCAGAATTAGGTCAAAGGTCAACTGGGTGCAAAATAACAAGATATTAGACAAACACTCCTTTCTATGTCACCTTCTGCCTCTATAACATCCATTAAATTCACTGACACTATCCAGGATGTACTTAAAATACCTGTTGCGTGAATAACATGACCGGGACAAGTCTTGAGCGTATGTCCGTGCAAAGTTAAAGGTCATTTAGGTACTTATTTCGCAAAATAAAATTATGTAAATGTTAATGCTGCAATCTCTATCGGTGTCATACCAATCTAACAATGCGAAATTATCATAAAACTGCATGTGAACGGTTTAGAAGTAATACATAGTGGTATTGATAGGTTAACTACAGATCAAGTCAGGATTAAAGGTCACTTAAGTGCACAGTTATTGTAAACATGCATTGAAAACAGTAATCAGCATACCCAACATAACCATTAAACAACAACATAAGTGATTAGGACGTATGAGCACTGCAAACATTTTAAATAAATAAAATATGGGGTATATAATTGTAAACTAGCATCAAAGGCCCCTTGGGCTTCTTATATGGCTATGCTAAGAGACAATCTGCTTTAATTATATAAGAACAGCAAAATGCAGAACAGATTTTATATCCGTGCTGACTAGCACTTTTGTTGTTCGATGATTATGTACTCTTCCAGACTCTAGCTAAGCTCTGTAGCAGAGCAGGCCAGTTTGAGTCATACCTAGGTGTCAAACCGGAAAATAGATTTTCTCTTGATGAGGCTTAATTAGGATCAAGTAAGCACTACATACAGATGCTGTTTTTTTTCTTTCTACAGCTGCATTTAGCCAGGTTGTAAACCCTCTCACAGATTCGGCTTCTTTAGTTCCACAAAAATGGATCAGGCCTCAGACTCAATGTTGACCCTATCCTAAAACTTTCAACGGTTTATAAGTTTCTGGTGCTTGTCCGGTGCTTGTCTTCGGCTGGGTCGACAATGGTTCAAATTGGGGTTGTACCTGTGAGGCGCGAACCATTTTCTTTGTTTCATCATAGTGTGTTAATTTGAATGTTTCTCTATGATTATGCATTGCAAAATTTTGCCTCCATGCGAGCCAAGCAACTAGCATCTAGGGTGAATACTTGGCACCAGATTAATGCATTTTATATCAAAATGGCTTCCACTGCTGTCTGTTGATGTCGTTCCATTGTTTATTGTTGCTCCCTAATGTTTGTGGTAGTTTGATTTTTGATCCTTGTTTTATTTTGCTGTACTTAGTGTCCATTCTAGTTTTGTAACTATATCGCTGAAGAAGAGAAGAGGCGGTTGCTTTACCTTAATTGTCTTCTGCTGTCTTGTGGTTATTAACGCTCTGTGTCTCTTCCTTACAGTGCTGTGAGTTGGTCTGCAGTTAGTGATTGTGGTATTTCCTGGTCATACTCATTCCTTGTTTATTACAATTATAATATATAAGCTCTTTTGTCTAAGTTGCCGAATGATATAACTGTTTGTCAGTGCACCGCTCAAACAGAGAATTATCTAACAATAATTATTGCTATGACAAGTGGGATGCTTCTTGTATATTCGATGTCTCAGTAGCTCTTAGGGTATCTTTAATTCCTCCTGAAATAACCAATTCTTAGTCTTAGGTAATTTGAGAGTTTTAGCTGTCAAAGGATCCTACAAGGTATCAGCCAAATCAGACTTATACCCTCCAAGTACTATGAACTGGTCCTAAACTTGTGGTAAAGTCACAATCTTCCAACATATGAAATGTCCCACTTGTCATCCTATTATGAGGAGGCGAACACTAGGATGTAGTTACATATCACAAGGGCAAACTATCAAGCTAAGATATGGTTTCAAGCAAACCATGCAATGATGGACCTAGAAGATAAACCAACTGAAACTATTGGTTGTTGATAAGGTACAGATGGAATAAAAGTAGTTTGGAAGCATTTGTCATCAATCCCACATGCGTGTATGCAGCTAAGTAGCTGTGGATGCAAGATAAAATGTATTTCAGGGAGATGCAAATGTTCTAAAGCATCTCGGAAATGCACACAATCTAGTGGATGTGATGTAACATATTCTACATAAATTAGATTTGCTTAAGTAATAATTATTGAGAAATAATGAGTTTGCGTGCACTGACAAATCGTGAATTATAACTTAGCAACTTACACAAATGAGCTGATCTAAGTCCAATGTTAAATGACAGAATTGACCAATATGCAGCCGTAGAAACTCCACACAAATCATATATTTGTAGAGCTTACTAACCTTTACTTGATATCCACCAATAGAAAATGTGTTTTGTTGTTTACGACCAGGTATGACCCTATTCGACCTGCTCCGTAACAGAGCCTTGCTAGAGTCTGGAAGATTAGTACCTTATAGTCAGCAAAACACAAAAGTGCAAGTCAGACAGCATGAATTGAAAGCTTTTGTTGTTCTTTATGCTTAAAGCAGATTTTCTTTCAACTTGGCCCTATAAGAATCCAATGAGTTTATTGTGTCCCCGCCATATTCAATGGAGAATCAGCATTGCCTGTACAACCCGTACCATATGTACTGTCCCTTATGTACGCCCTGTACAAAGACATGTTCTCTCATATAATGGCCCTGTGTGGGGGCATTTGTGTCTCACTGTCACATTTCTAGTTTGCTGCTAGTTTACGTTTCTTTCAGTTATGCTGTTTGCTGTGCTTATATGTCCAACTCACTTATACTGATGTTTAATGGTATGTTAGGTATTTTCCATGCATTTTTACCAAAACAGTGCCGTTTAGTGACCTTTAAACCGGGACTGTCATGTAGTGACACTATTAATATCACACTATGCATTGCTTCTTAACCATTCACATGCAGTTTTATAATAATTTTGTATTGTTGGATGTGTATGATACTGACAAAAATGCAACACCTTACATTACATACTTATAATGAAATTTGCACATAATGACTTTTAACCTTGCATGGACGAACGCCCAGTTCTTGTCTAGACTATGCATTAAATAAAACAAGTAATAATTGAGCCGTGGCATGAGATTTCCAACAATTTGACATTTTGACAAGTGTAGACTCTTAACAGGCCTCTGCAGCCACCTTTTAAGCTTAGAAACTCCAAATGATGTTCAGTCAGTAGATTTACACCAATAGACTATTCAAGCGACTAGCAAAGGCTCTGATCAGACTGCGCATATGCGCAGGCTGATCTGAGGCTTTGCTGGTCGCACATACCACATTGTTGGAAATCTCATGCACTGGCTAGTATATTAAGTACAATCTGGATGATCTCAGAGAATCAAATGTGCTATATAGCATGGAATGGCATAGAAAGGAGTGTTTTGTCTATTACCTTGTTATTTTGCACCCTGTTGATCTTTGACCTAATTCTGAAACGTAGGGGCATTTTCAGACTTGGTATCAACCCCTATCGGTTTTACTTCACATATATAAACATATTTAGCATGGATGCCCGCTTCTACCCTATTTTGCCATCAGAAGTCTTTTGTGTGAAATGGACTGCCAACCTCTGTGGGACTGGGGCTCAATAACGAAATTCCATGCACTGACCCATATTAGTGTCCGCTGTAATTTCTTACGTAACATGTGAAGTTTCTTGACAACGTTACGTCAGTGAATCTTGAAATATACGACAAAATGTTTTTTTAAACATCAAGCCATAATAAGCTACGATAGTTTGTTGAAAAAAATGTTTATGATATCCAGGACAGTGGTATGCACTATACATTTATAATTGAAATTTAAGTTACTATTCCTGATCCTGAGAATGTAAGGACTTCAAATCCTAACCATTGGCTGGTGCCTTACAACATTTTAATAGATGGTACTAGCGATATACGAGCCCCTCGTACATTCGATAAAAGAATTTGATTTAATTGCAAGAATTTAAATCTTTTTCCGCCTTAACTTTTCTTTACTTTTAGACATTAGAAGAACGGGGTCCAGGAATGCTATAAGAAGTCTTTGCTAGCGCCTGCAGAGAATGTACTACATCATAAACATAAAGGAAGACAAAGCAGTTATAAAACCATGAGCATAACTTGTCTGACCAGACGGCTCATGTTGACAGGCATCGTTCCCAACGTTTGGTGCGTTCGTTTATGAGGATCATGGCAAGCCTCCTACATTGTACTGGCTACATAAACTTCATAAAATAGCATATAAAACACGTTTTATTTCTAATTTTAGTTCGCATACTGCTATTGAGTTGTCTATTGCCGCACTGCGATTAAAAACAATGTTATAAGAGCAAGTGAAACCGTTTATGAAAGGAATGGTAAAAAATCTAGTTTGGTATATTACAAATTCATGCGAGATTCTTAATAAATTCAAATTTAACCTAGTTTGTCTGCATATGATTTCCTACTCCCTATACTCAAACAAACACTAATTGAATTGATTAATAAACGTTTAAGAGAGTGCTCACTTTATTTGGGTTGGAATGAGAAGTGCGTCTTTTTCACTTTTAACAATTTATGAGATATAATTTGTGGCTATGTCGGAAAGTATGTGATGCTCTCAATCATCTTTTGGACAATGTGTTTGTAAAATTGGCTGAAAATAAACAGACATTTTCTAGGTATTCTTATAGGTAAACTTATGCTCCTCTTGTTGCAGGTTTGTTTTGTTCTGTTTTGAGAGATACTTCATGCTGTCTTTTTCCGACAATGATCAAGGTGATGTTTTAAAGCAATTACCTCTACTATGTCTGATATATCCAACAGAGCTTAAGTTGATTCAAGCAAAGTCTTTTGATACTGAAGCCCCTTTCTCAGTTTTTGATTTGTTCATAACAAGTGGCATAGTTTCATCTAAATATTTATGATAAACAAGATGATTTTAATGTTAAAATATTTATTTTTCCATTTCTTAATGGAGATGTTCCTATCTCCATAACCTATGACGCATATCGATACTTCTTCGTTTTGTGTGAGTATGTTCTAATGCTAGTTACTTCAACTAAGGAAACAAATGTTTCACTGCTAAGTTACTAAACAGGGCTATCAATATCATAATCTTTGAAAGTGTAAGTAAGGGTGCAAAGATCATGAATTGATACAATCAAGTACCACACTTGACCCAGGATACCAATGGGGAAGTGGCAACTCACAGTTAGACACCACAAAATAGAGCGAAGAGGTCAGCCCTTTCCCTGCAGGTGACCTCAAGGCACAAATAAACAGACGCACACAAAGGCATAACAAACACAAGACAGAAACAACATAAATCATCCGCAAAAGAAGTACCACCTTGGAACGGCCTGTAAAATATTTTACTGGAGGGTTAAAGCAGTTTAACGGCACCATCCTCACCCATAATTCAGATGTGGATCAAAACACATAGATTTTTGGTTTGCATGAAAGATTCCCAACTTATCAATGCATCATCTCCTAAAACATATAAATCAAGATATAACAAGGAGATAAAGCAAAGATAAGGACTTAACAGTAAATAAAACTGAATATCGGAGCAAAAGAAATCCAACAGGTAAACCTCGGTGGGCCCGACAAACAGCCAAAGCATCCGGCCCCTACCATCTTGTCAACAGATAAGTCTTTAAGTCGGAACCATCATAGAGTCTGAAGCCCGACCCACCGGCGTGCAATTAAAGAGGGAAGCAAAGTTGCCAACAGTGATTGGGTTGACCACCAAGCATGCAGTCTGTTGCAATACATTAATGCTATAGTCAATCGTTTTATAATGAGAAAGATGCTCTAGCGATAAGGCGTATATTTTCCCTAGTTGACATGAATACAAAAAAAATAGTAAGTGAGTATGATCAGGAAATATCACAATCACAAACTGCAAACAACCCCGTGGCACCACGAGGAAGAGCCGCTCAACCATCACGAGTCACCAGGAAGACAAATTAAGCAAAGCAATCAGCTCCCTCTTCCCCATCAAGATGATTGCAATACTAGAATGGACATAAAGTAACGTACAACAAAACATAGAACAATTACAGACTCCCACAATGGGAGTAACAATAAACAAAAAGTCAACAACAACAGAACCACCGCCTTAGAACGGACAGCAGCCTAAGCCACCGGGGGGCTTAAATGCATTTTACTGGTACCAAATCTTCGCCCTAGATTCTGCTGTTGTTGAAGTACAAGAAATGTTCAGCTCGCATGGAGGCCATCTAACTAATGCAATGTATCATCATGGAAAACACTCTTATCAAATTAACACTCCATGATGAAACAAAGAAAAGGGCTCATGACTCATAGATAGTCAGAGCTAAAGAAAACCTCAAGTTGAGCAACGGTGGGTCCAGCTACAGATAAGCATCAGGCACCAACCCACCTATTAAAGCTTTACGTCAGAGCCGTCATAGAGTCTGAGGCCTGACCCACCGTCGTGCAATTAAAGAGGAAACCATAGCTATAAAACGTGATTGGGTTTAAAACTAGGCATGCAGACTGTCCTTCAAATAGCTCTAATGATTTTAAATTTCGTCTGTTTGGGTAGTATAATATGTATATTTAGCATCAAAATACGTTTCAAAGCGATTCATCAGTTACAAAGAATTGAAAACTTGCGCTTTCTACTCCCACCCCTCATTTTACGTCTTTATACTGGGTGTCGTTTAGACCAGAATTTAAGTAAATCTATTATAGGTTTTCAAAAAGTAAAAGTACTAAATTATTAAGAAAATCAATGCCCTTCGTTTCCAAAACTTTGCAGTATTCCTTCTGCGCATGCGTACGAAATATACTTAAAATTGTGATGTTTGTCACTGAAAAGATGAAACTGGTGTCTTTCAGTTTGTTTTTGGATGCTTTCCCCCCTAGACCCAAGATGCCCTTTGGACAATTGAACAATTGAACGTCATTATGTCAATATACAACATGTGTAAAGGGCGTCTTGGGTCTACAGGGGGGGGGATTGTATAAGTGAAAGAAGACATCAATCATCTGACAAAAATACACCACGTTGCAAGATGGTCGTTTTTATTGTACATCAACTGTATAATTATATATAATATACTCTATCGTGATAAATGTAGGACGATTGTTTACCTTAGTTAAACGGTCTATTTCCCACACATGTTACTGAATAGCGAGCACAGTTGATGATCAAAACAAATTCTCATTCAAAACGAAGTAGATATATTACACGCATTTAGGAAAACCCGTTTTAAATATACGAACCAGCGGGCAAGGGTACATATGTATTTGTTGAGTATGCCTAGTATCTTCAGTCGTTATTTAAACAAAATAAAACGAATGTCTTACTTAGGGAAATAGCCCGCCTTATCGCTAGAAATTCTTATTTTAATGAACTGCGCTGAAAAAATATTAGAGCCAACAATCTTCTCATTTTTCTAGATTATAAATCTACAGACACTCAGAGATGATAGTTAACGACAACGTTGCAATATAATCTTGGTCTTTGACAGATTACCTATCAATCCGACAAAAATGAAGAACAGTTGTCTATACTTTTAAACCTCTTGCCTCACTGCGCTTTAAAATAATGTTATAAAATATTGTGAACAAGTTTACTAGAGGAATGATAAAAATCAATTTTGGTCTATTAAAAATTTAGGTAAGGTTTCTGCGTTGATTTCTCTACTCTACATACTATTATGCCCCCTATAATCTAATCAAAGAAAAAATATTGCATTACTTGAACAAACTTGCAATTGAGAGGACTCTCTTGTAATTTTGACTTCAGAACAGCAAGAGAAAAAAATATGATGTATGGTCATGACAGAAAGTTTGCAACGCTCTCAATAATCTTTTGGACAATATTAGATTTGACTCTAAATTGTTTCACAAATTGTGTTCATTCCATAGGGTACTAATTGTGTTTCTCTTATTGAAGACAAGTTTATGTTTTGGTATGAGTGAGATATCATATTGTCTCCTTCTGGCAATAATCGGGCTGCTATTATTGAGACGTTCAACTATACTTTATGATATATAGATGACTTAGATGCATTTTGATAATCATGAATTTAAACAAATCTTAAGTCAGATATATCCATACAGAACTTCAGTTATCTAAAGCAAATCCTTTGATTAATAAAAGGGATCATATGAAATGATCAATACAATTTTATTTAATTTACTTTTCCATTTCTTCTTCAACATGAGATTGCCAGTTAAAATATATACGGGGTAGGGTTGTTAAAAAGAATTTCATAGAAGAACTTTGGGGTAAATCATGTGAACAAACGATATAAATGTATTTAAAATCTTAAATTGTTTAAAATTAGTGATTCCATTCGCAATTTATTTCAGAAGAACTAAGTCTTTAGGTTACAGATCAATGAATCTAATGAGAGGCACCTGGGGCCCTCGAGCACTCTCCTGAGTCTTGGCTCAAGAGGAGATGATAAGGAAGATTGATCACAATAGCTAAGAAGGACGGTGACAGGCTTGAAAGGTGAGTGGATGCTAAGTACTATATTTAAGAGTAAAATGTTCTGTGACTTGTCAATAATAAACAATCAGAAAAAAACATCATATTTATTAGACGAAATATTACTGCTAGCTGGGCTGCTAAAAGCCAAGATTGTGCTATTCCGGATACAAGCATGAAACTTTCCACACTTGTTAAGGTTGGTGAGCTGATGATTTTAAGATATAGAACCACTTTGACAAATTCCTTTGCACATGCGCAAGACAAAAATCACTTCCGCCATAGGAAAATTTGGTCTTTCTTGACTACACAGACCAGTATTTGTGATTTACATGGTAATATTGACCCACTATATCTCTAGATGTCCTCAAAGACATAAACAAATATATTTTAAAATGTCTAACATAACTACGCATGTGCAAACTTAATTGTATATACTTCCGGTTATCTCGTTCAATGATGTCAAAATTGTAGAAACCATTGAATAAATGGAATACTTATATCTTTTGACTGGGAAATAAATGTGTTTCTGCACAATCACTTATCAAATATTTTTTTCCTGCATATGTATTAATGCTAGAGAACCACTGTATTAGAGCAGTGCAGTCATCGCGGGTCGGTTGCAGTCGATAAGGGCACAAGTAATACTATTTTGGTTCACTGTGATCTATTCTATGAGCTAGTTCTGTAATTACAGCTATTGATTTTCCCGATGATGTTTTCAGTTGCAATTAAAACTTAGGTATTGTAGTCGATTCTGGCTTAATCGGAGCCTTTACATTCTAAAACTAGCTAAGTACCAGCCAATTTCTGAATAGACAGTGGTATTCTTACGACTTGTGTCCGAAATGTGTTCACAGGCTAATGAGTGCGCAATTTAAGTCATTAGTTATGATTTAATAGCAATAAGAATAATCAAGTGAATGTGTTGCATATTTCTGTTTATTTTTTGTGAAGTTGCAAAAATAGTGAATATGATCAGGAAATACCACAATCACAAACTGCAGACAAACCCATGGCACCGCGAGGAAGAGCCACACAACAATTACGATACACCAGGAAGACAAACTAAGCAAAGCAACCAGCTCTCTCTTCCCCATCAAGATGATTGCAAAACTAGAAGGGACATAAAGTAACGAAACATTAAACAATTACAGACTCCCACGATGGGAGTAACAATAAAGAACAAGTCAACAACAACAGAAACGCCGTCTTAGAACGGACAGCAGCATAAGCCCCTAGGGGGCTTAAATGCATGTATGACCAGGCACCAAACCATTTTGTAGCTGTAAGCGAAATTTGAGTAGTCAGGGGCCTTTGTTAACAGCCAGGTACACGAAATGGTATATTTTGCGCCCTGGTTGACTGCAGCCAACCCGCGATGATTAAGCTGTTTAAGTAAAGTGGTTCTCTAGCGCAGCATTTGACATGAACAAATTTCTCTCTTTATGCTGGGGGCAGGCATGGTTTACCCATCATGTTGTTGAATGACTACATACCGTAATGTAACTTTGGCTGTAACTTATGTTATGGAGTTTACGGAAGAATGATTGACTGTCTTTTGCATCTATGTCCATGTAATGCTATGCGTCTATATTTGGTTACTTAGCACCTGGGCCAAGACGACAAGATCACGTGAATCTTATATACAAACGTATACATTTTCAAAGTGATATTTAACCAAGAGAGCTAGCAATATGTGCGATAATCTGCATGTATGCTGATATGCCACAGCCTTCTCTTCTACAGTATTATGATGAATCGTCCGATGGTGCAAAGGTTATCTGTAGGTGGCTTTTCAGGGAGAGAGTTCATTTTTACAAAACACTCAGTTACAGCTGGAGAGCTCGTCCACCGTTTTCCACGACCAAGGAGAGAGGATGTTTCATCGCACCTTGTAAGTGAATAAAATAAAAGCAAGACAATTTGATTTCATACCAACGATGGCCAGCGATTTTGCCAACTCACCGCTTATCCACTGGCAGCTGTTGCACAACATGTATGACCAGAATTACTACTTCAGTGTCACAGTGCAACTGCTTATTTTCTTGTTATCCCTTTTAGCTGCTTCCGTAGCATGAGCAAACATTATTGCATCTGCCTCCTCATGCAAACAAGGCGCAAATGAAGACATATTGCAAGCTGGACACACTCAGACCGAGCTTCTTCTCCCGTAAAGTGAAAGGTTCTCTCCGGAGTATTGTCAAACTGTCATGGCGCATCACCTGATCTCCATCTGTGGTAACTGCTTCTTAGTTGGCATTTCTTATGTGCAAGAAACACAGCAGTTGGAAAGATAGTGAAATAGCTTATTGTCATCTACTCACAAGAAATCTTACCAGTTTTTAGGTACCGCAGTTAATTGATGGGCCGATTTGCCGGTGCATGTCATTTCCTAGTTTTTTCCCTCGTTGATGCTTTTAAACTGTCCGCCTTATAATATGTCCCACACTAAATCCACCCGATCAGCTGCACAAAAAGTTGGCATTACGTATCATATACTGCTCACTGAACACTGCTAACCCCTACAACTTTGAGCATCTGAACAACAATAGAGGCTCCATCCAAAGTGAAATCGTTTACAGGAGGAAATGCCTCGAAGCCAGTCAGTAGCTTTACAACCAAACATATACACCCCACCACCCCACCCCCCACCCCTAATAAAAAAATCCTTGAAATTTTATCATATCCACATAAAGTAGACTGGCGTAGACTAACTACTGTTTGGCTATTGCTCGTTCACTGGAATTGAGATACTGGAAACAATCAGATGGGACATTCATATGACAGATTTGAAGATAGTTAATCGACAGTGTTATGAGGTCTGTGAGCTCGGGCAGCAAAATAAATCTGACTGTCTGCTGTTTGTATGTCTGTCTGTCTTTCAAAAACGCCTATTGCCCTTGGCTTAAAACATAACTTTTTCAGACAGAGACGTCCCCATGTCAAAACAATCCAAATTGGTCATCACAAAGAAAATATGAGGTGCTGATTATGGACCACCCTGGTAGCTCAGGTGGTGTGCACGTCTGTCCAGTTTTTCAAGGGCTTTGAGCTGGAGCAAAGAATCTGAGCGCATGTCTGTCTGTCTGCCACAAGCCAACTATCCCCTTTGCTTTACACTTGACTTGTTAAGTCTAATAACAATATTATATATGCTTAGCGTAGACAAAGCTTTTTTTGAAAGCTTAAACTTGTAATATAATTGGGCTTTGTTTATCGTCTAAATAACATTCGGTTAAAAGAAACCAACTGCGCATGCACATTTAAACAGATCTGAAGGTCCCTATATTAAAGATGTGCAACAGTCCTTTGATGGGGGCATCCGGTTTTGGGCAGTTTACGATAAAAGAGAAATAGAATACCATCTTTGTGCTGTATTCAAAATTTATGCGCATGCGCAGCAAATAAAGAATGAAGTAGACTAAACTACAAACAATTAATATCAGTTATGTCACATTTTATCATTCTACAGCCAACATGACCCCTTCTTTAAAGTCAAACTATATCTAAGATCTATGATAGCACCCTAAAATCAGATAAATGCTTTGCGCATGCGCAGTAGGCATTTCCCAATGTGGTTCTATATCCTATTCTGCTAAGTCAGTCATGGTCTACAACTGTGCCAAATTTCATGCTTGTATCCAGAATAACACATCAGGCCAAATTTTGGCTCTTAGCCGCTTAGCTATTTTAGAAACAGCATCTAGTTGTTTTTTGCTAAGTTGGTTAACAGGGTGGCTAAAAAGGAGACATTGTATCTTGATAATTCTAATTTAATTTCCTACCATATAGGGTGCCCATCTTCTTCGGCTATAAAGTGATGAAACATGGCGGCCACTGAGTGTCTCATCTTGTTCGTTGATTAAACTGGCTCAAATATGTAACTCTATGACAACCGCATTATGATTTAAGAGTTATAAGAACAACAGCTTACTTAAAAGCTATAATGGAGGCCTGTGGATTCATCCTAAGAAGTAATACCCGGGAAGTGCTTTGAAAATGACTGGTATCCACCATACAAAAAGGTGAATATTATCAGGAAATGTCAATAATAAAGCAAACAGACCAATGCATTGTACATAAAAATATGCACAAGGACATGGACAAACAAAAAATCCAATCAGCAATGCTAAATTGGCCTGTATTTCAGCATTACTAGCCGCTTGTCTGCTTTCGATCAAATTTTGAAAAATAGATGTGATTAAAAGTATTAGTTTCTTTCTACGCCGTTTTTTTTTATAATTGAATGTTTGTTCGTGTACTGTTGTCATCTTATACAAACTATGGTTCCTATGAAACCGTTAGCCAACCGCCAACATCATTGTACCTTAATAGCATTTTTATATCAAATTTGGAGCTGCCATTAAGCATTTACTAGTTTATATAAGAAAATCTCCACTTTATAAAAACTGTCTTTATATGACAAAACAATAATTCTCATCTTGTTATGTCAACTGATACTGTATGCACATAAAAGCCGCCGTGGTGTAGTGAATTCGTCACTTGCCTTGTACCCAGGAGTCCAAAGTTCGATCATCGTCTCTCCCAGTCTGTCGGATTATACTTTAACCTGTGGCCCCATCTTCTGAGATGTTTTAAACCAGAACCACTGCTGGTCAAGACTTTTTGTGCACCCGGACATAAAACCACAAATCCATGAACCTACCCATCTTAGTACAGGTTACTTCCAAGGAATGACCACATTTTTTTTTTACTTACGTGTGCACATGTCTCATACTATGTTTTGGCACGGGTTAAGCCCGCCAGTAAAAAAATTAACTGGCCGTTCCAAGGCGGTACTTCTTTTGTGGATCAATTTAGTTATTTATGTCTTGTATTTGTCATGCTTTCGCGTCTGTTCATTGCAGCCTTGTGGTCCCCTGAAGGTAAAATGCTGACCTCTTGGCTCTTGTTTGTGATGTTTATTGTGATTGTATTACTTTCCCATTTGGTATCCTGTGACAAGTGTGGTACTTGATAGTATCGATTCCTGATATATATATTCTGTAGAGCTTTGAGGATCGACTAATGAAGCTTGTTTTTCTTATGCTCAATCCATACTAAGACTAGGTGGCTGGATGATGCAGAACCCCTATTTGTATGCATCAATAACGCGGGCTCAATATGGTATGCACATTGGGCTTAAGAACTGTGAAAGCCACAGTTTTGGGCCTAAGCGAATTAACACTACAGAGTGATGCATAGACTGATATCATGTCGTAGCTGTTGATATGGTCCATATGAATAAATGCCAACCGCTACCATTCCACATGCTTACATTCCAGTCCAGAATTTCAATTTATTCTGAAAAAGTGTTTGAGAGGAATGATAAATTTAGTTTAAAAATGTCAACATTAATAAAAAAAACATCTATAGGAATAAAAACAAAACAAATCTCATCAGACTTTATAAGTCTAAGTGATGCAGTGTATACTGCTTTCCATGGTTCAGTCGACCTATTGGTGACAAATCCCTGGAGCACCGTTGAAATTAATAAGCAAGAATTTGACAGAGAGGAGTCAGTGACTTGCAGAAAGTAGAAACGAGGCGGAGAGTCGACCGATTTTTGTGTCATTATTTGCGATTTCTTTACAATATACCATTAGCCAAGTCCTTGATAATTACCCTCTATAGTTGTAGCACGACCTCTGACCAATGACCTTTTTGTGTATTTCTATTTCAAACGATTGATGCAGACTGCATAAAATATGCCAGTCCGGCTGGAACATATGTGTATGTCAAAGCTTTTATAGTAAATAGAAATAAATGCCTGAAACGCTTTTTCAAGAACAACATATCAATATTGTAAATAGAGTCACGCTTCAAAGATTTTGGTTTATCTGTAGTCATGAAAGCCAAAAGAAAGTTTCTGTCTTGGATGTTGATATTCGAGTTTCAAAATATCGGCCTTGATATCGTGTAAACCATGGCTCTTTTTCCGCTGTGTATCGTGTAGACACAAGTAGTTTTGTGAATTATGCAACATGTAGACATAGGTTTTTCGGATACCGTGTAGATCTATAAAACTAACCATCATCACCATGAAGCCTTTTGTCTGATTTAAGCTAACCATTGTATTTAGAAAGTCAATATCGTCATAATCGGCGAATTCAAACCCTTAAAGACTCGGCTACCTCTCATACTGATCTGAGCTTTCGCTGCACGCATGTTCCATTTTAGCCTACATACCTTGGCCATATGCTCAAAATGAACGTGAACTAAGCTGGGTTTTGGCCAAAGTTGAGTTAAATTATCATTATATGGTCCTATTATAAGTTGTTTGTATGGTTACAGACAGTTGCATGTCTAGGTCACATGAGCTTTAAATGAATAAAAATAACAAATAATAAAAGCTTCTTGTCTGAGGTCACAATGTCTATAGCCGGTATATTTTGGCATCTAGCATTACCTAGTGTACTTCTACAATGTATGGTCCAATTATGGATTTTGGACAAAACGTGGCTGAATCTAGGGGTAATGTGCTCATCATAGGCTTATATAGGGAAATCGTAAACACATATTTTATCTGAAACTGCAAGATCTAGAGCTTTGATATTTGGTATATAACATCTGCCAGTGGACCTCTTCCAGGTTTATTGAAATTATGGCCCTAGTGATAAAAAGTCTTGACCCCCAAGGGGTTACAATCTTTACATTGGCGTTAATCTGAACAACTATATGCAAAGAACCTCGATATTTTATATGTACATATATTATCATATAGTAGACCTCTACCAAGTTTAGTAAATGTCGCCTGGTTCAAAAATGGTCCCATCCTTTGGCCTCATATTTTACACAGGCTTATATAGGCAAAACATAAAACAACTCTTAAATCAAACTGCTAGGCATAGAATCTTTATATTAGGTAAGTACAATCACGTAGTGGTAATTTATCAAGTTTTTTCAAATTATGGCCTGGGGCTAAAGTTACACCTCAGGGGTCACGTATTTTACATAGTTTTATTTAGAGAGATCTTAAAAGAATCTTTCTGTCTGAAACCAAAATGCCTTATAGCCTTTGTATTATGTATGCAGAATCACTAAGTGGATCGCTACCAGGCTTGGTCACTTTAATAAAAATAGTATTATCATTTATGTCAAGTGACTTCCTCAGGGTGCTATGGGTTGGTTTGCATTGTGAAGTTGTAGCATAATGACAATCTGGAAAAGCGTATTCTGGGGGTTAGGCTTCTAAACACATGTTCAGATTTATTTAGAGAAGCCACAAATATCGTTTTGTTTGAAACCACGAAGGCATAAAGCCTTGATATTCTGAATGTAGAATCACCTAATGGTATTTTACCAATAATGCTTCTTTGGTTAAAACTGGTTCCATCCCTGGGCTTTGTTACAGTGAAAACTTAGACAATCTGTACGAAACACATAGGCATACAGCCTTGATATTTAGTATATAGAGTAATCTATGACTTACTGTTTAATTTGCTATTTTCCAATTATTCCCTTTTCTCAAAACAGGAAAAGCATCAAATAATCAAATGTTTAGAATTTAGATAAGGACAAAGAGGCTAATAGTTCATTGGACCTTTTTTGTTTGCAAAAGTTATCAAAAGAGACGAAACCAGCAGACAAGAGCTATTATTAGTAACACTTTAGTCAGTCCATTTCCGTTTTAAGGGTTGGCAGGTGGTATATTTCCTTTTCATTCTAATTCTAAAGGAAATAATGTGGGCCAAAAACGAAGACTCTTATCAGACGCCACATAATGCTGTTGGTCTAAGACACAAGGCTGACATGCATATTGATTAAAAATCAAGTTAAAACATGTTATCAAGTACTGTGAAAAGGTATATGATCGATCGGGTAAAAATCTTTTTTGGTCTATTAAAAATTCAGGTAACATTTTGGATAAACTTGAAGCTAGAGATTTCAATGCTACCAGTTTGTCTACTTGTGATTTTTCTACTCTTTACACTACTTTACCTCATAATTCAATTAAAGATAAACTTATTGATCTTATTGAAAGAACCTTCAATAGAGAAGGCTCTCCTTACCTTGCATGTAACGACAGAAATGCATTTTTTACTTCAGAAAAACCTAAAACATATCATGCATGGTCTTGTTAAAATGTATGTGATGCGCTGACCTTTTTGTTGGACAACATTTTTATTCGATTTGGCACCGAAGTGTATAGACAAGTAGTTGGGAATCCTATGGGCACTAATTGTGCTCCCCCGGTTGCAGATTTATTCCTGTTTTGTTATGAAAGGGACTTTATGATGTCTCTTTCTGGTGATAAGCAGGCTGATATTTTTGATGTTTTTAACACTGCATCCAGATATTTGGACGATATTTTAAACATAAATAATGTTTATTTTGACATTATGGTTAGTCTAATATACCCTTCAGAGCTCCAACTTAACCAAACTAATACCTCTGATACCAAAGTCGCGTTTTTAGATTTGCATTTGTCAATTTCTAATGATATTGTTTCTACCAAAATTTATGATAAACGTGACGACTTTGATTTTGAACTGGTCTCTTTCCCATTTTTAGATGGTGATGTTCCTGGCTCTACATCCTATGGAGTCTATATCTCTCAACTCATTCGTTTTTCTAGAACATCTAGCCATGTTGCTAAGTTGAACACTCACAATAATATGTTAACTCATAAACTTCTCAAACAAGACTATCGGTATCATAAACTTTGCAAAACCTTTTCTAAATTTTATAGACAACTCAATGATTTGATATCTAAATTCCAAATCTGACTTAAATCTCTCTTGCAACAAGGACTTTCGGATCTTGAATTCTATGCTGACTTGGTGATTGTTTGCTCTAGAAATTTTTCAGCACTGTTCATTAAAATCATTTTCCACTATAAAAAGATTGGCTATAACATTAATGTATTGCAGCAGAATGCATGCTTGGTGGTCAACCCAATTGCAATTGGCAACTTTGCTATCCCCTTTAATTTCACACTGATGGGTCGGACTTCAGACTCTATGATGGTTCAGCCTTAAAGACTTATCTATTGATGAGATGGTAGGGGCCTAATGCTTTGGCTGTTGTCAGGCCAAACGGGGTTTTACCTGTTGGATTTCTTTTGCTCGGGCATTCGGTTTTATTTACTGTTGAGTCTGTATCTTTGCTTTATCTCCTTTTTACATCTTGATTTATATATTCTAGGAGATGAGGCATTGATAAGCGAGGGGTCTTTCATGCAAACCAAACATCTATGTGTCTTGATCCACATCAGAACTAAGGGTGAGGTTGGTGCACCGTTAAACCAGTTTAAGCCCTCCAGTAGAATATTTTTATTGACCGTTCCAAGGCGGTGCTTCTTTTGTGGATCATTTATGTTATTTCTGTCTTGTTTTGTTATGCATTCATGCACGTCTGTTTTTTTATATCTTGTAGTCACCTGCTGGGAAAGCGCTGTCCTCTTGGCTCTCGTTTGTGATGGCTAATTGTGACGTTGTCACTTTCCCATTGGTATCCTGGGTCAGGTGTGGTGCTTGATTGTATCGATTCCTGATCTTTGTCCTCTTTCTTACTTTGGCCGGCCCACCCAAACCTGATCCACCAGTCAAAAGATGAAATATTTTATATCAGTGCTGTTATTGAGTCTGAGGTATGAGGCCTGACCCTCCATCGTCCAATTAAAGAGGAAAACAATTACTGTAAACTGTGATGGTGTTTACAAAATATGTCCATGTAAAATTTGAATGAAATTGCTGATCCATCAAAATTAATAACTGGACTTTGGAGAGAAGCAGTCATTTCCTTGATCTTATAAAACAGTCTTTCTTAAGTGGGCGACCCAAGAAAGATGTGTCATCTTGTTTCTGAAGATAGATTGACTGACATATAATCCCAAGACGTAATGCATTTTAATACAGTGCTAATAGAATTTACAGTTTTAACATATATGTCCTATTTTGGTATCTACACAGAAAGTCAAGTTGGAAAGGTGTAGTACTTGATTGTATCGATTCCTGATCTTTGCACCCTTTCTTACTTTGATCATGAATGAAGTTTGTCAGCAATGTAAATATCACTTTTATTACACCACATACATTTTTGCTATTATTCATGATTATTAATAATTTAATACTAATAATAATAATAATAATAATAATAATAATAATAATAATAATAATAATAATAATTATTATTATTATTATTATTATTATTATTATTATTACTATTATTATTATTATTATTATAATAATAATAATAATAATAATAATAATAATAATAATAATAATAATAATAATAATAATAATATTATTATTATTATTATTATTATTATTATTATTATTATTATTATTATTATTATTATAGGCATAAAACCCATAGATTATTAGTGATGGAGACAGATGCAACAGAATGTTACTATTATTCTTTGGTGACAGATAATTTACAAACATGTATGAAACATGTTGTTGAAGCACATGTTGAAGGCTGCTTTGTGTTCTGAGCAAGACACTATTGGTACTACTTAAAACTGGTTCGAAGATAGGAAAATGTCTTGACATGACTTAAAAATTGTTGACTGGCATGTAAAACCATAACATAATTTGTGACAAACAAAATAACAGGGGTAATACATCTCTTTTATTAATACTTCTCTTCGTCATGTTCGCATCCTATTTTTTACATACTGCAAGTAAACAATGCATGTTCCATTTCATACCAAGCTTATCAAAAACACTAGCTTATCATGAACTTAGCTTTCCATATATGTATGCATGGTAAAATTAGTGATTAATATCAACATTCACGACAGGTCACAATTTATGCCCGACGATGGCAGGATCTTTTCAAAATGGTAAGCAGAAAGTGACATAGCGTAGGCTCAAAGAAATTGAGTTTAGTTATTTATAGCTAATGATATTGAAGAGCAAATATATGTGACCAGTATGAGCCTGCGTCAATAAAAAGGACGCATTTTGAGAAAAACTTGAAGCCCCAGGGGTACTCTGATATGGTCATCTATACGTAGGCTCAGACTTTTTTGGGGGGTTAAAATATCTAATTTCAGTACTTTGGGGGTTTTCAAAAAAATGCATATTTTTAAGGTGTGATGAAAGTGTAGATATTTTTGTGGTCATCACAAAACTTGACTACTTTTGATGTCATTTATATACATTTTCAGGTTTTTGCTTAAGGTCAAAGTACAGAATCGAAATATTATTTTGGGGGTTGCTAAATTCCAATTAAATTTTTGGCAATGCCTGATATTTTTGAGGTAAACAGTGGGTGTTAAGCACAAGCCTACGAAGCCTTCGCTTTCAGCATGGTTCATATTATAGTGAGTTGGACCAGATGCGTGTTGTATTATTAAAAAAAAACAACATAAAAACATGAAGCTGCAGCCAGTCATAGGCGCTAACACGCTAAGAAGAAAAATGAATTTTCTCTTCAAGGTATTATTTCAAAATTGAGACGTTCTATACATGTACAATGGTTAGCCTAAATTTTGATCAAAAACCAGCTATTAGTTTATGTTCATTTTAAGCATACGGTTAAGGTACGTAAGATAAAATGGTATGTGCGTGCAGGGAAGGCTTAGATCAGTATGAGACGTAACCAAGTCTATTAGGGTTTGCATCCGCTGTGTCTGACGATATTGGCTTTCTTAATACAAGGGGTAGCATAGATCAGACAAAATACTTCATGATGATGATGGTCAGTTTTATGGATCTACACGGTATCTAAAAACCTATGTCTACACTGTCGCATAATTCACAAAAACTATTGTGTTTACATGATACACAGTGGATAAAAGCTGTGGTTTTCACGATATCAAGGCCGATATTTTGAAACTCGAATATCATCATCCAAGATGGTTTCTTTTTGCTTTCATTACTAGAGGGTAAATTTCAAGGACTGTGCTAATGGTATATACTAAAGTAATCACATCGCGATTTTCGCTGTTAAAAAAGATAAACTGACACGAAAAACAGTTAGGTCTCCGCTTCAGTTCCACATTCTGCAAGTCACTCACTTCTCTCTGTCAAATTCTTGCTTAAGGTAGTACGGGACCCATGTCAAAAGATAACCTTACTTTTACTTAAAAGTAAGAGTGTAAGACTTATCGTTCCAGAATCTTGTTTTTAAAAAGAGAATACTTATTATCTAAGACGGTAGATATTATTCTCCACTGACAACTCTTTGATGCTTGAAACGTATTTCTGTAAGTATTTTGCTTTCACAAAAAGAAGGAATGCAAGTATTAGCTTTTAAAAACATCACCCAGAGTATGAAGTCATTCAGTATTTTGATGGTTAAAAGTTGCGGACCGTATGAATATACATACTATATACATGTCTCGGTTGCTTTTTCTGCATGCTGCCACTAACCTAAGACCCACCGCCACCCCAAAAAGGGGGGGTGTAGACGTGCACATGCCTTGTATATGACATTCTCATGTTTTAGGTCCCATGGAGGTACATGGTCACTAATGTTTTATGGAGAAATGACGTAACTATTTCAATTACCTTATCACACCGGATAGGCAGCAATAAAAAACAGTCTAAACAATCGATGAATGCTGATAACAAATTGCTTGAAACAGTGTTTGTGATTGCCATTTGTTGCCTGTCGGACTACAAACAACAATCCAAAATTCTGTTACTTACAATATTTAACTACGTTCGTCGATAGCATTAACGTTTTCGATTGCCGTTTATCTAGTGTGTTTTTGATACTGAAGACGTAGCCAAAACAATCTGATAAAAGGGTTAGGAGTTATTTCATGTTTCTGTTGAAAAAATTATTCTGTTTCGTTGCATGTTTCATGATGATAAAATTGACATTTCTGCATACATTTTAATAAAATTAATTGGAACTGCATGTGCCTGAAAGGAAGATATATGACAATATAACATTCTTTTCTGCATATTAACGGTTGGCAAGCATGGTACAGATGCGCGGATCCAGGAATTTTCATCAGGGGGGGGAGGGTCTAGGTCAGTCTGACAAAAAAGCTCTGAAAACGATTTTTTTAGTCCTCAGCTTATTTTACAGAAGTCAAATGGTCAATTTCAAAGAAATCTAACGTTTTTCAAGGCTCCAGATGGTGTCCAATTTTTTCCAGGGGGTCCAACTTTTTCCAGGGGGTCTCCAATTGCTTATTCCCTATAGAAACCCATTTAATGTGTGATTTTCCAGAGGGGGTCCGGACCCCCTGCCCCCCCCCCCCCCCTCTGGATCCGCACTTGGTGCAGCCCTCACAGCTTCATGGTTAAGGCTACTATACATTATCTCATTTGGGCTTGGCAAACGTTAATAGACAGAAGAATGTATCATCCTTTTATTGTTATATACCTTATTATAAGTGTTTACTATAGAAACTTGAGGTGTTTCAATCGCTGACAATTGTACATTTTATTTAATAATGTGTCATATTTTGGTTGATCGTTGGCTGGCTTTATTTCCGATAAAACATGACTGCAGAGGGCTTAATTGCCATTTAAACCTGCTCACGAATATCCTCTGCGAGTTAAGATACCGTCGCTTATGCTTTATTGAGAAATGACCAAAATATTCAATTATCATAAGATACGCTACTTTAGGCGACAATCAAGAAGGCTCTGAAAAATCGATGAACGTGGATCGCAAATCGCTAGAATTTTCCATTTGTCGCCAGTCAGGCAAACAAACTGCAATCCAAAAAGTCTGTTTTTGACTGTATTTGATCTACGTTCGTCGATAGCATCAACGTTTTCGATTGCCACCTATCTGGTATGTGTATTGATACAATGAATACGTGACCAAAACAATCTGAAACAAGAGCTAGGAGTTATCTACATTTTTCAGTCATGTTTCTGTTGAAAAAAAAAGCTTGTTTCCACACCGGATAGTGAGCAATCGAAAACACTCTTAACCATTGACAAACGCGGATCAAAACTCGCTAGAAACAGTGTTTTGATTGCAAAGTGTCGCCTGTTCGATGAGTGATGGTAATAAAACAAAAACTATGATTCTATACTATGCACAATAAATTTAGCAATGTTTTTGTATGGGTGAGCCCATCCACATCAGATCCTGAGTTTCATTTGCTGTCATGAAGATACAAGCGCCGATCATCTGACAAGATTTTCCATTTTAAAAAATACAGAATTACCAAACGCAGCGGCCGTGCTAAAGTGACGTTTAATTTTAAGACTAGCGGGTAGCGTTGGCATTTCCGATCATTGGGGGAAGCCAAAACCATTTTAAAGCGATTGTTTGGTCACTGAAAACCAAAAAAGCGTAGCAAATGCTGCAATTTTCTGAACTTTCTCAGAGAAATAAAGGACCAATTTTTCATAATTTGACGTTTTTACTAATGCTTTTACGTTATCGCCTTTAAACAGTGTTTCTAGTCGGGTTTTCTTGAACCACATTTACAAGTAAACCTGTTTGATGCCTTTCAACACATTCAGACAAATACTGTTGAATAAAACATCTTCACTACTACAGTGCACGAGCCGAAAGATAAAATCTAACGTCACCGTTATCTCGTAAATGCGTCGCGCTATTTTTCAGTAACTTAAGGTTTTAATCAACCATAAGATGAGTTACATTGTAAGCCTTTGGTATCTTTTAAAACTGATACTCTGTTGAATTGAAATGCCAATGAACATTAGAGGTTTAATCAAATGATGACTACGTTTTGACGTCATTGATGGCAGCTGATTTTTTTTATCATGGAATCTCTATCACATCTGTCACATAACCAATAGTTTTTAAAGGCGTATGATGCATGAGTAAGACGAAAGACCACCAAACGAAAAATCACATGCTTATCATTTTAGCATTACTTACAACGGGTGTCATTTTTGCTTACTGACCCCTTTTGCAATTCTTGCTTTCCCCAAATGCTTATTTAAAGGATGGCGTCTGATATTTTGTGACTTCATTTGCCTAAGATTCTGTTCTCGTCATTGCAGTTGAAATTGATCTGCAATGCACAAAGATGAGCACAAAAGATGCGAAACATAAGAAATTGCTAAACTTATTGTGCATAGTATAACTATTTTTGGTCTATAATCGTCGATAGTATTGATGTTTTCGATTGCGCCTATAAGGTGTGGTTTTGTTGTATGCTTCACGATGTTACAGTGGACATTTTTTTGGAAATGCTTTTGCTTGAAGGGAAAGTATTCTAGAACTTTTTGGATACTGTAAAGGCGGCGCCTCATGACTGCCTTTTTAGTCTACTTTAGACATAGGTAAAATCTGAAGATGAGGCGTTATAACTACATTCGAAAGTGTTTGATTATTGTTTAACATTAGTATAGAGGCAAACAGTGTGGACCCAGATCAGACTGCTCTAGGTTTTGTTTGTTTGTTTGTTTTGTTGCTTTACGTCCCAAGTCAACAGCTATGGTCATCGCGGGACGGTCAGTTCACCTAACCACACCTTTTCCTGGGCAGGCTTGAACAAACGGTTAACCAGTAATTCGTGCACATACTTTCGCTTGTAACTGACAACAACCCTTCTTGAATGAATCAGCGGAAGGGAGGAGAATGATCGTAGAAATCATTTCATGATCAATCTCCACGAAAGTATGGGACCGGACGAGCAGTCTGCTCTAGATCTACACTGTTTGTTTAAGAGGCTTCATAATATTTCAATAGACGATAAAAACATACGATTGTGTTGTAATATACGCTTTAAGGGTTAATAAATGTGGGTTCAGTGCATTAACGACCAGGACTGTCATGAAATGCACGCAGACCTACGCGGCTCAAGCAACTTTTAAACGCTTAACCAATGGATAGAACCTGATTTCCATTCTTGAGCAGTTGAAATAACCGAACCCCGCCCAGATATGAAAATTAAAGTTGCCACCTTTACAGTACCCAAAAAGTCCTATAATATATTACAATGACAATATAACATTCCTTTCTGTATATTAACGTTTGTCAAGCCCTTGTGCGATAATGTGTTGCAGGCCTCACCGCTGTGTGGTTCTGGTTGCAACACATCACATTCAGGCATGCCAAACATTAATACAAGGAAAAGAATGTTTTATCCTCTTATTGCATATTTGTAAGTTTATTCTTTAAATGACAGTTAGATCTATGCATCAGGAATAAATCTATAATTTTTAGCTTTTATCTACATAAATCCTAGGTGTAAGAAAGCATCAAAGTATCAAGACATGCTATAGCCATGCTTTAATGAGAATCATAATGTAATGTGCTGGGTAACATATTCTAGGTCAAAATCTTTTTTGTCATTATCTACGCCCATTTGTCAGTGTTTAATCAATAATAGCTGTGTCTCCGCCCAGTGATATACATAGGGCGTAGACAAACAAAAAAAATTGATTGAAAGGGGAGACAACACTTATTATAGTCTTTATTTTTTTCAGGATTTTTCAGAAAAGTCACCAAAACAAAAAAAACGAGCACGGTGACACATATTTTTTTTTTTCAATCATTAGATTCTTCATGAAAATGTCTTTGTAAAAATATGTTTTTTGTTGTTCCAGTTACATTCACTGATATGTTTATTTTGAACATTAATGTTTTTTTTGCATTTATTCGTTTTACTTAATTAGGATTTTGCTTAATAAATTGTGTAAATACATGTTATTTCACTATTTTTTGTTTTTATTTATATCTCTGGTGTGAGTAGTATTTGTTCTGAAAAAAACTGTATTACGTTTCTTGTTAATTTGTTAACAAAATCTGTGTTTGTTTATTTCAAAAACCTGCGATTTTGCAGTTTTTGACATCAAATAACTTTTTAAAAAGAACTGTGCGGTATTGTTTTTTTTTGTCTTAAATTATAAGTATAAGTCTATATTATAATATATTAGAAGATAAAACACTTTTGGACATATGCCGGTGAGTCCGGTACTACCTTAACAGATCAAACTGAGCAAAGAGAATGGGAAAATCATAAAATACATTTTTTCTTAGCGTGTTAGCGTCTATGACTGGCCGCTGGGTGTATATAAACATACCACATTTTGCAAATAAAAGTGCACTCACGACCTGCTGTTAATCACGTCCGCCATCTTTGAAAGTCTATACTGCAGCCAAAATAATCTACACGATATCACGCATACGACTATGTGTATGATTTCAAAAAGTAAAGTATCTTCACGAAACAGCTATGTGTACCAAACAAATACACGTGTATCAAGGGAAGCCAAACATATGGCATGTACAGCAATTGAAGTTAAAAAGACGGCAAAGATCAGGAATCGATACAATAAAGCACCAAACATGACCCAAGATACCAATGGGGAAAGTGACAACTTCGCAAATAGACATCACGAACGAGAGCCAAGAGGTCAGCCCTTTCCCAGCAGGTGACCACAAGGCATCAATAAACAGATGCGAACAAAAGCATAACAACAACAACAACAAGACAGAATAACATAAATGATCCACAAAAGAAGCACCGCCTTGGAACGGTCAGTAAAAATATTTTGCTGGAGGGCTTAAACTTAGTTCAGATGTGGATCAAGACGCATAGATGTTTGGTTTGCATGAAAGACCCTTAAAGAACAAGTCTCAGAAAAACTCTAATCTGAACAGAGAATGTCTGCATTAAGAAAACTTTGTCCAAAAAGCTATCCATTAATTAACAAATTGATCTGAATCTCGGGTGTGCGCACATGTCAGATCGTTTCTTTGACACACGAAGCTCATTAAAATACATAGCTTTTCCATTTAATTACCCTAACATTAACCTCGGATGAACATATGGTTGATTATTAAGATTAGATTTTAGCTCACCTGAGCCGAATGCTCAAATAAGCTTTTAGTATGACAACGGTCCGTCACCAGTCGTCGTTGCCCATAAGTATATATCTAATGTCAGTTGGCTAATTCGGATAAAATAATATGTATTATGTAAAGCATAATCAGGTTAGGGAACATGCTACGTTAGAGGGGTTGGGCTGATTGGATTTGAACTCTAGTTGCCATGGCAATTTAAATCTCCAAAACACTTATAGTGAGAAAAAATCTTCTCTGAAACCATGCAACCCACATGTGTTTGTTTGTTTGATTTGATTCTTTATGTCCCAGTCAACAATTTTTCAGTGATGTCGGGACAGGTCTTCCTGAGTTTAACCAGTACTAAGCAAGGGTAAATGTGTCTTGCTCAAGGACACAACACAGTGACGAATGTGGTCCACAGTTTTTTTAGTATGTAGCAATGTCTTGTGGTCCACTATTTAAATCTTGTCAATCAAACCCCCGATGCTCAAACTGGCCATGCTCCAGGGATCTATAGCACCTATAGACTTATAATGGAAAAAACAGAAGAAAAAATCTTCTTTGAATCCATGAGGTCCAGAGCTTATGCATTTAGTACATAGCAGTGTTTTGTGGTCCCCTATAGCAATAATCGGTCAGGCCTGAGGGCCATTTGCTTCCATAAAACTTATAACGGGAAATTTTGAAAATCACAGCTTCTGTATTTAGTCTGTGGCAATGCATAGTACATGTAGTCCCCTAACGTAAATCGTGCCAACTACGTCCCAAGGGTCTGCACTGGCTACGCCACGGGGTCATTTACCACCATAGGAGTCTACTAGTGATAAAAAGAAAATGTATAATCTTCTTTGAAACCATGACGTCAGGTAAGCAGTAAAGGCTTATTGAGCCCCTTGTTTTATATTGATAATAAATCACCCAAATCATACCAATAAAGCATTCACCAAGCTCCAAAAGACAACAGATGCTTTCAATTCATATTTTTGTTCATACTTTTCTTTTGCTTGCCTTTTGTTGATTCTTTGCGCTCTACTCAGCAATATTTTAGTCACGTCGGGATGTTTTTGTCTTCCTGGGATAAATTAGTACTGAGCTGAGGAGGATAGGGTTTCTTATTCAAGGACACAGCACAGCCCCGACTAGAGACACCGTCATCCCAAGTCTAACGCACATTACTTTAAACCCATATAAGCTTAGCGTTCATAGGCTAAAGCTTCTTGAACAGTGCTTCTAGCGAGTCTCCACATAGAGATCCTTCAATCCCAAGTCTAGAGTACATTGTTTTAAACCCATAAAAGCTTAGAATCCAGTGGATAAACTTTCTTGAACAGTGCTTTCAGTGAGTCTCCAATTAGATACACTTGGATCCCAAGTCTAACACACATTGCTTTTTACCCCCATATACGCTTAGAATTCAGAGGATAAAGTTTCTTGAACGTGCTTTCAGTGAGGCCCCAACTAGAGACGCTTCGATGCCAAGTCTAGCGTACATTGCTTTAAAGGGGACAGCAACCCTAATGATAAGTATGTTTTATCAGAAAGAGCAATAGGAACCATGAATTTTGATACAAGTATCATCAAAATCGGCTGAAAATGGGGAAGTTATGGGCATTTTAAGAATTCAATATGGCCAACATTTAGCCACCATTTTGAATATTTAATTAGTTTTCAGAATACTTTCAACTGCTTAATTCTTAGTTACCAATACTATCACAACATCTGTTTTTCAGCAGATATGCAGCTTTATATATAAGGAAAATGTTTTTATTAAAAATTATTGCAAGTAATCCATTGGTTTGTCTTTTATTTTGCTTACGCATATTTAATTAGGCTGTGTGACGTCACTAAGCCTACAATATGGCCGCTTGCATTACATTCCATTTGCAAATATTCAAACGCCCACAACTTCTACGTTTTTCGACCGATTTAGATGAAACTGGTATCAAAATCCATGGTTTATTAAGATCTCTCATATAAAACATAGTAATCATCAGGGTTGCCGTCCCCTTTAAACCCATATAAGCTTAAATCCAGAGGATAAAGTTTCTTGAACAGTGCTTTCAGTGAGTCCCCAACTAGAGACACTTTGATCCGAAGTCTAACGCACGTTAATTTAACTCCATATAAGCTTAGAATCTAGAAGATTAAATTTCTAGAACTGTGCTTCCAGTGTGTCTTGAACTAGAGACACTTTGATCCCAAGTCTTACGTACGTTCATAGAGACGCTTCGATGCCAAGTCTGGCGTACATTGCTTTATACCCATATAAGCTTAAATCCAGAGGATAAAGTTTCTTGAACAGTGCTTTCAGTGAGTCCCCAACTAGAGACACTTTGATCTGAAGTCTAACGCACGTTAATTCAACTCCATATAAGCTTAGAATCCAGAAGATAAAATTTCTAGAACTGTGCTTCCAATGTGTCTTGAACTAGAGACTCTTTGATCCCAAGTCTAACGTACGTTGCTTTAAACCCTTATAAGCTTAGAATCCAGAGGATAAAGTTTCTTGAACAGTGCTTTCAGCGAGCCTCCAACTAGAGACACTTTGACGCCAAGTCTAACGTACATTGCTTTAAACCCATATAAGTTTAGAATCCAGAGGACAAAGTTTCTTGAACAGTGCTTTCAGTGAATCTCCAACTAGAGATCCTTCAATCCCAAATCTAACGTACCTTGCTTTAAACCAATATAGGCTTAGAATCACAGAGGATAAAGTTTCTTGAGCAGTGCCAACTAGAGATTCTTCGATCCCAAATCTAACGCGCGTTACTTTAAACCCATAAAAGCTTAGCCCCCAGAGGATAAAGTTTCTTGAACAGTGCTTTCAGTGAGTCTCCAACTAGATACACTTTGATCCCAAATCTAGTGCACGTTGCTTTGAACCCATATAACCTTAGAATTCAGAGGATAAAGTTTCTTGAACAGTGCTTTCAGAGAGTCCCAAACTACAGACACTCTGATCCCAAGTCTAGCGTACATTGCTTTAAACCCATATAAGTTTAGAATCCAGAGGATAAAGTTTCTTAGTTAGTGCTTTCAGTGAATATCAAACTAGAGATCCTTCGATCCCAAGTCTAATGTACATTGCTTTAAACCCATATAAACTTAGAATCCAGAGGATAAAGTTTCTTGAGCAGTGCCAACTAGAGATTCTTCGATCCCAAATCTAACGCGCGTTACTTTAACCCATAGAAGCTTAGATCCCAGAGGATAAAATTTCTTGAACTGTGCTTTCAGTGAGTCTCCAATCAGATACACTTTGATCCCAAGTCTAACACACATTGCTTTTAACCCATATAAGCTTAGAATCCAGAGAATAAAGTTTCTTGAACCGTGCTTTCAGTGAATCTCTAACTAGAGATCCTTCGATCCCAAGTCTAGCGTACGTTGCTTTAACCCATATTAGCTTAGTGTCAAGAGGATAAAGTTTCTTGAACAGTGTTTTTAGTGAATCTAGAACTAATGACACTCCGATCCCAAGTCTAACTCACGTTGCTTTAAATCCATATACACTTAGTGCCCATAGGATAAAGTTTCTTGAACAGTGCTTTCAGTGAGTCTTGGACAGATATAGATTTCATCCCTCAGCACATACAACAGAATCCACGTAAAATATACATCTTTTCCGTGGCAAACTGGGACAAGATCTTTGATGACATGGACCAGCAGTCAAGTGAGATCACCAGTGCTCCACCTTCATCTACTGTGGAAGATTTATGGAACTCCTTCAAATCGGGTATTGGAAAGTCTATGGACAGAAACATTCTGACCAAAGTCTGCAACGACAGGAAATCACTACAGTGGTACAACAGAGATCTGAAGAGGATGGTGCTGCTTAAATCAAGACGGTACAAATATGCAAAGAAGTCAAACCAGTGGAACATTTTCAAGGCTTTCCAGAAGACATGCAAGAAAAAAGCCGAAATTAACCACACAGAAGGGACTTAATGAAAACAACCCCAAGTCTTTTTGCTGTTATGTCAAATCCAAGCGACAAGACAGTGTTGGTGTCTCATAGTTAAAATAGATGGGCCAGTTAGCCAATGATAGCAAGGAAAAGGCTCAGCTACTGGTGGAGGAATTCCAGTCTGTCTTTACACGTGACGATGACCAGCGACAACCTGACACCAAGAAGAGAGCCAGATGACCAAAATCACCGCTTCATATAACTAGCAATCATGTTGAGAAACTTCTCTGCGGTATCAATAAAGCCAAAGCCCAAGTACCCAACAGGATTGCTAACATCATGCTAAAGTAAGTTAGGGTGCAAAGATTAGGAATCGATACAATCAAGTATCACACCTGACCCAGTATACTTGCACCCGCCTTGACAAACATCTTCCGACGCTCCATTGATTTCGAAAAATTACCCTCTGACTGGTTGAATGCTAACGTCTCATCAGTGTACAAGATAGGTGATGTCCCTCTTCCAGAGAATTACATATCTGTGTCGCTCACGTGCGTCTAATGTAAGATCTTAGAGTACATCATTTGTAAACATATCCTGGATCACCTAGATTGGAATTAAACCTCACTCAACCATGGCTTTAGATTGGGCTATTCCTGTGAAACCCAACTCGTTACGACCGTCCATGGCCTCCTTGGGAAGTTTGATAGCTTATCACAAATCGACATGATTATATTGGACTTCTCCAATGTCTTTGATACAGTCCGGCATAGTAAGTTGTTACACAAAGTGAAGCTCTATGGCGTCAAAGACAATTTCAACGCTTGGCTCTGCGGCTTCTTAACAAACAGGAAAATGAAAGAAGTTGTTGATGGTGAGGAATCTGATTCAGCACCATGGACTCTGGCGTTCCTCAAGGTACAGTCCTTTGCCCTCAATTGTTCATCTGCCATATTAACGACCTCCCAGATGCAGTGAAGTCAACTGTTTGTCTATTTGCCGACGGTTGCCTCCTATACCGTAGCATCAGAAACAGAGACGACCATCTTGCTCTGGAAAGAGACCTCCAACAGCTGGAGACATTGGCCCCACATGGGGAATGCATTTTAATGCAAAGAAATGTTACCTAATGAGCATCAACCAGAAATCTACGCACTTCTACCAACTAGATAACCATATACTACAACAGGTTCATGTTAATCCATACCTGGGTGTCACACTTTCTGACAACATGAAATGGAACTCCCACATAAGTAAGATCTCTAAAAAGGCCAACTCTACTCTGGGTTTCTTTAAGAGAAATCTAAAGCATTGTCCACAAGATTCTAGAGGAACTGCCTACCTGTCACTAGTCAGGTCTACTCTGGAGTGCAATTCCATTGTTTGGGATCCTTACCTCAAAAAGAACATTGATAAACTGGAGAAGGAACAACGCCAGGCTGCCAGATTTATCATTGGAAATTTTATGTCAAGAGATCAGGGTTGTGTTTCACAGATATTAGCAGAGCTGAGACCTAAGAATCCAGAGAATAAAGTTTCTTGAACAGTGCCAGTTAGAGATTCTTCGATCCCAAATCTAACGCACGTTATTTTAAACCCATAGAAGCTTAGCCCCCAGAGGATAAAGTTTCTTGAACAGTGCTTCCATTGAGTCTTGAACTAGAGACACTTCGATCCCAAGTCTAACCTTCGTTGCTTTAAACCCATATAAGCTTAGTATCCAGAGGATAAAGTTTCTTGAACAGTCCTTTCAGTGAGTCTCCATTTAGAGAGAGGTGGAACACATACAAGCTAAGCGCCCAGAGGATAAAGTTTCTTTTACAGTGCTTCCAGTGATTCTCCAACTAGATACACTTCAATCCCAAGTCTAACGTACGTTGCTTAAAACCCTATAGGCTTAGAATTCAGAGGATAAAGTTTCTTGAATAGTGCTTACAGTGATTCTCCAACTAGATACACTTCAATCCCAAGTCTAACGTACGCTGCTTTAAAACCTATAGGCTTAGAATTCAGAGGATAAGTTTCTTGAGTAGTGTCAACTAGAGATTCTTCGATCCAAAGGCTAACGTACGTTGCTTTAAGCCCATAAAGGCTTAGCGCCCAGAGGACAAAGTTTATTGAACAGTGCTTTCAGTGATTCTCCAACTAGAGACACTTAAATCTCAAGTCTAACGCACGTTGCTTCAACCCCATATAACCTTAGAATCCAGAGGATAACGTTTCTTGAACAGTGCTTCCAGTAAATCTCCAACTAGAGATACTTCAATCTCAAGTCTAACATACGTTGCTTTAAACCCTATAAGCTTAGAATCAAGAGGATACAGTTTCTTGAACAGTGCTTTCAGTGAATCCCCAACTAAAGACACTTCGATCCCAAGTCTAGCGTACATTCCTTTATCTTATGATGAGGTTCTTTAATGTTTTCCTCAATGTTGTGCATTGCCATTTTGTCTGCGTCTTTAGTTTAATCTGTACCCAGGTCAACATGCCTTAGCATTTTACTTCGGGGAGTAGGCATAGAGTGATATGGGGCAAACAATAATAGCTTTTGCTGACATATTGAAGACACGTGTACACACATGAACACATTGATTTTGACCTGCCGTATCTAGAGCTACTACCCATGCATACGCCTATTCTGCTTAAGAAACTTTCTGAGTTTTTTGTTACTGATGTTTCTACTTCTTTTATTTTCCTTTCTCAAACAGAAAATGTTGCAGTATGAAGTGGCTCTAAATTCACATTTAATTTACTTTGATCACAAATCCTACATTTCCATTTTGCAGCATCTTGCCATTGACTCATGATGTTGGGTTTATCTTCCATGGGACAATTTGCCTTCACTTTACTGAAAACATTGTTACCAAACAACACAGGTACTTGTGAATTATATCTTGTCGTTGGCACAACCAGTTCAAGTACGGTTTTGGGATCGAATGAAAAAGGTACCACTATAGTGGCTATAGTACAGGCTGTAATGGCAGTTTCTGTCGTCCAGTACCTCCAAATTTAGCTTCAAAAGCTCTTTTAAAGGAATTATAATAGGTGTTGGAGTCAAAAAAAACTCCTCATATACACAAATATTGTGGTAACCTGTGACTCAATATTAATTAGCGATTTTACTTCCGCTCCACAAATGAAGCAGTAGTTTCATTGACATGCCCAATTAGACTTTCTATACTGTAACTTTGGGGTTCATTTTCCAAATGGTCTTCATTTGAGCTGACCCTTCATTGAAGACCCCTACTCGTTTAAGGCTCCATACTCTGCTTTGTTGTTTCTTTCTTTTCGTTATACTTTGCATTCTTATTATTTCCATTGTAGGGTTTGTCTATTCTGTCTATTGGTTTGGGTCTGGTTGTCATTCCAACCCTCTCTATTTCTTCCTTTCTCTAGCGCCTCTTCTATTCTTTTTATTATCATATATAACTTACCTTCATTAGGGTCATTGACTTTTTTTGTAGTTTCAAGTGTTGCTGTTGTATATGTGTTGCATTCTTCATTTCATATTTTCAGCCATTACAGCTCTTCTCTATAATTCAAAAAACTTTCAATTGTTTCAAATTTAACTCCGTCTGCATTTTTAAGTCTTTCACTTCTTAAAGTCTTCCAGAATTGCTCCTTAAGAGTGGTGTCTTGATCTTCTTACCATGTTTTTCCTTCCATGACTCTCTGATATATCTCCTCTAATGGCACCCCCCCCCCTCAAAAAAAAGTAATTGTTTCATTTTCTCTTGGTGTGTCGTATTGAAATTCCCTAAGGATTCTTTGTCCTGATGCCACATTTCCAAATACATTTTCGAGTCTTTCAATGATGCAATATTTGCATTAGTACCTAGAGGAAGTATAATTCGCTTGGTTTGTCCTCTTAATGACTTCCTAACTGCTTGATTTCTTGCTATATCTGAATGCTCTTTCTCCTTTCTGATGCATTTAACCTCATATTTCCATTCTTCAAAAGATGCTTCACATTTTAGTTTTGGGTTATCTCCTGAGAAAGTGAAAATTTGGGAATATATATTGAGTCAAGGATGGTCAGTCTTTTTTCAGTATTCTTAGACTGGCTGTGATGTATTTCCTTTTCTTGTCTCTGAACTGTATCGTGTTCAGGTACTGGATTGATTGTAGCATGCGTTGAATTGCCTTCAATAAGTGGCTTTGCACTAAACTTTCTTTAGGCTCCACTTTATTTCTCTGGGTGTTGTCTTTCTCTGAAGACTCACCTTTCATCAAATCTCCTTTCTTAGCATTAATTGTTGATATGCGATTCTTAAACTCCTCTATTTGTTCAATTAAAGAAACTTTCAACTGTCCAACGTCCTGTAGGGCCTCTTCTTGCTGTTGTATCCATTGCTATCTCTCTCTCTCTCTCTCTATCTCTCTCTCTCTCTTAGTTCTGTTTCCCATCTTTGATTTCCTCTTCTTTTTCTATCAAACTGTCGTAATTAATACACATTCTCCAAAAAATAAACAAACACTCACAGCACAAACACATGTGTGATCATGAAAAAATGATCACAATATCAAAGCGTGTACAGTATATATGTATCTGTTGAATGAATACTGTCTGTCTGCATCGCTGTAATCCTCTCAATCGATCCACAGCCTATTCAATTTTGAGGCCCAACCTATACAAATACGCATAATATGCACAACAACAGTGTTTACATATTCACAGATGACAAATCCAGAAAAAACACTTGCGATGTGATGTCACATGTGTCGCCAGAAAGAGATCTGATCAGAAATCATGGGGTTCCCCACTACTCCTATTTTTAAATAATTCTGTATCTAAGCGTTGGTCTAGTTTGACTGGCCACCATTGTAAGAGTATAAACTTGTCTGATAAACCTCTGGGTTTGTGGACCAAACCAAAGCAACACATAGTTAGTCCGTCTGATGACTGAAACGGTACAATTAAAAGGTATATTTTAATAGAAATATTGGACAAATATTGTCAATGATATATGTTGACAACAACACAAATATGGCAGATGCCTTGGAGTGTCGAATTGGCAGCAGAGCTGCAACTTCGCAATCGCTGATTCTTAATAATAACAACACTGTTTACATTAAGCTTAAGGGAATGTATCTTTGAAAAGCTCTTACTTGCATGAAATTTCCCCTGTATAAACGAAAATGCCCTTTTATCAAGAAGAGGGATACCACTGGCCACATTGTTGTATGAACAATTTATACATCTCACAGCTTTTGAGCAATCAACAGCATGCTTATCAGTCTTTTTAGAGTCACTTAATGGTTTGATACCGTTTGTAATATTGGGACACGCTGGATGAACTATAGAGATCAAAACAGTAGCATGAACATGAACTACAATTATCTTACTACAATATTTAGAAGTATTTTCGCCCAAAATGTACAAATTTCTGGTAGATAAAATATATATTTACAATTTTTGCATATGAACTTTTCAAGGTCAAAATGAAAAATTGTAAATAATACCAGAAATAAAAATACTTCTAAATATCGTAGTCAGATAATGGTTCACCATTATGACCTTAGGTAAAAGGTAAAGGTCACGTATACTTAAACCCTGTCTAAAACTTGAAACTCAAATTCTATTTTTTGACCAAGGATGTTCATTTGACATACTGATTGCCAATGGTGTGTAGTTTACATCTTAAGTTCCAGATCATTTTATAACATTGGAGTCAAAGGCCAAGGTCACCTACACTTAAGTCTGCCTACGCCTCGAAACGCCAATTCCTCTTTCATTCACGCTTTGATGAAGGGAGGTCATATATAGCAAAATGATTGATTATGGTGTGTAGAATAATACAATGGTTTCAGATTGCTATGTGACCTTGGAGCCAAGGGTCAATTTCACACATACTCATAATGCTAAATCCTTTTCATTTTCGGCCGAGGGTTATCATATTTGGCACATTATAAAAAAGAGATAAATCACTGCTATATTGTTGGAGTCAGAGGTCAAGGTCAAATACGTTTTAAGTCTGTCCTACATCTCATAAGGTGACTTCCACTTTCATATATTTTTACGAGGTGTTTTCATATTTGGCACAATAATTGCCTATCGTTCGTAGATTATAGCTAAAGTTCGAGATCACTGCTATGAACTTGAGGTCAAAGGTCAAGGTCAAATACATATATACTTAAAAGTCGTTTTATAGCTTGTAACGTGAACAACTCCTCTTTCGTTTTTGACAGAGGGCATTCATAAATAAAATTATTGCTTATGGGGTTTAGATGATAACAAAGGTTACATGCCATTGCTATGGCATTGGGATCAAAGGTCAATGCCAAATATACTTAGAAATATGTTTTACGGTTTATAACACAAGCTCCTCTTGTATTTTTTTTACAGAGGTGTTTTCTATTTTGTGAATATATTGCCAATATGACATTTGGGTCAAAGGTCAATGTCAAAGATATACCGAGCAGGCACATGACGTCAAAACAACGCCGTATCAACGTCGATGCGACGTAACAACGTCGCATCGACGATATATGACGTTGTTTTGAGGTTGTGTGCCTGCTTGGTAAAGACTCAGGCTGTTTGCCTTCCAAATGCTAACTCCTCTTACTGTTTTGACGGAGACATTCATATCTAACCATTCATCTCTAACCTAATGTTTGCGTGAAGAAAAATGCTTTGGATTGCCGGTATTACCTTGGAGACAAGGTTCAAGGTAAAAAAAAATCCAATACTATGTGGTAGTTAATATAAGCGCGGGTATTTGCGATGCGCCCCCCCCCCCTCCCATCAATTGATCACCTTGTGGAGGGAGCCAGAAACGGTAAAATAAGGCTTGATATGGCATGCGAATCTACCCATGGGACAAACTACCAGAATTTAAAATGTGGGAGGAGCTACAAAAATCAGTGTTTGTTTTAGTGGTATCTAATCTGTCAACATCAATCTGATAGCAAGACTCTCAGTTTGTTATTTAACAATCTGCATCCTGCATTGTGACAAGGATTTTTACAAATATACCAGAAAGCTTGGCTTTAACGTTGAGCCAGCAATAACTTTTTTTATTAAAATGTTTTCATGGAGAATTTTTTCACGGAAGACAATGTTACGGGGGAGCAGCCTAACCTGGGTCCATATTGTTTGCAATATAAGCTACATAATATAATCAACAGTAAGCTACATAAGAACATCAACAGACTAAAGGGAAGCAGAATAATGGTTCATTAGAAAAAAAAAGTAAATTATGCGAACTGCATAACAGTAATCTTAATTTTAATTGCGCATATGTGTGGTTTGTAAATCAAATGTGTAAGCTTTAAACCAAATTAGGTGGAAGCTGAACTGCCACCCCTTATGATATAAACTAACACTTATTTTCACGCAATTTACAATCTAAGTAAAACATTTTCCCGTGATAAGTCCTTAACATTTCTACCTCTAAATAGGTGGCAGTTGAACTGCCACCGTTTTGTATAAACTTTCGTACTATAACAATATGAAGTAAAACATTCCAGTGATAATCCTTTACCTTTCTACCTGTTATTAGGTGACAGCTGAACTGCCATCCCTTTTGGTATAATCTTTCGTCCTAAAAATATGAGGTAAACATTTTTAGTGATAAATCCTTAACATTTCTACCTGCTGCAGCTGAACTGCCATCCCTTTTGGTATAAACTTACACCTCTTTCGTACTCAAAAAATATAAGGTCAAGCATTTAACAGTGATAAATCCTTAACATTTCTACCTGTTAATAGGTGGCAGTTGAGTTGTCCTCCCTTGTGGTATAAACTTTCGTACTAAAACATTATATGGTAAAACCTTTTCAGGCGATAAATCCTTAAAAGTTCTACCTGTTATTAGGTGGCAGCTGAAGTGTCACCCCTTTTGGTATAAGCTTACACTTATTTTCGTACTAAAACAATATGAGGTAAACATTTTCAGGGGATAAATCCTTAACATTTCTACCTGCTAGTAGGTGGCAGCTGAACTGCAATACCTTTTGGTATAAGCTTACAATTGTTTTCGTACTAAAACAATATGAGGTGAACATTTTCCAGTGTTAAGACCTTAACATTTCTACCTATTATTAGATGGCAGCTGAACTGCCATCCCTTGTGGTATAAACTTACACTTATTTTCGTACTAAAACAATATGAGGTGAACATTTTCCAGTGTTAAGACCTTAACATTTCTACCTATTATTAGATGGCAGCTGAACTGCCATCCCTTTTGGTACAAACTTACACTTATTTTCGTACTAAAACAATATGAGGTAAACATTTTCAGGGCATAAATCCTTTACATTTCTGCCTGTTATTAAGTGGCAGCTGAACTGCCATTCCTTTTGGCATAGTCTTATGAGATAAAAAAAATCCAGTGACTTTCTTCGTCAATAGCGCAGTTCTAGAAAGAAGCAATACTTTTAGGCGCAGGGGAGTCAGTTCCACCACTCTTGCAATTTTGAAGAGCGTTGACATAAATAAACAGTTTCTGTCGTGGATGTTGATTTAATGTTAAACCGATTTACTAGGTTCTAGTTAGGCATTCGGTGTGTCCTAAAGGTAAATCGTCAGTAGCTGGTTCACATGTAGTATTAGCTTTTTGGTACTACGTAAGAAAAAAATGCCGCCAATTCCAAAAGCCAAGAACTACGAAAGCCGGGCAGGGTCAAACAAGTATGAAATATAAAAAAGGGTTCTCATTATAACGAGAAAGTTTCTCGTTATTACGAGAAATATTCTCGTTATTACTAGAAAATTTCTCGTTATTACGATAATGATATATATTTTTCTCGTTACAATAACGACAAAGTTTCTCGTTATTTCTCGTAATTACGAGAAAGTTTCTCGTTATAATAACGACAAAGTTTCTCGTTATTACGAGAAACTTTCCATGATGGTGGGTGGGTGAGTGAGTGGGTGAGTGAATGGGGTCGGGTGAGCGGGTGAGTGAATGAGCGAGTGTGTGCGTGAGGGAGGGAGGTGGTGAGTGGGTGCATTAGTAAGCACGTAAGTAAATAAGTACGTGAGTTAGTTAGTTAATTGGTTGGTTGGTTGGTTGGTAAGTTACTTACTTACTTACTTACTTACTTACTTACTTACTTACTTACTTACTTACTTACTTACTTACTTACTTACTTACTTTATTAATTAATTAATTAATTAATTAGTCAAGTAGTTTGTTAGTTAAATAGTTTGTTAGTTGGTTGTTTGGGTGAGAAAATTTGGTTGAGAAGGTTTCTCGTTATTACGAGAAACTTTCCATGATGGTGGGTGGATGGGTGAGTGAGTGAGAGAATGAGTGAGTGAGTGAGTGAGTGAGTGAGTGAGTGAGCGAGTGAGTGAGTGAGTGAGTGAGTGAGTGAGTGAGTGAGTGAGTGAGTGAGTGAGTGAGTGAGTGAGTGAGTGAGTGAGTGAGTTAGTTAGTTAGTTGGTTGGTTATTACGAGAAAATTTCTCATTATAAAGTTTTCCTCCTTCTCCTGTTAATTTTCTAAATGACTCATTCACTCACTACCTCCCTCCCTCCCTCACTTACTAACTTATGCCCCAGTCACACACACACTTACGGACTCTGCGGATGGTACGTAAAGCCCGTCCGCAACTATCCGCTCATTCCGTAACGATACGTATCACATCCGCAGAGATCGTAACAGTTCGTATCTTATCCGCAACTTACCGCAAGGCTCTTTCCATCCGCGCCCAAATTTTGAAAAATATCAAAAAAGTTCTGCGGATGAAAACAACGCAATGATACGTAACGCTAGGCAATAATACGTAATTATTCGTATCAAAACCGTATCTCATCCGCATCTAAAAGTATCAAAACGTATCATTCCGCAGTCGACCCAAAGTTGCGGACTGTTACGGTTTCATTCGGGTTGTTACCTTTAGTAACGCTCTCTTACTTATCGCGTTCGGCGTATTTTACCCATACACGCAGATCGTTGCGGATAGTTGCGAATGACTGATTTCATATGCGGATAAATACGTATTGTTACCACTCTTTAGGTGGATGATGAAGCCCCTTGCTACAGCGCCCCTGGAACAGGAGAGTGAGTCTTCAACTATCGTCTTTCTCGAGCCAGACGATGTTTTGAGAATGCCTTGGCATATTGGCTATAGGGGGAGGAGGGGAGAAAGTGTATGCAGAAAAGACTGAATGTTCTAAGAATGTTTTACATGATTGTTCATGTATTATTGCATTTATTAAATGAGATGAGGAAAATTGATAGTTTGTGAGGCTCTGCCAAGGATGCTATCATTTATCATTAACAAATGGAATATAGTTAAATAATTTTTGATCGCAAATGCAATATTCTATTTGTATTTGCATGTATAGATAAAGGTCCTTACTGTCAAGAATCGTACCTAATATTGCTCATAAACCGTCGCCATATAGTAACGTATGTGTTATTTATTTGTATATTATTCAATTTACAAATGGAGTTTCATATTACCCGGTATTTGCATAGCCTCTTCTTAGATTATGTGACTTCTGCGTCTTTATCCGCTGCCTCTTGCTGACAATGTCTGAGGTGTAAGAATAGTTGTCATCCTGTTAAGATGTTTGGGGTTGAGAGTGTGCCTTCTAGAGACGTGCTGCTTTTTCTTTCCAGGCATAATGTTTAAAAAAACGACGAACGAACGAAAGGGTGCAAAGTCTGCGGTTGCAAACGTCAGATCAACTAAGTATACGCAATAGTCCGCATCAAAAGGTATCTTTTCGCATTTACTCGTATCTAAAGGTAAGTGAAGGTAATGAAAGGGATGTAATCCGTATCTATTGGTATCTGTCCGCATTGTGTCGGTTCATTGGAACGCATCGATCCGCTGACATTCGCATTCATCCGCAATGATCCGTTACTACCCGCAACTGAAGGTATCTGCGTCTTGCAAACGCAACAAAAAATTAGGCCCCGCCCTCATTTTTCTGCGGACGACTGCGGTTTGATCCGAAACTCTCCGTAAGAGTCCGTATGTGTGTGTGAGACTGGGGCATTACTGACACACTCTCTCATTCACTCTCTCATTCACTCACCCACCTCCTACCATTTACTCACTCAATCACCCAACCTCATTCACTCACTGACTCATCCTTCCACCCACCATCATTGAAAGGATCATTGACGGTTTGGGCCTTATACGCCTATTTTTCTGATTCCCAGAACGCTGCTTTTGAGCTTGTAGTATCAGTGCAATAGGTGCATCTAATGGCAAGTGCCAGCTAGCAAAACATTTTCAAAATTTCTACGCATTCGAGAGTTATGGCGGGTAGAAAGGGGGGGGGGGGGGGTCTGAAATTTCATTAAAATAAAAAGTGCTTTAAAAAGTGATTTCTGCACGTTTTCTTGATTTATTTGGTAGGCATGTTGATATCTACTAAACATACCATATGCAGAGTATAAACGAATCACGATAATTGATGAAATTGTTTTATAAACGAAATATGTCTTGTAATAAAATTTTTTTGGGAGATAATTTAGAAGTTACCTGTACATTTTTCACTGCATGTACCGTAAATAATGCAAAACTGAAAGCTCAACAAAAGAAATAACTTTTTTTGAAGGAATGAAATGTCCCATTTAGCATTGGAAAGTAAAACTGATTCTAACTAGATCCTTTGAATATTACTTTTGCTTTGTTTAAAGGGTACAGCATGTTGAATGTATTTAAAGTGTCCGAATATTTATGGTAAACATATGCATGTATATCCCTATATGAGACAATATATTGAACACTAAAGTATTTACCTGCTATAACTCTTTGCATGCCAGTGGTAAATTTTGTCGTCTGCCAATAGCCTTTTGCAAACAGTTTGAGCCCAGATGAAGACCAACAGAATGTCGATCTTGATCTGGATCCAAACTGTTTGACACTCTGATGGTGGTCCTGGGTGGTTTATTTTTAAAAACTTAATTTTCAAGAAAGTCACCGGACGAAAATAAAAACATGAACAATTCCCTAGCATGCAAATAGATAAGTACAGGACGTTTGCAAAATAATGTGTCATTTAATAACAGTGAGATTTTTTCTTATGAAAAAATGCATAAAACCTTGCTAATTCTACTTTTAATTTTTAAGTACTTTATATTAAACTAGCACAGAATACAAAGCAAGTTAGGAGGTTGGTTCTATGAGAACTTCATTACTGTCATTGATTTCTTACTTGGTAGAAAAGGCATTTAATGGGCTTAGGCCCTGGGTTTTTGGGCTTCTGAACATCTCCCCCCCCCCTTGTGCCAGCAAGCCACTTCCATACAATGTGTAAAATATGGTAACACATATAGATGCAAAAGCTTTTGCTGGCACACGGGGGGAATGATATTTTAAAAAATGTTTTCGGATTTCTATATATCTTAATGTAAAACTGATTGTTCTACCCCAAGTTTTACATCTTTGAAGCATTTAATATCGAAAACGGATTTCACAGCCATAAATTACTCAGGTCAGTGTAGCTTTAAGGTGAAGAAAGGGACGATTGATAAACTTTTATTTTTACTGAAAACCATAGGCATTTACCCATAGCAAGTGTCAATAGTCCTTTTCTCGTAATAACAAGAAACTATCTCGTAATAACGAGAAACTTTCTCAGCCAAACTTTCTCAACCAACCAACCAACCAACCAACTAACAAACTAACTAACTAAAAACTACTTTACTAGCTAACTCCTAACTAGCTAACTCACTTACTCACTCACTCACGCACTAACGACCTAACTAACTAACTAACTACCTTACGTAATTAATTACTCCCTCCCTCACCCACTAACTCATTCACTCACATACCCACTCACTCACTCACCAAACCCATTCATTTACTCACTCACTCACCCACCCACCACCATCATGGAAAGTTTCTTGTAATAACGAGAAAGTTTCTCGTAATAACGAGAATATTTCTCGTAATAACGAGAAATTTTCGCGTAATAACGAGAATATTTCTCGTTATAACGAGAAACGTTTTTATTTTATTTTTGTTTGACCCTATCTAGCTTTCGTAAAGAACAGTAAAACCATGAAAATTCGAACTCCAATTGTTAGAAATACTCGCTAATTCGAATACATTTTCGGACACAATGGATTTAGAGAATATGGTATTTTATTAACTATTTTAATAATATCTGTCTATAAAACAAATGCTTTTGGTTTTTGTTTTCTTTTGCGTAAAAGAAACGTCTCCCCTGGGGTTATATACGTTTATGTCTACCTCCTTATGATTCGAACTACTCCTTATTCGAAATAAAACATCTAGTCCTTAAGACTTCGAAATTACGAGAGTCTACGAGGGTTGTTCAATGCACTTAGATAAATGAGCCGTGACATGTGATTTCAAACAATGTGGCATTTTGACAAGTGTTGACTCAGACGAGCCTGTCTGTGTAGCCTCCTTTAAACTCCAAATGATGTTCAGTCAGTAGCGTAACACTAGTAGAATATTCAGGCGACTAGCAAAGGCTCTGATTAGACTGCGCTTATGCGCAGGCTGATCTGAGGCTTTGCTGGTCGCACATACCACATTGTTGGAAATCTCATGTCACGGCTCATTAATAACCTAATTCTAAGTTTCGGACACTATCATGGTTTAGGAGCCACCCTCATTGAGACGGTCTTTAGAGTACCCACAACAAATATATGTTTTGGTTGGGAAATATGAAAGATAATTTTCAATTTCAAATACACACTCTTAACTGGAGGCCTAAAATATACTTTCAAAGGCACAGACCAGCATACGCATCCGCGCAGTCTAGCATATCCGTATGCGGGCCGAACCGCGAAACGCATTCGAAACTAATCAGCCCAATTTTCTGAATTTGGCCGAGGAGTTCCGAATGCAGCTGATAGATTTGGTGGAATAGTGGAGGATCGAACCAGCCTAATTGATTTCCCCTCCTTATCAAATGAACGATTGCACTTCCAATAAGGGTTGTTAGATGAAGTTGTTAGTAAATTTTAACAGATCATTTAAGCAAACATTGTTTATGATCTGGGTCGGCACTGTTTGTCGTTACATGATGATGTACCATCGAAAGGACGCTATATGGTTAATTGTCAAAAGATCGAAATAAAATTGAATAGTTTAGCCTACTTACATGTATTTATAGATAATATTTTAATTTTAAACGTAAGGGAGGTTTACCCAAATACTGTACGTCGCGGTAAAGGAGTGGTTTACTCATTATATTTATTTTCTTTAAACATAAAGATACACACAGCTGTGTTGAAAATATACATATATTTGAAATACAAACATCTACAATTATATGTCGATAGTTTACCGACTTAAACCGAAGATTGTTAAACGTGTACTATGTTCCGCCCATAGGACACCGAAACTCGGTCACGCTGCAACCTTACTTTGAAGACCACTAAATAAGCTATAAATGTGTTTGTCATGTACATTTCACTAATGCAATCGATGGAAGGTTCTAGCAGAAAGATACTGCAATATTCGGAAAGTCTGCAAAGAAACAACTTAAAGAATAAATTAATAAGGCATTGCACAATTAATGGAAATTGACTTCGGGGAGCCGAGTGCTTAAGGTAGATCGTAAGTATGTTCTACCGAACAGAAAGCAGTGTGATAAAAGGGAAAGATAAACAAACATTTTAACCTTAATTATTTTCAGCTTGCATTTATGTGATAACAGGTGATTTTAGTTCCCATTCGCGTCAAGTTCCAATACTTATTTTAAGAGATTCCCCGTCTCTCCCTCCATCTGGGAAACCCTTTCAGATAGAGTACACGCGAGTTGCTATAAATAACGATTACTTGCGCTGCGATTGGTTATATGCTGAACAAGTTATTACAAGTTGCTATTATCGGGTTTACTACGTCACAGCTAGTATAAATACGCTGGGATTTCCTTTCAGCCGGTTGTTGCCTGCTCTATTCATCTATCAAATCGTTCGGTGGTTGTGCCCTTGAACCGCCGGCGAAAATCATACTTAAATGAAGAAATATTCATTCATTGGAGCTGACATCCGTCAGGTTAATCACATACACTCGTACGAACAAAAATACGGGACGATCAGAGTGAATTTATGTGCTTTAGAAGGATTTAACCGGCGAGTTTAGATCTGACCTACTTCAGTCCCGGCGAGCTCCAGCTGATCGGTGATAATGGAGGATAGCCAACATTTAGCCGACGACTATATTAGTGAGTTTGATCTTGTACATTTTGAGGTGCCATCGGTGAAACGTGTTAAAGAAGAAAATGAGGATAAATTCAAGGAAAGTTGTTCAAGATCGATCATTAAGGATTTAACGGCACCGGCTATTAAGAGCACGGATATTACGCCATTGCAGTCAGGACGTAGCACACCTATTAGCCCGGACAGCCGGAGTGTGCCATTATCGCCGTCGGGTAGTGAAGGATCCGTACCTAGCCCGACAGCATTTCCCAAGAACTTGATGGAGGATCTGTCGTGGTTAACACAGAATGTAACATTTCCAAATGCAGACATTACCCCGGACGAAGCGGTTGACGTTTTGATATCGTCTAGTCCCGAGTTTGTAGCCAGTTTTCAAAAGTATCTCGTTTCCGGAGCTCGGGCGTTGTCTCGGCAGCAATCCCTTCAGTCGCAGGCGTCAGAGGATGACCCCAATGACTTGCAGTTGACGGATTATTCAGATATGAGTATAAAGGATGAGATCGATTCTGCACCACAGAGCCCGGATCCACGTCCTCATCGACGTCGGGCGCGTCGAGACAGTATGTCGTCAGTTGACACGTCAAGATCGGAATGTGATATGGGTGATGATGATTTGGTCCGACTGCCGGTTCGTGAACTGAATAAACGCTTGCAGGGTCTTACAAAGGACGAAATCCAACGTCTAAAGCAAAAACGACGTACTCTGAAAAATCGCGGCTACGCTCAGAACTGTCGCTCAAAAAGAATGCAGCATAAAACACAGCTAGAAAGAACAAACAATACCCTACAGCAACAGATTACGTCGCTCCAACGTCATGTGTCTTCGCTAACGCGAGAACGGAACTATTACAAACATCAGAACGAACTTCTCAGGATGCGCTGTGGACAGACTGATTCAGCGGCTCAGTCAAGAGAGGGGTCAGTTTCTAGCTATCCGGACTCGCCAGAGTTTTTTCTCTGAACGTTGGATAAAGTGACGTTGGTCGAGAAGTGACGGTATTCAGGCATCATCAAAAGAAAGAATGAGTGACTGAGTTACGGACTAGGAAACATTTGTTAAATCATTATCATCTTGGTTTCATTTTTATAATTCCTTGGTTCGGTGAAGTGGAAGGATATTTGACAAATGTGCAATTCATGCGTGGATGCATGTGAAACATATGAGGTTATAGTATTTATGTTTTAACTGTGAGTATGTTTGCATAATTTCAGTTTTGCAGAGATGAAAATTCGAGCTGTGACCCTTGTTTTACAAACGTCGATTTGAGGGGTCGGAGTAGTCACGTTAATCACTTTACGCCATATCATCTAATATCACTTATTCTAATTTCACGGTCTATGTTACATGTTTCACCAATATAGAGAAAACAGCCATTTTGTTCATTTATTAAAATATGAAACTAAAAAAATTAAAAATAGAAACAAAACAAAAACAAAATAATTTAAAAGTCTATACTGTACATTCACAGGTTCGTTAAAATGTCATTTTTATTTTTAATGTTTAGTTTTTTTTATTCTTCAAATTTGCCTAGTGTGCGGAGCGTCAACAGCGTCATAAATAAATTAATTGAATAACGTTTGGCTTTGTTGCCAGAAGCAGATACGGTCCATTCCCAGGTAGCATGCAAAAGGACACCACTCGGTCCGCCAGCTAAACGCTGTGGCTGGCCGATAGTGGCCCGCGGTTAGATTGCCAATGCTGGCTTGGCTATGTGTACTGCACGGTCAGGAACTATCGTTATTTTTAAAGTAAAGCAGACACCCTGATGAAAATGTACCTCTGAGCAGACCCATGACCGTGCGTATATCGAACTGAAATCAAATAAATGCGAGTGTAGCCCGATATTAAATTTCTTTTGGGGATCGATAGATTTCTCGTACGGATCAAGGTCTCAAAATATCATTTTTCCAACGTGAATTTCTTACAAATATGTACACGTTTTACATGAATGTCTACATATCGAATATACTTGTATCGTGTAGTGGCCCGGTGTAGTAGGTAAAACACCAGTCAGACGAGTGGTTTTATGTTTCCCTTGGCTTCAGATAAACCAGACATCCAGATGAGGAGTGATCTTGTTTTCTCCACATAAACGGTTTAATCCCTGTTAAAAACTTGTGGCTGCTCATTGGAAGCGCTTCGAAATTATTCCACATTATGTTTTCAGGGAGATACATATATATGAATATAGAAATATCACCCTTTTGTAGACATTATGTAGACAACGAGGCCCCCACATGGGAAGTCTGGGCACCCTTGATCCGTAAAAATAATGCCCTGATCTCCTCAAATCCCTGAATTTATATGTTTTTTATATTCCCCCAGCTTTAGCAGTGCTCCTGAAGTCTCTTAACCCCAGCTCCTCTAAAATAATTACCAGTGCTACCCAGCTCCCAGGGAGCTTCTTGAAAATTAAAAGCTCTTTGCCCAAGGAGGGGGGGGGGCAACAACTAGAAGCGTGTTTTCCATCGATTTAAATAATTATTTGCATTTTTAACAGGATAAATACAACATCTGAGTGAAGTCCTAATTTATAGTGTTTTTTTTATTTTTATGAGGATTTGACATTCCATGCTCAGTTGAGTTGCGCATGGATATTTTTATAATCTCGGGGCCAGATTAGATCTACCATATACCCTGTTTAAAAATGGTTTTAAAGATACTGTTCTTTTGAGTACCCACATCATGAGGCTCTCTTGAGAAATCAGAAAGACATGCTCTTATCTGGATTCCTGCGCAGGATTTTTTGTCATCTGCTGATTTTTTCCACAAAATTCACTGTTTTCTAGAGTTAATGTCAGAAATCCCACGGGTGTGTCAAATAAGTTGGAACTAGATTAGGTCCGGCCTTGTGTTGGTCAAACTGACTGCATATATGTATATCTAGCATGTGCGGATCCAGGGTCCTGCCCCCCCCCCCCCCCTGAAAAATCACAAAAATATAGGGTTTCTTAGCAATTCTAGTCCAGATCCCCTGAAAATTTACGAAGCTACAGAGCCAGCATTCAATGTTGTGCCATCATCAGCACGCCAGCGAAATGCAATTTAAATGGCATTTCGCTGGCGGGCCGATCAGTGGGGCCGATGATGGCCCGCTTATAGTGCTATTTGGATCCACCCCCCCCCCCACAACAACTAAAACAAGAAACAAAAAACATTGTCTAAGTTGGACCCCCTCTGACAAAATTTTCTGGATCCGCGCATGACTAGGATATCTGCAGAAGACACGTGTGTAGCAGGCAAAGAGTAATGAATATGTCTACATACACATTTATATCTGTATGGATTGAAACGCTCAGCATAAGAAAAGCTCTACACACAGTGCGCATAGTACCAGATATATGAGCCGATGTGCGGACAGCGAAGATTCGAATCAGTCTGCACACCCACACAGTCTGATCAGAGTCTTGTTTCCGCCCGAAGTCACATTGAACCCTTTGCTACACATAGAGCGCCCATCGTAGACTCAGATCAGACTGCTTACCCGCCGCAGTCTGATCTGAGTCTTCGATGGGTGCACATGCCAACGTGCCCCTGAACGTAGCGACAGAGGCACACCGAACCTATCATAGCATGGGCTATGGATTCTCGTTGAATTTGGCCTGGCCGTGACGCTAGAAAACCTGAACCAGCCGGCTCAGCTAGAAAATTGAAATGTCGCTCCTAGCAAGTTTAGATATGGTACGTTCCATTACGCGTATAACAAAGGCGCTGATCAGGCTGTGCAGATAAACAGGTCTGTCTGCGCCTTTGTTGTTCGCAAACAACGAGGACAGGTTTTCTCTCGCCGGGGCCCTTATATGTTGAGTATATTTTTGTTAAAACTTTTTTCCTACACTTCTTTTCTCCGGTGAAAGATAGAGACCAATCCTATAAACTAAAATGAATTTTGATCAATGATCGTCCGCATACATACACGATAGGGCTCTTTGTAGTGTGCTATGTATCACGGACTCGTAACCGATCATATGTCCGATGTACCAATGAGACAACGTATACCAGCATGGGAAACACTAGTTGGCTGGTCGTGCATGGATCTACAGGGTTTGTGTTCGTGCAAACCAAAAATGGTCTTGGATACTTCCTCAAAGGTTCACTTTTAATATTTTTTAAGCTTGAAACTTTGAATATTTTCCAAAGCCAGTGATATTTTAATTTTAACTTTTGTTTTGGGTTCTCAAATTCCGCAGTAAAGCTGATAAATAATGTTAAAAAGATTCTAGCCACGAACCGAGTTTCCAACCAAAATGACGATTATTTGCAATGTCCTAAATTGCCATATGCATGCGTACAAACCAGAATAACTGAACTAACTTATACTTTTAATAATGTCAGTTGAACTCAGTTCACTGGGTGTCTTCTAGATATAGGGTTTCATCCAAGATAATGCTATGGGGGAACTGATCAGATCTGATCTAATCATTGTTTTAACAGTAATTAAAATTTACAAACAAGATCAAGCAATTTCATGTTATAGATTTTGTAGATAATGAGATTTCATCTTTTTTTCACATTTGCTCTAGCATTCGAGTGGATAATAAACGTGCATTTTAATTGTCAGCTGCACAGCTTTTATGTTTACCTGACCTATGCAGATGCGTTCTTAGTAGTGATTTTGTAGGCGTGTCTTAGTAGGTAGGGCACATCTTAAAGATATTTTTGCATAGCCGCAACAGCAATATATAGAGCGGAACGTGCCGTCACGTGTTTCTGATCTGTGATATTTATAGAACGTATTCTGTACATAAAGCGCCTTGCAACACATTGCTTTATATCCATCTTGTTTATTGGAGTCACCAGATTATATTTTCATTAAAAAGTTTTAATTAGAAGCTATTGTGTATACCATGTCATTTGCCTATCATTCATATAACATGGTGTCTACATGTTTTTGTTGTTTTTTTGACATTACATGCAAGGAGAAGTAAGGCAATAAAATTGTGTGAGCTTGAGAAAGAATGAGCTACAAGTAGAAGCGCCAAAACGGCCCTTGCGTGGCCGCTTTTGTCATTCCTGCCTACTTCTAATTATTCTTCCAAACCGTCTTAAATTGACGGTTGTGAATACCTTTGATGTTCAAACGTGTAAAAGTCAAATGATTAAATGTACTAAAATCTCGAACACTAGTGGCCTGGCCAAAAGCCCAGACAAACAGTGCAGACCCAGATCAGAGAAACTGTCTGATCAGGGTCCTCCCTGTTTGCTTTGTGAATTCCAGCCCTGAACGCCAACATTTTATTTGAGAAAATAAAGAAAAAGAGTGTTCTAAATTTTAGAACATTTACCATAGTAGTCAGGTAGTTTATTTTTTGCTTGTTCTTTAGGGTTTGCACAGGCTTGAAAAGTACTTGAATATACAGGACTGTCTTGAAAAATACTTGAAAATAAAATTTGCCTTGAAAAGTACTTGAAAAACACTCGAATGCCTTGAAAAGTCCTTGAATTTTTACCATTTACAGGAGGATTCATCAGCGTTTTGGAGACCTAAATCAGTATAAAATTGTGGTGCCTTTATTTGGTGCAGCTTTTGGTGCAGAATATGCTGCACAAAATAAAGGCACCACAATTTTATACTAATTATCTTAAACTAATATCTTTAGTAATCATGGTAATGGACTCTAGATAGCATTTCAGAAGTAGAATTTTAACGTGTAAATCAGTATTTTTCTTATGTTTTCAGTCCTTGAAAACAGTAGAAAAGTCTGAGTGAGAAGTCCTTGAAAGTCCTTGAATTTTATACAATCTTGCCTGTATGAACCCTGTTCTCTGAGCTAGTTTTTCATGATAGAGATGGCGATGATACTCGAAGGAAGGTTTGTTTCATGTATACTTACTCATATGACTAGTGATGGTAATCATTTGTACATGTTGTATTGATAACATGGTGACTTCTTGTATTATGTGTAAATGCGCATTAATATTTGTATCTATTGTATTTACATTCTCACTTGTACGACGTATTATATAGGGCACGCCTTGGATTTGCTAGGAGGGGAGGAACATCCTTTGTTCATTGAGGTTAGCTTTCAATTTTGCTCTCCGTGGTACACTTTGAAACCGCATTGACCTTTGTGATTTCAATAAGTAGCCTTGGAGTGGACTAAGGTCGTCCAAGATACATTTTTTCTACCTGCCAAAAACAATCAATCACCATTTTATACCATAAAAATGATAATCAATAAGAAAAGTGATAAAAAATGTGTTTTTTTTTTATTATTGTTCAAATGACAAATGTTTTTTTATTATAATTGTTCAAATGACAACTTTTAAAACAACAATTTAAATGCACACCAAGAACGGATTAAATGCATAATTCCTTTTCGGGCCTTTAGGAAAAAATCTTTCACATTGTGGGTACACTGGCTCTAAAGAACAAATTCAAAGAGACGGCTCTTTTAAACACCCAAAACAAATGCTTACACTGATGGATAAGAGAATACACTATTCACTATTTTATGCTATTTCGTTTTATCTAGACCAATGCTTTTTGTGTCTAATGGATTTCTGAATTCTTAAATTATCAGTATACTTATTATCTATTTCATTTATGATTGATTATTTTTGGCAAAAATGATTAATTAAAAACCTGATATTAAAGTTTGGACTGACATAGTTGTTTCAGATAAGGAGAAGCAAAATGAAAGTTAACCTTATTGATAAGAAATATTTCCCTTTCCAGAGTGTCCAACGATGATGCCTTTAAAAGGGCTTCAGCAACCAAAGAAATGCGAGATAAAGAGTTAAAAAAAATCCCAAATGCCTATGGTATTTGGGGCCAAAAAAATAGCAAAACTTCTATAAAAATGAAAAAAAAAGTTTGGATGTTGTAACAAAATTCTCTGTTTACTTCTTAATAATATTTCAGTATTCTGCCACGTGATTGGGGCTATTAATTAGACCAAAATGCTCCAATCAGATGGCTTAGGTGTCGCTGGATTCGGCATTTCATGTTGTTAAAACTGCGACTGCCAGCAAATGCTGGAAAATTCAATCAAACCTAAATGTTCTGTTCTCTGTGTTGAACTGGAATATTTTCAAGAACTAAACAGAAAACTCTAGCTTAAGTCAAACGGAACAGGACAGACCATGGCGGTATCTATTATCACCAGAATGATTTGGACCCAAAGCGTCTCTGTGAATGCTGAGTACTTTTGCAAGTTTTTATCATCTGTAATTTTTTTCAAGAACATTTTTGTAAATGAACTCAGTATATCATCATTGTCGAGCATTTTGGGCCCAGATTAGGCCTGACGTTTCGTCAGGCCTGATCTGGGTTTAAAGTGTTCGCAAAGGGAATCGACAGATAACAAAAACCCTTCAACTAGACGGTAAGAGTTCAGATACTCAAAGAAGCGCATTGTGTCGTCTGTATCGTACATTCACAACATAGGGTTAGCAAGGTCTCTGGTACTCTTCTCTGAGTACATGCAGCTATACATATGGTTGAGATAAAGGGGAGATGATTCTGAATTGCACGTTCTTGTCTAGGGGCCCCACGGAGTCCTGTTTTAGTTTGACAAAGGCATCCAAACACTCGAACTAAATATGTCTAACACTACAAAGCAAACGCACAGCATTGAAAAACTACCGAATAGAGTCGAGACTTAGATACACAATAATTTTCAACGTAAAATTGTTAATATTTTCTTACCCATCAATTTTAACATATGTTTTGGGTGCTTAAAAGAATCGTCTCATTGAGACGGTACTTTTTAGTACCCACAACATATATGTTTTGGTTGAGAAATAAGCAAAATAAATTTTCGGTACGCAGTCTTAACTAAAGTCCTGCAGTCTTCAACTCCGACTCACTCGACGTTATTTCAACGCCGTATGCTTGCTATGACGGATCATGTCGTTATATCAAAATTCTCAGGCGTGTCATGCGCTGCCAACGGGACCCTAGGCACGGGGCCATGGCCGCGCACCACATTGCAGTTTGAACTTTGTTATACCGACTTTTATTATGGATAATGGACAAGAGTATTGGTTACCCACTATTAGCTATACTATATCGTGGTGATTGTTCATCGACAGTATTTTGTGATATGGTTGGGCTGTGTTGTTAAATCTGTTAAAGCCCTTTTGTTGTGGCTACCTTAAAGGATTGGCTTCCAGAAAGGCGATTCCTATTGGTACCACTTCATGTATTGTTGAGAAAATGGTGTCGTAAAATTTCGAACACTAAAATTGTTTTTTTTTAGTTGACTGTCATAAAGGGCCAAGAAAAACAGCACATGCTCAGATCAGACCGCTTCTGAAGAAGCAGTCTGATCAGAGCATTCCCTATTTGCTATTCAGACAAGCATTTATGTGAATTTCAGTTCTAATAACCAACATATTGTTTTAGAACAGAAAAAAGTAAGGTGTTAGAAATTTTAGAACAGTTGCCACAAAAGTCCTTAACCCCTAAAGCGCCACACGCCTTTAAGTTTTACAAGGTAATATACTCACACAGATGGCATGTTCATTTTTATTTAACATGTTTAATGACCCAAATGTTTGGCAATTTGGTGCAACCTTATTCGCCATGTACAGGATAAAAGAACACTATTTTCTGATCTGCGAAAGTTGATATTGGCGCTTTAGGGGTTAATAATGGCCTAATGTTTAGCTGGTGGTCATATATTGTGGGCAATGGTAGAACTCAGTTCTCACTTGCCAGATGATTGCTACTAATGACATTGGAAGGAAGGAGAGCGTTAAACTTTATCTTTCACTGAAACAACAGTTTTTTGTATATTGTTATTACATGCGTCCAGTTAAGCAAAACATTTCAGCTAAATTTGTGATTATTTCTAATTTATCAGTTGAAACGTGTGTTTTTGATGCTCAAAAGAGCCGTCTCATTGAGACGGTTCTCTTGAGTACCAACAACATAGGTTTTCGTTGAGAAACAAGAAAAATAATTGTCAAATTCACACGCGCTGATTTGGAGGCATGTAAAAGTGTAGATAGAAAATCTAGAGTCCGTGCTCGATAAGAGTAGAGCTACGTAGTTGGTCACGTTATGGTACTTTATTCACCTGATTGGACAAATATAGGGTTTTCATTCATACTTCTAACGTCACCCTACTCCTATCGAGCACGAACTGTAAAGACAAGAGTGTTATTACTGTATATACATAATATTTTGTATGTGCATGCACCTACCGGTACAGAAAACTTGTTAAACATAAGTTGATTTTTATTGTTTATTTTATCTGTTAGTTCAACATGTTCATGTTTGTCTGTGTTGAGGAACAAAAAAGGAAAATAATAAAAAAAATATATATATAACATTTTGATTGAATTGTGTCTCGGAATTCATAGGTTCAGAGAGGCATATTTAGCGTAAAAGTGTGATTAGTTTCTTATGTTTAAGCTGAAACATGTGTTTTGAGTGCTGAATACCCACAACATATGTTTTGGTTGAGAAGTAAGAAACTACTTATACTTACGCACAATATTATCTGGAGGCCTGATTTTGCTGTCTCTGATAGCTAGATACAGACAAACACCTGCTCGGACAAGCTTGACCAGATCAGCTTTTCCTCCATTTAAAGGGCTATATTTCGATTTACCGATTTGGGAAGACCGAATCACCTCACTGGACTAAAGTGGATCCAAGAGGGACTCAATTGTATACAGCAAAAATTCGTCCACCAAGATAAATATTAATGTTTATCAGAAAGTACCAAAATAAGTAAGGGTGCAAAGATCAGGAATCGATACAATCAAGTACCACACCTGACCCAGGATACCAAACCCTTTATGTGACCTCGTTATTACACCTGCAAATGCATAGCCACCTCATTATGATAGGCCTTTGATCTGCATGAGCCATAAACAAACTAGTGAGTGGTACCCTTTTTAGAGCGTAAAACTTTAGGACTTGAAGAAAGTTGTGCCTTTGTCCACTAGTACAGTAAAACCTGTGTAAAACGGCCACTCAAAAATAGAATTAACACAGATCTTAATGACAAATTGTACCTTAATGAAGGGGCATTTCGTCCACTAGTACATGTATGGTTAACGCCTGTTTACCATTCTTTCTTAGAAATAAGCCTCGTCGTGAGAGAGTCTCTCTTTGGACTTTTCATCAAGGAGAAACTCTCAAAAACCGTCTAAGCTACAGGGACTAGGTAGAATTATGAAAAATACAACAATGTAGCATGTTTAGCTATTATACACAATAGGTTAAGTTATGTACAATTTTTGCGCATAAATGTTATTGTTTTCCTTTACAATCAGTTTAAAAGTAAGTAAGGGTGCAAAGATCAGGAATCGATACAATCAAGTACCATACCTGACCCAGGATACCAATGGGAAAGTGACAAACTCACAGTTCAACACCACAAATGAGAGCCAAGAGGTCAGCCCTTTCCCAGCAGGTGATCACAAGGCACAAATAAACAGAAGCACACAAGGGCATAACAAACACAAGACAGAACAAAAACATAAAAGATCCACAAAAGAAGTACCGCCTTGGAACGGTCAGTAAAATATTTTGCTGGAGGGCTTAAACCAGTATCAAGTCGCCAACCAACATTTGATTGTGGTGCTTAAACGAACCGGCTCATTGAAACGGGTTTTTGAGCACCCACAACGTATGTTTTTGTAAGAGAAATTAGAAAACATAGCTTTCCGTAACGCACTCGTATCTGGGTGTATGAAAACACCTTAGCGAGTATCAAAGCGCCAACCAGACTGCTTAGATGTGCAGGTTCATCTGCGCCTTTGTTTTACGCATACAGCAGGGTTTTTTTCAAGACGGGACTTAAATTCAATATAATTTTATTGAACTGTCTTGCTTAGATGCATAATGTCGATAACCTTAGCAAGATCAGTTGCTTCATCTTGTGAGGAAATAATAAAGGAACAAAAGGAATTTAGGGTAACACAGGGATATCCCTAACCTAAAACAAAGATGGGCCTGCGCCATCATTTAAAGGCATATGCCTTCAAGTACATGATGGGCCCAAGAATCATTAAAGGCATATTTTAGTTAACTGATAAGGAAATTCAATATCTCTGGACTAAAGGGAATCCAATAAGGGGACTTACCTGTATTCAACCAAATTTCTTACAAATAGTTAATGAAATTACCTAAACCTTTCATGTGACCTCTTTATTACCCAATGCAAGGAGTTCATTAATAAGTGGTTCCAAAATATTAGGTCTTTTTTCGGCGCAGATTGTGGCATTTCCTGGTCATATTCACTTTTTCCTCACATCCCAGCATTATTGTATCATGAATACAATCAAAGTATACATTGTAGTTTTAAAGCAGTTTATATTCTAAAATTTCGACCACTAGTTGCCTTAAAAAATGCCTAGTCAAACAAACAGTGCTGACCTAGATCAGACTACTTCTGAAGAAGTAGTCTGATCAGGGTCTTCCCTGTTTGCTATTCTGTTAAGCATTTTGTGGATTACAGTCTTGATCATCAATATTTTATTTGAGAACAGATAGAAATAGTGTTCGAAATTTTAGGGGGAAAAATCCGTACACCAAGATCAGTGTCAGTTTAGTTGCCACCTTATGGTCCATTTTTCTGTGAAGTTACATATACTGAGGGACTTTAAAAACGCACAATTTTACATTCTCTGTCGCTTCCACATGATTGATTTGAGGGTGTTTTCTTTATCATTTTTTATCCTCTTGCAAAATGGACCATGATTTGCCATGATTTCGATTTGCTCATGCTCTTCATTCTGACGTAATATCGACTTAAGTGTTTTTTAACAATTGACGTTTGACAAATGTGAATTTGATTCAATTTGAAGACAAACTCTTTTAGGTGGTAGCCAGATGTCTTAACAAATGGAAAAACACAAAAGTTTTCAGAAATAATCGTTTTATTACACTCCCACTCGCAGCGTTTCTTTGCTAACGTCAGTCTTAAATTTTTGAACATCAATAACAGACGGGTGACGTCCGCGCATGTCGCGATACTTTTGTCTTTTATGTAACTGATTGAGGAGTATCTGTTGGCAACAAAAGATTTTGATTATTCCTGATTCTTAGGAAATAAACGGCCAATTACGTCAAAAATCAATGACGTCATTTAGACGTAATGAATGCTGCCAGAGACCTAAAACTTTATGATTTGATTTTGTCTTTCCTTTTGCTTTCAAGAAAAAACTTCGGTTCGAAAACTTTTTTTCGTTCATTATGGAAGGTATGGGTACTCTGTGACTTTTTGAACTAGAGTTGTCTCAGAATTATCGCGACGTCACGCCAATCATAAGCCACAGCGTTTCGATTTTCGTATTGAATGCAAGCTAAATGACGGAACTTGTCAATTTTATTTTTCACATAATGAAAATATCCAATATTCGACATAAATTAGCATTTAAGCAGGTGGTACGTTTTTAAAGTCCTTCAGTATAGTTTTTATACAAGGACACCCTCGCAAACCAATATCCTTCAAAACCTGGCAAAACCTGATAGGGAGGCTAATAAAAAAAACGAAAAAACAACAACAACAGAACACTGGGACGCCATAATGAAACTGTATCTCAGAACTTTGTTCTCAATTACCACAATGGTGTTGTCCAGTTTTATTTTATACTTAGCAGTGAAATCAATGCATATCAAAAGCAAATAAAAGTAATAGCAATCACGAGTGAAATGTTATGATATCAATTACTAATCAGCCTATATTTTCACTGGGAATTACCTCTGACTTTTCCATTCACTTCTGCATTTCACTTCAGAACTTCAAACGCCCATAACTTTTTATTTGTGAACGAAAACATGAAGTGTGGGTATGCAATTTCTTAGTTAGTACGCGACGAATATTTTGATACCAAAAGCATTTGGGTTGGCTAAAAAAAATTTTTTTTTTCATTTTCAGCACCTTTTTCAGTTGGTGAGAAATTGCATGTAGCCTATAAAAAGTATAATATTAAAAGAAAATTTACTTTTTTTTATCTGTAAATACCAAACACATTTCATCTCGTTAGTTGCTTTAAAAAAGAAAATATGCTCTTATATATTTAATAACCCAATTTTAGGCGTCATATCGTAGTTTTGGCGTCATATGACTGCTTTGTTGCTTTCCCCTAAATTCGTATTTTATCTGGGGGGTTTTCATTTTCATTAATGACATAGTGGATGTTGTTAGCATTCTTACAAGCCCTGTGTCACTCACTATCAAAATAGGCAGGTGGTGTCAATAGAATCTCGGGACCCCTACCCCTTTCAAGAATTGATTGACCTATTTTCAGGTAAAGGTTATACGAAAACTTAGGAAAATAAATGTAGAAATAAAACAACAACAAGAAAATACTTGACTTTTAGCCTCAATGCTCTCATTCTCATATTTTTTTGTCATTTACAGTGTTATCTTATAATATATTTCTGTTCTCTTTATTTTAAACGTTTACCACCCCTTGTTCAGACAGGCATGAATTCCTTTCCAGACAGGTATATTTGAATTCCTTCCCATATTTTAGTTAAGAAACACACACCACACAACCGTTTCAGACAGACTCTGAAAATAAAAGACCCCTTTGTTTGACACGTGGCTACACCCACATATATAATGAGTTCCCCCCCACCCCACGGGCATAAAAGCCCCCGTTTAACGTTCAACCTGACTTATCAAGGGGTCTAAAATTTGCCCCAAATCTTCCAGTTTTATCCAAACGTTGTATATGCGAGCTTCGAAGGCTCTGCTTGCCTGAGACTTCCTTGCTCTACAAAGCGATTAGTCCTTAAACGCCAGCAAAATATCATCTGAAAATTCCGTCACTCTGCTTTTGTCGTCTGGTGCAATTTTTGCTAACATTTTTAGCAAAGTTAAGTATAGAGACAAACAGTGTGAACCCAGATCAGACTGCTCCTATAGGAGCAGTCTGATTTGGGTCTACACTGTTTGTTTGAAAGGCTTCTAAAACATTTCAGCAGACGACAAAAGCAGACGACTTTTGTTGTGATTGGCGTTTTAAGGGTTAATATCTAAAAGGTTCATTGAAACGTCATCCACCCCTTATATTCATGAAACATCTTCAAGAGATGCCCTCTTCATATATTTGGACAAATAACACGAAAACGTTAGGGATAAGAATGGTGTATGCTATTTTTTCTGTTCTCTGTTAGAAACAAATTATGGATGCTTAGTACAGCCTCCCTTAAGTACTCACGCAGCCATTTTGTGTGCGAATCAATTTTAGCGAGCTTTGGCTTTTGGCTTGTACTTGTCGCATAGGCGACCACCAGTGAATACACTGGCGAGCATGTGTAACTGCGCAGTCTGGTCAGAACTTAATCTATTTGCATGCAGCGTTTAGATGTACATACAGGTTTAGACCAGACACTAGGTCAGATGCGTTAACATGCTTCAACCTTTCTAGACAAAGGGACTTTTCCATAAAATTTGATAAGTGCATAAAATGAGGGGTCACGGGTTATTTTTTAAAAATAAACTAATATTGTATTTCGATTTGGTCTTCGCACTGATGAAATAACGCGTTCTGTGTTATTTCACCTTGCTGAATGATCCGTTTAGAGAATGGTTCAAGAATCACTTCGGACTATCTGTAAGGACCATTTTCTAAAGGACTGGTCCTCTTGTTATCTGCTACTACCCAGTCAATATTTAAAAGCGGGCCACCGTCGGCCCGCCAGCGCCATTCAAATGGCGTTTCACTGGCGGGCCGACGGTAGCTCGACACTGTATGCCGCAGGCTGGGTAGTAGTCTCATGATGCGATGGATTCGCACAGTCTGATAGTCTTGAACACTGGTTGTGTATGTCGTTAGTTCGCTTCTATTTATGGACTCGTCGATTTATGGATTAATGGAACTTGAGCATCAGCTATTATGGGCATATTCTGTTGGAAACACAGTGTAACTTGTATGTCTTTTACTCTTGCATGCTCGGTACTTCTGCATGATGTTAACACTTAAAGCCCCAATCACAACAAATGCTATCTGCTTTTGTCGTCTGCTGAAATGTATAGTAGTTTTTTGACAGTGAACCCTGATCAGACTGCTCCTCAATAAACTGGTCCATGGCATGACTGGGAACAGTCTTGTAGCTGTATCAATAACCTTTCTTCCCTTGTTTGATATATGTATGAATTCTCCAACCAGATTGCGCATTTGCAGTGTCGATTACATAGGCGAATCAAGACATGGGGACATAGGGTCCGGACTCCACCCCTCTTAAAAATTCACAAGTGGCTTTAGAGTTCCTTAGAAATGCTGGTACGAACCAACAGGACCCCTTGTCCAATTCCTTCTCGAGCGAGGTTCTTACGGCCCTGTATGAAATATGTTGATGGCTAAAACAAAGTTTTCAGGATCTCCCCCCCCCCCCCCCCGGACAGAATTTGCTGGATCCGCCCATGAATTTTGCGATGTCGATTTAGGGAGCAAAGGACTTCTGTTTGTGAAGTATAAACTAAAGTGTGTGCACGAAGTACCGGTCCAGGAAAAAGTGTGGTTAACTGGCCTTATACCACCCTCACCAACTTTAGCACGAAAGAGCTCATGATGTGCAAGGTCTACACTGATGTAGGTGGTATAAATAGTTAAACCATTTTTGTCTACCTGTACGTAAGATAATCCACTCGCTAAGGTCGTGGATTATCTCCACATACAGGCGGGCAAGCCATGGTATAACTATTACGTAGCTGTTGACTGAGACGTTTAACCGGAAGCCAAGCAAAAACTTCTTTTTGGTCTCCTAGGGCGGACTTGATTTAGCAATTTTAGAGTACACGGAGTACGCCAGAACCGCCATCTAAAACAAGCTCAACTGGGCACTTTGGAGTACTCCGGAGTAAATCAAGTGATTACCGTTTGAATTGTGAAAAAATAACACAATCCAATTGCCAAGAAGAAGAAAAAAGAATGAAAAAATACATGTCCTATCAATCCATTTTACAAATGACTATAATTTATCGTCAGAACCTATCGGGAATGACAGAAAAATATCTCAGTACAGTGTAGACAGTGCTCTGCCATCTTGTTTCGGAACAGGTCACGTGACTGTTCTGTCTACACCACCTCGGAGGATGGAGTACTCCGGCGTACGCCAGCACAGGTGTTCCAGCGCACTTGATTTCTGTTCTGCCTGTTCGAAGTGGAAGGAGTAAAGAGAACAGCTAAATCAAGTCTGCCCCTAATGTTTTGATATGACGTTTGGGGCTACTATGTAAGGAAACACAGTAAAATGTAAGTTGATGGCTATTGCATGGCCTGTGCGTCTGTACGGGAAGATAATCCACTCGCTAAAGCGCGTGGATTATCTCTCCTACAGATGCACACACCATACAATAGCTTTCTTATTGCACCAGCATGCATTCGCACTTTGTGCATTGTGAGGTATTTGATTTAAAATATTGGTATATCAATAAAAGATGCAATACGTATATTAAAATATATTAATAAACGTTTAGATGAAATACTAATTTGAAATCTAGGGAGAAGAATTGGCGCCAGTAAAATACATGTAAGCTCCCGGGTAGCAAAGGCTACTGTCCGTTGGTTCTCCGTTCTAAGGCGGTGGTTATGTTGTTGTTGATTTATTGTTTTAAGTTCCTGCCATTGTTTTTGGGGGTTCTGTGTTGGTCTTTTTTTTTGTATGCATTACTTTATGTCCTTTCTAGCTTTGCAATCATCTTGACGAGGAAGAGAGAGCTGGTTGCTTGATTTTTGGATGTCTTGTTACTTTAAATGTCCTGTAGCTCTTCCTCACGGCAGTTTGTGATTGTGGTATTTCCTGATCATACTCACTTACGTTTTGGAAAAAGTTTTTAAAAAATATGGTAAATGGTCATATTTTCTTTTATATCAAACATACACCACAAGGCAGTGATATAGCAGGCCATATTAGTTGATCCTTAATAAACGCAGCCAAATAAAGTGCTACACTCGGAGCTATACTCCCTTTTGGTTAGCTTATTTAAATTTCCGTTGCAAGTACTAGTCCTTATTAGGTGCAACAACCCACTGCTGGTGGTATCTTCAAAAACTGCCTTGATCATGTCAAAACTAACAGTTACTGTCAAACAGCTTTTATATAAGTCTTAAAACATCAAACTTGGCTAACGGTTTAGACCAGGAAACATACCGTTTGATTATGCTCCTTTTTTGCTAGCTTAAAACTCCGATGAAAGTACTAGTCCATTATAAGGGTCAACAACCCACTGCTGGCGGTAACTTCAGAAACTACCATGATCATGACAAAACAAACAGTTACTGTCAAACAATTTTTTTATTTATAAGTCTTAAAAATCAAACTTGGCTAACTGTTTTAGACCAAGAAACAAAGTGGGCGGATTGTTTCTGACCGTGTTTGATATCAGTTTGATTCAGCAAAAATGTTCATTATGAACGTTGGGTTGTCTATATTAGCGAGGGAGCAAAGAAGGCGGACTGTTTCAAACTGTAAAGAGAAATCCTTACAGTTTGATTTTGATTGCTTATGCGTCAGCATAAATCTCCGGGACCACCATCGGCCTTAAGCGAAACGTCATATGAATCGCGCTTTGCTGGCGGGCCGATAGTGGCCCGCTGTTTGTGCTTACTGGGATATTCATCCCAGCCAGCAAACAGTGGCGGGCCACCATCGACCAATCAGCGAAACGCCATTCGAGTGGCGTTTCGCTGGTAGGTCAATCGTGATCCGCCACTGAATGCAACGGTTGTGGTCACAGACCTGTAAGTGTAAAAAGGACAGTGATTGGCTGAAAAGGTGGGTGGAAGCTCAGCACAATATTTTTAGTTGTAAGGTGTTTTATGATTGGTCAGTAATAAAACTAGGAAATATATTGTATTTATTAGACGGGTTTATCTTTGCTGTACTTTTCAAACAACATCTCATTGCTCTTGTTGATTAAGTTTGCTGGTGTGGCTTAGAAAAAAAGGACCTTACATTCTGGTATTTTTTCACAATAGAATGTTCCTCTCATGTAGGGTGTCCACCTCCAGGGGCCAAAAAGTGGTAAAACATGGTGGTTACCGGGTAATCTCATTCTTGTTTATTGATTGAACTAGGTCCAATCTGTAACTCTATGGCAGCCTCATTGTGATTGAAGAGTTGTGAGGACCACAGCCTACGTAAAAGCTACAATGGAGTTCTATGGGCAAAAAATTAAAGGTCTGGGCCCTTGTTGTAGTTGAATGTGGAAGCTTGTAATATGGCTTATGCCTGACCTCCTAACAGTCTCCGAAACATATATTTGATAACAGTGATGGACATAATGTGTAGTTTTAGTCCTCGACTTATTTTACAGAGGGGTCCTTTTAAAGAGTTTCCAGTTTGCCATGGAATAAAAAGTTGGACCCCAAAGGCGTTCCAATTGCTTATTCCATGGAAAGCTGGGAAACTAAATAATTCAGTGGGGGAGGGGCCAAGCTTTCCCAAGGGTTCCTAATGCCTATTCATGGAAACCTATAGCATTTGTGATATTCCAGAGTGGATCCAGACCCCCTGCCCCCACCCTGGATCCGCCCATGGGAGGAGATACGCTCACAAGGTACTCACTATCTATACAGTGTGTGTCAAAGTATTTTAGAACAAAAAAACAACTAAATTAAAAATGCTGAAAAAGTGTCAAAATTTATGAACATTTTCGTCAGACCATAATCAATACACAATGACATGTAAAAGCGTAAAAAGAACAGTATACAACTGTATGAAGGGCGTTCACAAGGTAGCAACTATCTAGACAGTTTCATAGCATTCGAGCCCGAGTACCAACTGCCTCTACTGTTTCATAATATTCGAATCCGAAAGATGACTAGTTACAGAATGTAAAAGAAAATCAGGAATTAAAGTAGTGTTTTCTGATGAATACTATGTCCCCCAGCCGTAAGTTGAGTTGGCAAGCATGCTTACTAAAATATAATCAGCTCTTTATTGTGTCACAATGATACAACATCTAAAGAATGGCTGAAACCCATCAATTATTTCAAGGGAGAGCATGCGCAAACACAATTTTGATCAAACTTTGAAATTACAAAGTGCTGTGGTGACCTTGAACAAACGGTGAAGTTCATGAAAATCTAATTAACTCTTTTCTGTTTCCAAGCAATGTATCTAAGCTATTTTGGTGGAAATCCACGCTCTGATTCAGAAGATAGAGCTCAGAATAGCTGATTTTACCGCTTTTTAAAGGATGATGACCTTGAAGATTAGGTGACCTGGAACATAAAGTCAAGGTCACCAAAATCTGATCAACTCTTCATTTTGACACTATGGTACATACAGGTTAGCTAGAACCCATCGTTCAGCTCAAGATATACCGTACATAAACATTATTTTGGTCAAAATTTGACATTTCAAAAGCCTGGCGTGACCTTGAAAATACGGTCAATGTCACTAAAATCTAATCAATCATAAACCCCACCTAACAATATATCTATGCAAGTTTGGTTAAAAGTCAACCACTAGTTCGGAAGACAGTGTGCGGAAATGGCTGATTAATACAGTCTTTATACTGGACTTTATAGTAACCCAGAATCATGAAAAAAAAGGATATAAAAATCATTTTCAATGAATCATGAAAATCTTTTGATTCTAAGTTTTATTATGCTGAAGCAGGTGTGACAAGAAGGTCAGTGGGTCTTATTGCTTAGCTGACCGAACTGCGAGCATGCGCAATCTCGCCTGACACTTCCCCGCTCGCACATGCAAAGTATCGTGTTCAGTTCAATGTGATCAGATAAGAGTGCCTAACAAAAAAATAGTTGTTTTTTTTTATTTCTCAACCAAAACATATGTTGTATGTACTCAAAAGAACCGGTTCAATGAGATGGTTGCTTTGAGCACCCAAAACACATGTAAGAAAATATCAAGTTACAATTTTACGCTCAAAACTTTTGTTTATCTCAACCTATGCTGACCTGAATTCAGGATTTTGAGGCTGACTTTCCATCTATGGAAAGTCAGTCTCAAAATCTTGAATTCATTGCAGATTATGATAGCTTCTCTGATTTACAATTATTTCATAGACAAACTGCAAGCTTTAAGATTGAATTTAAGAGTTCAGGATTTTGACGATCCTAAATATGTTGCCCAAGTATTACAGTTTCCTTTCCTTAATAAATACTTTTATTATTACCAGTCTATATGTTTATTGAGATCATAAAAAGGGATAGCATATGAAATTATGCTATAACCAATTTAAAATCGATGGAAATAGCACAGAAACGTTTATAGGCATGTGAAACGTCTTTGAGCATGTGTCTCATGTTTAAAAATATACCAACCAATTCTTGGGAGCATTGGAAATTAGGGTAAAGTCGGGTAAATTCGGACATCAGGTAAATTCGGATACACATTTGCAAACAGTGTAAATCCAGATGAGACCGTTTTATCAGGACTTTCACTGTTTGCTTAGTTTATTTATTTTTTTATTCCAATATTTGAAATATGAAACGAACAAGTTAACTGTATGTCCGAATATACCCGACTTTACCCTAAGGGTTATGATTTTCACGGAGGTGATGTAGCCAACAAAATAAATGTGAAAAATAAGAGTTGATCATAATCGTGTTACACGGATCTCAGTCCATATCGGATAATATGTTAGAATATCATTTCCAATATATTCAAGGTCTCAGCTTGTACTGTGAACAAGCAAATACAAAGTTTGAATAGGTTAATATAATACACAGGCACCCGAGATTACATTAACTCTTTGCATGCGGGGTTTAATATTTTACATGCTTATGTAGTCTCTCTTTTTTTTCTTTTCTTTTTGTAAAATTAAATTTTACAAAAAATATTCAAGAAAATCATCAGTCTTTTGTCGGACCCGATCTTGGTCCAAACTGTTTGCAAATGGAAATATCGACACTATATATATATAACAGACAAAGCGTAAACATATTCACAAATGCAGTTTCGTGTTTCAACCGATCCTCTAGATTTTTTCGTTTGTTTGTTTTTTGGAGACAGAACTCCACGTCAACAAACAATGAATAGCCTGCTCAGACACATGGGTCTTCGAAAGCGTTATAAAAGAATTGTTCGTCGACTGATGGGCATTTGAGGTCATTATGGCATGCTAGCATCGACAGTTCCTGCTAATTAATTTTGAAGCCATGCTGTGCCCTTGCAGTATAATGTGATCACCATACAACGTCGGTACCACGGCTGCGTGTAAGCCATTATGATTGTGCCCTATGACCCCAGGGGGGAGGGGGGGGGTACTCTGTATTTTCATACATACGTTGGCTCGGGTCATTTTTGGGGGTTCATAATTTTGAATTTCAATATTTGTTTGGGTTTTCAGAAAAATAAATATTTTTGGGGTATGAAGATTTTGTGGATATTTTTGGGGGTCATCACAAAATTTGCCATATTTAGGGGTTATCTCTATGCATTTTAGGGTCTTTTCTAAGGGTCTTTGTACAGAATTGGGATATTTTTTGGGTTGCTAAAATTTCAAATATTTTTTGGAGTGCTTGAAATTCCTGATATCTTTTTTTTTGGGGGGGGGGGGGGTGAAAGGTAGATGCTGGGCCCGAGCCTACGTATGTTGAAAAAATGAGAGTACCCCCTGGGCCTATGACCGCATTTATTCACGATTTTGAGACTGACCAGCCACCTAGCCCCTAACCAAATATTTTGGCACAATTAAGTTACATGATTTGATAGTCAAGTTTGTCCTGAAATCGTAAAGTAAAGACTGTCTGTTATAAATTGTACAATTTCACCTAGGATGATCGAGGCAGGGGACTAACCGCCTTTGGATGTCTTCCTGGGACTTTCCTTCTAATCAAGCGCTGGGGAGTAATGACTCGGGTTTCTCTCTATATCGTATCCGCGCAATACATTACTGCAATGTTTATTTTTCTAGATGTCATGCGTAGTCATAGGTCCAGATAGGCAAACATTCTAGAGCGCACACTGTGATTATTTTCTTATCAGTTCGCCTAAACATATGTTTCGCATTGGCGTAGCACCCATTACGCAGGTTACGCACGTGCGTAATAAATATTATAGTAACATTCAAGAGAGGTCACCTAAAGTGATAAAAGTGGTTTTCAATACTATAAGGTACTGCTCAAAAAGGAAATAATTCGCTCCCTCTGGAAGCAAATTCTTTTCTTTAAGAGAAGTTCCCATTTGAAAAGGGACGCAATTGAAGAGAATAATTGCTTGATCAAGTAGTCTCCTTTTGATGTGCGTAACTTTTTCAGCGTTCTGGCTACGCCGTTATTACCGGAGCTCAAAAGAACCGTCTCATGGAGACGGTTCTTTTGAGTGCCCACAACTGCATATATATATTTTGGTTGAGATGTATGAGCATTAATTCAAAATTTTCTTTGGTAAATCAGGAGGTCTGTCAGGTACAAAATGTAGGAGTGTGCATATTCTACGCTTTTAGTTAACAAGTTGTAAATATGAGATATTGAAACATGAGGTACAGCTGTCATAAGTGTTCGTCTTTGTTTAAATAATAATAATAATAATTGGGCCGCGACATGTGATTTCCAACAATGTGGCATTTTTGACAAGTGTAGACTCAGACGAGCCTTTGCAGCCTCCATTTAAGCTTAGAAAATCAAAATGGTGTTCGGCCAGTAGCTTAACACTCGTAGATTATTCAAGCGACTAGCAACTTGGGCTCAGATCAGTCGCACATACCACATTGTTGGAAATCTCATGTCGCGGCTCAGATATGTATATGAAAATTCAAAGCTCCACAATACTTGCGGCCAATACCTTGAAGCTGGCTTAATTTTGAAAGGACAAGCTTAGTCGAATCCAGATAAACGGAAGGACTGATTAAGTCGAAGTTATTTTGGGAACACTGGATTCAGCTCAAAATTTTCAAGGCCCCGAGGTTATCTCAACTGCTCATTGAAAGCAGAATACTGAAAATAACAAATTGTCCTGCTTAAAAACTCTCATAAGGCATATCTATTCTGCAATATGGTTAATCTGCCACCTGATTCTGCTAATAAATGTTAAAATGCCAACAATTGTTGATTTTTTTAAAAGACTTATGAGCAGAATAAATTTCATGCTCAGTTGAGTTGAACATGGACAATATTTTTAAAGATCGGGACCTGCTTTCCTATCAGAACAATGTAATATACATTCGCTCTCTGTAAGGTTATAGTGATTAAACTTGCAACATGCGAAATTTCAATATTCTATCTAGTCTCAGTAGCTGAGCAGTCTTTTATTTAACATATTTACGCCGAATGGAATTTCCCACTCCAGTCAATTGGACCAGTCCATTTTCGTTTTAGGGCTTGTTACATGTGGGTGGTATTTTTCATATTTATTCAAATTGTTATAGAGCATTCTTTAGGCAAACAATGGAGACCCTGAGCAGACGCCGCGTTATGCGGCGTCTGATCTGGGTCTGCACTGTTTGCCTATGTCCCACAAAAAGGACGCTATGATTATATGGCTTAATTGGTCGTAATTCCAGAAGACATATTGACCGAAGGCTGGTTCCATTTTAGCTGGGCGCCTTTTATACACAATCATTCTTGTTACCAGTGCTATTGACATGATTGATATTGTTTTAGAAATGTACAGGGTTTCTGACTTGTCATTCATCTGGTTATTGACAGTACATGTGATATCTTGTTTTATTAATAAGTAATAAAATACTGAAAACACATTTGTATTGTTATTATGATAAGTCAGTCACCAGAGCAAGTCCTCAACGATGAGCAATCGTGCCGGTGTCCAGTCGGCATGTACGTACAGCGAAGATCAAAATCAACCTACACATCCAAACAGTCTGATCAGAGTCTTTGATAACCGTATTTATTTATTTATTAATATAAATACAATATTTCAGGAGAGCTCGATATGATGCTCTGAACATATACTTGTAAACAAAGGAACGGTAATATGTACTAAAGGACTTTAAAAACGCACCACCTGCTTAAATTCACATTTGTCAGACGACAATTGTTGAAAACACTTACGTCGATACATATATTACGTCAGAATGAACAGCATGAGTAAATCGAAATCATGGCAAATCATGGTCCATTTGGAAGAGGATAAAAATGATAAAGAAAACATCTTGAAATCAATCATGTAGAAGAGACAGTAAATGTAAAATGGTGCGTTTCTAAAGTCCCTCAGTATATATACAAATATGCATGGCACATTGCTTGTTCCTGTGGGCTTATAAAACTAGACTTTGCGCTTTATTCCAATAGGTATGACGAATCATTGAGACCTTGGCTACCCATACAATGCCTAGTGAAGAGTTTGGTCAGACTGCGCTGGCTGATCTGAGTCTTCGCTGGGCGCACATACCAAGTTGTACATTTTCCTGCTTCCTAGTTCAGTCATCCGTTGTGGGCAATTGGGAAAGTCCGGCACAATTCGAGAGTCGAATCAAGCCTCGTATGTACGTAAGGCGCATAACGCGCGTAGTACTCTGTACGAAAAAGCTCAATTTTGTTAGCCGGAACTGGCGTCTGTAGCATGTGGGTTCAGCCCTATTAAAATCCATTAAAAGTCGTCAGCAGAATAAACGAAGTTTATGTATTTTTCAATACGTTTGTTTTGCTGCAATCACTTTGTTATTGTGTTGGCAAGATTTCTGTGACGTCCACGTCACGTTATGTAACGCCAGCGTCACGTTATGAAAGTTAATCCTCGATATGAATCCGAGGTCTTATTTCACGGAATTGGCCCAGGTATTTCCAATTGCCGTTGTAGGGCGTTCGCAGACCGTAAATTGCAACTCCTGAACCACTGGCCCAAAAACCAAATAATTTTCACAAAAATTTTCACCAAAATGTCCTCCACCAGAATTGCTCAAATGATTCATTTCCAAATTAACAGTACTTTCCTATATTAAAATGGTAGTCCCCAGTGTAAAAAGGGACGTAATTAAGAGAATCGCTGCTCTTTCAGGAGTTTCCCTTACATGTAGCGTAGTGGAACAATTCTGCTTCGTGGTATGGAATTGTCAACGACACTAACAACAGAAATAATTGAGCCGTGGCATCAGGGTGGGTAGTCACGTGGTTTCTGTTAGGATACACTGTACGGAAAAATGGCGGACTTCTTTCCACACCGATGTTTTAAGCAAAAGTAAGTAGATATTTCTGCATGTTTTTTCATCTTTACACAGAAAGTTATACACCATTTTCCAGTCCCAATTTTTCCCGATCTAACGATGCCAGGATATCCTCATAAAGCTTCTTACTTTGAGTACAGACTCTGTCACAATTTTTTTAGCGGCGAAGATCGGGCCTGAATTTGGAAATAAGCTGTACGGACAACATTTGTGACAGAGTTAGTACTCAAAGTAAGAAGCTTAAAGATGCTATCCTGGTAGCGTTTGATAGGGGAAAATGTGGGCTGGAAAATGGTGTATAACTTTCTGGGTATAGATGAGAAAACATAGAGAAATCTTCCTACATTCGATCAGAATGTCCGTACAGTGTATTCGAACATCCGTACAGTGTATCCAAGCAAAAACCACGTGACTACCCACCCTGTGGCATGAGATTTCCAACAATGTGGCATTTTGACATGTGTAGACTCAGACGAGCCTGTGCAGCCTCCTTTTAAGCTTAGAAACTCCAAATGGTGTTCAGTCAGTAGCTTAACAAACATAGAATACTCAAGCGACTAGCAAAGGCTCTGATCAGACCGTGCATAGGCTCAGGCTGATCTGAGGCTTTGTTGGTCACACATGCCACATTGTTGGAAATCTCATGCACTGGCTCAAATTTAATTTATTATTTTTAAACGACATCACCAACTGTACCACTGGCCTAAATTTAAAACGTTTCTCTCAATGCTGTCTTCCAAACAAAGTCCATCAGTACTGAGCCACCAGAGCTGAAGAAACCGATATCCCCACCCCCCCCCCCACCCCCTGCATCGCTGGAAAAAATTCAAAATGATCCATGGTCAGAATGTCCTTATGTCCTGATTGTGCCTAGGATTCTCACTATACAAACTTGAATCAGCAGCTTGCAGTGATAATGGAAAGTGCTTAATCAGCAGTTTTGAAAATAGTATTATGTTTGTCATATACAGTACATATGTATGAGAGAGTGGACATATTCTAAAATCAAAATTCCTAAAGGGTAAAATCAGGATCTGCCAGTCTCTAACAATGACACTGATCGGAGTCGCCACTTTGTTCCCATAAATTGGGCATAACGGTACCTGAGTTCCAGAGAAAAACGTAGTACCGGATTTCTGGAATTTGGATGTCGCAAGTGAGAAGTTCCGTTTTCGCCCAGATAGATAAGGATTGTTTTACATGTTTTATTGATCGCTAGGTAGCAGCTGCCTCAGTCATTCTGTTTTAAGACTAGACATCAGAATGTGAGTATCAATTTCAAAAGATGTCATTATGTATATATATTCAATAGGTCATCAACTTAAGAAGTTTTCATATCCAGTCAATGGAAATTAAGTGCACAAAATATGTACATGTATGAGCCCAGTGGGGGGGGGGGGGGGGGGGGGGGGGAGGTACTCTCATTTTTTCTTCATACGTAGGCTCGGGCCCAGCATCTACCGTTCACCTCCAAAAAATATCATGAATTTCAGGCACACCAAAAATATTTGAAAAATAGTTGCCCCAAAAATTATCTCCCATTCTGTACCTTGACCTTAAGGAAATACCCTAAAATGCATAGAAATTACCCCTAAATATAGTCAAATTTTGTGATGACCCCCCCCCCCTCCCCCCCCCCCCCCCAAAAAAAAAAAAAAAAAAAAAAAAAAAAAATCCACAAAATCTTCATAGTCAAAAATAAAAGCACCGCAAGCACTGCATAATACCCCGCCACTGCTGGGGGCACCAAAAGTTATTTTGTGAGATATATAATGCCTAAATAGCAACAGAACTGAGATAGAGAGTGATATGACGTCCTTAGTCACAATATGTAACCTTTGATGGTCAACATATCTGTGAAGTTTCATTCAGATATTTCATATAGTAAAGGAACTACAGGTCAAAAACATTTTTCAGATTAATCAAGGGCGGATAACTCATGAACTGGAAAGGTAAGAGTGACGGTCCTTCGTTGTAATATGTAACCTTTGCTGTTCAACATATCTGTGAAGTTTCATTCAGATATCATAAACAGTAAAAGAATAACAGGCCAGAAACCATTTTTTAAAGGGAGAGAGGGCAGTAACTCCATCGAAAATGGTTGGATTTTGCCCATTAACAATCCCATACCACTCATCCCCAATAACAATATGTATGCAAAATTTGAAAAAAATCTGTGCATAAATACTCCAGTTATCGATCGGAAACAGTGAGCACGGACGGATGAAATGAACTACAGGTCAGAAACCAATTCTCAGATCAATCAAGGGTGGATAACTCACAATCTGGAAAGGTAAGAGTGACGATCCTTACCCACAATATGTAACCTTTGATGGTCAACATATCTGTGAAGTTTCATTCAGATACTCCATATAGTAAATGGACTACAGGTCAAAAACCATTTTTCAGATCAATCAAGGGCGGATAACTCATGAACTGGAAAGGTAAGAGTGACGATCCATACCCACAATATGTAACCTTTGATGGTCAACATATCTGTGAAGTTTCATTCAGATACTCCATATAGTAAATGAACAACAGGTCAAAAACCAATTCTCAGATCAATCAAGGGTGGATAACTCACAATCTGGAAAGGTAAGAGTGACGATCCTTACCCACAATATGTAACCTTTGATGGTCAACATATCTGTGAAGTTTCTTTCAGATACTCCATATAGTAAATAAACTACAGGTCAAAAACCATTTTTCAGATCAATCAAGGGCGGATAACTCATAAACTGGAAAGGTAAGGGTGACGGTCCTTACTAAAAATATGTAACCTTTGATGTTCATCATATATGTGAAGTTTCATTCAGATATTCCATATAGTAAAAGAAACTACAGGCCAAAAACCAATTCTCAGATCAATCAAGGGTGGATAACTCACAATCTGGAAAGGTAAGAGTGACGATCCTTAGTCACAATATGTAACCTTTGATGATCAACATATCTGTGAAGTTTCATTCAGATATTCCATATAGTAAATGAACTACAGGTCAAAAACCATTTTTCAGATCAATCAAGGGCAGGTAACTCATGAACTGGAAAGGAAAAACATTTTTTAATTCAATCAAGGGCGGATAACTCACAAAAGGGAAAGGTAAGAGTGACAGTTCTTAGTCACAATATGTTACCTTTGATGTGAAACATATCTGTGAAGTTATATTCAGATATTCCATATAGTAAAGGAACAATAGGTCAAAAACCTTTTTTCAGACTATCAAGGGCGGATAACTCACAAACTGGGAAGGTCAGAGTGACGGTCCTTAGTCACAATATGTAACCTTTGATGTGCAACATATCTGTGAAGTTTCATTCAGATATCATGAACAGTAAAGGAATAACAGGCCAGAAACCATTTTTCCAACACGAAAAAGGGCAGTAACTCCGTTAAAAATGGACGGATTTTGCCCATTAACAATCCCATACCACTCATCGCCGATAATAATATGTATGCAAAATTTGAAAAAATTCCGTGAATAAATACTCAAGTTATCGATCGGAAATGGTGAGCACGGGCGGACGGACAGACGGACAGACACCGAAAGGTATAACATAATACCCCGATACTAAAGTGTGGCGGGGTATAAAAAATGACCCGAGCCTAAGTATGCATGAAAATATCAGAGTACCCCCCCCCCCCCTCTCTCTCCCCCCTGGGTGTATGAGCCGCTGTCAGTAAATAAGATTTTGGTACTTATCGCATCGGCGAGCAACAAATGCTCAGACGAGCCTGCGCAAATACGCAGACTCGCCATAGCCTTCGCTGCTCGCATGCCACAAAGTATGGATGAAGATAAAGATTCAGATAGATGTTTAAACCTCTAGTCCGGATGGATACGTGAACATTGGAGTTTGGAGGAGGCTTTTGCGCATATGCGATAAGTACCGAAATCTCATGATGCTAATATGCTTGCCTACTTACGCAATCCTCTCCTATTACCGTATTCGAACGCCTTTTCTCCACATGATGCGTACATGTATATGTACTTTTATGGACTATGGGGCGTAGCCAGACAAATAGTTGGGTTGAAAGCCAGTGAGCACTTGCCCAGCTAGCACACAACAGTGGACCAATAACGGTCCGCCAGCGATACGATATTGTAATCGCTGGTGAGCTTTTGGTGACCCAGCAATGTATGCCATCTGGGTAGCGACCTTTTACGTAGGATTTTAGTCAATCAGCAGGTGTGGGGGGTAGGTGGGCAAAATTTGTCTTTTTGTATGTGTATACCAGTTTTAAGCACCTTCCTACAGCATGGCAGCTACTATTTAAATTATATAGCAGGATAATGATTATGTTTTATATTATGCATACGTGTTTGCAAGTTTTGCAGGTACACCGCCATTAATTTTCCTATGATTTTCTCACATTTCTAATGTTGTGTTATTATCATGAATATGATAATTTTAAAATTCGCTTTTCTAATCATTAGCATTGTGTAAAAGTGTAGTATCTAAGCATTAATTTGGTACAACGTTTGGTACTCTTGGGCAATATAAACCTGGGATAGGAAGGGGGTCGGTTATTAGAACTACCTTGCACCCTAAGTTCATATTCTCAAGATTCTTTATATGAAACCCAAAAATGATAAGGAAAGTTGTCCAAAAAAATTTAACATGCTTAGGCTATGCATGTAGGCCTTTGGCTGGCTATAGACCCTCTCCCCCAGGGGCAATTTTGTACAAACTTCATTATATAAGTCTCAAAATGAATACAAAATACTAATATTAATTTGAATGATTCTAAATAGACAATAGCCGGGCCGTGTAGCGCAGTCGGTAACGTGTCTGGCTACAGATGCGTGTCTGACTGCAGATCCAGGGGTCGTGAGTTCGATCCCGGCCCGGTCCATACTGTCGTGGAGATTGATCATGAAATTATTTCTACGGTCATTCTCCTCCCTTCCGCTGATTCATTCAAGAAGGGTTGTTGTCAGTTACAAGCGAAAGTATGTGCACGAATTACTGGTTAACCGCTTGTTCAAGCTTGCCCAGGTAAAAGTGTGGTTAAGTGAACTGACCGTCCCGCCATGACCATAGCTGTTGACTTGGGACGCAAAGCAACAAAACAAACAAATAAACAGACAATACTGCAGGATTACTGAAAAATTGGTGGTTAACAGAGATTTGGACTTTTGCAGATCGCGGAAACTAATGACACATAATATTCTTGCTTATAAACTCTCTTAATTGCTGCGTTAATCCTACAGCAGAATACCATGTAGTGAAAACGGTTGACAGATCTATAGAACAGCATACTTACTCTGTGAGGGGGCTTTAGACTTAAAGATAAAAATTATTTTTTACATTTCAATTGTGTGAAGACAGACCAGAAATGGTAGCTGTAATGGTATAACTAAACATCGAAAGGAATACAACTTATCTAAAAACCCGCGATTCACTTTAACCACTACCTTCCTCCAAGGATTAAAGATACACCGCAGCCTCCAAGAAAAAATAATGAGTAAGCTGTCGCTATACATATGTTGAACCAAACATCAAACTAATTAAGCTGTTGTTTCAGCACACTACATGTAGCTCCCTGTCTGATATTGAAATATTGAAAATATCACTTTTACATGGCTCAGAAGTGACAAAAAATGTCCTGGAGGCTGCCATGTATCAATAAGCAAACAAAAATGTTTTGAATTAACATCTAAACCATATCTTGCAAGAAAAATAAAAACTACCAAATTTAATTGATTGTATTAGAGGGTCATTCAATAAGTAACCGGCCTACCCTACTTCTGAGAGAGATAGGTCGCTTTTTCTTTTATAAAAGATACTCTTCGACCTCATGTTTGAAAAATATATTATCTAATAATTTAACAAAAGTATAACCACCATTGAAAGTGTTCTAAGATGACTTGGAAATATGCAACAATACTATGTGAAAGAGTCATTTTCAAAAGGCAAATTGCATATATTTTATTTGTAACTAAGCTATAATTGAAGCCAATAGAATAGATTTTCATTTTTTAAAAATAAGAATAAGTTTCAGTGCTTTAGAAAAAATTTACAGTGTTCAAAATTAATAGTTACATTTTCCCATAGAAGAAATGGAAATTTCATTTGTGAAAGTTTGAGAATTCAAAAATTTTACCCTTTTCTATTTTGACCAAAATGTATTTATAATTATATTTGGATATTTATAGGTATATTACATAAGTAGTTGCTAGAAGTTTTACTTTCAAAGGGTTTCCAACATGTCTGAAAAGAGTTATGGTCCAGTGTCCTTAACCATGGGTCATTTAAGTTAGTATTGTGATTTATCAAATTATGCAGCATTGTTGTTTTTATGCAACCATATAGGCGACAAATTTTCCGTTCCATTGATATATTAGACATGCTCACACCATTTTTTCAGTGGCAGCTGTCTAAAATTGAGTTGCCTCTAAATGATCCACTAATCAGAAACAATCTTATATTGTAGAGCAAGTAAACGGTGTTCTCATTTGTTAATAACTTAGACTGTCAGTGATAAGTCTGCTAGACTCTTACACAGTCCAGCTGTTAAAATAGTAGACTGTAATACTCCGCTTATCAGATTGAAATCCCAGCCCAGTCATTGGTTTAAAAACTATTGGCAATGAACGTCACCCTCATCGTCTGCTGGAATTCCTATCTATAATGTTGTTGTTGTAAAAGTAAAATATGTGTGTAAAATAATGTACCTCATGCTGGTTACATTGTAATCCTGAGTGAATAAAGAATTTGTATTTTAATAGTTGAAGCAAGAAGCGAGGGAGTGTGAACTGAAATGACCCAAAAATATTAAAAACACTGATTAGCGTATCATGTATCTTTTCTCTCCAATTAACTTTCATTGAAGAATGGCAGTATATCCAAATATCACATAATATCAAGTGTAATGCTCTACACACTAATTGGTGCAGAGATAACTTTATAACTCTTTTACCTGCTAGCGACTACTTAAATATTTTGTGCTGGTATTATTTGCAAACAGTTTGGACACAAATCAGAACCTAAAAAATACTGGGTCTGATCTTGGTCCAAAACGTTCAACACTCTGACGATAGAACTGAGGGTATTTTGATAAAAGCTCACATTAAAAAAAACAAGCAGACGACAACCATTTCATATTATGCTAAGAATTAAGCCATTTAGATCAACATTCTCACAAGCGCTGATATATTTTTTCATCCTGCATTTCTTCTGCTGCGAGCAGTCTGGCTACAAAGTAATGCACGTTTTGGGGCTACAGAAATAAAATCTTTTGAATATATAGATCTCCATTAATTTTAATGCTTCAAATATCGCCAATCTACTGTGCATAAAAACATCTTCCAATACAACAGGACTTTGAATGTATGTTCTCATTTGAATGCCGCTGAATATCTTTTTAAAGATATTTCTTGTTCATACTAAGGATAAATACCAAATAGTTAAATTTACGTAACAACCAAATTCGACGAAAACAAATCATTTGACTCACTGGCCATGCTTGAAGACGCGATAAATTACCAACTAATGAACCAATAATGTTTAAATTTTGTACATATGTCTAAATAACCAAACACACTATGAACATCTTGACTGTTTCGGCCAGCTAGAAATAGCTCAGGCCTGTTACTTATGGAATCACCCTCGTACAAACATAACCTTGGCTGGAAAAAGGCTAACTTCATGTCTCTTGAATGGTCATATTTCTCATGATCAAAACACGTGTTATACTCAATGATATAATATCTTTAAAAATATAGAATGGTAGTCAAACAGGCAGACTTAAATTAATTGACAGAAACCGTTAAATTTAGGTTACTATCATTCTTGAAATTCTGAGTGCTGAAGAGAAACACAATTTCAACTACAGGCCTGAGAGGGGTGATAATTGTTGCACTTTCCATTAGTTCTCACGAACAGGCTCAATAATATAAGAATCCATCATGAGTGTGAGGATAGGATCGCTGTTTGGCATCAGTGTGACGAGGCTTGCCGAGTGATGACAAACGGTGATCCCGAGGGACGGAATTTTTCTATCCTACCCTCACACGAATAATGGATTCTTTTTCTTGCTCACCACTGTTTTTATTTATTTATTTATTTATTTATTTATTTATTTATTTATTTATTTATTTATTTATTTATTTATTTATTTATTATTTTACGATTAGCTTCCAGAAGTCCCTGAATACGCTCAGATACAATTTCACATGATGTCGTTACTTGACGTCCTGGACAAGATAACATGGGTAGGATAAGATTTCCTATCCAAGGGTAAAATGTCAGTATACTTATCTGGTGTGCCAGAAAACCGAGTCTGCTGTTTTCTTATATTGTAGGTTCTCTCTATTTCTGAAGGATCCATTTTTCCAGATAACCTATATACAAAGCTGGTTTACCATCTCTGATGATTTTAACTTCACATTTACGAACAAGGCCATCATCACTCGGAAAGACCCTTACTATTTTAGCGATAGGCCCACGTCACTGTCTCTCATTAATACACTAAATGTTGTACCCTTTTCCATTGTGATCAGTGCATGTCATTCACATCGAGTTGGATTTGTTGTTGGCCCATGTCAAACTTGTGAGTCAGTAGAGTAGCAGGATACAAAATTTCTGGGAATTCCTCGTCATAAGAAACCAGAACTAATGGCCTAGAATTCGTTATTTCTGAACCCTCTGTCATTAACACACTGGTAAATGTATACGTCGATTTGCTGGTATTTACGCGTATTGCGTATTAAAGAGGAAACCATAGCAATAAGCCGTGATTGGGTTTACAACCAGACATGCAGACTATTGCATGATATCCATGTAATCTCAAATTTTTATGACCTTCGGTTATCTTTTTGAATTGATCACTTAAATTCCACATTAAGCACTCATCAGTGCCAATAACAGATGTTTACTCTTATAACACAAAACGGATAGGTTACGTCATCTCTATGCAACATAACGTTAATGGCGCCATAGTACAATTTATAATAACTCTGAAGTTATAAGAAAATATTAGGGTAGGATTATGCCCCTTAGATGCATGTGATAAAATTGTACAAAGTTTAACATGGGTTATATTTTCTTTCTTTTAGGTGAAAAAGTTTCCAAAATCAAATGAATGAAAAAATATTTGATTTTTTAAAAGTATTCGTGAATAGACATTTGTTGATGGAAAATCATAAGGTGAATAATGTGTGAAAAAGGTTCCAGTGAATGTGATCATCATATGCACAAGCTTTTATAAATGACATAAAACAATTTGATACTGTTAATAACTGTTTCGATTTAGCTATTTCTGTTGCTGATAATTTAGAATTTTATACACATTGTCGCATATAGCCGCTCAGTTTTATTTGTATTGCTATTAGTAATGATATTATTCTCCAAATGCTTCTCAGTATCTCTTTCAGATGCAATAACTGTTTCGAATTAGCTATTTCTGTTGCTGAAAATTCAGATTTCCATACATATTGTCTGATATAGCCGCTCTGTTTTATTTGTATTGCTATAAGTAATGATATTATTCTCCACGTGCTTCTCAGTATTACTTTCAGATGCAATTACATGTTTATGCCATGCATTCCTATCAGCCTCTATGTGTTTTCTCTAGTAAGTGGAGTTTACAGTGTTCCAATCACTTTTCCTGTCCCATCCGTTTTCTCTTATCTCTGCTTCGTTTCTGGTATCCTTTCTGCTTTGTTTCTGCTTTGATTGATTTTCTTCACAGTTTTCTTTGATCTGAGTGGCTTTTATTTGTCTTTCTAGTCCGATGTTAGAATTATTTTTGTCTATCATCTTTGCTCCAGGTCCGCTATTATTAGTTGATTCACTTTTGATTTCACTACTGACTGTCTCATTCTCTCTTGACTTCTTTCTGTTGTTCTCTAGCATGGATGCATTTTCATTCTAGCCTTGGAACCATTTAATACAGCTCTATCACTATGACACAACGTTTTTCTATGTTCAGTTTCCATATTTTTCTTTTTATCTATATAGGAAGTCATATAATAAGTGACGAACTGACCCACAAGATCCATTTTAAGATTTTAACTTCCCTATTGGTATCACTTAAATACCTCATTTAAGGGGTTGAGCGGCTCTTTCTCGCGGTGCCACGGGGTTTTCTGCAGTTTGTGACTGTGGTATTTCCTGATCATACTCACTCACTATTTTTGATGTCACGACTCTTGTGTTTGTGCTGCGTGGTTACTGTTAAAAGTTTCCCAGTACTTGCATTTAATGTCGTTATTATTACTATAGTCAGGATTTACACTTGACAATCATTCATTGCATTAACTTCCCTATTGGTATCACTTAAATACCTCATTTAAGGGGTTTAGCGGCTCTTCCTCGCGGTGCCACAGGGTTGTCTGCAGTTTGTGATTGTGGTATTTCCTGATCATACTCACTTACTATTTTTACCATCTGACCTGATGGGTTGATTTTCTTTCTAACAACTCTTTCAGTTTTAAATGCCTCTGGCTATATTTCCCTTGACTATTCTATGGCTGAATGGTTCTGCATTACATTACTAATGCTTGAAATGCTGAAACAGTCTTTGAATTTTATTAGTGCTTTCTGTGCCCGCAAATACAGTGCTGCGAAATTTTCAAAATCCACCACAGTTAAAATAAGTAACTTTTTTCTGTTCTTGATATAATTGTCCTTTTCAGTAACCTAAATGCAAGGACTATTGGTGCTTATTTCATATTTTTCTATTCTTAGCTCATATTATAGGCTATCCTATTGCATTTCAAATCGAACACGCTTATGAAGTTTTGATATTTTCTTTTAAAACTCTCAAAATCTTCATACTTATCTAAACTATCAAAAAGCTCAGCCTTTCCACATTGTTTGCCTAAAAAAGTCAGAAGAGCAATCAGCCCAGCATCAGTTTTCAAGTTGATTTCGCAAACTTCATACTATGGTGTTTACCAGAGCAGCTCTTTTTCTATGACATGTGAAAATATTATTATGTCAAAGTGACCTGTATTTTTATATAAAAAAAAAACACAACAAAAACATTGGGAATAAAGATATTCATGACAATTATTTACAGTCTGTATAAAGATTGTTTCATGGAAATCATGCGATTCTATTTTAATAACAGGTAATGTCATATTCACAACCACGCCATATTCAGTATTGTGTGGTAGGTTTACTGTAACAGTAAACTGAGACTACTTACTTGACCAAAATAAGGTTAACTCGTCATTGCTAATTTACAGCGAGTTTTAAGTATCTTTGAACCTAAGCTATACTTGAAGAAAATAGAATAGAATTTCTTGCACATCGGATAAGAATATCTGATATTTTATCTTGGGATAGAAATGTTATCTTACCCATGTGACCAAATGTAACCAATCATGCGACTTTCTGTCCAAAATTAAACTGATGTCATTTGTGACAAAGCAATAAACTGGTATCCTGGTATTCCAGTCTATAGGAGACATGGCCTCGAGGTTATAAAACTTGAGTTCATTCTCAGACACAAAATGAAGCGCAACGATTGGCTGCTTGCGGACACGTGTCCGCAAGCAGCCAATCATTGTGCTTTATTTCGAGTCTGAGACTGTACTTAGGCAGAATCTAGGGCGAAGATTTGGTACCAGTAAAATGCATTTAAGCCCCCCGGTGGCTTAGGCTGCTGTCCGTTCTAAGGCGGTGGTTCTGTTGTTGTTGACTTTCTGTTTATTGTTACCCCCATTGTGGGAGTCTGTAATTGTTCTATGTTTTGTTGTACGTTACTTTATGTCCATTTTAGTATTGCAATCATCTTGATGGGGAAGAGAGAGCTGATTGCTTTGCTTAATTTGTCTTCCTGGTGTCTCGTGATGGTTGAGCGGCTCTTCCTCACGGTGCCACGGGGTTGTCTGCAGTTTGTGATTGTGGTATTTCCTGATCATACTCATTTACTATTTTTTATAACCTCGAGGCATGGTATTAGACTGGTTCATATAGCTAGATCTTCTTGATTCTGTTTTTACCATGTTCTTCAAAGATTGCTCTAGACTGACTTGGTATGACAGGCCACTATTCTGCTGGAGAGAATATTACCGTAATTCCTAGGGCATAAAAAGTAGCAAGAACTAGCCTTTCAGTGGAGATACCAGCTCGGCTTGTTTTTTGCTCTGTTTGATTTATCAAACTATGAAAATGAATGATCAATGACATACAAAATTAACGAGGTTCTGTACTACTTGGCCATTTTCGTAAAAGCTGAAAATGTTCATTTAACGCAGACTATTGGCCCAACCAAGCATCCCCCCAGTCAAAAACGATACTGTCACAGTAATGTGACGAATGCCCCCAAAGGAATTGGTCTAGCATAAGACAAATTTGAGTTATTTGTAATAAAGGAGATATGCTCCAGATACGAAAAACCTAGACAGGAGGTCAGAAGTCTATGTCATGGTCAAAGTGACCCAAAATGGTATGCGCCACTGCGCCATCCCAAGAGGAAACCACACACCAAATTTGGGATTCCTATCTTAAATAATATGGCGCTATGCTCCAGACATGATTATTCTAGAAACTAGATGCATCCATACACCAAATTAGGGATTCTTACCTCAAATAATATAGGAGATATGCTCCTGACGTGATAATTCTAGAAAATAGGCCAAGGTCACATCATTACCTTCAGTTAATTACGTCAATAATACTCGTACAGTCCATTTTGTGTAAAGTCTCTCCTGGTATTGACCCAATATATTTATTATTGAACTGATTTTAGTCCATCTAATTTATATTTCCTCATAAAACTATCTATCGATGTTACATACTTTTCACATTGGTCAGCTGAAAGACTGAAGCTTATCAAAATATAATCACAGTTTGACCAATATAGTTAAATTATAACATGACTTGTGTAGGTAGTGACTAAATGTCTGTACTTTACTGTACCAGATAAAATACAGTACCATACCATTCGAAGCACATTGAAAATTTCCGGTAATTGACGGACCGCCGAAGAATAAATGCTGATTTCAAGTTCTAATGCAGATCAACATTATTAGTGTAAACAGTATTTTATTCAAATATAAGTACATCATGGTACAAACAATTTATATACACAAAAAAAAAACATTTGAAAGGTGTACAATAATAAGTCCCAGACTTGTTTAAATTTGTTTCCTCGAGCAAGTCATCTAAACATTAGCAATTGATTTATAAGTGATGTCTCATAATGTATTAAGTGTGATTACATTTCTTTTATTGTGTGTGTGTGTGTGTGTGTGTGTGTGTGTGTGTGTGTGTTAAAAGGAGGGAAAAAAGAGGTAGAGAAAAAGGGAGAGTATATTCCACGGTATCATCTAATCAGATTTGAGTAAAACGATATTTCAATAGTTTGTTCTCAAATCTTTTAGAGTCGATGATAAACTTCTGAACAGCTTCGAAGATGGTGCATTTTGTGAGGCTGTTCAGACTCATATCGATAAAAAGGAGAATATTCAAGGTTGGGACGCAGTGTATTTGTACCTCTTCAATCATTATTTGCCTTTGGGGAAATAAATTAAGTAGGATAGTTAATTAAAGATATTTTCTTTTCTATGAATAGATCAGGAATTTGGAGAGGATATTTAAAGGGCAAGATTTCCATATAATTCATGGGACAGGACTGAATGAATGGTCGCATATGTCTATAGACATGTCCAACATCATGCATTGATCAAAGATAATTCACAGATAAGCAAAAGTATTTCGATTCTTACATGATGCAGAAAAGAAATGTGATGTAGTGGCAGCGTTTTTGGATAAGTACACACATTGATCGACCTTTTCACTTTATTTCATACAAAAAGCGTAAAGGAAGAATGTTTAGGTGTACAGCACAACGATGCCAAAACATAAAGTTAACAACAATATATTTCTCAAAGTAAAGAAAATATTTTAGTTCCGTGTACTTATCTGTTCTCCTATTTTCTATTTTTTATGATTTAATAATGGTTGCTATTTGGTTTTGCTACCACCGACTCATACAGCATGACAACTGAAAGGAGAAATATCTTCCTGTCAAAACTATTGACCGATTTGAAAAGAATCTTGACCCTCTATCAAGATTGTTAAAATCACATTGATCCAATAAAAATGGCTGCTAGGTTCGGGCCAATTTGTCCTATATGTATAGAAAAAAAAACTGAGGCAACACTTTATTTCTTAATGTCATGGCTATGTTTTACCATGAACCGTGGTGAGCATAGAATAGGATGAAGACTTGCGAAGGGCCGACCGGATGGCCAGGATGATGTCATTCAAATTAAACAAAACATTTTAATAGCCACCAAAAAAAACTTATTTAACCTACCTCCAAGACCTCTTCCAGGCCAGAAACTTAATGCTTCAGAAGTTGCACATGCAGTGAAGGCATTATGCAGCCTGAATTGGCATTTCAAGACTGAGTGTCAAGATCTACGAGATTGAATCTGCTTTAGACATTATTCAAAGGGGCTCTTGCATGGTATGGGAAATTAACATGGGAGTCTGCCCGCGCTTGGATTTTGAAAATATTATGTTATTTAATTGTCTGGGGTATAACTTAAATATCATGGTGCGTTTGAGTATTTGTGCAATTCTATTGCTAATTTATGACGTCATGAATGATATCACTATAATATCTTAGGGTACCCAGTTATAATCATTTCTAAAGTAATTGACATACCATGTAACGGGCGGAGAAATGTTTTATTAAATAGCTATACTGAGGGACTTTAGAAACGCAACATTTTACATTCACTGTCTCTTCCACATGATTGATTTGAGGATGTTTTCTTTATCATTTTTTATCCTCTTGCAAAAAGGACCATGATTTGCCATGATTTCGATTTGCTCATGCAGTTCATTCTGACGTAATATCGACGTAAGTGATTTTAAACAATTGTCGTCTGACAAATTTGAATTTGATTCGATTTGAAAACAAACACTTTTAGGTGGTAGCCAGATGTCTTTACAAATGGAAAAACACAAAAGTTTTCAGAAATAATCGTTTTATTACACTCCCACTCGCAGCGTTTCTTTGCTAACGTCAGTGTTAAATTTTCAAACATCAATAACAGACGGGTGACGTCCGCGCATGTAGCGACACTTTTGTCTTTTATGCAACTGATTGAGGAGTATATGTTGGCAATAAAAAGATTTTGATTATTCCTGATCCTTGGGATATAAACGGCCATTTACGTCAAAAATCAATGACGTCATGTAGACGTAATGAACGTTGCCAGGGGCCTAAAACTTCATGATTTTATTTTGTCTTTCCTTTTGCTTGTAAGAACAAACGTTGGTTTGAAAACTTTTTTTCTTTCATAATGGAAGGTATTGGTACTCTGTGACTTTTTGAATTTCAGTTGTCACAGAATTATCGCGACGTCACGACAATCATAAGCCACAGCGTTTCGATTTTCTTATTGAATGCAAGCTAAATGACGGAACTTGCAAGTTTTATTTTTCACATAAGGGAAATATTCACTTTTCGACATAAATTAGCATTTAAGCAAGTGGTGCGTTTTTAAAGTCCTTCAGTATATATCATTGATAAGTTCGCTATTACTTAAAATGGCTTTGTATGTATTAGGATAGTGGGTGGGCATTCATTTTTAAAGCATGGTACCCCAATTTTCGACTGTTTATGTTGTATTCAGTCAAATTTGGAATTAACATTTTTACAGGTTGCGGTCTTTGTCAAGATACCATTTCAACATATATACTATCCATATATGTTAAGAATATGTAGACCAAATTTTATGAAATTCAAGGACCGGTAACATATTTCTTTAACTTGATGTAAACACATGGCCCTAATTCATCGAAATGTAAAAAAAACACAATAATTATGTTTCAGTGTAAAACATACTTGAATACTTGCTTAGTTTGAATCATCATGCTAGTACGTTTATTGGTAGAAGTTGGTATGTTCAGTGTTTTCCCCTATTATAGATTGGAAAAAGAAAAAAATTCTTTGATATTAAGTGCCGCGATGCTTATTTAACGAAGTGCTTACACAATAATATTAGCCAAAATGATACAATTGTTGACACCTGTACTTAACAAATCTAGTTTCTAACATTAAAACTGCATCTAGCCAATGTTACACTTAATATGTAACATTATTAGGAATCATACAGAAGAGAAACCTTATGACAAGTTAGTTCATACAGGAGAGAAACCTTATATCTATGATTTTATAATTGTAAGACTCATTAATAAACCTGCTTCACAAAAATAACCCCCTGTCAAACATATTGGTTAAAATTACCATTTTGGTCACAGATAACTCTTGGCTTCAAAGATATTTCTAATTTAATGCTTAAATCTTCTCTGTTCATTCTGTTTTGTGAAACTGATGCTGATTTCCATCAAATAGTAGCATTCATACTTTAGCTGGCTGTATATTTTAGGCATACAGTTTTGTTTCTGGACCTCACTTATTCATGTAGAACACTGTTTTATGATACCTTTGATAAGACTCTGTTACACGTTATTCTGGTCACAGCACCAAAATGTGGTTCCTCTAGTTCAGTTGGGATGTAAAGGAAATATTTAGTCTTCTTGTTTTCACATGTTTATTGTTAGGATATTATGTTTCTTAAACAATATCATGCAGGACTTGAGGAAGTGATACACATTGTCTTGGCCCCATAGTGCCATGACACAGGGCCATGACCTTCGGATTTCTGACCATTGAATCAATTAAAATTGTCTAAACATGTCTTTCTTTAAGAAAAGTGGAAGTAGATTAAAAAAAAAAACTCCTCCTTATGTTGAGTTATTGATTCATTTGAACTAAATAATTAATTTTGCTAAAACTGACCTATACCCATAAGAGGTAGGAAATGACAAAGTTACCGGTTTTGGATTTTCATGATATTTGGCTCAGATCAGCAGTATATATATGGCATGTTTTTGTGATGATATGATATCTTGGCAAAAACTAGAACATATCCATCTTTTGAATTGAATGTTGAATGTTTTGTAAATTTTTGAAAAAAAACATTGAAATTTTACAATCACTTCTTCTGAAAACGTAAACCATAATTTATCCAAATGGTTTCGAGGTATTAAAATAATGTCTATGGTATTTTGGATTCAATCTAGATGACAGATCATAGAAATAAACAAAACTATAGATTTAGGACATGGAAATTTAGGGATAGGTACCACCTCAAAGGTTAAGTACGTCAGGGTTGCTTCATAAGCCATATTCTTAACTATCTAATTCGATAAATACATTTTCATAGTTCGTATATAATGAGTTACTAATATGCAAAGTTTGAAGAAAATCCATGCGTGGGCACAGATGAAAGTTCCCCTTTCAAACCACTAAATGCCCAGAATTTCAAGCTATGATAATGGTGGGCAACAGCCTGAGCTCTTTATTTAAAGCCTGTACGAATGCATTCCGGCCCGTTTAGTGATTAAAAAAAAAGGAGAAGTTATTTAATTTATGCAATTAATATATTGACAACATTTTGTGTTTCTAGGTGATTATGGTACATTAAAGATATACATGTGGTTTTGTTACAACCCGTTTTTTTTTGCAGATACGACATTTTGTCAATTTTGGAATCCAATTCCAAAATACGACATTATGCAATCTAATAACTTAGCTAAAAGGGTAGCCACAGTAATAAACAAAATAAAGTGTACATGTTGTTTTGTCTTATCGAATTTGCAAAACGAGGTTTTAGAGTCTGGTATATAAATACGAGGTTTTGGAATATCATATAAAACAACTTTTCATTGGATATTGCATACGAGGGTTTGGACTTTCGTTATTCGTGCCATGCTAAAAATAGGGTTTTGCAAGAAAAAGTGCACAAACTAGGTTTTGTAAACAAACAAACGAATATTTTTTATACCAAACATGCAGTGTTACACTGAAAATTTGTTTTTCCTAGAAGTATTCCCCCATCCAATTGGAAAAGTGTGTCTGTGGTTGTTGCCCAGACTACTGAGTAGTTTAGGGCCCTGATATATATGATCCAGTCCAGATTTTTTTGTGGAGGGGATTCTCTCCAAAATAAGCACTCCATGACATAATACGAGTGTCAGTCAATAAGTAACTATCCCACCCTACTTCCGATTGAGATAGGTCGCGTTTTCTTTAGTAAAGAAATCTCTAAGAAGAAAGTTTAATTTTTTTTAGGGAAAAAGTTTAGCAACCTGTTATAAAAGGTTTTCCCATAGGTGAACTTGTTAGCATTAGATCTTTTTATTAGCTGGTGCGCAAACATGTCAGATGTTTGAAATGATCTAATGGCCACCTGCAAGAGGTCAAGAGAAACAAGTTCCGATTTTATGGCGAGGATTTGATCTGCTGAGCATTTTAATTTCAAACATTATTCAATTAGAAAGGAGGTAATTTTGATGAAATACAATTTTCAACTAAAAATGTACGAAAAGTGTCGACAGAGCATTTCGTTTTAAACCAGTTTTCACTTGTTTGCTTTTAGATCTAAACATTTGATAGAAAAATCAAATTTTTAGCAGAAAACTATTCGAGCTATTGCCAGATAGCGGACTTAAAACCAGACTTTACATTATGTGAAATGTCGACCGGTTAATGTCATCATACTCGTAAACGTTTGTCAATATATAACTTTGATATTATGAAATTAAAAAGATACTTCTTCTAAACTGTGAATCTTCATGTATAGCTAAACTTAAGGTCACTTCCGACACATGGGCATTTTTCCGAAAATAAATTTTCTTCATCTTCTGTAATTTGCTGTTTCATTTTTTTAATAATGATATAAAACAATAAAATGGATTTCACCGTTTAGTATTTGAGCTATGGCTCTCCAGAGACATGCAGAAAACGCCCTTTTTCTCCAAAAATGTTCAGGCGGCAAACAGGTCTATGATATTGTAGCTGATTATTATGGAATATTGTGAATTGATGCATCAGAACAACTTCAGTTTACTTGAAAAACAGGAATAGTTAATTGATGTGAATCTAGTCATTACATATTTACTGACAAACTTTTACATTTAAAAGAATAGTCAAAATTATTGTAATTTTTACGTTCGATCACTATATATTCAAATATTTTAGGAAATCAAAAAAAAAGATTTTTCTGAAACTTATACATCATAAACATTGGTACGTAAGCTGAATCTGTGTGAAATCTGAGCAATGTTTTAGCGTTTAGAAAGAGAGATATTACTTGGTTACTACACCTACCCCCTGTAATGCACAATTTCAATTGTGTACCTTTTTAACTGCATACCAAGGAATAAATTTACTTTCAATAGACCAAAAGTGTATGTAAAAATGATTTGATTATATCCGTATGTGTATAAACTATTTCTATTTCAAGATTAACTAATAAAAGAAAATTTTCCGTGACAAATAATATATAGTGTTACCCCGCCCACTTTTTTCAATGATTATCAACTCTGGCGCAATGAAAGCGTTTAAAATTGTTCAAACAGTTGCACACACAAATATTTGTTGTTGATATATAAAGACAATTGAAGCAGTCGTCGAAATATATCAAAAGTGTAGGGTAATTCAGTATTCGTTCAATATTTTGGGGTTATTCTTGCATTCATAAGGACTAATCTATTGATTTTTTCACCTTAAAATGAAAAAAAAAATCAAGAGCAGTAACTCATTTTTGATGCAAAAGTTTAGATCAGTTAAGTTAACAGACGTAAAGATGTGTCAAACCAAATGTCTCGTATATGCTTTTATTGCAAATTTTTGTAGAAAATTCGATTTTCAATCCATTTTATATAGATAGTAACATTAAGGGGCAATAACTCATGTTTGAAAAATATAAATGTGGCAGAAGCAACAGTTCAGCTACAGCTTGACATAATTATGGGTCAGAGCAGCTTCCATCCAATTTCAATTTATTGAGCTTTTACTAGCTTTACTGCGGTTTTTCCCATACAAAACAATGGTAAAATAATAAACAGTGGTCAGTAACTCTTGCTGAAATATGTAGATAGTTTAATGCATTATATTTGCGTCTGGCATACTAATTGCATTTATCTCAGTAAATTTCAGGTAAACACGGTAACTCAGGCAAAATGTGTTTAGTCATGCAAGAGTTATGGTTATTGGTGCCGGTAGTGACCTTAATTCCCTAAGTATACATTTAAACAAAATTATAGCTTCCCTTGAAAGTGTGCTAAAATTTCTTGGAAATACGCAACACTTCTACTAAGCTATAATTGAAGCAAATATAATAGAATTTCATTTTTTAAAAAAAGTAAGAATAAACTTCAATGGTCTTGCACAAGTTCACAGCGTTCGAAATTAATAATATAGGGGCAGCTCTGGGGAGTGTATGTACGTTTTAGTTAACCTATAGTCTTCCGACGCATGAAACGTGGGTGTTAATGATGCGAGGGCAGCTTCGGGGAGTGTATGCATGAGACATAGACGATTTCACAACAGGCTTGGGAAAATTTGCACGCTTTTTTGTCGTTTGCTGATTTTTTTAATCAACGTTGTTTGGAAATTATTTCAGGAATACCATCAGAGTGTCAAACGGTTTGGATCCAGATCAGGCCCAACGTTCCGTCGCGCCTGATCTAGGTCCAAACTATTTGCAAAGGCTACAAGCAGACGACACTCGTAGATGAAGAGTTAGAGGTGTCTCCATCTGTCTCCAAATACTTTCACAAAGGCTTATTGACCCTCGAATATAAGTATTAACCTTTAATGCGCCAATCACAACTGCAGCAGACGAAACATTTTGCAACATTTTCCCTAATTTTCTGAAAAAAAATAAGGTATGATATTTCATGAGAATCGTCTGCCAGCAGACGATTCTCATGAAATGTCATGCCTTATTTGTTATTTTTGAAAAAGCAGTAACATTTGAATTTGTCGTCTGCTGCAAATTATAGGTGGCGCTTTATGGGTTAAAACATAGCAAACTTCGTTCGATACATCAGCTGTCTTCAACCCTTTAACCACCGCCTACAATTTTCCGACCTTGTCATTTTCAAATTTGCTTCTTATAAGAAGAAGAAAACAAGACAGGCTTGATATTCTATGTGTATCTTCTGCAGGCCATTCACATGACATGCAAAGCATAATCTTTTCCCCAAAAACAAGATACAAAAATGTTATTTGCTGCAGTTGTAATGGGCGCTTTAATGGTTAAGACAAAATTCCAGGTATGAAGTCTAAAAGTTCAACTTACAGTGTACTGTATGGTCATAATCTTAATAAAGGTACCACTGTATAATTCTGAACTTATTTCCTTAAATGATAAATAGATGCTTCATTATGTACAGATTTCATTTTACAGATCATTTCTTCATCTGCTAAGGTATTTACAGCAGTATTTATTGCCTTTATCTGAACAGCTGAGGCAGATATTTTACAATAATCTGCATTAAACATTTGTATTTCAAACCTTTCAGTTACTATTTATACTTTATAGTATCACATCACCTCTGGAGATTTAATAGTTTCATATACATATGTATTCATTTAATAAAAGAAAATGGATAGTTCTTTTATTATTTCAATCGCTGCAACAGTAGACTGTCTCGGACATCACAAGACAACTATTTTGATTCCTCAATAAGTTTCGTTGGATTATGTTATGTCTTGTCAAACCCATAGTGAAGTAAAATTGTAGCAAAAATTGAAGCGTGCAGTAGCAATAATTAGTGTTTTAATGGTTCGCTTTTACAAATAATTATCAAACTTTGCCACAGGTATCAAAACTATAATAATCGAGCCAGTGCATGAGATTTCCAACAATGTGGTATGTGTGACCAGCAAAGCCTTAGATCAGCCTGCGCATACGCGCAATCTGATCAGAGCCTTTGCTAGTCGCTTGAGTATTCTATGATTGTTAAGCTACTGACTGAATACCATTTGGAGTTTCTAAGGTTAAAAGGAGGCTACAGAGGCTCGTCCGAGTCTACACTTGTCAAAATGTCAAATTGATCAATACCCTGAAGTTGCTGAACTATTACACAGAAACATTGTATTTGTTTAGCCATTATCAAAGATTTATGATACTGCTCTGGGTGTGTGCATAGAGGATCTAACATGAGTGCTCATGTTTTATTGAATTTATTAAACGAGTTGGGGAAAAGAGATAACATGCGAGGCTTGCCGAGCATTTTATCTTTTTTTCGAAACGAGTTTAATAAATTCAATAATACATGAGCACGAATGTTAGCTTCTATTTATCATATGACATTAAGATTATTTGAAATCATATTTTGGGCGGGAAACACGTTAGGATTTTGCCACTTGCGTGACGTTAAAAGCGTTATTTCATAACGTTTCCCGGGAATATTTAAACTACTAGTGGTTTATAGATTTTAATGCATGGCGTTATTTCACTCCCGGACGCGATGTCATATGATCAGATAATATATTTAGTAACTATTTTACGCATGTATGGAGCTCATTGACATTAAAATGGCTGGACTCCAGGAAAAATTGAAAGTAATCAATTACAAGCTAATTAAAGGAATTTCACAAACAATGTGAATTATTTTTATCATGCTGTAAAGCTCTATTATAGATGTATTTTTATGGCTGCTAAGTGGTTTGTTGATGAGAATCATTGCAAGCTTCCATTGTTATACTGGTTACTTCAACATTATTGCTAGTTCTAGCCACATCAAAAACTTAATTAGGAAACGAAAAAGAAACTTTAAGAAAACGACCAATAAAAACTTTTGGGAAAAATACAAACTCTTACTCAATCGCATCGTATCTGAAATTAGGAAATCCAAACAGGACTATTTCGACAAGCTTGACCGCCTCTTATCAACAGAAACTACAGACATGAAAATATTTTGGAAAAACATCAAAACAGCTTCTGAAAATAGGAAAATCTAATCACGATATACCCACTTTAGAAATGAACAACGAATATGCTGAAACAGATATACAAAAAGCTGACATGTTGAATAAGTACTTTGCTTCTCAAATGGACCTTGATGGTAACAATAGGCCATTACCTCATATTCCACCAACTGAATATACTCTAACGTCTATTGTAATAACAGTTGAAGACGTCAAAAATGTCCTTCGGAATCTCAATATAAACAAAGCTTGCGGCCCAGACCTAATCAGCCCTCGTCTCCTTAAAGAAGGTTCCACAATTATTGCATTGCCACTCTCTATCGTATTCAATCGCTCCTTGGAGCAAGGATATTTTCCCACATGTTGGAAGTATGGAAATGTTACCCCTATTTACAAGAAAAATGACAAGTCGCAACCCTCGAATTACAGGCCAATTACTCTGCTAAGTTCAATAGGAAAAGTTATGGAACGATGTGTACACAAATATTAAGATGATTATATAATAGACCACCAAATTCTTTCTCCATTTCAGTCTGGCTTTATATCTGGCGACCCAACTACAAATCAGTTGTTGCATACATACCATACATTTTGTAATGTGGTAGATTGTGGTAAAGAAGTGAGGGCAGGCTTTTGTGACATCAGTAAGGCATTCGACAGAGTGTGGCACAGTGGCCTCATTCACAAACTAGCAGGAATTGGATGTTCAGAAATGATAACTCGGTGGTTCTCCAGCTATTTGACTGGGCGAAAACAACGAGTTGTCATTAACGGACAGGTCTCTGAGTGGCTTTCCGTGTTGGCTGGTGTCCCCCAGGGTTCGATTCTCGGTCCACTGCTCTTTCTTATCTACATAAATAATATAGTAAAATATTTAGGCTGTTCAATAAGGCTATTTGCAGACGATATCAGCATATACATCATTGTTGATTCACCAGATGGGGCGGCCTACCATCTTAACGTAGACTTGAATTCGATTAGTACTTGGGCAGACGCATGGTTGGTTGCTTTTAATACAGGAAAAACACTATCCATGATATTTTCTCGAAAATTGCACCGTCCACACCACCCGCCATTACTCATGAATAACACCATGCTGACAGAGACCGACACATAGACATTTAGGACTTACACTTTCAAACCGTGCACATGCACTTGGTCAGAACATATACAAACAATAACTACAAAGGCTTGGGCACGACTTAATCTATTACGTACACTTAAGTTTAGAGTCAGCAGAAAATCTTTGGAAAAAATGTACATATCTTTCGTACGTCCTTTGCTAGAGTATTGTGACTCGGTTTGGGACAATGCCACAACTGAATCAAAAAAGCAACTCGATGCTATTCACATTGAAGCAGCAAGAATTATTACAGGGGCTACCAAACTGTGTAGCATCTCACTATTATTATCAGACCTAGGATGGGAATCACTTCAAGATCGTCGCAATAAGCATAAACTCATCATCTTTTACAAAATCATCCATGGTCTTACACCCACATATATCACTGATATTCTCCCTCCATTGATCCAGGAAACCACTAACTACGGTAAATGTTCTAAAATTTCGAACACTAAAAAATAATTATTTTTTCCGCTGTTCGTTATTTTAGAAATTACGTTTCAGAAAAAGTGCCTGTGTTCGTAATTTTAGAATGTGGTCTTTAGCATAAGCAAAAACGGTATATATGCATGTAAAAATGTGGAAGAAACGACGGTTACGTGTTGAAAACACAGCGATATGATTCTGCGCTATCTTCTCATTTTTCTTTTCAACCGCGGACTGAGTCAGTAAAATTTCCAGCACGTGCGGTAATTGCCAAGTCGAGAGCCAGGCACGTGCATGTTATGTCACTCAATTGACTTACAAGTCGTAAAAGTACACTTATTTAACCTCCAACTACCGATGAATCGCTAGACTTTCGTTCTTCCTTCAGAAAACAAAAACGCTTTCGCTTGCTCTCCATCTGCGCAAATGCCGTTAATCAAGGTTATCTCGTCGATCAGAATCTTTTGCTAAGATATACATGAAGCTTTGAAATACGTAGACGAGTTCTCAGAGTTAAATCAAAGCACTGAGAGTACTGGTGGGGACGGCTGCATTGAAGCGTTCAAATAGGGAGGTTGTTAGTTAGATATCTTTTCTATAACCTGCAAATGGAAACTGGAAGTCCCGTCTCTGATGTAGGGTCAAACATATTGCCACAAAGTGAAATGGGACAGCAATTTTTCTGACGACATTGGCATATGTTCATTGGACAAAAACAGCCTTTTTTGGGGAGAGTTTATCAAATGTAATCCATTATTGAACAATGCAAGAAACTAGATGATAATTGCTAACTTAAGAAGTGAATAATCAAACTTTATTTCAAAACGCTCTTATTATAGAGTGTTAAAATGATCCCTCAATAAATGTTTGTGAAAGCTCTTCAGGCAGGTAAGCGGTAAACAATTTTCTCTTAACTTTGTTTGGCACAACCAAAACTAAACAGTTGTAATTTGTTTCCTAATACCGTGGCATGTTTTTTTTCTCCTTCAGATTTCCATTTGGTTTCTGTTGGTTAAAGATCTTATGAGGATGAGGGAAAGTGTTTCCTAGTATCTTACCTAATACAAATCCACCCACTTATTCAAAGAAATCAATGATAATCAAGAACTGATTTGATAAAGTTCTGTCCACTTTTGTCTATGTTTTTTCCCACTTTTACTTAATCGCCACCATAGACATTATGTGCAAGCTTGAATGAAGTCTCTTAATGGCAGAGCCAAACCAATTGTATAATTTTGGTAGAGTGCATCATTAGGGCCTAGTTTGTGAAATTATTGTACATTTTGGATCATTGGTTCAGGAGGAGAAATCATTAAAAGGCATTTCTTATCTGGAGCTTTTGCGGATCCATTGTTCAGTGGAGTGGAACCATTTGTGCAAAATTGGTAGAAGACACCATAGGGGACAGTTCTGTGAAATTAACTTGCTTTTGGGCCAGTTGTTCAGGAGAAAATTCTGTTAAAAGAAGTTTCTTAGCTAGAGCTCTGGTAGTCATTTTGTTCAAAAGAGTGGAACATCTGGTCACGAACATGAAGGCCTAAAGTCACAGAAAGTAAGAAAATGAAATAGTACATGTTCTTCAAATACAAATGGTTCTATAAAATAACTGGTATATCCGCCCAGCAAGGAATTATTTCAATTTCGGAAACATAAAGAAATCACATGGGGCAAGATCTAGGGAATGCAGGAGGTGAGGCAAAATAGTTACTTTTTATTTCTTCAAAAACACTGTAACTATTTCAGAGGCATGAGCAGGGCCATTGCCATGTAGAAGACAGATATGTTTAAAAACAGTGACAGGGCGTCGTTTCTGATATGTTTTAGGCTTCTCCATTACTATATGTCTTTGTAGTCCTTTCCAGTGATATTTTGCCCTTATCCACCAGCACTTTTATTGCGACTCCTTCACCAGAGAAGAAAATTGCATACCAAACCTTCCTTGCACTTAAAGACCGTTTGACAATTATTGGGCGTCTGCTATGTTTAGTGACCAAGATTTTATTGCTAACCTTTCTGACCAGCTCAAACTAATAGACCCGATTTTCATCACCTGGGACGACATTTGCAAACTGCTTTTTGTCATAAGTTTGAAACATTTTAAGCAGCTTTTTGGCCACTAAAACCCATTGTCTGTTTTGCTCATCAGTCAACAGATGTGGCACCCATCTAGCAAAAATATTTCGGACTTTTAAATGTTTCTTCAAAATAAAGTGAACCGTTGATAGTGACATGCCTACTTTTCATGCAATATCACAAACTGTAAATCTGGCATCTCCTTCAATGATTTCCTTCATTTTTGAAACGATTTCTTTACAAGCTGCGAATTTTCGCCTTCCTGATTTTGGTGCATTTTTGATGGACTCTAAGCCAGATTAAATTTTATTTTTCCAGCGCCTAACTGTGTCATAAGACACACAAGAAGGTCCGTAAGTAGTAGAAAGTTAAATCATCAGCTGCTTCAAAGAACAGACAAGTTTTGATCGAGCTTTGATGTAACCCCTTATTTCATCTTTCTGGTTGACTCTTCTACATGTACCAACTATTTTTATTACAGTGGTCAATGACTGCGTGTATTAACTCGGCAAATTTTATGTCTTACATTAAGTCTAACGTGTACATTTATACACCGTTGTGTAGACCTTAAATAAACCTATATAGGTATATATTGTTTTTTTATCGTCTCCCACGTGGATATTGAGATATAGGACAATAAGCAATTCATTTCGAACATCCCTCGTAGGAACCATCATTAAAGTGTGCCCGCAAACGCTCACATTGTTGAACTCGCCACTGTTGTTCAAACCCAAATGATTCTAAAAAGGAAACAAGATGTCCTAGATTTTGACCTCTAGCCTCAGAGAAATGAATATTTTTGGGGATATGAAGATATATGGATATTTTTTTTTGGAGGGGGGGGGGGTGGGGTTCACCACGAAATTGGACTATATTAAGGTCTAATTTCTATGCATTTTAGGGTCTTTTCTTTACGTCAAGGATTTTTGGGGGTTGCTAAAGTTTCAAATATTTTTGAGGTCCTTGAAATTCCTGATATTTCTTGGGGGTGAATGGTAGATGCTGGGCCAGACCCTTCGTATGAAAAAAAGAGTTTCCCACCCCTACCAAGCCCCCTGGGACACGCAAATACTCTTCTGTGACAAGAATACACTCTTACAAAGAGGCTCTGTCTACACTAAGAAATTGAAGCGGCTGATTGGGCAGGCTGGCTGACTGACTGATTGATTGACTGACTGAGAAAGCAAGCAGACAGACAGCTATAGTTTGCTGCATACTGCTCTAAAACACTGGTCAGCTTTTTGGCGGGAGGGGGGGGTGTGGCACACTGATATTATCATATATAAGTAGGTTCTGTCCATTTTTGGAGATTCAAAATTTTGAATTACATTTTTTGTTGGGGGGGGGGGGGGGGCAGGAGATCAGAAAAATAAATATGTTTGGAGATATGATGAAATTATAATTTATTCATTTTTACGTTTTGGGGGGTCATTTCTATCAATTTTGGGCTTTTTAAGGTCAATGTTCAGATTTGGAAAATGTTTTTGGGGTCGCTAAAGTTCGAATATGTTTTGGGTTTGCCTGATATTCCTTATATTTTGGGGGTAAAGAGTAGATGCTGGGTCCAATGCCAAGCCTAGGTATTTAGAAAACTTGAAAGTATCCAAAATATGGCCAGGCACACTTACCACCTGAGATACTAGATAATCTAGCAAAACAGGCATACAAAAAAGTCAAAAGAGCAAAGAACGAAACAGACAGAAAAGGCGAGACAGACAGCCATTGGAAAGTGGACAGACAGAAAAATGGCTAGATAATGCTGCTCACAGCCTTCAGAACATTGGACAGGCGCTCCAACCACCTGAGCTACTAGACACATGTAAGCAGGCTAAACGAGCATATAAGTAAAAGAAGGAAGAACCAATGCAGACCGACAGACGGACGGACGGATTAACGGACAGACAGACAAACAGCTAGATTTTGCTGCTAACAACCTTCAGCACTTTGGTCAGGCGATCCTACTACGGTAGAAACTAGATAATTGTGCTTAATCAGCATACAGAAAAATAAAAAAAAAAGCGAAAACCCAATGGCTACATTCTGATCTAACAGGGTTTTGATCCAGTCGTTTCAGCACACCAGCTACCTATCTTTTGTCATAGATGATTCTGACGTTTTGATTTTTAGGATTTCCGTGGACAAGAAAGCATATTGCAGAACCCCGCGGCCATGAACAATGCCAACAATGGTCACATCCCCGGTAAGATTAGGAGCATGCTCTCAACCCGTGGTTCAGATTTGCATCAAACTCGCAATAGAACCAGTATCAGCTGTCCCTGCTGGTAGAAACTACAGGCTTTCAAAATGTAAGTGCCTTTGAGCCCATTATTAGTTCTTGCCACTTTAATTAATATGTGGAAAACGGTTCCAAAAAGCCCTGCCCCGCGGCCAGATAACAAAACCCCGCGGACGCTATAGTATTTTTCCACGAACCTCCATGGTTTAGACTTGCAACCGTTGAAGGGGTAGGGGCAGAAATCCCGTTCTCATAAACAATCGACGCTTATTTAAGCCAAATCATTAACATACAGGTAACAAGAAATATCTTTAAAAAAGATATTCGGCGGCTCTCAAATACTTACAATTTAAACGCAACCAAATTCGCTGGTTTTAGACGAAATTTCCTTCCATCCCTGGAATCTAAAACCAGCGCAGTTGTGGTCTCTTTTGTTTGGTTTTGTGCACAGCTAACTCTATGCATCTGAATACAATTTAGGCATTCACCAGCAGGGGTTTGGGAACAATGTTTTAAGTCCTAAGTTTTTAAGAAAACGGGGGGGGGGGGGGTTGACAATAAATTAATGTAAAATTAAACGTTCACTGAAACAAACCGAACACCAGAAAAGAACATAGCCAGGATCGAGGAATAAATACATGTAGGATTCAAAACTGATCGACACCCAGTAAGCACGTACAATCGGGCCATTATCGGCCCGCCACTGAAACGCCATCCGAATGACGTTTTGCTGGCAGGCCGATAGTGGCCCGAGTTTGGATGCTGGCTGACTCATGCGCGGATCCAGGAATTTTTGCCAGGGGCGTCCAGACCCGACTGCCAGAAAACAGCTCTGACGTTTTTTCTTTCTTTTTTGTCCTCATTTTTTACTGTTTTACAGTGGCTTATTAATGGTTTATTTCAAAGAAAACTATAATTTTACAAGGTTTCGGGGGTGGGGAAGGGTGTCCAACATTTTCCAGGAGGGCCCAACCTTTTCCAGGGGGGTCAAACTTTTTCAAGGGGGGAGGGGGGCGGGGGGGTCCAAATACTAATTATAGAAATCCATAGAACTTGTGATTTTCCAGAAGGGGGTGCGAACCCTCTATCCCCCTCCCCTCTGGATTTGCGCATGTGACCATTTAACTACTCGTAATTGATAGAAAAGACTTTACCGATAGTTACACTGTTCTTGTAAGAAAATGCATATGCCGGCTAGGGCAAGCCCAATCGCCTGAACCCAAAGGTTACGTGCAAATTCGCTTTTATTTTTTTATACGCCATTGTAATGGAACAAATTAAATACACTTGGGTTTTTTTTTTTGGTTATTTTTGGGGTTTTTTTTAGAAATAAATGGTTTATATTCACGATTTTGGGACAATGACGCATACCCCTGGAATTGGAAATTTTAGCGCGAAAACGCCTAAAACTGCGATTTTTTAGTGTTGGTAGCTATATTGTCAAATCATAAATTACATCATATTTAACTGAATTTAGATGTACTGTTAACTTGCATGATGTATTATATGAGACTGCGCAATGTTGAATATTACCAGGGCTACCACTCATATTTTTGAGGGTACATGACATGTATCCTCTAGGGCAAAATGTAGAGGGCACAATTTTTTAGAGGGTACATGGACCCACGGAAATTCCGACAGCTAAGCATTTTGAAAGGGCAGAGTAGGCCTAGATTTCCTATTAACTGCTAAAAAATGATTCTGTAAACCCACCCTAATCAAATTTGAGCGGGGCTCCCCTTTACACAATTTGCATTAAAATGACTAAGTCAACACACTGAAAAAACATTTGGCAGGGGTTCCCTTATACATCATGACTTTCCGTTCACCAGCCAACATAAATTGATTGTTGTACTTACAGGGGAAATTACCTGTTAATGCAAAGAAGTAAACCACGGCTGATATGCCGATCGTTAGAGGGCACAACACCATTGGGCCCTGATAATGCAACGACAGGATTTACATCGCAGTAGCACGACAGAGATGCCAATAGTAGAAATGTGACCTGGGGAACAAATAAACAAACAATTTTAATCACAATTTACTCGACAAAACGATGTTTTTTTTCTTCGAAATTTTTTCCGACTTGAAATTTGGATTTTTCATCCGAACATTGGAGAAAAGAAACGTTTTGACATTGGGAATATAACCGTAAAACGGCCAAAAATAAGCCCTGCAAATAGACTATTGTCGAAATATAAGAAACAGACTATAATCATGTCGAGAATGGAACTTGGAAAAGTCACACATATTTTATTTAAATCACGTGACATTACTGTAAAGTCCTTTCGGATTTAGTGGGTTAATTATTTTAAAATGCACTTCTTCGCTGTGTGCAAGGCGTGTAAACAATGATAATACAGCAATTTACAAATGCTATACATCGGGGGTTGACCTATATTCGAGATTAGGTCGTTAATACATTCAGTGCACAGACTGGTCCTCTTCCATTTACATGTAGGTTTTTAAGTTTTGTTGAATGTTTAAATAGATTGTATGGACATTCTGAGTATTAACCAATGAGAGCATCTTTTCCAATTGGTGTGATGAATATTACAATTTAAGAATACTTCTGATTGGTGAATAATTTACATAAAATGTAGGTCTAAAGCGATAATAGAACGGCGGCCAAAAGGCCGCCGTAAAAACAAGTAAATGTCGTTTCACCAAAAACGCAAAAATGTAGTAAAAATGTGTAATTGTCAATCGATCCCAAAGTGTCCTGATTTCAAGGACTCGTTCATAATCTATTTTCGTCTGCCAAAATGTTTAAGAAGCATCTATGGCAGAAAGTGTGGACCCAGACCAGACTGCCTATAGGAGCAGTCTGTTCTGGGTCAACGCTGTTTGCTTTTATACTTGATTCGTCGGTAATGTTAGGCAATTATATGAAGCAGACGACTTCAGCAGACGACATTTTCAGATGCATTTTTTTCTTGGCGCTTTAAGGGTTAAGTACTGTAAAGCCTTAGCCATGATGTGATGTTAGAGTGACTATTCAAGAATATGTATATGCCTTTAATCGCGCCTGACAAGTGTTCGTAAATAAGTTTTAACTATTTCAAATGAGAGCCCCTACCTTCAATTTCAGTTTATTTATTCTCCGCGAAAAGACTAGTCGAACAATATCCGCGGCCAAGAATTCGGTATGATACCAGTGGTGAAGCCCGCAAAATAATAATCTTTGCTAACAGGTTGGACCAAGATCAGACCAAACAAAACGTCGAGCCTGATCTGGATCCCAAATGTTTGACACTGTAGCGATAGAACCGCAGGGGCGCATCCAGGATTCCATGTTGGGGGGGGGGGGGGGCAATATTTAAAACATGAAATATTTTCATGCGAGCGCAGAAGATGCGAAGCCATGCTAGGGCGTGGGGGGTCGTTATGAACTTGGCACACTTTCACACACCGAAAATAATTCCAACCTATACTCAGGGTCGTAGCAACGAGTTTGGGAGTTAATGTGAGTGTTTTGATTCACAGAATGCATGAATGCGAGTTCTGTAGGTGTCAAGCGCGGGTAAGGGGGTTTGGGGCATGCTTCCCCAGGATTTATTGAAAAATCCGCGCACTTTGGTGCCTTCTGGCACATTTTCAAGCAGTTTAATTCTTTATCAGAAAGCTTCATTTTCTCAACAGGCAAAGTCATAAAATTTTGAAATGAATGGGTAAAATGAACTTCGATGTCATTTCTTCAACTTTCAAATGGTTTTCTAAACGAACTTGTAGACTATATCATGCGCGAGTGGAAAAAAACTGTTTTGTGAATATGCGAAGAACATAATTATTTGCAGACAAAAGTTTCATCGTGTGTACGTCCGAGAAACATGTTTCAAGAGATTTTTGGAGTTTCATGAAACAGTTTCATCGAATAGGACATCGCTATACTGAAACTTGTCTCATATTTTTCCAGACAATTAGCCAATCACAGCTCGGCTATTTCTGAAGGTCAGTACCAAATGTGCATACACAATTAAGAAAGGGGTCTTTTAGCTAGGTACAATATGGTGAGCCCTATATACATTTCTTCGTTGAATCCAAACTTCGTATTATTCGCGGTCCATTTAAATGTTGGGTTGCAAGTGCAATGATCATCAGACACAATGGGACAGCAATTTCGTCCTCCTCAGCATGCTCAGTAAGCACCATGTTATAAAAGTATGCACAATTTTAGCGGGAAAGAGCAACAGGTAATGTGAAGTTGCATCGTCTGTACAGTAGTTTATGGTACACACAAAAGTTGCATACATAAGTTGCAAACAAAAGTTTCATCGTGTGTATCAGGCTTCAGACTGCTCTGATCCGGTGCCACAATGCTTGACCGTATGATAAAATTGGCAATTGTTGTGAGCATTAACACATAGTGCTCAGATGACTCCAGTAGACGTCATTCAGAAGAAGGAACCGAAAAATATGGTAGGCTACAATAAAATGACAGGATTTTAGCAGGGCGCCGCCGATCTGGCACCTTTGGATTTAGATCTCTATATGTACGTTTGCGAGCGAAGCGAGCAAGAAAAAATCAGACTATTTAAAATTGAAAAAAAAAATCAACAACAAAAAACAGTGCCACTGCTAAAAACCATATTAACAAGAAAAACTATAGCATGAAATATCATGTTATACTGGGGCGGTTTAAGTGGCTCATTAATGGTTTGACCGAGTTTATGATAGAGCAGTAATGGATTGATACATGAGGATGGTGCAATATGTAATTCAAGTGCAGCAGCTAGGGTTGAGGGTTGGTGCTCAAAAGAACCGTCTCAATGGCATTGAGGTGATTCTTTTTGAATACCTACTATGTATTTCTGGATTTAGAAGAAAGGTTTTTATTATTATTATTAAACACCCCTGAAAGTATCTGGTGGTCTGGATGTTATTATGGCGATGTGCAGACTGATCTAAAGTCACGAGTTGCACCTATTGAGTAGGTAGATCTGTTCTCTAAACACGGTGCCTATTTGCTGTCATGTGTACAGCTGAAAGAGATGTCGTAGTACGTTAACAGTTTGTCCAGCTTTCTTTTCATTATGCGTAGGAGCTTTGGCTACTGTTCTATGATCTCTATACAACAGTACGTAATCTACATTCTCAGAAAACATATAAAAGTGGGCCACCATCGGCCCCTCACCAAAACTCCATTATGGCATTTGGTTGGCGGGTCGACAGTGGCAACCGGGCATAGTTTTGGTAGCGCTCAATGGCATTTTCAAATGCACTTAAGTGTTCAAATGTACGGTCCAATGTGACAAATATGAACCATTCTGACAATATAAACTACAATTTTTGTGAAACTGAGTCAAATTGTAGAATGAAAGAGTAATGATCAGTAATTACTTTTGGTTTGATTTATCTATTATAAAGACCGATAGTTAAAAGACCTTTTTGATCTTTTTGCGGCAGGTAGCAGGTAATAGGGATCAAAGGCAATAGGATAATTTCAATTTATTGTTTTCGTCGTATGAAACATAATGCTCCATGTTTATATTTTTCGCACACACGACACCCTATAAACTGACATTGAGATAAAAAAAAATATTTGGGCCTCGGAACGTGAAAGCCTGTCTTGGGGGGGGTGCGAAAAACAAATGCGCAGACTAGCCTGCGCATTAGCGTAGACTGATCAGCGCCTTTTTCATTTGCTTTTTAGGGAGTATCATTTCTAGAATTGCTACAAGTGAAATTCAATTTTCTAGCTAGCCTCTGTAGATGAGGAGACTGCTTTTAGACTCGCTCTTTCAGAAGCCCCAAAGACAGGTTTTTGTCGCGTTGAGGCCCATTTTGTGTCGAAAATTGCACAACATGTAACACAAACGCAGTAGCCTACCTAATCAATGCAATTACATATTTTCTGGCATCAATGGAACATCGCAAACTGTTTGTAAACGTCCCTTGATGTCAATATAGCAACCCAAATAATGATTATGCTACTGTACTCCTAGCGTACTGATACACACTTCCTTTAGTAAAAGCCAATACTTATTAATCATGGGGGAACAGTGGTCACCTACATCCGTCATCGATAGGAAACAATGATCTGCCTGTTATATTACTGGGTCTGAGCTGTTATTTATTCTTTTACAATTAATCATCGTTTTCTTTGTTGAATTAAAAGGGAAAACTTAGATTTGTTCTTACATTTTCAACTTTCTAAGCGTTGTCGAAAACATAAAATTGATCAATGCCTGACCGATTGTATATATATAAATAGAACGTACTAAATCGCGTTGCGATTGGCTGTGTATAAATAATTTACATATACATGTAGTGTGTATATCACATGACTGTTTTGGCGGGATAGGCATAAAGTAAAACTTCGAATGAAATCATACAAGTAAGATTATTTAATCCCCAATATTTAAGCGACTTTTTGGGGTCAGCTGAGATAATTCTTGATTTATATGAATGTTATATTATTTACATACATAGCCGCGTAAAAAAACACGCCGACTTGTTTGTTTGTTGTCAATGAAAGCAGACTACAATGGCAAGTCCACTATGTCTTTTACGATATGCCTATCATTATTATATTACTGCGCAAGGTATTATTTTTTAAATATATTTGTATTTGAATTAGCAATTGGCAATAAATCATTGCTTCGATACCCAAACTGAAGTTTCTAAACTGCAAAGCATAACAAACAATAAAAAAACAACGAAAAAAAGAACTACTTTTTACGCGTAATATTTTCCAGAAAGTTGTTTGGTTTGCATTAAGCCTTTATCCTGCGGAATCCGGATATACCCCGTTCTGGAACACATTGTAGATCCGGATCAGTTGGCTTTTCAGGAACAAACTAGTCAGGATCTTTACGACTCTTTATCATGCATCTAATTAAATTGTTAATATTGAAACCATGCAACTTATATGTCTGAAAATTTGCAAGGAGTGTAGCATATATTTAATGTATGGCCTGGCAAGGGTGAAAAATCGACGTGACTGAAAAACTGTAAGTGTTAAAATTGAGTCCGGATGCCAGCATCCGTCCCCAAAAATGACGAAATTCAAAAAGAACACATCTCTCTCTCTCTCTCTCTCTCTCTCTCTCTCTCTCTCTCTCTCTCTACTTGTCGATCTGTCGATGCACTTTGATTTTCCCGAAATGATGTGCATGTACCAGTCTCTCTCTCTTTCTCTATTTACATTTGCAAAAATGGTTTGGATCCAGATCAGACCCGAATGGAATTCAAGAAAGAATGTTTAGTCAATTTAAAAATTTGTGCATGCTATAGTGTCGTACAATAGCCGATGCGCACGATAAATTGGATTTTCAGTATATCTCAATAAGTGTATACATTGTCCGGTCCCATGCGCGGATCCAGAGGGGGGACAGGGGGTCCGGACCCCTTAGCAATACTAGATCGAATCCCCTGAAATTCTCAGAACAACCAAGCCAGCATTCAACGTTGGGCCATCATCGGCACGCCAGCGAAACGACATTAAAAGGCGTTTCGCTGGCGGGCCGATGATGGCCCGCTTTTAGTGATATTTGGATCCTCTCTCCCTTAAAAAAGAAAAAAAACGTTGTCAGAGTTCGGATCCAGATCAGATCCGAATGGAATTCAGGAAAGAATGTTTCGTCAATTTAAACATTTGGGAATGCGATAGAAAGCATACAAAGCATCAATACCGTCGAATATCCGACTTTGTCGTGCAAAAGCCGATGCGCACGAGAAGCTTTTCAGCACCCATTCATGATATTTTTCGAGATTACAAGAGATTCGTATGCAAGCGCTAGTCTTTCTCTCTCTCTCTCTCCCACCTGCTTTCAAAGTTTGAAAATAGTTTGGATCCAGAAGATCTCCGAGGTCTTGCCAAACCAAATCAGGGGCAAGAATCTCGGACCCAATAAACATACTGGGTCCGAGCAAGAATTAATGTCCGACTTTGCGTCCGATGCCTCGAAAGAATATAATTGAGCTGTGACATGAGATTTCCAACAATCAGCAAAGCCCAAGATCAGCCTGCGCATATGCACAGTCTGATCAGAGCCTTTGCTAGTCGCTTGAATATTCTATGAGTGTTAAGCTACTGACTGAACATCGTTTGGAGTTTGTGAGCTTAAAAGGAGGCTGCACAGGCTCGTCTGAGTCTACACTCGTCAGATTGCCACACTAAGTCGCGGCTCAATTTATGATATATTAGCTTCGAGCCGATGCGTACGATACGCTGGGTACTTTCATATCTCAAAGAAAAGGAAAAATTCAGACAAGTACCACAAATCTAGTTTTTCATGCAAGCAGTGCGCCGTTCATGCTGGAGTTCATTGTTATTGTGTTTTTTTTTCATGCAAACTCATGAAAAGGAGACACAGCTAGGCAATTATGTTTGGTGTGCTAAGTCCGTTTTCGTGCGCCAATATTCCCACCGCGTGCTACCCGAGTCTTAAAACAACAACAACACGTGGTCTGATAGTCGGCTTCTTTGATCTCAAACCATGTCCGTGAACCATTACCCTGTCCCTTTGTCTGCGGCTGATACTATTAGCAGTACCGGGCCCAGCCCGCCCCCCCCCCCAAAGAGGCTGTGACAAACTAATTTAGCAGACAGTTGGGCCCAGATCTGGCCCGACAAAAGGTTTAATGTTTTGTTCTAGAAACAAAGGTGCTGATAAGGCTGTGCGGTGCGCAGACTGATCTTCGCATGTAACAAAGTCGGGGTACATACATCTACAGACGTGTGGTAAACAAAGCGAATTCCGAGATGTCCCCATCATATCAAGGGCTTTACTGATTTTAAATTCACAGCCAGGGCATGCATGCATTTCTTCTGTGTTTGTGGGCAGTTAAGGCGCTGGCGATTTTTCCGTGGGTGCGCAGGCTCGTCTGAGCCTTCGCTGCTCGCATAGCTGGCTTATTCATGAAATTAAATATGTAAATATTAAATTCGTCAAGATGCAGAATCATGCTACAATCAATTTATTTCTTGGTACATGTATGTGCGTCTGTGCGTACATTATACCGGTAATGCACTCGTAGGACCTTCCATGTGCAGTTTCATGAGGACAAAAAGACGCCGCGATCGGCTCAACAGTTTGTTAAAACGTTCCATTTTGAGGAATTTGATTAAAACCGCTGACAAGTAGTTTAAAGATAATGTACGTAGATGTCTTGAATTCTTATTTGGCTAGTCTTCATCCATTTTAAACTTTGATAGTGAGCGAGACCCTGACAATATTGTGCAAACACACATGCTCTCCTGAGCCTTCGCTGATCACATCTGTCATAAGTATCAGCAGGGTCTTTACAAGCTCATATGGGGCTCCGCGCAAGTTGATTTCATGCTCGGATCCAAGCTGTGTTCAAGAAAAGAGCACACGCATAGAATTAGAATGATAAAAATGCAGTGCTTGGACATATTGCTGAACTGGGATATCCTTTAAAATGCTTAAAAGGGAGGGGAGGGTAGGGCGTGTCCGTCGGATAACCTGAGAATCACACATATTTAAGCCTTAAGTTAACGGTAATGTACCGTGAATAAAAATGAGATGATGACCACGTGCGAGTTCTTGCAGGCATGTCGGTATATATATTAAATATACAGTACGATGGCTTTATTTTCCGCATTGGATGTCTCGGTGAGAAAAAAACATGCGACTTGCACGATTTTCTCTGCATTTTGCACGAAACCGAATGACCCCTTGTGTTCCAAATGTCCACGGCAATCACTATACATTAACTAATTTCATTCTCCTAAGTGATCGTCTCATTTTCCGCAACTCTCTCTCTTTAGAAAAAAAAAACGAGTACATGTCACAGCACACTATGCGTGTGTCAACGTGCATATTTCACGTACAATTAGCTGAATCGCGACCTCTGGTCATAAATAATGATCTCAGCCATTTGGGTGGATACATATACTCAATAGGGTTAGTCAAAGCAGTTTCAGAATCGTTGCAGGAACTTGTCCGTGCATCAAGTTCGTCAATGCTGGTGACCTTGAATAATGTATAACGTCGCGCGCTGGCATGCGAAATAGAACGTCACGTGCCAGATTACCCATCTAAGTAGAATGGAACCTTCCAAATGTCGATACCGCTCACGTGCTGTACGGTAGAAGTATACCGAACACAGATGGGACAAACAGATAAACGGACATCGATTTCTGCCGAAAATAACGTGTGTTCGTAATTTTAGAAATTCACTTTTCCGAAAAAGGGCAGTGTTCGATTTTTTAGGATGTTTTAAAAATTATTTTCGGTGATAATTTTAGGTGTTCGTAATTTTAGAGTGTTCGAAATTTTAGAACATTTACCGTACAACCTTAAGCCTCGTTTATATGCACAATTTGCACCCTGGTGCAAATTTACTCCCGGGTGCAAAATTGCACCCGGGAGTAAATTTGCACCCCCTTATGTAGCGTTTATATGTCAATAAATTGTGTTCATATGTTATTGGATTTGCTCTTTAAACATATTACAAATGTTTCAGTTTTACATTAAGGAGAAATTCGATGTGTTAAGAATGTTTCGATTATTAGTCAGTTCAAGATACCGTCGTGTGAGAAAAATGCAACTCCATTTGGTTTTATCTGTTTTATTTATTTATACAATATTTAAAGAGGATAATGCACCAGTCATTTGTATCCACGGGGATAGCCGTGGATTAGCCGGGGTAAGGTGCTGGACAATTACTTTTTGATTGTCCCCGCAGTGCCGGGGAAGTGTGGGGGTATAACATTGGGACATCTACCCTGCTGGGATTTTCTGTTGTGTAGGGTGGGGCAAAGAGCAAGGTTGTTATCATCAGCTTGTCCCCATAGGGCGGGGCTTATACCAGGGCTCTGGAAAGTGAAAACCATTATCCCCGCCCATCCCCGTAGGTGGGGGAGCAGTGGATACAAATGACTGGTGCATAAAGACACTTACAGAAGCTGTTGCAGCAGTACTAAGTAAATATATGACTATCTGGCCAAGAGAGGTGTACGAACGTAGTGCTTGAGACTTATGCATGTACTGATTATCCATGGCTTCCGAATGTCACGGGCTCTGCGACAAACTAGGCAAATAGTTGCAACGGAATGCGCGTGTGCGTTAAGTTGTTTCAATTGAACTGCTGGCGACAGTTTGACTTAGGACTGCGCAGAGCTGGACGATTGAGAACCTCTTCCTAATAGCAAAATAAACGTCTTGTGAATGTGTGAAACGGGTTTGTCTTCTCGTCTAAATCTCTGTTAAGTTTTCGAAGCGAAATGGCTCAACCGAGGTTATCAATGGCTACCAGAGGTTTGGATTCCCAAATTGGGGGGGGGGGGGTGTAAGATAGAGTGTACACATATTTTAATTATTGCTATGTCTGAACATCACGTTGATTACATGAATCGTAAAGGTGGTCACTCCGTTATTTTGTAGGTGGGATCTTTTCACCGATGTGTACATCAGATAGCATGAACTCGTGAATGGCGCCAGGGTTCAGGCAATCTATGATTTGTATTGCTGAGGTTAGGAAGAGATATTATTCGGAAATAGAATCGTGCAAATCGAAGCCCATAGAACAGAAATTCCAGTTGTTCTGCGTGGCAACCCGGCATAGCCGATGAAGTAGTGACTACAGAGAGAAGCCACGACCTTAATTTTGATAAAGGGACTATTTATATAGTTTATTTTCATACAAATGTACATTGTCATATAGAAAAGATGGGTAATTTATCAAAATCTAAGATCAAATTGTACATATGTGATAACAAGTTGCGTTCATGTGCGCAATTTACACCTAGGGGCAAATCTGCACCCGGGTGCTAATTTGCTCCACTGAATTTGCACCACCTACAAAGGTGGAGCAAATTAGCATCGGGGTGCAGTCGGTTTTTGTTTCTTTTGACCACTTGAGGTCATTTTCAAACAATTGACATGTTTGCTAACCTGCCATTTAAAAGGAACGAATGCTTCAAAGATCACCTATGGGAAACCCCATTAAATAATTGCTCAACTTTTTCCCTCAGTATATATATATACCTGTTTGTGAATATACTTTATGATAAATTGAAAGTTGCTTCCCCTATCTGTATGATAAATTAAAGAGTTGTTTCCCCTACCTGATTGTAGAATTGCATTTGTGAATATACTTTATAATAAATTAAGAGTTGCTTCCCCTACCTGATTGTAGAATGGCATTTGTGAATATACTTTATGATAAATTGAGAAGTGCTTCCCTATCTGTATGATGAATTAAGAGTTGCTTCCCCTACCTGATTGTAGAATCGCATTTGTGAATATACTTTTTGATAAATTGAGAGTTGCTTCCCCTATCTGTATGATAAATTAAAGAGTTGTTTCCCCTACCTGTTTGTAGAATTGCATTTGTGAATATACTTTATGATAAATTGAGAGTTGCTTCCCTATCTGTATGATAAATTAAGTTGCTTCCCCTACCTGATTGTAGAATTGCATTTGTGAATATACTTTCATATAAATTGAGAGTTGCTTCCCCTATCTGTATGATAAATTAAGAGTTGCTTCCCCTACCTGATTGTAGAATTGCATTTGTGAATATACTTTATGATAAATTGACAGTTGCTTCCCCTATTTGTATGATAAATTAAAAAGTTGTTTCCCCTACCTGATTGTAGAATTGCAGTTGTGAATATACTTTTTAATAAATTGAGAGTTGCTTCCCCTACCTGTTTGTAGAATTGCATTTGTGAATATACTTTATGATAAATTGAGAGTTGCTTCCCCTATCTGTATGATAAATTAAAGAGTTGTTTCCCCTACCTGTTTGTAGAATTGCATTTGTGAATATACTTTATGATAAATTGAGAGTTGCTTCCCTATCTGTATGATAAATTAAGTTGCTTCCCCTACCTGATTGTAGAATTGCATTTGTGAATATACTTTCATATAAATTGAGAGTTGCTTCCCCTATCTGTATGATAAATTAAGTGTTGCTTCCCCTACCTGATTGTAGAATTGCATTTGTGAATATACTTTATGATAAATTGACAGTTGCTTCCCCTATTTGTATGATAAATTAAAAAGTTGTTTCCCCTACCTGATTGTAGAATTGCAGTTGTGAATATACTTTTTAATAAATTGAGAGTTGCTTCCCCTACCTGTTTGTAGAATTGCATTTGTGAATATACTTTATGATAAATTGAGAGTTGCTTCCCCTATCTGTACGATAAATTAAGAGTTGCTTCCCCTACCTGATTGTAGAATTGCATTTGTGAATATACTTTCATATAAATTGAGAGTTGCTTCCCCTATCTGTATGATAAATTAAAGAGTTGTTTCCCCTACCTGATTGTAGAATAACATTTGTGAATATACTTTATGATAAATTGAGAGTTGCTTCCCCTATTTGTATGATAAATTAAAGAGTTGTTTCCCCTACCTGATTGTAGAATTGCAGCTGTGAATATACTTTCATATAAATTGAGAGTTGCTTCCCTATCTGTATGATAAATTAAGTTGCTTCCCCTACCTGATTGTAGAATTGCATTTGTGAATATACTTTCATATAAATTGAGAGTTGCTTCCCCTATCTGTATGATAAATTAAAGAGTTGTTTCCCCTACCTGATTGTAGAATAACATTTGTGAATATACTTTATAATAAATTAAGAGTTGCTTCCCCTACCTGATTGTAGAATCGCATTTGTGAATATACTTTATGATGAATTGAGAGTTGCTTCCCAATCTGTATGATAAATTAAGAGTTGCTTCCCCTACCTGTTTGTAGAATTGCATTTGTGATTATACTTTATGATAAATTGAGAGTTGCTTCCCTATCTGTATGATAAATTAAGTTGCTTCCCCTACCTGATTGTAGAATTGCATTTGTGAATATACTTTCATATAAATTGAGAGTTGCTTCCCCTATCTGTATGATAAATTAAAGAGTTGTTTCCCCTACCTTATTGTAGAATAACATTTGTGAATATACTTTATAATAAATTAAGAGTTGCTTCCCCTACCTGATTGTACAATCGCATTTGTGAATATACTTTATAATAAATTAAGAGTTGCTTCCCCTACCTGATTGTAGAATTGCAGTTGTGAATATACTTTATGATAAATTGAGAGTTGCTTCCCCTATCTGTACGATAAATTAAGAGTTGCTTCCCCTACCCGTTTTTAGAATTGCATTTGTGAATATACTTTATGATAAATTGAGAGTTGCTTCCCCTATCTGTACGATAAATTAAGAGTTGCTTCCCCTACCTGTTTGTAGAATTGCATTTGTGAATATACTTTATGATAAATTGAGAGTTGCTTCCCCTATCTGTATGATAAATTAAAGAGTTGTTTCCTCTACCTGTTTGTAGCATTGCATTTGTGATTATACTTTATGATAAATTGAGAGTTGCTTCCCTATCTGTATGATAAATTAAGTTGCTTCCCCTACCTGATTGTAGAATTGCATTTGTGAATATACTTTCATATAAATTGAGAGTTGCTTCCCCTATCTGTATGATAAATTAAAGAGTTGTTTCCCCTACCTGATTGTAGAATAACATTTGTGAATATACTTTATAATAAATTAAGAGTTGCTTCCCCTACCTGATTGTAGAATCGCATTTGTGAATATACTTTATGATAAATTGAGAGTTGCTTCCCTATCTGTATGATAAATTAAGAGTTGCTTCCCCTACCTGATTGTAGAATCGCATTTGTGAATATACTTTATAATAAATTGATAGTTGCTTCCCCTATATGTGTGATAAATTAAGAGTTTCCCCCTACCTATTTGTAGAATTGCATTTGTGAATATACTTTATGATAAATTAAGAGTTGCTTCCCCTACCTGATTGTAGAATTGCATTTGTGAATATACTTTATAATGAATTGAGAGTTGCTTCCCCTTCCTGTTTGTAGAATTGCATTTATGAAAATATTTTTCTTTTTCGGTTCTCAATTAAAATGTTGGTTTTCACGGCTGGAGTTCACAAAATGCCGTCAAAAAAGCAAACCGGGAAGACCCTGATCATTCTTCAAAAGCAGTCTGATCTGAGTCTGCGCTGTCCGTCTGTTTTTTTTTTTTTTTTTTCACATGCATTTGTTGTCGCTTGGTAACTTTTTTTTTTTAAATTAACTTTCTAAACAATATTTCAGGAATACTACCAGAGTGTCAAACATTTTGGATCCAAATCAGCACCGAGGTTTTGTCGGTCCTGATCTGCGTCCAAACTGTTTGCAAAGGTTTTGAACGTCACCGCTAGCATCATGCAAGAACGGCCCACTCTAACGAGACTGCACCTGTGGACATTCGAAAGTCACCGATGTTCCATTTTTGTGCATCTGACCACAGGAGCTTGAAGTTCGGTCCTTATATAACTTATAAAGCCTCAAAACCAAAAAGCTCATGATATCATTACGAAGTCATTACTATGTTATGGCACTGTAAGCTTTTGGTTTTTATGCTAGTTTTTTTAAATATATTCCATATTTGAGCCGTGGCATGGGTTTTCCAACAGTGTGGTATGTGCGACCAGCAAAGCCTCAGAACAGCCTGCGCATACGCACAGTCTGATCGGAGCCGTTGCTAGTCGCTTGAATATTCTATGAGTGTAAAGCTACTGAATGAACACAATTTGGAGTTTCTAAGCTTAAAAGAAGGCTGCACATCCCTGTCTGAGTCTACACTTGTCCAAATGCTACATTGTTGGAAATCACATATCACGGCTCATTTTTAAAATGCTAAATTAATGTGATATCTAATGTGCTATATGTTTTAAGGATCATTGACACTTGCTATGTGTAAATGCCTATGGTTTTCAGTAAAAATAAAAGTTTGTCAATCGTCCCTTTCTTCATCTTGAAGCTACCCTGACCTGAGTACTTTATGGCTGTGAAATCCGTTTTCGATATTAAATGCTTCAAGGATGTAAAATTTTGGGTAGAACAATCAGTTTTACATTAAGATATATAGAAATCCGAAAACATTTTTTAAAATATCATTCCCCCCCGTGTGCCAGCAAAAGCTTTTGCATGTATATGTGATACCATATTTTACACATTGTATGGAAGTGGCGTGCTGGCACACAGGGGGGAAATTTGTTCAGCAGCCCCAAAACCCAGGGCCTAAGCCCATAAAATGCATTTACTACCAAATAAGAAATGAATGACAGTAATAAAGTTCTCTAGAACCAGCCTCCTAAATTGCTTTGTATGCTGTGCTTGTTTAATATAAAGTACTTAAGATTAAAAGTAGAATTAGCAAGGTTTTATGCATTTTTTCATTAGAAAAAATCTCACTGTTATAAAATGATACATTATTTTGCAAACGCCCTGTACTTATATATTTGCATGCTAGGGAATAGTTCATGTTTTTTTATTTTCGTCTGCTGACTTTCTTCAAAATTAAGTTAAACCACCCAGGACCACCATCAGAGTGTCAAACTGTTTGGATCCAGATCACGACCGACATTCTGTTGGTCTTCATCAGGGTTCAAACTTTTTGCAAAAGGCTATTGGCAGACGACAATATTATCCACTGTCATGCAAAGAGTTATAACAGGTAGATACTTCAGTGTTCAATATATTGTCTCATATAGGATAGGGATATACATGCATACGTATACCATAAATATTCGGACACTTTAAATACATTCAACATGCTATACCCTTTAAACAAAGAAAAAGTAATATTCAATGGATCTAGTTAGAATGAGTTTTACTTTCCAATGCTAAATGGGACACTTTCATTCCTTCAATAATATTTATTTCTTTTGTTGAGCTTTCAGTTTTGAATTATTTACGGTACATGCAGTCAAAAATGTACAGGTAACTTCTAAATTATCTTCCCAAAATCATTTTATTACAATACATATTTTGTTTTTAAAACAATTTCATCAATTATCGTGATTCGTAAATCCTCTGCGTATGGTATGTTCAATAGATATTACCATACCTACCAAATAAATCAAGAAAACGTGCAGAAATCACTTTTTAAAGCACTTTTTATTTTCATGAAATTTCAGACCCCCTCCCCTTTCTACCCGCCATAACTCTCGAATGCGTAGGAATTTTGCTAATATTTTGCTAGCTGGCTCTTGCCATTAGATTCACCTATTGCACTGATACTACATGCACCACACTAGAAGCCCAAAAGCAGCGTTCGGGGAATCAGAAAAATAGGCGTATAAGGCCCAAACCGTCAATGATCCTTTGCTGTTGAACACGTATGTATGTGTTGATTTTACAAAATAAACACTAATCAATCAATTAATTTAAGGACCGTGGAACTTCAAGCTCCCGTGGCGTGCACAGGGAAGGCTCTAACAAAACTGCACACTTGCGCCGTCTCTCCTGAACCTTCGCTAATAGCCAATTTTATAAGTTCAAATTTCGAGCTTACACAGATTGCTATGATAGCTTGAAGTAACTCAAAATAGTTTTGATATTAGGACAATATTTATTTGATGGTTGAGCTGACTTCTCAAACTATGTTCCCTTTATTAATGTTCGATTCTCGTATGAGATTTGGGTTCTTGCGCGGATCCAGAAAATTTATCAGAGGGGTTCCACAACTCTGACAATGTTTTTTATGAGGGGAGAGAGGATCCAAATACCGCTAAATGTGGGCAATCATCGGCCCGCCAGCAAAACGCCATTTAAATGGCGTTTCACTGGCGGGCCGATGGTGGCCCAACAATGAATATTGGCTTGGTAGCCTTGTGCGTTTTCAGGGGAGCCGGGTCAGTATTACTAAGAAAACTATTTTTCCGCGTGTGTGGTTCTTATTGTACTGTTAAGCAAGGGAAAATGGGGAAAAGAAGAAAAAGTTTCAGACGAGCCCGCGCAAATGCACAGACTCACCAGAGCCCTTGCTGCTTGCATACATAAAGTTTTAAGATACATGACATGGACTAAAATGTAAACCTCTAGCGCCCCCACCCCACCCCCATACCCCTCTGTCCCTTTATGCGTCATCATTACTTTATCCCATATACGATATGCATCAAAATCTAATGAGCCGACCCATATATAAAGGACTGAATGATGTATGCGGCTGTACATGCTTGATGTTTCAATGCTTGTTTTATTAGATGCTGGCAAAGAGAAAACTTATTCTAGCTCCAAGGTTATAACAAATCAGACTGTACTCCACTGAGCATGAAATTTCAACTGCTAGTTTAAAATAAAATGCTGAAAAATAAACACTTTATCTTGCTTTTAGACTCAGTTGCTGTAAATATTCAACTAATAAATGTTAAAATGCCATCAATTATTGTTGACATTTTATCATTTATGAGCAAGTAAAGTTTCATACTCATTTGAGCTGCTCATAGAAAAATGTTTATAAACTGGGGCCTGGCCTAGAAGTTGTAAAATGTTTTCATGCTCAACTGAACTGAACATAAGATATCAACTGCGTATTAAGATTGAAATATTGAAAATTAAAGATTTTTCTATTGCTTTCAAACTCTCAGCTGTTGCATTTATCCTGCTAATAAAAGTTAAAATGCCAACAAATGTTGGCAAGTTAACATTTCTGAGGAAGATAAAATGGATTCTTAGTTGTATTTAGCAAAGAGTCTGGTTTAGGTTTTTTTGTCATGTTCAACTCAACGGAACATAAGATGTGAACTGCTCATATAAAAGAATAAAATATTGAAAAATAAAGATTGTTTTTTGCTTTCAAACTACTTTGGACATCTTAACATTTATAAACAGAATAAAATGGATGCTCAGTTGAGTTTAGCATAAAGACTGGTCTAGGTTATGTTTTCTTTTTCATGCTCAGTTCAAATGAACATAAGATTTAATCTGCTCATATAGAATAAAATAATGAAATATAAAGATACTCTTTCTTTCAAACTTTCAGCTGTTGCATTTATCCCGCTTATCAATGTTAAAATACCAACTATTTGGGGCATTTTAACATTGGTAAGCAGAATAAATTGAATGTTCAGGTGAGATGAGCACGAAAAAAGTTTATAACCTCTGGTTGTATGCTAACAGCAATATTTTTTTCCAAATTTCAGGATTTCGAAATTTTTCCATCTTTCATCTATTTTACCCATATGCCGCTGTCTTCCCAATTTGCATAGAGATGATCAACTTTTCTGTCAAACTTAAGATTACAAGTTGTGGTAGACAGTCTCAATGTGATGGTACTAATCAAAACGCTTTTCCCTAAATGGTATTTATGCGCGGATCCAGAAAGTTTTGTCAGAGGGGATCCAACTTTGACAACGCTTATTTTTGTTGTCGTTGATGAGAGGATTCGAATACCACTATAAGCGGGCCATCATCGGGCTGCCAACGAAACGCCATTTAAATGGCATTTCGCTGGCGTGCCCATGATGGTCCAACATTGAGTGCTGGCTTGGTAGCTTTATAATTTTTCAGGGGATCCCGACCGAAATTGCTAAGAAACCCTATATTTTTGTGATTTTTCAGGGTGGCCCGGACCCCCTGCCCCCCCCCCCCCCTCTGGATCCGCGCATGGCATTTCTACCAAAATATAAAGTTTGGAAGAAAAGTCATTTATAGAAATTGGACTCTGATTAGTACTTCCATATTGTAAAGGCAAAGGCAGATCCATTTTTTATCATCAACGTATTTTACAAAGGGTCGTACAGACCTCCTTTGAGGAACAATTGGACCCATCGTTCCATTTGCCTCTCGACGGGGATCCAATTGCTTCTCGAGGGGGTTATGTACCAATATCTATAAGGAAACGTATAGCAACTTGTGATTTCCAGGGGGGGTCTGAACTCCCTTCCCCACCCCACACTCTGGATCCGCCCATGATTGGGACTTACTGAGAAGACTGGCCATCTATTTATCAAGTCTGAATTGCTTTGATGCACGCGAACAACAAAGGCGCAGACCAGCCAGTGCATCATTGCAGTCTAGTCAGAGCCTTTGTTATTCGCTGTAAGGAAAGCAGAACATATAAGCTTCTTATATGCAAAATTATAATATTCTGGCCAGTCTCTGTAGCTAAGTAGTTTGAATTGAACCTTACCTGGTCGCAAACCAAGAAGACAGGGGGTTTCCAAGCGACGTCATGATGCCATATGAACAAAGATGAGACGTCATGACGTAGCTTCGACGTTGTTTGACGGTATGTGCCTGCTGGTATATTTCCAATGTACCCATTAATTTCAATTACATGTATGTAGAGTAGAATGGGATAGGTTGGCCAGTTGTTCCTTCCTTGATGCCCCTTTTATTATTAATGAGCAGCGACATGTGATTTCCAACAATGTGGTATTTTGACATTTGAAGACTCAGGCGAGCCTGTGTAGCCTCCTTTTAAGCTTAGAAACTCCAAATGGTGTTTGGTCAGTAGCTGAACAGTCACAGAATATGCAAGCGACCAGCAAAGCCTCTGATCAGCCTGTGCATATGCGCAGGCTGATCTGAGCCTTTGCTGGTCGCACATACCACATTGTTGGAAATCTTATGTCGCGGCTCAATTTTCTTAAAGCTTGTGGCTTTACTTTTATTGTCTTCTTGCTGTCATAATAATTGACTATTAGTGCTATGTGACTCTACCGAATGATGCCGTTGTTTGGTCAGCAGTAAGTGAGTGTGGCATTACCTGGTCATACCCTCTTTTTCTGTGCTTCTGCTTACTAATGGTGCCTACTGAGGATGATTTTGTATAGTCATTCTTAAAACTTACATGCGCTATCAAGTGAGACTAAAAGTCTAAAATTTAGTTAAAGCACGCATCTGTCAACATTTTTGGCGGATGCATTTTGACGATGATTTTACATAGTCATTCTTCAAACTTACATGCGCTTATATCAAGTGAGGCTTAAAGTCTAATATTAAGTTAGAGCAGACATCTTACTCCATACTCTATGGATGCATTCTGAGGATGATTTTGCATAGTCATTCTTAAAACGTACATGCGCCATCAAGTGAGGCTAAAAGTCTAATATATATATATAATCGGAGCACGCATCTTACTCCATATTCTGTGGATGCATTCTGGGGATCTTTTGTATATTTATTCTTAAAACGTACATGCGCGGCTATCAAGTGAGACTGGGTGTCAAATATTAAGTCAGAACACACATCTCACTCCATGTTCTATGGATGCTTTGTTTGTTTGATTTGATTCTTTACGTCCCATCAACAATCTTTCAGTTATAAAGGGACGGGTCTTCCGGGGCTGAACCAGTACTAAGCATGGATTAATGTTCTTGTTCAAGGACACAACACAGTGATGCCTGTGTGGCTCGAACCCGTGGCCCTTTGGTCTTGAGTCAAGCACTCTTCCTCTGAGCCACTGCGCTCCCTACTATGGATACATTATGGGGCTGTTTTGTATAATTATTCTTAAAACGTACATGCGCGGCTATCAAGTGAGACTGGGGGTCAAATATCAAGTCAGAACACGCATCTTACTCCATATCCTATGGATGCATTCTGGGTATGTTTTGTATAGTTATTCTTAAAACGTACATGCGCGGCTATCAAGTGAGGCTTGGGATCAAATATTAAGTCAGAACAGGCATCTTACTCCATATTCTATGGATGCATTCTGGGTATTTTTTGTATAGTCATTCTTAAAACGTACATGCACGGCTATCAAGTGAGGCTTGGGATCAAATATTAAGTCAGAACAGGCATCTAACTCCATATTCTATGGATGCATTCTGGGTATGTTTTGTATAGTCATTCTTAAAACGTACATGCCCGGCTATCAAGTGAGGCTGGGGGTCAAATATTAAGTCAGAACACGCATCTTACTCCATATTCTATGGATGCATTCTGGGTATGTTTTGTATAGTCATTCTTAAAACGTACATGCACGGCTATCAAGTGAGACTGGGGGTCAAATATTAAGTCAGCACACATCTCACTCCATATTCTATGGATGCATCCTGGGTATGTTTTGTATAGTCATTCTTAAAACGTACATGCGCGGCTATCAAGTGAGGCTTGGGATCAAATATTAAGTCAGAACACACATCTTACTCACTATTCTATGGATGCATCCTGGGTATGTTTTGTATAGTCATTCTTAAAACGTACATGCGCGGCTATCAAGTGAGTTTGGGGGTCAAATATTAAGTCAAAACACGCATCTTACTCCATATTCTATGGATGCATTCTGGGTATGTTTTGTATAATTATTCTTAAAACGTACATGCGCGGCTATCAAGTGAGGCTTGGGATCAAATATTAAGTCAGAACAGGCATCTTACTCCATATTCTATGGATGCATTCTGGGTATTTTTTGTATAGTCATTCTTAAAACTCAATGCGCGGCTATCAAGTGAAGCTGGGGGTCAAATATTAAGTCAGAACACACATCTCACTCCATATTCTAAGGATGCATCCTGGGGATGTTTTGTATAGTTATTCTTAAAACGTACATGTGCGGCTATCAAGTGAGACTGGGGGTCAAATATTTAGTCCGCACACGCATCTTACTCCATATTCTATAGATGCATTCAGGGGATGTTTTGTATAGTTATTCTTAAAACGTACATGCGCTGATTTCAAGTGAGGCTCAGGGTCAAATATTAAGTCAGTACACGCATCTCACTCCATATTCTATGGATGCATCCTGGGTATGTTTTGTATAGTCATTCTTAAAACGTACATGCGCGTCTATCAAGTGAGGCTTGGGATCAAATATTAAGTCAGAACAGGCATCTTACTCCATATTCTATGGATGCATTCTGGGTATTTTTTGTATAGTCATTCTTAAAACGTACATGCACGGCTATCAAGTGAGGCTTGGGATCAAATATTAAGTCAGAACAGGCATCTTACTCCATATTCTATGGATGCATTCTGGGTATGTTTTGTATAGTTATTATTAAAACGTACATGCGCGGCTATCAAGTGAGACTGGGGGTCAAATATTAAGTCAGAACACGCATCTCACTCCTTATTCTAAGGATGCATCCTGGGGATGTTTTGTATAGTTATTCTTAAAACGTACATGCGCAGCTATCAAGTGAAGCTGGGGGTCAAATATTTAGTCCGAACATGCATCTTACTCCATATTCTATAGATGCATTCAGGGGATGTTTTGTATAGTTATTCTTAAAACGTACATGCGCTGATTTCAAGTGAGGCTCAGGGTCAAATATTTAGTCAGTACACACATCTTACTCAATATTCTATGGATGCATTCTGGGGATGTTTTGTATAGTTATTCTTAAAACTAACATGCCCGGCTATCAAGTGAGGCTGGGGGTCAAATATTAAGTCAGAACACGCATCTTACTCCATATTCTATGGATGCATTCTGGGGCTGTTATGTATAGTTATTCTTAAAACGTACATGCACGGCTATCAAGTGAGACTGGGGGTCAAATATTAAGTAAGAACACGCATCTTACTCCATATTCTAAGGATGCATTCTGGGGATGTTTTGTATAGTTATTCTTACAACGTACATGCACGGCTATCAAGTGAGGCTCAGGGTCAAACAATAAGTCAGAACACGCATCTTACTCCATATTCTATGTATGCATTCTGGGGATGTTTTGTATAGTTATTCTTAAAACGTACATGCGCTGATATCAAGTGAGACTTGGGTCTAATATAAAGTCAGAACACACATCTTACTCCATATTCTATTGATGCATTCTGGGGATGTTTTGTATAGTCATTCTTAAAACGTTCATGTGCTGATATCAAGTGAGACTTGGGTCTAATATTAAGTCAGAACACGCATCTTACTCCATATTCTATGGATGCATTCTGGGGATGATTTTACAGGCATTCTTAAAACTTACATGTGCTTATATCTAGTAAGGCTAAAAGTCTCATATAAAGTCGGAGCACACATCTTACCCCATATTCTGTGAATGCATTCTGAGGATGATTTGGCATAGTGGTTCTTAAATCGTACATGCGTTATCAAGTGAGGCTAAAATTCTAACATTTAGTTAGAGCACGCATCTTACTCTATATTCTATGGATGCATTCTGAGGATGATTTTGCATAGTCATTCTTAAAACACGCACTTATATCAAGTTAGGCTAGACATTTAATATTTAGTTAGAGCATGCATCTTACACCACATTCTTTTGATGCATTCTGAGAATGACTTTGCATAGTCATACTTAAAACATACATGCGCTATCAAGTGAGGCTGTGGGTCAAATATTAAGTCAGAACACGCATCTTACTTGCATTCTGGTGTAGTTTTGTATAGTTATTCTTAAAACGTACATGCACTTATATCAAGGAAGGCTGGGGTCTATGTTAAGTCAGAACATACATCTTACTCCATATTCTATGGATGCATTCTGAGGATGATTTTACATAGCCAGTCTAAAAACGTTTATGCGCTGATATCAAGTGAGGTTAAAAGCTGTTATAAAGTCAGCGAACACATCTTACTCCATATTCTATTGATGCATTCTGGGGATGGTTTTGCATAGTGAGGCTTAAAACGTACTTGCGCTTATATCAAGTGAGGCTTAAGTTAGAGCATGCATCTTAAACCATATTCTAAGGATGCATTCTGAGGATGTTTTAGCATAATCATTCTTGAAACGTACATGCGCTGATATCAAGTGTGGCTGGGGTATAATATTAAACAAACAGAGAAACCCCAGATAAAATGCAGCAAAATGCTCCATTTTATCAGGGTCTACACTATTTGTAAAGATAAAAGAAGCTATTCGGACAAAAGAATACAATACTTTAAAAAAAACTGACACCCCTAGATATGCACAATTGACTATCCAAAGTCTATTGTATTAAACCAGAAGGAATAATCCATTAGTATACCAAGGGTTAATATCAATATCACTATTATTTTTGGCACCTATGAAAAATGGACCTTAACGGGTTCTACAGTGCTAAGACATTCTTTGTATGCCTGGCAATAATTCATGATTGTGCTTTTTATCAAAATAAACTTTTTTTTCAAAAATTATTTCACAATCGGAGTGTCAAACCGTTTGGACCCAGATCAGGACCGACGTTCTTTCAACCCTGATCTGGGTCCAAACAGTTTGCAAAGTCATGGTTAGCCAGAAAAAGTGGTAAACGTACAGAAGCAGTATTATGTATTTCAGAGGGGTGATGTGTTTAGTTTTATACATGTTTTTTTTTTCGAATCGGATATTTTCTGCACCCTCAGCTTTAAGCTATACTTATGGCATTTGAGCTTTGGAGGCTCAGGCGAGACTGTGCATATGCACAGGCTCGCCTGAGTCTTCGCATTGTCGCATGTGCGATAAATACCATTTTCTTATGAACATACTCACTGGTCCATATTGCAGCGGGTTTTTCTTCGAGGGTTTGCATTGGATTTCCCTCACCACAACACTTGAAATACTCTTTATTGAAGAATCTCCGTACGTTAGTGATACCAAGTGTGTACCCCAGAGAACACTGGAAGAAAAGTATATATATAGGTTAAATAAGTTGGTATACATGTACCTATTCTTTATTACTCTCCAATAGTTGAACCCAGCTCCTCTTCAGCATCCAATCTCGGGCAACTATTCGCCCACCAGTTAAACGCCATTTGAATGGCGTTTCACTGGCGGGCCAATAGTGCCCCACTTTTACTTGCTAACTGGGAGATGGGCTTTATCCCCTGAGCCTGGTTTTGAGGTATGTGACCATGTAAGACACAATCGACCTGCTCAGCTGCAGAGACTAGCTAGAAGATTGAACTTTTGCATAATATAAGTGAAGTTATTTTTTTTCAGAGGGTCAATAACAAATGCGCTGATCAGATTGCGCGATTGCACAGGCTGGTCTGCATCTTTGGTGTATGCATGCAGCAAAGTCCGATTTTCTGTCGACATAGCCTGTTTTATGTTCATAGTGCTTATTTGAGTCGCCTTGTTTGTTTGTTTGATTTGTACAGCTATATTCATATTGAGACGGTCAGGTAACCTAACCATACCTTTTCCTTGGCAAGCCTGACTAAGCAATTAACCAGTACTTCATGTGCATACTTTCGTTTGTAGCTGTCAACAATCCGTCTTGAGAAAAATGACTGTAAAATTTATTTTATGATCAATCTCCACGAAAGTATGGTACCACAAGCACATGAATTTATGCCTTGCTGAATGGATTTCACCCTTGTTATCAACTGGACTAGACCATTTCTAAGTTAAGGGTTATTCGGTATTATTCACCATTTGTATTCAAAGTATAATTGAACATTTTGTTATTAAACGCTGGAGATACTGAATAGTGCAAGTCTTATATATGAGCTAATGCCTATAGATGTGTGATAAAAGTAGGAACTTTCTTTACATGTATAGACTATGGGGTACCAACAAAAAGACAAAACAATCTTCAGCAAAGCATGTCCTGCTAAATGGACTTTTCTGTGGATATCAACCGGAAAGGTCAATTTCCAATTCAGTGTTGCTTGGTTTATTTGTCTTTTTTTTCAAACAATCTGTTAGTAAAAAGTGAAGACACTGATCAGGCGCCACATTCATTGTCATCTAACCTAGGTCAGCGAGTTTGTCTTTGTCTCAAAAAAATGATGCAAGACTTATATGGGCCAATGCCTATAGTTGTGTCATAAAAGAAGGTTTTTTTCATTTGGACGTTGATTTACATGTATAGACTAAGAGGTATCAACACTGTACCAACTCATTGATCAATGTTGATGTCTCTTTTTGTGTTCAATGCCTCGAATATCAGTGACTGTGAATGTTTTAAAGGGCATTTGATTACTATCTAAATCTAAACATACCTAAAAAGCATCCGTATTCTGGTACATAGTAGGGCTCTTCTTAAGTCTGTGGTCTGTCAGATGCAAAGAATGACTATTTCTGTAAAAATGTCAATTGTTGATCACACATCTGAAAACACCTCCAAGGGTACTAAGTTCACTTCATTCCTTACGAAAGGAACAAAGTTTATTCCTTACGTAAAGAACGGTTACTAAGTTCACTTCATTCCTTACGTAAGTAACGAGGTTTATTCCTTACGTAATGAACGAAGTGAACTTAGTACCCTTGCCTTGCGAAGATGCTGAAAACATAAACACACTTAAATGTATGTGTAATATTTGAATAATTTGACATTCATTACAAATGGTTGCTGAATTCTAGATTTTTTCATCATTTATTTTCATTCAGATAAGCAAGTTTATAATTGTGTATCATGTTGATGCATTTTACGCAGGTTAATTTTAAAGTGTGCGAGCATGAGTGTGTCTGTGTTTACTGATAATTATATCATAAATATACAGAGTATATACAACAAGTTTACATACTTAATTTGAGATAATATATCAGATAGATTTGAATGCCTTCTGTATCATTAGTTTAAAGATATGTGTAATACTAAAATCACCGAAAAAGACAATTTGAAAACAATCTTCAGCAAAGCATGTCCTGCTAAATAGACTTTACTGTGGATAACAACGGGAAAGGTCAATTTCCTATAAAGTTTTGGTTGTATCTATTTGTCTTATTTTAAACATTCTGTTTGTAAACACTGAAGACCCTGATCAGACGCCACATTATGTGGCGTCTGATCTAGGTCTGCACTGGTTGTATTTGTCCCATAAAAATGATGCAAGACTTATATGGGCTAATGCCTCTAGTTGCCTTAACAGAAGGCCTTTTCATTTGGACGTTAGAGTAAGAGGTACCAACTTGTTGGTCAATGTTGATGTCTCTTTTCTGTGTTCAATGCCTCGAATATCAGTGACTGTGAATGTTTTAAAGGGCATTTGATTACTATCTAAATCTAAACATACCTAAAAAGCATCCATATTCTGGTACATAGTAGCACTTCACTTTAGTCTGTGGTCTGTCAGATACCAGTCGCCGCATTCAAAGGTTGACTATTTCTGTTGAAATGCAAATTGTTGATCACACAACTGAAAACACAGCCTCGGGTACTTAGTTCACTTCATTCCTTACATAAGCAACGGTTACTAAGTTCACTTCATTCCTTACGTAAGGAACGGTTACTAAGTTCACTTTATTCCTTACGTAAGCAACTAAGTGAACTTAGTACCCTCGGCTTGGGAAGCTGCTGAATACGTAAACACACTTAAACGTATGTATAGTATTTGAATAGTCTGCCATTTAGATAAGCAAGTTGTAAGGCTGTGGAAATTTGGACCTCGACGCGATAAAACCTGTCTTTGGGATTTCCGACAAAGCGAATTTCAAACCATTCTCCTCAGCTACAGAGGCTAGCTAGAAAATTGAAATTTTACCTATAGCAAGTTTACATATAATACTTTCCAAAATGCGAATAACAAAGGCACTGATCTGACTGCGCGGAAGCGCAGTCTGGTCTGCGCCTGTGTTGTTCGCAAACCACCGAAGACAGGTTTTCTCGCGTCGAGGCACTTATCATGTTGATGCATTCTACGCAGGTTAATTTCAATGTGTGCAAGCATGGGTGTTTCTGTATTTGGTGATTATCATATCATAAAAATACAGAATATACACAACTAGTTTACACACTAGGTTTTGAGATGATATATCAGATAGATTTGAATCGCTTCTGTATCACTAGCTTAAAGATATGTGTAATACACCAACATCACACAAATGACAAACCAATCTTCAGCGATGCATGTCCTGCTAAATGGACTTTACTGAGGATATCAATGGGAAAGGTCAATTTCCAATTAAGTGTTGTTTGGTATTATCTGTCTTTTTTCAAACTTACTGTAAGTAAACACTGATTACGCTAATCAGACGCCACATTCTGTGGCATCTGATCTATCTGCAATGTTTGTCTTTGTCCAGTAATAATGATGCAAGACTTATATGGGCTAATGCCTATAGTTGTGTGATAAAAGAAGGCTTTTTCGTTTGGACGTTTATTTACATGTATAAACTAAGAAGTGCCAACATTGTACCAACTCATTCGTCAATGCCTCGAATATCAGTGACTGTGAATGTTTTAAAGGGCATTTGATTACTATCTAAATCTAAACATACCTAAAAAGCATCCGTATTCTGGTACATAGTAGGGCTCTTCTTAAGTCTGTGGTCTGTCAGATGCAAAGTATGGCTATTTCTAAAAATGTCAATTGTTGATCACACATCTGAAAACACCTCCAAGGGTACTAAGTTCACTTCATTCCTTACGAAAGGAACGGTTACTAAGTTCACTTCATTCCTTACGTAAGGAACGGTTACTAAGTTCACTTCATTCCTTACGTAAGGAACGGTTACTAAGTTCACTTCATTCCTTACGTAAGAAACGGTTACTAAGTTCACTTTATTCCTTACGAAAGGAACGGTTATTAAGTTCACTTCATTCCTTATGTAAGGAACGGTTACTAAGTTCACTTCATTCCTTACGTAAGGAACGGTTACTAAGTTCACTTTATTCCTTACGAAAGGAAGGGTTACTAAGTTCACTTCATTCCTTACTTAAGGAAGGGTTACTAAGTTCACTTCATTCCTTATGTAAGGAACGGTTACTAAGTTCACTTCATTCCTTACGTAAGGAACGGTTACTAAGTTCACTTTATTCCTTACGAAAGGAACGGTTACTAAGTTCACTTCATTCCTTATGAAAGCAACGAAGTTCATTCTGTACATAAGAAAGATTACTAAGTTCACTTCATTCCTTACGTAAGGAACGAAGTTTATTCCTTACGTAATGAATGAAGTGAACTTAGTACCCTTGGCTTGCGAAGATGCTGAAAACGTAAACACATTTAAACGTATGTGTTGTATTTGAATAGTTTGTCATTCATTACAAAGGGTTGCTGGTTTCTAGAGTTTTTTATCATTTATTTTCATTCAAATTAACAAGTTGTATAACCATGTTTCATGTTGATGCATTTACGCAGGTTAGTTTCAATGTGTGCGAGCATGAGTGTGTCTGTGTTTGGTTTTAATTATATCATTAAAATACAGAATATACACAACACGTTTACATACTAAATTTTGAGATAATACATCAGATAGATTTGAATGCCTTCTGTATCACTAGTTTAAAGATATGTGTAATTCACTAACATCACAGAAAATGACAAAACAATCTTCAGCAATGCATGTCCTGCTAAATGGACTATACTGTGGATATCAATGGGAAAGGTCAATTACCAATTAAGTGTTGTTTGGTATTATTTGTATTTTTAAAACATTATGTTAGTAAACATTGAAGACCCTGATCAGATGCCACATTTATCTGATCAAGGTCTGCACTCTATGTCTTTGTCCTGTACAAATGACAAAAGACTTATATGGGCTTGTTATGAAATAAGGCTTTTTCATTTGGACGTTAATTTACCAACATTGTGCTAACTCCTTGGTGAATATTGATGTCCCTTAGATATGTTCAATGTCTCGAATGTCAGTAACTTTGAATGTTCAAAAGGGCATATGATTACTTAATTGAGTCATACCCAACAGCATCCATATTCCGGTACATAGTAGGTCTTATCTTTGGTGTATGGTCTGCCAGCTAGCAAATGTCCCGTCGAAATGTTGACTACACATCTGAAAACATGAACATTCGTAAACGTGTATATACTATTTGAATTACAGTGGGTTGCTGATTTCTATGGAGTTTCATCATGTGTTTTAATTCATTCAAATTTGCAAGTCGTATGACTGTGTATCACGTTATTGGTTAATTAAATGTGTGCGAGCATGTGTGTGTGTCTGTGTTTGGTAATAATAATATCATAAAAATAACTTGAGAATATCTCAAGTTACATGCTTAATTTTGACATATTATTATAAATACATTAGATAAAGATGAATGCCTTCTGTATTACTAGTTAAAAGATATGTGTAATACACCAACATCACAAAAAGACAATACTGTCTTCAGCAATACATGCCCTGCTGAATGGACTTTATTGCTGTTATCAACTGGACAAGACTATTTCTAAGTTAAGGGTTGTTCGATATTTTTTCATCATTTGCATTCAAAGTGAAATTGAACATTCTGTTATCAAACAGTGAATATCCCAAATTAAAGATGTGTAATAAAAGAAGCCTTTTTTATTAAGATAAGTTAATTTACATGTTTAGACTAGGAAGGACCAACACTGTACCAACTCCTTGGTGAATATTGATGTCTCTTTTTTGTGCTCAATGCTCTGAACGTCAGTGACTGTGAATGTTTAAAAGGGCAATCGATTACAAAATCTAAACATACCTAAAAAGCACCCGTATTCTGGTACACAGTAGGGCTTTATTTTAGTTCTGTTGTCTGCTAGATACCAGCCATTGCATGCAAAGTGTAGCGATTTCTGTAGAAATGTAAATTGTTGATCATAAAGTCTGAAAGCAAAAATACAAAAATGAGAGAGAGAGAGGGGGGAGAGACGTTTGAAACAGTTTTAGAGCAAATCAATGCCGTTTTTGACGTCACAGAGGTAAAAAAAATTGAACAGAAACGTTTTTATCTGTAAATTCGAATGTAATGATATGAGGCGAGGCTTGCGCCGTGAAACTGGTTTAAGCCCTCCAGTAAAATATTTTACTGACCGTTCCAAGGCGGTACTTCTTTTGTGGATCTTTTATGTGTTTTTTTCTGTCTTGTGTTTGCTATGTCTTTGTGCGCGTCTGTTTATATGTGCTTTGTGGTCACCTGCTGGAAAGGGCTGGCCCCTTGTCTCTCGTTTATGGTGTCTGGCTGTGAGTTTGTCACTTTCCCATTTGTATCTTGGGTCAGGTGTGGTACTTGATTGTATCGATTCCTGATCTTTGCACCCTTATTTACTTTGTCCCTCAAAGGTTTTTTAAAAGTACTTTTTTATATTTCTGGCACAATTTGCATGTGAAATTCTATTGCTTCACCAGCAGCGTGACGTAAGGTGCACCTCTAGTGACGCATGCATTATATAATCTCAAAATGGAACAATAAACCATTTAAGCCTAGTGTCCTTTTTATGGGACATGGGGGAACAGTGCAGAACCAGATAAGACGCCACAAACATAATTTGGGAAATTCCATTAGGCATTTTGTGATAACAAAATTTAAACTTATATTACCTGAACAGCTTCTTCTTGCAAGTCTTGGTCTTGGCCAGCCTTTCGGCCATCAGATGGCTTCATTATGGTTCATGGATACGACGGATTCTAATCTAAAATAAAGGATTCGGATCTGGATTTGACCTAATACTTGTATTTGGTCTGGCAAAGCTCAAAGAGCATGTGATAACAAAATTTAAACTTATATTACCTGAACAGCTACTTCTTGCAAGTCTTGGTTTTGGTCGGCCTGTAGTCCACCAGATGGCTTTGTTCGCTGTCGAGATGAAAATTTGTTCTTTGAAAGTGAAAAAGGTTGATCACATACCTATAATGCAAACAATAATTGAGCGGCGATATGAGATTTCCAACAATGTGGTATGTGCGACCAGCAAGGCCTCAGATCAGCCTGCGCATATGGGCAGTATGATCAGAGCCTTTGCTAGTCGCTTGAGTATTATATGATTGTTAAGCTACTGAGTGAATACCATTTGGAGTAACTAAGCTCAAAAGGAGGCTGCAGAGGCTCGTCTGAGTCTACACTTGTCAAAATGTCAAATTGTTGGAAATCTCATATCGCGGCTCATTTGTTCGATTTGGGTTCTTGTGAAGTCACTTTTAATTGTTTGTCCCGTGCTTTTTTGTCGTCTGCTGAGTGTTTTGTTGTTGTTGTTGTTGTTGTTGTTGTTTCTCAAAATCAACTTTTTTCGAAAAATTCATTCAGGAATACCATCAATGTCAAACAGTAATATCATGGTCGTATATTTGACTTATAATTTATATTAAAATTCTCCCTCTGTCTTGGCAGGTTAGGCTAGGCATATGATTTTCGTAACGATAGCTAGCACTGATCTTAACATCTGTCTGCATGACATGAATACATGTTAATGCATGTTTCTTTTGGATATGAATTGTTTAAATGATTGCTAGATTCGGTCATAACTTACCAGTTTCTTTTGACTTCTTGGTGTGTCCAGGTACACTCTTATGTCATTGGTGTGTCTAAACACTCTTGACAATCAGTTTCATGCATAACCAAATTGAGCAAAAAAATTTAGTGTAATTTCCACTGTTTTCATCTGCTTATCTTTCAGTTTCGAAGCAGAACACAAAATTATAAACATTGTGTTTGGAGTATTATTAACCCATACCAGCATCCTTTTTATTGTACATAGGCGAACAGTGCATATCCAGATCAGACACCGCATGTCTGATAAGGATCTTCATTGTTCGATAAAAGAATGTTACATTTGAATTTGGATTACAATGACAAATATCACCGCATACCCTTAGATTTGGAAATAGGCTCATCCTACTAATAAGGAATGCGAGTCCATTCGACTTAAAGGGGTTAATGTTAGAAAAATGCTATAACATCGTCAATTGAGAGGCGGTGTCGTAACTAGCCCAATATAAGCCTAGCGTCCTTTTTGTGAGACATGATAGGCAAACAGTGCAGACCCAGTTCAGACGCCGCAACATGCGGCATCTGATCAGGTTCTCCACTGTTTTCTTACAGAATGTACTATCAAAATTTAAACAAAAATGAAAAATACAACTCAACATCCCTTAAAACAGAAATGGACTGCTCCAATTGAAAACAGTGGGAAATTCCATTCGGCTTAAATGGGTTAAATATTGGTGCAAATACAGATGTCTGTTCTTTTCAGTAAAACTGAATTGAAACGTTGGAACTATTCAAAACGCAGAGCGCGATTCCCGTCAAAATTGAGGGGTTTTGACACCAAAAGTTAGTACAATGTTAAAATTTTATTACATGCTTATATCTGCTGTAAGTGTACAAGGAGCTCTATCGATAAGGCGTATATTTTCCCTAGTTGACATGATTACAAAACCTAAATTTTCAAATTGCCCTTAAGTTTTTTTTAAAATTGGACTGTTTCGGTAGTAAAATATGCATAGAAAGCATCAAAATAGGATTCAAAGCGATTCATCATTTACAAAGCCGTGAAAACTTGCGCCTTCTACTCCCACCCCTCATTTTACGTCTTTAGACTGGGTGCCGTTTAGACGAGAGTTTTAGTAAATCCTTTGCAGGTTTTCAAAAAGTAAAAATTCTAAAATATTAAGGATATAAGTGCCCTTCATTTCCAAAAATTTGCGGTATTCCTTCTGCGCATGCGTACGAAATATACTTAAAATTGTGACGTTTGTCATTGAAAATATGAAACTAGCGTCTTTCAGTTTGTTTTTAGTTGCTTTCCCCCCTAGACCCAAGATGCCCTTTGGACAATTAAATGTCGCTATACAAATATATAACATATGTAAAGGGCGTCTTGAGTCTAGGGGGGGGGGGGGGGGGGGGGGAAGGGATTGTATAAGCGAAAGAAGACATCAAATATCTGACAAAAATAGACCACTTTGCAAGATGGTCGTTTTTATTGTACATCAACTGTATAAATAGTTTTACTGTACATAGCGTGGTTCCTTGTTTAACGGTCTAGTTCCCATATATATGTTACTGAATAACAATCACAGTTGATGATCGAAATAAATTCTCATTCAATAAGAAGTAGAGTTATTACATGCATGAAGGAAACCCCGTTTTAAATATACAAATTCGGGGGCAATGGTGCATCGACGGCTCTTCTATATATATTTGTTGAATGTGCCTAGTTTCTCAAGTCGTTATTTCAACAAAACTCGTTTAGGGAGATAGCTCGCCTTATCGCTAGAAATTCTTTACATTTATGCTACTATTCGTTTGGTTCATTGAGTGAATGTGCTTGAACATGCAAAACATGTAAGTAATATACAAGACAAAACTTCTATTAGGAAGGTTAGGGTTAGGTTAGTGTTATGGTTATATTTGTTAGCAACTATAACACATCTATCAGATGAGCTGGCGGACAGATTCAAAAGTTGCTCCTGCATTGGAAAAACAGGTGTAATTTACCATTATTTTCACGAATCATGAGAGGATCCAGAAAGTTTTGTCAGAAATGGTCTAACTTTGACAAAGTTTTTATTTTTATTTCGCTGCTCATGGCCCAATATTGTATCCGGCTTGGTAGCTTTGTGGTTTTCAGGGGATCCGGACCAGTATTGCTAAGAAACCCTATAGATTTGTGATTTCTCAGTGGGGTCGGATCCCCCCCCCCCCCCCCACACCTGGATCCGCATACTATTAAACCAATGCAATATTGCACACGTTTCGAATTTCGTACAATTCATGCGTTTGTGGAGGCAAACAAAGAATAATATCGCGTGAATTTTTGATAGTTTAATTTTGAAACATGCCGTCAGCTCGTTCTTGAAAGAATTGGTAAAGTATAGCTGGGTGTCTACTAGATAATTCGATAATTTTGTTTGTTTGATTTGATTCTTTACGTCCCATCAACAATCTTTCAGTTATATTTGATAGATGAGCCCATGAGCGAATCCAGATGGGTACACCACCCCTCCCCCTCCTGAAAAATCACAAAACTTTAGGGATTTTAGCAATACTGGTCCGGATCCCCTGAAAATTCACAAAGCTACCAAGCCAGCATTTAATGTTCAGCCATCATTGGCTCGCCAGCGAAACACCATTTCGTTGGCGGGCCGATGATTGCCAGCCGCGTGAATTGCTTGTATTTTGGATACTCTCTCCCCTCATCAACTAAAAAAAAAGAAAAAACGATATCAGAGTTCAGAGTTGGACCCCCTCTGAAAAAAAACTTTCTGGATCCGCGCATGTGAGCATGTCTACTGATATAAATGATAGCAGCGATAATGCAATGAATACTATGACGTCGCGTCAGATGTTGGTGTTCATTTTAAAAACGTAGGGGTCCTCTCTATTGAAAGTTCTCTATTTTACTTATTCCATTATACATTTTACAAACTAAACATCAAAGAAAAGGTTATTAATTATATTTTACATTGATGAAAAACGAAAGACAAATTAAGATGCAAAGAAAAAGTTATCGCTAACATGTTCCGTATAAATTGCCGATTTTTTGCATGTAGAAACGTAACAGAAATCGTTTGGTGGAGTGTTTCTAAATCCAAAAGTTTTAACTAATAATGCATGAAATCTTGTAATTTTCCCCGCATAGCTACTTTTTGTGCTTATCCTCACGACGACATGCGCGAAATTGGCGTTAATCGGCAAACTAACCAGAAATAGCCAACCAAGCAAAGAAACGGAACGTGTAGAGATTTAAAGAAAACGTTGAAAACATGGGGTCTGTGTATTTATGTTGATGTATTACTTTTAAGTGCCTCGTGTTTTTGAAATTCGAAGTATATCACAAAAATGCGTTTTCAAAATAGAATTTAAATTTGGATTTATTCTTGATTTTTTCCATATTTAGAGCAAAAATTTGTTATTTTGCTATGTCTAGCAAAAATGTAACACTCACGCACATGGCGTCTTCGGAAATATGAGACATTAATTCAATACTAAATGAAAAGATGTTTCTTCAAACTTATTTCTCTCTAAATAAGATATGTAAATGCGTTTTTCATATATTTTATGCTGTTTTTAAATGAAGAGAAATTGTTAAATATTTAATAAAATATCGCTAAAATGCTTTGTCTAGCAAAAATGTCACAGACGCCGTTTTTTTTACTTTGCCAATCGCGTCGTGAAAACGTTAATATTTTAGCTTTATAATATGCGTAAATGCCAAAAACTTAACCGCGCATTTTCTTAAAACTTATATACTGATGCATTAGCATAGTCTTGTAGGACACTGTCCTATATAAAGTAATATAAAATAGGTCACTGGCCAGAATAACTTCGAGAAATCTGAAAATTCAGTGACCTTTACCCCTGTTTTCAGGAATATTCAGGAAATATATCACATGAGCTTGAAATTCGATCCTTATTCACCCCTATCGCCCCTAAACCGAAAGCTCATAATGCCATTACGCAATTATGACATTTAAGATCAATTCTCTGAGAGCACCAGACAAATTTCTCCACGCACCGAAAAGAAATTTCTTTAAACCATATTCAAATGAAAGTCTATGTCCAAAAACCCAGAAAAATATACTTTGTTTCATAATTGAATCTTTCGTTGCCATGGAAACCCTGTATGAATTATGTAAAACTGATATTTGGTCAAGAATTTCAGTGGCCCTAAATATTGTCTTTTTTAGCAAACAAGAGCTGTATTAATCTCATTGATTCTACAATTTTTGTTTGAAGTAAATACCAAAGAAATAAATAAAAATTAAAAATGAGGTATTTGAAGCCTATTTTTGTTACAGTGGCCTTTTAACTGAGAAATTTGCAATTATTTTGTCATAAACCAGTCATCATTTTAAGTGAATATTTTGCATAATGCACCGGGATACAGACATGGCCCCATATCAAAACATAATCTGAATAGTCTGAAATACAATATTCACAAGAAACATGAGTGGGTTATTGTAATCTCACCAAGATTTTACAGGGTGAAAGGGTCTTAATTTTGAAGTTTTTATTCTGTTCTATTCTACCCCTTGTCTTGTTGCTTGGCAGTTGCTAGGCAGTTACCTCCCTTATACATGTGAAACCAATTTCCCGGATTTTTCAAACAATGGCAAATTCTGCTGGAAAAGACTGTCAGTCAGCCTATTTTGGTAGCTGTGTTGATTTATCCACCATAGTTGTATGTTCAGATGAATTTCTAACTGACAGAGAATGTGTTATGTCTAAAAACGGACTCAAGAAGGACTGAATGTGACTAAAATTTGTATGTAACATTATTTCGTTCAACAACAAAAACAACAATTACACTTTGATGAAGCATTCTGTAGCATATATCTGCCTGACATTTTGCTGCTGCTGAGTAAAACGAACAAGGGATTTGTTGTGTGTCATGCACATATAGGATTGACTAAACTGAATATTAATTCGAGTAGAAAAAAGGAGCCCAGGCTACGTTGTGTGATGCTACTGGTACCCTATTCCGACAGGCTACTTAATAAATGTAGAATGGCCCATTGGAAATGATGCTGAAGAGAAAGGAGGCTGCCAGGGTGTTCAAATTATAATAGGTAAGCCTGTAAATGGACATCTCTGGGGCCCCACAAACTAGGCCCATTGTAAATTCAGCCCCTAACCCACTCGGCCCCTATTGTCAAAATTTGGGAGAACTATACCAACGACAATATACATGTACCTATCTCAGTGTTGCTGAATGAGTGTTAAAAAATTTACAGGCCCTCAAGTGTGAAGTTTAAGGATGTAATTGTGTTCTGTTATCCAATATTTTATAACTGACCCATCATCCCATATGGTACTTTATATCCAATAGGACCAATATGTGACCTGCGAAGGCTAAGGCCTGACTGCGCATAGAGCCTTCAGTGGCGGATCCAGAGAGGGTTCAATTGAGACAAAATTATTTCATTTTCATGGAGAATTTTCAGAAAAATCTGAGAAAATTAATAAATAATCAGGTAAAATTAACAAATCAAACCCCCCTTTATAAATCTGAACCCCCTATCAAGAAATGCTGGATCCCTGGACATACCAACTTGCTTAGCTACAGAGACTAGCTAGAAGATTGAGGTTTTGTCGATAACATTGAAGTTTAGGATTTTACCTTCGAGCGAATGATAAAGGTGCTGATCAGATTGCATGTATATGCAGACTGCATGTATATGCAGACTGATGTATATGCAGGCTGGTCTCAGTGGTCTGCACATGTAATGAAATCAGATATATGAATTTCTTGTGAAATTGCCTATATAATCATAATAACATATACTTTTGACAGTTCAAGCTATCATCCCTTAAAATTACTAATGGAGCTTACATAGGCCTAAAAAAAAATTGTGTGTTTCAGGTTACCAGACAGTGTCTAATTTATTTGCCCCTTTCAAGCCTTTTGAGGGGTTTTCCCGGTTTAGCCATATTGTTTCCCCATGTATTTTTTTAATGAAATAGAAATATTTCTCTACCTATCATCCCTATTATAAATGTTAATGTAACCTGAAACACATAATTTATTAATTGGTTGGCCTATTATTGTATCAAACTGCATATGAAGAAATGTGGATCATTCCGTATACTTTTAATTTTACATTTTACAATTATTATCCCAAGACATTGTTTTTATATTATTGTGACCAACTCTGTCTGTCTGTTGTCTCAATGAGACAGTTCTTTTGAGTACCCACAATGAAATTGATGGATAAGAAAATAGGCTTATTTTTTATGCTCAAAAAGTATGTTACGGCTTAAATTAAAAACATGTGTGTTTCATGTTACCCGACTGTGCCTAATTTTTAGCTTTTTTCATTATTTTTAGGGAATTTCCAGATTGGGCCATATTGTCTCCCATTTAAAAACTTTTAACAAAATAAAAAATATTTTCTTACAGTATCTACCATCCATATTTCAAAATTTCATGTGACCAGAAACACACATATATTTTTTTCACACTAATCTGGACCATTGAAATGTTTTAGATATTTTAACAAATTTTCAAATAAAAAAGTATGGAAGTTTAAATTTTATTGTCATGAAGTAATTGCTCTAGTGTTCCACACAGTATAAAAAAGAGATTGAATGTTGGCTAAGATCAGATTGTGCATCTGCCTAATCTGATCAAAAGCCCATTGATTGCTGCCTAGTCATTTTGAAAAACCTAGTCTTTGTCTAGTCAGACCTGTTTACTAATTAATGGCTCCCCTTTTTTCAGATTTTTACCATGTTCACAGATCCTATTACAGAGAAGACAGTAATGCTTATTTGGTGGTTCATTTCAAGATCTAGTAACATTATACCTCTGGAAAAGTGACCACAAATGAACTATATCAGCCAAATTAAAAACACTGGTGTTGATGCAGAACAGTAAAAATAAACTCAATTGACTATGGGACATCCATCCACCATCTGTACACTACCACCAAGTCCAGGAAAAGACCTGCCAACAAGTTACACAGCTTACTTCACAGCTTCAAGCCTGAACATTTGTATTTCTGTCTTCCTCTCATCTTGACTTAAGTGCCTTTGATTGTACCTTACAATTCACATGAATGATGAAATGGTTAGACTTACAGACTGCTGCACTGAATCAACTGATTTCTAGAAGGACAATCCAGAGAGTGCTATGGAATCCCATGGAGATTAATAGCAATAAAATTATTATTATCAAGACAATAGTAGGCTTCATGATAAAAAAAACAACAAAATGCAATTCAAAATTATTTTTCATATTTTCAACCAAAACATAGGGTTTAGGTACTCAAAAGAATCATCTCAATGGGAAGGTTCTTTTGAGCACCCAAAACAAATGTAAAAATTGATGTCAAATAAATTTTCCACAATTTTAAGCCCAACATTTTTAGCTCACCTGAGCAGAAGGCTCATGGGTGAGCTAATAGTATACCAGTGACTCTGGCTCTGTCTGTCGTCTGTCCTCAGCATCCATCTGTCCTTCAACATTTTCAAACATCCTCTCCTCTGAAACCACTGGACCAATTTAATTCATATTTTATATAGAGACTCCTTAGGATATTTGAGTCCCATCAATGTATTAAAACTATTTTTTCTCAGAAATCATTAGGCAAATTGAACTCAAATTTCATAGGAAGACTCCTCAAAGCTTTAGATTAACAAATTTTTCAGCGTAAAAATATTTTCTTGCCCATCAGTTTTAACAAATGTTTGGGTGCTCAAAAGAACCGTCTCATTGAGATGGTTCTTTTGAGTACCCACAATATATGCTTTGGTTGAGAAGTAAGAAAATTAAATTTTTGTTATGCACTCTTAACTAAAGTCCTGCTCCTTATGATAAGTTAGCCGAAATTTTTACAAATTGTTCTGGTCACATGACCAAGATAGCTGACATACCCATATATGGTAAAAACCCTTTAAAATCTTCTTTTCAAGAACCAGAAGGCTGATGACTTTGGGAATTGGTATGTAACATTTAGGGTGTAGGACCTACCATTTTTGTTCAAATGGTGATCCTAGGTTGACCTTGACCTACTTAACACCAAGTTCAAATTTGCTTCCTAATGCATTTAACTTGGATTTTTTTTTGAAAAGTTGATTTCTTAAAGGAGACGGCAACCTTGATGACAATAATGCTTTTTATGAAAGATCTTAATAAACCATGAATGTTGATACCAGTTTCGTCTAAATCGGTAGCAAAACGTAAAAGTTGTGGGCGTTTGAATATTTGCAAATGAACTGTAATAGAAGCGGCCATATTGTAGGCTTAGTGACGTCACACAGCCTAATTAAATATGCGTAATCAAAATAAAAGACAAACCAATGGATTACTTGCAATTATCTTTAATAAAACATTTTCCTTATGTTTAAAGCTGCATATCTGCTGAAACACAGGTGCAGTTATAGTTTTGATAACTAAATTTTAAGTAGTTGAAAAAAATCTGAAAACTAATTAAATATTCAAAATGGCGGCTAAATGTTGGCTGTATTGAATTCTTTGAATTCCCATTACTCCCCCATTTTTCAACCGATTTGGATAATACTTGCATCAAAATTCATGATTCATGGAACTTTTTCTGATAAAACATACTTATTATTAGGGTTGCTGTCCCCTTTAAATACTTTTGAAGCCAAAATCATTATTCTCCCTTAATATGTTAAGAGACAATGTCTATTATTAAGTTCTAAAGGTCAAGGTTGACCTTTCAGTCAAGTTCGCTCATAATTGAGTCTCATCAATGTATTAAAACATAGTTTTCTCAGAAACCACTTGGCCAATTGAACTCAAATTTCATATGGAGACTCCTTAAGTTAAGGTGAGTAAATTTTAAAAAAAATTGTTAATGGCTACTTGACCAAGATGGCCGCCATGCCCATATACAGTAAAAGACCTTTAAATATCTTCTTCTCTAGAACCAAAAGGCCAATGGCCTTGGGACTTGGTATGTATTTATTGGAGATGATGGCCCTACCAGGTTTGCACAAATGATGGATCCGGGTTGTCCTTTACCTTTTTTTTACCTCAAGGCCAAATTTGATTCCTAATGCATTTATATTGGAAAAATCTTGAAATGTGCATTTTCTATATCTGTTTAAGTGGCAAACATAATACTTGCGAGAAATGTTAAGCCTTCACGCTGGAATAAAGCGTTGTCATGGAAACCCTATACAAAAAAAGTAACATCCACTTGTCCATTTGTTGCAAATAAAATTTCTGTATATGTTTCATTAAAAGCAACAACTGTAATAGAGCTGTTGGAATTTTATTCCACAAATAACAGGAAAATTAAATCACTTTTCGGAAAATTTCATCCCAAAATATACCCCACCCACCAATAATGGTACATTCTAGAGATAAATTTTCAACTAAGTACTATATTATATAACCATTGCATTGTATGAAGTCATTGTTTATAATATCTGAATGCATATCTGGAATATTCTCAGGAATAAACAGTTTCCATAGCATCTAAATCTGGTCTTTTTGTCAAAAATATTTCCTTCGATTTTGGTTGCTAGGCAACGAATATCCCATGTATTAACTTTCTATTTTACTTCTTTAAAACATTGCTAGCACATTGTATGATACAATTTGCAAGATAAAAGGCCCGTTGTTATACATGTACTGTTTTAGATTTGAAATGATTTTAAATTCATCTCTGCTTCGTCAGAAATGTCGTTAGCGCGAACACACATCGCTGAGAGGCGGTCTTCGGTTGCCTAGCAACAGCACATTGAAGATGATAAGACGTCAACATCTATATGCAATAAAGCATAAAGGTTTATTCTATAGGTGTTTTAAGTTTCAGTCAAGAGAAAGAGATATTAACCAACTCTCAGTTATTTTTGATTAACCCTCGAATATAGAAAAATTCTCCAAAATCCTTACATTTTCAGTTCCTTATAAAGAGTTATGGCCCCTTTTCTCTCAAAACAATATAAATATTTTAATCAACTTGGTTTTAAAATCTAGCAGGGCCAATATTATTTTGATTCTAGTACATTTCTGCCAAGCAAGCCTTTCACAATAAAGGTCAATCTTTGGTTGATTTTCCCTACCCCCTGTTTTTTGCATTTTTTGGCTTAAAAATAGGGAAAATAAGCACTATTTTCAAGATGCAAACCCGCATTCACACAATTTTGATCTAAAACCCTTCCAGGGAGCAGATTATTTATCAAAAGTACTTGCAGTTGAATTTATTATATTGTTAGAACATATTTATGACAGGGCTCCATTAAAACCTGTTTTAAAATCTGCTGTACAGTGCCATTATTAAAGCGCTCATTTTGCAAGTAAGATCCAAATAACCCACTCATGTTTTTCTATAACTTTAATAACTTTATTTAGTCAGTTCAGAAAAACATTATGAGAATGTTCAAAGCCCGGTGCATTTTTGACTCTATCTTTTCAAAAATTGCCTAAAATGGTGATTTTAACTTTTTGAGAAATATTGAAGAGTATCTACACTTCACGCTTGTGACACAAAACTTTGTAATTTTTAAATTTTGAAATAAACATCTGATATGTGTTAGCAAGAGACGGATGACTTGGAAGAAAAAACTATTTTAGATGTATGCTATTTTTTTATATTGATATTTTCACATGAAAAACAGCTATTTTCAATACTTGCATATGAGAAATTTGGCTAATTTTAGCCAATTTTTATTCTGCTGGTTGCCATGGCAACGGTGCATGCAAACAAAATTTTAACTAAATTTATGCTGTTATTGGGTGGTCATAATCATTGTGTGAAAGTTTCGTCCGATTCTGAGACGGTGCGTGGAATGGGTCTATGGGAATTTTCTGGTGCTCTCAGAGAACTGATGTTAAGCTCTTGGTTATGAGGCATATACATGTAATGTAAGGACCAAACTTCAAGCTCCTGTGTTTATATACAGCCACAGGACCTACACACTCTCCACCCAGTGACGTTGCCGCTTAAATCGATGTATTTCCAGATGTTTTGCAAAAAAAAAAAAAAATATTGTCCAAAAACTATAGAAGCTACAATTTTGAAAAAAAGTACCAAATGAAAGCATATTGATTTACGCAATAAACATTTTTATTGTAGCTTCTCCGTTTCTGTTGTTTTCGTATGGTAGTAATTTAAACGCAAACACAAATTAAAATGACAGTTTTCGGTGACGTTAACGTTAGCGTCTACGGGAATAGTGATGTTTTAAAATTTACATTCACTTTTAAATGCGTTCTACTTGAGAACCAAAGGTCAGGGCTCGAAAATAGCACTCGTCCGCTCGTACAGGCCTCGAAATATCTGAAAATAGGCACTTGCCCTGCATCACAAAAACTATTTGCATATATGGCAAAATTCTAATTTTCACTAGAAATATCAAAATTTCTACTTGCCCTGCAGCCTGAGACACTCGTAAATACGAGCGGACGAGTGCAATTTTCGAGCCCTGTCGTATTTACGAGTGCCACAGGCTGCAGGGCAAGTGAAAATTTTGATATTGCTAGTGAAAATTAAAATTTCCCCCATATATGCCAATATTCTTGTGATGCAGGGCAAGTGCCTATTTTAAGATATTTCGAGGCCTGAAGGTGTAATTATTTTAATCATTTATTGTATATTGCTGCTTTGTATTTGCTCTTCATCCCTGTAAGTTTTATAAAATTTAACCCATTAAGTTTGTCATGGTATTTTTTACAAAATTCTAGAAAGGTCTTGTTTCAAGCGGCGACGTCGCAAAGTGGCAAACAACTACATGTCCCGAGACTGTACATCATATTGCTAGGTATTGGTAATAGTCAACTCATTGGAAGCCATACGATGAAAAGGGTGTGTCTGAAACTCAAACATGACGTGCTCGAATCTCAAATAAATTAATTTCTTTGTTGTTTTCATTCATTTGTGTCTACATGTTTGTTTGGGCCAACACTAAATCTTGGCGATGTTTTGGTCATTATCGCATATACGCAAAAGCCTCGTGAAAATGTGGATGCTGACATACATGTATCAAGCGGTGATAGAGGTCTCAATTCTACAGCTATTTATCATCTACATTCATACTTTACTCTGACAAGCCTGTACCATTACACAGACTTTCCCGAGTCGCGAATCCTAGTTGCCGGACAACGCGTTAAGTACCAAACGCTTACATATTGGCTAATTTTAATATAAAACATGCAAAGGTGTGTGCAGCGAACATATCCTTAAGACCTATAATCACCCTGTCTGTTCGTCCGTCTGTCCATTGAAGTCTACTGCAACGAGAATAGATTTATGTAGTTAATAAGCACCGACCGACCAATCGCATTTACTACGGAAAATAATTGTGCTTACCTTGATATACCCTGTACTTTTCGTAATTCTACTCGGGAACATGTATTAATAAAACCTTTAAAAACTTAAATATATATAAACCAAAACAAACTTTTCATCTGATCATTTTACAACTGGGCATGTGTGCTTAGAAATATTAACGCAAGGAAGGTCGCCTCTCTTATCTGCGAAAATCTCATTGTTTGACGTGTTAAAACAACTTTTGACGTTACACAAATTAACATCAACATCTGACGCGACGTCTATACGTTCGTTAAAGTGATTTATATAATCAAAATTATGGCGGGAAGCACGGGCCACGATTTTAAATCTTTACAGCATTATATTTAATTTTTACTGAGAAGCCCCGAGGCTATTTTGTTTTTCCTGCTCAACTCAACTGGGTATGACATTTATTCTTCTCATGAAATGTTAGAATGCCAACAATTGTTGCAGCCAAGGATTAGCTGAACAGCTCATTGTTTGAAGCAGAAAAAATCGCTCTGATTTAAGTATTTTACCTATGAGCAGTCAAAATTTCATGCTCAGTTAAGCTGAGCATGAAAATTGTTTTATAACATCAGAGCAAGGTCTGTTTACTGACACCAGCTTTTGGTTTATTTACCCCTTTAATCACAAATTTACTTGGCTTTCTATCGGAAGCCAAATATTCATTTTGTATACCTTTAACTCATTTAATCTATCATAAAAATTGGACCAGTCCATATCCATTTTAAGGGTTGCGGCGTGTTATTTTTCATTTTTATTCGAAATTTGATATATCGTTCTGGAAACAAACAGTGTGGACCCTCGTCAGACGCCGGGTTCTGGGGCTGCACTGTTTGCTTACATATGTCTTATAAAAAGGATGCAAGCCTTATATGGGTTAACTCCGTCTATTTTGAAACTTGATGCTCATCAGAAATTAAACAAAATATTTCTTGGCTTTACCATCAGTTACGCATAAAACTGGCAGAGATGCTTATAGTTTTCTGCACATTTTTCATCTGAAAAGAAACAATAGGAGCCATGTCGAGAGATTTTGTTACTTGTCGCATATGCGAGCTGTGAAGGCTCTTGACTCCCCTGCGCAGACTCGTCACAACCTTCGCTGCTCACACACAGATAGTAGGGATGCAGATAAAGGCTAGTTCTCTAGTCTCACCAGATAGCTGCACATGCTTGTTTTGAAAATGACTGCACTGTAAGGACCAAAATCTAACAGACCTTGGGATGGCTGTAGACCCTGCCTCCCCCATACCCAGGGGGGAATTTCGGTCACTATGATTTCTTGATATTATATAAATATAACATTCTTGAGAGGGTGCTAGTCGAAAATATCATCCCGAGGAATGTGATTATCAACCGAGGCGCAGCCGAGGTTGATAATCATATTTCGAGGGATGATTTTTTCGACTAGCACCCTCTCAAGAATGTTATATTTATTTTATTATATCGAACATTATTCCTTTATTTTCTAACTTTGGTGAGAGAAGTTTCAAAGACAACGCAATGTGTAAAAAAGTACGAATCATTGAAATAATATCATTCCTAAAAGGATTGTAAGCAGTTTGAGTCCTCTCGCTGGTCGTGATCGTAAACAAATCGTGCCTAATAATCACTGATGACTTCAAACACTTAAGGCTACTTAGCTTGCAGCGTCGCGGAAATCAACATTGTAGGCTAAATGGAGTTGCTGTAGATGATGCGGTTTTGTTGCAAAACAGAAAATTTCGCCTGATCTGCTCAATTTTGGTTTCAAAGTGTTCCGCTCGTTCTAACTAAGAAAACGAGTACCCACACTTTATGTTTCTATCCACAAATACCGAAGTTATTGGGAGTTTTAAGTGATCACGCCATGGCTCATACATGTACTATCCGCCATTGTAAGTTAGCGTCTCCTCGAGTAAACGAACCGTACGCGCATCGGCGTTGCGCATGTGATAGTCGAAATTATCGCAGGGTGATAGTCGAAATTAGCAACTGCCGGTGTAACGTAGAAAGCGGCGACGCGTGGAAAAGGTGGACATTGTGGTCACTGCGCATGCGCAATCATATTCGCCCCGCCCACCTTAGTAACGGTCATTGCGCATGCTCCGTGTATTAAAACTAATTCGCTGTTGCTACAACTGTCGTGTATACGGACATCGATCCATTACTTGGGAAAACGGATCACAATAAATTTTGCGAACGGCATATTGGGGTTTGATGTTGATTATCATTAATAATGATAGGAGAATAAAGAAACAAATTGAAACGTCAGAGAATAATGATTTCCTACAAATGAAAGAATAAGTCTATTATTAAATGAATAACAGAAAATAATAAGCACTAGGCAATTTTGGAGGATCCTGTCCCCATCTCTATAGCTCCGCACATAACCCATAGCGTCATTTTTAAGGACATAACCGAACAGTGCAGACGCTGGAGAGCTCGGCGTCTGATTAGGGTTTCACTGTTTGCTCACTGGAATGATAAATGATCGAAATAAAAAAAAAATAACGCAAGCCCAATCATTGGGAATTGACTTGCCCAACGAACACGGTAGTAATTCGCCAAAAAAGGGTTTCATATCGACGGTTCTTGTTAACACGTAGTTCTGTCAATCAAGGAAAAGGGGTCATAGCGCAGCAGCCGCGTGGAAAAAGTAGACATAGCGCAGATGCGTGGAAAAAGAAGACACAGCACAGCAGCGTGGAAAGAGAAGATATGATGCAGCAGCGTGGAAAAAGTAGATATGGCACAGCATGGTGGAAAGAGTAGATATGGCACAGCAGTGCAGAAAAAGTAGCCATAGCGCAGCAGTGTGGAAAGAGAGTACATGGCGCAGCAGCGTGGAAAAATAGTCATAGTGCAACAGAGTGGAAAAAGTATAGTCTTAGCACAGCCGCGTTTAAAAAGTATTCATGGTGAAACAGCGTAGAAAAAGTTTTCATAGCGTAGCAGCATGGAAAAAGTAGATATAATAAGGTAGAATGCCGCAGCATGGTGGAAAGAATATACAGATCTCAATAGACATGGTGTAGCAACGTGGAAAAATTAGACATAACGCAGCAGTGTGGAAAGAGCAGCAATGGCGTAGCAGACATGGCGCAATAGCGTGGAAAAGTATATACGGTGCAGCAGCGTGGAAAAAGGAGACGTGGAGCAGCAGTGTTGTAAAAGTAGATGTGGCGCAGCACCACGGAAAAAGTAGACATTGCAGGGCAGCACGGAAAGAGTAGACATGGCGCAGCAGTGTGGAATAAGCAGACATGGCGGAGCAGTGCAAAAAGAGCAGACATGGAGCAGCAGCGTGGAAAATGTAGACGTGGCGCAACAGTGTGGAGAGAAGATACATGTCGCAGCAGTGTGGAAAAAGTAGACATGGCACAGAAACGTTGAAAAAGTAGACATGACACAGCAGTGAGGAAAAATAGACATGGTGCGGCAGCGTGGAAAAGTAGACATGGCGCAGCTTGGTGGAAAGAGTAGACATGGCACAGCAGCGTGGAAAAAGTAGATATGGCGAAGCAGTGTGGAAAGAGTAGACAAGGCGCAGCAGCGTGGAAAAAGTAGATATAATGCAGAAGCGAGGAAAAATTAGACATGGCGTAGCAGCATGGATAAAGGAGACATTGCACAGGGGTGTGAAAAAAAAGTAGACACAGTAGCATGTAAAAGTTGACATAGCTTAGCAGTGAGGAAAAAAGTAGATATGGCGCAGCAGTGTGGAAAGAGTAGACATATCGCAGTAGACAAAGTGAAGCGTCGTGGAAAAAGTAGACATAGCGTAGCAGCGTGGAAAAGGAAAACATGACGCAGTAATGTGGTAAGAGCAGACATGACGCAGCAGCGTTGAATAAATGGACATGGCGCAGCATCGTAGAAAAAATTGACAGGGCGCAGCAGCGAGGAAAAAGTAGAGACACTGCGCAACAGTGTCGAAAGAAAAGAAATGTCGCAGCAGCGCGGAAAAAGTATACATTGCGCAGCAGCGTTGAAAAAGTAGAGTTGATACAGCAGTGTGGAAAGAGAAGACGTTGCGCAGCATCGTGGAATAAGTAGGCAAAGCGTGGAAAAAGTAGACCAGGCGCAGTAGCGTGGAAAGAGTAGACATGGCGCAACAGCGTGAAAAAAGTAAGTATGACGCAGCAGTATATAGATATAGGGCAGCAGTGTGGAAAGAGTAGACATAGCGCAGCAGCGTGGAAAATGTAGACATGGTTCAGCAGCGTTGAAAAAGTAGACATGACACAGCAGTGTGGAAATAGTAGACGTGGCGCAGCAGCGTGGAAAAAGTAGACATGGTGCAGTAGCGTGGAAAAAGGAGACATGGCGCAGCCGTGTGGAAAAAGTAGATACAGTGCAGCAGCGTGGAAAAATTAGACATGACACAGCCGTGTGGAAAGAAGAGACATGCCGCAGCAGAGTGGAAAAAGTAGAACTAGCACAGCAATGTGGAAAAATTAGACACAGCACAGCAGCGTAAAAAAGGTCTCATGGCACATGCGTTGAAAAATTAGACATAACACAGCAGTGTGGAAAAGTAGACAGGGTGCAGCTTGGTGGAAACAGTAAACATGACGCAGCAGCGTGGAAAAGGAGACATGGCGCAGCAGTGTAGAAAGAGTAAACATATGGCAGCAGCGTGGAAACAGTAGAATCAGTGCAACAGCGTGAAAAAATAGACATGGCGCAATAGTATAGAAAAGGAGACACAGCATAGGAGTATGGAAAAGGTAGACATAGTACAGTAGCATGGAAATGTAGACATGGCGCGAAAATAGACAGGGCGCAGCAGCGTGGAAAAAGGAGAGACATGGCACAACAGTGTGATTAGAAGAGAAATGTCGCAGCAGCGCCGAAAAAGTAGACATGGCGCAGCAGCGTTGAAAAAGTAGACATGACACAGAAGTTTGGAAAGAGTAGACATGGCGCAGCAGATTGGAAAAAGTAGACATGGCGCAGTAGCGTGGAAAGAGTAGACATCGCGAAGCCCTGTGGAAAGAGTAGACATGGCGCAGCAGCTTGGAAATAGTAGACATGGCACAGCTGTGTGGAAAATGCAGACCAGGCGCAACATGTGGAAAGAAGAGACTTGTCGCAGCAGCGTGGAAAAAGTAGAACTAGCACAGCAATGTGTAAAAAGTAGACACAGCACAGCAGCGGACAAAGGAGACATGGCACATGCGTTGAAAAAGTAGACATGACACAGCAGTGTGGAAAAGTAGACAGGGTGCAGCTTGGTGGAAACAGTAGACATGGCGCAGCAGCGTGGAAAAAGGAGACATTGCGCAGCAGTGTGGAAAGAGTAGACATAAGGCAGCAGTGCGGGAAAAAGTAGATACAGTGCAACAGCGTAGAAAAAATAGACATGGCGCAACAGCATAGAGAAGAATGCATAGCATAGGAGTGTGGAAAAGTAGACACGGTACAGTAGCATGGAAAAGTAGATTGGAAAAATTAGACATGGCGCAACAGCATACATGTGTAGAAAAGGGAAATATACCGTTACCACAGCTATGTTTCAGCCACGAATCCAAATATTTGTCAATTCGTGGCAATTTGGGGTCTCTGTGGAATATGGGTATTACTGCGACAATAACTGGACCGATATAGCAGGGATTGTTAGGCTTAGGCAAATGTGCAAACCTGTCAGAACATTCGCTGCTTGCATCAACAGCACACTAATCGCTATGTGATCAAACGCATGAGTTTTTTTGTGACTAAGGCTCATACAAGCCTGAGCCTGTGCAAATGTTGCATCTCGCCAGCGTCATAGTCACTTCACAATGCGATCAGTGTCAAAGTCTCGTGCTGGCTAAAATGGCGATTTCGGTGTCAGTATTTATGCGAGAAGCGAATGCTTTGGTAAACAGGCTCCCTGGAACTTTTGTCACAGTACCCAAATATCATGTGCTGGCTAAAATGTGATTTTGTTTGCCAGAAGCGAAGGCTCTAGTAAGTCTGCACATTTGCGTAGGTCCGTGTCTTTGTGCTCTTGCCGATTTTGCAATCATCCCGCTGGGGACGAGAGCTGGTTCCTTGACTTTTCTTGGCTTCTGTATGTCATGTTAATGTAATTGCTAGTTGCCTTTCCTGATTTGCTGTAGATTGGTCTGTGGTATGTGACTGTGGCATTTCCTTTTCATACTCGCTTTGTTTTTGAAGTTTATTTTTAACAAAATATTGGTGTGACGACTGACATTGTTGATGCGACATGGACAAAAAAAAACGTTTGCAAACATTTTGTGCCCTGATGCCAAAAAGGGCCTGTATGTAATCTAAGCTTAATTAGCTGAACAGACTGAGAAGATATCATACTTTTTACGGATGCTTTCCGTAAAAAGTATTAGTGGGTATTACCTGGAAATGTCACAATATAACACTGAAGATCAGCCTACGGCGGCGTAAGGGAGAACTGACAGCAGCAGAAACCACTTCGGCCTAAATTATTTTAACCCAGTGGACCATTCGACATTATAAATCTGCAGTGAACTCGTTTTAAAAACGTGTGCTAGTGATTCCTGAACGTGACCGAGACGTTCTTTACACAAGACGTGTGCGTCACTCCAAAAGCGTTACAAATTGAAGACGTGAAACACGTTTGCAATTAGTTTTCAAAACGTTTTTGAGATGTCCTGCAGACGTCAGTTTTGCTGATAAACGTCTGAAACACGTGTCTCAGACGTCTTCGTCACCAAAACTTACAAAAGACGTCTTCGTCACCACTGGGAACTGGCCAGGGCCCGGAATTAGAATGCCTCCTTAAAGTTAAGGAAGACTTAAGCTAAGTATTGATTTTTCAGGATGCGAATAATAACGTTTCAAACTGTTTAAAATCAAAATAGTTTCGTTTTTTTCTGTTGATCTCAATGATACCTTTAACAACAAGTATACTGTATCGATCAAGGCAATTTTTAGCATCTAATATAGCATGTTGAAATATCAAGTATTCCTTAACTTTAAGGAGGCATTGTAATTCCGGGCCCAGATCTCCGCTCTTGATAGTTTTGTATTCAAAACCCATTCCAAGCTGCAATAGTCCTGAGAAAAGATAGAATCTTAGACCGTATGTCCATGCTAACGGACGGTGATACTAGAGGATGAGAGGAAGTCCTGCTCCTTTTCACAGCTTCCAGAAACTATTTTATGGACTATTAATGGTCAGGTATACGCATCCAGCCATTTAAGAATATTCGTATGTGGCTGGATCCGTATACCTGACCATTAATAGTCCATAAAATAGTTCATGGCAGAGAGCATCCAAAACCCACTATAGGATTTTGAGCAAGACACGTGTAGTACTGGTTCAACCCAGGAAGACCCGTTCCTACATAACTGAAAGATTGCTTATCAAACAAAACAAAAACTATAGGATTTGAAATTCTCGTTTTTGCGATTTCTTTTAGAGAATCGGTCAACGGAATCAGCATTTTTTCCTGGGTCATCAACATTCCGTTTATCATCTGCTGTATCCAAACTGAGAGTTGTATTGCCTACATTAACCCTTGTGCCAAAATCAGTTTGTGTCCTGTCGTAAAATGCTAAACTTACAGGATTTAATATTACTGGGATATACACTTGTTTTTAAAACACATTTTTGTTAAACGTGTTAAAGATCATATGAAAAGGTTTAAAAAATGAATTGAAATGAAACAACTTATATCATACAACAAAATTCTGAAACCGCATAAAAAAAAAATCCAATTAGTAAAAAAGTTATGGCTATCTAAATTTCAGACTTGGTTTTGGTTTTCCAAAACAGACTTGGAAAACTAAAAATAGATTCTATTCAACAATGCACCATTCTATGATGTCATATGAGGATTTAAAAAGGTGGTTTATTTTCAAATATCACAATCTGTGTATTTGAAAAGTACATCTTTAGTTTGAAAATGCCAATATTTTAATTGCCAAAATTACATTTTGTCTGATTAAATGATTTTTGGTTAATTTGCATTGATAAGCGAGAAATTGAATTTTAAATTTTTGTTTCGAAATTTTAAAATGTATTTTTTTCCCTTTCAGACGATTATCTTTTTAATGTTTCAAAATAAGTTAGCATGAAATTGGATTTACTTATTTTGTATCATTTAGAATAAGAAATGCATGGTAAAAGTAAATATAATTTTTATTTAAATTTGATATTTAAGCGTAAAATATTTAACATACAGAAAACCATTAATGCGAGATCAATCTTCGCTGTTTCACAGAAAAGCATACCAATGTTTGACAAATTATTTGTATTTGCAAATATTTAAATTCATTGAAAAAATTCAAACCTTTCATGACATCACAGAATGATGCATTGCTGTAAGTTTTTCAAGTCTGTTTTGGGGAAAAATTTCAAGTCCGAAATTCAAATAGGCATAGCTTTTGAATGGATAGGAGTTTTTAGATGCGGTTTTCAGCAATCTCTTTCTCACAATAACTTCAATTATCTGAAATGTTTGGCTAAAAACTTATTTTTACCTTTTCAGTTGATCTTTAATATAGAATATAAAAAATCAGTAGATGATAAAAGTGCTTAATGTAATGATGAAAAGAAAGTGAAAGTTCATAAACTCTTTTATTCACACTGTAAAACATATGTGTAAGCATAAACCGAAATACCAAGCCAGCATCCAATTAAGGGCCACTATGGGACCGCCAGCGAAACGCCATTCAGATAGCGATTCGCTGGCGGGCCGATACTAGCACTTTTTTACATGCTTACTTGGTAGGTGGCAACTGAACTGCCATCCCTTTCCCTTTTGGTGTAAATTTGTACCTCCAGCCTGATTTGCGAAAGCTGGCAGTAATTTACCGCTGTCTGGACTTGGTCGACTGAACAAAACAGGTGGCAAAACAGGGTTTGCGCTCATATAATGATACCATCTGTACTCCTACTCTTCATCTGTAACGGTACAAGACTACCACTTTTCGTGAATCGCACTGTACTCTCCATACTAAATACTGCTCTTACACATTTACGAATCTGATTGCGAACGTGGTACGGCGTATCTTGAATGGCTTGGAACGCCACGGTATCGCAACAGCCATGTAGCTGTTACGTAAGATGTCGAGGTTGTGGCGTCGCCGTGGCGTTCTAAGCGATTCCAAATACGTCATACATTCGCAAACCGATTCGTAAATGTGTGGATTTTCGGGATATAGGAAGCCTCTTTCGAAAGTTTGTAAGTATATAAAAAAATCGATTTTTTTAGTTTTTTTACATTATATTCGGCGATATTTTTTACATTTTTGAATTTATCAAACTGTGTTCTCGATGAAGGTTGTAGAGAAAAGATAGCGCCAAATTTTCCACCTGAGGTGAGTTCAACATGCGAGCGCTTTCAAGCGATCATTGTTCTGATGTCAGGCTTTACACATTACGAATAACCTATATGATCCATGGATCAGGCCAGCGACTTGACACGCAACATTAAGTTGACATTGGTGAAACGTGTCGAAGCTGTCAATTAAACGTTGCACCTCCTTGGTTTGCCAGCTGGTATTATGTGGTAAAAGGAATAAAAAAAATTAAATTAGTGACTTCGGTTTTCCCCTTTCTGTTGCATCTCCCGGCAACTCCGACACAATCGTCGATCAATCAACATGCAACACTATGATTCTGTCTTATATACTCCATACTTCCAGATAAACTATAAGTGGTGGAGTGCAGATGTGATTAATTTTCTTGTCCGCAAGTTTAAACGTGTTTTGTGTGTTCAAAAGAACCGCCTCATTGAGACGGTTCTTTTGAACACTCACAACATTTATTTTAGTTGAGAGAAAAAAATGAAAGTTTAATTACACCTGATGAGACAATGTCTAAGCTCTGCGTGCGCGCGTGTGTGTGTGTGTGTGTGTGTGTGTGTGTGTGTGTGTGTGTGTGTGTGTGTGTGTGTGTGTGTGTGTGTGTGTGTGTAGAATCAGGGCGTACGCAAGAGATAAGTTATACTCGCCGCCTGCTTCTGTCTTAGTTCCGTATATTCCTGCAAACACTCAACGTCGACCAAAGTCGATTCGACGTAAAATCAGCGCCGAATCGAAGCATGTTCAACGGTTTTTTAAACTTGTTTAGCGCTAAAAATCATTGCCAGACTTGGTCGACGGCACGGCATTCAAACTACTTAAATATCTGTATGAGTCTATCATCGGATGTGCTCATCAGAACCGTCTCGTTGAGACAATTGTGACCAGTATCCAACGCAGTGCTCGGTTAATATTGAATCTAGTGGATACGTTGCGTATAGCATAGTCGCCCTACCGATACTGTCATTCGCCTTCGTGCTATGTTCATCTCCAAAACAGTGAGGATATATCAATTCGAATAGCTCGCTACTTTTAAAATCGTAATAGTTGACTTAACCCTTTCCATTCTGATGGACCATCCCACATATTTTGACACATTAAGCATGTATTGGTCCATCTTGTGGTTCGATTAGTCACATGTATAAAGTTCATTAGTACAAAGTATTTTTTTTTAAATCTTGGCAAACAGTGCAGACCCTGGTGAATTACCACCTTAAACGGCACCCCATCATGGTCTTCACTCTGTTAACCAGCATTCAGGGCGAAGATGGTTACATAACTAGGATTAAATGTATCATTGCTGAGAACGAATTTGAGCGATAAGATGTAGAAATAGTAACATTTAAACAATTTGTCTCAATATCCATTCAACACAAACATGGTCACAAGTTTTCTGATTTAATACGGTATATCAACAAACCGTATTATGAAAACTTCGTCCATACCTATAGTCCGAATCATGTTTACTGTCGTCGCCCTGGGCCCAGTCACCTGTTAAACTAACGGTACCGGGAGCCAACTCACGACAGTAAACAAGAAACGAATTATAATGATCATCTTCTTCGTGTACATTATAATCCGTTTCTTGTTTACTGTCGTGAGTTGGCTCCCGGTACCGTTAGTTTAACAGGTGACCGGGCCCAGGGCGACGACAGTAAATATGATTCGCACTATACAAAAGAGATCTTTTTAACCAGTGCATACTATACAGTTATTTAATGCCTGTTTGTAGTATAATCCAAACTATAACCACGAGGCCTTGTGCACTACTGCACGAGACCGAAGGCCGAGGGCAATAGTGCATCAGGTCATCCACGGTACCCATGGGTAATAATAGTTTGACTATTAATACTATAAACAGGCATGAAATAACTGTTTTATTACCCAACCCTTTAGATAAAGTACTTAGCAGCGTTTCATGAACGGAGTTGCTGTAGACGATGCGGTTTTGTTGCAAAACAGAAAATTAACCAAATCTGCTCAATCTTGGTCTCAAAATGCTTTTGGTCTCAAAATGTTCCGCTCGTTCTAACTAAGTAAACGAGTACCCACTCTTTATGTTTCTGACCATAAACAACGAAGTTATTGGAGTTTTAAGTTGCCAAAGCATGGCTCATTTACAACGTCTCCTTTCATAAACGAACCGTACGCGCATCGTTGTCGCGCATGTCGTTTTAAGCGCCTGTGTGCTTTTAACAGCGAAGCGGGAAACCAGGCCATGGTTATAGTATACAGTTATTTCATGCCTGTTTGTAGTATAGTCAAAACTGTTACCCCGCGGTGCGTCGTCAGGTCGTCCACGGTACCGAGGGGTAATAGTTTTGACTATACTACAAACAGGCATGATATAACTTTTTATTACCCAACCCATTTGATGAAACACTTAGCAACATTTCTTGCATGGAGTTGCTGTAGACGATGCGGTTTTGTTGCAAAGCAGAAAATTTCACCAAATTGTTCAATTTTGAACTCAAATTGTTTCGCTCGTTCTAACTAAGAAAGCGAGTACCCACACTTTATGTTTTTGACCATTAACAACGGAGTAATTGGAGTTTAATAATTGCCAAACCATGCCTTATTTTCACCATCGTTGTCGCGCATGTCGATAAGCGCCCGTGTGTTTCTAACAGGGAAGCGGGTAACCAGGCCATGGTATAGTGCCAGTCAATAGTCAAATTTATTGACCGGTGGAATAGTTCAGTGACTCATGACATAACAAAAAATAGACAATTACATGAGTCACTGTATTTCTCTGTTCCTCAAATTCAAAAACTTGATTTTCTAAGTTTCCCACTCCATGAAAGCTTTATCGCATTATTGAATGTGTTTCTCCAAACTCTGATTTGTTAATACCGGGTAACGCGTTACATGTATTGCCTAAACGTATTCTGAAAAACCATAATTGGTTAGAGAAAATGATCTCTGGGCTTTCCCAACGCAGTAATGCCGTTAGTGATCCATGTAAAACAAACTCTTCCAAGAAAATGCTTGTGATTTCTGTGTGAAACGTTAAACTGCTATAAAAATTGGGGTAATATCCACGTGCCTATATGATATACAAAAAGGGGAATTGAGGATTCTTCTGAATCGAAAACGTTGTTTCATTTTACAAGCACTGTCAGACTCATTTCCCTGTCAAAAATATTTTAAACTTGCATTTGTGAATTAGGCGATGTTTTGCAATATACATGTGCAAAGTTTTGGTCCAAAAATTTTATCATTAAAGACATTGAAAAACAGGAAACAAATGGTGTTCACTGAATTTTGGCACATTATAGATAACCCATTGTGCATCTTTCACACGCAAATTGAGCCCTTTTATCCTTCCATATTTCACCATTTACTCTCTGACAGCCTCTATGATACCATTCCTTGCAAGTATTGCACTCGACCATAGCTCTTTTATCTTCTGGTTGTCTGCAAAAGCAAAACACATTCACCTCATTTACACATTTGACTTTACTTGGTTTCCGTCGTCGAACTACGGGGAAATTCTCAAGATAACCCTGACGGAAACATTTTCTTAAATGGTCTCTCATTTTGGTTTGGTCCCATATTATTGTAGTAGGGTCTTCTCCTAAACAAGCTGCCAGTGCATTGGCTATAGAAAATAACCCACAGTCATTTAGTCCCATTTGCTGATGACATTCCATCACTTCTAATTTTATACTTTTCTGTTCTGAAAATAGTAAAGCAGCGCATATACCCTTAAGGTGTGCATTGATATGACTACCAAGGCTGTCATATATGGAAAGACTATTGGTTTGACTGATTTCCTTTGTAAGTGTCAGCCAATGAATTCCTTCGTAGTTATATATTTGGACATACTTTTGGCATGATGGTGTGTAAACAAAGCCTGTGTTCAAAATTATAGTGCTTTGTAAGCCCTCCACATCTGCAAATTGCTGACGCATCATATTTTGTGCACGATCAATTGCTCTATCATCTAACCAGTTACTTTCGTTCAAACAGGCCATTTCAATATAAGTATTTATACCATTTCGTTGTTTTTCAACCAAGTTTTTCATTGTTTGTACATTTGTATTTTTTTCCACTTTTGTGATGATAACATCATCTTGGACGTGACAGTCTTTTGAATAATCCATTATATTTATTGGAATATCATTTTCCACTGTGCAGAATTCATTTTTGTCCAAGTTTTTTCTTTTCACATTACTATCGTCATGCTGGTGGCACTGCCTTGAACTTATTTTCTCTTTCTTGCTATTGAGTATTTTTTCGTTTTGCTCATTGTTATTTACACCAATAAAACCCTTGACTGAGTGTACGTTACCCGCTTCTGTTGAGTTTATATTTTCTTTATTAACTTCGAATCTTTTTATTTTAATGTTCACAGGAGGTTTAGACATTCTGTCTTCCACTTTTCTCTTTCTGACATTTTCAACCATTCTATTCAAAGCAGATACCTTTTCGGAGAGTGTCATTGTCACGTCCCTTTCCTTGGATAATGTAGATTCATCTTCTGTTATACTTACATCTGTGGCAGTTCTATTAGAAAAAAAATTACTCTCATTAATGGTGTCCTGATCTTTACTTGCTTCACTTGTATCAGTTACATTTAAACTAAACTCATTCTCATTAATGGTATCCTGGTCTTTACTTTCTTCACTTGTGGAAGTACCTTTGTTTTTATAAGGCTTTATATGAATCCTGGCAACACTATTTTTGAGAACTTTTCCATTTTTGCATTGAAGGTACACCCTATTTCCCTTAAATGATTTGATTTTATATGGTCCTTGCCAGTCATCCTCCCATTTATCCCCTTTTCTGTCCTTTTTTCTGAAGTTTCGTTTCAGCACTTCATCCTCAAGCTTAAGAGTGAACTCTTTAAACCCATTCTTTTTTCTTTTTTCATAGACTATCTTCTGTTTTTCTTGAGCACTTTTTATGTTAGTTTTTATTGTTTTATTTATTTCATCGAATTTTGACATTATTGTCTCATAAGTGGTTTCAAACAAAGATTCTGCCTGATTAACTGTACTAGAAGAACTGCATTGTTCAAGTTCAGATGGTAAAGGGGCTCCATAGTTGGCTTCAGGCTCTTCTTTGGCTGCTAATTCACAAAATAATTTAGCATTTCTGCCAAACATTACCAAATAAGGGGAACACTTTATTGAGCTTTGCTTGTTAGTATTAATGGCAAACATAATGGGATTAATATAGTCATCCCAGTTGGACTTGTCACTGTTCACTAGTTTTCCAAGTGCAGTTTTGATTGTACGGTTAGTTCTTTCATCTTGGCCATTTGTTTGCGGGTGATACGCAGAAGATATAAGATGTTGTATCTTAAATGTTGTGAAGAGCTTTTCATTAAGGGCATTCACAAACTCCCGCCCTTGGTCGGTTATTATTTTGTTAGGTGGACCAAAGCGAAAAAATAAGTTGCATAGCACTTGAGCAACATTCTCTGCAGACTTTTGTTTAATTGGGGCAGCTTCCACCCATTTGCTGAACAAATCTGTCAAAGTAATGACGTACTTATTACCGTTTGCTGTTTCCGGAAAAGGACCAATTAGATCTAGGCCCAATTTGTCCCAAGTCCCATTTGTCTGAATTGGGACCAGATTCTCCGAAACGGTTTTTATTTTTTCAAAGCACTGACATTTGTCACAAGTGGCAATTTTGTCTTCTACGTAACCATACAAATTACGCCAGTAAAATCGTTCGGAAATTTTATTGGCAGTGTTGTTGATTCCCATATGGCCACCATGGCCCTCTGTATGGCAGTCGCTAAAAATTCTATCTTTCTCTGCATCTGTAAAAACAACTATTCGGGTTTTCTTATAAAATAACTGATCATTACAAATGGAGAATTTTTGAGCATATCTCCATAAGGATTTTTTGTCCTGTCTTGTCAAATGGTTGGGATACATTCCTTCTTTTAAATACGTCTTCACGTCCAATAGACTACAGGGCGCCATTTTCTGAAGAAGATAAAACAACACCATAAAATTTTCAAAAATAAATCATGCAATCTTAAGGAAAAGTATACATACATTTTGCAGTTCCAATGAAAACATATACACTCACTGTACAAAATACATAGTTCATATCTCACAATTTAACATTTGTCTATGTTTAAAATTCGTTGTTCTTAGTTCATACTGCCAAGTTGATATAAGGGTCAGTCAAAATTACTGAGAGTTGGCAAATATCTTTGGACTGGGTACTACAATGCAGTCAAAGGCGCATCATTGCAAATCCCAACACTTTTAAGAAATCTGATGGCATTTGACCTTTTTACTCCACCCAAGGTCGCAACTTTAACCCCTTGAGGAAATCATGTTCTCCTTAATATCTCCTTTAATTGGATATGCAATATGACAATGTTCTGGAAAAATAATTTTGGACCCCCAGCACCCCAAGTCCCACTGCTTGTGGCATGACATAGGTAACCGAGAGAAAATCCCATTAAATAAATGTTATATATTTTATTTGTGAGAATATACAGAGTTTAGTCAATTGTATTTATATTGGAATCTTAACGATATTCGACACTTTGACCCCTCCCAAGGACCCCTTCCAGTTGCACTCCCTATTCAAGTAACTCGTACACCAAAGGGGTACGTGCATTTACAGGCTACTTTGGCCCCCTATGAGGTCCAAAAAAAAGTTGCTCTTCACAAGTTTCTTTGTATTAGTTTACTAGAACAATAGCCAGAGTGTAAAAGTCTGCCATTGATTCGACATGTATCGCTGCTATGGTAACAAAAATGGCCGCCAAAATAGGCTGAAAATAGGAAAATGACCATTTTGGAGCAAATTTGAGACATGTAACAGAGGATTAAGTAATAGTTATACCATGGGCTGTCCGTCTGTACGTGGAGATAATCCACGAGCTTTAGCGAGTGGATTATCTTACGTACAGGTGGACAAACATGGTATAACTATTTTATACCACCTACATCAGTGTAGACCTTGCACATCAAGAAAAATTTCATGCTAAAGTTGGTAAAGGTGGTATAATATAGAGCACAAGCAAATACCAAAAAAATATTTTAACAGATGATGAGAATTATCACGGCACTCAATATATTAAAAGTTTTTTTTTGTATTTGCTTGTGCTGATATCTAATTCTTAATAAATAGGTCTCCAAAAGCCTCAAATTCGGCCTAAAATGGCAATTTCTCTATTTTAAGCCTATTTTATCGGCCATTTTGGTTACCATAGCAACCGGTAAAAGTAAAATAAATGCCAGAATTTTACACTTGGGCTATTCTTCTAATAAACCAATAAGATGAAATAGGTGAAAATCAACTTTCAGTTTTAAGCTCTAGAAGGGGCCAAAATAGCCCCTTAATGCACGTACCTCTTGGTTAGATTTGGTCCAATGGTTTAGGAGTAGATAGCGTGACATACAGACAGATGAAATTCACTTTTTACCCCCCCCCCTCCCACCCCACCAGCACCCCAGGTTGGTTTTTAAAAGAAGCATAGTTACTTTAACCTCATTTTCCCTCCTCCCACTGCTCCTCCTTCTCCCTCCAGCTCCTCCTCATTCTCCCTCCTCATGCTCTCTCTACTACTTCTCCCTATCCTCTACCTCCTCATGTCCTCCTCCCTACTCCTCTTCATTCGCTTTCCCCCTACTCATTCTCATTCTCCCTCCTCCTCCACATTCTCATACCTCATCATTACCTAATCCTCTTCCTCATGCCCCCTCCTCCTCCCCCTTATCCCACACCTCACCCCCCTTCTTCTTCAACCCTTCAGTAAATAAGGAGGGATAAGGTTGAGGTAGAGGGAGTAAGAGGAGGAGGAAAGTGAGGAGGAAGAGAAGGGAGGAGAAGAAGGGAGAATGGATGAGGAGGAAATGGTTGGAGGAGGAGGAAGTAAGACTAGGGGGAGGAGGTGGTGGAAGGGTAGGGAATAAGAGGTGGGGGAATAGGGGAAAGGAGAGGGTGGATGATGTTGGAGTAAGAAGAGGATTTGTGTGAGAAGAAAGAAAGTGGAGGAGGGACTAAAGTAACAGGATGAGGAGAATGGAGAGGAAGCGCGGAGAGGAGGATGGGGATTATGTGAAGGAGAATGATGAAGAGAAATAGGAGTATGAAGTGGGAGTAGGAGAAGGAGGAGGAAGAACGAGGGAGAAGGAAGAAGATGGATGATATAGATAATTATAAGGAGTGGGGAGAATGAGGAAAGGGAGAATGGGGGGGGAGAAGGATGAGGAGGGGATGAAGGAGGGTGAGGGAGAATGAGTAGGATGGAATAAGAATGAGGAGGAAGAGTATGGAGGATCAAGAGGAGTGAGAATGAGGAGTATGACCAAGGGACGATGAAGTGTGGGAGAAGGAGGATAAAGAATGAGGAGAAGGAGTATGAGTGAGGAAGTGAAGGATAGAGGGTGGTGGGAAGAGGATGATTAATAATGAGGAGGTGGATTAAAAGGGGAGAAGAGGAAGGAAATTGTGAGGAAAAGGAGGAAGAATTTGAATAAAGCATGACCAGTATCATGTTTGGCTATGAACAGAGCGCTTTGAGTGACACTTTTTGGTTGTTTTTTTTTACTTGATGGGGTTCACATCCAAGATAATTTATTTTGTGTAAAAGTGCAATGGTACAATAGATAAGGGTAGAGAATGAGGGGGAGTGGTGAAGGGTAGCAGGAGGTGGGCGGAGGAGGAGGGAGTAAGAGGAGGAGGAAGTAAGAGGAGGAGAATGGAGAAGGTGGATGAGGAGGGAGTAAGAGGAGGAGGAGGAGGAGGAGAAATAAGGCGGAGAAGGGGGAGTAAAGAAACAGGAGGGGAATGGGGTGGAAGCACAGAGAGGTGGAGGATGAGTAAAGGAGGATAAGAGAAGGATAAGAAGGAGGAAGAAGAACAAGGAGGACGATGGATGAGGAAGAAGGGGGGGGGGAGGTGGAGAATCATGAGGGGAGATTGAGGTAAGAGAGCAGGAGAAGAAGGAGAAAGAAGGAGGGTAGGGAGATTAAGGAGTAAGAATGAGAAAGAGAAGGAGGATTGATAACAAGGAGGAAAAGTAGGGAGGAACCAGAGCGGCGAGAATGAGGAGGAGTAGGAGTAAGAGGAAGTAGAAGGAGGAAGGTGTTGGTGGGAGAAGGAAGATGATAGATAATGGGGAGGAGTATAAGCAATGTGAAGAGGAGAGGTGGTGGGAGGAGGATGTTAGAGAATGGAGAGCAGGAGTAAAGGGGGAGAAGAGGAGATGGTTGCATTATCCCCATTTTTTTTTTCAAAAAATAGCGTAGGGATTATAAAATTGATCTTCAGGCTTCATTGCATTTAGATGTTGACGTCCAATGATATTCACTGTGCTGTTGCTAGGCAACCGAAGACCCTCATTCAGCATTATGGTTTGCACTGACGACATTACTGACTTAGCAACCGTAAATTTAAAATCAATTCAAATAAAAACAGTTTAGCAACGGACATTTTATCACATCAGTTGTATCAGTTGTTTTTAAGAAGTGTAATAGATAGCAAATACAATATGCTTCTTTTGACAAAACACCATATTTTGTTGCTATGGCAACCTTTTTTTCCTCAGATTATTCAAGATATGTATCCAGATATTAAAAGAATTACTAGACAAAAATGAAATATTCATAGGATATGTTAAATTTCTTGATATATGTGGGGCATATTTTGGGTAGGGATTTTCTGAAAATTGATTTTATTTTCCTTTTATTTGTGGGATAGAATTCCAATGCCTCAATTACCGTTGTTTCATTTAAGATAATATATTCAACACGAAATGCCCGCGTAACTTGACAAATATCCCCAAAGGAATTGATCTAGCATTAGACACATTTGATGAAAGTTATTTGTAATAAAAGAGATATGTACCAGATGCAAAAAAAACTACAAATGAGATCAGAAGTCAAAGTCAAGGTCAAAGTGACCCAAAATGGTAGGCACTACTCTACCATCCAAGAGGAATCCACACACAAATTTGGGATTCTTACCTTAAATAATATAGAAGATATGAACAAGACTTGATGGCAATTCAAGAACTAGGACAGAGGTCAAGGTGACAGTGACCCCCCAAAAAATGAATCCCAAGATGCATTCACACACCAAATTTGGGATTCCTACCTAAAAGTAGGATAAAGGATATGCTCTGGACACGGTTATTCTGAAAACTAGACACAGATGCATTCACACGCCAAATTTGGGATTCCTACCTAAAAGTTATATAAAAGATATGCTCCGGACACGATTATTCTAAAACTAGGTAATAGGTGCAGTTAAAGTTTCAAAGAATTTAAGAGATATGCTACGGACACGATTATTCTAAAACTAGGTCAGTAGTCAAGGTTAAACGGGACACTCCGCCATCCCAAGATGCAAACACACCAAATTTGGAATTCCTACCTCAAAGAATATAGAAGAAATGCATTAGACTTCATGGCGTTTCAAAAGTTAGGTCAAGCTCACAATGACCAAAAAATGAAACAGGACATCCCAAAATGCATCCTCGCACCATATTTGGGATTTCTACCTCAAATTATATAAGAGATATGCTCCTGACACGATTTTTCTAAAAGCTAGGTTAGAGGTCAAGGCCACAGTAACTTTAAAATGGTACAGAGCACTCCGCCATCCCAAGATGCATCCACACACTAGATTTGGATTTCCTACGTCAAAGAATATAGGAGATATGCACTAGACTCAATACCAATTCTAGAATTTAGGTCAAAGATCAAGTTGACGGTCATAGTTACCTTAAGTATGGTATGCAACACTTTCTTATCCCAAGATGCATGCTCACACCAAATTAGGGATTCCCGCCTCAGATTTATATAACAGATATGCTTCGGGCATGATTATTCTAAAAACTAAGTCAGAGGTCAAGGTCTGGGTCAAAGGAACCAAACATGGTACGCGACACTCCGCCATCCCAAGACGCATCCACCTCCTAAATCTTAAACTCCTACCTCAAAAAAATATGCACCAGATACGAAGCAGGATGGACAACATATAGACGGATGGATAATGCGAACACATATGCCTCCCCAAAGTTCATAACATTAATGTATTGCAAAAGGCTGCATACTTGGTGGTCAACCCAATAACGGTTGGCAACTTTGCTTTCCTCTTTAATTGCACGCCCGTGGGTCGGACCTCAGACTCTATGATGGTTCCGACTAAAAGACTTATCTATTGATGAGATGGTAGGGGCCTGATGCTTTGGCTGTTGTCAGGTCCCCGAGATTTACCTGTTGGAATTCTTTTGCTCCGGGATTCAGTTTTATTAACTGTTAGTCCGTATCTTTGTTTTATCTCCTTGTTATATCTTGATTTATATGTTCTAGGAGATGATGCATTGATAAGTAAGGGATCTATCATGCAAACCAAACATCTATGTGTCTTGGTCCCTATCTGAACTAAGGGTGAGGTTGGCGCGGCATGAAACCAAGTTTAAGCCCGTTCCAAAAGTGCTTTGCGGATCATTTATGTAATGCTTTCGCGCACGTCTGTTTATTGATGCCTTGTGGTCACCTGCTAGGAAAGGGCTGACCTCTTGGCTTTCGTTTGTGATGTTAAATTGTGAAGTTGTCACTTTCCTATTGGTTTGTTGCTTGTTTGTATCGATTCCTGATCTTTACCCTCTTTCTTACTTCATATAGGGGCATTGATAGTTTATTTGCAACAAATGCAGAATTTGAAGTATATTAAATGTGTATAGTGTTTCCATGACAGCGCTTTATTCAAGCGTGTAGCATGACGGTATTACACAATATTCAGTTGCTTAGCAACATCAATTTATACTTTGCATGATCTTGCAAATTGCATATTTTGACTCAGGACAGTTCATTACACACGTGTGCCAAAATTTTACAAGTTACTTTAGCCAACGGAAGAGATATGTATCAGCTCTCAGTTATCTATGACTGGCCCTCGTACCTCTACTTCATGCAAAATTACTGTCGTGCCAACCAAGGGTGAGAGTGACGTTATTGTTAAGTAGACAATTAACTTGTACACTCCACTTGAGCTACTGTCGTGCCAACCAAGAGTGACAGCAACGTAATACTTTGTTTACAATTGCTACGTTAAATACTAACGTGTACACTTCACTTGAGCTAACTCGAATCGATAGATCACTTGTGTATTAATCCTATCCTAAGGATAGGATTAATACACAAGTGATCTATCGATTATGGGTCCATGATAACATTGTAAACAAAAGATGATGTCACTGTCACTCTTGACTGGCAGGACAGTAATGCGAATCGACAGATCGGATTAATACACAAGTGATCCATTGATTTTTGTGAATTTCGACCTCAGACGGGTCGAATTTACAGCACGTGAAAGGGGAAACAGGTAGAAACCGTTATTAAGCGGTATCATAGGCGTTACATAATATATTATTATGATTATATAGGTAACTTTCAACATTTTACTCAACTTTCTCTGTAGCACAGTACATTAATGTTGGTCTTATAAGGTATAAGTATTTCTTTTCTTTAATGCGAGTTCGAGTCTCGGTCAGGCCTTTTTTATTTTACTAATATACCCAACAAAAAAGAAACGCACCACTGAGATTTCCCATTAACATCTCCTTTTAATACGAAAATGTTAATTGTCATGAAATATTCATTTCTGATCAAATCTTACTAAAACTTAAGAATGGCGTAGACTGGTATCTGTACTTTTCCTGTGTAGGCACAAAACACATGAAGGCGAATTGTAAAACGAGTTTTGGAAGTGTTAATTTAACGCTACTGTCTGCATGGAATTCCAAGTATGTTTTACGTTGCAAAGTATGAAAACGATATGTTGTCGTTATGTGAGACAACCAATGTGTCTATTGGTGCTTTTCCAAAATCCATTATCATCAGTTAGGATCATTTAAATTGATCAAAACAATGTTGAAATCTTTAAATGTTTTGTAAGGCTTATCTCCAGTGTGGAATCATTATCAAAAGGGTAGTCACAATACACGGGCTACCTAGCGTTCAATTATCGCGTATGATGAATTTAAAGATAGTATTTGCAAATAATAAGTGTCTGGGTACAATTTGGTCTACAGAGATGATTCCAATTGCTTGAACTTATCCAACAAGAGAGCATTATAGAACGCTTGTTTCTTGTGACTTTACAATTTGACCCCCACTTTGTTCAGGGCCAATTTTCTTTGACACAATTTCGACGCCAGATTGCAAAAGATGTGTGACGCAGCAGTACTTGGCATACCTTTGCACTGATATAAACTAAACTGGCCTATCACTTGTGATCATCCTGAGAGTTGATTAGTTCTAAGTGGTGCGTTTCTTTTTTTGTCGGGTATAATATTAGTGTGTGTATGTGTGTGCGTGCGTGCGTGTATGTGTTCATTTTTGCTCTTTTTCTATTGTATTTTTTCATCATGGTATATATTCTATTCCATTTCATTAATTCAATTTCAGATACAATTAATTTCATATGCCCTCTGTCATGCTTGCAGAGTCAGTATCAGCGCTGCAGTCGGAGCCAGGCGCAAGATCAATCACCACTGGCTCATGATCTTCCTCTGCCGCGATCTCCTTTAACCAGTATCTGACAAAACAGGCTCGATGCACTTCGCCCAGTCACCAGGTGTAATACCTCTTATGCCCTCTTCAATCAGTTCCTTGATAGCAGTAAGGTGAAAGTGAAATTTTTCCTCGCAATGAAACAATAGGGTGATACAATTTGCCGCAGAGTAGTCAAAATAAAAGTCATCGTGTTTTGAAGATAGCAGGAAAATAATATAGTAAAGTTCCGAACCGCGGGCCGCCATTCCCGCCAACTTGCGATTTTTCTAGAATAAAATTACAATTTTCTTAATTGCCATATCACTGGTACCCAAAGGCAGTAGATTTACCATTCCTACCCCCCCCCCCCCCCCCCCCCCCCCACCAAAAAAAACAAAACAAAAAAAAAACAAAAAAAAAACAAGATATGTCAATAAAAAGGATCTTTGGGACTCGAACTCTAGGATTCAAACTCTGTGATTCAAGACGTTGACCGCTTGACTAAGCATGTAGTTGCTGTATTGGTCATGTTGTTACATACTTATTGACAATTTTGTTACGTCGATAGCGCAATAAGTATTAGGCGAGAAATAACCGTTACTATCTTATTTACCTTTCTCGTGCTCCTAATTAGACTCGTCTGACCTTTGATCCATCTGAGGTCAAAATTGACCTATAATTATTCCCCGATAACTTTGTAATCATAACATGACGTCACTGTCACTTTTGGCTAGCAGAACAGTACTAGTCTGATTAATAAGTAAGTAAGAAAGTAAGACAAGATACTTAATATTCAATTTAATAATTGCTCAAAAATAGGATCCACAAAATATATATTGCAAAATCTAACATTGAAAATCCTATTTTTTAATTCTTATTTCATGGACTATCATAATACCATTTAGAAAAACTAAGAATGATAATACCTTTTAGAAAAAAAAAGAATGATAATTGTTGGTCCCCACGCTAGTTTTTTTGTTTTTTCATACGGTCAGATTTAAACCCAGCCCCACAATTTTATGCTTTGTTTTGTTTGTTTGTTTTGTTGCTTCTCTCCCAAGTAAACAGATATGGTCATAGCACCTAATCACACTTTTTCCGGGACAAGCTTGAACAAGCGGTTAAACAGTACTTCGTGTAAATACTTTTGCTTGTAACTGACAACATCACAATTTTATGCATAATTCAATATAATCCCTATTGGTGTGACAATATATACTTAAGGAATAAAGAAACGCAACAGAAGGAAATATCATTTTTGCGTGTTTAAATGACGGTTTGGTGAAATCTCTTTTGAATTTTTTTAATTGAGTATTTATAGCATGTGATGAAATACCACAACGTCACTTTAACGCTACATTTTACGCTACAAGCTAAAAACCTATGCAAACGTAAAACGGGACGTTAACGTCAGAATAAAGACCAATAGCCTCCGTCTTGTCCATGCTTGGTTATTTGGCGTCGACTTGACAATGTGCAAATAAAACAAACGTCCAATCATCACCCAGGTGAACCGATGTCTAGATTTCGGAGGGTGTTGGCTATCGGAGGTAAACATTGAGATCATGGATGGATAGGGGTTGTATTTATCCGTTTTTATTTCATATTGAAAGTTTCTTGGGGACGAGAGCAGCAAACATGTGGCTTCTATATTGAGTGATAAGGACTCGGAATCTGTTAAATACTTTTGATCCATGTCTGTAGGATTCAGGGCGACTTTTCAAACGGCGAATGTGAATTTTTCAATGAAAAAAGGCTAGTGGTTTGATTTTTGCTGGACTTATATCAACCTTTGACACTAATTGCTTGTGTCGCTACCATTCTATATCATTCCCCTGCATGGCTTGTAAGTGCCATGTCCAAAACTGCTATTAAAACTTCAAATTTTGAAAATCGCTTACATTGCTATTCTTTTGATGGTTAGCAAAATGTTCAGAGGACTTACCTCCGAATGGAACGCTATCCATAAACATGACACCATCGTCATAAAATTGCAAAAAATAAGTGTTGTACACGTCTGTTTGAATTACATTGGGCTGATACATTCCAAAGAGAGGTTAACATTGCAGCGGTTGTTATGAATCAAGAAAAAAAAATAAGACATATAAATATTAACTGATGAATTCGAAATATTCGTTCAAATCACCGCATTTCCGAATTCAAATGCGATTTAAATTCAAACAGATTCAGTTCAAAAACATGCATTGCTTTCAGAATTCTTGTCATTCTATATACTTACGGCTTATATGTTGATTTTATTCCTTAATGTGGTTCATTTAATATAAAACCATCTCAAAGCAGACCATGTGCAGCCAAAAACTCCTTTGTTTACCTCCGGTAGCCAACACCCTCCGAGATTTGGACATGCGGTTTACCTGGGTGATATTCGTAATGCAGTCAAATATTGCGTCAAAACACGCTACTAGAATGGCAAGATACACAATTTGGAAGTGAATAAGCGATAATTATCACTTAGAGCCGTCGGGTATGTGTCGCTGGTGAATATACGGATAAGATAAACCTAGAGACATCAGAACATGCTTTCTTGGGAAAACTGACTTTTCAGATATCATAGAAATACGCTGGCATGGTGTTTATATTGACGTTAGCCAATCAAAATGCGGCATAATGCAAGTTAAAACACCTGATTACATGCCGAGAGTGAACACTAAACTTGTTAACTGTAACCTTAACTTTGTCACTGGACCATTTTATCATTGGAAAAATACATAAACATTATGGAAACCATTAAAACGTAGGATATCGAGTTTTGACGTCAGAATTGAGGTTTTCTGAAGTCAGAAGATCTCAAGTTATAATTCTTGAACAAAACGTCCTTGTAATGAATAAATCTCAAGCAGAAAAGAAAGTTTACGCGTTTCACGCAGTATTCAGAGTTGGCGTCAATGACGTTAAGCCGTTTCAGAATCCTACAGGAAGGTCGCCTTTTGATTATTTCCTTAATCATCAATCTATGCCAAGACTGTTTATATTAATAAACTGATGGTTGATTCAAACTTTGCTTTTATTGATCCTGTTTCAGCAGTTGACTGTGGGGGTCATGCTGGTTACGCGCATAACAAAATGATTATATAATCGATAATTACGTTGAACCTGCTGTAATTTGACGGACACATACTGCTCCCATGAATAATATCATTTGCACTAAAAACTTGCTTCAAATTGCATGCTTAGAATGACTCGAAGTGTTTGTTGCGTTTCTTTATTCCTTAAGTATATGTCGTTTTTATTATTTCATTTAATAGTATGAGGTATTTCAGTATTAAAACACTAAAAAGGGAAGAATAAACGTACTGAAAAATAGGTGCCTGTCCACGTTGCTTACTTTCGCTTGTGATCTATCTATCTGTTTTGGTACTGATGCATATATTTTGGACAATCTTATTTTACTTTAAATTAATCTAACATAAGAGTATTTGAACACTCTATTGATCCAAATTCTTAAACGGTCAAAAACAGGGGAAGTTAACATTCTAAAAGAATTTCTGAGTTATTTGATGCAAGAATGGTGCGCAGGGAAATAGCCGCATATGTCTTAAAAAGAACAGTCTCAACGAGACGGTTCCTTTAAGCACCCAAAACATATGTTTCGGATAAAAAGTTAGAAACGTAGTTTAACAGATAGGTCAAAATAAACAAAGACTTTTTCATAATTAAAAGTTTTATCCCATCCAATAGTTAAAACATGTGTGTTGAGTATTGAAAAGAGAAGGCTCAATAATATAAGACGGTTCTTTTGAACACCCAAATCACATGTGTCTGTTAAAACGATAGATATGTAGATTTGTAAACAGTTCCAGATAAACAAATACTTTTTCAACTTCACCCCATCAAGTAGTTTTCTGTTAAAACAGGTGTGGTGAGCATTTAAAAGAGCAGGCTCTATGAGACAGTTGTTTTGGGCACCCAAAACACACGTTTAAAGAGGCATAGTTTTGCAAAAGGGTCCAGATAAACACACATTTATTCACAAAGTGAAACCTCATCCCATTTCGTAATCTTAACATTTCTGCTGAGTGTTAAAAAGAACAGTCTCGACGAAATGGTTCTCACAAGCACACAAAACATGTTTCTGATCAAGAGTAAGAAACGTAGTTTAACAGATTGGTCAAGATACACAAATACTTGTTCATAATAGAAAGTTTTAGAAATGTGTTGAGTACTGAAAAGAGCAGCCTCAATAAGACGGTTCTTTTGAGCACCTAAACGCAAGTTTCTACAGTTGTTTTGCAAACAGGTCAAGATAAACAAGTACTTATTCAAAGATTGAACTTTTATCCCATGCAGCAGCTTTAAGCATGTGAGTTGAGTGTCCAGAAGAGCAGACTCAATGAGACGGTTCTTTTGAGCACCCAAAACAAATGTTGCTGGTGAAAAGTTAAAACAGAAGTTTGTAAACAAGTCCAGATAAACAATTACTTATTAATAGCCTTGCAGCAGTTTAAAGCATGTTGGTTGAGTGACCAGAAGAGCAGGCTCATTGAGACGGTACTTTCGAGCACCCAAAGCACATATTTTGATGAAAAGCGAAAACAGAAGTTTTATAAACAGGTCCAGATAAACAAACAATTATTTATAGGTTAAACTTAATCCCATCCACCAGTTTAAGCATGTGAGTTGAGTGTCCAGAAGAGCAGTCTCAATGAGACGGTTCTTTTGAACACCAAATACAGATGTTTTTGATGAAAAGGTAAAACTGAAGTTTTGCAAACAGGTCCAGATAAACAAATGTTTATTCATAGATTGAACTTTTATCCCATCCAGCAGTTTTTTTTTTGTTATCATGCGAGTTGCGTGTCCAGAAAAGCAGGCTCAATGAGACGGTCCTTTGGAGCACCAAAACACATGTTCTTGATGAAAAGATAAAAAAAATAAGATTTGCAAACATGTTCAGATTCATAGATTGAACTTTAATCCCATCCAGCGGTTTTTAGCATGTGAGTTGGATGTCCAGAAGAGCAGTCTCAATGAGACGGTCCTTTGATCATCCAAACACATCTTTTTGAAGAAAAGTTAAAACAGAAGTTTGTAAAGAGGTCCAGATAAACAAATACTTATTCATAGATTGAACTTTTATACCATCCAGCAGTTTTAAGCATGTGAGTTGAGTGTCCAGAAGAGCAGTCTCAATGGGACGGTTCTTTTGAGCACCCAAAGCACATATTTTGATGAAAAGTGAAAACAGAAGTTTTATAAACAGGTCCAGATAAACAAATACTTATTCATAGGTTAAACTTTAATCCCATCCACCAGTTTAAGCATGTGAGTTGAGTGTCCAGAAGAGTAGTCTCAACGAGACGGTTCTTTTGAGCACCCAAAACACATGTTTTTTTATGAAAAGTTAAAACAGAAGTTTTGCAAACAGGTCCAGATAAACAATTACTTATTCATAGATTGAACTTTTATCCAAACCAGCAGTTTTAAGCATGTGAGTCAAGTGACCAGAAGAGCAGGCTCAATGAGACGGTTCTTTTGAGCACCCAAAACACATGTTTTTTGATAAAAAGTTAAAACAGAAGTTTTGCAAACAGGTCCAGATAAACCACTTATCCATAAATTGAAAGTTCTATCCCTTCAGGCAGTTTAATCATGTGTGTTGAGAATTGAAAACAGCAGTCACAACGAGACGGCTCCTTTGAATACCCAAAACACATGTTTGTGTTGAGATGATAAAAGCATAGTTTTGTAAACAGGTCCAGTTAAACACACAATTAATCACAGATTGAAACCTTATCTCATTTTGGTTGTCCCTATATGCAATCGTCAGGCTTAGATAAAAAAAAGAACTGTAAGCAAATGTCACAGGCTGTATCTTCTGCATTTGAGCTGGCACGTGTGTTATTTGGTACTTGGGTATTTTCGAGCAACGAAGGCTCAGGCAAGACAGTCATTGTGGGGTGGGGGTTGCAGTCGACAAGGGGACAACATGTCAAGTTTTGTGCACCTGGCTGTGGAAAAGGTAATATTTTACTTAATGTTTACCCCTGAAAATATTCTCCGCTAGTTATTGTCACTAATATATCCATCTTCACATCAGCAATGTGAAGTTGGTTTGTTTTTCGTTTTTCGTTTTTCGTTATTCGCTTTTCGTTTTTCGTTATTCGTTTTACGTTTTTCGTTTTGACATTCAAAATCCTATTTTGACATTCGAAATCGCGCCGAATATCATATTTTGACATTCAAAATCCTATTTTGAAATTCGAACTGAGGCTGAATATCGTATTTTGACATTCAAAATCCTATTTTGACATTCGAACTGGGGCCAAATATCGTATTTTGACATTCAAAATCCCATTTTGACATGCATATTCGGGCCGAATAACGTATATTGACATTCAAAATCCTATTTTGACATTCGAAAACGGGCCGAATATCGTATTTTGATATTCAAAGTCCTATTTTGACATTTGGACTGAGACCGATTGTCGTATTTTGACATTCGAAAACGGGCCGAATATCGTATTTTGATATTCAAAGTCCTATTTTGACATTTGGACTGAGACCGATTGTCGTATTTTGACATTCAAAATTCTATTTTGACATTCGAACTGGGACCGAATATCGTATTTTGAAATTCAAAATCCTATTTCGACATTCGAACTTTGACCGAATATGTATTTTGATATTCGAACTGGGACCGAATATCGTATTTAGATATTCAAATTCCTATTTTGACATTCGAGATCTGGCAGAATATCGTATTTTGATATTCAAATCCTATTTCGACATTCCAATTCGAGCCAAAGGTAATTTGATATTCAAAATCCTATTATGACATTCGAACTTGGACCGAATATCGTATTTTGACATTCAAAATCATATTTCGACATTCGAAATGGGACCGAATATCGGATTTTGACATTCAAAATCCCATTTTGACATTCGAAATCGGGCCGAATGTCTTATTTTGATATTCAAATCCTATTTTGACATTCGAACTTGGGCGGAATATTGCATTTTGACATTCAAAATCCTATTTTTGACATTCGAACTGGGATCGAATATCGTATTTTGACATTCAAAATCGTATTTTGACATTCGAACTGAGGCCGAATATCGTATTTTGATATTCAAAATCCTATTTTGACATTCGAACTTGGGCCGAATATCGTATTTTGACATTCAAAATCCTATTTTGACATTCGAACTGGGACCGAATATCGTATTTAGACATTCAAAATCCTATTTTGACATTCGAAATCACGCCGAATGTCGTATTTTGATTTTCAAATCCTTTTTGGCCAATCGAATTCGGGCCAAATATAGTATTTTGATATTAAAAATCCTATTTTGGCGTTCGAAATCGGGCCGAATATCGTATTTTGACATTCAAAATCCTATTTTGACATTCGAACTGGGACCGAATATCGTATTTTGACATTCAAAACCTATTTCGACATTCGAACTGGGACGGAATATCGTATTTTGACATTCAAAATCCTATTTTGACATTCGAAAACGGGCCGAATATCGTATTTTGATATTCAAAATCCTATTTTGACATTCGAACTGAGACCGAATATCGTATTTTGACATTCAAAATCCTATTTCGACATTCAAAATGGGACCGAATATCGTATTTTGACATTCAAAATCCTATTTTGACATTCGAAAACGGGCCGAATATCGTATTTTGATATTCAATATCCTATTTTGACATTCGAACTGAGGCCAAATACCGTATTTTGACATTTGAAATCCTATGTTGACGTTCGAATTTGGGTGGAATATCGCATTTTGACATTCTAAGTCCTATTTTGACATTCGAACTGGGACTGAATATCGTATTTTGACATTCAAAATCCTATTTTGACATTCGAAATCGGGCCGAATATCGTATTTGACATTCAAAATCCTATTTGACATTCGAACTGGGGCCAAATATCGCATTTTGACATTCAAAATCCCATTTTGACATTCAAAATTGGGCCGAATATCGTATTTTAATATTCAAACTCCTATTTTGACATTCGAACTTGGGTCGAATATCGTATTTTGACATTCAAAATCCTATTTTGACATTCAAACTGAGGCATAATATCGTATTTTGACATTCAAAATCATATTTTTTACATTCGAAATCGGGCCGAATAGCGTATTTTGACATTCTAAATCCTAATTTGAAATTCAAATTGAGGCCAAAAATCGTATTTTGACATTCAAACTGAGGCCGAATATCGTATTTTGACATTTAAAATCCTATCCGTTACAATCTCCTCAACTTATTAAAATTTTGGGACTGCAAAGAAATGGCTTGCAACTTCGCAAACAGAAAAAAAATGAAAACAATCTTATTTGTATTCTGCATTTTTGATGACATAAACTTATACTTATGACTTATTGATATTCAGGTAGGGGCCTGACACTTTGGCTGTTTGTCGGGCCCACCGGGGTTTACCTGTTGGATTTCTTTTGCTCCGGTATTCAGTTTAATTTACTGTTGAGTCCTTATCCTTGCTTTATCTCCTTGTTATATCTTGATTTATATGTTTTAGGAGATGATGTATTGATAAGTTAGGGGTCTTTCATGCAAACCAAATATCTATGTGTCTTGATCCACATCTGAATTAAGGGTGAGGTTGGCGCCGTTAAAGCGGTTTAAGCCCTCCAGTAAAATATTTTACTGACCGTTCCAAGGCGGTACTTCTTTTGTGGATCTTTTATGTTTTTGTTCTGTCTTGTGTTTGCTATGTTTTGTGCGCGTCTGTTTATATGTGCTTTGTGGTCACCTGCTGGGAAAGGGCTGACCTCTTGGCTCTCGTTTGTGGTGTCTTCTGTGAGTTTGTCACTTTCCCATTGGTATCCTGGGTCAGGTGTGGTACTTGATTGTATCGATTCCTGATCTTTGCACCATTACTTACTTTTAAATAGCGCACTAATTAGTATGTCAACATAAAAACATACTGACTAGCTAGAAAGTATCTGGTACTAAGCTAGTTTTCTAATCTATAGGCTCTATTGGAGAATACCAAAAACAATTTAAAACATCACCATGGAAATATAAAGCTGTAAAGAACTTGATAAAAATGGATAAAAGTAAACCAATATATAATTTATGCCCTTGTCGACTGCAAGTACCCGCGATGACTGCATTGTTGAAGTTCCGAAGTTCTTAGGTAATCAAGAAAATAAGCAGTAGTATTATACCTGTCTATAGATAGTTGTAATCAAGACAATGCCTCATTCACTGTCATCTGTTGAAACCTCTGCTAAGTAGTGTTCATGCACTTTCCCGAAATCTGAATACAAAAAGTACAACGTATTAAAAGAAGCAGACGTTTTTCAAATGTCTTTAAATGTCTTAATAAATGCCTGTAAATGTATGGACAAGTAGGAAGTATAAATTATATTAGTTGAATGCACAGCTGTACATTAATCTACCATTTTTAAGTTGAATGTGTAGCTATAAATTAATCTACAACTTATCAGTTTAACCCACAGCTGTACATTTAACTACAAAATATCAGTTGAACGCACAGCTGTAAATTAATCTACATGTTAGCAGCTGAATGCGCCGCTGTACTTTTATCTACCAGATATCAGTTGAATGCACAGTTGTGCATTTATCTATCAGATATCAGTTGAATGTGCAGCTGCATATTGATCTACCAGATGTTAGTTGAATACACAGCTGTGCATTAATCTATCAGCTATCAGTTGAATGAGCAGCTGTATATTGATCTACCAGATATCAGTTGAATGAGCAAATTTACAATAATCTACCAGTCATCAGTTGACCACATAGCTGTACATAGTCTGCCAGTTGTCAGTAGAATGCGCAGCTGTACTAAAATCTTCAGTTATCAGTTGAACAGTTGTACATTAATCTACCTACTATCAGTTGATCACACAACTTTACGTAATCTACCAGTAATTTGTTGATTGCTCTGCTGTACACTATTCTATCGGTTGTCTGCTGAATGTGCAGCTTTACATTAATATACACGCTTTCAGTAAGATGCTCAGGTTTACTCTTATCTACCAGCGATCAGTTGAATTCGCAGCTGTTATAATATACAAGTTATCAGTTGTACTCACTGCTGCACATTAATCTACCAGATATCAGTTGAATGCGCAGCTGTACATTAATCTACCAGGTGTCGGTAGAATGTGCATCTGTATATTGATCTACAAGTTATCAGATGAATGAACTGATATACTTTAATCTACCAGTTATCTGTTGAATGTGCAGCTCTACTTAAATCTACCAGTTATGAGTTGAATGCGACGCTGTGTATTAATCTACCAGTTATTATTTGAATGTGCAGCTGTACATTAATCTGCAGTTATCAGTTGAATGCGCAATCGTACACTAATGTACCAGTTATAAGTAGAATGCGCAGCTATACATTAATCTACAATGTATCAGTTGAACTCACAGCTGTGCATTGATCTACAGTTATCAGTTGTTTGATTAAATGTTTGATCCCATGACTCTGCCATGCTGTTTCTGCCTTTGAAGAGTGTTTAGGATTCAAATAATAGCTTAGTCATTTTGTTCGAACACATATAACGAAAATTCAATTAAGTCCTTATAAGGAAGATGAGGAACGCAGAAAGCGCTTATAAGTTATGTTCATAATTTGGTATGGTAATATATATTACAGGTTGTTACAGGATATCTCCATGGTTTACAGAGTGCAACCATACCTTATTTGACGCAGTTTCAATTGTCTTTTAAGATGGGATATGTCTGCACGATACCCAAGGGGGTGGGATGGAACAGGACCTTACTCAGTTTCCAGGCCTGATACTATGAATCTTACAAAAGGATAGACATTGTATGTGAGGTTGACTTGAATAAAGACTGGGTTTGAATATTTATATTTAATAGGAACATTTAATTAATTGTCTCATTTAAACTAAAAACTATTATTATTATTATTATTATTATTATTATTATTATTATTATTTGTTTATGTATTTCTAAACAATCTAGTGTTATATGCATTAGGAAATATGTGATAAAGAAGAGTATTTATAACAGCTGTAGCACAAGTCCATGTGCTTGTTATCAGCAATGACTATATGAGCCACGACATGAGATTTCAAACAATGTGGTATGTGCGCCCAGCAAAGGCTCAGACCAGCCTGCGCATACACGCAGACTGATCAGAGCCTTTGATAGGCGCTTGAATATTTTATGAATATTAAGCTACTGACTGAACATCATTAGAGTTTCTAATCTTAAAAGGAGGCTGCACAGACTCTCCTGAGAGTATTCATGTCAAAATGCCACATTGTTGGAAATCTCATGTACACTGATGCCTAACTCCGTCACAACGATTTTCGGATTTTCGCTGATAGGTCGTCGCGAAACAATTCGGAAAACGGAAAGACAGAAAAGACGTAAATAATTTATTTAACCGTTTAATGATTTATAAACGTCAAATATGTGCTTTTATTGTTTGAAAACTGCCTGATGTATTTACCACTTCAAGTTTCTAAGTTGTTTATCGTTTCTAACTGAAAATCGCAACACAATCATACTCACTGCATTTGCACAGAATTGTGTTGGTTTGGACAGCGATCCGAGTTTGGGTGTCATGGTCTGTTTAAGATAATGTCACAGCTTGGTTGAGACGTGTAAAATGCCAAGTAAATGCATTTTCTCTACTTAAGCTTCATATTGCTCTTTAACTCATAGTTTCCAGTTAAATAACTCAAAATTATGAGTAAATAAATATTGCATAAAAAGCTGTGTCGCATGTAATAACAAAAGTATGTCCTAATTAGCATAAACCAATGCATCATACAAGGCAGGTCACATGCCGTTGATGATCTTTTTTTGTTATCATGTGGTTTATGGACCATCGCAAAAATGACGTCATCAAAAGAAACGTGCATAGAGGTGAACATAATTAAGTACGTTAAAATGGTTTAAAAAATTGCTCTGGATTAGGCGTTTTTCTCATGCTCTTGTGTTTATATACGCTATACACAAAATGAAAATTTCCAAACTTTTTTGTCCAAAAATTCCCAGCGAAAATGGCTTTATGCAATAATCTGATAATAGCTATGAAACGTGCTTTACTTCTACATTAACATCTTCTAGGCCCCCTGGGGGTTGTCAAAACCCTAAATTTTCATGCTCAGGTTTCAACGACACTCTTGGGATCCAACAGAATTTAATGTAAAGAAAATCATGTTTGATCCCTATATCATTATTACTTGTGTGACATTCCATACAAACTTCCTCATCGAATACTGCAAACCCCATCCTCCTGGCAAAAATTTCTTGATTCATACATGTGAGTCATTCATATAAATATTTCAATTTGAAAATAAAGGAATAGCCTGAGCAGTTACACTTTTCGCGGGGATCTAAACTCATTGAGACAATGCAATGTACTTTCATCTACTTCCATGCAACACGTTCACTACACCTATTGCAGTGGCAGTTCAGCTGCCACCACATTGGATGTAAAGTAACACTTATTTCACTGTGTATTTGGTTATTTCCTATTCCCTGAAGAAAAAAAATCAGATGATATACTGGCTCTTGCTAGCCTGCACTTTTGGAGCTGACTCATCTGATCCTCGGCTGCTCACAGGTATACGCAAAGTACCAATTTAATCTCATGATTTGAAAATTTGAAAAACATTTTCTAAGGATATATTTGTCATTAATTCATATAATTCAACTTGAATTGTATGATTGGTCAGAATTCAAGCACAATAATAACTTTAACTCAAACCTTTCATGGGCCGGTTGGTACCTGAATGTTATCTTTTAGCTGGGCCAATTCTGGCTTAACTATTGGTTTTCCTTATCTCAAATTGTCAGTGAATTGTGTGTCCTTTTATTTTCTTTTTCATTTATATCAGTATGATAACATGATTTGTTTTCTTTAATGATGCATTGCAAAAGTTAGGAAGCCTCCATACCAGCTGAACGATTTGTTTGTAAAGATTTGGATAGTACAATAGCTGCCCTTTCCCAATATCCTTAGCTGCTAGTTTTAAAGTAGTTATTCTGTTATTGTTTATCCATTGTTTGATGTTGCTCCCATTAAATGTGTTTGTGTTTGTAACTTGATTTGTAGTGTAGTTCATGGTGTGGGTCTATTTTAGCAATTATATAGCAGGTGATAGCTTGTTGCTTAAGTTTAATTGTATTGTGGCTGTCTTTATTCTACGGCTCTTTCTCGTGATCCAGTGAGTTGGTCTGCCTTCAGTGATTGTGACGTTTCCTAGATATACTCAGTTGTTGTACATTTATGCAGACACTTTCTGTTTTCCTTCTACAAAGTAATAGTCAAGCTATCAATTTAAAGGTGGACCAAACAGTGTTCATTTTAATGTTGTTTTGATAAGATTACAAGGAAAATCAATATCAGGCAGTTTTAAAATTGTCTTAAATAAACCGTGACAGTTCAACAAAACCGTGACATTGTATCAACCAAACCGTGACATTACATTTTTTTTGGTATTTTATGCGATTTTACAACAGATGTGCACAAGATATTAAATATAACTTTTATATGAATCTATAAAATCATGCTTCCAGGTTAAAATATTCTTATTTTACTAGTCCTACTTATGAAAACGCCTAGGAAACCTTATTGCCAATAAACACAATGATATTGTAATTGCTGAGTAAAATAGCTATGAATATTTTTGGTTAGCTGTCCGTTATCACTTTTAAAACGATATCGACGATACGGGATAAAAAGAAATGCTTTACCATAATTGTTTCAACCTATTGTGTATCCTGGCATATTTTCGCTTAAAGTCCGTGACGTTGTCTTAAAAGTTTCGTCACAGTTGTAAGTGAAAATTCGTGGCAGATCAGCGAAAATCCGAAATTCGTTGTGACGGAGTTGGGCACCAGTGATATCGAGGCTCATATTTTCTAAGGATTAGGCACCAGAGGCTAGAGATTTATGGGAAAGCATGTGAACAATAAAAAAAATAACACCCTTTACCTCGCGCATTTATTATGTCATGTAATATATGTAACATCCTTAAATAAGTGCTCTGAATTTGAAACTCTATAATTATCTATTATATTAGCAAGATAGTCCCAAAAAATGTAAGATGTCCAACAGTGTCAAATGTTTATATATCTTTTCTTCAATAATAGATATCAAAATTGAACTGTTCAAAGCTTTGTTTACGAATTTCCCCATTCGAAAAATCGTGCTTGATTCGAAACAAATTCCTAATGCATTTTTGGACATCGTATCTGAATCGTAATCGATTCGGAGGCGTTCTTAGGCATTCGTAGCTACTCTGAATACCCCTATTCCACACAGGCACCGAATCCCACGAATTGCCACGAATTGACAAATATTTGGGTTCTTGGCTGAAACGTAATCTTAATTGAATCGCACAGTCCGTAGCCAGTTCTTGCAATTCGTAGGTCTATCGGAATTCGGCTCAAAAGTTTTGAACTGTTCAAAACTTTAGCCATGAATTCCCTGATTCGAAAATTTGTGTTTGATTCGTAACAAGTTCCTAATGCATTCTTGGACATCGTAACTGAATCGTAATTGATTCGGAGGCGTTCTTAGGAATTCGTAGCTACTCTTAGCTCGGGAGATTAAGACAAGCAATAAAACAAAGGTTTTCCCTTAAACCCCCATTCCACTGGACGGCGATTCCGCTACGATTCGAAATTTTGGCCAAAAATGACACGAATCGTAACAGAAACGACAAGAGCGCAGTAGAAGCGCAGTAGAAGCGCCAAGGTCGTAGTAGAAGCGTATCGGAATTCCAGATTCTATATAATGGGTTGAAACATTTACAATTTCTCACGAATCCTTACATTTATCTATTCTTGATGATTCGGGGGATTCGTGTTCTGTTTGGAATAGGGTCATTATGTCATTTTAATGGCAACGTACGAGTCATCCAAGTTACATAGTACGTTTGTTGCTTGGCAGCAACAAAAGACTAAAAATACATGCGTGGCCAGTTCAGTATTGGTAGTCACCATGGCAAAAGAGTAAGATTCTACTAATACTTATATATTTTTTCCTGTCGTTTCTGTAAGTTAATATCATTCAAGTTGTTTTAAGGGAAATTGAGGGTAATGATTCCCACAATAAAATCTTTTCTAATTCTTTGCATACAGTTTGTTTCATGCTCAGAGTTAAAATAAGATATTAGGTGTGCTATTTTTTTTATTTTTTTTTTTTTTTTTTTTTTTGGAAAAAAATAGTCCAGAATCCTTCCTTTATGTAGAATGACTCATACGCTGAAACCTAACGCGAAACCAAAAACATGCACGAATTGGATTTTTTTTGTTTCAGTTTATATACTAGCCAAAAGTTCTAACCGGCCACCTGCATTTTATGAGGGTCTAGATGGGGTATAATGATTAGTGAATAATGGCCCTTTTTTATAATGAATAGTGAATAATGAGCCAAAAAAATGAATAGTGAATATTGAGGGCCTAAAAAATAATGAATAATCCTATTTTTTAATGAATTGAAGAAAAAAATAATGAATAGTGAATAATCAGATTTCTTTGCCACCCTTTTAACTGTTAATGAATAAATGGTCTTATTTTAATGAATAACCCAAAATTTTAATGAGATGAATAATGGGCTAAATTTTTAATGAATAGTGAATACCAGACCCCCCCCCCCCCATCCAGACCCTCTTTTATTTATTTTCTTTAAAACGTAAAATGACATGACTACTATTTTTGTGTCTGGAAATAGCCAGACGTGTCATGTACCATAGACAGTAAAGATATTGACAAAATGTTCTACAGTACATGCAGGATGCCAATTTGAAAAGCGGTACCCCCACTTCCAAAATTCGCATTTTGGCTTAATTTGTGAGTCATGGCTTTTTGAAATAACCCCCTTTCAGACGCAAAATGTTTTCATTTCAAAAGCCGAACTCATATTGAACACCTAAGTGCTGATATAAACACGCCATCTGCATGAGTGTCATTGCTATTGGCCAAAGTGTCAAAAATTACCCCACCATCCAATGCAAATTCTTGTGAATTTTGAAAATGAGGATACACGTATTCGGCAAAGCCTCCCGGATACAATTTAACGACTTTTTCTAAGCCGTTTTCTGATATCGTTTACTGATAGGCTGGCCTATTTGCGACTACAAATGAAATTGATATAGTGCTTATAGCTTTTCAGAAAATTGGTAAAAACACACGTGGCCGGTTAGAACTTTTGACTAGTATATGCGAAAGGCCTTGTCGAAACGAAACAAAGTAAATCGGTTTGGTTTTCGGTTTCGTTTCTTTTTAGGCATATTTGTGAGATGTCAATACTTTGAATGATCGTTAAGCATGCAAAATGTAATAAAAACATGGCCATGTGTCAAACGCCCTGTTACTATGGCACCTGAACAATCACAAACACACTAGCTCTATTCCTGAATTGCTAAGATGCGATACTCATATTATGATGACTCACACAGATTTTCAGACTATGAAGAAAGTCTCATTAAATATTGGATGACCCTCGTATACAAAAATATAACGTGTTGTCGGGATCCGTTTCTTAATTGGACCATGTGACTGCAATATCGAAACTCCGCCCACTGAGGGCAGGAAGATTGGTAAAGATAGGTATTACTGGATATATGCATAGCCGCGCCTCAAACACCTTTTTCATTGGTTCATATGATATTGATTGTAAAATCGTATCGAGTGAACGTTTTATAAGAAGAAAATATTACTGTCCACAAAAATTAGGGGATAAGAAATGAGACTCCTAATATCGTGTAAACAATTTTGTCTTTTTATAAAGAAATATGTAAGCCATTGTTCCTGCATAATTTGAGAACTAAAAATTGAGTATTGTGACCTTAAGGGCGTGCCAAAGAAACTGAGGATCGCGACCCAAATTTCACAAAAAATTGACATGCTTTCGATAATGCATTCTAACGATGCATTTTAGATATCTTTATTTTAAAGATTTTTTTCGCGTACCATAATATGAGATAGGGCGGTGACATAGCGTAAAGAAGTGACATGATTCACTAAAAATTGACAGAATTTAGCCATGTAGGAAAAATAAATCAAATCAAATTCTAAACATAAAATATAACGAATAACGGATAAGTGGAAAGTAAATAAAATCTTCCGTTCCCTATTATCGAACGACATACATCTTGGGTGAATAATTTAGATTTCCCCGATGAGGCGCTTTAAAAAGGTAAGGTTTGATATGGCAGTATAAACTTTGATCAGATTGCAGGCTAACCTGTTCTTATGTTGTAATGTTAAAAGTGAACTTTATACTATTAAAAAAGTTGTATCATTTATTTATTTATTTATTTATTTATTTATTTATTTATTTATTTATTTATTTATTTATTTATATACATTATCTAATGAGGGTAAATCACTTTTAGCTAATATAAAACTATTCTACCATGTGTCCCTCAGTAACACACGCAACATATATACATAAAAAAAATAATTCACATGACATATCTAAAAATGATAAAACCTATACTACCATAAGCACAGTTTATTAGCAAAATTTGTGGAAACATAGATAGCCCAAAATGGGATGCGGATATTTCTCATAAGTATAACCGATGAGTTCATGCAAATTTTTATGCTGGTGCCAAAATGACCCAATATGTTTTCTCAAACTTCTTTGAACTACTCCTGCAACCTCTCTACCAAACACATAACCTTTGTTTGAAATTTTAGCAACCCCCTAAATATCTCCAATTCTGTACCTGACCCAAAAATGCATAGAAATGACCCCTATCTATAGTTCAATTGTGTGATGACACCAAAAAAATATTCATAAAATCTTCATACCCCGAAAAATATTGAATCATCTGAAATATATTGAAATTCAAAATGTTGAACCCAAGAAATGGCCCAAGACTACGTATGTATAAAAATATCCGAGTACCACCCTGGGCTTGGCTTGTGTTATAAGTATGATTGTCATGCTGGGTTAATTGCGTAATTCGACCACTACTGTTTTTAAACGGCATTTATTTGGATGTTTTGTCCTTTATTTTTAGAGTAAATGTTGCTTAATTTTTCGCATAGACCGAGCTTGCTTTTGCCAGCCTTTCGGCTTTGAATTTTGCTTTAAAAATCATTTATTATTCAGTACATTATGATAATAATGAAATATTTTAACTTGTTTGTTAAATATGGGAAGTTCAAATAAATTTAACCCTGCATGACAATCATATTTATAACACACATAAGAAAAACATCAAGCCGCCAAGACTGCGACATATTGTTGGCTTACCATGCACATTTAAGACATATATAACTAGGCGAAAACTAACCCTTTGTTTACTAATGGATTGTTACCTCTGGTTTGATACTATAAATTTGGAATAGTCCATTGTAAATATCTAGGGTGTCAGGTTATATATATATATTTAAAAAAATATTGTATTCTTCTGTCTGAAGTTCAATTACCTTTACTAACAGTAAAGACCCTGATGAAATGCAGCATTTCATCTGGGTCTTCAGTGTTTACTAAAGTACTTGTCCAAATACAATGGGTTAATACAAAATATGTAATATTGATATTGACAATGCACGGTTAAATGGGTGATATCAACAGGCCGCGTGGAAACCAAACTTAGTTACATTCGGAAAACGAAGGCACAGAAAAGCCTGTGCAACCGTGCAGTATGACAATTGTCTTTACCAGGCTTTGTAAACTGATAAGTATAGAAGCCAGAAAGTGAGTATGGCAAGAAAAATGCCACGATCACAGACTCCAGACCAACCCAAGGCACCGCGAGGAAGAGATTTTTCCATGATGCTCTACTATGACTTCTTTTTCCACGCTGCTGCGCTATTTCTACCTTTTCCTTGATGCTACACTTTGGCTATTTTTCCACGCTCCTGCGTCATGTCTACTTTTTTCATGCTGCTGCGCTATGTCTACCTTATTCATGCTGCTGGGCTATGACTACGTTTTCCACGCTGCTGCGCTATATCTACCTTTTCTATGATGCTCCACTATGACAATTTTTCCTACACTGCTGCGCTATGACTACTTTTTCAACGCTGCTGCGCTTTGTCTACTTTTACCACGCTGCTGCGCTATTACCCCCTTTTCAATGATGCTCCACTATGTCTACTTTTTCAACGCTGCTGCTCTATGACTACTTTTTCGACACTGCTGCGCTATGTCTACCTTTTCCATGATGATCCACTATGACTACTTTTTCCACGCTGCAGCGCTATGACTATCTTTTCCTAGCTGCTGCGCTATGTCTACCTTATTCATGCTGCTGTGCTTTGACAACCTTTTCTATGATGCTCCAATATGTCTCCTTTTCCCACGCTACCGTGCTATGACTACTTTTTAAACGCTGATGCGCTAAATCTACCTTTTCCATGATGCTCCACCATGCCTACTTTTCCCACGCTGCAGCGCTATGACTACCTTTTCCACGCTGCTGCGCTAAATTTACCTTTTCCATGATGCTTTACTATGACTACCTTTTCAACGCTGCTGCGCTGTCTTCCTTATTCATGCTGCTGTGCTATGACTACCTTTTTTCATGATGCTTCACTATGTCTCCTTTTCCCACGCTGCTGTGATATGACTCGGTTTTAAACTCTGCTGCGCTATGTATTCCTTTTTCATGATCCTCTACTATGACTACTTTTCCATACGGCTGCGCTATGACTACTTTTTCATAGCTGCTGCGCTATGTCTACCTTATTCACGCTGCTGTGCTATGACTACCTTTTCCATGATGCTCCACTATGTCTCCTTTTTCCACGCTGCTGCGCTGTGACTACTTTTCCAAGCTGCTGTGCTAGGTCTACTTTTTACACACTGCTGCGCCATGACTACCTTTTCCATGATGCTCCACTATGTTTACTTTTTCTACGCTGCGGCGCTATGTCTACCTTTTCATGATGCTCCACTATGTCTCGTTTCTTTAAGCTGCTGCGCTATGACATCTTTTTCAACACTGCTGCGCTATGTCTACCTTGTTCACGCTGCTGTGCTATGACGACCATTTCCATTATGCTCCACTATGTCTCCTTTTCCACGCTTCTGTGCTATGTCTCCTTTTTCCACGCTTCTGTGCTATGACTACTTTTTGAAAGAGGCTGCGCTATGTCTACTTTTTCCACGCTGCTGTGCTATGTCTACCTTTTCCATAATGCTCCACTAAGACTACTTTTTTCCACGCTGCTGCGCTATGTCTACCTTATTCACGCTGCTACGCGATGACTACGTTTTCTACGCTGCTGCGCTCTGTCTACCCTTTACTTGATGCTACACTATGACTACTTTTTCCATGCTGCTGCGATATGACCACTTTTTCAACGCTGCTGCCTATGTCTACCTTATTCACGCTGCTGTATTATGATAAACTTTTCCATGATGCTACACTATGTTTCCTTTTTCCAAGCTGCTGTGCTATGACTACTTTTAAACGCTGCTGCGCTATGTCTACATTTTCATGATGATCCACTATGACTACTTTTTCCACACTGCTGCGCCATGTCTACCTTATTCACGCTGCTGCGCTTTGACTACGTTTTCAATGCTGCTGCGCTATGACCCTCTTTTCCAAGATGCTCTGCTATGTCCACCTTTTCCACGCTGCTGCGCTATGTCTACCTTTTCCATGATGATCCACTAAGACCACTTTTCCACGCTGCTGCGCTATGACTACCTTTTCAACGCTGCTGCGCTATATCTACCTTTTACTTGATGCTCCTCTATGACTTAATTTTCAACGCTGCTGCGCTGTGTCTTCCTTATGAACGCTTCTCTGCTATGACTTCCTTTTCCATGATGCTCCACTATGTCTCCCTTTATCACGCTGCTGTCCTAATACTACTTCTTAAACTCTGCTGCGCTATGTCTTTCATTTCCATGATGCTCCACTATTACTACTTTTCCATGCTGCTGCGCTATGACTACTTTTTCATAGCTGCTGCGCTATGACTACCTTTTCCATGATGCTCGACTATGTCTCCTTTTTCCACGCTGCTGCGCTATGACTACTTTTTCAACACTGCTGCGCTATGCCTACCTTATTTACGCTACTGTGCTATGACAACCTTTTCCATGAGGCTCCAGTATGTCTCCTTTTTCCACGCTGCTGTGCTATAAATATTTTAAACGCTGCTGCGCTGTCTACCTTTTCCATGATGATCCACCATGACTACTTTTTCCACGCTGCTGCGCTATGACTACCCTTTCCACGCTGCTGCGCGATATCTACCTTTTACTTGATGCTCAACTATGACTACTTTTTCAACGCTGCTGCGCTATGTCTTCCTTATTAACGCTGCTCTGCTATGACTTCCTTTTCCATGATGCTCCACTATGTCTCCTTTTACCACGCTGCTGTCGTATGACTACTTCTTAAACTCTGTTGCGCTATGTCTTTCTTTACCATGATGCTCCACTATTACTACTTTTCCACGCTGCTGCGCTATGACTACTTTTTTATAGCTGCTGCGCTATGACTACCTTTTCCATGATGCTCCACTATGTCTCATTTTTCCACACTGCTGTGCCATGACTACTTTTTTATAGCTGCTGCGCTATGACTACCTTTTCCATGATGCTCCACTATGTCTCCTTTTTCCACGCTGCTGCGCCATGACTACTTTTTTATAGCTGCTGCGCTATGACTACCTTTTCCATGATGCTCCACTATGTCTCCTTTTTCCACGCTGCTGCGCTATGACTACTTTTTCAACACTGCTGCGCTATGCCTACCTTATTCAAGCTACTGTGCCATGACAACCTTTTCCATGATGCTCCACTATGTCTTCTTTTTCCACGCTGCTGTGCTATAAATATTTTAAACGCTGCTGCGCTGTCTACATTTTCCATGATGATCCACCATGACTACTTTTTCCACGCTGCGCTATGACTAATTTTACTTGATGCTCCACTATGTCTACTTTTTCCAAGCTGCTGCGCTATGACTACTTTTCTACGCTGCAGCGCTATGTGTACCTTTTCCATGATGCTCCACTGACTAATTTTTTCCACGCTGCTGCGCTATGATTACTTTTTCCACGCTGCTGCGCTATGTCTATCCTTTACATGATGCTACACTATGGGTACTTTTTCCACGCTGCTGCACTATGACTACGTTTTTCCACGCTGCTGCACTTAGTCTAATTTTTCCATGATGCTCCACTATGACTACTTTTTCCACGCTTCTACGATATGACCACTTTTTCCACGCTGCTGCGCTATGTCTACCTTATTCACGCTGCTGCGACATGATGTGATAGTAGTGTTAAGTAAAAATTAAGCAGTCGAAAAAAAATTCTGAAAACTAATTAAATTTTCAAAATGGCGGCTAAATGTTGGCCATATTGAATTCTATAAATGTCCATTACTTGCCCATTTTTCGACCGATTTTGATGATGCTTGTATCGAAATTCATGGCTCATAAAGCTCTTTCTGATAAAACATACTTATTTTTAGGGTTGCTGTCCTCATAAAGCCATTGCAGCTTTAATTTCTACGAGAAACGCAATGAATAAGGTATCAGCCCATGCGAGCTTAAACTCGCGGCGAAACGCCAAGAAATACCTCCATGAATTTTCTCGCTGCTCTGTCTTTTTCGCACTAATTTTTTTGCGGCGAATCGAGATTTTTACATTTATTATTATTATTATTATTATTATTATTATTATTATTATTATTATTAATATTATTATTATCATTATTAATATTATTATTTCTGTTATTATGTTCCTAGAATGTACATCTATCAATACTAAGATTGATCAAATTTCTATCAAGACCATGAAATTACTGATGCAGCGTCTGCAGCAGACCCGTTTCATAAAAGTGAGCCAAGACGACTGATTTTCCCGTCCCATATCAGACTGATGAGGTGATGTTATAAATCAATCATGATTAATAGTATTAATTTATTTAAATAGTATTAGTGTCAAAACCATAAAATTGAATTTTCTTATTTTAACAAATTTTAGAAGAAATGAGTTGTTTAAAAACACAACTCTTTTTAACGACTTAATAAGAGTTAAAAGAATTTTATCTGAAAGAGTAAGAAAATGAAGGATTTTTTTTATTTCTAATCCAAAAACAGCATTTTTGTAACTTGGATGGGGTCAAAAGGTCAGACCATTTTCTTTTTTAGATATAGCCACGTTTTATATCAAACTAAAGGGAATTGAAGAGAGCACCATGAATGAAACTATTGTTTTCTTACTCGACCTCCTGGATGTGGTCAAAAGATCATTTTTTTCTGAAAGTGGTAGTGTCGGATATCAAATTCAAGTTAAAGATGTGTAGACCAACATGCAAACTAAAACATTGCCCTTGTACACACCCTGACCTCTGGGGTTGGGTTGAAAGGTCAGATATTGAAATTGTGCAGATAAGTACCGTATATATTTTTTATTAAACTAAACGCTTAGATTTACTTTAGTTGGGTTTTGTTATGATCTGAATAATATCCAAAGTGGACTAAGGGTCTAGATAAATGGGGTTTATGTGTTGTGATTTATTTTTCTAAGGACGATATAAATATCGACGATTCAAGGCAACAATTATCCCTCTTAGAACTGCATCAAATGATATCAATTCTAGGGATATATTCAGTTGCATTATTTTATGCAAAATCAAAATGCTCCCTAGTGTGCGTGCGTGCGTGCGCGCGCGCGCGTGTGTGTGTGTGTGTGCTGATATTACTAGAAGCCAAATCCACACGAATAATAAAAGACATCTATGGCGTTCCATAGAATGCCATTTTAAAGAAAGCGCGCTATTGGTAACTCTTGTTGACGTAGAAAAAAAAATCAATAATAATAAAGCTGATAAACCGATCTTAACAAATCATGTTAGGGGACTAGTGCAAACTTAACAAGCCTACTAGATCTTTTTATATTGAACGGCCGAAAATGACAGTTTTGTCCTAAACTTAGTCTTTTCAAAACGTTTAAGCCCAAGCATTGTGCCTTCTTAAAAATAGATTTAAGTAGGCTAATAAATTCTTGTATTTGACTTTTTCGTTCCAGTGAATTGTTACATTTTCACATTTCGAACTAAGTATATCCAATGCATAATGTAAATGAACAGGGTTACTTTTTGCGGGTTTTAAGCAAGCGTTCTCACTCTTAGAGAACCACTGTACTCGAACAGCGCAGTCATCGCGTGGTGGTTGCAGTCGATGAGTGCACAAAATAGTGTACCTAGCTGTTAAAAAAGGTAATATTGTACCTAGCTATTAAAAAGGGTAATATTTTGGTTAATAGTTTACTTCTTACTTAGTTTTCCCAACACGCAATGACTGCAATCCTTGAGTACAGCGGTTCTATAGCGTGGTTTTATGTGCATTAGACAGTGATCTATTAGCATGATTAAAATGTGTGTGTGTGTGTGTGTGTGTGTGTGTGTGTGTGTGTGTGTGTGTGTGTGTGTGTGTGTGTGTGTGTGTGTGTGTGTGTGTGTGTGTGTGTGTGTGTGTGTGTGTGTGTGTGTGTGTGTGTGTGTGTGTGTGTGTGTGTGTGTGTGTGTTATAACTAGATTTAGATCTATTTAACTAAATGTAAATCAGAAATAAATAGGGATTTACTTACACCAAAGACCATGGCTCGAGAAAAAGAGCCCTACGAATTTGAGGTAGCTTCGCGGTACTCTCATCACAGGAAATCCCTCTTTTTCCACCATGCCATCTACAATGCTTGAAATTTCCAGATATAAGTCAGACATGCAACAGTCTGTGTCAACTGAATTTATAGCCTGGGTGCACGCCTCTAAGAAAATCGTTGCAAAGAAGCATTTTTCATGCAAGGTCTTACACATGTATTTTTCGCATTTTGTCATGTTTTTAATATAATTATCACTACCTTTCTTAATAAAAGATCTCAACATTTCCTGCACCATGACGATTTCTTGAGCAAGGCTAAACTTTTTCCCGTTCACTTCTCTACTTCTTAATTCTCTTAACATCGACATTTTGGTTAGAACCACGAGGCTTCTTGCGAGGGTTCTACATGAAGTTCTGTAATTTGGATTGTTATTATGTTCTTGGCCTATCTAAGTTATTTCTATTCGAATTGTTTTGACCTTTAAGTAACTTTTTGGCTCTTATAAATGGACTGCCAAGAGAACGACTGCATCCAAGTCAGTATCCATTGCTTGGCTATCAATTTTATAATACAAAACTTGATATTTAGTAGATCAATGGCCAAATGAACGTTTTTCACCATTATATGGTTATTTTTCAAAAATCATTGTTTTCATCTTTTCACTTTATAAACTTAAACCTTTTTAATATTTTTCACATACGTACAAGTACATATACTAACATGTGTGTGTGTGTGAGAGAGAGAGAGAGAGAGAGAGAGAGAGAGAGAGAGAGAGAGAGGGAGATTTGATATATGTTTGTAAAAAGTGAAAGACCATGCCCTTGATCAACACGTTAGGTATACTCTCTCTCTCTCTCTCTCTCTCTCTCTCTCTCTCTCTCTCTCTCTCTCTCTCTCATATTGACTCCTGTTGACCATCTTGTCCAGTATAAGCTCGACCCATTGGCCCTGGTGAGCTCTTGCCACGCATCTCCCCAAACACACAATTACAAATACAAACGCTATGCTTCTTTAAAGTAAAGGACGATTTAAGGTAAGTATTAATACTTCAACATTAAATGTCCAGGATCGATGCAGTAGTCTACCTACGGTTAAAGATACCATTGGGCGATGAAACTATTTTGATCACGTTATTTTTCGCATCCTGAAAAATCAAAACCTTACTTAACTTTAAGGAGGCATTGTAATTTGGGGCTCAGATCGCCACTAAATTAGGAGACAGAAGTTGAGCTGATCAGTGGACGTTAAGCGGACAAAGCGGCCTTTCTGGACTCTACCAACTCATCAACTTAATTCATGAATATTCGTTCCCAACAATGATCAAGTTGCCTTTGATCAATAACACTCAGGTGAGTATTTGTCCCCCACCCCTCCCCACAACAATACAATGCCTGCCTTAAAGTTTAGGACGATCTTAATTAAACATTTAGAAGTCAGCGTGAGGAAAGGAGGTCCGGATCCCCCAACATACACACACCTGGAAAATCACAAGTGCTTTAGATTCCCATAGACATACGCAACTCTTTGTAGTACCATCCATAGGATACTCGGGTAGGAATCCTCCTGGCTCGACCAGCAATTGAAAACTAAAATTTAAAAGTTGCACAGGTAAACAACAACAACAACAACAACAACAACAACAACAACAACAACGACAACAACAAAATGGAGAGATTTCTTCTTCCTTTTCTTCTTCTTCTTCTTCTTCTTCTTCTTCTTCTTCTTCTTCTTCTTAAACATGTAGTATGGTACAGTGAATGATGCTGATCGGGGACCTCCCGAGGGTATGTCCACGAAAAGCCTGTTTGTTGGGGCGTTTCATTAAGTACTTTTGAAATGGCCCTCATTTGACGAAATCTACAGTGTCACGTGTGCAGTGCCAGTGCGCAATGGAACTTGATAATGATTTATTGATTTTATGGCATACCCGCTCATGTGGTACAGTGACGTCAATATGAAAGTCTACAAATGTAGAAAATAATAAAAAAAATAAGAATAATAATAAATAGGAAACATGGAATGTGGGAAATCAAGGTTTTGCCTTGGTTTATATAATGATAATGCTGTTCCCCACCCGGGGGGGGGGGGGGGGCGGAGGGGTGCTCTTATGTTTTCTTCATACATAGGCTCGGACCCAGCATCTATCGTTCATCCCCCAAAAATATTAGGAATTTTAAGCATCCCAAAAAATATTTGAAATTTTAGCAACCCCCAAAAATATCTCCAATTCTGTACATTGACCTTAAGAAAAGACACTAAAATGCATAGAAATGACCCCTAATTGTAGTCCAATTTTGTGATGACCCCCCAAAAAATATCCACAAAATCTTAATACCTATAAAAAATATTACTTAAAGAGAAAATTACTGTGCTGGAAAGATTACTAAAAGTATACTGAAGTATATGTCATGTCTCCATGTCATGTAACGACGTAGCTGTAATACTTTTAGTGAAGACTTCAGTACTAAACAAATCCTCCGATGAAAAATGAATTTTACCAACATAGGAAATAACTCAAAAAATACGCTTTGCTAGAGTGCTTAGGTCCTGCACCCCATGATGCTTTGTGCGCATTTAAAGTAGCATGTCGGTAACTGCATTACTTTTAGAAAAATTTCGCCGAACAAACATAAACATTCATAAGGTTGAAAGGGGACATCAAAATAATTTAGAGTTATGGTTCGTGTGCACTGCAGTTTACCTATGATATTTTATCTGTATGCGAAGCCATACATATTTAAAGGGATGTTGCTTTCAAAAGCTCTTACTTGTATGAAATTTTCCTGTATACATAAACAAAAATGGCTATTTTTTTCAAGGAGACAGATACATTTGGTTTTATTGTTGTATGAACAATTTATTCATCTCACACAAATCACTTTACGCCCCAAAATACAGCTTTCGAGCACTCAGCATGCTTATCAGTCTTTGTGAGTTATTTCCTGGTTTTATTCCGTTTACAATAGTTTGCGCGCTAAGCGATCGATCTCCCTGGCTTTAATATTTCTAAGTAAACATGCCCATATGTAAAATCATCAGATGAAAAGTTTGTTTTGTTTTATATTTATGTTAAAAGCATGGGTGGTTTTATTAATAAATGCTCCCGAGAAGAATTACGAAAAGTAAGGTATACCCAGGTAAGCACTATAATTTTCAGTAGTAAATGCGATTGGTCGGCGAGACTGTGTAATTGTACAAGCTAGTCAGCGTTAAGTATGAATGTAGATGATAAATCGCTATAGAATTGAGACTTCTATCACCGCTTGATATGTCAGCATCCACATTTTAATGAGGCTTTTGCGTATATGCGATAATGACCAAAATATCGCCAAGAGTTAGTGCTGGCCCAAACAAACATGTAGACACAAATGCATGAAAACAACAAAGAAATTAATTTAAGTTATATTCGAGCAGTTTCAGACACACCCTTCTCAGCGTAAGGCTTCCAATGAGTTGACAATTACTAATACCTAGCAATATGAAGTACAGTATCGGTACATAGCTGTTCGCCACTTTGCGACGTCGCCGCTTGAAACGGGACCTTTCTTTTTTTGTAAAAAAATCCATGACAAAGTTAATGGGTTAAGTTTTATAAAACTTACACAGGGATGAAGAGCAAATAGAAAGTAGCAATATACAATAACGCTTGAAATAATTATACTTTTGGTTCTCAAGTAGAACGCATTTAAAACTGAATGTAAATTTTAAAATATCACTATTCCCGTAGACGCTTACGTTAACGTCACCGAAAACTGTCATTTTAATTTGTCTTTACGTTTAAATTACTACCATACGAAAACAACAGAAACCGAGACGCTACAATAAAAAAATATTTATTTCGAAAATCAATTTGCTTTCATTTGTTACTTTTCGCAAAATTGTAGCTTCTCTAGTTTTTGGACAATATTTTTTCAAAACATCTGGAAATACATCGTTTTAAGCGGCAACGTCACTGTGTGGCGAGTGGGTGTGTCCTGTGGCTGTATCACAGGAGCTTGAAGTTTGGTCCTTACATTACATGCATAACCTCATAACCAAAAGCTCGAATGTCATTACGTTATGACGTTATGAACTTTTGGTTTAGGGGCTATATGAGTGAATATAGATCGAATTTCAAGCTCCTGTGATATATTTCCTGAAGATTTCTGAAAACAGGGGTAAAGGTCACTGAATATTCAGATTTCTTGGATTAATTCTGGCCGGTGACCTATTTTTATATTATTTTAATATAGGACAGTGTTTTCTACAAACTGATGCATCACTATATAATCAGTATATAAGTTTTAGGAAAATGCACGATTAAGTTATTGCCATTTACGCACTATTATAACGCTAAAATGTTAACGTTTTTACGCCGCGATTAATTGCGTAAAAACGACGTTCGTGACTTTTTCACTAGACAAAGCATTTTTGCAATATTTTAATCAATAGTTAACCATTTCTCTTAATTTCAGAACATCATAGAGTATGTGAAAAATGCATTTAAATATCTTATTTAGAGAGAAATAAGTTTTAAGAAACATCTTTTCATTAGTTCTGAATTAATGTCTCATATTAATGAAGACGCCATTTGCGTGTGACATTTTCGCTGGACATAGCAAAATAACAACTTTTTTCTTTAAATATGGAAAAAATCACGAATAAATCCAAAGTTTAAGTCTATTTTGAAAACGCATTTTTGTGATATACTTCAAATTTCAAAATCACGGGGCACTAAAAAGTAATGCACCAAAATAAATACACAGACCCCGTGTTTTCAACGTTTTCTTTAAATCCCTACACTCTCCGTTTCTTTGCTTGGTTGGCTATTTCTGGTTAGCTTGCCGATGAACATCAGTTTCGCGCATATCGTCGTGAGGATAAGCACAAAACATAGCTGTGCGGTAAAAATTACACGATTTCATACATTATTATTTATAGCTTTTGGATTTAGAAACACTCCGCTTAACGATTTCTGTTACGTTTCTACATGCAAAAAATCAGCATTTTATACAGAATATGTTAGTGATAACTTTTTCTTTGTATCTTAATTGGTCTTTCGTTTTTTAATCAATGTAAAATATGATTAATATCCTTTTGTATGATGTTTAGTTTGTAGAAATGTGTAATGGAATAAGTGAAAAAGTGAACTTTCAATATAGAGAACCCCTACGTTTTTGAAATTATCACCAACAACTGACGCGACGTCAAGAGATTTTTTTCACATGAACATGAACTACAATTATCCGACTTCAATATGGGAAATCAATTTCGCCCAAATGTACAATTTTTCTGGTAGCAAATTTCTTTTTCCAATATTTGTTTATAAATGTATCATGGTCAAAATAAAAATGTAAATAACACCAGAAATACATAATACATTCGCAAGATGTAGTTGGATAGATGTAGTTTTTTTTCATGTCAACATTTTTGTACCTAAAATTCACCCAGTATGCCACAATATTGCACACGGAATAAAACCAGGAAGTAACTAAAAACGACTGATATACATGCTGCCGAGTGCTTAAAAGTTGTATGTTTGGGCGTAAAGTGATCTGTTTGAGGTGACGCCAATATAACAAATCGTTCTCTTTGATAAAATATACAAGAACAATTTCATACAAGTAAGAGCTTTTGAAAGCAACATCCCCTTAACATGTACCTGTTAATTTTTTGATACTCGAACAGCTTCGGGCGGACTGTCACGGTTTTATGTGGAGAAGAGGTATAACTCAAACTATTCTTAAGTAAGACTTATAATTCTTGCGCAGCGTGCTAACCACTTTCACGTTAGCTCTTTTACTATAGCGTGAATTTTAACGTTGACTTGTCTGGTATCTACACAAGACCTCAAACTAACTTCCATATCTCTCTTAAAGGTTGCATTATATTGAGCATATTGGCTAGGCTGATATTCAGTCTCCAATACAAATTCCAATTCAATTTATTAGCTCACCTGAGCCATTGGCTATGGTGAGCTGTTGCGTCGTCCGTCGTGTGTAGTCAACAATTGCTTTAAAGGACATTTCGTCCTAAACTACTGACTGGATTTTGACAAAACTTGGCAGGAATGAACCTTATATGGCCCTTTTAAAAAATTTTCGAAGTTGCATATCTAGGTTATACAGGCTAAAAATAGAATTTTCAAGATGAAAACTTTGAAAATCTTCTTGTCTGAAACCACAAGGCCTAGAGCCTTGGTATTTTGTATGTAGCGTCATCTAGTAGACCTATACCAAGTTTGTGCAAATTATGCCCCTGGGGCCAAAATGGCCTAGCTCCAGGGGTCAAATGCTTTGCAACGACTTACATAGTAAAAAATGAAAAAAAATCTTCTTGTCTTAAACCATAGGGTCTAAAATCTGGATATTTGATATGTAGCATCACCTAGTGTACCTCTACCAAGTTTGTTCAAATTATGCCCCTGGAGCTAAAAATGGCCCCGCCCTGGGGTCACATGTTTTACATAGGCTTATATAGGGAAAAACATTGTCTGAAACTATAAGGCATAGAGCCTTGATATTTGGTCTGTAGCATCACCAAGTGGACCTCTACCAAGTTTGTTCAAGTTATACCCTTGGGGCCAAAAGTGGTCCGGCCCCAAGTGTCACCAGGGACATAACCAGCTTTCAACAGATACCTACATATATATATATATATATATATATATATATATATATATAACCCAGGTGAGCGATTTAGGGCCACTTGGCCCTCTTGTATACATGTAATGTAGTACAAATCCTCTTCAGTCCTCTTTAATAGCACTCGTATTCTTCTTCACCTAGAACAAAAGTACATGAAGTGATATTTATTAAATGGATCTGTGAAAGAAAGAGACTTTCATAAGTTTATATTTTTGCCAGCACTAAGGACTTTTGTGCTTATCGCATATGTTGAAATGCCTATAATTAAGGCCTATGCTGACGAATAGGTTTAAATTTTGATATGGGACTTAATCTACTTCCATACTTTGAGTATGCGAATGCTTCTGGCGTTTCTCTGCATATGCACAACTGAGCCACTGTGCTTTTACGTCCATTTGTAAATATGTCATCGTGGGTGCGAGGGCTCCCTTTTGTGGCTTGGATGAAACCCAAGAGCAACACATTTGGCACTGTGAAAGCGTCTGCCGAATGCTTGGGCGTGCCATTGCTCTATTTGTAGCTAGCCAGTGGTAAGTAATATATCTTACTTTGCATATATATGCGAACTGAGAAAAATCTAGTATGACCGTTCACATATACATGCTTATCTTTGCATTCACTAATAGCCTATATGCAAAGAACCAAAATTCGTGTATCATGCCTTCTTTACCATTGGCTTAGTGGTAGAATGTTCGACTTGAGACAAAGAAGTCCCTTGTTTGAGCCATATTGTTTGTTTGTTTGTTTGTTTGTTTGTTTGTTTGTGTTTATCAAAGGAATGATATAACATGCATTAAATTCGATAAACCACTAGTGGTTTACAAATTTTGGTAACACTGTATAATGACGTCCGTAATGGTTTCATGTATAATTATATGGCAACATCAAAGCGTTGTTCCACACAATATTTTTCAACGCAATTTTAAAGTAGTTTTAGGGTCACACGATAAATAGAACCCAACAGTCGTGCTTCTGTATTATTGAATTTATTAAGCTCGTCATTAAAAAGCCATAAAGTTCTCGGCAAGCCTCGCACATCATCTCTTTTTAACAGCTCGTTCAATAACTTCAATACTGGGATCAAACAAACATAATTTTCTATGCATTACCATCTGCTGGAACACGAGGTTGGTGTTGAAACCAAAGTCTGGAAGGTAAGGGTTTAGACGACCCTTGATGGGTCTAGCAGATAAAAGTGTATCAGACGACCATTATAGTATAAGTCATTTCGTCGCTTGAAAACTTTGGAACAACGTTTTCGAAAAGTTCAATAACGGCGTGCAGAAAGTAATAAAAAAAAAACATCTGTTCCAAAGCAAAGACTTACGTCATCCTGACGACACTTTTATGCGCATTACTGCTGATGCCGACGATTTTGTAACGTACCCAGAGAAAGAAAAACAAGCAACAGCCAAAAAGCTGTGCATCAAGAGCACGTGAATTGCCAGAATAAAACATGGCTTGCGCCAATTAAACATGACTGACAACAACGTACGACAAGCATTTTTATGCAATTATAATACATGTGCGCTCATCATGTTATTATTAATGTCCTTTATTTAACGCCCTACTAACAGATAATGTCATACGGAAACTTGATTACAGCTTAAAGCCTTATCAGACAAACTAGTGAGGCATAGGGTATCGAGATTTGAGTTATACACAGTTTCCGTTTTGTGTTTCCGCGCAAAGTACTTTATTTTTTCTGCTCAGTACTAGCAAGCACACAAGAAGACATCCCGATATGACTGATTTTGGCTTTCTAGAACGTAAAACATCAACTCAAAAAAGCATTGCTGCTTTCCAAATATACTCTATATCATGATTGTCTACGCCCATGGACCTAGAATAAACAATGAAACAGGTATGACAACCCATGCCTGTTTTTATTTTAGAGGGAAAAAAAGAAATAGCACAAAAAAGAAAAACGAGCCTGGTGACATATGCTTTTTAAATAATTATATGTTTCTATACAAAATTCCCTTCAAAGTAATACGTTTTTTGTTTCTGTAATTACATTATGTGACATTTTTCATTCTAGATTTAAACGATTTTTGGCCTTAATGTTTTGGACAAAATAGTTTTTAGCTTAAAAATAAGCTGCATGCCCATTTTTCGCTTTTTTGTTGTTCATTTATTAACCAATAGCATGTAGCACATTCCCAGAAAAAATATGGTATTTTTCACGTTCAGTTTAAAAAAAAAATTAATGTTTTTCAAATTTTAAAAAAGGCCCTTTAGGTCATGTTATTTTTGTCATAAGATGAGTTTTGAGCAGTTTTCTTAACATATTGAAAAATGGTCACTTTTTGGACACATGCCGATAAGTCCTGTTCTTCTTTAACATGTTTAAAGGATAAGTAAATTGTTGATAACTACCTGGCGTAACGTTCCCTTCGTAATTCATTAAGAGAACGTATATATTTAAGATTTTGTAGAAAGTGCGCAATATGACGGGACATTTTTTTTTGCTATCCTTAAACAGGGTATTGAAGGGGATGTGCATTTCAAATCAAAGCTAATAATATTAGTTTAAAACGTGCACTTAGAAATTTATGTATACACCAATGGACAACTTATGCGGCTTTGGTTCTCATCACATAGACAAGTAGGTAAAGCACTGGATAGCCTGCATATATACACAGTATTGTAAGAGTCATTACTTTCTTGAGTTGTACGTGCATCTATCTAGGGGGCTTGGTGTGAAAATTTGGACAGAGTCTTCATCTTAAGAGGTAAAAGAATAAGAACAATACCAGGTCCATCAATTTAGAAACTTTAGTAGAGTTTAATGATTTCTTTATATACACACATTAAAATTATATTTTTGAACATATCTCACGAAGAGACCATGGGCATTAAGATCCCCGTAGACTTTATTTTTAGCAAGGTTGGGCGTTCTTCAGGTGTCACGTGATGCACTCTCCCTCTTATGTTGAAATTCTTCTTCTGCCAAGCTTACGTTGACCTCTGGCAAATGCATGATTCCTGCAACAATAATAATATAATAATAATAATAATAATAATAATAATAATAATAATAATAATAATAATAATATTAGGTGGAATAGCTTAGTTCCATCGAATTCGCTAACTAATAAAACGCGTCATTCTGCTATTCGGTAATTTTTTCACCCCCAACTCGCTAATCATTATATTTAAGGCCTAATTTTGCTAATCACTAGCACTTCCACGCTGCTGCGGTATGTTTCACTTTTCCATGCTGCTCAACTACGTTGCTCCGCTATGTCTACGTTTTCTATGCTTCACAACTATGTCTCCTTTTTCCATGGTGCTGCGCGATGTCTACTTTTTTCCACGCTGCTCCACTATGTCTCCTTTTTTCTACCCTTTTCCACGCTGCTGCGCTATGTCTACCTTTTCTATGCTGCTGCGCTAAGTCTACTTTTGGCCTGCTGCTCCACTATGTCATTTTTCCACGCTGCTGCGCTATGTCTACTTTTCCATGCTACACCAAAATTTCTACTTTTTCCATTATGCTCCACTATGTCTACTTTTTCCATGCTGCTCCACCATGACTACTTCTTCTTCACAACGCTGCTGCGCTATGACTACTTTTTCCACGCTGTTCCACTATGACTACTTTTTCCACGCTGCTGCGCTATGTCTACTTTTTCAACGCTAATGTGCTATGTGTACCTTATTCACGCTGCAGTGCTATAACTACCTTTTCCACGATGCTCCACTATGTCTCTTTTTTCCACGCTGCTGTGCTATGAGTTTTTACACGCTGCAGCGCTATGTGTACCTTTTCAATGATGCTCACCATGACTGTTTCTTCAAAGCTGCTGCGCTATGACTATTTTTTCCACGCTGCTCGCTGCTCCACTATGTCTACTTTTCCCACGCTGCTGCGCTTTGACTACTTTTTCAACGCTGCTGCGTTATGTTTACCTTATTCACGCTGCAGTGCTATGACTATCTTTTCCGTGATGCTCCATTATGTCTCCCTTTTCCACGCTGCTGCGCTATGACTACTTTTTCCACGATGCTGTGCTATATATATCTTTTCCATGATGCTACACTATGGGTACTTTTTCGTCGCTGCTGTGCTATGACTACTTTTTCCACGCTGCTGCGCCATGTCTACTTTTTTCATGATTCTCCACTAAGTCTCATTTTTCCACGCTGCTGTGCTATGACTACTTTTTCAACGCTGCTGCGCTTTGTCTACTTTTTCCACGCTGCTATGCTATGTCTACCTTTTCCATGATGCTCAACTATGACTATTTTTTCCACGCTGCTGCGCTATGACTACTTTTTCCATGTGCTGCGCTATGTCTACCTTATTTCATGATGCTCCACTATGACTACTTTTCCTAGCTGCTGCGCTATGACTACTTTTTCCACGCTACTGCGCTATGTATACCTTATCCATGATGCTCCGCTGTGTCTCCTTTTTCAACGCTGCTGCACTATGTCTACTTTTTCCACGCTGCTGTGCTATGTCTACATTTTCCATGATGCTACACTATGGCTACTTTTCTACGCTGCTGCACAATGACTACTTTTTCCACTCTGCTGTGCTATGTCTACCTTATTAACGCTGCTGCGCTATGACAACGTTTTCCACGCTGCTGCGCTATGTCTACCTTATTAGCGCTGCTGCGCTATGACAACGTTTTCCACGCTGCTGCGCTATGTCTATTTTTTCCTTGATGCTCCACTATGACTACTTTTTCCAAGCTGCTCGACTATGTCTCGTTTTTACACGCTGCTGTGCTATGTCTACTTTTTCCACGCTGCTGCGCTATGAGCCCTTTTCCCTTGATTCTCCGCTATGTCTACTTTTTCCACACTGCTGCGCTATGACTACTTTTTCCACTCTGCTCCACTATGACTACTTTTTCCACGCTGCTGCGCTATGACTTTCTTTTTCACGGTGCTAAACTATGTCTCCCTTTTCCACGCTGCTGTGCTATGACTACTTTCTAAACGCTGCTGCGCTTTGTTTACCTTTTCCATGATGTCAACTATGACTACTATTTCCACGATGCTGCGATATGATTATTTTTCAACACTGCTGCGCTATGTCTACCTTATTCACGCTGCTGTGCTATGACTCCCTTTTCCATGGTGCTACACTATGTCTCCTTTTTCCACGCTGCTGTGCTATGACTACTTTTTAAACGCTGCTGCACTTTGTCTACCTTTTCCATGATGTCAACTATGACTTCTTTTTCCACGATGCTGCGATATGATTATTTTTTCAACACTGCTGCGCTATTTCTACCTTGTTCACGCTGCTGTGCTATGACAACCTTTTCATGATCCTCTATGGCTACTTTTTCCACGCTGCTCCACTATGACTACTTTTTCCATGCTGCTGCGCTATGACTACTTTTTCAACACTGCTGCGCTATGTCTAATTAGTTAGGGGTATTTCATGCGAACAAATATCTATGTGTCTTGATCCACATCTGAATTAAGGGTGAGGTTGGCGCCGTTAAATTAGTTTACGCCCTCCAGTAAAATACTTTGCTGACCGTTCCAAGGCGGTACTTCTTTTGTGGATCTTTTATGTTTTTATTCTGTCTTGTGTTTGCTATGTCTTTATGCGCGTCTGTTTAAATGTGCTTTGTGGTCACCTGCTGGGAAAGGGCTGACCTCTTGACTCTCGTTTGTGGTGTCTAACTGTGAGTTTGTCACTTTCCCATTGGTATCCTGAATCAGGTGTGGTACTAGATTGTATCGATTCCTGATCTTTGCACCCTTATTTACTTCCACTATGATAACTTTTTCCACGCTGTTGCGCTATGACTACCTTTTCATCGCTGCTGCGCTATGTCTACCTTATTCACGCTGCTGCGCTATGACTTCCTTTTCCATGACGTTCCACTTTGTCTCCTTTTTCCACGCTGCTGCGCTATGACTACTTTTTCAACACTCTTGTGCTATGTCTACCTTATTCACGCTGCTGTGTTATGGCAACCTTTTCCATGATGCTACACTATGTCCCCTTTATCTACGCTGCTGCGCTATGACTACTTTTTCCACATTGATGCGCTATGACTACGTTTACCACGCTGCTGTGCAATGTCTTTGTTATCAATGATGCTTCACTATGACTACTTTTTCCACGCTGCTGCGCTTTGACTACTTCTTCAACGCTGCTGCGCTATGCATTCCTCATTCACGCTGCTGTGCTATAACTACCTTTTCCTTGATGCTCCACTGTGTCACCTTTTCCCACGCTGCTGCGCCATAACTACTTTTTCAACACTGCTGTGCTATGTCTACCTTATTCACGCTGCTGTGCTATGACAACCTTTTCCATGATGCTCCACTATGTTTCCTTTTTCCACGCTGCTGTGCTATGACTATTTTTAAACGCTGCTGCGCTGTGTCTACCTTTTCCATGATGCTCCATTATGTCTCTTTTTTCCACGCTCCTGCGCTATGGCTACTTTTTCAACACTGCTGCGCTATGTCTACCTTATTCACGCTGCTCTGCTATGACAACTTTTTCCATGATGCTCCACTATGTCTCGTTTTTACACGCTGCTGTGCTATGACTACTTTTTAAACGCTGCTGCGCTGTGCCTACCTTTTCCATGATGCTCCACTATATCTCCTTTTTCCACGCTGCTGCGCTATGGCTACTGTTTCAATACTGCTGTGCTATGTCTACCTTATTCACGCTGCTCTGCTATGACATTCTTTTCTTTTCCACGACGTTCCACTTTGTCTCCTTTTTCCACGCTGCTGCGCTATGACTACTTTTTCAACACTCTTGTGCTATGTCTACCTTATTCACGCTGCTGTGCTATGGCAACCTTTTCCATGATGCTACACTATGTCCCCTTTATCTACCCTTCTGCGCTATGACTACTTTTTCCACATTGATGCGTTATGACTACGTTTTCCACGCTGCTGTGCAATGTCTATTTTTTCAATGATGCTCCACTATGACTACTTTTTCCACGCTGCTGCGCTGACTACTTCTTCAACGCTGCTGCGCTATGTCTTCCTCATTCACGCTGCTGTGCTATAACTACCTTTTCCATGATGCTCCACTGTATCACCTTTTCCCACGCTGCTGCGCCATAACTACTTTTTCAACACTGCTGTGCTATGTCTACCTTATTCACGCTGCTGTGCTATGACAACCTTTTCCATGATGCTCCATTATGTTTCCTTTTTCCAAGCTGCTGTGCTATGACTATTTTTAAACGCTGCTGCGCTATGTCTACCTTTTCCATGATGCTCCATTATGTCTCTTTTTTCCACGCTCCTGCGCTATGACTACTTTTTCAACACTGCTGTGCTATGTCTACCTTATTCACGCTGCTGTGCTATGACAACCTTTTCCATGATGCTCCAATATGTCTCGTTTTTCCACGCTGCTGTGCTATGACTACTTTTAAAACGCTGCTGCGCTAAGTCTTCCTTTTCCATGATGCTCCACTATGTCTCCTTTTTCCACACTGTTGCGCTATGACTATTTTTTCAACACTGCTGCGCTATGTCTACCTTATTAACGCTGCTGTGCTTTGACAACCTTTTCCATGATGCTCCACTATGTCTTTTTTTACGCTGCTGTGCTATGACTACTTTTTAAACGCTGCTGCGCTATGTCTTCCTTTTCTATGATGCTCCACTATGACTACTTTTCCCACGCTGCTGCGCTATGTCTACTTTTTACACGCTGCTGTGCTATGACTACCTTTACCATGATGCTCTACTATGTTTTCTTTTTCAACGCTGCTGCGCTATGTCTATACCTTTTCCATGATGCTCCACTATCACTCCCTTTTGCACGCTGCTGCGATATGACTACTTTTTCAACACTGCTGCGCTATGTCTATCTTATTAACGCTGTTGTGCTATGACAACCTTTTCCATGATGCTCCAATATGTCTTTTTTTCACGCTGCTGTGCTATGACTACTTTTTAAACCGTGCTGCGCTATGTCTACCTTTTCTATGATGCTCCATTACGACTACTTTTTCCAGGCTGCTGCGCTATGGCCGCTTTTTCCAACGCTGCTGCGCTATGTCTACTTTTTACACGCTGCTGTGCTATGACTACCTTTACCATGATGCTCTACTATGTCTTCTTTTTCAACGCTGCTGCGCTATGTCGACCTTTTCCATGATGCTCAACAATGTCCATTTTTTCCACGCTGCTGTGCTATGTCTACGTTTTCCACGCTGCTGCGCTTTGTCTACCGTTTCCATTTTGCTCCTGCGCTATGTCTACTTTATCCACGCAGCTGCGCTTTGTCTACTTTTTCCACGCTGCTCCACTAAGACTACTTTCATGCGCTGATCCAGGAATTTTCGACGGGGGTGGGGGGTGGTGGGGGGGGTACAGGTCAATCCGACAAAAAAGCTTTGACAACGTTTTCTTTTTCTCAAGTCCTCATCTTATTTAACAAAAGTCAAATGGTTAATTTCAAAGAAAACTATCATCTTTCAAGGTTTTGGAGGGGGTCCAACTTTTTCCAGGGAGGGGGTCCAATTGCACCTTATAGAACCTAGAACCTCATGTTACTTGTGATTTTTCAGGGGGGTCCAGAAACCCCTGCCCCCCCCCCCCCCCTCTGGATTCGTGTTTGACTTTTACCACTTTTCCCACGCTGCTGTGGTATGTCTATTTTTCCACGCTGCTCCGCCCCCCCCCCCCCGACGACAATTCCTAGATCCGCGCATACATGTACAATTTCACAATTTATGTACTTTTACCATTTTCTCGTGAGAATGAATGGAAGAGAATTCGACTATTGGCATACCAATCGTGTTGGCTCAGTTCTTAGCGCCGCCCATACATTTTACGTAACGCCCACTTCACAACGCGCATGCGCATTAGCCTTTATGTCTCCTTTTTCCACGGTCTCCGTTTTCTACGTTACACCGGCCTATGGAGGTTTTACATAGGAATTCTATGTGAGGTATAATAATATTAAATATCAGTAGTTCGTCTATGGAAGTTTTGTATGGGGAATTCACGTGAGGTATAATAATGCAATATATGCCACAGAATGAGACATGTCAGCCCTCTGAGAAGTATCAGGTTATCATGTTACATCAAAATTACTAACGTTACCCCAGAAATGTTAATATGATTTTGGTGGCAATGCTTAACATTGTTTTAAGCCGGTATGTATTCCTTTTATTGGGAGATGTTTAACACATTATGCACTAATATGAATTCTTTCTTCAAAACCAAAATAATGTTGATTTTATTCTCTGAAGATCGTTCTGTCTTAGTAAACAGTGAAGACCCTGATGAAATGCCGCCTTATGCGGCATTTCATCAGGGTCTCCACTGTTTGCCAAAGAAGTCATTTTAGAGTTATATTTGCAAAGGGTTTGTGACGAGCGTTTGACGGTACGACATATGACTAATTTAAGACAAGTTTGGCCTGTAGCAGTCAAATAAGTGCAGACACAGGTTCAACACTTCCATGGGGGGAGGGGCGTCTTTAGAGTGATTCTGCTGTGTAGGTCCTGGTTCCTCAACGCTCAAGAGACAAAAAAATGAAATAATTTGCCAAAAAGTTTGAGCATCAAAACGCCTCTGAGAAATGACAATTTGGAAAGTGCACTAAGTGACATGCTCGGAAAGGGGGGGGGGATTCGGACATAACTGACCTCTCTTGTAGCTATAGACTTCGTTGCTTGATTGCTTTGTATCTTCAGGCTTTGGATGTTCGATATAAATGTGGATTCCCAATTTCTCTTCCTTTACAAGATGGCGCCTTCGTTCTTCCCTCCTTTTCGAAAGACGTCCCCTTTTTAGGGCCACAGGACCACGGCTCTTCGACGCCGAAACCATCACCAGACAAGTGTAGTACCTTCTCCATCTCGTCGTTGTAAAATACACAAATGCTCAAAATATTACCTTACTTCTTTTTCTTCATTCTTGAAACTGAGACATGATTTCTTCAAATATGTCACGTTTCACCTCTTTCACCATGTTCATTCAACTGTAACGTGGAGAAATCTACTCACCATAGCTCGTGACTGAGCAATACAGGGACAATGGAACCATGGTCCTGCTGAATAAAGTAGCATGCTATATAACAATTGAGCCGCGGCATGAGATTTCCAACAATTTGACATTTTGACAAGTGTAGACTCGGACGAGCCTCTGCAGCCTTCTTTAGAGCTTAGAAACTCCAAATGGTATTCAGTCAGTAGATTAACAATCCTAGAATATTCAAGCGACTAGCAAAGGCTCTGATCAGACTGCGCGTATGCGCAGGCTGATCTGAGGCTTTGCTGGTCGCACATACGATTGTTGGAAATCTCATGCACTGGCTCAAGCCGCGGCATGAGATTTCCAACAATTTGACATTTTGACAAGTGTAGACTCGGACGAGCTTCTGCAGCCTTCTTTTAAGCTTAGAAACTCCAAATGGTATTCAGAATCATAGAATACTCAAGCGACTAGCAAAGGCTATGATCAGACTGCGCGTATGCGCAAGTTGATCTGAGGCTTTGCTGATCGCACATACCACATTGTTGGAAATCTCATGTACTGGCTCAGTCATGATTTCTATCATGCGCGGATCCAGAAAGTTTTGTCACAGGGGTCCAACTATTTTTATAATTGATGCGAGGGTCCTTTTTAGTTGATGAGAGGATGCAAATACCACTAAAAGACTAATTGCGGGCCATAATCGGCCCGCCAGCGAAACGCTATTAAAACCAGTGTAGTAAAATGGCGTTTGGCGTTTCACTGGCGTGCCAATGGTGGCCCAACATTGAATGTTGGCTTTGTAGCTTTATGATCTTCCAGGGGATCCGGACCAGTATTGCTAAGAAATCCTATAACTTTATGATTTTTCAGGGGCTGGGGGTCCAGACTCCCTCTTCCACCTCTGGATCTGCGCATGTCTATCCAGTATAATGTACAACTTTTGAATCAATTTGCTGACTGAGTGGAAACAGTTGACCAACTGACACGCTGATCGATATCAACACTGTTTCAAGGGGTTGGGCCTACATCTAAATTCCTATAGTCACCTACAGTTCTTCTGATTTACATGGCGGCCCGAACCCCCATGCCCCCACTTCCCTCTGGATCCGCTCATGTGACATGTTTCTATGAGTGTCTATGCTTTTCATAGGACAGAAGTTCAACATTTACCGAGCAAAAGTGAAAACGCTACACTCCAACTTCTAGCAAGACACCAACGCAGAGTAAATCACGAATTTTACCTCAATTTTCATGTGTTTAGGGTAACTGTTTAATTTTTTATTCATTTTAATCATAACTGAAATCAAGTACAAGATGTGTTACCTTTTTGCGACTTGCAGTGCTGAACCGGACGAAGATCCAATTGTTTTCATCATTGAACCGACGGTTAAGAATTCGATCGCTTGGTAGGCATGTGAAGAAATGATTTGATAAAACTAATTGTGACTAGAATTGTTTTTCTATGAAAAAACAGATGTCCCCCCCCCCCTTTGATGTCAAAAGCATGTGTCGTTAAATACAATTTCAAACAGAAACATCAAATAAAATTTCTAACGGAAATTCTCTTCATTTCATGCAGACAATCAGCTCGTATCTAGTAAAGATATCTGTCAATGTAGTTAACTTTGCACAATTATAACCTGGTATAAAATAGTCATAGATAATTGATTTTGTGACGGACAAAGTTCCAAGGGAAAAACTCAAAGAGTATAAATGACAGAGTTACTATTCTTGCACTCTGCACGTCGACTCATGTTGGTTGGTTTTTGTATAAAATTTCGTGAATATAGCTTAAGCGGTTCTCAAGTTATAGAGCGGACACGGTTTTTGTGATTGACAAAGTTCCAGGGAAATAACTCAAAAAGTATACAAGGCAGAGTTACCATTCTTGCACTCTGCACTTTATCTCGTGCTGATTGATATTTGTATACAGTTTCGTGAATATAGCTTAGCGGTTTTCAAGTTATAGAGCGGACATGATTTTTGTGATGCACAAAGTTCCAAGGGAAATAACTTAAAAATTATAAAAGGCAGAGTTACCATTTTTGCACTCTGCTAGTCATCTCATGCTGATTGATATTTGTATAGAGTTACGTGAATATAGCTTAAGTGGTTTTCAAGTTATAGAGCGGACACGATTTGTGACAGACAGACAGACAGACAGACGCCCGAGGGTAAATGCATGAATGTGGACATTAAATTATGTTCGTCCTCACACAGGTCCATTAGAACTTAGAACCTGGAAAAAGGTTGTGTACAAGTTTGAATACTTTTTGTTTGCTGTTTTTCAATGTTTTTTAGTTGATGAGGCGAGAGAGGATCCGAATACCCCTATAAGCGTGCCATCACCGACTTGCCTACCAAACGCCATTTAAATGGCATTTCGCTGGCAGGCCGATGATGGCCCAACGTTTAATTCATACTTGATAGTTTTTTTTTCAGGGGATCCGGACCTGTATTGCTAAAAATACTATAATTTTGTGATTTTTCATGAATGGGGGTGGGGGTCCGGACTCTCCCCCCCCCTTCTGGATCCGCGCATGTAAAAGAAATCTAGCCTAGCTGCACAAAGGCATACTTTGCATAAAATCAACTTTTGATGCACCTTAATTACAAAATCAAAGATGGATACCAAGTTACTAACTTAAAAACTAGTAGGCTGTAGCCCAGACCAGCGTATCTCGTAAAAAAGTCATCGATGCTTACCCCGAAAGTAGCAAAGCTGATTTTTTGTACAAAGAATATTTGAAAATTCAAAACTTGTTGCGAATTGCGAATTGCAGTATAAGCGTCATTTGTATGGGAAGCCGTTTTCCTTTAAAAATCGTAATAATAATTTAAACGCGCTGTTAAACATTTTATCATAGCAAATGGGATTGTAAATGGTATCTATTCTGCCCTATATATACTATTGTATGTTATGAGGAGGGTGAAACATATTTTGATGGGTCTTATGTTTAAAATCTAGCTTGAAAACACCGACTGTCTATGCTATTCAAAGTTTGTGTTTGTTCGTTTCGATTTGTTAAGTAATCTTCATGAACAAAAGAAATATGACAATTATATTGTTATTAGCCAAGAGGAAAATATGCTTGCAACACTAAAAAATAAAAATTGAAATAATATACTCATTAGTAAATCCATGTGGCAAAAACAAACATAGGTACCCCATCAACAAAAAAAGAAGAAAAAGAAACAGAGGAGTCCAATAGCGTGACAATCATCCCACACAAGGCTACAGGAGGATAAGAAACTCTATCCAAATGACTTGTATAATAAACATTGTTAAGAAACAATATAACTAACATTTTCTAACGAGGTCATTATGCTGCTAGTAAGCACCAAACAGACGTAAACAATGCACATAGCACGAATAAAGAAACTTACACCACAAATCACTGAAAAGAATGTGTAACACAGCTAACTATACTCGTATAAATTGATTGAAGTCTATTTTCGCACAAAAAAACTCAAAAAAATCTTTCCAATCCTCCAGGAGTCATTATCGGACGGTGGTGGAAGATTTCATTTACAGAAAACAGAAACTAAGGTATATTAGGTATGCGTAACTTTTGGACTACTGGTGTCGTAAGCTGTAACAAAGAAAGTAAGAAAGGTGGCAAAGATCATGAATCGATACAATCAAGTACTACACCTGACCCAGGATACCACATAGAAAAGTGACAAAACACAATTAAACATCACAAACAAGAGCCAAGAGGTCAGTCCTTTCCCAGCAGGTGACCACAAGGCAGCAATAAACAGACACGAAAGCATGACAAACACAAGGCATATATAGCACAAATGATCCACAAAAGAAGTATCGCCTTCAAACGGCCAGTAAAAATATTTTACTGGGGGGCTTAAACCAGTTTCATGGCGCCAGTTTCAGCTGCATTACATGTTCCCACCACAGTTTTTAATTATGGTTTTTATCATTTTTTTTTTTTATTCCCTAATTTATTTCTTTTTTTCTTTTTTCTTTTTTCTTTATTGCTACTTTTCTTTCATTTTCAGTTGATTTGTCCCTTTTTGACTATTTTATCCAATTTAGCTTCAAGTGACTTGTTTTTATCTTTTGACATCTTTAAACAGTTTGTTTTGTTAATACATGTAAAGCATACCCATATGCCAAATTAAAGACCCCAAGCTTACAAAACTGCTTACTTCATAAAAAGAAATTTAACTAGTTCTCTCATGAGTCCAACTTCCAAAAAATCGAGTGTTTGAGAGCCAGTGATGGCATTTTAGATGTGAACAATATATGTACTTCAAACTATACTATAGACATTCAGATATGCATACTATTTAAGTAAAATATACGTGAAAAGTTAATATTGTGCATCCAAATATTGCTGTGGAAGTTCTGAAACTTACTTAACCGTTTATCCCTTGTTTTGATTTTTTTAAATAAAAAATGATGATTTTAATACACTTTGGTATTGGAAGAAATTTAAATAAATCCATATACGGATACATCTGTATGTCATTCAGGTAGTGCCTAAGCAGTATGCAAGTATGGAAAGTATAGTTGCCATGGTGATTGTTTTATTATACCAGGAATCATGGCAAATTTAGTCATTTTGTCTTGTTGCTAAGCAACTGTCTATAAATGCGAGTAAAAGTTTTGGACCAGTTTTCAGGAAGGGGATTATAGTGTTGTATCTTACAATCATCACTGTAAATGTTTTAAGTATTTTCTTTTAGATTTATAATATAGAAGGTGTTGAAAATAAACGTTCATTACTTTTGCCTTTAGATTCGCTTTTAGGACTTTAATGTGTCACCTGAACGAAATGAAGCGTAATACCACATCGCTTTTTACATTTCACACAATTGACATCACGAAATACATCCTTAACAACAGTTAATACTAATTTCAAGAGATTGGGAATAACAAAATTCATAAATAAATTGACCACAAGCCTCTATTTTTATAGAAATGTGGTATTGTATATGATAACATTGGGTCAGTTGAACAATTAATGTGATTCTTAAACATTTATAATACACTTAATACATTGGCATTCTACATTATAAAATTTAATATATCCTTAACAATAAATTAAAAACTACATGTATATATATATAATTCAATTGAAGTATAGTGTGACAGGACAGACAGAAGACCAACAGGTAAGCCGCCTCCACCTGAGTTGATTTTTGAAATCGGTCAGCCGATTATTAACGTCAAAAGATTCTCACGCTTTTCGCCCAATAACTATGTAATGAAGCACAATGGCGCCATCCTATATCAACTTTATTTACATGTAGGCTATCATCGTATACATAGAAAAATGTAAGTAACCGTTCAGGATGTACTGGACATTGCGATGTGTTTTTGCATATCTACTTACCCTTCTAGTTCGCCAAAACAATGCATTGAATAAAGCAAATCTATTTTACAGCCTATGTGCCTATATTCAAGGCCATCTTAAAATGTCCATTCTTACGTAACAATAAATTTTGTGTTGTGAAATAGGCACACGGACGCCCCACTACATACGCAAGCATTTAAACGTGACCTGTAAGTAGAATAAAGAATGATCACCAAAAATACTTTTTCATACCTAATGGTGACGGCAGCCATATTGGACATTTAATCTCACCCAAACGAGCAGCATTGTAATCTTTGAACAGTTATGGTGTGTTGGTGTGAAAATAATCGAATTGAGTCGTGGCAGAAACAGATGGGTGAAAACGAAACATTACGCTTTATCTGGTTACATATGGTACACACCATTGCATGCATAATGCTTAAGCAACAGTTCTTTGAAATTGAAACTAATACTCAAAACTTTTAAAACAAACACATTGTCATTCCTGAAAGGTATTTTGATATCAATTTGATACCGCGTTGCCGAGATAATAGCGTTTGAATTTAACACATGCATACATATGACGCACATGGGCTACCATACTTTATTAGCGCTTGTGCCGTTATGCAATTCCGAGAAGTTTGCTATACAGTGGTTTCATATGCACCATATATACTTCTTAAAATTTATACTATACCAAACCTTGCTAATTTCCGGGTAACCATTTTTGATTTTTTCTATGGCGTTACTTATTAATGCATAAGTAACTAATATTAGTTCATTTAAGAAACAGTGGTTACTTAGCCTATAATTGCAATTGGTTTTGAAATGGACTATTCCAAAGAGGGGTGTGATCAAAGTTATTGTTCAATGAATAACGTTTTGATTAAAATTTTCGTTTTTCCAAGGGTAAAGTAAAAACAAATGTAGACTTCTCTTATTAAGAGAGTATTTAAAACGTCTAACATCGGGTGTCTTTTCAGTGTAAATGTCGGATGTTCAACATCTGTTCTCCCCAAGGGCTGTATCTATTTTTCACTCTCGCCAGCTGGTCAAATGGTCTAACTTAGAATAACTTAGAATTGTAATTAATATTTCTACCAAGAAGATATTTCCAATTATGTTTTATCAGACGTTTTCTGGGCGAACTTATTGATAAATTCATTACTGTAGATACGAAATTCTTAAATAAGTATATTAAATAAGTATTCTGTAAATTATTGTGACGTCATTCATTCTATAATTAGCCGTGTGCGTGGTTAAATTATTTCGTGCCACGATAAAACAGAAACCAACTTTTCATTTTATTAGAAAATAGGAGCAAGAAAATGTTAAACAAACAAACAGAACGGACACCGGGCATACAAGCAGAAAATATGAATAAGCAAAGAAAATAACCTTAGAAAGATTCAAGGCAAAACGCGGAAAATAGGTCATTCGATTGGTTTGACCTGAGGTTCAAAACGCGGATCATGTTAGTAGATTTTTCCTATCACCCGCAAATTCATGACAGGGTTTGGATTTATTTCTATCTGAAGGAGGAAAATGCATGGGATATCATTTTGGAACTCACAAAAGTTGACTTTTTCTTAGACTTTTTCTTTTTTAAATACTGTATATCAAGGGACGTAATGCAGTCTAACTTTTTTCTTTCCCCGCGGACAAGTATTGGTTTTCATAAAAGACTGAAGATAACAAGTATTCACAAAAGCTTGCTTCCCCATCATCGTCTGATTGAATAATTTATTACTCATTTCAAAGCCGCTTTAATGTATATCTCATTGCGAAAAAAACTTCATTATTATCCTCCATCTATTATTACTCATAAGAACCTTTCAACAACGCCGTTTACAACATGTAATACATGTTATAGTTTTTCTTGTTCACCCTGGGCCCCAGCCTATAGAACAGTAAGCTCAGAAGAATACACAGTGTACCCCACCAGTCTGAGATGCAGCGTATATAAAACATTCCTCGATTCTATTGTTTGTGGCCGGTTTCTAGGTTATAAACAGTACTGGGCGGATGGGTTTATGGTTTTCCGAAACTTCTTTTTTCCCATGCCTCCCCCAAGGCCCACATGCCCTAGAATTTCTATTGAATTTCTTTAAAATTAATAATTTTCAAAAATAACGGAATAAACCTCATTTGCACATCAAACTCATTAACTCAAAATGAGGCTTATTCCGTTAAAAGTTGCTGAATAACAAAGGATAGTTACTTTTTACAGCATGATTTAAGAGGTGATATATATATATTATCCTAAATGTAGTTAACTTCCAATTCGGAAATAAAATGCTGGTTAGTTTCGATATGAAAGGTACACACAGGTTTAGAAGTGACAGGTGTATTCAAATGTCCCTATAATTTATATAGAGCCTATACGTAACCACGAATTTTAGACAATATGTTCACTGATTTATCACAGTGACTTTTGCTGCTTTGACAGTCAAAAGGGTCATCACACATACGACCGCACCATTGTGTGTAAAATGACATGCCAACTTCTAATAAGGGACCAACGCAGAGTAAATCACGTTCTTTGCCCAATGCTCATGTGTTTTTGGCGGCTGCTCACACCTCTATACGATGCGAAATGTGATTCAGCAAATATGCACAAAGCATGTGGTCTGAAAGTTACTAAGCAAACGTGGATATCCTTGTGCGGTTGCATGACATTCTACAACTTTTCAATAACTGTTTAATTCCCAATTTATTTCATTATTGAACCGGTGGTTAAGAGTTCGATCGTTTGGTAGGCGTGTGAGAAAATGGTTTGATAAAAACGAATTGTGAAAAAATCCACAGAGAACTCATGAAAACTTACCCAGCATGCAAAGAGTTAATTAACACGTGCTTCTTAACAATTATCACTTATAATCACCCAATGTGGACAATAAATTATGATTTTCCTCACACAGGTCCATTAGAACTTAGAACCTGGAAAAAGGTCGTGTACAAGTTCGAATGTTTTTTGTTTGTTTCCTGTTTTGCAATGATTTTTTAGTTGATGAGGCGAGAGAGGATCCAAATACCGCAATAAGCGGGCCAACGTTTAATGCAGACTTGTTAGTTGTTGTTTTTTCAGGGGATCCGGACCAGTTTTGCTAAATAAAACTATATTTTGTGATTTTTTAGGAATGGGGTGGGGATCCGGACCCTCTACCTCCCCCCCCCCCCCCCCCGCCCTCTGGATCCGCGCATGTAAAAGAAACTAGCTTAGCTGCACAAAGGCATACTTTGCATAAAATCACTTTTTGATGCGCCTTAATTACAAAATCCAAGATGGCTACCAATTAACTTGAAGACTAGAACAGTGAGTTCAGAAGAATACACATTGTACCCCACCAGTCTGAAATGCAGCGTATATAAAACATTTACCGATCCAGTCTTAATACTTGTGCATAGTGACACAAGTTAGATTAATGTCCATTTAGATTTTCAGGAAATATTATTGCAGAGAAGCCATTTATTTTCTAAAATTCTGACCCTCTGGGAATTTGAAAATGAGATATTAAGGTATCACAGGGCAACAAACAAAGTCAAATGAATTTATTGTGATGAAGCAAATGACAACGGTTTTAAATCACAGACTGTTAGAACTAAGAACGTTCCAGATGAGCTATGGTGGGCACAGTCAAAGACACGCATAAGGCACAAACCCAACGTTGAAAGTTTTAGGCTAGGATTGTCATTCGGTCAAAACCTACCGCTGTGAGTGGAAAACCATAGCTTTAAACTATGATTGATTATTCAGGCCAAATTATTTCACACTCTTTTATAAAGTTTAATTATCTTATGGATTGAGTAGGAAAAGAAGGTTTTCCAACGATTCCGCTGAAATGATAAACTACACGTAAATCACCATTGAATACCACCTCTGGTTTGTCCTGTTGCAGTAGAATTTTCAAACCAAAAGGCAAGTAAGTTTGAACAGGAAATGCCACAATCACAGACCATATACCAACTAACGACACCGCGATGTAGAGCATGCACGGATTCAGAACGGTTTTTTTTTCAGAGGGGGTCCAACTTTGACAACGTTTTTTTTTTTGTTTTGTTTTTTTATTTAGTTGATGAGGGGAGAGATGATATAAAAATCACTAAAAGCGTGCCATCATCGGCCCGCCAGCGAAACGCCATTCAAATGGCGTTTTGCTGGCGGGCTGATGATGGCCCAACATTGAATGTTGACTTGGCAGCTTTGAGCTATTTCAGGGGATCCGGTATTGCTTTTCAATGGTGGGTCCGGATCCCATGTCCCCCGTCTGGATCCGCGCATGTAGAGACATAGGACAGTAGCAGCAGAATGAGAGCAAGTACACAAACAGAGTAAACCACCTCATACGCTCTCTCTTCCTTAGCGACATGATTTCATTTGAAAGGACACTTAGCATTGTATTACAAAACAGCATGATATATGGAAAACAACTCTAAATGTATGTCGTATTCCAGGATTCTCTATGTGAATTTTGTTTTTAGTTGATCAAATGGGTTTTTAGAAGATGTTTGAAATGTTGACAGACAGACTGATGGACATTGGAGTCATTTGGTTTGCTATCAGCCCAGCCTTCAACTTCAATGAGATAAATGAGACGGTGCTTCAATATCAAATAATTACCTTTATTATGCCCCCGCCGTAACAATGACTGGGGCAATAAGTGTAACCCCTGCCTGTCTGTCCGTACCTATGTCACACCAATAATGTCCACCCTTTAGGTCAAATAGTTTTAATCAGAATATGAAACTTGGTCAAAATGTCCTTCTAAAGTTCGATATTGGTCCATATCGCGCTTTGTCTTTATAAGTCATTATAGGAATGTAGTTTTATTTTTGGGGGTTTTTTATCGATAGTAGTAATGGGGGTCACTATGGCCTCAAAATTTTTAAGCCTTAAAAGAACTTAGTTTTTTTTTTCAGGATAATATTTTGGGGCCATAGATGTCTACCCTGGTAAGCTTTGAGTGATTAGCTGTGAATAACTTAGTTTATTTTAGGGAAATTCTGGTTGGGCCTGTGATTATAATAGTTTCCTGGGCCGTGGGGAATAACTTTGTGGGTTATTTTGGTTAGGTCTATGATTGTGATAGTTTCCTGGGCTGTTGAGAATAACTTAGTCTATTTGAGGTCTATTTTGGTCTATGTTCTGATCGTTTCTTGGGCTATTGAGAATAACTTCTATCGTTGATATTCTAGTTGGTCATTGATTGTGATAGTTCTCTGGTAATTTTTACTGGTTGGCTTGTGATTGTAACAGTTTCCTGGGCTATTGAGAATAACTTAATCTATTTGAGGTGCTATTCTGGTTGGGCCTGTGATTGTGATAGTATCCTGGGTTATTGAGAATAACTTAGTCTATTTGAGGTCTATTTTGGTCTATGTTCTGATCGTTTCTTGGGCTATTGAGAATAACTTCTATCGTTGATATTCTAGTTGGTCATTGATTGTGATAGTTTTCTGGTAATTTTTACTGGTTGGCTTGTGATTGTAACAGTTTCCTTGGCTATTGAGAATAACTTAATCTATTTGAGGTGCTATTCTGGTTGGGCCTGTGATTATGATAGTATCCTGGGGTTTTGAGAATAACTTAGTTAATTTTTGATTGCTCTGTAATAATTACCTGGGCTATTGAGAATAACTTAGTCTATTTTAGGGCTATTTTGGTTAGGCCTGTGATTGTGATAGCTTTCTGGGTTATTGAGAATAACTTAGTTACTTTTTGATTGCTTGGTAATAGTTTCCTGGGCTATTGAAAATAACATCTATCTAAAGTCTATTTTTGGCCTATTCTGGTAGGTCTATGATTGTGACAATTTCCTGGGCTATTGAGAATAACTTAATTAATCTGCGAGGTTGAGAATAACTTAGTTTATTTGTGGGGTATTCTGGTCGGATCTGTGATTATGATAGCTTCTGGGTTGTTGAGAATAACTTAGTTTATTTGAGGTGTTGTTCTGGTTGGGCATCTGATTCTGATCGTTTCTTGTGATATTGAGACTAACTTAGTCTATTTGAGGCCTGCTCTAGCTGGTCATTGATTGTGATAGTTTCCTGGGCTATTGAGAATAACTTAGTCTATTTGAGGCCTACTCGTGTTAGGCCTGTGACTGTGATAGTATCCTGGGCTAATGAGAATAACTTAGTCTATTTGAGATGCTATTCTGGTAGGTCTGTGATTGTGATAATTTCCTGGGCTATTGAGAATAACTTAGTTAATTTGAGGTCTATTCTGGTTGGGTATATGATTGTGATAGCTTCTTAGGCTATTGAGAATAACTTACACTGAACCGAAGTTCTAAATAGCCACTTTTCAATTTCTTTTTTCTGGCTAAGCCCTAGTGATACTGAAATGAATTTTTGACAAAGCATGTGCATTGTAATGGACTAAAGCTAAGTGGTGCTTTGGAAGAGTTTTCTATCACTTTACGATTTTCGGGTTCAAAAATGCAAAAATCAAGTTTTTGAAGAAAATAAGTGTTTTGAGTGCAGTTTTTATCGAATTCAAGTACAGGTGATTGTAAACTTGCCTAGTCGACTTGAAAAAACACCAAACACTTGACATTTTGCTTATGACAGATTTTTCATGAATTTTTAAAAGTTGAAATTTTCCGAATTTTCAGAAATTTTCGGAAATCATCGGCTGCACATGCTAAAATCATTGTATGTGTTTTACTTTATGTTAATATGTTTGACAAAACACCAGGCAACTTGATGAGCCCATTTTCTAGCGATATTTTTACTAATTTGGTATCCACTTCCGATTTTAACGTGAAACTTTAAAGGCCATTTAAATGGCATTTGTTAAATATTTCTTTTAATTTTTAAACAGAACTGTGACACGAATTCATAATAAAGAACCCCTGAAAATTGCACTGCCGTGTCGCAGATAATAAACCGTACAGAGCAATGCAAACCGCGTATGTAAACTGCGTGGATAAGCTAAAAATCCTTTGATGAAGTTGTTTACCGTGGCTGTCTTCATGTTAACGTAGAAGAGAAATGGAGTGTTCAATTGTCAAAAAAACTTTTTATTCTTTTCATCTTGTATCACAGCTGTTATAAACATCTTCAAACTAATTAAAATATAAATGGATAACGTATCTGTTGTATAGTTTATATCACACTAAAAAGTGTGACTTTTTGAATGAGGGTACCTTTATTCGGACCTCGTCTGTGCAAGATCTACCCGTCATTATGAAATGACATAATTTGCAGAGTCTTGACAAAGCCTTGGACGTTTTTATAGAATTTAAATTTTGTGAGAGTGATTTTTACTTTCTGAACGGGAGCAAAAATTATATGGTGGCTACTTATAACTTCGGTTCAGTGTAGGTTATTTGAGGGCTATTCTGGTTGGGTCTGTGATTGTGATAGTTCCTGGGCTAATGAAAATAACTTAGTGTATTTGAGATGCTATTCTGGTAGGTCTGTGATTGTGACAATTTCCTGGACTATTGAGAATAACTTAGTTAATTTGCGAGGTTGAGAATAACTTAGTTTATTTGTGGGGTATTTTGGTTAGGTCTATGATTGAGATAGTTTATTGGGTTATTAAGAATAACTAAAGTTATTTGAGGACTATTCTGGTTGGGTCTGTGATTGTGATAGCTTGATGTTGAGAATACCTTAGTTTAATTGAGGTGCTATTCTGGTTGGGCCTATGATTCTGATCGTTTCTTGGGCTATTGAGAATAATATAGTCTATTTTGAGATCTATTTTGGCTGTTCTAAGATTGTGATAGTTTTCTGGGCTGTTGAGAATAACTTAGTCTATTTGAGATCTATTCTGGCTGTGCCTGTTAATGTGATAGTGTTCTGGTCTATTGAGAATTACTTAGTCTATTTGAGGACCATTCTGGTTGTGCCTGTGATTGTGATAGTTTCTGGGTTGTTGAGAATAACGTGGTTTATTTGAGGTGCTTTTCTGGTTGGGGCTATGATTCTGATCCTTTCTTGGGCTATTGAGAATAACTTAGTTAATTTTGGATTGCTCGATAATAGTTTCTTGGGCTATTGAGAATAACTTAGTCTATTTGAGGACTTTTCTGGTCTATGATTATGATAGTATCCTGGTCATATCCACTGTTGAGAGTACCTTAGTCTATGTGAGGACTTTTCTGGTTTCGGCCTGTGATTCTGATAGTTTCCTGGGCTGTTGAGAATAATTAGTTTATTTGAGGACTAAATCTTCTTTAAACTCAATCAATTTTTTTACAAATTCAGTTTTACCTGATCCACTTGGACCAGATAAATAATATTAGAAGAATGATTAAAAAACAAACTTCCAATATCTTGATTTGAATCCAACTGGTGATAAAAAGTGATATGGTTAACTGTGAAAAAATAACAAAGACCACTTTTTTTATACTCAAATTTTAATGAACACTAACCAATAGTTTAATACATAATTAAAAACAGTTTAATGCATCAAAACACCTGTACAATGCATGTTTATCAGACACAGTTCAATTCATGACTATCAGAAATAAGTTCAAAGTATGATCATCAGAACTACTCTATCTATGCCAAATATCCATAAGGAACAGTATATCCATCTCCAATAATGACATGTTTAGTATAAGTGAACCCATACGTCTTGGATTGCAATTCAATTACCACAGTCTTGTCTTTATGTTTTCTGATCCGATGGTAGCTTACAGTTTCTCTAAAGTCTTTCGTACCTTCCTTCACCCAGTTCAGCATTCGATCAAAGTGAATGGCTTGAGACGTATTGTAATCTAGAGTGAGTCCTTTCACTTTGCAAGTAGATCTTCGATTTCCATCCTTGTCCACAAATTTATAGCCATAGTTCTTCGGTCCCATTCCAACTAATTTCACAATTCTAGCATTAGGCACTTCATCTGTCCATTCTCCAAGTCTGTTGTTGACAATAGTAGATTCCATAAATGGGTTTTTTTCTGCAACAAGGCATATCAGAACCTATATTTTATGGTGATTTAGTCTATAAATTCAAACGATTTGTTGGAAAACCTAATTTTAGTGATCAATTCAAAAAGATAGTAAAACGTTATATAAGGGTTGGATATAATTTGGATATCATGCGACAGTCTGCATGCCTAGTTTTAAACCCAATCACGGTTTATAGCTATGGTTTCCTCTTTAATTGCACGATGGTGGGTCAGGCCCCAGACTCTATGACGGCTCTGACGTAAAGCTTTAATCGGTGGGTTGGTGCCTGATGCTTATCTGTAGCTGGACCCACCGTGGCTCAACTTGAGGTTTTCTTTAGCTCTGACTATCTGTGAGTCATGAGCCCTTTTCTTTGTTTCATCATGGAGTGTTAATTTGATTAGAGTGTTTTCCATGATGATACATTGCATTAGTTAGATGGCCTCCATGCGAGCTGAACATTTCTTGTACTTCAACAACAGCAGAATCTAGGGCGAAGATTTGGTACCTGTAAAATGCATTTAAGCCCCCCGGTGGCTTAGGCTGCTGTCCCTTCTAAGGCGGTGGTTCTGTTGTTGTTGACTTTTTGTTTATTGTTACTCCCATTGTGGGAGTCTGTAATTGTTCTATGTTTTGATGTTCGTTACTTTATGTCCGTTCTAGTATTGCAATCATCTTGATGGGGAAGAGAGAGCTGATTGCTTTGCTTAATTTGTCTTCCTGGTGTCTCGTGATGGTTGAGTGGCTCTTCCTCGCGGTGCCACGGGGTTGTCTGCAGTTTGTGATTGTGGTATTTCCTGATCATACTCACTTACTATTTGTGATGATAGATGATAGAGTCTGTATCAAAGTAGAGTACACGTTCATTCAGCTTTTTCAAGTTTTCATACAACTTCAATCTAGATGTGGTAACTGAATTGCAATCCAAGACTGTTGCAATGCATTAATATTATAACCAATCTTCTTATAATGAGAAAATATTTTAATAAACTGCACTGAAAAATTATTTGAACCAGCAATTTTCTTTAATTTATACACTTAGTTGCTGTAAAAATCTGGTTCCAAAAGCCCCTGGCGGAAGAAAGAATTAAGTCCAACCCGACACTCAGCAGCTTCCACATTTTTGGGTGTTTTACGACACTGAATTGAAGGAAAATAACTAACTGCAGCTTGTAGGTTAGCTTCTGAAACAAATTTGAATTTTGTTAACATGCATTACGGAAAACTTTTTGAGCCATGGCATGACAAAACCAGAAAATATGAGCGTGTGCTAAGAGAAGTCTTGACACACCCAGTACTTTCCAGATATAGCCCGCCTGCGACTTTTTCCCCTTTTTCCAAAACTGAAAAAATTCTTATCTGGTATGTAATATACCTCTAGACAAGCCCTTTGCTCAGCCATCAGCCATTTATAAATAATTTTATGAATTCTACCACAGACACTCAGAGTTGATTGTTAAATACAAAATTGGTTTAAAAACTCTTCTGCAACAGGGCATATCGGAGCCGTTATTTTATGGCGATTTTGTTTACAAAAAAGCCTAATTTCACTGGTCAATCCAAAATGATAATCAAAGGTTATAAGAAAAGTTGGATATAACATATATAGATATCATATGACAGCCAGCATGTAGCTGGTTATAAACCCAATCACGGTTTATAGTTATGATTTCCTCTTTACTCAGAAATGATGACCCTCACGTAAATCATTAATCAGTGGGTTGGCGTCTGATGATTGTCTTTGGCTCGACCCGCCATGGCTCAACTTGAGTTAATGTTTACCTTATTACTATCTGTAAGTCGTGAGCCATTTTCTTTGCTTCATCATAGTCTGTTAATTTGGTGAACCATTGCATAAGTCTGGTAGCCCCCTTGCAAGCTTAACAATATTTGTGTCTTAACTGCAACAGCACCTAGGCCGAAGATTTTTGGTAACAGTAAATTCATTTAAGCCCTGAGTGGCTTCGGCTGTTGTCCTTTCTAAAGGCGATGGTTCTGCTGTTGTTGATTCATTATTGAATGTTGCTCAAATTGTTTATAGGGTTCTATGTTTGGTTTATGTTCTGTTATGTAGTATTTAGTGACCATTCTAGTTTTACAATCCTCTTAATGGGGAAGAGAGGGCTGGTTGCTTTACTTTAATTGTCTTTCTGATGTTTTGTGACTGTTGGTATTCTGTGACTCTTCCTCGCGGTGCCGTCCGATTGTATGCAGTGTGTGATTGTGGTATTTCCTGATACTCACTTATTTTTTACGAAGGTTATATGATTTGAAAAAGACATTGTTTGCACCATATCTATATAAATGGATGGATGGAGTCAGCATAGCAAATGTATTACTGAGAGATATAAAGAACTGATCCGATTTTATTATTATTTTATCTTATTAGGTCAGAAATTTGGAAAGTGGTTTGTTTGCATCATATCTCTTGAAAATCTTAATAGACATTAATCAAACATATTAAGATAGAATCAAGAAATGCTGAATACACCATTCTAGTTTTCATGTGACCATCTTGGTGATTGCTATTAAGGTGCTTTAAAAGTTGATTTTATGTCTTTGCCAGCTAATTCTGTACCACATCATTGTGCAAATCAGCAAAACATCACGACCCATGTAAATTGCAAAACAGAAAATAAAAACACTCGAACTTGTACACGACCATTGCTAGGTTCTAAGATATACTGGAATTTATCCGGTACACCTGTGTTAGCAAGAACATAATTTATTGTCCCCATGGGGTGATTATAAGTGATAATTGTCAAGAAGGACATGTTAATTTAATCCATGTTGATGATTCTTATTTTTTGAACAAATGGTGAGTAGGAAATATCCCGCTGAACTTAAATTAAACAACAAATGTATCCAGAAAAAGTTGATTTTATATGCAAAGTATGCCTTTGTGCAGCTAAGTTAGATTTCTTTTACAAGCGGATCTAGAGGGGGGGCAGAGCGTCCGGACCCCCCCCCCCCTTCCTGAAAAATTACAAGATTATAGTTTTTTTAGAAATACTGGTCCGGCTCCCCTGTGGTAAAAATCTTCTTGTCTGAAACTACAGAGTCTAGAGCCTTGATATTTGGTATGTAGCATCACCTAATAGACCTCGACCAAGTTTGCTCAAATTATATCCCTGGGGCCAGAAATGGTCCCGCCCCAGGGTTCAAATGTTTAACATAGGCTTATATAGGAAAAATGTTGGAAAAATCTTCTTGTCTGAAACCAGAAGGCCTAGACTACTGATATTCGGTATGTAGCATCATCTATACGACCTCTACCAAGTTTGTTCGAATTATAGCCCTGGGGCCAAAAAGGCTCCGACCTGGGGTCAATTGTTTTACATAGGCTTATATAGGGAAAGCGTGAAAAAATCTTCTTGTCTGAAACTACAGTCAAGTATCAAATTAAAGTTCACAAAGTAAATTTCAAGGCAAAAAATAATGCATATTTTCAACACTTATAACACCTAAAATTTCAAAGGAAAGATTTACAGCATTAATAAGGCTTATATTTGGATACATCATTATCCTTCCTATCATTACACATGTTCAGAAAGTTTTACTCCATAGTGGAGGTGGTTGCCTAGCAACAAGACAAAAATGGTCAAATTTGCCCTATCTAGTACATTAAAACAGTTGCCATGGCAACCAGACATTCATTAATTACTTGAATTTATGCTATAACATATAAGACTTATTTATGTCTTTATATTTGGTTTTATTTCAATTCTATCAATAACAAAGTAAAACAAGTAATCGAATGGGCAACGATCGCTCACCTGAGAGCCAGCATAATGTTTGGAGATAAAATAATTGACGATGCTCAAAGGCAGGTCACTCTGAACTTGAAACAGTGACCAGGAACTATTCAAAAAAAACATAGTATGCCTGTCCTGGTTATATGCAAGTTTTGTTTGATTTGATTCTTTACATCCCATCAACAATCTTTCAGTTAAACAGGGGCGGGTAGATCGTTCATGTTCAGACGAATGTGGCACGAATAATAAAGTTATAAAATTAAAGCTACTGTGTTTTTATACATGTATACCTACAAGCTATATGTGAAATGATAAAATATTTTGCTTCATTGATTCGTGAGGACGCCACGTTCAAAAATAGTAAATCATGGATGCGTAGCTGGTGGTGGCCATTGTCTATAAAAACACCAATATAAGGTATAAATAGAGACAGAGTGTCGTTTCCAGTCGAGTTAACTTGTTAAAGAAGACTAAAAATGTTCTGGGTTCAAAAAATAATACTTTTCATTATTTTTTGCGTTTTTGAAGTCCTTCAGCGTATATAGGGAAACATGAGAAAACCTTCTAGTCTGAAACCACAAGCCCTTGTGCCGTGATATTTGGTATGTAGCATTAACTAGTAGACCTCAACCATGTTTGTTCAAATTAAAGTTCTTGGGCCAAAATTGGCCCTGCTCGGGTTGTCAAATGTTTTACATAGGCTTATTAAGGGAAAATGTGAAAAATCTTCTTATCTGAAACCACATTGCATAGAGCCCTGATATTTGGTCTGTGGACCTCTACCAAAGTTGTTCAAAAAATACCCCTGGGGTCAAAATGGCCCGCCCCGGGGGTCACATGTTTTACATAGGGGTATATAGTGAAGACAAGAAAAAAATCTTCTTGTCTGAAACCAGAAGGCCTAGACTATTGATATTTGGTCTTTAGCATCATCTAGTGGACCTCTACCAAGTTTGTTCAAATTATAGCATGGGGCTAACAATGGCCCGCCCAGGGCGTCACATCTTTTACATAGGCTTATATAGGGAAAATGTGAAAAAAAAACTTATTGTCTGAAACCACAGAGCTTTGATATTTGGTATTTAGCATCACCAAGTGAACCTCTACCACATTTGTTCAAATAATGCCCCTTGGGTCAAAAAAGTCCCGTCCCTGGGGTCACATGTTTTATATTGCATTATATAGGGAAAACAAGAAAAATTCTTCTTCTCTGAAACCACAAAGCCTAGAGCCTTGATATTTGTTATGTAACATTACTTAGTTGACCTCTTCCAAGTATGTTCAAATTATGACACTGGGGTCACAAGATGGAAGGTCACCTCTTTCGCAGAGATCCATCTAGGGAAAACATGAAAAAACAACTAGAGCCTCAATATTTGGTTTGTAGAAAATGTTTGTGTGTGGTGAGGGGGAAGTGGTATGGTCTTGTTATGCGCTCAAAGACTATACTACGGAAGAGACCAGCTTGATTGCCCGCCACCAAATGGTTTAAATCATTACCTTCCACTGAACAAGACTGGTGCACATAATCAGGTGATCGATTCAGGGCTACTATGACCCTCTTGTTTCTGAGGATCACAATGATATTTTTGACCACAAGTACCAATTGATCAGGGCAATTTATTTAGCATTTAATATAGCATATTGAAATATCAATACTTAGCTTAAGTCTTGCTTAACTTTAAGGAGGCATAGGAATTCCGGGCCCTGGGCCCTGAATTACAATGCCTCCTTAGAGTTAAGGAAGACTAAAGTTAAGTATTGATTTTTCAGGATGCGAAAAATAACATTTAAAACTCATTAAAATCAAAACAGTTTTAATTTTTCTGAAGATCACAATGATATCTTTGACCCCAAATGCCACATCGATCCAGGCAATACTTAACTTAAGTCTAACTTAACTTTAAGGAGGCATTTCATTCCGGGCCCAGGTGCGTAAATTGAGTCACTTTTACAGCACGTAATATAGAGCATAACCGTTTAAAAGTAAGATGTCTTGAAATTGAGAAGAGTATTTATTACCTTAGAATTTAACCCAACACAGTAATTTTAACCTTTGTATCTTCACAAGCTTTTGCAAACTTCATAGAGGATCTTGCATGAGTGCTTATGCTTTATTGAATTGATTAAACGAGTTGGGGAAAGTGATAAAATGCGAGGCTTGCCGAGTATTTTATCTCTTTTTCGCAACGAGTTTAATCGCATTTTTGCGTAAACGAGTTAATATTTTGCAACATTTTACGCAACGTTAAAATGGGCGTCATTACGTAACGTTACTAAATCTGCGTAATAGATGATAATATCTTGCGTTTTCACGCCAAGAATAATTAAACGATTTTTAAGTTATTATAATGTCCTGTGATCAATAGAATCTAACATTTGTGCTCCTCTGTTATTGAATTTATTAAACTCGTTGCAAAGAAGAGATTAAATGCTCGGCAAGCCTTGCATTTTATCTCTTTTCCTCAACTCGTTTAATGACTTCAATAAAACATGATCACTAATGTAAGATCCTCTATATCTTCACAAGCTTTTGCAAACTTCAAACCTTCATTATCTATAATTGAGCCAATACACGAGAAATTCGTTCTGATCACGTAAGTGAGCAATGTATGCTCAGACGAGCCTGCACTTTCTCACACAGTCTCATCAGAGTCTTTGCTGCTCACACACACAGTGGGGATGTAGAAGTAGGTTCATGTCAATATTTAGGTATCCAGCCCCACTAGATAGCTGTATATGTATGCTTGAATCATGACTTTACTCATGTACGATAATTGAGCCATGACATGTAATTTCAGACAATGTGGCATTTTGATATGTGAAGACTCAGACGAGCCTATACAGCCTCTTTTATAGGCGTAGAAACTCCAAATGATGTTCAGTCGGTAGCTTAACAGTCATAGAATATTCAAGCGACAAGCAAAGGCTCTGGTGCGCAGGTTGATCTGAGGCATACAACATTGTTGGAAATCTCATGCACTGGCTCATATATCTTATGAACTAACTTATTTTGCTTTCATTAACAGTTCTACTGAATTCAATAAACACATTTGGTTAAGGTGACCCCATGCGATAATCAAAAATTACCACATGGTGTTTTGATCCAGATAAGAGAACGTAATTGAAAATTATTTTCTTACTTCTCAACCAAAACATATATTGTGGGTGTTTAAAATAACCGCCTCATTGAAGAGATTCTTTTTGAGCACCCAAAAGGAATGTTAAGCTGATAGACCAGAAAATCATTTTTCGTTCTACATTTGCCTTTCTGGGCGTATGCATGGTATTGCGTATCCATAACGTCATGTTTTATAAGTGCATGTACAGCTATAATGTAAGGTTTTGTCGTCAAGTTTTTGGTAGTCATGCAAAGGTTTAGATAAACAAAAAAATTCAGCGTAAAATTGTAAATATTTTCTTACCCATCAGTTTTACCATATGTTTAGGGTGCTCATAAGAACCGTCTCATTGATACGACTCTTTTGAGTACCCACAACATATGTTTTGGTTGCGAACTAAGAAAGTGAGTTTTTCGTTACGCACTCTTAACTAAAGTCTTGGACTCACTCATGTACTATCATAGGTTGTATGTGCAGTTAGAAAATGTCCTGGAGAGTCGTGTGTCAACTCAGCCATAGATGTGGCCTATATGATACTCTAGAACCCAAATTCCTGTATCTCTCAAATTTAGGGTTTGAGGTGACATCATCTGCTCTAGTTGGTTTGAATGCATTTTTCCTTCCTAATGAAGGATCAAGTGAATTGCTCAAGGAATGTTCTTGGCGTGGTCGTCTAACTCACTGACTATTTTAGGTACTGTAATGAAATAAACTTTAAACTCAAAATCTAGACTTATATATTGTACACAAATACTATTTGCTTAATATCTTACAGCTGATCAGTCAGTACCCAGCAAATATACAGTAAAACCTCATAAACTCAACATCGATTTTTCGAAATCATTTTAAAATAATTTTGGATACATTGGATTCAGAGAATAGGACCTACGTATTCGTTATCAATTTTAATAACTGTAATAATAACATATATTTTGGGTGCGTAAAGACATTTCTTTTACACTCCCAAAACTTATGTTTGACAGAGAAAAAAACGGATAAAAATACTTTGGGGGATTATATATTTTATGTCTACCTCCCTATAATTCGAACTACTGATAATTCGAAATAAAACCTCTAGTCCTGAGCGTTTCGAATTTACGAGAATCGACTGTACAGTCTCAGGCAACTACCCGCACGCCATGTATAAGGCGTTTCTCTGGTGGGCCAATGGTATAGATTCAAATCGCAAGCGAATATGACCAAGAAATGTCATGATCACACACTGCAGACAAATCCGCGCCACCGCGAGGAAGGGACATAGAACATTTACATGACAGCAAGAAGCGAGATGATTGCGAAAGTAGAGAGGGCACTACTGTAAGTACTGCATTAGTTTAGCTCCCATTACACAGTTACGCACGTGCGTAATAAAAATTGTACGTTCAAGGGAGGTCACCAAATATGATAAACGAGATTTTCCATACATTAAGGAACTGCTCTTAAAGTAAAGAATTCGCTCCCTCTTGGAGCAATTCTTTCCTTAAAGAGAAGTTCCCATTTTGAAAAGGCACATAATTGAAGAGAATCACTGATTGATCCAGTAGTCTCCTTTTGATGTGCGTAACTTTTTCAGCGTTCTGGCTACGCCATTGTACTGCATGACAAAACAAGGACCAGATATAAAAACACACGCACACACACTAAACAACGAATTAACAACAACAGAACCACCACCTTAGAACTGACAGCAGCGGGGGTTACTGGGGTGGGAAGGGAAATTTACGCCAAATCCTTGCCTTAGTTTCTGCTGTTGTTAAAGTAAGAAAGACAGCAAGGATCAGGAATCGATACAATTAAGTACCACACCTATCCCAGGATACCAAATGGGAAAGTAACAAAATCACAAAAAATACCACAAACAAGAGCCAAGAGGTCAGCCCCAAAAGTTTCCCTTCAGGTGACCACATGGCAGCAACGAACAGACGCGAAAGCATGACAAACACAAGAAATAAATAACACAAATGACCCACAAAAGAAGTGTCAGTAAAAATATTTTACTAAAGGGCTTAAACCGGTTTCACAGCGTGCCACCCTCGCCCTAAGTAAAGATGTGGACCAAGACACATAGATGTTTGGTTTGCATGAAAGACTCCTAACTTATACATGCACCGTCTCCTAGAACATATATATCAAGATATAAAAAGGAGATAAAGCAAAGATAATGACTCAACAGTACATGTAACTGAAAACCAGAGCAAAAGTAATCCATCAGGTACACCCCGGTGGGCCTGACAACAGCCAAAGCATCAGAAACACATTTTAGCTCCTACGGAGGCTTCCTATATTAACATATGCAATGCATCATCACAGGGACACATGATGGAAGAGAGAAGAAGGTTCGTGCCGTTTTGCTGGTGGGCCGATGCTATCTCACTTTTATATACTTTATGGGTATTTAAATGGAATCATATGAGCCTCGAAGCGACAAAACCTGTCTTCGGGGTTTCTGCAAAAGCAATACTCAAACTAGTCTCCTCGGCTACAGTGACTAGCTATAAAATTGAAATTTCGCTCGTTGCAAGTCTAGATAATTATGGTACTATTTAAAAGGCAAATAACAAAGGCGCTGATCAATCTGCGCGGCTGCGCAGGCTGATCTGCGCCTTTGTTGTTCGCAAACCCCAGAAGACAAATTTTCTCACCTCGAGGCCCAATTATATCATTTCAATACAATTAAATGACAAACGTGATAATACGTCGTGGCATTACAAGTTATAATGATAGCCTATGTGTTTCCTTTTGTACGATGGGAACATTTTCCTGCAACTGCTTTTTTTTCAAAATTAACTTGATCAAAAAATTCTTTCAGTAACACTATCAGAGTGTCAAAAGGTTTGGATCCAGATTAGGACCGACGTTCTGTCGGTCCTGATCTGGGTCGAAACCGCTTGTAAAGGTTACCAACAGATGGCATAAGCCGCCCCTAGCAAGTTAAGAATAAAATGAATCGGATGTCCCAACTCCTTTGCGAATCTCTGTTATCCCATGTTCATTTGAACCATGAACACAATCAACAAGATTAAAGTTATCAAAGTATAGATATAGAAGCACATCCGGTCTTGTAGAATGGAAATGTCAGCCCACGTGATCTTGTCGTGTATAGCTTTATCATCATCACCATCATCCTTGGAAAACGCCGGTATTGGCTTTTTCATTGGTTCGCCTAATTCGTCACTCTCAGCGGGTTCTACCTGTTTGGGCGTTTTACGACACTGGAGGAAAATAATTGGCTGCAGCTTGTAGGTTAGTTTCTGAAACAAATTTTAAGTTTGTTAACATGCATTACGTTAAAATTTTCGGGCCATGGCGTGACAAAATAAGAAAAATGAGTGTGCGCAAAGAGAAGTCTTAGACCAGCCCTGGCATTCATTTCTCTGATCAGATACTTAGCTGTGTGCTCAGTGTGTAACTAAGGACTCCAGCGTTCTCCATAGTCGGGGAAAAATCAGAAAAGTTAACAAGTGCAGGCATTTCGTGAAGAAAGGGGTTTACCCCGGGTTTACACCTGAAATATTAGTAATTTGGTATGCTGAATCCAAAAACCAATGTTGGCAAGCTGAGAAATGACGTCTTAATGACCTAATTTGCATATTTTCAAAACGGCCGCAAAAATCATGGAATTCGACATATTATGTGTCCCAATTTACCTGATGTCCGAATTTACCCGAATTTACCCTAGTAGCTGGTACTCATCTTTGATTTTGTTATAAAGGTGCCCCAAAAGTAGATTTTATGCAAATAATACAAGTTGTCTAGACTTGTCCTATGAGCAGCTAACTCTGGACCACTGCATAGTGCAAATCAGCAAAACAACTTGATCGCTGTTGATCTACTGGAAATATGGTACTGTCCTGCCAGCCAAGAGTGACATTGACATCTTGTTTTGCTTACAAAGTTATCAGGGACTTATAATCGATAGATTACTTGTGTATTAATCCTATCTTCTACAGGATATGATTAATACATATGTGATCTGTCGATTAGCGTTAGATTAAAATGTAGTGTACAAGTTAATATTTTACTTAACTGGTGTAAACAAAATATTATGTCACTGTCAATCTTGGATGGCACGACAGTAGACCGATGTGAGAAAGAACACAATTTATTGTCCCTTTTGGGTGATTATAAGTGATAATGGTCAAGAAGCACGTGTTAATTTATTCTTTATTGTCAATTCGTATTTTTTTTAAAAAATGGTGAGTAAGATATATCCCGCTGATCTCATGTTAAGCCAGAAATGTGTCCAACGGACACAAAGCCCATCGCTGTTGCAAAAACACATGTTCTCACAAACAAAGCCAAATAAGTATATTTTATGAAGAAAGGGCAGGCAATACCTCTTGCAGCCATAGAATAATACAAATCAAGTGGTAACTTAAGCAGATCACTTTGGTGCTAAAATATGTGTCCCAGTACTGTAAATTTCTTTAAGAAATCGATTGAGATAGAGACCTAACATCACAAAATAGCGTAATCTCACAAAAAAGAAACCAAATAACCTCTGAGGGAACATTGTGATATAGACCATTTTTACGTCAAGAAGATTTGAGCTGCGACATGTCATTTCCAACAATGTGGTATTTTGACAAGTGTAGACTCAGACAAGCCTGTGCAGCCTCCTTTAAGCTTAGAAACTCCAAATGATGTTCAATCAGTAGCTTAACACTCATAGAATATTCAAGTGACTAGCAAAGGCTCTGATCAGACTGCGCTTATGCGCAGGCTGATCTGAGGCTTTGCTGGTCACACATACCACATTGTTGGAAATCTCATGTCGCGGCTCATTTTACAGTACTTTACATAGTGACAGAGTTGGGCGCAGCTAAATACAAGTATCAGGTAACACCCCTACCAATGAACGTTTTAGGTCTGGGTATTCATTTAGTCTAAGGCCTGACCCACCGTCGTCCAAGTAAAGAGGGGACCATAGCTACATGAACAGTGATTGGGTTCACAACCAGGCATGCAGACATTCGCATGATACCCAAGTTATATGCATTTTTATAACGTTTTATTTTATTTTTGAATTGATAGTAAAAGAAGGTTTCCAACAATTCTTTTGGATTTATAAACTAAATCACCTTATCATATGACGTCGCGTCTGGGAGTGAAATAACGCCATTCAACAAGATCTGTAAACCACATAGAGGATATTTACTTTTTTAAGGTCGAGTGCGGTGAAAAAAAATCAGTATTTTTCACGAGTGCGTAGCACGAGTGAAAATGCTGATATTTTCACCGCACGAGATGAAATATATTTGGTATTTGCCAAAAAAAAGTAAATTTTCTTTTTATTTTATACTCAACGGAAATATAGAAATCGCAACCTTTCTCTTTACTTGGATTTGACTTTTGCAGTGTGTTTATTGGGTATAACATTGGGTGTAAACATAGAAAATGGCTTAGAATCATATTTTAACGAATGAAACGCAAGAAATCAGCATCTAAAGAAAGTCTATTGAGTGTGCCTTAGGGTAGGCGTCACGTGCAAACTGGCGCTACGCCAGGTCAAACAGTGACGTCATTATGTTTGATGTTGACGTCACAACATGCGTAGCTTTATTTTTGACAAATATACTTCACTTAAAACCTTATGTTAAAAAATCCCAGTCACAAAATTGCCAAGAAAGCCTTGTTTTGCTACAGTTCTATTCTATTCTACAGTGAAAATATAAATCGTATCAGTCACTAGTGAAAAAATACGATATTTTTTCACTGTAGAAAAATACCAGTATTACTCACATTTGATATGCATTGAATTCACTGCTTGTGATAAAATAATAGTGGTTTATCGATTTTGGGGAAACGTTATGACGTTCATAACAACGTTGCGTACATACTGACTAAATTATAACGTTTTACGCCAGAAATGAGATTTCAAAGTACTTGTCATATGATAAATAGAATCTAACATTCGTGCTCTTGTATTATTGAATTTATTAACCTTTTTGCGAAAAGGAGATAAAATGCTCGGCAAGCCTCGCAGTTTATCTCTTTTCCCCAGCTCGTTTAATAAATTAAATAAAACATGAGCACTCATGTAAGATCCTTTATTTATAAACTAAATCACCATAAAAAACTGAGCATCATTGTCCCTGTTTCAGAAGAGCTATTAAACCAACATTATATTGAACATTTAAATAATCTGGAAAACTGATGCTTCAGAAATAGAGAGAACCTACAATATTAGAAAACAGCAAACTAGGTTTCATTGAGCCTGTTCATGAGAACTAATGGAAAGTGCAGTGATTCTCACGCCCCTAGCACCGGCATAAGCGGTATTCTACTTTTCACTAGAACCCAATCCAGAATGAAAAAATATCAACACTACAAAACAAATTATCGTTGCACGAGGAGAAATTTTACCAACTCCATACAGAAACAACGACAGCTGTTGCCACCTCTAAGCAATCAGGAAAAACGGATCCTTCAGAAATAGAGAGAACATGTAATATTAGAAACAGCCAACTCTACTTTTCTATGGTAGATTTAGAAAAAAGCTTTTTGAAGTTTATATGATTTAAAAGACATTGTTTGCATCATATCTCAATAATGAATAGATGGATTTAAGAACAAACTTTCATCTATAGATGAGATGGTTGGAACCTGATGCTTTGGCTATTGTCAGGCTCACTGGGGTCCAACTGTTGGATTTCTTTGCTCTGGTACTATTCAGTTTTGTGCACTGTTGAGTCCTTATCTTTGCTTTATCTCCTATTTTTATCTTGATTTATATGTTCTGGGAGATAATTCTTAGATAAGTTATGGATCTTTCATGCAGACCAGAATCTATGTGTCTTGATCCACATCAAAACTAAGGGCGAGGTTTAAGCCCTCCAGTAAAAATATCTTACTGACCGTTCCAAGGCAGTGCTTCTTCTGTGGATCATTTTTGTTATTTATCTTCCGTGTTTTCTTGTCTGTTCATTGTAGCCTTGTGGTCACCTGTTGGGAAAGGGATGGCCGCTTGGCTCTCTTGCATATTATGTTTTAGTACGTTTTTGCCACTTTCCAATGTGGTGTCCTGGGTCAAGTGTGCTTCTTGATTTATCGATTCTTGAGCTTTGCCACCTTACTTACTTTCACAAACGTTTCACTGAGAGCTATAAATGACCAGGTCCAATCTTATTTATTCAAAGTCTCAGAAGGTCAGGAATTTAGATATAGAATGTCTGCATAATATCTCACGAAAATCTTCATGGACATTAATCAAACTTACTATTAGAGGGTCACTGATGAGTCCTAAATGGCTGAAACTAGCTTGTCTGGCCCAGAAAATATGCACACTCTAGTTTCAGTTCTTTGGTGCATTCTTTGCTTCCAAATGACACCCTTTTAAGAACATATTACACAAGAAAGCGTAAATCATGAAATCACAGTTCGCAACTTTGCTTTCCTCTTTAATGCATGCCGGTGGGTCAGACTTCAGACTCTATGACGGTTCTGACTTAAAGACTTATCTATTGACGCGATGGTAGAGGCCTGGTGATGTGGCTGTTGTCTTGCCCACCGGGATTTGCCTGTTGGATTTCTTTTGCGCTGGTATTCAGTTTTATGTACTGTTGAGTTCATACATTTGCTTTATCTCCTTTTTCTATCTTGATTTATATGTTCTATGAGATGATGCTTGGATTAGGTAGGGGTCTTTTATGCAAACCAAATATCTGTGTGTCTTAATCCACATCTGAACTAAAGGTAAGGTTGGCGCCGTGAAACCGGTTTAAGCCCTCCAGTAAAATGTTTGTACTAACCATTCCAAGGCGTTTCTTCTTTTGTGGATATTTTGTGTTACTTATGTATTGTGTTTGTCATGATGTTTGTCCTCTGTTCTTTGCTGCCTTGTGGTCACCTGCTGGGAAAGGGCTGACCTCTTAGCTCGCATTTGTGGTGTTTAATTGTGTGTTTTTTTTCACTTTCCAATGTGGTATCCTGGGTCAGGTGTGTTACTTGATTGTATCGATTCCTGAGTTTTGCCTCCTTACTTACATTCACAAATGTATCACTGAGAGCAAAAATGAACTGGTCCGCTCTTTTTTTAAGGTCTCAGAAGATCAGAAATTTAGATATAGTTTGTCTGCACTATATCTCATGAAAATCTTGATGGACAATAATCAAGCTTACACAAGAAATCAAGAATCGATAAATGTGTTGTAAACGTCACATCGCAGACTGGTGGGGGTTTATATATTCTAGTTTTTTCAAGATTCTTACCCTGGCCTCGAGGTTATAAAACTTGAGTACAGTCTCAGACTCAAAATAAAGCGCAATGATTGGCTGCTTGCGGACATGTGTCCACAAGCAGCCTGTCATTGCGCTTTATTTTGAGTCTGAGAATGAACTCGTTTTATAACCTCGAGGCCTGGTAGCCATCGTAAGTTTTTCTTATTATGGTCCATCAAAGGTTGATTTATACAAAATATATATATATACTTTCATACTTAGCTTCCAAAAGGGTTACTTAAATGGTCTTGGCAACTTGCCAAGACCATTTAAGTAACCCTTTTGGAAGCTTAGTATGTAACACTGCATACTTCAGATCAGCAAAACAACACGACTCTTGTAAATTGCAAACATAACAAAAAACTCTCAAACTTGTACACGACCTTTCCCAGGTTCTAAGTCCTACTGGAATATGGTATATCCAGAACTCTTGAATGAGGAAGATAGAGAATACTAGGTGAGTGTCTTTTGATATAAAGTCTACCAGGCAAGGTTTTGAGAACGCTTGTTGACATCGCGAGGCTTGCCGAGCGATTCAACAAGCGTTCTCAAAGCCGAGCCTGGTAAACTTGATATCAAAAGTCGCGAACCTAGTATTCTATTTATCAGTTTACCCATTGTTGAACATTCTTCAAACTAGCGATTATGACGTAATTTTTGATTTTTGTACTGATTCAGCGTCATTAGCGACGTCATTCAAAAAGTGCAACGTCATCATGACCTGATAAAGATAACATGCCGTGAGATAGGAAACGTTTATTAGGTTATGTTGAAACAGTTCAGTTAATATTAGGGGTGACTGATAAAATAATTTATTGTCCCCTTAGGGTGATAATAGGGGATAATTGTCAATCAGGTCCCGAGTTTATAAAATAGTTTTCATGCTCAGCTCAGCTGAGCACGAAATTTATCCTGCTCACAAATGTTAAAATGCCAACATTTATAAGCATGATCAACACAACATCTCAGAGACTTAAAGCAATAAATTTCTTTATTTGTCGGTATTTTAGTTTTATGAGCAGATGAAGTTTAGTGCTCAGTTGAGATGAGTATGAAAAAAGTTTTATAACCTCGGGACCAGTGCTCTTGAATGACCTTTCCCAGGTTCTAAGTTCTACTGGAATATAGTATATCCAGAACTCTTGAATGAGGAAGAATAATTTATTGTCCCCTTAGGGTGATAATAGGTGATATATGTCAAGCAGGCTCCGAGTTTATAAAATATAATTCATGCTCAACTCAGCTGAGCGGGAAATTTATCCTGCTCATAAATGTTAAAATGCCAACAATTGTTGGCATTTTAACATTTATAAGCATAATAAATACATCTCAGAGAATTAAAGCAAGAAATGTCTTTATTTGTCGGTATTTTAGTTTTATGAGCAGATGAAGTTTAGTGCTCAGTTGAGTTGAGTATGAAATTTTTTTATAACCTCTGGACCAGTGCTCTTGAATGACCTTTCCCAGGTTCTAAGTTCTACTGGAATATGGTATATCCAGAACTCTTGAATGAGGAAGAATAATTTATTGTCCCCGTAGGGTGATTATAAGTGATAATTGTCGAGCAGGACGTGTTGATAAACTCTTTGCATGCTGAGTAATTTTTCATGCTTTTGTTGTCATCTGCTGATATTTTTCAAAATTAACTTTTTCAGGACAAAATACCGGAGTGCCATGCGTTTTTGACCCCGATCAGGACCAACATATAATCTGGGTCCAAACTGTTTGCAGAGGTTATCAGTAGAAGACTAAAGTCGGCACTGGCAGGGCAAGATTTAAATAAATGCATTATTGAACAAATGGTGAGTCAGATATATCCCGCATAGCATAAGAAAACCCATATGACCCTTAAAACATGTAATAAACTATCAGTCTATGAGAGTCTGGGTGGATGGGGTTCTGGTTTTGTCTTAGCATAAAAAATTTAGCCCATTATTCACTCTCATTAAAATTTTCGCTTGTTCATTAAAAATGATATCATTAATTTTTAGGAAAATAATACATATAATTGAGCCAGTCCATGAGATTTCCAACAATGTGGTATGTGCGACCAGCAAAGCCTAGCATACGCACAATCTGATCAGAGCCTTTGCTAGTCGCTTGCATTTTTTATGATTGTTAAGTTACTGAATAAACATCATTTTGAGCTTCTAAGCTTAAAAGGAGGTTGCAGAGGCTCAATCGAGTCTACACTTGTCAAAATGTCAAATTGTTGGAAATATAATGCCACGGCTCATATATGATTACGCCTTATTATTAAATTTTATATCCCAATGGGTGTTCCTTACCCTTGCTTTCCATCTCAGGCCACCAGGTTTGGTTCTTTTCCGCTTGCTCTCCTAGTTTCCAACTTTTGGAGTCATACTTAGTGCCTGTAATTATTATTTTTTTGAAACTTATGATACAGTATTTAATTCTGCTATTCTTAAAAAAGCAATAACAATTCTGCACTTTTAGAGCCTCATTAATCCCTAATCATTTTTATTGGGGGGGGGGGGGGGGGGGGGGGGGGAGGGGTCATATTCTCTTATCATTAGAAAATAAGGCCAATATTCTCTAATCATTAAATCCTATCCAGATCTACGTCTATAGCAGTCAAAATAAACTGGTCCAAATAAGTTTAGCCCCATCTGAAATTTTCCCATTTACTTAAGGCATAAAGTCTCATTTTTGCTTTACCATAAAATTTTACTGAATGAAGAGTTTTGCATAAAAAAAATCAGCGAAAAAAGCAGCAATCAGTCTTCTCAATATATGCTCGGTTTCATTAATATTGATAAATTTGGCATTACATAGAGCACCAGACATTTCATTAAATGTCTCATTTTGTTCCCTATCAATCCTATAGTAAAATTGACAAAAATATAGGTACTCTTGGAAAATTTAGCACATGTCGAAAGACAATCGGTATTTCCAATTTAAACTTTGTGTAATACACCTTAGATACTGTTGTCTGACTTGAGCTGAGTGAAGTTTTCATTTTGTAATAAACAACTAAACTTTGTAAATTTAACATTATGTCTAGGGAAAACTGACTTAAGGCTTAACTTATTTTGACCAGTTTAGTAAAATAAACCTACCTGTAGCCATGAGGGCGGTGTTGTCTCAAAGTAGAATATTTTGACCGCAATAACAACATTCACAACAGCTATGGAACATAGGACCAACAGTATAAGTAAAAACAGAGCTGAAATAAACAGATTAATATACATTTTGACTCGGACCAGGTCTTCGAGATTTTGATTCCCCCTTTACCGCCAGTCACGTTCACAAAAAGTATGACGTTTACGTCAAAAATGAGACTAGAAGTAATCTAAATGTCATAAGATAAATATAATCTAACATCCGTGCTCTTATATTATAAAATTTATCAAACGCGTTGCGAAAAAGAGATGAAATGCTCTGCAAGCCTCGCATTTTATCTCTTTTCCCCAACTCATTTAATTAAATTCAATAAATTATGAGCACTCATGTGAGATCCTGAAAATATGGATGAACATTTTTGCAGAGATTTCATAGTTTGTATATTTCACCAAGTGTAGCGGTAAACGGAACTATCAGATGCATTTATATATTAAAGGATATTAAAATTCTTTTTACTTTAAAACATTTGGGAATATAATTTTCAAACTAATTTTTTTCGTAATTGATAGAATTATCACTATGCAATTCACCAAAATGCAAATTGAAATTCACGGGTCATTGGTTATGATACAGTACTACAACAAATGTACCAACCCTCTCTACCCAAAGTTCACAAGCAAAAAATTGGCGCTCTTAATTTTTGCTGAAACCTTTACCAGGTCATTGCATATGTTCTAATGCCGACCACAAACAAAAGTTAACACCGATTTATCAGTCATTTCTCCTATTAATGGGACAACTTTTTCAACAAAAATACAGGGATATGGCATACCCCGGCTTTGACCACAAATTTGAAAATAAAACACTTACAACAGCTTCAAAATTCTGTGCCAATTTTTAAAGGCAGAACCAGCGATGATTACGGTCATTATGGAATACAAACGATAAAAATGGGTTTCAATCATTTTTGAACGTTTGTGACTGTTGAACCATTTGGATTTACACTGTACTTAAACCATTGAAGCGTGACTAAAATAAAGCATCCATTTTTATTGCAGATGTCTGGAACTATGAAATGCATGCATAGTTCCAGACATCTGCAATAAAAATGGATGCTTTATTTTAGTCACGCTTCAATGGTTTAAATAAAGTTTTTATTGTATTGAATGCTAGAGATGGGACTGAATCTAAATATCCTTCAATTATTTTTCTGAGCATATTTTTCTTAATTCTTGAAAGTATTGAGAAAGCACACCGAGAATGACACTGCACAGTTTTATAGGAGGCAAATCTACCCGTTTAAAGCTGCATAGTCTGTAACTTTTGATCTTGTAATTTTAGAAATAAAGTTTCTATTTTTCAAGAATACAGTAAAATTCCTCAAATTCAGGTAAAAATTTTACCATTTTCGTAAATGTTAACAAATGACCTCTATCAAAACAACAGCATTTATATTAAAAATCAACTGTTTAGAATTATTGGAGGGACGTAAATAATTACCAATAAGAAAAAAACACCTATTTTTATAAGAAATTCACTTTTCCATGCAGTTTTCAGCTGTACTGAACATATTTATTATGAAAACATAACTTATTTCTACTTTTACAAATGATTTAAAAAGAAAATTTTTTTTTTTTCGAAAAATGTTCATAGTTACAGACCTAGTATCTTTAAAAGATACCAGCGATTTGGCGGGAATAATGCCCTGGGATGTAAATCTGTAAGTCATGTTATGCCGAGCATACAAAACAACAAATGCGCAGACCACCCTGCGCATCCACGCAGTCTGATCAGCCCCTTTGTTATTTGTCCTCTTGAAAGTAAAACTGCTACACTTGCATCAGGCAAAAGCGACCTCGGACAGTCTTAATGAAGGGTTTCCCATAAAAATGGCCAGATAAAAGTTTCAAAGAATTTTCCCCATGGAAAAGATAGTAGGTTCATCCCTCGAGCTATCTGCAGAGGGCCTTTCTGATAGGATGAGTACAGATTAAAAATATGAGTTGAAAACTGTTTTTATCGATTCAACATATAAGAAATTGTACAAGAGGTCCACCAACGGCGCAATATACATCCATTTGTTAAGACAGTGGGGGCATCACTTTCAAACTTATCTTTTGGACAATATATTTATCAGACTTGGCTCTAAATTGTATAGACTAATTGTAGGTTATCCTATGGGTACTAATATTGTGATTCCCTTTCGCAGATTTGTTTTTGTTTTGTTAAGAGATAGACGTCATGGTGTCTCCCTTTGTCAATAATCAAGCAGATCTAGATGACTTGCTCAATATTGATAATCCTTATTTTTAACAAATGGTAAGTCAGATATATCCCGCTGAACTTCAGACTTGTCCATTACAAATGGCATAGTGTCAACCAAAATTTTTGAAATAGTTAATTTTCCATTTCTTGGTGGAGATGTTCCTCGCTCCCCTTCCTATGGTGTATACATTTCGCAACGTATTCGTTTTGCAAGAGATTGTTCTAATGTTGGTGACTTTAACAACAGAAACAAATTTTTGACTTCTAGATTACTTAATCAAGGTCATCGATACCATAAACTTCGAAGGGCTAAAGCTTTTTCTAAATTTTATTACGACACTCAGAGTTAATTGTCAAATACAATGTTTGCTTAAAGACTCTTCTAAAACAAGGGATAGGTATTCCTATGGGTACTAATATTGTGATTTCAAGTATCCCATGTATTTTATGGCGATTTAGTTTATAAATTTAAAGGAATTATTGGAAAGACTAATTTTGGTGATCAATTTGAAACGATTATCAAACGTTATAATTGAGTAGGATACAACTTGGATATGGTGCGACAGTCTGCATGCTTGACTGTAAACCCAATAACGGTTTAAAACTACGGTTGGTCAGGCCTCAGACTCAATGACGGCTCTGAGGTAAAGCTTTAATCGCTGGGTTGGTGCCTGATGCTTGTCTGTAGCTGAGTCCACCGTGGCACAACTTGAGCTTTCTTTAGGTCTGACTATCTGCGAGTCGTGAGCCCTTTTTTGTTTTATCATTGTATGTTAATTGGATTCGATTATTTTTCTGTGATTCTATATTGCAATAGCAAGAAAGCCTACGTGCGAGCTAAACAATGTTGTGTTTTAACAGCAACAGAAACTAGGGCGAAGATTTTGCGCCGGTAAAATGCATTTAAGCAGCCCATGGCTTAGGCTGCTGTCCGTTCTAAGGTAATGGTTCTGTTGTTGTTGATCTATTGTTTAATGTTCTTCTCAATCCTAGTTGGAGTTTTGTGTTTGTCTTTGTTTTTTTTATGAATTACTTTGTGTCCATTCTAGTGTTGCAATCATCTTGAAGAGGAAGAGGAAGCTGGTTGCTTTGCTTCTATTGTCCTACAGATGTCTTGTTACTGTAAATGTTATGTGTTCCTTGTAGAAAGGAGGAACACTAATTCTTGTGTCCGACACATCGGCCTGACTAAATTTTGAGTGACTTATGGCCTGTACAAGAGTGACCCTTTCCTGGTCATTAACTTTAACCCATTTATGCACAAGGGAATATACCACAGTTATCAGTTGGAACAGCCCGTTTCTGTTTTAATAGGATTTTCTGCAAGCAAACAGTAGAGACCCAAACCAGACGCCGCGTTCTGCGGCGTCTGGTTTGGGTCTGCACTGTTTGCATATGTCCCACAAATAGGACACTAGGCTAATGAAGTCCGTTCAATACTGCGGATGATGTTTCGAGTATTAGATTACACTGTCGAGCGAAAGCCAGCGCTCTCTCAATAAAAACAATTGCACCCTGTCGTTGTGGACAATTTTGGAAAACAAAGCAATAGTTGGCAATCCGAATCGAAAAAAGATGCATATTTTTGGTTTTGTTGGCATTTTTTAGTCAATGTTAGACCACTTTTAATATAATATTTAGCATGTATACAAAGCCTATGGGGTGGATGCCAAGTCTGAATATGCATATGAAGGCCAGAAATTAGGTCAAAGGTCATTGAGTGCAAAAATGAGAAAATATGTACTACTGTAAAACAACTTTATCTTTTTATATGTAAACATATTTCTTTTCATACGAGTTTTGTATGCATATAGTTATAAGTCTGAAAAACATTGAGAAAATGTTTTATAACTAAATGTTCATATGTCGGCTTTAAAATGGGGTCAAAGGTCATTAAGTGCAATAATTGGAGCATTTTAACAAACTGTGATTCTTTTTTTTCTCTGGTCCAACAACAAGATTTTTTTCAAAACTCTACAAAGGGTAGAAGTCTTTCAGAAGGCTTAAATTAACATGTGTATTATTAAAGGAACCCCTTTGGAAGCATACTTTTATTGATATTACAAAGACAAACATCGTATTTGTTGTGCAATTATGACGGAAATTCTCCCTCATTTGGGCTAAACTGAGATATGTGGGCTACTTTGAGAGTTTGCAGCACCTCTCAAAAAGTAAAACTATTTTCAGTTTGAGACATGTCTTGGGGCCTTAGAAACCCATAGTTTAATAACTTTTCTGTGGTCATTTTTCTATAAATCACCTGTAATCAACGTTACCCTACTGACATTGAAACAATAAAAGGCTAATGTTGATTTATTTTAATAGTATTAGTGAAACAGATTAAGCATTAAATGTTTAAACTAGACATAAAATCAATTGCATACATCTGTGATATGTATTTCTGCTCGTCAGCGATACTAATGTTACATTTTATACTAAATTGCAGATAATGACTTTACAAATTACTTGTATTAGAATAAACCATGATACCTGACCTGAAATATACATGATGTTGATCTATATTCTAATTGAAAATGTTCATTTTCATATGTTTGTTGTTTATAACTTTTAACTTGCAATGAAGTGAAATCAAGTAAATATTTAAATATGCTAATTAGTGATTTGTACCGGCTCCAGCATGTAATGCATAGCTGCTTACAGATTCATTTTTCCATTTATAATTGCATTGGAATTGGCAAAATATCTTTCAATATGAAATAAAATAGAACTATGTTAACAATAATGGATCTAAAATTGCTGCACATATATTAATGAGGTAACGTAAGTAACACAATGTGCCTTACATAAATGGATAAAGGTAGTAAATTGTTGTTAGGCTTATTCTAGTTCTTGTACAACAACAGAACTTTCTAAATTGTTAACCTCGTGTCTTACAGCTGTTAAAAACATGTTATCAAATATTGTGAAAAGGTATATGAGAGATCTGGTAAAAACCTATTTTGGTCGATTAAAAATTCAGGTGAAATTTTAGATAAACTTAAAGCTAGAGATTTCAATCCGACCAGTTTGTCTACTTATGATTTTTCTACTCTTTATACTACTTTACCTCATAATTTAATTAAAGATAAACTTATTGATCTTATTGAAAGTACCTTCCAGAGAGAAGGCTCTCCTTACCTTGCATGTAGTGACAGAAATGCATTTTTTACTTCAGAAAAACCTAAAAAATATCATGCATGGTCGTGTCAAAATGTATGCGATGCGCTGACCTTTTTGTTGGACAACATTTTTATTCGATTTGGCACCAAGCTCTATAGACAAGTTGTTGGGATTCCTATGGGCACTAATTGTGCTCCCCTGGTTGCAGATTTATTCCTGTTTTGTTTCGAAAGGGACTTTATGATGTCTCTTTCTGATGATAAGCAGGCTGATGTTATTGATGCGTTTAACACTACTTCCAGATATTTGGACGATATTTTAAATATTAATAATGTTTATTTTGACAATATGGTTAGTCAAATATACCCTTCAGAGCTCCAACTTAATAAAGCCAATGCCTCTGATACCGAAGCCGCATTTTTAGACTTGCATTTGTCAATTTCTAATGATATTGTTTCTACCAAAATTTATGACAAACGTGACGACTTTGATTTTGAAATTGTCAATTTCCAATTTTTAGATGGTGATGTTCCTCGTTCTACATCCTATGGAGTCTATATCTCTCAACTCATTCGTTTTGCTAGAGCATCTAGCTATGTTGCTGACTTCAACACTCGCAATAAATTGTTAACTCAGAAACTTCTTAAACAAGGCTATCGGTATCATAAACTTCGCAAAACATTTTCAAAATTTTATAGACGATACTATGATTTGATTTCTAAATTCCAAGTTGGACTTAAATCTCTCTTGCGCCAAGGACTTTCGGAACCTGATTTCTATGGTGACTTGGTGTATAAGTTGAAGAAGATTGTTGGCTCTAATAATTTTTCAGCGCAGTTCATTAAAATAATTTCCCATTATAAAAAGATTGGCTCTAACATTAATGTATTGCAACAGACTGCATGCTTGGTAGTCAACCCAATCACGGTTGGCAACTTTGCTTTCCTCTTTAATTGCACGCCGGTGGGTCGGACTTCAGACTCTATGATGGTTCCGACTTAAAGACTTATCTATTGGTGAGATGGTAGGGGCCTGATGCTTTGGCTGTTTGTTGGGCCCACCGGGGTTTACCTGTTGGATTTCTTTTGCTCCGGTATTCAGTTTAATTTACTGTTGAGTCCTTATCCTTGCTTTATCTCCTTGTTATATCTTGATTTATATGTTTTAGGAGATGATGCATTAAGTTAGGGGTCTTTCATGCAAACCAAATATCTATGTGTCTTGATCCACATCTGAATTAAGGGTGAGGTTGGCGCCGTTAAACCGGTTTAAGCCCTCCAGTAAAATATTTTACTGACCGTTCCAAGGCGGTACTTCTTTTGTGGATCTTTTATGTTTTTGTTCTGTCTTGTGTTTGCTATGTTTTGTGCGCGTCTGTTTATATGTGCTTTGTGGTCACCTGCTGGGAAAGGGCTGACCTCTTGGCTCTCGTTTGTGGTGTCTTCTGTGAGTTTGTCACTTTCCCATTGGTATCCTGGGTCAGGTGTGGTACTTGATTGTATCGATTCCTGATCTTTGCACCATTACTTACTTTTATATAAAATTTGGGTCAGCTCTCCCCAATTCGCTTACGTATACTACACAAATTTTATTCTATATAAGACTTAATTTAAAAGAGTGCCATGGGTTGGTCTGCAATATGTGAATGTGGCATTTCCTGGTCTTACTCAATTACTTTTTGCAATTTGCTTGGCTCATTTACATTCATATTGCAGTTTTCAGATTTATACCAATGGTACATAACGATAAACATGCAATCTACATCATGATTTAAATATTGACTTAATATCAATAATTTACTTAAAATAGCATAGCTTTATTTCATACATCCAGTGGCAAGGCAGGAATTAAGGCAGGGGTAGTGCTGAGTGTCTTCTAGTGCAGGTATAGGTTTTTGAAGATTTCAAATATAACATCAACCAAAGCTTTCGTAGTACAGAACCAGCATGGTTTATGTCCAAATATAGGGTGTTACATAGATCTAGTATTAAATATTTTCCTTGTATGCTGAATTCTTTTAATGTTCACTTTTCACTGTTGACAATTACATTATAAAATTACTTTATCATCTGTCCCCATTAAAATCTTCTATGTTTTGATGAACTCGATTTCATATCATATTGTAATGATGATTATCTTATAATATTCTGCAGCAATTCTGATAGAAACTATTTTGCTTGTTAATTATCTTAGACTAAGGTTGGTTGAGGTAAGGTTACCTGAGCCATGTAGCAGTCTAGTAAAACATCTGAACATATTTCATGGTAACATAAACAACAAATACTTCGAACGTTAGTGATACTTTATTCTAAAGATCAGATGACTGTTTTTTTCTGAAGCATAAAACAAAAACATGACTCCCAAAATTCACTAATATGGTTTGCATCTCTGGAACTCACAGATTAAACTGAATGTTGAAAAAGTAGTGTCACACGCAGCTGATTTCTTTGCTTTTCTTATTCACAAGGTAGTTTGTTTTTAGTTTTGTTTATGCACTATTAGATTTTGTTGAGCTATTTGTAACTCGGGTAATGTTTTATATATGTCCTATGAAAAGTGATTTATGGTCTGTTTGTTGGTTTTAAAAGGTTTACTAAATTAGGCTTATTGTGATAGTCTAAAATATATGCAAAACCATCGAAAATGTGAACAACATTGCAGAAAGCATTTAAGCATGAACTTGCTCACTCTTGTACCTATATCCTTGTAGATATTTGTGAAGACTAACACTGTTTCGGAACTGTCTTGTATATAGTAAAAGGAAAGTAGTTCAGTTTTATTTCAAGAGTAATGCCATATTAAAACTACACATTTCAAGTATGTTACCAGTTACAAGTGATATCCCATCTGATAAATTGCACTTGTATCTATGAGCAGTAGATGTATACATTAATGTAAGTCACCTACCCTAAATGCAATCAATCCCTGTCTTAGCAAATTGTCATGGTTAACAGATAGATTCTACACTAGAACAGGCGTGTTAACTACCTTAGGATCTTATATACATCAAGCAAATCGGAGGTGTTAAACCAATTGATTATGCTAGTAAATGTACATATTAGATAACCATTTCAGGACACATTTACTCTAAATACTAAGAAATGACCCCAAACTGTTGGAAAACTATGAACACAATCAAATCATCAGGTGCTCCAATATGGTGAAGTCCTGTGTTCCCACAAAGTCACCAGACATCTGTTTTGGGGAAATTTAATTTGGAATAAAACTTGCATTGGCATTTTACAGTTAAAAAGAATAACATAAAGAAACACATGCCAATAACCTCATAGCATTTGATCTCTATCATCATTGCAACAAAATAATAAGCAAAATATGTTTAATACTGATACTTAGAATTGAATTTATCTACACTGAAACAATTGCAATGTATAAAAAGTTGCGCTGTGAAAGACATAGATATATATTTTATGGTATCGTAACCTTTAATTTTATATCTATACTGCTTCTATATATGGATGAATACGTTTACACAAGCAGCCTGATTTCAAAGAAATGCTGCTTTTGAATCAACATCATTTCATTAGTATGTGCAAATGAAAGGACACCCCTACAATTTAATTTTTAAATCTATATGGAGGATTACCCTTAATGTCAGGGTTATTTCCATGATATACCCCACAAAAAGTTAACAACATTTTCACTGGATCGTCATTATTAGAAATGTACATGTATATTAGCTTTATGTTACGTATGTTACGATCTGCTAACAGGCCAATGTAAAGACCAATGTGAGGAAATATTCCTTCCAGTATATGGTATTTACCATATTCTATCATAGTTTCAACACACCTAATGTTTTATGAAAGGAGGCTTGGTATTTGTGTTTTCATGAAGCTATGCATAGTATATGCAAGTAGCAGGTAGTGGCCTTGTAAAAAGTGGTTTACAATTACTCATAGATGGGAACAAACACAACAAATGTGTGAAATGAGAAAAGAAATATATTTGAGTCCTATAAGCATGAGATCATGGCCAAGTCATTCATGAAAGCTGTAGCTAGGAACATATATCTTTGAGAAATGATTTTTGTTTGTTTGATTTGATTCTTTACGTCCACTCAACAATCTTTCAGTTATGCGGGACGGTTCTTCCTGGGTTTAACCAGTACTAAGCTAGGATAAATGTGTCTTGCTCAAGGACCACAACGCAGTGACGCCGTTGAGATGGTAAAATGTAACGTAAGTAACAACTTAAACACATCTTATGTTTAAAAGGATAGTTAATTGCATAAAATGACGTATTCATACAAAGCATTAAGCAAAAGAAATAATTTCTTTAAAATGAAATGATTATTCTTTTTATTTTATACAGTAACGTACTTTACATGCCTATTATGAATATTTGATCGCGGGAAACTTAGTAAATCAATGCTTTCCAAAGATGTTAGACACACCTAGCAGGATAGTAATAAAATTCTTCCATTACGGTAGAAGGGAACTTAAAATTTGAGTTTTGCCCCTATATACATAAAGTATTGCTACAATTTTCACCGATTTCGCACTTAAATGACCTTTGATCCAAACACACATCATGCCTTGATGATGCTGTTTGTTTATATAGCATGGCTGTATTATCCAAAAGAGATTTTGCATTACTTTTTATCATAATTTTGGATAGCTAATTGAAAAAAAACGCTTAAATCTGACATATACACAAGAATTTGCACTCAGTTGTCCCTTTGACCTAATTCTGGGACTTTGTGGCATTTCCAGACTTGGCATCCACCCCTATCCTTCTTAAACACATCAAGATACACATTGAGCATGGATGCCAAAATGTACTAAAAAATGCCAACATAATTTTATTTTCAGGCTCTGGATGGCCAACTACAACACAGCTTTCTCACGGGTGGGCATCAGCATAACTACCGCGAAATCGCGTCAACGTAAATTTGTTCCTTCGTCACAACCGGGACCTTTTGCGTTTGTGGCATCGTCACACAAAAGCCAAACAAAGGTAGGTACTCTCGCTTGTTTTGATTTTTTGTAAAAGAATGAGCAAACTATGTCAAAATCCGGCAATGCTATTCCATGTAGATATGATTTACCTTGCTAAACAGGCCAAACGCGATGTTGAAAAAAGCTTTGCTCTGAGATGAGGACCGTAACCAATTCGAACCCAGTACGGGATTTCTTCAGTTTTATGTCAAAACGAAGAAAGTTTGCTGATATTTTGCCAGTTTTAGCTCAGAGCACCAGCATTTTACACATGGCATGTACATAACAGTCCTTATTCGTCCTTCGGACGTAAAAAAATCGAACCGATCATGTACTATGAAGGAATGATGCCAACGTTTTTAGGCGCGGAGGCTCCTTCGCCATCGCGTTAGTTGTAACGTCACGCTCCAGTTCCTTGGAGGATACCATGTCAGTACATGCAGGCGCAGAGAGAAATGTGTGTATTATTAAAGTATCGGCTGAAACACCCCCAAACGACCACCAATCCATCTCAAACGCTGCTCCCCATGTACAAACTAGCCCACTTACCCCTGTCTTACCCCCTAAGACTCCCACAACCTTTAGCTTATGCCTTTTGCGCAGATGTGCTACAGATGCAAGTATCAGGTATCGTCCACTGGTCCAAATAGACTTGAAGCGTGTTTTACTACATATAATTTATCTACACGTATCTATGCGACAGTACATGTCGCAAGTGCCACGAATCCAATAAGCCTGCGCATTTTTTAAAATTTCACCAGAGTTTTCGCTGCTCGCACACACAAAGTATGGATGTAGATAAAGACAAGACCAACTTTTAGACCACCAGCTGGATACGTCATCATACGCTATAAAGACGGCTTTTACGATACATACCAAAATATTGTGAGCTGACCCATACCTTTTTAGGATGGGTTTTGGTTGTGTTGGGGTGTACATGTATATTAAAGAGCTATTCAGTCACTGCAGAGGCGGCAACTTTCATATGGCTATAGAAGGAAAATCAGGTTCTATCTATTTGGTACAGTTAATAAGTTGTTTGAGCAGCGCAAACGCGTGTGCGTTCAATGGAAATCCTGACCGTTACACTGATTTACCCTTACAAAGATCGTTATGGTAATGAAGCTGAAAATGAGGCGCGGTTTAATTCAAAAGTAACTGTATCATCTTGCGTCATTACTTCAGTAAAGACCCAAAACATATTATTTAATCCTTAAAACGCCAGCAAAGTGACTGCATCAGAAAATGTCTGATTATTGGTTAACGAAAGAATAGAGGCAAACAGTGTGGACCCAGATCAGACGGCTCCAACAGGAGCCACCTTATCTGGGTCTACATTGTTGGTCGAGTGGCTCCATACGACCCAAGCAGACGATATTTGTTGCATTGGCACTCTAAGGGTAAATAAATGTTCGGTAACGCACGCACGTTAGCGCAGCTCAAACAAGGTATTAAGTCTACCAAATAGATAGAACCTGAACCACGACGAGATATGAAAGTTGCCGCCTTTGCAGTGACTGAATAGCTCTTTAGCTATACCCCAGCACAACCCAAACCAATCCCAAAAGGGTATGTTCAGCTCACAATATTTCGGTACGTATCGCAAAAGCCTTCTTTATACGCTTATGCTGACGTATCCAGCTGGTGGTCTAAAAGTTGGTCTTGTCTTTATCTACATCCATACTTTGTGTGTGCGAGCAGCGAAAACTCTGGTGAAATTTTAAAAGATGCGCAGGCTTATTGGATTCGTGGCACTTGCGACATGTACTGTCGCATAGATACGTGTAGATAAATTATATGTAGTAAAACACGCTTCAAGTCTATTTGGACCAGTGGACGACGATACCTGATACTTGCATCTGTAGCACATCTGCGCAAAAGGCTAAGCTAAAGGTTGTGGGAGTCTTTGGGGGTGAGACAGGGGTATGTGGGCTAGTTTGTACATGGGGAGCAGCGTTTGAGATGGATTGGTGGTCGTTTGGGGGTGTTTCAGCAGATACTTTAATAATACACACATTTCTCTCCGCGCCTGCATGTACTGACATGGTATCCTACAAGGAACTACAGCGTGACGATACAACTAACGCGATGGCGAAGGAGCCTCCGCGCCTGAAAACGTTGGCATCATTCCTTCATAGTACATGATCGGTTCGATTTTTTTACGTCCAAAGGACGAATAAGGACTGTTATGTACATGCCATGTGTAAAATGCTGGTGCTCTGAGCTAAAACTGGCAAAACATCTGCAAACTTTCTTCGTTTTGACATAAAACTGCAGAAACTCGTACTGGGTTCGAATTGGTTACGGTCCTCATCTCAGAGCAAAGCTTTTTTCAACATCGCGTTTGGCCTGTTTAGCAAGGTAAATCATATCTACATGGAATAGCATTGCCGGATTTTTACATAGTTTGCTCATTCTTTTACAAAAAATCAAAACAAGCGAGAGTACCTACCTTTGTTTGGCTTTTGTGTGACGATGCCACTAACGCGAAAGGTCCCGGATGTGACGAAGGAACAAATTTACGTTGACGCGATTTCGCGGCAGTTCCGCTGATGCCCACCCGTGTTTCTGTCTGTATCAGAACAAATAGGCGACTGCTCGGCTTGAACCCACCTGTGTTTTATTTTAGTTTGCATGAGATCGTTGTCGTTGTTGTCTTGTTGTTGTTGTTTTGTTTTTTTTGTTGTTTTTTTTTTTTTTTTTTTTTTTTGGGGGGGGGGGGGGGTGTTTTGTTTTCGTTGTTGTTTTTCGCGATGAGTCCCTTGTATCGTATGGATATGAGCCGCGGCATGAGATTTCTAACAATGTGGTATGCGCGACCAGCAAAGTCTCAAATCAGCCTGCGCAAACGCGCAGTCTGATCAGAGCCTTTGCTAGTCACTTGAAGATTCTATGAGTGTTAAGCTACTGACTGAACATCATTTGCAGGTTCTAAGCTTAAAAGGAGGCTGCACAGGCACGTCTGAGTCTACACTTTTCAAAATGCCACATTGTTGGAAATCACGTGTCACGGCTCATACATGTATCTTACCTATATGTGGTGTCTGTTTTGACGTCGTCGGCATCATGTCAGCCACTATGGTAAGAAGAACAGTGTATGACAGTAGAATGGTTAATGAGTAGCCAAGTCTTTCCCCACACTCAGTAGGCAGTAAGAAGGCAAGCAACATACACAGGGCCAACAGCAAGGCAGGTACTATGAAATTGATTACATAGAACGGTCGGAGGCGCGTAAATTGCAGTTCTATTTTGACCATGGTTAAAGTCTGCGCAGGACAACAAACCGCAATTGGAAACGTGGATAATGAGCCTCCATTGTACACCCACTCAGCATTCTGTATGTAGTTAGTAGTGGCTACCTGGAATTATAGAAGAAATACACTGTATGTGCATCAAAATATGATACTGGATATGCATAGAAAAAGCGAGCCATCATCGGCCCACCAGTGAAACTCCATTGGAATGTTGATTTTTATCGCTAGACTATAGTAATCAGAGTGGGTGGGGTATGACCACAACTTAAATGGGAAATAATTTGAGCATAGCGCACTGCCAATGCATTTTGAATCGTTCAATAAAGAATGCGTAACCATCAAAGAAGCATAGGACACTTATATGTTGACTTAACAAACAAACTTAAAGAGGATGAACTTGCTGCTGAATTGGCGTCCTTCGAAATTGCCTACCCCTGCTTTATTAAAGCTTTTATTTCCATGCTTTTAATTAATTTTACAGCCATGAATTTTCTAGGGCAAACTTAAAGCCTGTCAGAATTTGGTATGCAATGGAATTGATCTCTCTGTCATCCTTAGTGTTTGAGCAATAAATGATTTAGTCTTGGTGATGCGATTTCAAAGCCGTTAAGTATATATCTACCTGTGACCCCTAAAATACAAAATGAAGATCACCATACTTATTCTGCATGTGATATTCTATCTAACCATGTTCCTGCCACGAAAAAAGTGCATCTGAAAATGCCGTCTGCTGAAGTCGTCTGCTGCATGTTCAAACTGGCGTCAATGGATAATTTTGGCAAAAAGACAACCCAGACCATACTGTTCCTAGTGGTTCATACTGTTTTAACAGGGGTGTTTTTGACGATAATTAGTCGTGATTGACCTAAGAGACAATCGTGTTTAGACTTACATGACGGGTGATGTTTGCATCAACGTCAACACCGTTCATCCCCCAGTAGACAATCTCTATACTACACGTCTGAGTGTCGAATGGAAACTGCTTAATATTGACATCACATACCGTCCTTTGCAGCATAGTCTGAACCCAACGGACAGTACCATCGCTGTACATGCGGAACCTTACGTCATCGTTGCTCGTGCCATATAAAGCGATAGCATCAGCGCTGGAAGACAGAGAAAGTGTATATGTAAGTCACTCTTTACCCATTCTTTATTAGAGGCAACTCTTGTCTTCTGATGGTATCCTTTGAAAACGGTTTGGACCCAAATCAGGACCGAAAGAATGTCGGTCGAATGTCGGTCCTGATCTGGATCCAAATCTTTATACACTCTGAAATATTGTTTGAAAAAAGTTTCGTAGCATACAAGAAGCCATAAAGGCTACATACTGAGGTGAAACATGCCTCTAAAAATCGACGTCGCTTCACTCAAAGGTATAACATGGCACAATTTATGGGGGTTTTAAAAGGACAATATGTGCCCTCTTGAATTCTGCCGTTGAAGAGTAAAAAACCTTGTTGGGGCTCAAGTATACTACCCAAAATGTAAATGCGTCTTTTAAAATAAGTTATATCTTCACTCTTCTGTTTATGGCATATATCATAACAAGTACAAACTTGCTGCAAAATGCAGGCGAAAAAACATATCTCTACTCACTTTCTACAACCCCATCTACTTTTCTTTGTTTCAGCTTATGTTTCAGCAATTGGCAATATTGCATTTTCTGCTGGTTTCGAGGATAGACATTATTAATATTTGAAAAAAAGGTAAACAGAATCCACTACAATTACTGAGTTTAAAAAAAATCGATATTTGAAAGGGGGTTCTGGTTACCTATATTTGCCATTCTTGATTATTTACAGACTAGGAGAAATTGGTGTTTATACCAAAATACCTGTGTGATGTCGCTATATATATATATATATATATATATATATATATATATATATATATATATATATATATATATATATATATATATATATATATATATATATATATATATATATATATATAAAGGCAGCAAAAGAGAAATGAAAAGAAAATTAGGACACATTCGAACCAACAGTATTGTACATGCTCAGCTGACATATGATCCTAGTTTTAGTCCTTTGTGCATACATTTAATTCGAACATAAATTAAATGACAGTCAATCAGTCTTAACATGCTCGATCATACTTTGAAGAACTATACTAACCAAAATAATTAATATTGCATTTTCTAATTATATGTGCTGTGTGTATAATGCAGTTTCATTTTGGCATGTTTTACTTTATAAGGCTCTTATCAATACCATTAAATAAGTGGGCAAAGTCTATTTACACTTGAAAAGTAATATATTTTAAAGTTTGGAATTGTATCATTGTCATGTTTGCAGGACAAAAATATCCCTCTAAAATCGGTTTCGTTTTACTCAAAGGTATGACTTTACAGAAAATATCAATAAACATGCCTATATTACACAATTCCACCATTGAAGTGGTTGATACAATGTGCATGTGCTTGCTGGACGCCGAAAACTGAACAACACAAATAAGGCTTATTCTTTTTTTTTTATTTTGATTTTATGTATTTCAATTTCTAAACGCGATTTTAAAGTAGTTTAAGGGTCATACAATAAAAAGAACCTAACAGTCGTGCTCCTGTATTATTATTTTGTAAAGCTTGTCACGAAAAAGTGACAAATGTCTTGGCAAGCCTCGCATTTCATCTCTTTTTACAGCTCGTTTAAGGTCACTGCCCACACCTGGGCGATTTTTTTTCCAAAAAATAGATTTTTTTCATTTTTTGATATTCTGTAATACATCATATTATAAGCAAAATAACGCAAAATAAAGAAAATTTACCGTCCAGTTCAAAAGTTACAGCTCTTCATTATATGGACTATGTTGGCTCTTTTACGTAGCTTTTTGTAAACTCATTAAGACAAGTAAAATATTCTGTAACTCAATTTTATATTTGAAAATCGTTATTTCAAACAAGCATGCGAAGCCATAAGTAATTAAGAACTTTTTCTCAAACCATTCTTTTGCAGCTATACAAGTATTTTTCTTCATATCACGCTTTCAAACCAGCGTTCACCGATATTTATGCATTAATTTTCGGCAATTACTGACTGATAATTCAATATTTAAACATACTTTAAAAAAATAAATTTTTCTAATTTTTTTTTAGGAAAGTGATCATTATATAAGATGCCTTATGACAAAATTTAAAAAGAATTCACCGTCTAATTGGTGAGATATTACCAAATAATTATCCCTACCCCCTAAACTAAAATTTAATGATCTTAGCAGGCTTTTCTTATTTCTAAGCATGTTAAAGCCTTAAGAATACCTCACTGTTGATTAGAATACCTCACTCTGAACTTCCAAATGAAATTATATGTACTCCAAATACTTGGAACATTTATATGCATATATGTGAAGACTTTTCAATACCAAAAACGATACCAAAATACCCCACCCACGGTAAAAAGAAACTTATCCGCATTTTGTCTGAACACCTAGTCGATATATTTTGACCAAATTTGCATAGATACACCATTAGGATAGAGATGTAATGTTTTGGGGACATTAGCCGTTTTTCAAGGTCACGGGGTAACTCTGCATGTCAAATTTAGGTGAAAATGTGCTGTTTTAATATGCATCGCTTTAATTGATCGATGATAGCATATTCAATAAACATTGATTCATGTACTCATCCAAGTTTAAATCTTTGTTGCGGCCTCGGGCGCCATACTAATGCCCGATCGCGAAGCAAGGCCAGACCTTAACACTTGACCAGAGTTGGTTTATTTCTATTAGATCTATATATCCCTTGACGGACATCTTTCAGTTGAAACATGTCAAATGTAGAGTAACCTTGGAGATTAGCAAAAATTTAGCGTAAAATTGTAAATATTTTATTGCTCATTATTTTTATATTTGCTTTGGGTGCTCAAAAGAACCGTCTCACTGAGCACCTATAACTTGCCTACGATTTGGTTGGACCCGCATTTATATGAAAAGGGTTCTTTTTATGCCCACATCCTTCCCGCTACTAAAGGGGGTATTCAGTGGCGCGGAGGGGGAGGGGGTACTGTTTTCCCGTCGGCGGGATCCCGTCGGCGTTGGTGTTGGGCGGAATTGGCCACCAGTAGTCTAGAGGGGCTAGACATTTTCTATGCGCATATCACATGAACCAGGCTTGAAGATTGGGTCCGCATTTACATGAATATAAATGAGCATCGATGCGACAAAACCTGTCTTCAGGGTTTCCGATAAGATCATACCAAAACCAGCCCCCCCCCCCCCCCCCTCAGCCACTGAGACTAGATAGAATAGTGAAATCTCGCATGTCCAGAGCAAGTTTAGATACGATACTATTCAATCTGTGAATAGCAAAGGCGCTGATCAGACTGCGCGGATGCGCAAGCTGGTCTGCGCCTTTTTTGTTTGCAGACCCCGATGGCAGAATTCCTTGCGTACCTTTAATAATTTAGAGTAGGCCGACTATAATTTAGAATCACGACTCTATACTTGGGTCAACCTTAGCCCAAGATAGCCTTGTAGCTAAATATTGGAACACATTTGACACAAGGCAAATTGTTAAGGACGCAAACTAAAGCGAGGGGCTCTCAACGTAAACGTCAAGTTCGCTTCTTGTCGTTTACGCACAATGACGTCATAAGAGCAAGTGACGTCATTAGCGCACGTCAGGTTCAAAGTAGACGCTAGAGAACGTGACGAGATAGTCTGTCTTGGTGAAATTTTAATGCAGGTAAAATAAAACCAGAAAATCATATATAAATCTATATACAAGTAGTTATATCATGATTGTTGATGTGGACTGTCAAAAAACCGCGAACAGTCGACTGACATTTCCCTGGTAAAATGCGTGTTCCATTACACTGACTGACTTTTTTTCTTCTCACAGAGCTGAGCGTCCATCGTTTAGTATCCGTAAAGAATGCCAACTTTTGTTGTTCATTATACTTAAAATTTTGTTTGCATTTTTAATGTTATATCAATCCTTTCTGATTACCGACGCGCAGTGTAACGGGCATTACTGTCGGTAGAAAACATATCATAGTTGCGTAAAATCACACTTTGTCATAATCGAACGCTACCAAGTATTACCTCCCTTGATGATTTAGAGTTACGGTTATTGCTATGGGTAGTGACCTTAATAACTTCAATATTGTGATTTTCTATGCATTACCACCTGCTAGAACACCATGGTGGTGTTGAAACCCAAACCCGAAAGGCGAGGGTTATGACCCTGAGGGTCTAGCAGATATTAGTGTATCAGAAAACCATTATTGCATAAGGTCATTTTCTCGCTTAAAAACTTGCAACAACATTTTCTTAACAGAACAGTTTTCCAGATCAAAGACTTGCATCATCCTGATGACACTTCTATATGCGTTACTGCTGATGACGTCAAATTTGTAACGAACCCATGCGGAAAGTAAAGAAAAAAAAGAAAAGAATAAAAGCAACAACAAAATGCTATGAATCAACAGCACGTGAATTGCCTCTCTCTCTCTCTCTCTCTCTCTCTCTCATACACTCACCCTCTTTTTGGCACATACACAAGCGCGCGCACTCGCACGCACTTATAAAGGTCTTAAGGGGTCCTAGAACGTGCCAAATGAGGAATAGACAAATAATAGGCTTTTTGCACACGGACCTAAATTTAACAACAACATCAACTCAAACAATACACTGTCTACGCACACGGACCTTAATTAAACAATGAAGCAGGTATAGCACTCCGTGCCTGTTTTTATTTCAGAGGAAAAACAGAAAATAGCACAAAAAAAGAAAAACGAACACGGTGACATATGCGTTTTAATTAATTATAAGCTTCTATGCAAAATTTCCTTCAAAATAATAAGGTTTTTTTTGTTTCTGTAGTTACATTGTGTGACATTTTTTATTTTAGATTTAAACGATTTTTTGGCCTTAATGTTTTTTTACAAAATAGATTTTAGCTTAAAGGGGACGGCAACCCTGATGACTACTATGTTTTATATGAAAGATCTTAATAAACCATGAATTTTGATACCAGTTTCATCTGAATCGGTTGGTAAATGTGGAAGTTGTGGGCGTTTGAATATTTGCAAATGGACTGTAATGGAAGCGGCCATATTGTAGGCTTAGTGACGTCACTCAGCCTAATTAAATATGCGTAATCAAAATAAAAGACAAACCAATGGATTATTTGCATTAATCTTGAATGAAACATTTTTCTTATGTATAAAGCTGCATATCTGTTGAAACACAGATGATGTGATAGTAGTGATAACTAAAAATTAAGCAGATGAAAAAGTTCTGAAAACTAATTAATATTCAAAATGGCGGCATTATGTTGACCATATTGAATTCTTTAAATGCCCATAACTTGCCCATTTTTAACCGATTTTGATGAAATTTGTATCAAAATTCATGGTTCATAGAGCTCTTTCGGACAAAACATACTTATTTTTAGGGTTGCTGTCCCCTTTAAAAAATAAGCTACGTCCCATTTTCGCTGTGTTTTTGTGATATTTTATTAGCCAATAGCATGTAGCCTATTCACAGGAAAAATTATGGCATTTCTCACTTTCAAATTTTTTAAAATATGAGAAATTGATATTTTGAAAAACTCATATTTTACGATTTTTAAAGTTTAATAACTTTATAAAAAGCGCAATAAGGTCCTGTTATTTTTGTCAAAGTCGATGAGTTTTGAGCTATTTATCAACATTTCAAAAGATGGTAACTTTTTGGACATATGCTGATGAGTCTAGTACCACCTTAAGTGAAATTCTCCAATCTCATCTCTCATACACCATATATACAAATACCATCCACACACACTCTCTCACTCAAATCCATAATTAACATATGGATAAAATACTAAGATGCATAAATCATCTTATAACTACTAAACATATTCAATACACATGCATCATCAAAGTACAACTTTCAAAACATTGATAAAACTATTTACAACAAACATCTGCAGGTGACAGCGCACTCAAGAGAACCTTGTGTCCACTCAATGGTTAACCACCCCATCAAGCGTGCAATCGTCCAAAACTCTCAAGAGCACATAGACGCCACAAGCAAATTAACAATCAAATTAATCACCAGTGTATTCACAACACAATGTCAAATATGTTCTTAAAAGGGTATCCTTTGGAAGCAAAGACTGCACCAAAGAACTGAAACCAGAGTGTGCATATTTCCTGGGCCAGACTAGCTAGTTTCCACCATTTAGGCGTCCTCAGTGACCCTCTAATAGTTTCAAAGTACCACAATAAAATTCATGGTCCCAAAGGACAAGAAAATTAATCTACACTATAGTGAAGGGCAGAGAGACGTTCTACCGCCGCCAGACAGTCCCAGTCACCAGCTGTAGTGAAGTCAAATATGTTCTTAAAAGGGTATCCTTTGGAAGCAATGTATGCACCAGAGAACTGAAACCAGAGTGTGCATATTTCCTGGGTCAGACTAGCTTGTCTCTGCCATTTAGGCGTCATCAGTGACCCTCTAATAGTTTCAAAGTTCCACAATGAAACCCATGATCCCAAAGGAAAAGAAAATAAAATCTACAAGATAGTGATGGGCAGGGAGACGTTCTACCGCCGCCCCACAGTCTCATCTTAACTAATGATATATACACATGATGAATCTCATGCAAAATAGGGTCAACTGTCACTCCACTGCATCTTCTTTCCATTTAGTTAACATATACATGCCTCTCTAAATATATTGCAGAGACAGACACATGCATTCCAAGCTATTCCAATGGAGCACATAATGAAACATCCCAATGCCTACAAAATGGTTGATCAGACCACAAAGCAGACAATGGCTTTTTAGACACCACTATGCATATAAAATCTCATATACACAAAAATTAAAACATGCACCACACATATAATAATCCTATTTTTTGTCCATCAAGTAATACAGTCAATATACAATAAGGTTCATCTTTACTCCTCCGCGGCTAGTCTTTCTGAATTGGATCATCCTGCGCCCCAGTTCCATGGTCAAATACAACGTTGTTATCCTCCTGTCTGTTACATTCAGTTGGTTCCTACATAGGAGTATATTTCAACTGAATATTGTTTTCTTCTTGCAATTTCCTTATGATAGTGTTCAATTTTGTTAAATTCTGTTCATTTTTGCCCTAAAGTTTGACTACTTTGTTGATATCCAGTACGTAGAATTTTGTCTGCTGTCCAAAACACTCTTTTAGTTGCTGAATGGTTGTCTGCGGTTTGTGATTGTATTTCCTGATCATACTCACTTACTATTTTTTACAATTTATCCATAACTGTATAATGTTAATTTCTCAAATGTACAAAATCCAAAGTTTATAGCTGTTGTTTTCATATTGATCTAATAGATTTGTAAATAAAATGCATGTTTTCAAAAGTTTTCTATATGTAACGGTCATTTATTGTTTGACATTTAAAGGTGGCCTTTAGAAGCTGTCAACGAAATCTTGATTTTACCTGTTATCTGTTATCACTTTGGAAACTGGTTAGATTTTAAATATCAATATGTTTTATGTAAGCTCAATGATACTTGAGGTGAAAAGGTCCCTTACTGTATCCCTTCCGATACATCTCGAAGCCATATACATCCTTTCAATCAGTCCATACAGTGCATATTTTTGCACATATAGTTAGCATATTTGTATCTTCACCAGCCATTAAACTTCATACTAAATGACTGGACTTACACACATTATCTTAGCTATTTACTTATCTTCATACCATCATACCTTCACCATGGCACTACCATGGACTCATAGCCAAGTTTCGTGTACACTTTAAGTCAAAGTTTTTCTATCTTATTCATGGCCATCTCTCTCTTTCAAACACAACTTATTTCTTCATATTCTCCAACGAAGCCAATAAATTCCTTGGCTTTCTTCTGGTCTGGTGCAGAAGTAGGTTGCCTTCTCGATTTGCGCTTACAATCTTGTCACGTTCCCACGTCACCAACCCATTCTCAACAACTGACAAGGAACTCGTCACAACATTCTTAAAGCCACAACAATCAGCTAACCTCTCACCAAAATATACTTTCATTTTCTCATGAAAGCATTTCTTATACCTGAAAATCAGTATCAAAATCAAGACGCATTGGCCAAAAATCATCACAACAAATGGCCAAATAGAAATTGACCCACTGTGCTCATCTACCTTCCTATAATTGTGCACATAATCAATAAAATCAGGCATGGCAATCTCTTTTAAATTCATTAAGTCATTTGAAAATTTTTGATTGTAGTCAAATTAGGGAAATTAGATGTAAAATTTTCCCATAGAGAAAAGTGTTTTATATTTCTCAATTTCAAAAGTGAACCCCAAGCATCCCAAATATGACCTCTGACCTTTTCTCATTAAATAGGGACAAACACAAATATTCATTTGCAGCCCCACAAGTCATATTAAATCTTATCACATCCAGGGGTGGAAACAACTCCACTTTGAATGCCTATTTTATATTGGCAAACAATGGTAAATTTCAACCATCAGAAGTGCCAATAATCAACACACCTGAGTGTACAAACTCTACAACTGACAATCGAGGGTTCAGAAAAATTATGATCTCATGCATTACAAAACAAGAGGATCAGGTAATTGATACCTAAGATAAAATAAGAGTGCTTGACCAAGTTGTAACCACCGTTACAGCAACACAAAATAAAATCCATAAATTAGTAGCGTAAACCACCTAGCAAGCAACTTGCAAGTAAAAACAAACTTGAGGACTTTTACAATAAAAGCCACATATACCAATTGCTTAAACATCAAGATCCCAAGCAAGTTATCTTAGCATTTACCAACTCTAAACTAAGGTCATCACCTCCTCCTCAAACACAAGGAAAATCACCTTGCAAGCTACACAAAATAGCTTCTCTGCATCATTTAATTTCTCCTTAAGTCTTTCTATAATTCAGTTCAATTTCAAAAAAATCCTAGTCAATATTTTAAATCCAATCATATCAAGACTCTAACGACATAATGTTTGGTCTAACAGAAATAAAACAAAACCACTGTTGTGAATCTTATCCATTAAAATCCATTTTCTCATTTAAAAAAAAAATCAAAAAAGAAACAAAAAACATCTATTTATCAATTTTAGAAAACCCTCAGAAACCTATCAGACAACGAAGCAGTGTAAATATCAGAATCTCTCATGGGTTAGGGACACGCAACACCCTTACAACCCTAAATTCATCCACACATGGATCACAGTCTGATTTCCAATGAATACCTTATAAAAATAATTAAAATGTTTTTAATTCTATACAATACTGAAAGTTTTCCTACTACATAATTTGGTTGCTCAAACACCTTATTAATTATAAATACCATTAAATTCTGATTTACAAAAACATGATGCAAACCCTACAAAAATGTCAATGTCTTCATGATCATTCAGATACGTACCAAATGGTTCCACAAATAAGAATAAAAGGGCAGAAGGGCAAAGCTCTTCTATAGCCACCCCAAACGTCATATGACTAAATGTATTGCGCAATCCTGCCAATCAATGTCAGAATTGACATGATCTTTTTATTGTGCTTATGTAATTTTACTAAACTAAGTAACATCTGTCATCCTGACCTTTCGAAAGTCTTAAAACATCCCATCAGAATTGACAGGCTAATAAATATGACTTTTGAAAAACAATTTTTTTTAAGACAAACGGGTGGTAGAATTCCCTATGAAAACATAAACATGACAATCACAGATGTCAACACGGCACCTGGCCGAACACCTGTGTCTTATCCAGACCAAGCATTCACAAAAATTGTAAATCCCCATAGGCAATTCACAATTATTGTGAGCCCTCTCAGATGAAACCAGCATCTATTTAAATAATACGCTAATAAGTGTTTCATACGTTATTCCCAAGTACCAGTATGGCGGTCATTGACTATACATTAATCAAAGTCAGTAAATATAGCAAATTTACAAAGCTGCTATCTAAATGAATTGGACGCTTACACCCCATAGTTCATCCAAGATTTAAGCAGAAGAAGAAAAGAGAAAAACAACTGCGCTAAAGCACTCATCAGTGACATGGAATCCCTCACATGTGATATTTATATAAATGTGAATTATTACAGTACAGGTTTTTTGAAAGAGTACCCAAGCCATACACAAATACACTGAATATTTCAAATGGCATGGACATGAGCTTACTAACACCCTTCCCTCAAGAAGTACATACAGAGAGTGAATTATCAAGTCTCTGTCTGGATACACTTCCATTAAAACGAACCAGTCCTTCCATATCTGGACAAAAGTGTTTTGAAAATAAAATGGGGAGAAAACTGAGTAAGACTGGGTGAAGAAAAACTTGATTTTCACTGAACAACTCACAGAAATTTTGTGTGAGCAGAATATCTAGGGGGATGTAGATCAGTATAGGTCTTATTATGATGGTGTGGGTATTGAGATGACAGACATGGTAGATGAAGTATTTGATGATGAATCTGATGAGGGTTAATAAGCTGAATTGAAAAAGTCTTTGAACCCTGGAATAGTACGCTAAGATGTGCTAGTTTGGCAAGAAACTGCTCTTTAAATTCTACCTGATGTTTTTTCTTTAAATTTTAAATGTTTTACTCATATAGTGGACTTATACGCTACATACTTTCAATGTATATTATGTTAACTATAAGCGATGCCTCTATAGAGAACCACAAAGTTTATGGAATTCTATGAATTGAAATATTTCCTCGGCAAACTAGTCACAGAATTACATTAGAAATTTTGTGTGATATGTGGTTACCATGTTCAACATTCGATAACTCAAAAAGTATATAAGATAGAAATATAATGCTTGTAGTTTCAAAAAGGTTATCAAAGACCCTTTAATATTGTAATAAATTTGAAAACGCATTCTAATTTCACAAATATTGTGCCATACTATATTAGATTCATTATTAAATCATTTATATAGGATTAATGAACATCGTAAAATAAGTAATAACATCGGGGGTGACCATATTTGTTTCCAAAGGTCCATATCTTTGATGCAGTAATATCTTAATTCAATTATATAGGCACTTTTGAAATATTTCTCTATCTTTCGCACTTTTCTGAAGTCATATAATTTACTTAAATTATCAAAAGTTTTTTGGGGTAACGTATGTAACAGACTGTTTGATGGTAACGCTGTCATTGCCAGGGGGCTAACACAATGCAAAATCATCGCAAGATACATCTAATGAAGATTAATAAGCTGAATGAGATTTTTTAAACCATTGTATATATTATGCAAAGAGCTGCTAGCTTGGCAAGAAACTGCTCTATAACTTCTATCTGATGTTCTTCTCTTTGATTGTTTTTGGGCTCATATATTATACTGTATATCGCATGCTTTCCATGTTTGTTATGTTAACCATATTCCCAACTGTCTATATGCGGAGCAATTGTCTATTTTTTGCTATTTCATGAGTCACTGAAATATTCCACTGTTCAATAAATTTGACTATTGACTGGCACTATACCATGGTCTGGTTACTCGCTTCTCTGTAAAAAAACACACACAGGCGCTTAACGACATGCGCGACAAGGATGTGCGTACGGTTCGTTTATGAAAGGAGACGTTATGCAACAATGGTGAAAATAAGGACTGGTTTGGCAACTTTAAACTCCAATAACTCCGTTGTTGTTTTTTTTATTTGTAATAAACATTGTTCAAAATACAAATATACATAAGTTCATATTCAATACTAAGTGAACATATAAATATGGAGATCGTTCGAACAGCTAGCACTAATTTTACACTATTAGAGAGAAGAGGGGAGGGTTAGAGAGAAGCAGGCAGAGGGCCTGTATTCAAAGTTAATTAACATGCGGGATTGTAGAGAACTATAGATCATGTAAGTAATTGGATATATTTTATAAATGCGAACAAAGAACTAGCAAGAGCCTAAGCTCTTGCCTAGCCTCTATTCTAAAACAAGTTTGCCGCTCATGATAAATGGCTGGAAAAATGTAAAAAATATAATATAGAAAAACATAACGACAATAGCAAAGAGCCAGCATCAAAAACCAACAGGGATAGCGAAAATCTCACTCTTCTGTCACAGTTGGGAAGAAATAATTATACACGGGAGACCATTTTTTAAAGAACTTATTGATCTTGTTATTAAGGAAGGAAATATATTTCTCACTTAACATTTTTTTCTTTAGGAGGCAAATGAAGCCTTGGATATTAATAGTTCTGGAAATAAATTTATTTTGGTAAATAAAAAGCTTTGCAAGAGCATATATGTAAGTTACTAATTCATTGTTACCAGTATATGAAAAGAGTATTTCCCTGTTCTCCAGAGATAAGTCAATGTTAACATTGGTGTTGAGCCATTCTCGTAATTCTCTCCAGAAGTGTTTGACCTTTGGACATGACAAAAACAAATGGTGTATTTTTTCTGGTTGTTCCTTACAGTAAGAACATACTCCACTATCAATTTTATTAATTTTAGCCAAGAATGAATTTGTAACTAAAATATTATTATTTATCTTATATTGGAAATCTCGAAGTTTAACTTCATGCCATTTTTTGGTACTAAGAAAGTAAGATTTCCATTCATTTTCAGTTATGTCACCTATTTCAGCTTGCCATTTGTTCTGTGGTATATAATCATTCACATTTACACAAATATCATAGAATACACTCTACTACCTTTTTTGGCCTTCATAAGCTTTTTAACAAAGACATTACATGTCACATTTATTTTGTTTTCAAAGATAAAAACGCGATTATCATTAATTTGGGTTATCCATGACCGGGGTATTTTGTTTAAAAGATATTGATAATCTAAAAAAGTACCATTGATATTGTACATTGTTTTTAATTGTTCAAACGTGTAAAATTCGCCATTTTGACCAATAATATCAAAAACTACTCTGATGCCTTTTTCATGCCAATTTTTAAAAAGTATTTTTCCACTTCCTATGTTTTCGTTATGCCATAAAGGGGAGTCAAGGATTTGGCCAATATTTTCATAAGGTAAAATTTTACAGAATTCCGCCCAAATATGCATTAAATCTTTCCAAAAGGGGTTTTGTAACTCACTGCTTAGTTTAAATGCGTATGAACCACCAATGGAGAAAAGAGTATGAAAATTAATTAAAGATAAGCATGTCCATTCATTTGGTTTTGTTTGATGAAGTATTCTTCGAAGCCACGAGACCTTAAGAGCTTTAATAAATGACCTAAGTTCTACCATCCTGAGACCTGCACAAGCTATATTCTTTATTATAATTCTTCTTTTTATTCTGTCAGGACCGGAATTCCATAAAAATTTATAAAATAGTTTCTCTAATTCGGATATCAGTCCATTTGGCGGGGCTGGCAATGAAATAAAAAGGTGAACAAACTTTGAGACTGCAAGGGATTTGATAATGGTTATTCTCCCTAATAGAGTTAGTTTTCTTTTCGACCAATGATTTAGTAATTTTTTAATTTTTAAAAGTATTTCTTGGGAATTTAAGTCCCATATGTTGAAAACGAGAGGGGAAAATGTAACTCCTAAAATTTTAATGGGTCCTGGGACCAATCTAATGCAAATTCTTCACATAGAGTTTCAGGAGAGCCACACGACGAGCCAATCCATAATGCCCTTGTTTTGTCAACATTTATTTTCAATCCTGACATTATGTAAAATTGTTTGAGTAAATTCAAAGCTGCTTTTAAAGATTTTTCTGTACCATCCAGAATCAATTGAGTATCATCGGCGTACTGTGATAGCTTATATTCTTTTCCATTAATTGATATACCTTTAATTTCTTTATTTTTTCTTACCATTTTTCCTAAAATCTCTGCACATAAAATAAATAAATAAGGGGATATTGGATCCCCTTGTCTACATCCTCGTCTTAAACTAAAAAAGTTGGACATAAAACCGTTTTGTAAAATACAGGTTTCAGAACCTTTTTGAAATAAACCCACCCACGATTTTATTGAGTTCCCAAAGTTAAAATAATCTAAGACTTTCATAATAAATTTCCATGAAACGGTATTGAAAGCCTTTTCAAAATCAATAGATAATAATAGACCTGGTAGATTTTGTTTCTTGGACTCAAACAGTACATCGTAAATTAGCCTTACATTTTCTCCTAAAAATCTACCTGCAATAAAACCTTTTTGATTTTCATTTATAATGTTATCTAAAACCTTCTTTAATCTGTTTGATATAACTGCTGATGCAAGTTTGTATATTACATTCAATAGTGAAATAGGTCTCCAGTTTTTCAAGTTAATCCGGGATTTGTTTTGTTTTGGTATGCAAGTAATTACTCCCTGTTTTTGCGTAATACTTAATGAACCATTTCGATACCCGTAATTTAAAGACTGTAAGATAAAATGGCCTATGTCAGTCCAGAAAAATTTGAAAAACTCCACAGTAAAGCCATCCAAACCTGGGCTTTTATTATTTTTCATGTTTTTTAATGCAAAACCTAATTCAGAATACAAAATTTCTCCCTCCAATTCTTTTGAATCTTTATCTGACAATTTATTTTCATTTTCGCCTAGAATTAAATTGATTGAAACGTCATTTTCTAATTTTACTTCCTTATAAAGATCCTTATAAAAACTAGTTTGGCAATTTAATATATCAGGTGTTTTTGTAAACTCTTCTCCATCCTCATTAACCAGCTTATGAATTACTTTACTTGTATAATTCTTTTTTTCTAAATTAAAAAAGTATTGAGTTGGCTTTTCTCCTAAATCTTCATATCTACTTCTTGAACGCAACATCATACCTTCAATTTTATCCGTTTGTATGTCATATAACATTGTTTTCTTTGGTTCTAAATTGTCTAAAATTTCATCTGACATATTTATAAAATTTGTGTTTACTTCATCTTCAATTATTTTTATTTCTTGCTCAAGTTGTTTTTCCTGTTGTTGTTGTTGTTTCTTTTTAAACGAACTATATTTTATTGTATTTCCGCGTATCATAAGTAAAAGGGTTTCTAAAAATAATTGACTGTTTATACTGTACTCCGATTGTTGGTTATCTAAGTTATCATTATTGTTTGTAGCATAAGTTTGTTTAACGTCAGATATTGTGTCTTTTACTATTTGTATATAAGAGTGGTCTTTTAATAAAGAGTTGTTAAATTTCCAGTACCCCCTCCCACGCTCATTTTCATTTAATGTAAGTTCTAAAGTGACACCACTATGATCTGTCCTATAACCAGGAATTATATTGGTTGCATATACATATAAAAAACATTCAAAACTAGTTAAAAAGAAGTCCAACCTTGCTTGCTTTCTTACTGGATTTCTTCTACTCCATGTATATTCTCTCTTCTCCTCATGAAAAATTCTGTATGTATCTAAAAAACCATCTTCTTCAATTATGCTATCTAAAACTTCATTTCTTGCACGAGGATTATTAATATGTAAGTAGTTATTTGTATCAAGGTCTGGGTTTATTACTAAGTTCCAGTCCCCACACATAATAATATTGTCATTATTTAATGTTTTATATTTTTGCCTTAATTCTTTATAAAATTTTGGTTTGTCATCATTTGGACCATAAAGATTAATGAGAGTGAACTTTTTACCTTCAATATTTATATCTAAAATAATGTAGTTACCATTTACATCTGAATTTATTTTTTCAACTTTATATTCAAAATTATTATTCAGTAGAATTAATACGCCTCGACTGGAGCTATTAAAACAACTAAAATAAGCATCGTTCCCCCATTCAGCTTTGACATAGGATTCTTGTTGAATCTGGATATGTACATCTTGGAGACAAACAATATTATATTTTTAGCTCTGACATGTCTGAAAAGGGCTCGTCGCTTCTGTGGGTTTCCCAATCCCTGACAGTTTTGAGAAAAAATTGTTATGTTATCTGGCATTTATAGGTTGTTTTTAAACATGAATCCATCCTACCAGAATAATCATGAGCAGCGCAGAATAAATCACAAATAAATCCGAATGTATTATCTGTCATGCATGTTAAAATACCTGCATTATTAAATAGATTGATGAGAAGAAAGAGGTAAAGTAAAGTAAAGACGATCATTTTCCGGTCTGAGCTAAAGCGACCTGAAGCAAATAGGCATTACACAGCAATATCATAAATGTAAGAGGATAATTGTTGATATCTTGTCCTATTTTTTTTTGTTATTTTTGGTTCATAATTGTTGTGGATATTCACCAGAGGCACCGCGGTGAGGTGGTCCTAGTGTTTATCCGCAACATTTAAGCCAGTAAAATATGCATAAATATTTACTTACAATGTTTAAGTGAGTCTTTCTGACTGCACATCGGCGCAGGCCGACATGTATTCCTAAAGGTATCAGTGATTGCACCCCGACAGACGAGCCTCGGGCGACAGTCTGGTACACACCTAATAGTAATGCAAATACATATTCAATACATAAAGCAAATCAAACATCGACGCCGAATTGTCAAACTAGTGAACTGTATATGTTTCAAAATTTAATGTCTACATGGACGAAGAGACAGTGTACGATCGCCCGGAAGGCACAAGACGTCAAGACAGGATCACCTCAACGTCAATGCGACGTCATGACGTTGATACGACTCCGCCTCAAGGCCCTGCGTCCTCTTGACGTGCACAACTAAATCCGGGTCCTCGCAGGAAATCCCGATCTCGGAGGCTGAAAACTCTCGAAGCACAGCAAAGACCCAGAAAGTTTTGTATTTGACGCTCCTTTTTGTTTGCTTCCTCTAGCTGATGGAGGGACAGAGGATCCTATATACCACTTAAAGCGGGCCATCATCGACCCGCCAGCGAAACGCCACTTAAATGGCGCACCGCCGGCGTGCCCATGATGTCCAAACATTGAATACCGACCCGGCAGCCCTGCGACCTCCCAGGGAACCCGGACCAGCATTGCTAAGAACCCCCAATCTCGCGAGACCTGACGATACCTATAACTCCGTTGTTTATGGTCAGAAACATAAAGTGTGGGTACTCGTTTTCTTAGTTAGAACAAGTGGAACATTTTTAGATCAAAATTGAGCAGTTTTGGTGATTTTTTCTGTTTTGCAACAAAACCGCATCGTCTACAGCACCTCCATTCAAGAAACGCTGCTAAGTATTTCATCAAAAGTGTTGGGTAATAAAACAGTTATTTCATGCCTGTTTGAAGTATAGTCATACGATTACCCCTGGATACCGTGGGCGACCTGATGCACTGGGCACCTCGGGGTAATAGTTTGGACTATACTAAAAAAACAGTCATGAAATAACTGTGCAAAAGAGCCACATATCTTCACTAGACATTTTTGTGTGATATCTGGTCATTATGTTCAACATTCAATTACTCAAAGAGGGTGTAAGATAGAAATATAATATTTGCAGTTTAGAAATTATAAATAAACACTCTTTAATACTATAACAAAATAGTGAGATATTCTCATTTAAAAATATTTAGGAAAGACTATATTAGATTTATTTTTTATTTATAAGGGGTATAATGTAAAATGTTACATATGTTACTTGGGGGTCGACCATATTTGTTTTCTTAGGTCCATATATGAGGCAAAATAAAAGCTTTATTCGATGATATAGCTAATTTGAACATCCTACCTTATCTGTAGCACTTTTATAAAGCCTTATAATTTGTATAAATTATTAAATATTTTGTGGAGATCGCCTGTAACTGGCTGTTACAGATTGACACTGTCATTGCCAGAGGGGTAACATGCTTCAAAATCTGTGCATAACACTGGGCTTTAAGAAAATATGGTATACAAAATTTCCCCTCTAGCCAGTGGCGTACACTTTCTGCCTTGAGGTGTGTATATCACAATAAAGCATTTGTATTCCAGGCATGGTCATTGAACCAAGGGTAAAGGTCAGCATACTTAAAATATATCTATATGGCTTATACGTAAAATGCATACACTTCCTTTACATTAAGTGGTTCATATTTGGGTAACTGACGGTCATCGGCTTGGTAGGGGCTGCTCATTATTTAAGTGTCAGGGGGGGGGGGGCTGGCTACAAAAGTAGGGGGTCATATAAATTTTCATGTGGCTAGTAGGGGGGTCACTTTAACTTTGGCTTCCCAGCAGGGGAGTCATGTTTTAAATTGTTCCAATAAAATCATTTAAAGTTTCCCTCGCTCGCTTCGCTCGCTCGTTTTTTTTTATAAATTATCCATGTGTCTTGATCCAAGGCGGTACTTCTTTTGTGGATCTTTTATGTTTTTGTTCTGTCTTGTGTTTGCTATGTCTTTGTGCGCGTCTGTTTATATGTGCTTTGTGGTCACCTGCTGGGAAAGGGCTGACCTCTTGGCTCTCATTTGTGGTGTCTACTGTGAGTTTGTCACTTTCCCATTGGTATCCTGGGTAAGGTGTGGTACTTGATTGTATCGATTCCTGATCCTTACTTACTTCTTATATTTACTTAGACAGGCCACTAAATTTCGCAGGTTTTTTTGCAAGTGTAAAAGTTATTCTGTTTTGTTGGTTTACTTGTTGCAACTTTTATCATGCTGACTATGATAGAAAATTGAAAACTATTCCCCTACTTTATGTCATGTTCCTACTTTTCTCCACTTTTTCTAGAAAATGTTTCACAGTCCCTACTTTTTCACTCTAAAATATAATTTACACGATAAAAATACAGAAGTTTTTCCTCGCTCACTCATATTTAGAAATAAGCTATTATATATTTTCAGCAAGCAGACAGCTAAAACACCTCAAATTTTAATCTTTAACTAAAAAAGTCTCTCTGTTTTGCTAGTATTATTGTCACATCTATCATATCGCTTATATATTGAGTCTAAAATTTCTCATTTGATGTTTTTCTAACAACAGCTCATAGTAATGATTTTGTAATTGGAAAAGCCCTGCTATCGCTACTTTTTTTTAATAGTTTTTCACTTCTTTTTTTCCAATTTTAAATCCATTCTTTCTTGTTTCAAGACTTGACAGCCTATTTTCTGACTGTTTTTTTATGAATTATTTGTTTGAAAAAGCCCTTCTATCCCAACTCTTTTACATCCAAAATCACTACTTTATCGTTGATTATGTTTCAAAACTTTTATCCCTTCTCTTTCCCTACTTTTTTGTGGAAGGGCACTCGAAAACCTTTTTTATCTGCAGTTAAGTACTGGTTCAACCCAGGAAGACCCATCTCGACATGACTGAACAATTGTTGACGGAGTTGTAAAGAATCAAAACAAACAAAATAATCATTTTCTCATATTTACAAGATTTCTAATGGTTCATAAATGATGGTCAAAACTTGTCAAGATTTAGAATTGAAGCTCAGAGAACCATAGTTCTATAGTAAGCATGGCAAAAGTGCTTCTTGAGTCATTGACAGCGTAACTTGGAGTTATGGTTCTAAACTTGAGTTCTGGACTATTTCTAAAATAGTAAGTAAGTATGATCAGGAAATACCACAATCACAAACTGCTGACAAACCTTTGGCACCGCGAGGAAGAGCCACACAGCAATCACGAGACACCAGGAAGACAAACTAAGCAAAGCGACCAGCTCTCTCTCTTCCCCATCAAGATGATTGCAAAACTAGAATGGACATAAAGTAACGTACAACAAAACATATAACAATCACAGACTCCGACAATGGGAGTAACAATAAACAACAAATCAACAACAACAGAACCACCGCCTTAGAACGGACAGCAGCCTAAGCCACCGGGTGGGGGGCTTAAATGCATTATACTGGTACCAAATATTCGTCTTAGATTCTTCTGTTGTTGAAGTACAAGAACTATTCAGCTCGCATGAAGCCTTCTAACTATTGCAATGTAACATCATGGAGAAACACTCTAATCAAATTAACATACTATGATGAAACAAAGAAAGGGCTAACGACTCACAGATAGTCAGAGCTAAAGATAACCTCAAGTTAGGCAACGATGGGTCCAGCTACAGACAAGCATCAGGCACCAACCCACCTATTAAAGCTTTACGTCAGAGCTGTCATAGAGTCTGAGGCCTGGCCCACAGTCGTGCAATTAAAGAAGAAACCATAGCTATAAACCGTGATTGGGTTTAAAACCAGGCATGTAGACTGTCACATGACATCCAAGTTATTTTGTTCGATTTGATTCTTTACGTCCCATCAACAATTTTTCAGTTAAATAGGGACGGGTCTTCCTGGGTTGAACCAGTACTAAGCTAGGATAAATGTGTCTCACTCGAGGTCCACAACGCAGTGACGCCAGTGAGACTCGAACCAGCGGCCTCTCAGTCTCGAGTCTAGTACTCTACCACTGAGTCACTGCACTCCCCATCGAAGTTATTTCCAACCTTTATATAACGTTTGATAATCTTTTTGGATTGATCACTAAAATTAGGTTTACCAACAATTCGTTTGAATTTATAAACTAAATCACCATAAAATATAGGTTCTGATATGCCTTGTTGCAGAAGAGTTTTTAACCCAATGTTGTATTTAACAATTAACTCTGAGTGTATGTGGTAGAATGTAGAAAATGCTATTCGAATTTTATGATATCTATAACCTTTTTTAAAAAACTTAGCAGTTAAAAATAAGTTTCTGTTGTTGAAGTCATCAAAATTAGAACACTCTTACAAAACGAATAAGCTGAGTAATAGATATACCATAGGAAGGGGAGCGAGGAACATCTCCATCAAGAAATGGGAAATTTACTATTTCAAAATTTAAATCATCCTGTTATCATAACTTTTAGAAGAAACTATGCCATTTGTTATTGACAAGTTCAAGTCAAAAAAGGGAGCTTCAGTATCAGAAGAATCACCTTATTTAACTGAAATTCAGTAGGATATATCTGACCTACCAATTGTTCAAAGTAAGGATTATCAATATAAAGTAAGTCATCTAAATATCTGGGGGTGGAGTTAAAAGCTTCAATAATATCAGTTTGATTATTGTCTGACAGGGATAACATAAAGTCTCCCTCATAACAAAACAAAAACAAATCTGCAACCAGAGGAGCACAATTAGTACCCATTGGAATACCTACAATTAGACTATATAATTTCAAGCCAGATCTTATAAATATATTGTCCAAAAGATAATCGAGAGCATCACATATTTTCTGACATGACCACAATTTATATCGTTTAGGTTGTTTAGAAGTAAAAAAGGCATTTTTATCATTACAAGCCAAATAAAGTGAGCCCTCTCTGTTAAATGTTTGTTCAATTAAATCTGTGAGTCTTTCTTTGATTATTATGAGGCAATCCGACCTTTCAAACAATTTCTTAAGTTTTGTGTTAACCTTAAACGTCCAAAGCCGATTGTAAAGTAACTTTAAAATGTCCATTAAGCCAACTGAGAACATATTTTTTATCTAAAGTGACAAAATACCATAAATATCCGATTTCGCCATGTGTCTAGTCTACGATAATCAATGTAGCATAAAGGGGCACAACATAGTTTATTGCATATATATTTTAATTCTCCTGTAATATATATGTGTCAAGATGCTCAAAACTTTTATTTTTGATAAGTTTATCAACGATTTGAAAAATAAGTTTCTTTTTTCAACAGTATACTTCAGCCTCTCGCTACTATGTACACAACATTTTCAATATCGTATGAATTTTTGTTCAGTAAAAAGGAAACCATCATACCTTGTTGTTATTCCTTACAGTAAACTGATTCACCTTTTAAATCCTTCAGTCTGTAAGGCCATTGTATGAGAGAAAAAGTTTCCCAGATATGACTGAATCACTAATGTTGGCAAAATCTAGGCTGGTATTGCAACATGCCATGCGGACATTTATAACAGAGTTTGGTTTAAACATATTTATTTCAAATCAGTTTATACAATACAATACAATTTTCAATAATACAAACATTAGGATTAGAACGGAAGCAAAAGCTTATCAAGTTCTTCTCCTTCTTCTCCTTATAACAGAGTTTGTCAAGTTCAATCCATTCATTATTGTAATAAGAAGCAGAAACAAAATTCTAACATGATTTAAAGATCATAACTCTATTATAAATTTGCAACAATTGATACCCATAGCGTGTCAATATCTATGCACATGCAAAATTTTATCAAATTCCCTTCATTAAGCCTGAAAATATTAAGCTGATATGAAATTCTGGCATGAGTCAAGGGCCATAACTCTTTTATAATTTTGCACATATTGATGCAAAACAATCCCAACCTAGATATTGCAAATATCAACAATCTAGCAAAATCTTGTTAGATTTCATCCTTTCATACTTAAGATATTGAGCAGAAACAAAATTCTGACATAAGTCATGGGCCAAAACTATGATAATAATCAATGGATTTTATCTTTTATCGAACTTACACCAATGTATTCCAAAGGTATCGCCGGGAAACCATTCTATTACATAGATCAAGGGCCATAACTCTGATAATATTCGGTGGACTTTATCCTTAATCGAATTTAACCTGTATTTTAGGAGTATATACCTGTGTATGAAATATGAATCCAATATACAAATGTATTCAAAAGATATCGCCCGGAAACCATTTTTCTTATGAGATCAAGGGCTATAACTCTGAAGTTAATCGATGGATTTTATCCTAAATCGAACTTGACCTGTATGTTATGATTATATACCTGTGTATGAACTATTAATCCAATACACCAATGGTTTCAAAAGATATCGCCTAGAAGCCATTTTTCTTACGGAGATCAAGGGCCATAACTCTGATAATAATCGGTGGATTTTATCCTTAATCGCACTTGCCCTTTATTTGTGATTATATACCTATGTATGAAATATGAATGTAATATACCAATATTTTTCAAAAGATATGACCCTGAAACCATTATTCATACAAGATCAATGGCCATAACTCTGCTATTAATCGGCCAATTACATCCTCAATCAAACTTGACCTGTATTTTATAATTATATACCTGTGTTTTGAAATAAGAATCAAATACAACAATGTTTTCAAAAGATATGGCTCTGAAAACATTTTTGTACGCATGTACGCAGAGACGTACGTACGTACAGGCGTATGGGCAATGGCGATGCTATATGCCCCCCCTCCCATTAAAATGGCGGGTGCATATAAACAATCTACCTATTAAACTCTTTGCTTATACGATAATCGAATTTTGCTAATGTAATAAACATAGACACACACTCAAAAGAATCCAATAGGCCCAATTGTTAAGGGTATGATGTATGGTGGGACCGTCCTTTCTTTTTGTTATATCCATAAGGCTTTTGGGACAGTATCCACTGAAGACCTAAATGAGATGCCACATTATGTAACTGCACTGTTTGCTAAAGCAGTGTCAAGTTTTTGTTGTTGTTGGTTTTCTTTTTGTTATGTCTTCTGGTGAGGGCGGAGGAGGACTTTTTTTTTTTTGGGGGGGGGGGGGGGGGTGGGGTGTTTGTTTGCATTTTGTTGTTGTTGTTGTTTGTTTGTTGTTTTTTTTTTGTTGTTGTTTTTTTTTTGGGGGGGGGGTCACGTAATAAGTATCTATCGTAAATTTACGTATCTGTTATAAAAACACTAGAGTTGGCAATTTGATAATAAGTCTGAAATCCAAAGCATTAAAAAGTGATTGTGCTGTTCGTTGTTTTTTGTTGTTGTCTTTTTTATGTTTTCTATTTGTTGGTAGCAAGACAATCCCTTACTTTAGTATTCAAGGATTCTCTCGTCAGCAAAAATCTTTCTCATAGACAAAATAAGTTAAATAAATCACTGAAAATAGTGTGGGGGGGTTTCATGATATTTATTGCTAATTTTTTTTAAAAAAAAAAGTATTGGCGAATTTTTCTACAAAAACCATTTTGACTCCTCCTCGAGTCATCATCAGGTGGTGATTGTGTAGATTTCATTAATAGTAAACCAGGGTTCATAGAGGTAGTTTGAGTAAAATTTAAGGACTTTTCAAGAACTTCTCAAGACTATTTTACAGTTTTCAAGGACTAAAAGTTTAGGAAAAATACTGATCAAAGTGTTAAAATTCTTCTTCAAAAATGCTAGACTGAGATAATGGAGAAATAAGTACTAGAAAATGAGTATGAAATTGTTGTGCCTTTATTTGGTGCAGCATTTGCTGCACCAAATAAAGGCACAACAATTTTATACTGATTTAGATCTCTATCAACAGTGTTAAGTCCTACAGAAAATAGAATAATTTAAGGACTTTTCAAAGCCTTTGAGTGATTTTCAAGTACTTTTCAAGGCAGATTTAATTTTCAAGGACTTTTCAAGAAAGCCCTCTAAATTCAAGTACTTTTCAAGTCTGTGTGAACCCTGTAAAGAGAACGTAAATGCATAACAGGTATCCTTAATTGTTAGGACTGTTGTCTTAAATTGCCACAATGAATCATGCAATAGATATCTTCAGTTTGCATTTTTTTTTATTTTGTTTAGTTCTGTTTTATTCTATTCATTTCTCAGCTTTGTATTTGAATTCTATGGACTTCTTTGTATGTTTGCCATCTTCTAACAGTTTGGCTACCTTGAAAACGGTTTGTAAATACACGTAAAATAATCAAATATTGTTATACACGTACTTACAAATAAAACATAAGACTATACACATATTTTACATAATCAACATGGCAAAAAAATCCTTGACCACAATTTATGCTAATTCCAAAAGAGTGAAAATAACAAAAATCATAAATAAATTGCCCACAAAAAGCAAATGAGTATGACCAGAAAATCCCTATGTGTTATCCTTGATTCGCAGACGACACAATAAGGCACATGCACATCTTCGGGCCATGTCAAAAGCAACTGCAAAAGTTCAAACAATTGCTATGAAATCGTAGGAGGTGTTGCGCACACAACAACTGTAAGAAGGGAAACTGTTTCGCACCCAGATACTTAGTAGGAGAGAGAGAAGGGGCGGAACCACGCACCAAGAACTGCTCAGTACGAAGAGCAGAATACGATGTCCCCTCATTTTCAATTAAACATGATGGTCCTGTGTCCCTGGATCGCTCACCTGAGTCTCGGCTTATTTGGGCCATTGTCTAAGGAGGTGTACTTTAAGATAATTCTATGTTTATGCTCCCCAAACGGAGAGCACACAAGTTGTCGCTTTATCCGTTCATCTGTCTGGGCAGCCACCATCTGTCCGGGCAGCCACCAGATACAAAACTTGGTCATGCAATTTGCACGGCCGTGTTAACTGAGGCTAGGGTTAGGTTAGGGCTAGGAAAGTTTGGTGTTAGGTGGTAAAAAAGGAGCTTGTGGGATTAACTTTCTAGGGTTAACCCCATAAATTTGTAATGGCATTACCATTAGGAACCTCAGAGCGTCTGTCCTGTATAAAGTGCGTTCGATATTCGTCCGTTCGTCAGTCCGTCATAATTTGAGCCGCGACATGAGATTTCCAACAATGTGGTATGTGCGACAAGCAAAGGCAGTCTGATCAGAGCCTTTGCTAGTCGCTTGAATATTCTATGACTGTTAAGCTACTGACTGAACATCATTTGGAGTGTCTAGGCTGCATAGGTTTGTCTGAGTCTACACTTGTCAAAATGCCACATTGTTGGAAATAACATGTCGCGGCTCTTTTTGTCTGGAGCATAAGAAGTATTAGCTCCAAACTGCATAATGTCCACTGGCAGATAGATCGATGAGGAGAAGTGCCGTATACAAGAACCATAAAACTTCTTTGCATAATTAAGGGGTTTTTGCTCTTTGTTATTTTTCAATGCTTAAATTTTGTCTGGAGCATAACACAAACCTACAAAAGGTATCCACACGAAGTCCATAAGTAGAATAATCTCGATAAGAAGTGCAGTGTACAATAAACATCACTATTGTTTGCATAATTTAGGAGTTATTGCCCTTTGGTATACTTAAATTTTGTTCCGAGCATAAAATTAACACTGTAAGCGATAACAACTTGCAGCCCTTTTTGAATAAGAGTTTATTTGTGGAGCATTCATCAGTTTTAACTATTATCTTGTTAGCATTAGTGGCCATTTTGTGCAGAACGGTAGGTACAATTTGGTAGGGCATTATGCGGATTTCTGTGAAATTATGTAAAATTAAATTTGGCCCAGTGGTTCATGAGATTGCGTTTAAAGATACTTCTATTTTAACTTTGGTGGGCATTTTTTTTCTGTGGAGCGGAAGGGTTTGTGCCAGTTTGGTTAAGGCCATTATGAGGAACACCTCTGTGAAATTATATTGAATTCGGACCTGTGGTTAAGGATGAGATGTCTTTTAAAGAAATTTTCTATTTTTAGCTCTGGTGGCCATTTTATTCAACGGGGCATTCCGGTTTGGACACTGAATTTTGGCAAAGGAATGATGTGGAACATTTATGTGAAAATATTTCGTGCGCCCTCAACAACTGCTCACTTACGCATTAGTGACTGCATACTCTGGTCTCCAAGCCCAATTGACATCCAGTTGACTTATATTGGAATAGTCCGTCGCATTCCAAGTTAGACGTGGATCCGTCCAAAACTGTAAGCAGACAAAAATAATGGTAAACCTTGTGATTTGGTAATCTGGTAGAATTGGCTTTGCTGGGGAAACTGATTTTGCTGCATGCGAACAACAATGGCACAGACCAACCTGCACATCTGCACAGGCAATATTATTGGTGTCGCAATGCAATGGCTGGTGTGAGTCTCATGCTGGTTTAAGTCTAGCGTCCTTTTTGTGGGACATAGGCAAACAGTGTAGACCAAGACCAGACGCCACGTCTGGTCAGGGTCTTCACTGTTTTCTTACAGATTGTGCTATTGAAATTTGAATAAAAAAGAAAAATACCACCAAACACCCCTAAAATTTGAAATAGACTCGTCCTACCGATAGACACAGCTGAAATGGGTTAATTAATTGGCACTCCTGGACACTGTAAAAAAACAGGAACTCAGAACAAACCATAAGCACGTGGTATAACAACTGACAGCTCAATTAACATGATTAACAGAGACAAACTGTAAGTTCGAAATCAAATGTTCATTTGGTTTTCTCAACCAAAACATGTGTACTGTGAGTATTCAAAGAACACGTGTCTCTGACTCGAGACAAGAGGGCCGCGGGGTCGAACCTCACCGGTGTCACTGCGCTGTGTCTTTGAGCAAGACACATTAATCCTTGCTTAGTACTGGTTCAACCAAGGAAGACCCATCCCGACATAACTGAAAATCGTTGTTTTGGACGTTAAGAATCAAATAAAACAAAAAAGAACCCATCCCTCATATAATCAAATCACTGAGAGTACTGGTGGACCTAATCCTTTGAGACAAAAAGTTAGCTTGTAATAATAAATTTTAAATCCAACAGAAACATCTGCTTTATATACTGTATATTATCTTTTATAGACATATTCTTTGGTATAATCAACTACGCCATTCTCACATTGGTTACAGTTAGCATAAACTTATATAAAAGGAGTGTTACCCAATTCAATGCCATATCTCTGTTAATCACAAATCAAAGTAAATTTCATTATATACTGCTGCATAGTTCCTTTATGTTTTGGGGGCTTATGTTATATACTTTAAACGTCGTGCATATGTTAGGTGTGGCAAGGCTATAAAAGTTATGACGGGTGGACAAATGGACGAACACGGATAAACAGTAATGGACATACAAATGCAACTCTAGTTGCGCTATTCCTAACTCCGAGAGAGCAACGTATGGTGTCAAACGCACGACATATTAATAAAAAAAATCAAACTGTTGCAAAGTCTTGCATCATCAATACATCCAAGAGAAAATGAAAACATGTGCAAGACACTCCTGGAAAATCTGAACTTCTTGTTTGATTATGCTAGTGTTTTGTTTAGTTGGTAAATAGGATTTTGTGATCTTTTTTCTCAGTCCACTCTTGCCGTTGGTGCGTATATTATTATTTGGGTTCATGTAGAAAATGTATTTCCCCAATGGTGTCGTTTTCTTGCTTTTTGTTGCCAGTGTCTGGGTATGTGTGATCCAATACGCAACTCTGCATTTAATGCAGAGTACCGGAATGTGTCACGCCTGGGTTACCGACGATGGTGTCTTGGGTATAGTTTAGAAACCTTCCGCAAGAGGTCATTCTGGCCTTGAAATTATAAAAAAAAAAAAACATTTTCTATGCTCATCTCAACTGATTGTGAAGTTTATCACGATCATAGATGTTAAAATGCCAACATTCGTTGGCTATTAAACATTTAGTGCATGGTAAATATATCATCTGAGAGTTTGAGAGGAAGAACAAAATAGCATTTTTAGCGTTTATGAGCAGTTATAATTTCATGCTGAGTTGAGTTGAGCATAAAAAGTTTTATAACTTCGGGGCCAGGCCTTTGGTGCTGTAGCACTTAGTCGCCAAATGAGTAGCTGGGAACAAAAAATTTTATGCAAACACCGAAAACTAATCAGACTTGATTGATAACCAGGCTGATTAAAGTCTTGGAAGGCCGTACAGGTCATTTATTGGTGTTACAGGCTACAATGAATCACAAGCTGGTTTATTTTAATTGACGCTCATGGACAAAGCTCAAAACAACTCATAAGCACATTGTACAACAAGTGACAGTTCAGAAATAGCGTGGCATATTAACAGGACAAACTGAAAGGTTCGTAATCATATGTTCATCTTGTTAATTTCTCAACCAAAACATGTAAAGCATGCGCGGATCCAAAGGGGGACAGAGAATCTGGACCCCCCCCCTATAAAATTACAAAAATATAAGGTTTCTAAGTAAAACTGGTCCAGATCCCCTGAAAAATCACAAAACTACCAAACAGCATTTAACGTTGGTCCATCAACGGCACGCCAGCGAAACGCCATTTTAATGGCGTTTCGCTGGCGGGCCGATGATGGCCTGACTATATAGTGTTATTTGGATCCTCTCTCCCCTCGTCAACTAAAAAAAAGTTGTCAAAGTCGGACCCCCTCTGACAAAATTTTTTGGATCCGCGCATGAACCATCTCAACTCTCAACACGTTACCTCCTGATATAAAAAAAAAAACGAGTGGTAATCAGACTCGATAGATGACCAGGTTGATCTGAATCTTCTCTGGGTGTACAGGTCATTATATTGGTATTACGATGGCAAGAAATAAGGAATAAAAAGCTGGTTAATTGTAATTAGCACTCTTGGACGACAATGCGATTAAACGTACACTCAAACAACAACAAAAGCACGTGGTACAACGAGTGATATGTCAGAAGAGCCTGACCTATCACTCGTTGTACCACGTGCTTTGTTGTTTGAGTACGTTTTATCGCCTTGTACGATGGCAAGAAATAAGGAATAAAAAGCTGGTTAATTGTAATTAGCACTCTTGGACGTCAAGGCGATTAAACGTACACTCAAACAACAACAACAAAAGCACGTGGTACAACGAGTGATAGGTCAGGCTCTTCTGACATATCACTCGTTGTACCACGTGCTTTTGTTGCTTTTTGAGTGTACGTTTAATCGCATTGTCGTCCAAGAGTGCTAATTACAATTAACCAGCTTTTTACTCCTTATTTCTTGCCAGTGGGATCAGTGAATCATAGTACCCATATAATGACCTTTACACCCAGAGAAGATTCAGATCAACCTGGTCATCTATCGAGTCTGATTACCCTTCGTTTTTTTTTGTTTTTTTGTTTTGTTTTTTTTTTTTTTGTATCAGGAGGCAACGTGTTGAGACGGTTCATGCGCGGATCCAGAAAGTTTTGTCAGTGGGGTCCAACTTTGACAACGTTTTCTTTTTTTTTTTTTTTTTTTTTTTAGTTGATGAGGGGAGGAGAGAGAGGCTTTCTTATACCACTATAATCGGGCCATTATCGGCCACCAGCAAAATGCCATCATTTAAATGGCGTTTTGCTGGCGTGACGTTTATGGACCAACGTTGAATGCTGTCTTTGTAGCTTTGTGATTTTTCAGGGGATCCGGACCAGTATTGCTAAGAAACCTTATATTTTTGTGATTTTCCAGATTACCTGTCCCCCTCTGGATCTGCGCATGCTATACATGTTTTGGTTGAGAAATTAAGAAGATGAACATTTGATTACGAACTTTTCAGTTTGTCCTGTTAATATGCCACGCTTTTACTGAGCTGTCACTTGTACAATGTGCTTTGAGTTGTTTTGGGCTTTGTCTATGAGTGTCAATTAAAATAAACCAGCTTGTGAGTCATTCTAGCCTATAACACCGGTAAACTGACCTGTAAGGCCTTCCAAGACTATAATCAGCCTGGTTATCAATCAAGTTTGATTAATTTTCGGTGCTTGCATGAAACTTATTTTCCCAGCTACTCATTTGGCGACTAAGTGTTACAGCATCAATGGCCTGCCCCGAAGTTATTAACCTTTTTTCATGCTTAACTCAACTCAGCATGAAATTTTAACTGCTCATAAGAACCCAAAATGCTATTTTTCTTCCTCTCGAACTCTCAGATATTATTTTTACCATGCACTAAATGTTTAAATGCCAAAAACTTTTTTGATCGTGATAAACCTCACAATCAGTTGAGGTGAGCATGGAAAATGTTTTTGTTTTTTTTATAATTTCAAGGCCAGAATGACATCTTGGGGTCGGTTTCTAAACTACATGTATATCCAAAACACCATCGTCGGTAACCCAGGCGTGACCCATTCCGCTACTCTGCATTAAATGCAGAGATGCGTAACACATACCCAGACATTGGCAACAAAAAGCAAGAAAATGTCACCATTGGGGAAAAACATTTTCTACATGCACCCAAATAATAATATACGCACCACCGGCAAGAGTGGACTGAGAAAAAAAGATCACAAAATCCCATTTTGCAATTCCACAAAACACTAGCATAATCAAAAAAGGTGGTTTTGCATGCCGGTGGTTAGGCAATGTTGACATGCATATGTATGTTAAATGTGATGAACGTATACCATGTGGATCAAGAGTCATGAACCTTTCCACTATATGCTAACGGACGGACGAGCTCACATATATTGCTTATAGCACAGAAATATTGGGTACTTATCATAGTGCAGAAATAATGGGTACTTATCACAGAATTGTGCGATAATTCTAATAAACGCCCAAGGCTGACGTTTCCAGCGAGACTAGAGGCTAATTGTTTGGCTCAATCTTCATCCATAATAATTGAGACGCGACATGTGATTTCAAACAATGTGGCATTTTGACAAGTGTAGTTTGGACGAGCCTCTGCAGCCTCCTTTTAAGCTTAGAAACTCTAAATGATGTTCAGTCAGTAGCTCACGTGGTATATGCGCGTGTCACATCGCCCTAAATCGGGAACCCCAATCGTGATGATCGAATCAGATTGGCACCTCATCGTGGACTCAATCGGGACAATCCTGTCTAAACGTGTGTAATCGTATATAAACGAGACACCAGGTTGTGGCAGATCGTGTCACCAGAAATTGACCAATCGTGATTATATAACATCAAAGCGCAACAAATCGTATCAAAAAATATCGATCCGCATCACTACGCACCCCAAGTAAGTAAGGGTGCAAAGATCAGGAATCTATACAATCAAGTACCACACTTGACCCAGGATACCAATGTGAAAGTAACAAACTAACAGTTAGACACCACAAATGAGAGCCAAGAGGTCAGCCCTTTCCCTTTCCCAATGATCAAGCCTAAAATCTCAAAGAAATCCCACGATCATATACGTATGACCAATCGTGGCATTCGCATCGGACCGCACGACAGTGGGAACGCCCCATAACATACATCTAAGGCTTATTATTGATTCCCGAATTGAGCCAGAAATTTTGCTATTGTAGCTAGAGGTCTAATGTTTTGTCCAAGCCATCATCAACTTCTGTACTGTGTTTACGTGAGCAGCGAATACTCAGGTGAGTCTTAATGTTCTTTTCATAGATATGATATAACACTTTACATTCATCGGGCAAGCAATATAGAAAACAGAAATTTTCATATGAAATCGATGTCTTTTTAGAGAAATTGAGAATAATACATAGTTTATTCATGGCGAATTCAGTAATCAACTCCAATCAGTCGTTTTGCTGAATAAAAAAACAGACTTGTCAAATATGATACGTACACCATCAACATTATTTGTATTGAAAACGTCAACGCAGTTGCTTACATGTATTCAGCCAAGCCTGGGTGGCAGCTTTTTCATTGTATTTTCTGTTCATTATGTACGTTTTTCAGCGTTTTAAGGAAAAGCGAGACAGAAAAAAACAAGAAACAAGAAAGCAAAAAAAAATGACACAGGCAGACAGGAAATCATATCATCACTAATGAAATATGTCACTGCTCAAGATACTTAAGCTGTTACAAAAAAGAAATTCTGGCAAAAACCGTATCTCATTAGTGAATTTTTTTCACTCCTCAAGATGCCAAAACTCACTGCAAAACAACAATAGGACATTCATGCTAGATATAAAATGTGCGTTATTGATTGTGAATATAGTTTTGGTGGCCTTCTGACCTCTGAAGCTGACAGCACTATTTAGCTGATTTCGCAATTTGGTCTACTTTTATGGAACACTCGGCAATGAATGAATTTAACACTTACAAGATCAAACCCTGCTCTTGACCAGCGTCACCAAAACACAAAATAGGAGGTGTACATCTTCAATAGGCCAGGGATAACTATGTAAGGTGTGAAAACTGTTGGTTTTATAGAATACACAGTGTTAGCACTCAAAAGATGGTGTAGACGTAATAATGTATCAGTTGAAGACTCCAAAAATATAATAAAGTATTATCAAATGTACTAGGCTCACCGGCGTCAATGCGTTTTGTCCTTGAGCAAGACACATTAATCCTTGCTTAGTACTGGTTCAACCCAGGAAGACCCGTCCCGACATAACTGAAAAATCGTCGTTTGGGACGTTAAGAATCAAATGTAACAAAAAAGAACCCGTCCCCATATAATCAAATCACTGAGAGTACTGGTGAGACGAAAAGTGAGCTTGTAATAATAAATTTTGGAAATTTTAAATTCAACAGAAACATCTGCTTTATATGGGCTCGACTCGAGAAAACCTGTCTTCGGGGGTTTGCGAACAACACAAGCGCAGACCAGCCTGCGCATCTGCGCAGACTGCTCTGCGCCTTTGTTATTCAATTATCGAAAAGTATCATATCTAGACTTCCTACGAGCAAAATAACGATTTCTAGCTGGCCTCTGTAGCTGAAGAGACTGGTTTGAAACTCACTTTGTAGGAAACCCCGAAGACAGGTTTTCTCGCGATGAGGCCCATATTATCTTTTATAGACATGTTCTTTGGTGTAATCAGCCACGCCATTCTCACATTGGAAATTGGTTACAGTTAGCACAAACTTATATAAAAGCAATTTTCACCAATTCAATGCCATATCTCTGCTAATACATAAATCCAAGTAAAATATCATCATATTCTGCTGCATAGTTTCTTAATGTTTTGGGGGCTTATGTTATATACTTTATATGTTGTACATATGTTAGGTGTGGCACGAATATATAAAAGTTATGACGGGTGGACAAATGGATAAACAGTAATGAACATACAAATGCAACTCTATATGCCCTATTCCTAACTCCGAGAGAGCAGCGTATGGTGTCAGACGCACGACAAAGAACTAAAAGAAATCAAACTGTTGCAAAGTCTTGCATCATCAATACATCCAAGAGAAAAAGAAAATAATGCGCAATGAATTTCTTGTTTGATTATGCTAGTGTTTTGTGCAGTTGGAAAATGGGATTTTTTATCTTTTTTCTCAGTCCACTCTTGCCGTTGGTGCGTATATTATTATTTGGGTGCATTTCGAAAATGTATTTCCCCAATGGTGTCGTTTTCATGCTTTTTTGGTGCTAGTGTCTAAGTATGTGTGATCTAATACGCTACTCTGCATGTGTGATCTAATACGCTACTCTGCATGCGGAGGGGTCACGCCTGGGTCACCGACGATGGTGTCTTGGATACAGTTTAGAAACCGACCGCAAGCCTTGAAACTATAAAAAAACAAAACATTTTCTGTGCTCATCTCAACTGATTGTGAAGTTTATCACGATCATAAATGTTAAAATGCCAACATTCGTTGGCATTTAAACATTTAGTACATGGTAAAAATAATATCTGAGAGTTTGAGAGGAAGGAAAAATTGCATTTTTAGTTTTATGATCAGTTAAAATTTCATGCTGAGTTGAGTTGAGCTTGAAAAAAGTTTAATAACTTCGGGGCAGGCCTTTGGTGCTGTAACACTTAGTCGCCAAATGAGTAGCTGGGAACAATTAGTTTCATACATACACTTAAAACTAATCAGACTAGATGGATGACCAGGCTGATCATAGTCTTGAAAGGCCGTACAGGTAAGTTTAACGGTGTTACATGCTAGAATGAATCGCAAGCTGTTTTTTTTTTCTAATTGAAATCATGGACAAAGCTCAAAACAACTCATAAGCACATTGTACAACAAGTGACATCTCGGAAATAGCCTGGCATATTAACAGGACAAACTGAAAGGTTTGTAATCAATGTTCATCTCGTTATTTTCTCAACCAAAGCATGTATAGCATGCGCGGATCCAGAGGGGGACAGAGAATCTGGCCCCCCTCCTGAAAAATCACAAAAATATAAGGTTTCTAAGCAATACTGGTCCTGATCCCTGGAAATCACAAGACTACCAAACAGCATTTAACGTTGGTCCGTCAACGGCAAGCCAGCGAAACGCCATTTTAATGGCGTTTCGCTGGCGGGCGATGATGGCCCGACTTTATAGTGTTATTTGGATCCTCTCTCCCCTCATCAACTAAAAAAAAGTTGTCAAAGTCGGACCCCCTCTGACAAAATTTTTTGGATCCGCGCATGAACCATCTCAACTCTCAACACGTTACCTCCTGATATAAAAAAAAAACGAGTGGTAATCAGACTCGATAGATGACCAGGTTGATCTGAATCTTCTCTGGGTGTACAGGTCATTATATTGGTATTACGATGGCAAGAAATAAGGAATAAAAAGCTGGTTAATTAGCACTCTTGGACGACAAGGCGATAAAACGTACTCAAACAACAACAAAGCACGTGGTACAACGAGTGATAGGTCAGGCTCTTCTGACATATCACTCGTTGTACCACGTGCTTTTGTTGTTGTTTGAGTGCACATTTAATCGCATTGACGTCCAAGAGTGCTAATTACAATTAACCAGCTTTTTACTCCTTCTTTCTTGCCAGTGGGATCAGTGAATCGTTATACCAATATAATGACCTTTACACCCAGAGAAGATTCAGATCAACCTGGTCATCTATCGAGTCTGATTACTACTCGGTTTTTTTTGTATCATGAGGCAACGTGTTGAGACGGTTCATGTGCGGATCCAAAAAGTTTTGTCAGAGGGGGTCCAACTTTGACAACGTTTTTTTTTTAGTTTTTTTTTTTTTTTTGTTGATAAGGGGAGGAGAGAGAGGCTTTCTTATACCACTATAATTGGGCAATCATCGGCCACCAGCAAAATGCCATCATTTAAATGGCGTTTTGCTGGCGTGCCGTTGATGGACCAACGTTGAATGCTGTCTTTGTAGCTTTGTGATTTTTCAGGGGATCCGGACCAGTATTGCTTAGAAACCTTATATTTTTGTGATTTTCCAGATTCCCTGTCCCCCCTCTGGATCTGCGCATGCTATACATGTTTTGGTTGAGAACTTAACAAGATGAACATTTGATTACGAACTTTTCAGTTTGTCCTGTTTTTATGCCACGCTATTTATGTGCTGTCACTTGTACAATGTGCTTTGAGTTGTTTTGGGCTTTGTCAATGAGTGTCAATTAAAATAAACCAGCTTGTGAGTCATTCTAGCCTGTAACACTGGTAAACTGACCTGTAAGGCCTTCCAAGACTTTAATCAGCCTGGTTATCAATCAAGTTTGATTAATTTTCGGTGCTTGCATGAAACTATTTTTCCCAGCTACTCATTTGGCGACTAAGTGTTACAGCACCAAATACCTGCCCCGAAGTTATTAAACTTTTTTCATGCTCAACTCAACTCAGCATGAAATCTTTACTGCTCATAAAAACTAAAAATGCTATTTTTTTCTTCCTCTCAAACTCTCAGATATAATTTTTACCATGCACTAAATGTTTAAATGCCAAAGAATGTTGGCATTTTAACATTTATGATCGTGATAAACTTCACAATCAGTTGAGGAGAGCATGGAAAATGTTTTTTTTTTTATAATTTCAAGGCCAGAATGACCTCTTGGGGTCGGTTTCTAAACTACATGTATATCCAAGACACCATCGTCGGTAACCCAGACGTGACCCATTCCGCTACTCTGCATTAAATGCAGAGATGCGTAACACATACCCAGACATTGGCAACAAAAAGCAAGAAAATGTCACCATTGGGGAAAAACATTTTCTACATGCACCCAAATAATAATATACGCACCACCGGCAAGAGTGGACTGAAGAAAAAAAGATCACAAAATCCCATTTTGCAATTACACAAAACACTAGCATAATCAAAAAAGGTGGTTTTGCATGCCGGTGGTTAGGGAATATGTATGTAAAATGTTATTAACGTATACCATGTGGATCAAGAGTCATGAACTTTTTCACTAACTGCTAACGGACGGACTCACATATAATGCTTTTAGTGCAGAAATAATGGGTACTTATCATAGTGCAGAAATAATGGTTACTTATCACATAATTGTGCGGTAATTCTAATAAACACCCAAGGCTGACGTTTCCAGCCGGACTAGAGGCTAATTGTTTGGCTCAATCTTCATCCATGATAATTGAGACGCGCCATGTGATTTCAAACAGTGTGGCATTTTGACAAGTGTAGTTTGGACGAGTCTGTGCAGCCTCCTTTTAAGCTTAGAAACTCTAAATGATGTAGTCACTAGTCAGTCAGTAGCTCACGTGGTATATGCGCGTGTCACATCGCCCCAAATCGGGAACCCCAATCGTGATGATCGTATCAGATTGGCACCTCATCGTGGACTCAATCGGGACAATCCTGTCTAAACGTGTGTAATCGTATATAAACGAGACACCAGGTTGTGGCAGGTCGTGTCACCAGAAATTGACCAATCGTGATTATATCACATCCAAGCGCAATATATCGTATCAAAAAATATCGACCGGTATCACTACACATCCCAAGTAAGTAAGGGTGCAAAGATCAGGAATCTATACAATCAAGTACCACACCTGACCCAGGATACCAATGTGAAAGTAACAAACTAACAGTTAGACACCACAAATGAGAGCCAAGAGGTCAGCCCTTTCCCTTTCCCAAATAATCAAGCCTAAAATCTCAAAGAAAGCCCACGATCAGATACGAATGACCAATTGTGGCATTCGTATCGGACCGCACGACAGTGGGAACGCCCCATAACATACATCTAAGGCTTATTATTGATTCCCGAATTGAGCCAGATTTTTTGCCATTGTAGCTAGAGGTCTAATGTTTTGTCCAAGCCATCATCAACTTCTGTATTGTGTGTATGTGAGCAGCGAATACTCAGGTGAGTCTTAATGTTCTTTTCATAGATATGATATAACACTTTACATTCAATGGGCAAGCAATATAGAAAAACAGAAATTTTCATATGAAATTGATGTCTTTTTAGAGAAATTGAGAATAATACATAGTTTATTCATGGCGAATTCAGTAGTTGAATCCAATCAGCCGTTTTGCTAAATAAAAAATAGACTTGTCAAATATGATACGTACACCATCAACATTATTTGTATTGAAACCGTCAACGCAGTTGCTTACATGTATTCAGCCAAGCCTGGGTGGCAGATTTTTCATCGTATTTTATGTACATTATATACGTTTTTCAGAGTTTTAAAGAGAAAGTGAGACAGAAAAAAACAAGAAAGCAAAAAAAATGACACAGGCAGACAGGAAATCATATCATCACTAATGAAATATGTCACTGCTCAAGATACTTAAGCTATTACAAAAAAGGAATTCTGGCAAAAACTGTATCTCATTAATGATTTTTTTCACTCCTCAAGATGCCAAAACTCACTGCAAAACAACAATAGGACATTCATGCTAGATATAAAATGTGCGTTATTTATTGTGAATATAGTTTCAGTGGCCTTCTGACCTCTGAAGCTGACAGCACTATTTAGCTGATTTCGCAATTTGGTCTACTTTTATGGGACACTCGGCAATGAATGAATTTAACACTTACAAGATCAAACCCTGCTCTGGACCGGCGTCACCAAAAGATATAATAGGAGGTGCACATCTTCAATAGGCCAGGGATAACTATGTTAGGTATGAAAACTGTTAGTTTTATAGAATACACAATGTAAGCACTCAAAAGATGGTGTAGACGTAATAATGTATCAGTTGAAGACTCCAAAAAATGTAATAGGGTATTATCAAATGTACACAAAATAAGAGGTGCACATCTTCAATGTGTGAACAATCATTAGGCTATGCGAAGTTTGAATATAAAGGAATGAAAACTGTTGGTGTTACAGATAACACAAACCAGAAACCCCCTATTGGGCCCTGACCTTTTCAGATGGAAAATGTCTATGTTCAACACCCTCAAAATAAGAAAATATTTATCAAATGTGCACAAAGTAAAAGATGCCCATTTTCAATGTGTGAATTATCATTATGCAAATTTTTAATATAAATGAAAGAAAACTGTTAGCTTACAGATTACATAAACCAAATATCATCTAAGCTTTTTTGATGGAAAATGTCTAATTCAACACGCTCCAAGTGGGAAAATATTAATGAAATGTTAACGAAATAGAAAGTGCACATTTTCAATGTGTAAACAATCATTATACAAAGTTTGACTATAAAGGAATGGCATATTTAGGAGTTATAGATTATAAACAAACAAGGTGCCCCAAAAGTGTTGCGAACGGAAAGACGAAGGGGACTTAATTACTACTACACATGCGTTTCGCCAAGGTGACGCAGGTAACATAATGGTCTCCTTTAGCTGAAATTTTACTTTTTACATACACAGAAGAAAAAAACAAAACCTTATTGGGCCTTAACCTATTTATAGGTCATTTTCAAAAAAAATGTGCAAACTTCAGTCCAGGGTCTTTTTTTTATATTCAGCAAACAGCAGATTGGAGTCGACAAATGAATTTGCATTGCATAACATTTGTAACTTTTTTTGTCAATGGCGTTTCTTCAAGTATTCATGCAGTTACTACGTTTACTTGCAGAAAATTTTTATTTAATGATGGAAAGTCTTATGTTCGAATAAACACTATTCAAAATGATTATATTCAGAATAAATTAAACTACATTTTCGCCATTTTGTGTATACGTATCTTCTATGTGTCTTGATCCACATCTGAAATAAGGGTGAGGTTGGCGCACCCTTAAACAGGTTTAAGCCCTCCAGTAAAATATTTTATTGACCGTTCCAAGGCGGTACTTCTTTTGTGGATCTTTTATCTTTTTGTGTCTTGTATTTGCTACGTCTTTGTATGCGTCTGTTTATATGTGCCTTGTGGTCACCTGCCGGGAAAGGGCTGACCTCTTTGCTCTTGTTTGTGGTGTCTAACCGTGAGTTTGTTACTTTCCTATTGGCAACGTGGGTCAGATGTGGTACTAGATTGTATCGATTCCTGATCTTTGCACCCTTACTTACCTTGTAAAAGAAATAACCATTAATCCTTGCTTAGTACCGGTTCAGCCCAGAAAGACCCATCTCGACATAATTGAAAGATTGTTGACTGGGACGTAAAGAATCAAATCAAACTAACAAACAAACACAAGAAACAACCTATTTGTCAATGCAGTAATCATGTCTACCAACAGGGGTACCGTATTGACAGTAATCGTATTGACAATTTTTGACAAAAAAAGTATAATTAGAGCCTAGAAATAGAGATAAATGCATAATCAAAGCAGATTGTTGTATTTTCATTAAAGATCATGGTAGTAACTGCAATCCCTGGAATACTTCTCAGGCGTAAAAGGTTGTGATAGGTAACAACATTTGAACTACCTGCAATATACTCATCCATGAAAGATAACGTTTTTTTTCTTCAAAATCATGAATATTTCGAATTTGGATGGAAAAAAAATAGTAAGTGAGTATGATCTGGAAATACCACAATCACAAACTGTAGACAACCCCGTGGCACCGCAAGGAAGAGCCGCTTAACCATCACGAGACACCAGGAAGACAAATTAAGCAAAGCAACCAGCTCTCTCTTCCCCATCAAGATTATTGCAATACTAGAATGGACATAAAGTAACGTACAACAAAAAACATAGAACAATTACAGACTCCCACAATGAGAGTCACAATAAACAAAAAGTCAACAACAACAGAACCACCGCCTTAGAACAGACAGCAGCCTAAGCCACCGGAGGCTTAAATGCATTTTACTGGTACCAAATATTCGCCCTAGATTCTGCTGTTGTTGAAGTACAACAAATGTTCAGCTCGCATGGAGGCCATCTAACTAATGCAATGTATCATCATGGAGAAACACTGTAATCAATTTAACTCACCATGACTGGTCCTACAATGATGTCAGGAAGTAGGGGTCCTCAGATACCATAGAGAAGCTTCAGAAGAGCGATTGGGAAAGGTCTGTGATACAATTTTATGCAAGAGAAATGCATTGACAAAAAGCGAAGGACAATCACTTAAGCTGAATAAATTTATATTTAAGACTACAGAATATACTTTTTCATATCTGAAAAATGTTCTTTGAAATCAATTTATTTGATACAAGAACTAAACCTATTTCGACATTGTGTGAGTATCAATTTTCATCAGATCTAAAAGGTAAAGGGTCAATTCTGGACATCCCTAATTAGAGGTTATGTGTCTACTCACCAATGAATTCTGACTTTATTTTACAGCAGCCATTAACAAAAAAATGCAAAGTTTGTTGTTGAACTTTGTTTCTATTGATTAATTCAGTAAAAATGATAGCAAACTAAAATGAAATATGAAAATATCAGCCCCAGACTGAAATTTGCACATTTTTTTGAAAATGACCCATAAATAGATTAAGGCCCAATAAGGTTTTGTTTTTTCTCCTGTGTATGTAAAAAGTAAAATTTCGGCTAAAGGAGACAATTATGTTACCTGCGTCGCCATGGCGAAACGCATGTGTAGTAGTAATTAAGACCCCTTCGTCTTTCAGTTAGCAACACTTTGTGGTGCCTAGTTTGTTTGTAATCTATAACTCCAAAAGATGCCATACCTTCATAGTCAAACTTTGTATAATGATTGTTTACACATTGAAAATGTGCACTATCTATTTCGTTTACATTTCATTAATGTTTTCCTACTTTGGGGGTGTTGAATTAGACATTTTCCGTCCAAGAAGCTAAGATGGTATCTGGTTTGTGTAATCTGTAAGCTAACAGTTTTCATTCATTTATATTTAAAATTTGATAATTCACACATTGAAGATGTGCATCTTTTACTTTGAGCACATTTGATAAATATTTTCTTATTTTAAGGGTGTTGAACATAGAGATTTTTCCACCTGAAATGGTTAGGGCCCAATAGGGGGTTATGGTTTGTGTTTTCCGTAACACCAACAGTTTTCATTCCTTTATATTCAAACCAACAGTTTTCGTACCTTACATAATTATCCATGGCCTATTGAAGATGTGCACCTCCTATTTTGTGTTTTGATGACGCCGTTCCAGAGCAGATTGTGATCTTGTTAGTGTTGAATTCATTCATTGCTGAGTGTCCCATAACAGTACACTAAATTGCGAAATCGGTTTAATAGTGCTGTCAGCTTCAGATGTCAGAGGGCCACAGAAACTAAATTCACAATTAATAACGCACATTTTATATCTAGCAAGAATGTCATGTTGTTGTTTTGTAGTGAGTTTTTGGCATCTTGAGGAGTGAAAAAAATCACTAATGAGATATGGTTTTTGCCAAAATTCTTTTTTTTTGCAGCAGCTTAGGTATCTTGAGTTGATATGTCATTTTTTTTTCTTTTTTGCTTTTCTTGTTGTTGTTTTTCTGTCTCGCTTTTCTTTGAAACACTGAAAACCGTATTTAATGCACAGAAAAATACAATGAAAAATCTGCCACCCAGGTTTGGCTGAATACATATTAGCAACTGCGTTGACATTTTTTGAATACAAATAATGTTGATGGTGTACTCATCACATTTGACAAATCTATTTTTTTTTTATTCAGCAAAACGGGTGATTGGAGTTGACTACTTAATTCGCCATGAATAAACTATGTATTCTGCTCAATTCCTCTAAAAAGACATCGATTTCATATGAAAATTTCTGTTTTTTTGACAAAGCTTGTCCGTTGAATGTAAAATGTTCTATCATAACTATGAAAAACAAAATTAAGACTCGCCCGAGTATTCGTTGCTCACATACACACAGTACAGAAGTTGATGATGGCTAGTTTTAAACCCAATCACGGTTTATATCTATGGTTTCCTCTTTAATTGCACGACGGTGGGTCAGGCCTCAGACTCTATGATGGCTCTGACGTAAAGCTTTACTTGGTGGGTTGGTGCCTGATGCTTGTCTGTAGCTGGACCCACCGTGGCTCAACTTGAGGTTTTCTTTAGCTCTGACTATCTGTGAGTCATGAGCCCTTTTCTTTGTTTCACCATGGTGTGTTAATTTGATTAGAGTGTTTCTCCATGATGATACTTTGCATTAGTTAGATGGCCTCCATGCGAGATGAACATTTCTTGTACTTCAACAACAGCAGAATCTAGGGCGAAGATTTGGTACCAGTAAAATGCATTAAAGCCCCCCCCCCCCCCCCCCCCCGGTGGCTTAGGCTGCAGTCCGTTCTAAGGCGGTGGCTCTGTTGTTGTTGACTTTTTGTTTAGTGTTACTCCCATTGTGTTCTATGTTTTGTTGTACGTTACTTTATGTCCATTCTAGTATTGCAATCATCTTGATGGGGAAGAGAGAGCTCGTTGCTTTGCTTAATTTGTCTTTCTGGTGTCTCGTGATGTTTGAGCAGCTCTTCCTCGCGGTTCCACGGGGTTGTCTGCGGTTTGTGATTGTGGTATTTCCTGATCATACTCACTAATTTGGACAAAACATTAGACCTCCAGCTACAATAGGAAAATTTCTGGCTCAAATTCGGGAATCAATTATAAGCCTTGGATGTTATGGGGCGTTCCCACTATCGTGGGGTCTGTTACGAATGCCATAATTGGTCATTCGTATCTGATCGTGGGATTTCTTTGAGATTTAGGCTTGGATGCGTAGTGATGCGGGTCGGATACGTTTTGATACGATTTGTTGCGCTTGGATGTCATATAATCACGATTGGTCAATTTCTGGTGACACGATCTGTCACAAACTTGGGGTCTCGTTTAGAAACAATTAGGACTGTCCCGATCGAGTCCACGATGAGGTGCAAATCTGATATGATCTTCACGATTGGGTTCCCGATTTGGGGCGATGTTACACGGGCATATACCACGTGAGCTACTGACTGAACATCATTTAGAGTTTCTAAGCTTAAAAGGAGGCTGCACAGGCTCGTCCAAACTACACTTGTTAAAATGCCACATTGTTTAAAATCACATGTCGCGTCTCAATTATTATGGATGAAGGTTGAGCCAAACAATTAGCCTCTTGTCCCGCTGATACCGCAAGGCTTGGGCGTTTATTAGAATTACCGCACAATTCTGTGCTATTATTCTGCCAGCCAAGAGTAGAAGTGACGTCATGGTTTGTTTACAAAGTTATGGTACTTACCTTTCATGATAGGATAAATACACCATTGATCTATAAAATCGAGATAGCTCAAGTGGTAGCGAGGAAGATTACTGAACCACAAAGAACATTTTCTAGGTTCGAATCTCACTGGCTACTCTTTTTATTCATTTTTTTATTTCTTTTTTTTTTGGAGGGGGGGAGGGGGCAGGTCTGATTTTATTATTCTGTTCATGTCTTTTTTTTTTTTTATTTATTTCTTTATTATTTTTTTTGATTTTTTTATCCCTTTAACATGTATAAGGTACATATATACTTAAAGCCATTAAAAACGCAAGTTTTATTTTTCCTATAAATAGCAGCTTGATACACAATGTCTTGGTACTAACAAGCGTCCCTAACGTAGGAGAACGTTTTACCAAAGCTTGAGCTCAATTGCACACTTCTGCAAAAAATTTTGGTGAAAAATGACAAATTTATCAAAAATTTTGGTAACCATATTTAATCTTTAAATTTTATTGAATTTCAGCGTGCAGGTACTGCGTTTCACTCAAACAAACAATAAAACGGTTTACAACACAAATTCCCTTTGCTGGAAGGACCTAAGATTTATGTTTTAAATTTCATTTTTCGTGAGATTTCCCCAAAATTTGAGAAATCACTAAAACTTCAATTAAACTGAATCATTGAAAAATTTGCATACGTAAGTTGTAAGGACATAACCTATGGTTATCATTTATCGCAATATTTACCGTCGAAAGTGTTGCATTTTCGTTAACTTCCGCTTTTCATGCTGAAACTTTGATGACCATTTTGAAGGTCAAAACTTCAAGATAAAAACAATCTTTTGCGTGTGCAAAGAAAACAGAGCAATGTTAAAATTATCCCAAAGTTTGAATCCAAAAGAGCCACTCATAATGAAGATCTGATATCCAGATTCATAAGGTGATTTTGCAGTTTTTGTGTGAAGTTCGATTGTGTCCCTTTATCAAGAAATACAGCCTGGCTTATCTGGACTGCTTTATATGCATCAAAAGAGTATTGGCTTGATATCGTGACCATATGTTTATGCTTTTATTTTATTAGAATGATAAAATAGCATTAAATCTCGAGGAAGGTTATACTGTAAAAGTTGCGTTTTTACTGGCGTTAAGTATATAAAAACTTCTGTAACTACACAAGCTACTGTAAATTCGGAAATACACGCGAATATGAGCGTTAAACGACATATTTGCGACGTCAAAATTTGTGACTATAGGGCAAGTAAACAACATATTTGCGACGTCAAAATTTGTGACTAGGGCAAGTAAACAACAGAGAGATTTCGCCATTTCGCGATAATTTTATTTTCACGAAATTTTGCATGTGAGAAGTTTCGCGAAAATAAAACCTCGCGAAAACTTCCGAATTTACAGTAAGCTGAAATAATGCCGCCTGATCCTTTTGGGCCTAGTAAAAATATGGAGAAAAAAAACAACAACTTCTAAATAGGTTCGATCCTGGTACGCCTGCATCCAACGCCGTAGACATAACCACTACACTACAGTATCTTCTAACGTGAAGTACACAAGTTAATATGTTATGGGTAGCATTGTACTATATACTCAGCAATTGTAAACAAAATATCACGTGACTGTCACTCTTCGTTGGCACTATAGTAAGTACCCATTGTTTTTGCACTATGATGAGTACCCATTATTTCTGCACTATAAACATTATATGTGAGCCCGTCCGTCCGTTAGCAGTTAGTGAAAAAGTTCATGACTCTTGATCCACACGGTATACGTTGATCAAATTTGGGCCTCGTCGCGAGAAAACCTGTCCTCGGGGTTTCCGACAAAGCGAGTTTCAAAACAGTCTCCTCAGCTACAGAGACTAGCTAGAAAATTGAAATTTTATCTGTAGCAAGTTTACATATGGTACTTTCCTCAAAGCGAATAACAAAGGCGCTGATCAGACTGCGCGGATGCGCAGGCTGGTCTGCGCCTGTGTTATTCGCAAACCACCGAAGACAGGTTTTCTCGCGACGAGGCCCATTTTACATACATATGCATGTCAACATTCCCTAACCACCGGCATGCAAAACCACCTTTTTTGATGGACGAGGGTTTGCTGAGCATCAGTTCAGCCTGTTGTGGTCAGTCAATGAAAATCCTTATAAATCTTGAACCTCATGGAATATTTGGATCAAATATTGCATTATGTTTTACGAAATGGTGACGAAGGTTTACCAAGCATCATTTTCGCCAGTCAAGGTCCTTCATAACCCTTGAACCTCATGGTGTAATTTAATCAAATTTTGCATACTTATACATTTTAACATTATCGAAACACGTATGTAAAACGGTGACTAGGATCTGCCAAGGCATAGTCACCTTTGTGCATACATGTAAAAAGTATAAGAAAGTAAGTAAGGGTGCAAAGATCAGGAGTCGATACAATCAAGTACCACACCCGACCCAGGATACCAATGGGAAAGTTACAAACTCACAATTAGACACCACAAACGAGAGCCAAGAGGTCAGCCCTTACCCAACAGGTGACCACAAGGCACATACAAACAGACGCGCACAAAGACACAGCAAACACAAGACAGAACAAAAACATAAAAGATCCACAAAAGAAGTAACGCCTTGGAACGGTCAGTAAAATATTTTACTGGAGGGCTAAAACCGGTTTAACGGCGCGCCAACCTCACCCTTAATTCAGATGTGGATCAAGACACATAGATATTTCGTTTGCATGAAAGACCCCTAACTTATCAATGCATCATCTCCTAAAACCCGCTTTCGTAAGGAACCTATTTCAGAACGGCTATCCGTCCTGATTGATAGATATGTTGAAACACTTAGTTCGGCTACCCGAACATTGTTTTCAATAAATGCCTAGTTTCATTCTAATTGGCAAACATTTAACGGCGGGCGTGTACATGATGTACATGTATGTAACGTTCAGCTGTTTACATGTTTTGGCTTGTATCAACAAGAGAGTATGACCAGATAATATAGTATGCTATTATACCTTCTGCAAATGCTGTTTCATTTATTTTGTCATTGGGAAAAATCAGACTGTTCTGGCTTGCGCTATTTGGCTTCAAATGCCAAATTCTATTACTTTTTGGCCGAGGATATTCATATTTAGCATAATGTTTGCCTAAACAAGTTCAAAGATTTTGGTTTGCCTGTATGACCTTGGGTAAAACAAAATGTCTCAATAAAATGAGTCTGCTGTTTTCTAATATTGTAAGTTCTCCATTTCTGAAAGGGCCGTTTTTCCCGATTATTTAACGTGAGGTTAATTGCCACTCAACCCCACCCCACCCAACCCCCATCCCGCCCCCGCCACACACACGCACACACACACACACACACACACAAACATACACACACACATACATACACACACATACACACACACACATGTATTATAACATTGGCAACCGCATATCCTAGATAAAACATACCCGACTAAGTACCGATTGAAGTTCTCTCAATCATCATCTTTTTTCAAAAAATATTGTTGATAGTCCTCACTGTGCCTGTGGTGCAGTTGAAACAACAAAACATTACTTTTTCGAATGCCAAAGGTATAACGAGATCAGGACAATAATGCTTAATGAACTGGCAAACTACTGTCAACCAGATTTAGACATTGTGTTATTTGGAATACCTGCATCTGACTTTCATACTAACTATTGAATTATTGTTACAGTTCAAAAATACATATTGGATAGTAAACGGTTTGATCGTTGAGGATGGATTCTCTCTCTCTCTCTCTCTCTCTCTCTCTCTCTCTCTCTCTCTCTCAATACATTTAGAATAGAAAAGTTTTTTGGTTTGAATACAACTGATTTTCACCGAATATAATTTCAAACTGTGCACCATTTTGTTCAAAGGGAAACAGATTTGAATAAGTCGCATGACTTTTTTCTGAATCCCATCATATTTACATTGTAAAATGTATATTTGTGTTTGTTTTTTCCTTTTTATTAATTTGTACATTTTTGGAGATGTATTTAGACAAATTGAGGATTACACTGTCCTTATATGCCACCATGTATTGTATATATATTCTATTCTCACAGGTTTTAAAATTGTGTTCTTTTCTAGCTAATTACAACTATTTACTTTGTATTGAGTGAAACATTCGATTGGAAATAAAGGACCTCGGACAGTCTTAATGAAGGATTGCCCATAAAAATGGTTAAAAAAAGTTTCAAAGAAAATGATATTTTTTCCATGAAAAAGATAGTAATTTCAACTCTCGAATTATACGCACAAGTGTTTTTCGCATTGGACCAGTACCCATTAAAAAATATGGGTCGAAAACACTGTTTTTGCTATTCAACATATAGGAAATAGAAAAAGTTTTACTGAAGTGCTTTCCCCCCCCCCCCCCCCCCCCGTGACCAAACTAATTCTTTTGCATACAGTTGTGGTTTTACATTTAACACATCATATAAAAATGGCATGATTGGTCACGGGGGGGAACGATGTCAAAATGCTCAAAAACAATTTCTTATAAAAACTTATTTGGAACTTATTTTGTACAAACCTGTAGGTAAATGGCATGTATCAGGGCTTTAGTTATGAGTGTGTACCAATTAACTAATTGTCTTATTTCTCAACCAAAACATATGTTGTGGGTACTCATAAGAACCGTCGCAATGAGACGGTTCTTTTGAACACCAAATTATATGTTAAATCTGATGAGTAAGAAAATCTTTACAATTTTACACTAAAAAACTGTGCTTATCCAGAGTATGTTGTATATAGTATGTAGGTATGTTACACCTCAGTGAACAGATCATCTGAGTGCACTTGAAATATTACAGGTAATAGTCAAAAGTTATGGACAGCATACTTATTCGGAGGAAAATATGAAATTTTCAAAACCTCAATTTTATGCAAACTTATCACTTTCGTCTCAAGTTTTATGCCGCAAACTCTATATTTCCGTGTATTTAGGTGAGTACCTGGCAAAACCTTGACTTTCTGTGAAATAAAATTTGGTCGCAAAAAATACCCCCAACCCCTTCACCATGAAGTCCTGACAATAATATGCAATATTTTCCAAATACTTTTATTTTGCTAGGTGCACAAAATGCAAGGGTCTGATTTAAGCACAAGAAACTAGTTGTAAATAATGTATTACCCTAGCCACAGGCTTTCAAAAATTGGGCAGATTGAATAGGAGACTGTCCGAGGTCCTTGGACATATAATACACTACTTAATTTTGTTTAATTAGAATATTGATGAATCACAGCAAAATTCTTTAAGCTCGGGAGAAAACGACCTTTATTCTTTTTGTTGTCTGTCTGTCTGTTTGGACATGTCTGTTTGCCTGTCTGCCTGTCTGTTAGGGTAAAGTCGGGTATAATCGGACAGACAGCTAAATCCGGACAGCGACATTGTTTGTTTCATATTTCAAATATTGGAATAAAATATAAATTAACTAAGCAAACAGTGAAAATTCTGATGGGACGCTCATAAGTAGCCATCTCATCTGGATTTACAATGACTGTAAATGTGTGTCCGAATTTAAATGATGTCCGAATTGACCCGACTTTACCCTTAGTGATTTGATCAAAACAATACCAATAAATGAAGATCTAATTTCTTTTCAACAATAAACGGAATTCTTAGAAATTTGTTGTACACTAAAATACCTACAACTAAAGAAGTTTCTTGATTTAAATATTGTATTTATCATGCTAATAAATGTTAAAATGCCAACAATTGTTGGCATTTTAACATTTATGAGCAGGATAAATTTCGGGCTCAGATGAACTGAGCATGTAAAAAGTTTTATAACCTCGAGGCCAGGAATCGCAACTAGCTGAATAATTTACTTTATTTAAAGATCCAATGTACTAAAATATACGAACACTAGCTTACTGCCAAAATGGCCTAGACAGACAGCGTAGACCAAGACCAGACTGCTTCTATGATCAGGGTCTTCCATATTTGCTATTCTTATAAGCATTTTGTGAATTCCAAACCTGATATTAAAACCAACAAGAACAAGAAAAGCTTTCGAAATGTTCGAACAAGTTTCCTAGCCCGGTCCATTACTTATCAAAATAGGGTAAAGATGGATAAATAAGGAAGGTCAGCTAAATTCGGACAGCGAACTGGTTCGTTTCATATTTTAATTAATTGAATAAAGAATAATTAACTAAGCAAACAGTGAAAATCTTGATGAGACGGTATGTCCACTGTTTGCAAATGCATGTCCGAATTTACCTGATGTTCGAAGTTACCTGACTTTACCCTATCGATACAGTAATTTAGGTAGAATCACATTAATAGGTACAGAAGCCACTTCTTTCCTCTTTTTGAGGAATTCAGACAAACAAAAATGACTTACATGTGATGTCAGCTCATTGTAAATCTAACACTCTAGCGCATGCGCATTGACTGAGAAAACCTGGTACCTACCATTCCCATCAATCCCATTGTGGTCATCGTCTGGCTTGTTATATCCTGAAAAAAGAACATACATCGTCTTATACCAGAGGCACAGTGGGGCTTAGGATATTCAAAACCACAGGTGTGGCACGGCCCAAGTTAGACCTACTATATGACCATATTATTTACTGTTCTAGTACTTGTTTATTGGACAAAGAACATAATCGACCAGGTGACCGGTGACCGGCGAAGGCTCAGACGAACTTTTGCATCACTCCTTACCTCCAAAATCTCAGATGCGCATTAGTGGGACATTCAAGACATGTTTCAGTGAGATTCACCCACTACAGCGGAGATAATGTTTAAGGACGGATGGACGCTAGAGAATTACGGATGGTGGGTTAATTCAGTTAAAACACCATAGTGCTGCCGTTCATGGAATGGCATAGGCAAAAAGCGAAAAAATCCTGGCGAACATGGTCTTATCTGGGTCTGACGGTCTGCAAATACAGCTCGAATTAAAGATATTTATATACATGTATTTTAAATAATAAATTACATCCCTCCCAAATTAATCATTTTTTCAGTATTTCTTATCAAAAGATATGCCCTAAGTACTAAAAAGAAACGTAGAATTCAGGCCACATCTTATTACGAGTCACTATCGGCCCGCCAGCGAAACAAATGAATACTAGAGAGTTTAGAACTCTATGCTATGCGGGTTCTTAAAAGAAACATGTCACCGAGTTGTTGCTTAGAAGTTCCCAAATGTCTTAAAATGTATCCCAATTTTAATTCGATATAAGCGTTTGTTTTTAGTAGCAACACAGTAAGCACATAGAAGAGAGCCACCATCGGGCCACCAGCGAAACGCCATTCGAATGACCTCTCGTTGGCGGGCCGACAGTGGCTCGAGACTGTATGTTCGGTTGGGTAGTCTTCTTCGTAAATGTACGAATATAGCCGTTGTACTATTTTCCCCGGCTTGAACGTAGAATGAAATAAATAGGATTAAAGCTGCATAGTCTGTAACTTTTGATCTTCTAGTTTTAAAAATAATGTTTTTATATTTCAAGAACACAGTAAAAATACTCAATTCAGGTAAACATTTTACCATTTTCGTAAATCTTAACAAGTTATCACTATCAAAACAACTGCATTTATGTTAAAATTCAACGGTCTAGAATTATTGGAGGGACGCAAATAATTACCAACAAGAGAAAAATACACCTATTTGGTAAGATAATTCACTTTTCCATGCAGTTTTCAGCTGTACTGAACATTTTTATTGTGAAAACATAGCTTAATTCTACTTTTACAAATGATTTAAAAAGAAAGTAAATTTTTTCGAAAAATGTTCATAGTTACAGAGTATGCAGCTTTAATATATATTTTTAATCCATAATTAAAGTAGGAAACAAACAAGGCTACTGTCCTAATTAACCAGATGTCCGAAGTTACCCGACTTTGCCCTACCAGAGAATCTAAAACTCGGAGTGCGAAGAAAATGTTGATGGTGGTGGGAGTCCTTGGTCTGACAGCCGTCGAGTAGCCGCTCTCCAACAGAGTGCGTAGTGCCGTCTCATTTGCATACGTTTCTTCAGTATATGCGCAAGGGAATACTGAAATAGAAAGCGGTCAAACGTCGAAGTTTCCATTCTGTGTTTGAGCCGCGACACGTGATTTCCAATAGTGTGGCATTTTGACAAGTGTAGACTCAGACGAGCCTGTGAAGCCTCCTTTTGAGCTTAGAAACTCCAAATGATGTTCAGTCAGTAGCTTAACACTCATATAATATTCTAGCGACTAACACAGACTCTGATCAGACTGCGCATATGCGCAGGCTGATCTGAGGCTTTGCTGGTCGCACATACCACATTGATGGAAAGCTCATGTCGCGGCTCATTTATCTTTATTCAATTTCTCATTAAGGCCAAATAAAAAAAATACCTGTGTTTAGGGTAACCCAGCTCTACCTAAATATACTGGTGAAACTGATTTTTTTTTTTTCAGGTTCTTTGGAGAAAAAAATAATTTTATGCATTTTGAAAATGCATAGAAATTATTTTTTTCCAGAATGCCTTTCAAAATGCATATTTTTTTTCTAGAGATTATTTCTTTTCTTTTTGTTTAATGTGTGTGCTTATCCTTCTTAAAATGTTCACACCCGTTACTCGAAACACACTTTTTTATTTGGCATAATGTAAATGGACCTCGTTATGATGATATTTATTCTGCTCATAAATGTTAAAATGTCAAAGTTATTGGCATTTTAACATTTATTAGCAGAATAAATATACTGAACAACACTTCTAACGCAAAATCAAACTGAACCTTGAATATTACATATATATGTTCATCCACTGTAATTCAATTTTGTGTTGTTGTTGTTGTTGTTGTTGTTGTTGTTGTTGTTGTTGTTGTTGTTGTTGTTGTTGTTGTTGTTGTTGTTGTTGTTGTTGTTTGCATTATCTCGCTGCATATGGCCGTCAAAAATTAAAACATTTATGAAAATGAAAGTAGAACTTCATCAGTCAATCACTACCTTTTAATCATAACATGACTGGGTGAAAGTCTACCATAACCCTGACAAGACCTCGTATATATGTTAAAGTTGCATTCCTAAAACATTTTGTCAGTATACAACAGCTGAGTGTTTTGTGCAAGAAAAAGGCATAATACTTTAGTATTTTCTTTTCTTTCAGCAGTCGAGTAGAACATGAAAAAAATGCGTATATTCTGGGTGCCTGATCTTGTTGTGTGCAGGCTGGTCCGCGTCTTTGTTATTCGTTACCTAGAAGTATATATACTCAAAATGGCTACTGGCGAAATTCCATTATTATGACTAGTGTATGTAGATGAGAAACAGACGATTCAGATGCTATATGTAAGTTCATATTTTTCCTGCTCCACAAAAGGTATTGTCTGCTTCACATGTTTTTGACGCTTGAAACATTAAAACGCCAGCAAAAACAACTGCATCAAAATGCTGTCTGTTTCAAAATATCATTTGCTGCATATAATTGCCAAGATTATTGATTAACGTTAGTTGTGGGCCCAGGTCGACAGCAGTCTGATCTAGTGCAACACTGTTTGACCAAAAGGTTTCTGATACATTTCAGCGGACGAAAAAGCAGATTACGTTTGTTGTGGTTTAGGACAGATGCGTGTTATTAATTAACCCATATACGCCTAGTGTCCTTTCTATAGGACATAGGCAGACAGACTGAGTGCAGACCCAGATCAGACGCCACAGAATGTGGCATCTGATCAGGGTCTCCATCGTGTACTTACAGAATGTTCTATTAAAATTTGAATAATGATGAATAATATCGACCAACAACCCTTTGAACGGAAATGGATCGGTCCAATTGATAGTAGTAGGAATGTCCATTCGGCCTAAATGGGACAAATAAAAAAAAATTACGAACCTTTCCACAACAACAAAACAGCAAAATACGCTAATTTGTTGATGCCTTCCATTTGATTAATCAAACAACGACGAATCCAATAATAACCTGAACTTATTATGTGGAATTAAAATTTAAAACTGTGTTAATCCACTAGAAGCACATGCCATTAAAATCTTTGCCTACTAGTGTCGTCTGCTGATAATTTTTGCAAACGTTTAGACCCAGATCAGGCCTGACTATTTGTCGGAGCTGTTCTGGTCCCAAACTGCTTGATACTCTGATGGTATTCCTGAAATAACTTTTAGAAAAAGGTGTTGTTGTTTTTTAAAAGAAAACAGCCAACGACATAAAAGAATGCAAAAATTACCCAGCAGATAACGAGTTAAATCTGATTTAAATCCTTGAAGTGCCAATCACGACTGTAGCAGGCGACAAATTTTGCGACATTTTTCTAAAATTTCAAAATAAATAAGTATGATTTTTCATAAGAATCGTCTGCTATATTTGTCATTTTTTGAAAAAGCAGCAACATTTAAAATTGTCATCTGCTACAAAGTATAGGCGGCCCTTTATGGGTCCTGCTGAAATTGAATGTATCTTCTTTTGAAAATTAGCTTGGATTCTGAAGAAGCCAACATAACTTTCCATTTAGTGAATGGATTATTCAGTGAATCGGTTTGAAAACTGACCTGGATTTGACATATTAACCGACCTAAGCCTGACGACCCATAACTTGGAGATTGGCATTGGTTTTATACCATAATGAAATTACGGCGTTTCACCAGGATCTGCCATATTAGCCATGTTACAAAATAAATAATTCAGAAAAAAATTATCGACAATCGCTTCAAACTAATGTTGAACTCTCCCAAAAGTCGGCATGAATTGGTTTAATATAGTCAGCAGGAAAATAGTCAGTGTGAAGTCAAATCAAATGTTCAATTAAGAAAACAAATCGTTTTAGTTTCAATAAGAAATCTCGCGGACACATACTGAAATAGACCGATGTTTTCTCATAACCAGGTTACATGTAGCTCTATTGAACGCCTTTATTGCCTTGTCATGCCATATATCACATGGCCATGTCGTTTTGTTATTATATTATGTATGTACATGTGTACTTCGTAATGTTGTTTTACTGTTATATCATTATGGTCTGGCATTGTGTTTTTGTATGCTGTAACGTTCTGGCGTTTTGTTATAGTATGCTGTTCTGTCGATACCTTATTATATGATGTACGTTTGTCATTAAGTTCATTCATTTTGCTAATGTGCAAGTATAGTGGCAAACAGTGTGGAACAGATCAATGCGCGGATCCAGAGACCGGGGCTCCGGAGCACCCCCCAGTCCCCTGGAAAATCTCAAATTCTATATGTTTCTAAGGGAATAAGCAATTGGACCCCCTGGAAAACGTTGGAGCTCCCCCCCCCCCCCCCGCCACCCCTGGAAAATGTTGGGGCCTGGAATCTTGAAAAATTGTAGTATTATTCGAAATAAACATTGGACCCCCTTCTGTTAAATAAGTTGAGGACTGGGAAAAAAAGAAAAGAAAACGTTGTCAGAGCCTTTTTTTCTGTCAGTTTGGCCTGATATCCCCAACCCTTGACGATAATTCCTGGATCCGCGCATGAGATCAAACTGATCTTATAGGAGCAGTCTGGTCTGGGTCTACACTGTTTGACTAGTAGACTAAAACATTTCTGCAGACGATAAAAGTGAGACGACTTTTGTTGTTGTTGGCGCTTTAAAGGTTAAGGAATATCTAATCGGTGCCTTCCATTTGCTTTTTTTAAAACAACTGCCTTACATTTGTTTTTGTTTAAAAATATGTGCCTTCCATTTGATTTGTTTGACCACGACGAATTAAAAAAAAAAAACCTGAACTTTTTCATTGGAGATCATTACACTGGAAGGGCGGACCAATTTGAATTATTCTAATTTCTCTGTCCTGTTGAACTTGGATGTATATTCTTTTGAAAACCTGTAGGTCAACATCAGCTGGGATTCTGGAGGAGCCACCTGATCAGGCTCCACATAGCTCTCCATTCAGTGAATTCACAAACTTTGATTGACTTGTCAGTGAATTGGTTGGAAAACTGACCTGTATTTGACATATTAACCGATCTAAGCCTGGTGACCCATACTGTGACATTGGCATTGGATTTAGACCATAGCATAGTGAAATTGCGATGTTTCCCCCAGGATCTTTACTGTTAGCCACGACAAACTGTTAAAATATTCAGAAAGTGTGCCATGCAATCTCTGAGCAATTAATCCCGGGAATGCAATCCCTTCTAAGCAACTGAATGATGCAAAACATTTGGCCTGTGAATATCTACTACATGCTATGAAAGGGAAACCTATCCGTTTGTTAATGAGTTATCAAAAAGTGAAATTTCCACATTTAATTTGCCAAGCTAAGAATAAGGTCTTTCGATCTCCATATTGAAAAGGGTAGGCAGAGAAGACCACACTTAGTCTAAGGAAATGCTTGTTTTGTGGCATGGCTGTTGCAGATATAGAAATAAGTTTTTTAATTGTTCCTTCTTTTTCCAGTAAAAATGTAGATGAGAAATTCACTTTAATAATGGAATGTAAATATTCTGATATTGCCTGTGTATGTATTACAAATATTTGTATAATGTACAAAGCCAGAGACACATTGACCCTTGAGAACACATGCTGATAATGCTATTGTTGTGGATATTAATGCATGTTGTGCTGGATATTGACACTTGTTGGTGGTGACGCTGTCCACTTTTGTGAAAGAAAGGTTTAGCCGAATACTCAGGTATGTTTACTCAAACGTGCATGAGTGTTCTATATGAAACCTGGGACTGTCTCGATGTTGAGAATTGTCAATTTCAAAAGTATGATCTATTAAGCACAAGCATTTATTTCCATATTTTTCATATATTTTAGTCTCATTTATGATAATATTTGCACTTCAGTCTGTGATTTTCATGTGTACTGGTCTGCGCATGTACATGTATGTGACTGGTGACAGTCCTGTGACTGGACTTAATGCCAATGTAATTGATTTGATTTGTGAAGCCTGAACGGAGACATTAAAAACCTAATGTTTTGCATTATCTAGTGCAAGCTAAAAATCTGAATTTCAACTCTTAAATTTCCATTTTTTTTATCAATCAAATGTGCCATACAATCTTACACTCAGCCCCCCTTGTTATCCTTTTAAACTGATTTATTTTATTTTTAACGGGTTTATTGGAACAGCCATCAAAGGTCTTTAAAATGGCAAAAGTGCATCTGGGGACGATATTACTAATGACATGTTAAAAATGGTTCGTCTGTTTTCATAAATACGTTAAAAAAGCTATTTAATCATATTTTAATGATGGTACCTCCGCATCATGCTGATATGTTATATAGTAAAAACCATAGAAATGGGAGCAAAATGATCCATCAAACTACAGAAGAATCCTTGTATACTTATAATACCTTTAAAATTAAATTTGCCAATGGATTAAGTAAACAATTTCTATCTACATGTGTTGTAAAACAGTGAGACGTTCTGAGCCCAATACTATTTAATTTATTTATTGATGACCTAGTAAAGAATTTAAACTCATTTTCATTCTTGAGCTATTTCAATCAATGGATTTTCAATTAAATTCGTTGCTATATGCACACGATATTGTATTATTAGCTAACAGTAAAGAAGCATTACAGACCTTTTTGATATATGTGATGATTTCTGTACTTCCTGGAAGCAATATATAAATATGGATAAATCTAAAGTAGTAGTCTGCAATTCAAATAAAAAAAACATTTTTAAATACATTTTAGTGTCACATTCAAACATAATGGACCTTTGGCACAAACTAGCATGCTATTTATGGAAAAGGCTAAAAAGCACTGTTCAAGATCAAGAACATCATTGGACTTGACAACCCATGAATTTTTTTAGAGAAATTGTTTGATAATTTATTTGCTCCTGTGATGTTATATTGTAGTGAATTATAGGGGTATAACTTGTGCAGATAAAGACATAACCCCTTATGAATATCTACATGTAAAATTTATAAAAGAAATTTTAGGATTTATAGTAAAACTTCAAAGGATGCATGATATGCAGAATTAAATAGAGTGTCCCTTAGGGGCAAGATTTTAAATTTAGCCTACAACTACTGGCAACATTTATGGTCGTTCTCCAACAGTCTAGTTTCTAAGACAGTAGAAATAATTAAGTCTCACAACAGTTGGTATATTCAAATGGGAAGTATATTTAACACTCTGGGTTTTTCATATCTCTTTTACACCCCTAATTCTAACTTGCCCAACAAACTTTCCATTAAACAACGTATCAACGATATACAGTTGCAAGAGCAAACTATGAGACTCAAAAATTCTAAGAAACTTAATATTATAATGAAATTGTATAGAGCAGTCATTCGCCCTTATCATGTAGATATTTGAAAAACAAAATTGAAGGAACCATGCTCAGTAAATTACGAATTAGTGTTCATAAACTTGCAATAGAAGGTGCTAGATACTTGTTAAGCCCTCCTTTTACCTAACTGGAGCTAAGTAGTTGCCAAGGTCCGTTTTTATGCCACTTTCTGATTTAAGTGTTGTCTTTTTTCAGTTTTGCAGTACCTTATGTCCTTTCTAGTTTTGCAAACATCTTGCCGGGGAAGAGAGAGCTGGTTGTTTTACTTTTGTTGCGTTCTGGATGTCATGTTGCTGTTATCCTTCTTAGACTCTTCCTCTTGGCGCCATGGGTTGGTCTGTAATATGTGATTGTGGCATTTCCTTATCATACTCACAAACTTTTTAATGCCCAAGGCAGTGGCTAACTGATTAACCAGACAGTGAGTACAAATTTACTTGGCAGGAGACGACCTCCTGGCACAGCTGCTGACTCAGCAATTAATGCTATCCAAACAGCTAGGCAGTAGTGTACGTCATTGTTTCTTATATTCAAGGAGCTGATTTCAGTACAAGCCTTAGTTTTTCACTTGGCACAACTTACCTTCCAGAAAAGGTTTGAATGCAGAAATACAATCATGATGGCTTCTGCAACATTCGTAGGTACGTCGTACAGTCAAATTGAGGTAGTAGTTTTTCTGTAGGACGAGACCTTTATACATACCCTACGTCACATAATGCTAAGGCGAAAATGAGAGGAAACCTGCATGATGTTTTCCTATTGCTGTTCTTTAAAAAAATCCCTTCAAATGTGTGTTTATATATACAAATGTATGCACCGACATAAGACAGTAAAACAATATAATATAATTACATAAATGACATATCAGACGCTAAATGTCCTATGGAAGGGGTTGATTCACCCTATTCATCCAAATTAAACACACATAAAAGTGCAGTCTTATAGTTATATATATATCATAAAATTCAAAAAGCATTTTCTAAATTCTACAACAGACACTCAGAGTTGATTGTTAAATACGACATTGGGTAAAAAAAAACTCTTCTGCAACAGGGCATATCAGTACCTATATTTTGTGGTGATTCATTTTATAAATTCTAAAGAATTGTTGGAAAACCAAATTTTAGTGATCAATTCAAAAAGATTATCAAACGTTATAAAAAGGTTGGATATAACTTCGATGTCAAAAGAAAGTCTGCATGCCTGGTTTTAAACCCATGAAGTTTATAGTCAAAAATTACAGTTTTTTTGTGATTCTGATAACCTCATATATACTTCTCAGGATTAAAGGCCATGAGTCACTCACTCTCCCAAGATTCCAATTTAGAAAAGTCTGATTGCAGGGCTTGACAGTCTGAATGGTTTGTAATAGCTACATACAGGATGGTGTCATCGGCGAACAGTCTGATAAATCAAGTCAGAAAATATGTTGTCATGTAATTGTGTATGTCTTAAAGGTTTACGTTAATTTCACTTGCACAATACAAAAGAAACGTGATACAAGCGTAATTTATGCATAATCGGTCAATTGTATAAGCCCTTAGCCTCCTCCAACAAACCCTAACAAAAAATGAACTTTGAAAGGGTAAAGATGTTGAATTTTATTGCTAGACTAAAGTTATCAGAGTGGGCAGGGTATGTCAGCATCTTTTAAGGTGTGTTAATTTGAGCATAGCAAACTGTCAATACATTTCGAATCGTTTAAAACGCAAATCTGTTGAATCAGGAATCAAAACCAAAGCAGGTTAATTTGCAGCCGAATTTGTGTCCTCCAAAATCTACTCTCTTTCAATATCTTAACTAAAATTTACAACCGTGAATTTTCTAGGGCACACAAAAAGCTGGTCAGACTATGATATCATCATTTGTGCAAATCTTGTAGGGCCCACATCCCCAATGCTACATACCAAGGTCATTGGCTTTTTGGTTCCAGAGAAGAAGATATTTAAAGGGTTTTTACCATATACGGGCCTGGTGGTCATCTTGGTCATGTGACCAGAACAATTTGTATCAATTTTGGCTAACCTATCATAAGGAGTCTTCATATGAAATTTTAGTTCAATTGGCCTAGTGGTTTCTGAGGAAATTATGTTTTAATGTGTTGATGGGACTCAAATATGAGCGACCTTGGCTGAAAATTTAAAGGTCAACCTTGACCTTTGAAACTTATTTATAGCCATTGTCTCATAAGTTTAACATATCAAGTGAGAATAATGACTTTGGCCTCAACAGTATTCAAAAAATGAACTTTTATAAAAAATCCTATTTAAATGCATTAGGAAGCAAATTTGACCTTGACGTTAAGTGGGTCAAGCTCAACTTAGATTCATCATTTGAACAAACTTGGTAGGCCCTACATCCCCAATGCTACATACCAAGTCCAAGGTCACCGGCCTTCTGGTTCTGGAGAAGATGATTTTTAAGGTTTTTTACCATATATTGGCATGGCGGTCATCTTGGTCATGTGACCAAAATATTTTGTATAAATTTTGGCTAACTTAGCATAAGGAGTCTTCACATGAAATTTGAGTTCAGTTGGGCCAATGGTTTGTGAGAAAACTATGTTTTAGTATGAGCAACTTAGCTGAAAGGTCAAAAGTCAACTTTTTACCTTTGGAACTTATTTTTAGCCATTTTCTCATTAGGTAAAACATATCAAGTGAGAATAATGACTAAGGCTTCTACAGTTTTCAAAAAACTCACCTTTTCAAAAGTAGGTCAAGGTCAACCTAGGATCATCATTTGAACAAACTTGGTAGGCTCCACATCCCCAATGCTACATACAAAGTCCCAAGGGCATCTTACTTCTGGTTTTGGAGAAGATTTTTAAAGGGTTTTTACCATATATGGGCGTGGTGGCCATCTTGGTCATGTGACCGGGACCATTTGAACAAACTTTCGTTTCCCCATCCTAAGGAGTCTCCATATGAAATATGAGTTCAATTGGCCCAGTAGTTTCAGAGGAGAAGATGTTTGAAAATGACGAGGGACGACGGACGGACGGATGGACGCGGGAGTCACTGGTATACTATTAGCTCACCAATGAGCCTTCAGCTCAGGTGAGCTAATAAGTTCATAATCACAGTTTGAAGAGTGATTCAATTGATAAACTGATAAATAGAATACACTTGGTGAGTGATTTTGATACCATGTTTACCAGGCTCAGATTCAGAACGCATAGGGAATTGCTTAGCAGACTGGCTGCCTCTCAATTAAACAAGTTCTCGAACCCTTGCCTGGTAAACTTAATATTCGGCAAAAAACACTCACCTAGTGTTATATATGTGTACATCGTCTTAGCTTTAAAATGGCACTTTACCCTCCTTTTCTACAGTTTTTGACTGTAAAGTGGTCAGTCCACTTATGCTGGAAAATCCACTGCGCACAGGTTCTAAATCTTTTATTAGAAGTTCCTATAGATTTTTTCTCGGTCAGCATGGAAAAATGGTTATTCTAGGGACAGAGCCAGGATTTCTGGAAAGGGGTTAATCCATATGTTTAAATGTAAGGGGGTTCGCTTTGCTGATTTGATCTCATTTTTCTTAAATATCCCATGAAAATGAAATAATTTGGTCTCAGTGAGACCAAATTATTTCATTTTCATAGGATATTTAAAAATGAGGGGCGGGGAGGTGGTTCAAGCAAACCCCCCGCCCTCTGGATCCACCACTGAATTAATTTGTAACCTGAGACCTATGATTCCAGGGACTGTTAAGTGTGTTTTTTAATTATTGCAAAATTTATTTTCATTTGCCGGTCAAAACTCAAAATGAAAGCTACTTAAGTGTTTTATGTTTAAAAATAAATTGAAAATGTATTTACAATCAGTCTATTATGTTGCATTCTAACACACCTCGCCTATAGAGCCAATGCTAAACAAGTGTGATATATCAAACAATAATTCACAGTTTAGCAATCGCAATGAAAGTACGTGCCAGCTGACGTCATTTGCTGCTGGAAAATGACGTCATTCATGTCGTTAGACGGTGTAACGTCGTTTTAAAGCTTGAAAGACGTTACAAATACACGTAAACAAATGCGACGTAGTCTAAGCATTGGCAGGAGTTCTTCAGTGCAATGACGGAAAGTTGGAAGAAGCTGAAGACTTCAAATGTGTTTTTGTAGTTTATTGTGTGTTAAAATCGAAAAAAATCAGCTCTTGTGCGTGAATTGTTGAGTAATAATTCACTGTTTGTCGGTCAGTTGTACGAAGATAAATCACTCGCGCTGCGCGCTCGTGATTTGATCTTCTTTACAACTGACCTCCAAACAGTGAATTATTACACAATTCACTGCTAGAGCTGATCTATTTCTTAAATATAAGGATTTTGTGGTATGTTGCAATATAGGAATTTTGTGATACAGTCATCCCTCTTTATAATGACACTGTTTGTTCCAAGCTATCTTTGACGTTAAAGTGAATTTGCTGTTATAAAGAAATTCTGACCAGTTCCAGATTTCCACATCATAATCATTTGGCAAAAGAAAATATTATACAAATGAATTAAAATGGTATTATTCCAAATGTATGCATCAGTTCAATTTCATATTCCATCAAAATGCACAACGTTTTCCTCTAATCAAGTGAGACAGAAACCTGTTCATGCAAAATACCTTGTCCTTATCACAAAATTGACTGACACATGGTAAAAATTTTGTTATAATAAATTTATTTTCAAATGAAATCGTATATCTGTTCCCAGAAGTTACTGTCGGTGTCATTAAGTGAATATTCTGTTATAAAGAGGGAATTTCAATGGAAACAGATCCGTTCCCAGCAAATTTATGTTGGATATTGAATATTCTGTTATAACGAGTGACGTTATAAAGAGTTTTGACTGTATAAAAAAATTGTTTATAATTGCAATTTACCTGGAGTAATTCAGCAGAGACTGGTCTCAGTGCTATATGGGTTAATGATCAAATGGAATTATTTGAGAAAAGAGAATGTACCATGCATGTACAATAAAAAGTTTGATAAAAGAGTTTCAACTCTTTGCTAACTGAATAATTTTCCATGCTTATTGCTGTCTGCTGATTTTCCTTCCAAATCAACTTTTTCAAAAAAATAATTTCGGAAATACCATCAAAATGTCAAACAGCTTGGATCCAGATTGGGCCCCACATATTGTTTGTTCCTGATCTGGATCCAAACTGTTTGCAAAGGTAATCAGTAGATTATTATTATTATCATTATTAAGACTTATTATTGAAATTTATTATAGAATTAAAGGGATCTAGTAATATACACCCCTAATAATCAATCTTTATTTTCAATTTTTCGTATGAAAACATAACTTTTTTTATGTTCTGTGTGTTTAACAAGAATGTTTCAGCAAGACATTCCTTTAAAAGCACTAAGAGCATATGTTTGTTAGAAAACTTACTAATAAAGTTAATAAGTACACTCTTTTATCAAGTCCAATTAGCAGATATTTTAAACTATCAAACCACCAATTATCGAGTTGTAACTGAATGCCCTGCAGCTGCTAGTAATGTAATGTAATGTTTGTATCAAACTTGTGTCCCATAATTTGCCCTTGCGGGCGAACTACGTTTGAGCGGAAATCATACCGTGACGAGTATGAAATGAGTTTAGAACTATACAGTCAAAAGAGCGGATGGATAATTCATTCAAACGTGTGAATTTTCCAGGTAATGACCTTTAAATAAGTATTCACTCAGTTGTAGTACCTGTAATGACCAATATTGCTCAATGTTTAATAGGTGATTGGGAGTACATTACAGTGGTGGATCCAGAGGGTGTTTGCACCCCTTCCCGCTATTAAATATCCTATGAAAATGAAATAATTTGGTCTCACTGAGACAAAATTATTTCATTTTCATAAGATATTTAGGATAAATGAGATAAAATCAGCAAAGGGAACCCCATACCTTTATACTTATGAGCCCCTTTCCAGCAATCATTGATCCATCCCTACATTTGGATGTTTACCTGGAAAATTTGCTCATTTGAATGATTTAAACATCCGCTCTTTTGCCTTATGGTTCTCCGCTCTTTCGTAAAAATAAATCTGCTCTCTCGTATTATGGATCCGCTCAAACTAAATCTCCCGCCCTTTCTACAGTAAAACCTGGAACACTCAAACTCTGATTGTTTGAAATACTGGCTAATTTTAATTGAATTCCGGACACAAAAACTCTGAGAAAAGATTTTTATGAACTATTTTAATAACTGTCTATAAAAACATGTTTTATATAATCTATAAATAAACATCTCCTGATTGGCCCAGATTCATATCCACTCGAGTCAATATAACTACATGTCGCATGGGCTGTGGGTCTTTCCCATTCAATATTAGTTACTAAAAATATACTTCATAGAAAGATTTCATAACAGGTGTGCTTTCAGCATGAAACTTGCATAATTTGCTATAAATACAATTCAGTGAGTGACAGCAGTACAAAATTTACAAGATTTGGTGTTTCATCATATACATGTAATTCAGACTTTGCTGTTGAATATAGTAATCAGCAGAACCCTTAAATGCACTATCTGGATTGATGAAATTAACTGGGAATGGTCCATTGTATAATTCAAGGGGTCACAGGTAACAATTTCTAAATAAAAATGCAGTTTTTTCTCTGAGATCATTTTTGTCTAACAGTATAGACCCTGAAGAAATGCCACACTATGCGGCATTTAATCTGGGTCTTCTCTTTCTGCAGTTGTAATTACAAATAAATTATGCATCCATTCCTCTTTTAACTGAATGAAATCAGTTAGTCATCATGAAAAACAAAATTCAAGATTGTCCAAGACAAAGTCCATGTGCAAGATTTTCTTGTTGTTTTTTGTTGCTTTTTTGTTTAGAAAAATTATATAATAAAACAATTGTTGACAGTTGAGGCATTGGACATGTGACGTCGACCTGAGAATACCAATATTGACCTCGGCTCCGCCTCGGTCAATATTGGTACTCTCAGGTCGACAATGATATTCCTGTAAGTTCATTTGGAAAAATCAGCAGTCGATAAAAAGGCATGCAAATTTATCCGGCATGAAAGATACCTGTTATGCTAAAGATTTTGTTCTTGTTAACCCTTAATGCGCCAATTGCAACAAAAGTCGTCTGCTTTTGTCGTCTGCTGAAATGTTTGAGAAGCCTCTATGGCAAACAGTGTGGACCCTGATCAGACTGCTCCTATAGGAGCAGTCTGTTCTGGGTCCACCCTGTTTGCTTCTGTACTTAATTCGTCAGTAAGGTTAGGCAATTATTTGCAGCAGACAACTTCAGCAGACGACATTTTCAGATGCATTTTTTTCTTGGTGCTTTAAGGGTTAAAAGCACAAATCAGTTCTGAGAGACAAATCAATTTCTAACTTCACTTTCTGTGATAGATTCTGGCTTTTTTGTCATCTGCTGATTTTTTTTCAACATCAACTTTTTCAAAAAAACCTTTCAGGAATATCATCAGAGTGTCAAACAGTTTGGATACAGATCTGCCACAACAATTTGTCTGACCTGATCTGGGTCCAAACTGTTTGCAAAAGTTTATCTGCAGACGAAAAAAAGTCTCCATTGGCAAGGAAAGAGTTAAATAGAAAATTTACTATTTGATTAGAGCCCAAATCGCATGTGCTGGTTCATACATGAATATATCTTTTATACAGTTTTTTTTAATTTTCAGACAAAAAATAGAACTTTGTATTTTCTATGGAATTTTTAAGACATATAACCTTTAAAGCTCCAATCACTACTGCAGCAGACGACAAATATTGTGACTTCTTTCCTAATTTTCGAAAGAAAAAAGGTATGATATTTCATAAGAATACTCAGCCAGCAGACGATTCTCATAAAGTATCATGCCTTATTTGTTATTTTTGAAAAAGCAGCAAAATTTGTAATTGTCGTCTGCTGCAAATTAAAGGTGGCGCTTTAAGTGTTAAAGACATATAAAACAACAAGTTATGGACAATAAAACACTGTTCTGCATCTGATCTTCACCCCTAAACTCTTTATCTCCTAGTGTCGTCTGCTGACAACTTTTGCATACAGTTTGGGCCCAGATCAAGCTGACAAAATGTCAGGCTTGATCTGGATCCAATCTGTTTAACAATCTGAGGGTATTCCTGAACGAATTTTTTAAAAAAGTTGGTTCTGAAAAAATCAGCAGACGACAAAAAAGCATGCAAAATGAAAAAAGTCAATAAGCAATGCTTATTAGATACCCCCCGCACAGTAAAAGTCAGTGAAAAAACTTGATAAGTTATAGTTCAGACCAGCAAACCTTTGTTTTGAAAAGAAGATTTCAGTAGAATCTGTGCAAACGAAAGATATAAACTCCTTCATGCATATGTTCAATGTGTCTACATTGTATTGGCAAAGTATCAAATTGCTCCATCAAAAGCTGTGGTAGGAGTTGATCAGCCCATAAAGGCACTATCCCTGCATATACAAAGCCATATAAAGGAATAATTGCCTAAGTTCTCACAGCTGTCATTTTGTCAAAAAAAAATTCTGAACCAAACTGCTTCATGCATATGTTCAATGTGTCTACATTGTTTAGGCAAAGTATCAAATTGCTCCATCAAAAGCTGTAGTAGGAGTTGATCATCCCATGAAGGCACCATCTATGCATATACAAAAGCCTTATTAGGGAAAAATTGTTTAAGTTCTCACTGCTGTCATTTTGTCAAAAAAAAAATTCTGAACCAAACTCCTTCATGCATATGTTCAATGTGTTTACATTGTATAGGCAAAGTATCAAATTGCTCCATCAAAAGCTGTGATAGGAGTAAATCGGCCTATGAAGGCACCATCTATGCATATACAAAAGCCATTTAACGGGAAAAATTGTCTAAGTTCTCTCAGCTGTCATTTTGTCAAAAATTATTTTTTCTGAATCAAACTCCTTCATGCATATGTTCAATGTGTCTACATTGTATAGGAAAAGTATCAAATTGTTCCATCAAAAGCTGTGGTAGGAGTTGATCAGCCCGTGTATGGCCTATAATAGCATAAGCATAAAACCCTATATTAAAAGCTATTTGGAACTACAAAGGGAAATAATTCTAATAGAATTGGCCCCTAGCCCTTACTTTTTTGTCTAAAATATTTGTCTTGCATATATGAACATGTTTGCAAGGATTGATGAAAATCCAGCAATGACTCTTCAAGATATTAAGGAAACAAAACGTTACGGACGGACGCATGCACGCACACATGGACGGACGGACATCGTGAAAACAGTATACCCACCACAAACAAAGTTTGCCCAGTAGGTAAAGACAATTCCCTTCTCAGCATTCTCTCAATGATATCCCATAATGCCTTTGCAAGTCTACCATCACAACCAAACACAATATTGCATCTGATATTCATCTTTTAACTCTTTGCCTACTATTGATAATCTTTGAAAACAGATTAGCCCTGCATCAGCCTGACAAAACATCGGGCTTGATCTGGATCCAAACTGTTTAACACGCTGTTGATTCTGAAAAAATCAGCAGACGACAAAAAAGTATGGAAAATTACCCAGGGGGCAAATTGTTAGATCGGCCTGCCAATTCGTTTACTCAGCATTCTCTCACTGATATCCCATAATGCCTTAGCAAGTCTATCATCACAGCCAGCGGTTGATGGTGGACAGTTACAACAGTTATTGAAGTATAGTCCCCCTACGTTTTCAAGCTCTGTAGCCACACAACAGTATACAGTAGTTGCAGCACCTTGTTGCTGAAAAACAGAAAGCATACCGTAGTTTAACCCTTAATACGCCAATCGCAACAAAAGTCGTCTGCTTTTCTCGTCTGCTGAATTGTTTAAGAAGCCTCTATGGCAAGCAGTGTGGACCCAGATCAGACTGCTCCTATCTGTTCTGGGTCCACACTGCTTGCTTCTATACTTAATTCATCAGTAATGCTAGGCAATTATTTGCAGCAGACGACTTCAGCAGACGACATTTTCAGATGCATTTTTTTCTTGGCGCTTTAAGGGTTAAAAATCAATTCAATATTGAGTCTTGAATATGACTATTTCACAAAGTGAAATGAAACAAGAGGGCCAAGTGGCTCCCAGGATCCCTCACCTAAGTTTTCTGTACAGTTTCTGATATGAAAAACTGCTCTTGACCCCTGGCCACATGTATTTTGATAGATCGAAATTGTTTAAGTTATTTCTATTGAAGGTCACCTAGTTACCATTTCTGTCATATTATTTTGAAAACTGGCCATTCCTTTCAGAGGGGATGTTTAAAGTTTCGTACATCAGCCACCACATGAAATTTCCAACAATGTGGTATGTGCAACCAGCAAAGGCTCAGATCAGCCTGCGCATACGCACAGTATGATCAGAGCCTTTGCTAGTCGCTTGAATATTCTATCACTGTTAAGCTACTGACTGAACACCATTTGGAGATTCTAAGCTTAACTGAAAGCTGCACAGGCTTGTCTGAGTCTACACTTGTCAAAAAGCCACATTGTTGTAAATCAGATCAGATGTCATGGCTCACATGTATTTAATTACATGAGGGAAACTGGCGTGGGTTTTTTTTTTTTTTTTTTTTTTTTGTTTTTTTTTTTTATGGCAGTCATGTTTTCTAGGAAATTTAATTTCCTAGTGACTATTTCTGCCAAATTATGTAATAGTTATACCATGGGTTGTCAGTGATAATGCCAAAATCTCATGAACTGGCTCATTCCAGTAATCATAGGACCAATCAGGCAAAATTTCAGTGTAAAATTGAAGATATTTTCTAACCCATCAATTTAAACAGATGTTTTGGGTGCTAAACAGAACCGTCTTATTGAGATGGTTATTTTGAGTACCCATAACATATGTTTTGGTTGAGAAATAAGAAAAGTAATTTTCAGCTGTTCACTCTTATTTGAAGGCCTGGCCCCAAGGTAACAAAAAGTATAAAACTTTTTTCATGCTCAACTCAACTGAGCACCAAATTTCAACTGCTCATAAACACTAAAATACCGACAAATAAAGAAGTTTCTTGCTTTAATTCTCTCAGATGTTGTATTTATCATGCTAATAAATGTTAAAATGCCAACAATTGTTGGCATTTTAACATTTATGAGCAGGATGAATTTCGCGCTCTGCTAAGTTGAGCATGGAAAAAGTTTTACAATCTCGCGGCCTGGACTTACTTACCATGGATTTGGTAAATGGTCTAGCAACGTAGAAGATAAGTTTATAAAACCACCAGTTTTTCTGTAAACTAGTCCACATAATGTTTCCTGGATGTAACGACAATGACGTCACGCCGTACGCCGACAAAAGTTTATTTAGATGCATAGAAAATAGTACATTGCACAATTTGGATAAGTTGTAGGCTTTCATGTCCCAGTAATGTATTTGACTGCATGATAATTTTTCTTCGCTGATATTTGATACATCTAGGTCTGTTGATCTGGAAATGTGAAGGAAAATAACAAAGAAATCTTTTTCATTATATACAAAGTAATGTAATACAGGAAAATATTGATTAAATATAATACATATTTTAAAAAAGCTGTATTTCACAGCGGTGAATAAATAAAAAGTTGTATCTCACTGCAGTGAAAATATAAGTTGTAATTCACAGGTAAAATTGGATCTGTGCTTTCTCCATTGACTTCCTTGAGCCCACTCCAGAATTTCAAATGCCCGTAACTTTCTTATTTGTGGACAAAAACACAAAGTGTGTGTATTCATTTTCTTAGATCGCAATGAAATTTTGATAATTAATTTGCCAGGATTTGCTGAAATTTTCACTTTTTCTACTCTTGCCCTATACATGTAGTTCAGTTTTGGCCGTCATTGCACATTATGCAACATCATCATTAATATGATGTAATGTGCTAACATGTATGACGTCATTAGAGCAAAAAAAGTCAAAAAGTCTGTTACACTTAAAATTGTATATAACAAAAAGAAAATTCCAATTTTTGGAATGAATATGCCATTTATTCCATCTCATTTTTAACTTGGCGAAAATGACTAATTATTGCTTAAGCCTTTCTTAGGTCTATGTATGTTTAATAATATTTTAAGAAGTTAAAAGAGATAAAAAAAAAACTAACTGTTAAACGTGAAATGTCTTAGACCAGCTTAGATGCGTTTCAAATGAAACAGCCTGGGTTCAGGTTATGAGTGCAGACATTCCTATGAAAATAATGTTTGAAACACACTGAGTGTTCATTTAACTGTATACAGAGGGAATATTCGACAATTGGTGACAGTCTGGACAGCCTAAATATGCTAAGAATGAGGAGTGGTTTGCATCTTTTTTTATTATATATGGTTATGTATTTGAAAGCAATCAAGTAGCTGGCAAGCTCTCCTTTTAAAAAGGAAAATTTATTTTGTTGAGATATAAAACCTGTGTTTTCAAAGCAGGCTTTAGATTTTAATGCTGTTAATCATCGGAGCTCCTATTAATAGTGAAATAAAGCAAGTTTACATCGCAATTCATGATGCTACAGTTGATAGATATGTTTCAGCATCGCAGAAAAAAACATTGATGTGCCATGTGCAGGTGGGTGGGGTAATGCATTGTAGTGATCATGACAACTTATAACGCTGTTGGCAGACTGTGGCTCCCAGGTGGGGGGGGGGGGGTGTTATAACCATGCTCCAGTGTACATTATTCATTTAACTTTCAAATGACATGTTTTATTGGGCCTGATCAGGATCCAAACTGTTTGCAAAAGTTATCAACCGACGACCTTAGTAGGTAATGAGTTAAATAACTTTAAGCTCAAGCAAAAGCCTTTGGCTTGAGTGAGCTATAAAATCGATATGTTCAATATGCACATCTCTAGATCAGAATGCATTATCGGAAATGTATTTTATATTCCTCCATGAAAACAGCTATTGTTAGAGCTGTCTGATCAGGGTCTACTCTGTTTGCTTATGGAAATATGATTCAATTTGATTTTACACTAGTGGTCCTGACTAGTATTTTCTTTGTTCTAAAGACCAACATAAAAGTTTATTTTTATAATTATTTATAGTGGGCGGAGCTTAGCATGAATATTCAAGCAGGAAAGGGTTATAAAAATATTCAGCATTGACAACAGATTGCTAACTTGCTACCAAGGTTTTCGTACCTGTGTGATTCTGAAGATACTACAATGACTTTTGAAGGAGCACTTTTCATGAGTATATCCCATAATAGTTTAGTGAGGTAGAAGTGGGATAAATGATTGACTTGGAACGTAGCTTCAACACCGTCTTCTGTCATTGTGTACGGGAGACCAAACACTGCAGCATTTAAAATTAGATAATGGATTGGCCTGAAATTATTATACAAACCCATAGGTCAGTAAATAGGCAAATATTTGTAACATAAAATTGTGATTATTTTCTTATTCATGGGTTTAAACATTAGACATCCTCCACCACATTGCGAAAATACTCAAGTACTGAGGGAGGCAATTACTGAAGATGATGATGATGGTTATCTCACAGCATTTTGGTTATCACCTGAAGTATCAACAAGAGACCCCATTATCAGTCCAAGAGCTTTAGCTCAAGGGCTGATAATGGTCGAGGGTTGATACTGAGGGTGATAACCAAAACTCCATGAGATAATCTGTTTATTGCATATTCCAATTCACTGTTTTAAAGTGTTTGAAGTACAAAATTGTTCATAAAATAGAAGACTGGCTTAAATTTTGCGTTACATTGCACCACTTGTTTACATCTGACATCATCTAATGATCAACGTCTCGTGCCGGGCATGATAACCTCTCTGCATTAAAAATACATGACTTCTAGTTACCATCATGGCAGGCTGATAACCAGTTGGCCGGAAAGAGCATATGGTGTATGCAGACTTCGGGTTATCGTGGCAAACAGCGCCTTGAATATAAGATAAGGTGTTTTATCCCTTAAAGCGCCAATCAAGACTACAGCAGATTACAAATTTTTTGACAACTTTCCTATTTTTCGAAAAAGGTATATTTCATGAGATTTCTCACAAAATTTCATGCCCTATTTGTTATTTTTGAAAAAGCAGCAAAGTTTGAAACTGTCATCTGTTGCAATTATAGGGTTAACGGGTTTATGGGTTAACACATGGGCAAAAGCCTCGATAAAAAAAAACATGCTGATGTATCAAAGTGGGACGGGAGGCCTAAAATTTGGCCTGAATCTTCATCTATATTCAAGCTTGGAGCCAATGGAAAGCAGCCCTTGAACATAGTCACACATCCGAAAAAAGCAACAGCCATCAAAGCACTCACAAAAACCCAAGTCAAGTAAAGATGGCCCCATTTGATTCCTGGAAAGATGGGTGCAAGTCATCATCTTCAGAATTCATACAGGGCACAACAGATTAAATGCCCACATGTGTACTGAGCTCATCTTATCACCATCCCCCCTTTGCAACTATGGCCAGGAGTAACAGACAGCAGAGCACATCCTGCAGTGATGTCAAAGGCTGGAGCAAATGAGAAAGACTGTGTGGCCTATGTCAGCTTCAGTTCAGACTAAACTCTATGGAAGGAGGGACGACTTGAAGAAGACTGCAACCTTCATTTCTGGCACTGGCGTGACTGTTCAGACATGAATGCCAGTAAATAAGTAAGTATCTACATTCATACTTTTTGAATACAGGACTTTAGTTAAAAGTGCGTACCAGAAAACTAACTTTCTTATTTCTCAACCAAAACATATGTTGAGGGTACACAAAAGAACCATCTCAATGAGACGGTTCTTTTGAGCACCCAAAACATATGTAAAATTGATGGGTAAGAAAATAATCACATTTTTACGATGAAAATTTTTGTTTATCTGAACCTATGGAATACAAGCAAAGGTTCTTTGAAATTGACAATCTGCACCTCAGTAAGCCTTTGTTGCTTGAAAGTGTGAAAGGGTAAATCTTCTAAAAATTCAAAACTTTTATCCTTCTGTTCTCCAATAAATGTTGGTTATCAGGGCTGGAACATACAAAATGCTTGTCAGAGTAGCAAACAAGGAAGACCCTGATCAGACTGCTTCTTCAGAAGCAGTCTGATCTAGGTCTGAAGTGTTTGTCTAGGCTTTTTTGGCAGGCAACTAGTGTTTGAAGTTTTAGAGCATTTACCATAAGTACCGAAATTTAATTTGCTGGCTTGTACTCATTGCTAAGTCTTATTTTAACATTTTGCATGCTTGGTAATTTTGCACTCTGTTAGGCCAAATAAAAAAATACCTATGTTTAGGGTAACCCAACCCTACCTAATTTTACTGGTGAAACCTACAATTTTTTCAAGGTTTTTCTGGAAAAAATATAATTTTATGCATTTTGAAAGGCGAAATGCCTTTCAAAATACATAAAATTATATATTTTTTCCAGAAAAAAATAACTGAAATAAAAATATGTGTGCCTACCTTACCTAAAAATTTCAGACCCGTTACCCGAAACTCATTATTTGGCCTTATTTTTGTTGTCTGCTGATTTTTTTTTCATTTTTTTTTAATTCTCTAAGAAGAACCAGAATGTTATTGCACTGCATACTTGCCATGAAAAAATAGTAATGTGAATTCCTATTAGTTTGCATCTAGACCCATTCATAAGGGATCAAGGGAGTTCCCAGACCCTTAGGCCCCAAACTGTAAATGCTTCGTTGCCTTAGTGTTATCTATTAAGAAATGTGCTATCAGCAGTGTTATTTCCATTTGAGCCGCGACATGAAATTTACAACAATGTGGTATGTGCGACCAGCAAAGGCTCAGAACAGCCTGTGCATACGAGCAGACTGATCAGAGCATTTGCTAGTCGCTTGCATATTCTATTAATATTAAGCTACTGACCGAACAGTATTTGGAGTTTCTAAACTTAAAAGGAGGCTGCACAGGCTCGTCTGAGTCTACACTTGTCAAAATGCCACATTGTTGGAAATCCCATGTTGTTGCTCATTTGTTTATTGCGATGAAAATAGAATCAGCTTTCCCATCATGCACTTTTATGCTTGTTACACTTTTTGATCTTTAACAGTTTGTATGTTTTTATTTTATTTTTTTCATTATCTATTTAAAGCAAACGTCACAGCTGTGAAATGCTGTGACATCTGTTAAGAAACGTGCTATAAGCTGTGTGTTATTTCAAATTGTTTATTGTATTGAAAATAGCATCAGCCCTCCCATCATGCATTTTTATGCTTGTTACACTTTTTGATCTTTAACAGTTTGTATGTTTTTAATTTTTTTTTCATTATCTATTAAACAGCAAACGTCACAGCTGTGAAATGCTGTGACATCTGTTAAGAAACGTGCTATAAGCTGTGTGTTATTTCCATTTGTTTATTGCATTGAAAATAGAATCCGCTCTCCCATCATGCTTTTTTTATGCTTGTTACACTTTTTGATCTTTAACAGTTTGTATGTTTTTAATTTTCATATTTTTCATTATCTATTAAACAGCAAACGTCACAACTGAAAAATGCTGTTAAGAAACGTGCTTTAAGCTGTGTGTTATTTCCATTTGTTATTGCATTGAAAATAGCATCAGCTCTCCCATCATGCTTTTTAAGCTTGTTGCACTTTTTGATCTTAAACCCTTAAAGCACCAAGAAAAAAATGCATCTGAAAATGTTGTCTGCTGAAGTCGTCTGCTGCAAATAATTGCCTAACTTTACTGATATATTAAGTATAGAAGCAAACAGTTTGGACCCAGAACAGACTGCTCCTATAGGAGCAGTAACAGACTGCTCCTATAGGAGCAGTCTGATCTGGGTCCACACTGTTTGCCATAGAGGCTTTGTAAACATTTCAGCAGACGAGAAAAGCTGACGACTTTTGTTGCAATTGGCGCATTAAGGGTTAACAGTTTGGATGCCTTATTTTGTTTTGATTTAGTTGTGTCATCGATTAAGAAATGTGCTATCAGCAGTGGATTTATTTCCATTTGTTTATCATCCACTTTCACTTCATACACATTTATGCTTGTTTCACATTTCCATCTTTAACAGTTTGGATTGTTTTTGTCTGTTTGATTTGATTCTTTATGTCCCAGTCAACAATTTTTCAGTCATGTCCGGATGGGTCTTCCTGGTTTGAACCGGTGCTAAGCACAGGAAAAGTGTCTTACTCAAGGACACAAGGTAGTGCCTCCGGTGAGGCTCGAACCCGCAACCCCTCGATCTTGTAGCTGAGTAGGCTGGTTTGAGCATGGCCTGGTCAGAAACCCAGAAGACAGATTTTCTCGCGATGAGGCCCCAATATCAAACATCCTGGAACATTTCAAAAATATGTTTTTTAAAAGCTTCAAACCCCTCAAACACTCACCACTGTTTTTGTTTATACTGGTCAGCAAAAATTTTCACACTGCTCAAAGATGAGAGATCAATTTCCATGACTTCAATGCTGGCCTTGGGCCTTTCTTCAAGAATTGTATCCCTACACTTGTAAGCAGAAGAAAGAGATCTACATGCCATCACAACATGGGCTCCATGTAATGCCAGTGACCTCGCTGTTTCATACCCTGCAATATAGTTTCTATGCTACATACTGATGGATTTTCTTACCTTTCTAAAGTCTGGGCCAGGGGCCTGTTGAATTGTTCAATTAAAGCAGTGTTTTCAGAGTAAAACTATGTCCCCCAATCACAATTTGAGTCAGCAAGCATACTTACAGCTCTTAATTGTGTCACAATGATACAGGCTGAAATCCATCAATCATTTCAAGGGAGAGCATGCACAAACACAATTGTGGTCAAATTTCCAATTTAAAAAGTGCTGTGGTGACCTTGAATATAAGGTCAAGGTCATTAAAATCTAATAAACTCTTTTCTGACTCCAAACAATGTATTTATGCAAGTTTAGTGGAGAAAACCCCACTTGTTAAGATGACAATGCTCTGAAAAGGCTGACTTACAGTTTTTTAAGGATGATGACCTTGAAATGAGGTGACCTCGAAAGCTAGGTCAAGGTTACCAAAATCATATGAACTCTACATTTTGCCACAATGATACAATACATTAAGTTTAGGTAGAATACATTGTTCAATTCAAGAGATATCATACAAAAGCCCTATTTGGTTTAAAAATTGACATTTCAAAGTGCTGGTGTGACCTTGAAAATAAGGTCAGGGTCACCAAAATCTAATGAGCTCTTAACCCTCTCCTAACAATATATCTATGCAAGTTTGGTTAAAATTGAACCACCAGAAGTCTGAAGAAATGGCTGATTTATACTTTCTTTATAGGACGATAACCTTGAAAATTATGTCAAGGTCACCAAAATCTAACCAACCCTTTCCACCCTTCCAACAATCTATCTATGCAACTTTGTCACTCCACTGGTTCAAAGTATAGCACAGGGAAACCCAATTTCGGACTATTCAGAGTGCCAGCGTGACCTTGAAAATTAGGTCATGGACACCAAAATCTAATCAACTCTCCCCCTTCTCCCAACAATGTATCTATGCATGTTTGGCCAAAATCCATCAACTGGTTCAGAAGATAATGCACGGAAATGAAGCGGACGCCGACGGGATCCGCACCAAAAACAATATATCCAGTTTGGGGGGGGGGGGGGGGGGGGGGGGGGGGGGCTTATTAGGAAGGGGCCTATATTCAGCCCCTTACTAGGCCTTGGAAAATCTCTCATACTGATGGATTTTCTCATGCAGACTGATATTATAAAGATGAGATAGTCCATTATAGGGATCACACATGTTTTTTTATGCATTAACATTTGCCAGGTCCCGAAAACATTGTTTGAACACGGGGCCGCCGGCCGAGTGTTCAAACATCTTCCGAGGGACCCGGCAAGTGTTACTGCAATGAAACAAACATGTGTGATCATTATTCTTGCATATTTTACCTGATTCCAACCTCAACCGCACTGAAAATGTCACTTAAACATTAAAATATCCCTTTTCTTTCACTGGATTTCTCTAAACAAAATAGCGTCTGCTGGAACTTTCGAACGTCATTAAGTCGCCACAACGTCATAGACGCGCAGAAAGTTTTCGCAAATAAAAGCATCAGCGAAATGATCAGTCATTGCTGCAATGCATTCCGCGTAACGTCATGCAAACAATTCAGGGCTCAGTTTAAGCTTTGGCAAGTTGAAAGCCATGTACAAACAGCACATGAATCTCATGATTTGAACATGGATTTTTGTTCATGTTCATTTGACAACGGCTTCAAACAGCTTCTCACAACGAATTCTATGCAAGAATGAAGGTTTTAACTCTTTGCTTACTGGGAAATTTTGAAAGATTTTTGTCTGCTAATTATTTTCATAATCAACTTGTTTGAAAAATTCTTGCAAGAATACCAACAGGGTGTCAAACAGTTTGGATCAAGATCAGGCCAGAAATTTTGTCTTGCCTGAATTCTGGGGCCAAACTGTTTGAAAAGGTTATCAGCAGATGACACTAGTAGGTAAATAGTTAAGCAGTCATAAAATTGAAAATTATGATGGATTTCTGTCCCCTGAAAATCTTTTTTTTATCTGAGCAAACAGTGCATACCCTGATTAAATGCCCCCAAATGCAGATGGAGATTTTTTTAGATAATCAGCAGCTGGATCTAGAAAGGTAAAGTTTTGGATTTTCTAGATTACTGGGTGTTTTGGTGCAAATCTTACAATGCAAGTCATTCCTGAATTTATACAAAGTACAAAATAGAAGAGTAGCCTACATGTATTAACTCTTTGCCCCTTGGGAAATTTTTCATGCTTTTTTGCCATCTGCTAGTTTTTTTTAAAAATCAGATTTTTAAAAAACAAAAAATCAGGAATACCATCTGAGTGTCAAAGAGATTGAATCCAGATCGGGCCCGACAGATTGTCCAGCCTGATCTGGGTCCAATCTGTTTGCAAAGGTTATGAGCAGATGACACTAGTAGGCAAAGAGTTAACATTACAAGAAGTCATTTTATGAGAAGAGAATACAAACTGTACGTAAACAAGAAGGCCTTGTGTTTCATTGCCCTCTTCAAGGACCACAACACTCCATTCTTAATGTTCCTCATAATTATTCATCAGATAATCCAGAATGAGGCTCAGTGAGTAAACTTCTAAAGCCCGGTGCACACGTTGAAACTTTTGTCTGCAACTCAGTTTTGCAGACAAAAGAAAGTTTCATGGTGTGTACGCCCGAGAAACATGTTTCAAGTGATTTTTTGAGTTTCATGAAACTCTTTCATCGAATAGGACACTGCTCTATTTCCTGAAACTTGTCTCAAACTTTTCCAGACTATTAGCCAATCACAGCTCCTGCAAATGTGTATAGACAATTCAGAAAGGGGTCTTTTAGCTAGGTACAATATGGATGACAATTTTTTTCCATCTAAAGACATAGAAAAGTTAATAGAGCTATGGCAACAAGAAGACTATATCCTTAGAAGGGTACCACAAGAAGCACTTGAAGGGGAACGCATTTGACAGGATCACAGAGGCTTTTGACAATAAATACACAGGTGCATATATGCATAATATTAGCAGGAAAGAGCAACAGGTAATGTGAAGTTGAATACAAAAGTTTTATCGTCTGTACAGTAGTGTATGATACACATAAAAGTTGCATACAAAAGTTGCAGACAAAAGTTTCACTGTGTGTATCGGGCTTAACAGCTGGTTTAGCCTCGGCGTCTTACACAGCAGAGATCTTCATTTAGTTCCATTTTGTGTCAGTCTCGTTCCTATTTTATTTTTTGAATCCTTTATATTAAATCTCATAAGCTTTCGACCGTAAAGGTCAGAAACTTTAACTTCTCAGCCCAAACACACATTTGTTGCATCATGAAATCATTTTGACTTTTGCTAGAAAACCTTAATGTGTTGCTTGAGACCAATAAAGCTTCATACAAAAAAATGCAAAGCTCTTGGTACAATATATTAACCCTTTTGTATTCTGATGGATTTTCCCACAATATATTGATACATGATATATGGGATTACCCATTTTGTTTTGTTTTTTGGCCAGTCACAGGTAGAAGTTTCTAAATTATAATGTATCTTTGTCACTGAAGGTTGTTTTAATCTATGCAGACAGTAAAGACCCTGATGAAATGCAACATTTCAACCAGGTCTTCACTCCTTGCCAAAGTACCCCAGGCCTCCAGATAAGAGTGTGTAACTAATTTTTTTTTTATTTCTCAACCAAAACATATGGTGTAGGTACTCAAAAGAACCGTCTCAATGAGACTGTTCTTTTGAGTACCCAAAACACATGTTTAAACTGATGGATAAGAAAAAAATCACAATTTTACGTAAATTATTCCCTATGGTACCCAATCAGTGGTTTCCAGATTCAAAGGGTTAAGAGATGATGAATTTTATAATTTCTCTTTGTGAGCCTAATTAATCATGTGATAGTGCCATCATGGCAATGTTCATGGTACAGTCACCAAATGACCATATGGGCCTCAATGCCAGAAAACCTGTCTTCAGGGGTTTACACACAACAAAGACACAGACCAGCCTGCACATCCGCGCAGTCTGATCAGTGCCTTTGTTATTCATTAATTGGCAAGTATCATATCTTAACTTGCTACAGGTGAAATTTCAATTTTCTAGCTAGTCTCTGTAGCTGAGGAGATTGATTTTAGTCTCACTTTGTCACAAACCCTGAAGAGAAGTTTTGAAGCATCAAGGTAAATATATTATATGCCACACTGTTTTCAAAGCAGGCTGGTTGCTTTTTGGACAATAAATTTGATCATAATATACATAAAGGAAATAATAGTATGGCCACTTGGCGGCCATGTTTTTTGACGATTCACCGAAGGACAATTTGTGTCAAATTATTTTTAAAGCAGCCAGTAGATTTTGAGATTTTTATTTAGTTTTTTTGTCATTGTCTACTGACTTTTTTTCAAAGTTAAGTTTTTCAAACAATTCTTTCATGAACAGTATCAGAGTGTCGAATGGTTTGGATCCAGATCAGGCCCCGACAGTTTGTCGGCCTGATCTTGGCCCAAATCATTTGCTAAGGTTATCAGCAGACGACATCCCAGCTAGCAAGGAAAGGGTAGTTGATAAAGAATAGCTTTACACTTACAGTAGATGTTTTAAAACTTCAAACACTAGATGCCTGCTACAAATGCCTAAACAAACAATGCAGACCCAGATCTGACTGGTTCTGAAGAAACAGTGTGATCTGGGTCTAAGCCGGTCTTCCATGTTTGCTATTCTGACAAGCATTTTGTGAATTCCAGCCCTGAAGACCAAAATTTCAGAGTCAGTAAAACCCTTTCCTTGCTAGCAGCAACTTAAGTCGTCTAACGATAACCTTTGAAAACAGTTTGGACCCAGATCCGAACTGACAAAAGATCTAAACCATTTTGACACTCTGATATTAATAGTGTTCCTAAAAGAATTTTTGAAGAAATTAATTTTGAAAAGTCAGTAGATGACTTGCCGAATTACCTATCAGCAAACTTACCAATACCACTATTGGCCCCTGTTATGATCACGTATCTGCCGGTTAGATCCCTGCCCTGAAGTATCTGCAGAGCAGTACTGTTCCCATCAAACTTCTGACGCAACTCTTTTGATGGCGTCTCAATTTCAGCAAAAGCCAGTCTGGGGTCTGTGAATGTTGTCTTCTGATTCACATGGCTGATTGCATGAAAAATACATCATAGGTTTAGATAAACAACATTTTTAAGCGTAAACGTGTAAATATTTTCTTACCCATCAGTTTTTTCATATGTTTTGGGTATACTCAAAAGAACTGTCTCACTGAGACGGTTCTTTTGAGTACCGTACCCACAACATATGTTTTGGATGAGAAATAAGAAAATTATTTTTTGGTGCGCACTCTTATCTACAGTCCTGATACGTACAACAAAATATCATCGATGAGTGCCCATTTTCTTCATATTAAATTTGAACTGTTTTTGTTTTTTTTAAATCTGGTGATCTTAAGATTTAAATTACACAGCTCGGCAGTAAATTCTACCCCAGTTTTTACTGGTAATTACCAGATTGGCAAATTATCATCAGGCGGAAAATACTGGCAAATACTGGTGGATAAGATAATTATGAAGTAAATAAGTGCGCAGATATCCTAATAGAGTATGGTTCCATTGAGCTTTTGTATGGCTTCAATCCTGGACTACATGTATTTTGCACTTTTCAGCAGTCAGAGTGAGTCATTATACAGTAAAACCTGTGTAAAAGGGCCACTCTCAAAAAGACCGAAAATTGATTTTCAAGACCAATTATCGCTTAATGCAGGTCAAAAGTATTGCAGAATGCTCAAAGGGGAGCATTCTGCAAAACTTTTGACCTTCATCATGCTACCATTTGTCATTAAGATCTTTGTTTCTCTATCTTTGAGTGGCCATTTTACACAGGTTTTACTGTTCCCCAAAACTGATTTATCAAACACAATTATCAACCTATTACTGTGCCGTCAGGAATTCGGTGGACATCGTTATTCTTTTTTAAAATGTCTTTAATGATATCATTTCGGACTGAAATTTTGCACATGCATAACATATACCACCGCCTAATATACAACTGCATGTTTGAACATTTAAGATTGGAAAATAAGTCTGGAATCTCTTGTAAAATAAAATAACTTAGCCATTTTCGATTTAGAAAACTCCTCATTTTCCCCAAAGGTATTTCATATTGGTAGCACGTGGTTTCTACAGTTCAATGATTACAATGTTTACTTTCATATATCAGGTTGTATGATAAAGGAAACGGTCACTAGCAGGATAACTCTTGATGTGTTTACATATACACTTTGAATGCTTTGAAGAGACTGCGCAAATAACAAATATGTCTGAGTTATATCATATTTCACGAAAATCAATTTTCACATCTTGCTTTCTAAGCGTTCATTGCAAAATGAATTATAGCAAATGGACTGCGACTGAGAAAAACTGTCTTCAGTGATTAGTAACAACAAAGGCGCAGATCACCCTGCTCATCCGCCCAGTCTCATCAGCAACTTTATTATCTGCTTTTTGGAAGTCATATCTAGACTAGCTACAATCGAAACTTCAATTTTCTTGCTAGCCTGCTAAGCCGAGGAGGCTGGTTTGAGACTCGCTTTGTCAGAAACCCAGAAGACAGGTTTTCTCGCGTCGTGGCCTCGTATATTTCTGTTGCTTGCTCGACAGCTATAGGACAATTATTACAAGTGCAACAGATAATAATATTTAAAAAAAATAATGAGGAAGCTATATGTCAGATATGTTAACGGGAGTCTCATCATTTGGCTGTGCTCTACATCGTTAAATAAACAAGACATTCGTAAATACAGCCCACAGAGTGAATTTGATTTTCTAGCTGCAGGTCCCTGGCATGACTCTGTACTAACAGCTCATTTACCCGGCTGGTGGGCATAATTTATTTCGCCTTTATGCACTAGTCATTTGTGACCACTGCCCCCTCCCCACCCCAGCCCAGCGTAATGTCGAGGACTTTGATTTTGTGTCTGCAGTTCCCCATAGTAATCACCACACTGTGGGGACAGCTAGCTGGCAAAACCATAGCAGTTCTCCCCCGCAGTCTGTTATTATACTGCACTGCCATGGTTGCTTATGTCTATCAAACACCTACATTTCCTCCGCATTATGGAGACAATGTAAAAGTCAAATCACAGCACATTTGCTAGGCTATCCCCGCCCCACTCAGGGGCTTGGTTGAAGCAGTGGTTACAAAAATAACTGGTGCATAATTTATAGCCTATGATGCACTTCACATGAAAATTTAGTTTTCAGCCCCCCACCCCCACCCCCCCACCCCCCTAAAAAAAATAGATTGACCCCAAACACAAAATATTTAATCTCTATTTCCAAGTACATTCCCACCCCATCACTAGTTTCTCTTTCTGACCACAACTGTTAAAGGGCTGAACAAGTATTATTTTTATTGGATGAGTCTATTTTGTGATCTTTTTCTCTTATCGACTTTGTTGCCCGGAATTATGATGCATATTTTGCATTGCATCAGTATTTGGAATAAACAGAAATTTAAAAAAAAAACAAGTTGGAAAATTGTTTAAAATCTGATGATTGGAGGGATAAAACTTCCAAGGAGCAGGGAACAAAGAATAAAGAATATCAAGATTTTGAATTGAGGAACAACAGGACACAGCCATTCATTTCATAGGAACAAGCGGATGGGTACCAACTGGAATGGCCTCAATATTTTTTTGTATGCCAAAATTCAATGAGCCCAAACTATGGCCATTATTTGCATTTGGTGGAACTATTTTGATATGATAAGAAACCCTTCTCCTAACACGTTACTTCGTCTTACAAAACTGTACAATTATTCATCGATAGTCAACTAAAGGCAGTGTTCCGTACAAAGGTGCATTTAGGGTAAATTAAAAAATGCATATGCTCAAATGAGGACAAATTCCATCATATCACAGCCCATATGGCAATACCTTTTGAAACGAAAACAAGTAGCCCAATAGGCAACGATCGCTCACCATGGAGCCAGCATAATGTTTGGAGACATCATAATTTACTATGTTCAAAGGCAGATAACTCTGAACTTGAAACAGTGACCATGAATTAATTAAAAAAACATAAGATATTATGCCTGTTCAAGTTATCTGCAAGTATTAAAAAGATCTGAATAGAAATCGCATCGGAAACCTGGTGAAAGTGTAGTTTTCAGATACTCAAGGGCAGCTAACTCCCTAGTCAGTTATGGTATCTGACCGAAATTAAAACTCATCCATACTTTTATGTATGTCCTTGTAACCTACAGGGATGAAGAAAATCAAATGAAAAATGAAGGTGCTAGAGTGGTCACAACATTATATAGTTATATTTTAGATGCTCAAGGGCAGCTAACTCTGTAGCTGGTGGATGGATGTGGCGGAAAATCAAACTCATTCAAACTTTTATGGAAGTCCTTGTTACCTCCAAATGAGGAAGATCCATTCAAAAATGAAGGTGCTAGAGTGGCCACTACAGATCTCACATTGTAAGTTTATGCAGATTTTTTATGATGCTCAAGGGAAGTTAACTCCACAGTCTAAAGTTGGTTCTACTTTAAATTAAACTCATCCAAGCTTTTATGGTTGTCCTTGTTACCTGAAAGAATGAAGAAGATCCAATAAAAAAATTAAGGCGCTAGAGTGGTCACAACATTATCAATCAATTTTTAAGATGCTTAAGGGCAGCTAACTCCATAATAGGTGATGGGATCTTGACTGAATTCAAACTCATCCAAGCTTTTAAAGTTGTCCTTCTTATCTGCAGGAATGAATATGATCTATTATAAAATGAAAGCACTAGAGTGGTCACAACAATTCCCCCATTGTAAGTCTATGGGGATTTTTTAAGACGCTCAAGGGCAGCTAACTCCTCAGTCGCAGGTCTGATCTGGCTAAGTCTTGAACCCATCTAAGCATTTAAAGTTGCAGGGATCAAGCTAAGGGGTGACTCCAGCGAAAAAGTCGCCCTAGGGGCCGAAATTTTGCCCTAAATGGGACCCAGGGAGAAGTGGGAGTCTCCCTCAAAAAAAAAAAATTTTTTTTTTTTTTTTTAGGGAGACTCATTTTCATTCTGTCACCACACAAATGCAAGCTGTGGTGACATGATCAGACAATCTACTACCGCTGCATCCTGTTTCTCCTTCCATTAAATGGCAATACATTTTGTAGTATGTGTAATGGCTAATTTGCTTCTAAATTGACAGAAAATGACATAATTTTGCGCTATAACTTCTCCCTATCTGACTGTCACTTCTCCCTAATTTTCCTGCAGGGAGAAGTCACTTCTCCCTACAATTCTGGGCCAGCTTGGTCCCTGAGTTGACCTTGTTACCTGCAAGAATAAAGAAGATCCAATTAAAAATGAAAGCGCTAGAGTGGTCACAACATTATCCATCAATTTTTAAGAAGATCAAGGAGAGCTTACTCCATAATAGGTGATGGGACTTTGACTAAATTCTATCTCATTCAAGCTTTTATAGTTGTCCTTCATATCTGCAAGATTAAAGAAGATCCATTCATATTTGAAAGCACTAGAGTGGTCACAACGTTTCTCCCATTATTAGTCTATGGGGATTTTTTCCAGATGCTCAAGGGCAGCTAACTCATAAGTCCTTGGTCGGATCCTGCAGAATTTCAAACACATCCAATCTTTTATGAGTGTCCTTGTTAGATGAAAAAAATAAAGAAGATCAAATCAAAAATGTAGACGCTAGAGCGGTCACAACATTATCCATCAATTTTTAAGATGCTCAAGGGGAGCTAACTCCAAAATAGGAGATGGGATCTTGATGAAATTCAAACTCATCCAAGCTTTAATAGTTGTTCTTATTGTCTGCCAGAATGAAGAAGATCCATTCAAAATTGAAAGCACTAGAGTGGTCACAACATTTCTCCCATTATAAGTCTATGGGGATTTTTCCAAACGCTCAAGGGCAGGTAACTCATAAGTCCCTTGTCAGATCCTGCTGAATTTCGAACCCATCCGAGATATTATGGGTTAACTTGTTGCCTGTAAGAATGAAGAAGATCCAATCAAAAATGAAGGAGCTAGAGTGGTCACAACATTATTCATTTACTTTTCTGACGCTCAAAGGCAGCTAACTCTGAAGTCAGTAATGGAATCTTGCCGAAATTCAAACTCATCCAAGCAATAATAGTTGTCCTTATTGTATGCAAGAATGAGGAAAATCCATTCAAAATTGAAAGCACTAGAGTGGTCACAACATTTCTCCCATTATAAGTCTATGGGGATTTTTCCAAACTCTCAAGGGCAGGTAACTCATAAGTCCTTGGTCGGATCCTGCTGAATTTCGAACCCATCTGAGATATTATGGGTTAACTTGTTGCCTGCAAGAATGAAGAAGATCCAATAAAAAATGAAGGAGCTAGAGTGGTCACAACAAGATTCATTAATATTTCGGACGCTCAAGGGCAGCTTCTCCGAAGTCAGTGATGGAATCTTGCCGAAATTCAAACTCATCCTAGCTTTTATGGTTGGTCTTGTTATCTGCAAGAATTAAGATGATCCATCCAAAAATGAAGGCACTAGAGTGGTCACAACATTTCTCCCATTATAAGTCTATGGGGATTTTTTCAGACGCTCAAGGGCAGCTAACTCATAAGTCCCTGGTCGGATCCTGCCGAATTTCAAACCCATTTGAGATTTTATGGTTGTCCTTGTTACCTGCAAGAATAAAGAAGAACAAATCAAAAATGAAGGAGCTAGAGTGGTCACAAGATTTTCCCCATTATAACCCTATGGGAGCTATCTGTTGCCATGGAAACCAGAGTTCTGATCCCATCTTACCCAAAACCTAATGCAATCAATCCCCCACCCCAATGATGCTTCTGATAAAATTTGATTATGATTGGCAAGCTGGTTTCAGAGCTATTCATGTTTGAAAGTGTGGATGGACGGACGGACGCACGCCGGCTCGAGTCCCATACTATAAGCTCACCCTGAGCCTTCGGCTCTGGTGAGCTAAAAATATCACCAATTAGGCGGTGTATAGATGTATTAAATTCTGATGTTTATTCTGCGATTAGTCTGCACATATAAAATTAAACGCAAAAAAAGCGTTGTTCACTGAATTCATGTACGCACTAATGTAGAAGTACTTTGGCAGATATGAAAAAACATGGTTATTGGTATGATCATGAGGCAAAGCTTTAAGTTGTTCTTACTCAATGAAGAAGACGGTTCCATCCTCCTTAATCTTCCTCTCCCAACCATAGGGCAATTCTGAAAATGAAAAGTTATACCATAATAAACCCGTAACTATCTTTCTCTCCCAACCATAGGGCAATTCTGAAAATGAAGAGTTATACCATAATAAACCCGTAACTCTTTACCCCCGGGTAATTTTTCATGTTTTTTGCAGCATAATGCTGTCTGCTGATTTTTTTCAAAATCCTCTTTTTCGAAAAATTCTTTCAGGAATGCCTTTGGAGTGTCAAACAGTCCGGATCTAGATCAGGCCAGACATTCTGTCGGGCCTGATCTGGGTTTCAAATCTTTTGCAAAGATTATCAACAGACGACAAAAGGAGGCAAAGAGTTTAAAGGCAGCCAAACCCCAAACAAAAAGAATTTGAAGCAATACCCAAAAATACACAAAGGACCTCGGACAGTCTTAATGAAGGATTGCCCATAAAAGTTTGAAAGAAAATGATGTTTTTCCATGAAAAAGACAGTAGGTTCAACTCTGGAATTGTCCGCAAAAGTGATTCTCTCATGGGAAAGTACCAGTTAAAAAATATGGGTTGAAAAAACTGTTTTTGTTATTCAACATATAGGAAATTGAAAAAGTTTTACCTCCATCCCCCCTCCTAAACCCTGAAGTCCTGGCATTAATATGCAATATTTTCCAAATATTTTTATTTTGCTAGGTGCACTAATTAAAGCACAACAATATAGTTGTCAATAATGCATTATCCTAGCCACAGGCTGTAAAAATTTGGGCAGATTGAATAGGAGACTGTCTGAGGTCCTTTAAATAACTACGCTAGTGATATGTGTACACAATTCTGTGTGTTGTTAGAGCCTATGGAAACAGGCTTAATGCAACACTAACAATATGTTACATGTACATGAAAAAACGTATGATTGCTATATGGTTTCACTTAGTCTATAAACAAGTGTATCATTTGTAGTTGTTCGACTTTGATAAATTTTTAAACGTATCATTAGCTCATGACTTAACTTACCAAGTTGCTTTAAGTCCAGTGTAACAAGAAAATTTCCCAGAGTACAACATAATGACCTAAGTTATACACTCATTTCCTGTTCTTGTTTTTTTTTTTCGCTCTAAGTCCAGTTTATTAAGAAAATTTCCCAGAGTACAAAATAATGACCTAAGTTATATACTCATTTCCTGTTCTTGTTTTTTTTGTCAAATTTACTGGAGAGAAAAGTTTTGGAGTGCTATGATGATTTTTTGTGTTTTCAGTGATTATTTTGTTTAATAAACATGAACGGTTTAACATCATTGATGGCATTAGCTTTCTTTAAACATTTCCAGCAAAAGTAATTTTTTTGAAACTTTTCTTTGTCATAAATAAACTGCAGTTCAAATGTTTTATCTCATTTTTAATAATACTCACTGTATGCATATATTTTATAATTAGGTAAACTACAAAGCATATACGGGCATCAACACAAGAAAAGTTGTCTTCAGAGTTTGTGAACAATTCTTTGCGTTGTTAAAGCGTAAGGATTTGGGACACTGATTGTCTTTGGTGCGTAGATGACAACAATGTTTTTGGATTGCTGGTATGACCTTTGAGACAAAGGTCAAGGTAAAAAAAAATCAAACGTATTATCACGCCTACCAAACCCTCATTCAACATCTGGTTGAATATCAAAAACAAATCCTCCAGGAAGAGAATCAAAAATCTGGGAATGTCATGCAACAGACTATGCATTCCTACGTTTTTGGTATAAATTTGAGGTCAGAAAGTTCTCTCGTTTTGTCAGATTTACATTTTGCGTAAAATAGGTGTACCAGAATTCGACAGGAACGTGTTTATCATGCGAAAAGTAAATATGACCTAATGAGAATACTTTCTGAGATCGTATTTATACCACAAACGCAGGAATCCATAGGCTGTTGCATGATTTTATTTTCTTCATAGAGCAGTTGTTTTTAAAATTCAACCAGATGTTGAGCAATCGAGCATTTGGTAGGCGTGATTATGCTGTACTTAATGTAAACATGGATATTTTTGATGTGCCTGTCCATTGATGGCCCCTTTCTAGTATTATCCTTTGAATATGTCAGCAGCTTTTTCAAAAAGTTGCATATGTCAGCTACTTTTCGTACCTATTAAAATTTATCGCCCTTCCCAGAGGAAGGGTGTGCATTAATAGATATACCTTATAAACAAAATTGTTATTATCAACCTTTGTCCTGCTTTCTGGACTAACCCTTAGCATGCTCAATATTTCCATGTACGTAGTACAATCCTCTCCATTTTTTTTCAATCACCTTGCAGGATTTCAGTTACAAGTGAGTGGAAAACAAAGTGGATCCTGATCAGCTGGCTAATTCAATGAAGCCAGCTGATCTGGATCTACACTGTTTTCAAAACAGGATACATCCAGGTTCTGATCATGCCTCTAGTTAAGAGCTTGTAATTAAAAAGTATTTTTCTTATTTCTGAACGAAAACATATGTTATGGGTACTCAAATAAACCGTCTTACTGAGACGGTTCTTTTGAGCACCAGAACAAATGTTAAAACTGATGGATAATAATATATTCACAGTTTTAAGCTCAAAATTATTGAATCATTCTATTACACGCTAGAGAACCACTGTACTCGAAAAGCGCAGTCATTGGGTGGTGGTTGCAGTGGACGAGTGCACAAAATAGTGTACCTAGCTGTTTAAAAGGGTAATATTTGGGTCAATATTCGGCTTCTGAAAATATTCATCGTGAATTATTGAGCTGTGTTTCTGCTTAACAATTTTTTTTGTGTGAAACAGATTTACAAATGTCAAAAGACTTTCTTCTGAATCCCTTTTTTGTATTTCGAAAAGATCTGTACATGAACTTATTGTATTATATATACACATGTTGTTATACAAAAATGAAACAAAAAATTAAACTAATTTTAATAGAGGGCATAATAGGGAACATTCCTGATGTCATTTAAAGATTTTCCTATTTTTAGCTCTAGTGGTTATTTTGTTCAGCAGTGGATCCATTTCTGCAATTTTGGTAGAGGGCATTATGGAAAACACTACTGTGAAATCATTACAAATTTAGACAAGTGATTCAGGAGGAGATTGAATTTAAGGATAAAGTTTACAGATGATGATGGACAAAGACCAATCACAATACACATGTAGCTCACAATGAGCGTTTTGCTACGGCCAAATTAGAAAATAAGTGTGTTTCAGGTAAAAGGGCTGAACATTTTAGGTAGGGTAGGCACACATATATTCTTTCAATTTTTTTTCTAGAAAAAATATATAATTTTATGCATTTTGAAAGGCATTTTGCCTTTCAAAATGCATAAAATAATATATTTTCCAGAAAACCTGAAAAAAATTCTAGGTATCACCAGTAAATTTAGGTAGGGTTGGGTTACCCTAAGCACATATATTTTTTTGTTTTGGCCTAAGGTGAGCTAACAAGGGAACATGGAAAGCACAGTCTTCACAACTAGACCCAAGACAGATCACTCCTGTAAAGTTTGGAGGAAATTCACCTACTAGTACTAGAGGAATTATGCTGACAAACTTTAACATTGAAGAATTCAAAGCTGACCGGCTCTATCTCTGCAAAAATATAATTTTTATACCAAACAGCCTTATGACATGCACAATGAAACCTGTCACTGATCACCCCCCGTAAAGTTTGGTGGAAATCTGCCAACCCGTATCAGGAGTTGTGCTGACAAACTTTAATATTGAAGAAAGCCATGAGTGCCAAAAATAAGTCACACAGAAAATCTTGATGATATGCATAACTTGACAGCTCACTCCTGTAAAGTTTGGTAGAAATTCAGTCAGCACTTTACACATACGTAAGGGCAGAAATGCATAACTTGACAAGTCACAGCCACATCCCACTCCTGTAAAGTTTGGTAGAAATTCAGTCAGCAGTTTCCACAGAGTTCTATACTGACATCCACTGGCCTTTAATAAGAGTGCATACCAAAAAATTAATTTTCCTATTTCTCAACCAAAACATATGTTGTAGGTACTCAAAAGAACCGTCTCAATGAGACGGTTCTTTTAAGCACCCAAAACATATGTTCAAGCTGATGGATTAGAAAATATTTACATTTTTTTGCTCGAAAATTGTGTTTATCTAAACCAATGAACTATAAGGTAAGACAGGTGGACAGCACTGAATCAGAATGCTGAGATCCCAAATACTTGGTGGGAGACATAAAAATTGTCTTCAATGACGGAGACATAAAGTTGTTAATTCAACAATGTGAGAGTCGATAACAAAAGTTAACCTGTTCATTAGGAAATGACCTATATCCTTTAAAATAAGGTAGGCACATGTATTTATCAAATCAATAATATGTGAATTGGGCAACATTCGTAGATGCCTTCCTAGCAACTACAGTATAGTACCAGAGGAGTTTTGCTGACAAACTTTAACATTGAAGAAAACGCATCAAAGGCTGTAACTCTGCAAAAATATATTTCTTATGCCAAACAGCCTCATGACATGCAGAATGAAACCCGTCACTAGAGTTTGGTGGAAATTTAATCGGCCAGCCAGGATCAGGAGTTGAGCTGACAATCTTTAATATTGAAGAAAGCCATGAGTGCCAAAAATAAGTGTCACAGAAAATCCTGATGGTATGTATAACTAGACCAGTCATAGCTCACTCTTGTAAAGTTTGGTAAAAATTCAGTTAGCAGTTTACACAGAGTTCTACAGGCATCCATAAGGAAAGACAGGTGGACAGCACTAAATCAGAATGCTGAGATCCCAATTCCTTGGTGGGAGACATTAAAGTTTTCTTCGATAACGAAGACATAAAGTTGTTAATTCAACGATGAGAGAGTCAATAACTTACATTTTGAGAGAAAAAAATGTGCGTGAATGTACTTTTTGTTCTGGAAAGTGTGCATGATTTTTATAATTTCCGAGTGAATCACGCACAATTATATGTGAATGGGAACACTGACCTGCTGATTAAGAAGTGGCTATTCCCTATAAAATAAAGGCATGTGTATCTATCTAATCAATAACATGTGAATTTTGCAATATTCGTAGATGCCTTCCAAGCGACTACATTATAGTACCAGAGAACTCAAAGCATCAATGGCTGTCACTCTGCAAAAATATTTTTCATGCAAAACAAGCCTCATGACATGCACAACAAAACCTGTCACTGACCAGATCAGTGACAGGTTTTGTTGTGCATGTCATGAGCAGATCACCCCTGTAAAGTTAGGTAGAATCGGCAAACCAGTATCAGGAATTGTGCCGTCACAAACTTTAATATTGAAGAATTCAAAATATCAAGGATTATAACTCTGCAAAAAAAATTCAAGCCTAATATCCTCAAGACATGCACAATGAAACTTGCCACTGTTCACTCCTGTAAAGTCTGGTGGAAAGTGGCCAACTAGTATCAGGACATCCATAAGGACAGAAGGAATTGTGCAGCATTTTATCAGGGTCTGTACTGTCTGCAAAGATGTAATCAGTCTTCAAAGTAAGAAAAAGGAGCACAGTGGCGCAGTGGTAGAATGCTTGACTCAAGACCGAAGGGCCGCTGGTTCGAGCCTCACCGGCGTCACTGCGTTGTGTCCTTGAGCATGACACATTAATCCTAGCTTAGTACTGGTTCAACCCTGGAAGACCTGTCCCGACATAACTTAAAGATTGTTGACTGGGACATAAAGAATCAAATCAAACAAATTAAGAAAAACAATATTTTTTGGAAATTATATCCCTAGACCCCTTAATAATGTAGTTTTATGCAAAATTCCATTGGTCTGAAAAATGTTAATCTAAGTTGTTCAATCTTACCTCCCTTGACAATCTTCTTCTTTCCTGTAGTTGGGTGGTCCCACTGAGTGGCTCTGGTGGCATGACTAGAAACACAACACAAAACAGTATATAAATATACATTTTTCCCACTTAACCCATTTGAGCCAAATGGAATTTCTCACTTTTCTCATTTGGACCTGTCCAATTCCGTTTTTAGGGTTGTTGGGTGGTATTTTTCATTTTTATTGAATTTTTCATAGAACATTCTGTGTGCAAACAGTGGAGATCCTGATCAGACACCGCATTCTGCGGCGTCTGATCTGGGTCCGCACTGTTTTCCTATGTCCCACAAAAAGGACCCTAGGCTTAATATGGGTTAACCCAATGAAATAAGACATTTTGAGTTTCTTTTTATCCCTATTATTCAAAGAGACACTAATCCTGCTGTGAGAATATCCATTTGTGCTGCAAGTTTTGTCTCTTGGTTTTAGAAAAAAATGCTCCATAAAATGCTATTTTTATTTTGGTCATCATCATCATCAAAGGAAGGGTCACTGTAAACGTAACGTGTCAGTGCTCCGAAAAAAGCTACCTTTGACATGTCATAGATCACAATTATCAGGCTCCGTGTTGGGTGTTTTTAATCTCCATGTATATTCCGCAGCATATAACCTTATCGTGTGTCCTCTGTGTAGAAATTAAGACCACGTTCTTTCACTGTGCTCGCAGTATAAATCACACATTTCTTATACAATAATTAAAGCTGACCCTATTAGATTCGCATGCCCACAAAAACAGACAGCACTTTTAAAGTTTGTTGCTGTCCTAGGAATCAAATAAGGAACGACATTTCATGTGAATTGTCTGCTGATAGATGATTCATATGAAATATCAAGGTCTATTTTCTCCCTGAAATTCAAGCAATACATTGATCACAAAAGTGTACAGTGCAATTTGTCATGATTGGCGTTTTAAGGGTTAAGATCAAAGCGGTATCAAGCTCCAGATACAACAAGGACCTCGGACATTTTCCTATTCAATCTGCCCAAATTTTGACAGCCTGTGACTAGCATAATGCATAACTGACAACTATAGTTTTATGCTTAAATCAGGGCTTCCGTTAGGCAGACGTACGCCGTATATTACGTCCAAAAAAAGGCTGCGTACGCCGAAATTACACATCAGAGACGTACCTCGGACTTCTGAAAATCCCTTAGTACGGCCGAAAATGGATATCGAGACGTCCTGTCTGCAGAAAAAAACCCGCCCACATTTACCAGATTACGTGATTTATGTCCCGCCTTCGTATTGAAAACTCATTTATTTTGTTCATTGACCACGCTAGGACGTCCCACTTGACTTATTTCAAGAGTTTTATTGACAGCCAGTGTCACGTGTAGGCTTCATACGGAAGCGTAATTATAAAAGCGTGTCATCCAACAGGTGTGAAAATTTACATCGACACATCTTGACAACGGCCTTAGAAACCATTCCCGCGAGACGGACGTCCAGTCCCTGAGCAATAAAGCGAAACGGCCAACAGCCCAATCACTATCGTTTTGTTTGAAGTGCCGACGTGACACTTTGCACGCTTGTGAAATAACTTTTATAAACTCTACACGTCTGCGTCCTAATTAATTGTGTAGATCCTGCGCATGCGACAATTTAGTACTTGAACACTCCTTCTACACAGGCACTACACCAACGAACATACAACATATTAAAAACGAATGCTGTTTTGTTGCAATTTTTATGCTGTACAAGTACAAGCTTTTAAAAAATAATTGTTACACAAAATAAGTACAAGCTTTTAAAATAAAAATTGCTACACAAACACTCTCCCAAACTAATCTATCTATCTACCCTACATTACCCTACCTTTCCCTTTCCTTCCCTACCCTACCTAACCCGACCCTACCCTACCCTACCTTACCCTACCTAACCCTACCTTACCCTACCATACCCTACCCTACCCTACCTATCTATGCATTGTAAGGAACAAAGAATGATCTCATTCTGTATAAGTACAAGCTTATAAAAAATAATTGTTACACAAATAAGCACTAGCTTTTAAAATAAAAATTGCTACACAAACACCCTCCCAAACAAATCTATCCATCTACCCCTTCCCAACCCTACCCTACCCTACCCTACCTAACCCTACCCTACCTAACCCTACCCTACCCTACCCTACCCTACCCTACCCTACCCTACCCTACCCTACCCTACCCTACCCTACCCTACCCTACCCTACCCTACCCTACCCTACCTATCTTGTAAGGAACAAAGAATGATCTCTGAAATATATATCTTATTTTTTAAAGCAAGTTTGACAATCTGCCACACCGCGACGGTATCACAGAAAAAAGTGGGACTCCCAAAAAAATTCAATGGGACTTCCAAATTTCAAGGGTAGGAAGTCTGGACTTCCTAGATTTGAAAGTTAATGGAAGCCCTGCTTAAATGAAACCCTTACATTTAGTGCATCTAACAAAATAAAAATATTTTGAAAATATTGCATTATTATGCCAGGACTTTAGGGTTTAGGGGGTGGGGGTATTTTTTGTGACCAAATTTTATTTCACAGAAAGTCAAAGTTTCGTCCAGTATTCACCTAAATATATGTGTATATAATGTTTGCGGCATAAAACTTGAGACAAAAATGATGCGTTTGCATAAAATTTGGGTTGAGAAGATTTCATTGTTTCGTCTAAAGAAGTGTGCTGTCAATTACTTTTGACTATTACCTGTAATGTTTTGAGTTCAACCAGTTCAACTTGTGCACTGAGGTGTATCATATCTGTATACTGCATAAATCATAGTCTAGATAAACACAGTTTTTTAGCGTAAAATCGTAATATTTTCTTACACGTCAGATTTAACGTATAATTTTTGGTGCTTAAAAGAACCGTCTCATTGCGACGGTTCTTTTGAGTACCCACAACATAATGTTTTGGTTGAGAAATGAGACAATTAATTTCTTTGTAAGCACTCATAACTAAAGCCCTGATATATGCCATTGCAAATTGATATTTACCTACAGGTTTTTACAAAATAAGTTTCTAATAAGTTTTTATAATAAAGTGTTTTTGAGCATTTTGACAGCGTTCCCCCCCCCCCCCCCCCCCCCCCCCCCCCGTGACCAAACATGCCGTTTTTATATGATGTGTGAAATGCAAAACTACAACTGTATGGGGGGGGGGGAAGCACCTCAGTAAAACCTTTTTCTACTTTCTATATGTTGAATAGCAAAAACGGAGTTTTCTACCTATATTTTTCAATTGGTACTTGTCCAATGAGAAAATGGCTTTTGTGGATAAGTCAAGGGTTGAACCTACTATCTTTTTCATAGAAAAAATATTATTTTCTTTGAAACTTTTATGGGCAATCCTTCATTAAGACTGTCCGAGGTCCTTTTTGACACCGACCTGATTTGAAATGAGCTTATTATAACTCTTTGCATGCTGGATAAGTTTTCATATTTTTGTCATCTTTATCATGTACAATTTAATATCAAGACTATTTTAGGAACATCACCAGTCAGACCGTTTGATCATGTCTGATCTGGGTTCAAACTGTTGCAAGCCCGCAATCTTTTAGTGTCACTTTCCGGACAAAATGATTGTTAAAATTGTATGCAAAGGTAATTAGCTCAAGTAGGCAAAGTTAAATCTATTTGCGGACAAGACCGAGACAGTTTGAAATGTCTGTCTGAACTTCACAATGTCCAGGAATAGATCATGATGCAGCTTGTGTATACATGCTATTTTGACATATAGAACACTGCAAGGTAGGCGTTTCTTTCTTGTCTGACAATCCAATCAGAACCAAGGCTGTGACTTTGACGAGCGTCAGATTGTAAACATTGATCCATGGCAAAGTCCATGGTCATTGTCCATCCACTGTATGGCATAGGTTTGATAAACAATTGTTTTCAGCGTAACATTGTAAATATTTTCTTACCCATCATTTATAGCATATGTTTTGGGTGCTCAAAAGAACCGTCTTATTGAGATGGTTCTTTTGAGTACCCACAACATATGTTTTGGTTGAGAAATAAAGAAATTAATTTTTCGTTACGCTCTCTTAACTAAAGCCCTGTAAGGTCATGTGACATGCTTCTTTCTGGAGATCCTGGTGAGTGATTGTCATTCTGATTTTTAGGACAAAATTAGATGTGTAAACTAACAGAGAAACTAAGTATCACTTGAAAACTGCATGATTTTCAAATACCCCCCATAAAAAGGGTTTGCTTGCTACAAAAATATGTACCGCTTAATTTGTAACCCATCAGAAATATTTTTTTGTGTGTATAAAAGTAAGAAAGAGGGCAAAAATCAGGAATCGATACAATCAAGCACCACATCTAACCCAGGATACCAATGGGAATTGACATCTTCACAATTAGACATCACAAACAAGAGCCAAGAGGTCAAACCTTTCCCAGCAGGTGACCACAAGGCATCAACAAACAGATATGCATGAAAGCACAACAAAACAAGACAGAAACAACACAAATGATCCACAAAAGAAGCACCGACGCGGAACGGTCAGTAAAAATAATTCACCAGAAATCACTTTTATTGTGAAAATAATAAGGGTTTGTTGTTTTTTCTTTATAATGAGAAAAGTCATTATCGTCATGATGATCCTTGAAGCAATGAATTATTTATTCAGTAAATCCCATGTCCTCATATTGAAATAAGCATATGTAGGTCCCGAGAATAGCCATTCAATGATGTTCTAACCACTGGTTATACTTCTGAAAGTGAAATCAGCACTGGCTAGTCCTACTGAGTCTTATGTATCTCCTGCATGTCACATCAGGGCCAAATCTAGATATTCCTAATAAAAATTAGACATTTTTATGTAGTCTGTAAGAGCATTGGCATAACTTTTGTTGTTTTTTTGTTTGTGTTGATGCTTTAGGTCACAGTCAACAATCATGTCAGGCAATTTCCTGTCTTCTTTGGTTGAACCAGTACTGTACTATAAGTAGCAGATTGTTTTACCGTTTATGGTAATCGGTTAGTTCTTGCTTAAATGAGAATAACTTCTTCTAATACTAAAACAAGCATGCACTATCATAACACAGATAAAGTGTATGTTGGCATATATATCTATCTATTACTTTCTATGGCCATGAATAACTGATCTTGCTCACTTCTCTCTTGAAGGAGTCAAGATCATCTAAGACAACTACACTTGATGGGAGCCCATTCCACAAAATGAGAGACATTGGGAAAAAAAGAATACCTGTTTAGTGTTAATCATATGTCATCAGTCACATGATCAACAAAGTCATGAGACCTAAATAGCAACAACAGCACTGCGGTTGGCAAAACATGACCTCAGATCGATGGTAGTCAGTGAAAAGTAATATTTTGACATTAAAAATAATTATGTCAATCAGCTGTTCTGTAACTTCAGTGGTAAAATTTTCATCAGATGGTCAATAAGGCAAATGTATAGGGAACAAGACAGTTCACCGACAAGACAATTCACCGACACGGTTTTTGAAGACAGTTCACCGACAGATTTAAAGACAGTTCACGGACACTATTGAAGACAGTTCATCGACACTTTTTTATCACGCTATTGACATGTGGCTCGAAAATATAATTAATTATTGTGAAGAAATATTGATGAGTTATGATTTGAGGTGATATGTTGATATAATTTGTTGAGAAAGCGATATTTTGTTGGTCTGATTAACGATTAATAGACAGACATTTGATTCCAACATGAAGCTATATTGATGTGATCCTATAGCCAACCCGATAGCCAATCGTACATTATTTTTGATGAATTTTACCAGCAATTCAAAGCATTCCTTTTGAATTTAAACAGATTTGATCAGGCCTAACTTTCTATATTTATATATTTTTTTTACGTTAGTGATATAAGACGTGTCGATATTTTCGCTCAGACAATGTAATGATCGCTATATAGGCAGTTGTATGCATGTCTAATAGATCATATTCACGGGTGGTAAACCTAGGAACTACCACGAAATTGTGTTAACGTAATTTTGTTCCCAAGCCACATCCGGGACACGTCGTGGTAGTTTCCAGGCCGAAAATTGGATAAAGAAAGGTTGGTGTCACTTTTATTTTTGTTTTATTTTACAACTTAGAACAAACAATGGTGAAATCCGACAATGTGGTTCCGTGTAAGTATGTCTCAGCGTCCCCTCTAGCCCAAAATTTTGTTTGAAAAGTTATTTTCTTACTTTTGGTACGTGTTTCCCCACTGAGCATCGGACCAACTTTCCCCAAAGTTCGAAGGATTTTAGCCAATATCTGTCAAATTGAATGGAATTTGATATCATTTGACGATGGAAATGATAAAAAGACCCTGAATAAACATTCCTGCACAGAAAAAAATCTGAGCATTTACTCGTAAACGATTCATGCCACGTTCGTCCTGTGTGGTAGTTTCCAGCTCATCGTGGTAGTTAAAATGCTATCGTGGTAGTTTCCAAGACTTTATAGGATACGTTTCTGAAGTGTTACAAAACATTATAGTGGTTGTTTGTTTCGCATGATAACCCTCGAACTCGTCAATTAATTACCACGGTCAACAAATAAACCACATTTCAACACCATGAGGAAGCTAAGCTGAGGACTCGAGATTCAATGTGATGCTTGACAGGTGGAGACCATGCCCTGGACTGCCAAACAACACCTCTGGAAATCTAAAGCAAAAGAAGGTCATCAGTTGAGCCGTGGTGGACCAAGCAACAGACAAAAAAAATGATATAAAAAATTGCGTCACTCGCTACGTTGTTCCATGTTCAGTCAGCTTTAAGATAAAATGGCAGGCTAAGACTACTGGCCCAAAGTATTGTTAGTACTTGCGCTTCGGAAAAAAGGGAAATATCCTCGGGTTGGGACACTTTTTATATACATGCGAGTGTGACGATGAACGGGCATGTTATTTGATAATTAAAAAGCATGTTTATTCAAAAACAAAAAAATGTGAACATCCCTTCTTTTCATTCTTCTCATCATTTCAATAGCCAACTAAAATTAAAATTCAGGCAGTCGTCATTTGTTATCTGACAAAAGGTTATTTGAAAAGGTCTTCGTATGAATAAGAGGAGTATTCAAGGTTCGGCCCGCACACCCTGTCTTTATAAAAATGAAGTAGCCCCTGAATAGTGGAAATCTGCTGATGCGAACTACTACTTAATTCCTACAAAGTCTTGGAAACTACCACGATAGCATTTTAACTACCACGATGAGCTGGAAACTACCACACAGGACGAATGGAGCATGAATCGTTTACGAGTAAATGCTCAGATTTTTTTCTGTGTAGAAATGTTTATTCAGGGTCTTTTTATCATTTCCATCGTCAAATGATATCAAATTCCATTCAATTTGACAGATATGGGCTAAAATCCTTCGAACTTTGGGGAAAGTTGGTCCGATGCTCAGTGGGGAAACACGTACCAAAAGAAAGAAAATAACTTTTCAAACAAAATTTTGGGCTAGAGGAGACGCTGAGACATACTTACACGGAACCACATTGTCGGATTTCACCATTGTTTGTTCTAAGTTGTAAAATAAAACAAAAATGAAAGTGACACCAACCTTTCTATATCCAATTTTCGGCCTGGAAACTACCACGACGTGTCCCGGATGTGGCTTGGGAACAAAATTACGTTAACACAATTTCGTGGTAGTTCCTAGGTTTACCACCCGTGATATTGCAATAGCAAATAGGTAGTTTAATAAGCTTTGTATTAGGCCTTCGTTCATTATAAAATCAAGAAATGGTGAAAATTGTGACATTCCATATAAATACAATATAAAATTTGTTGATGAACTGTCTTCAATTCTGTCGGTGAACTGTCTTCATTTCTGTCGGTGAACTGTCTTCAAAATGCGCGTCGGTGAACTGTCCTGTTGGTGAACTGTCTCGATTCCAATGTATACAATAACATTGGAAGATCTATTAAATGTTCACTTATAATTTTGACCATGTGACTTTATTGTGGTTGGAAATAGACCAGTCCAATGTTATTGTTTTCATCTGGGCTTATTGACCATGTGATAACAATTTTGACCACGTGACTTTTATTGTGGTGGGCAAAAAACCTTCCACTCAATGCAATGTCCGTTGGTCTAATGACGGCCTTTCAATCTCCGATATTTTTGTTAAATGACGATAAAATATGTGAAAAAACACATCATTTGATAGGTCAATGATCAAACTATGGGAAACAGTTGTTGGAATTATTTTTATGAAATAAAATTTGTTTTAAATCACTATTAAACATGTGCTGTTTCTGTGTCCAATACAGGTAAACAACAGTTTACTGCCAACCAGAGTTTTTACCCGCTTTCCGATAAAGACTGTAGTGTTCCAGATGATATTGATTTGTGAAGTACAGTTAATGGCCCAGTTCCGAATCAATTTTACTTCAAGGCGTATTCCAAATAGTTGCTCTGAGTAAATAAGATTTCGGTTTTACTATTACAAAGCACTATCATTCCCCTAAATAATGAACCTAAATTTGTATCATTCGGACTCAGCTATGTGCCATACCACGGCCTTGAAGTAGGCCGCCAATTGGCCTAGTTGCGGGTCATTTGCCCAGTTTCGAATCACTTTAGAAATTCTAAGAAATGACCTTCAGTAGTACAGTTGCATTAAGGTTTTGACATTATTAGCTAAATTACTACTTCCATTGACGAGTTTGACGCATTATTTTACCGTATTCATTGCAGTAAACTTGCACGGACACAGAAAGTAACCAAAACGGGCAACCATCGGCCCGCCAGCGAAACGTCATATAAATGGCGCCTCGCTAGCGGTCCTATGATGACACGACATCTGTAGCTTTGTACTTTTCGAACCAGTAATCCTAAGATAATAAAAGCTTTGTGCTTTTCCATGCGGGAGGGGGTGTCCGGACCCCCCAGTACTCACTCCTGTGGATCCGCGCATGAATAAACGTCCTACATGTAAGACTATGAACATTTTTACCACATGCAAGTAATACTCCCGATTATACACCCTGGCTAATGATCGAAAGGTTTACCGGTAAACTTGGTAAATGAGACAGTGTAGAGTTGAACTAGATCAGATAGCTGCTAGAGGCGCGTTCTAATCAAGATCTGCACTGTCTGCCATTTGACGCATCGCTTTGTGATACAGACACTAACATTCACTTTTTCGGAGTATTTTTTTCGATTTTTGTGACATTTTTATTTAACGCCTGTGCTCATTTCCATCGATATTTGGCGCACGCATATACCAACACGCGTTGTGAGAGTAAAATGCATTTGTAACCTCCCCCATCCGCCAACACCGCGGGCGGTCGACACACGTGATACTGTAGCCGATTGCGGGGTCATCATGGTAGATGTTTGAATGGTTATAACGTCTTGACCCCCCACCACACACACACACACACACACGCACACACACATGCACACACACACATGCACGCACGCACGCACACCACAGTACGGGACAAAGACCAGATTTTTAACATTTAAAAGACGATCGACAAAATCTTTGCCATTAAAAAGAAAACTGGAGAGCTTCAATATGTTTAACGGTACCAACCTCACTCTTAATTCTGATTTGGCTCTGGTACCCAAGTAAAAACTCTGTTATACATAGTTGAGATGGGCAAAAAGCATGGGAATCATCCGACACAAGATGTCCACTTGTGATGGAGTGAGGCATATACCAGGGCCCGGAATTACAATCCCTCCTTAGAGTTAAGGAAGACTTAAGTTAAGTATTGATTTTTCAGGATGCGAAAAATAACGTTTCAAACTGATTAAAATCAAAATAGTTTCATTTTTTCTGTAGATCACAATGATATTTTGCCCACAAGTACTGCATCGATCCAGGCAATTTATTTAAAATCTTAACTAGCATGTTAAAATATCAGTACTTAACATAAGTCTTCCTTAAACGTTAAGGAGGCGTTGTAATTCCGGGACCAGGGCACTGGAAAATCAACAAGACGTTAGCCTTCTATTACTCATAGGAGGATATAGTGCATGGTCGGATCCAGAGGGGGACAGGAGGTCCGGATTCCCCCTCGAAAATCACAAAAATATAGGTTTTTTTAGCAATACTGGTCCCGATCCCCTTGAAATCGTAAAGCTACCAAGCCAGCTTTCAATTTTTGGCCATAATCGGCACGCCAGCGAAACGCCATTTAAATGGCGGTTCGCTGGCGGGCTGAAGATGGCCCGCTAATAGTGGTATTTGGATAATACCTCCCCCATCAAACTAAAAAAAAACGTTGTCAAGGTTGGACCCCCTCTGACAAAACTTTCTGGATCCGCCCATGTAGTGGAACCTTACGGATAAATGATGCATAATTAGGATAATGGGCATCAACCAGCTAAGGTTAGTCGGGAACGGGACTGATTTAGAGTCCCAATTAAAAAATTGAATTACCCGGTATCGAGTTCGGGATCCCTGGTCTGCTAGGTCTACACCACATATGCTGAGAGAGAGAGAGGGGGAGAGAGGGAGAGAGAGGGGAGAAAGAGACATGCAGACAGACAGGCATATACATATAGAGAGACTTAGATAGACAGACAGACTGATAGACAGACAGAGAGAGAAATTCAACAGACACAGACAAAGGCACAATCCTTATGCATACGCGGATCCAGGGAAGACATAGCCCCCCATCCCCCCCCCCCCCCGCAAACCCCTGTAAAGTCCCATAATTCAGACTATTTTCACACTTATGCTCTCTAGAGCTACCAAGGCCATCAAATGGAGTTTCGCTGGCGGGCCGATGATGGCCCGCTTTTGTGGTATTTGGATCCTCTCTCCTCTCATCAACTAAAACGGCATGAAATATAAAAAAACGTTGTCAGAGTCAAAACTTTCTGGATCCCCGCGTCTGCTAAGAGAGAGAGAGAGAGAGAGAGAGAGAAAGAGAGAGAGAGATTATATGGTGCCCGTGAAATTTTTTCACATAATTTTGACTTCTATTTTGTACAAACAGCTGAGCGCGTGCACGTAATTGTTATGTGACGTGTAATAAACTTGTGTTTACACACTGATTCGAAACTGGGCAAAACATTGACAGTGATTTAACGGCTATCACAGAACCAAAAACAGAATAAAAGGTCCGTTTTTTTCTTGAATGTGTTTTAATAATTGTTGGAAAACATGCTGAAACCGAAAGTTTGATAAAAATGCATTTCAAACGAAAGCATTTTTCGGAAATATACATTGAACAGATACTGACACGTGTGAAAATATACCTTTATAAAATGGGTCATGGGGGAAATTGTAATTATTTTCACCAAGCAGATAACTTATGGATATTTGCTTTCACTCACATACAGAGGGATAATTATACAACAAAACAAAACCAAAATATGTGTTTTAAATTTTACCGCTGATGTGTAGTTTGCAACGAAACTATGACGTGATTCGGAACTGGGAAAGATTCGAAACTGGGCCATTAACTGTAGTGTTTGGACTCCTCTATACTTACTGTTCCTTTCAATGTCCACTGAGCAAAGCCAAAATTTACCAAAGAAAAAAGCATCTTGAATGATACCGATTTGTCCCCACCTATTTTTTTAGTAACTTATTCTCGGGACCGCACTTCCGGTTAGCAACAGTTGCCAAGGCTCGCCGAATATGACAACGACGCCATTTTGTTTTTTTATCGATATTTTGATTTTTGCGTTTCCCGCACGATAATCTTCAATAATGGCCAAATCGTAGTTTGAAGTAGGTTGCAACAAGCATAACACGATGAAAGACAAGAAAATACAGAGTTTTAGCTTCCCAAAAATTAATGACAAACACTTAGAAATATCGGTCTTTGCAGTCACGTTAGTAACTTACGGGAATCCGCTGGCACAATTATGTCAACAGTTAAGTAACAAGAATGTTAGACAACAAAAGAACATTTAAGTGCTGATATGTTAATCACGCATAGACAATAAAGCATAGACAATTAATCTGAATAATAATAATAACTCAAAACACTCAGTCAATGAGGGTGTCGCAGATGGATGGATGGATGTATGGATGGATAGATAGATAGATAGATAGATAGATAGATAGATAGATAGATAGATAGATAGATAGATAGATAGATAGATAGATAGATAGGTAGACAGACAGACAGATAGAAGAGAATATTGGTTACTGAAAGGACCTGACCTGAACTTTCAGTGCAAAGTGAGTACATTATGGGTATGGACTTTTGATGTCAGAATGTCAGGCCTGATCTGGGTCCAAATATTTTGAAAAGGTGATCAGCAGATGACAATGTCAAGTAAAGGTTTAACGCAAAGTCAAAATATATCTGTTTAACTTGTCATAACCTTTAAAGTGTCGAACAGTCTGGACCCCGATAAGGCCTGGACAGAATGTCGGTCCTGATCTTGGTCCAAACTGTTTGCAAAGAGTTATCAGCAGATGACAATGTCATGTAAAAGTTTAACGCAAAGTTTAAATATATCTGTTCAACTTCAGCTTGTCATAACTTATAAAGTGTCAAACAGTCTGGACCCTGATAAGGCCCTGACAGAATATCGGCCTGATCTGGGTCCGAATTGTTTGCAAAGGGTTATCAGCAGATGACAATGTCATGTAAATGTTTAACGCATTGTTAAAATATATCGGTTCAACTTCAGCTTGTCATAACCTTTAAAGTGTCAAACAGTCTGGACCCTGATAAGGCCTTGACAGAATGTAGAGCCTGACCTGGATCTAACTTGTTTGCAAAGGGTTATCAGCAGATGACAAAGTCAGGTAAAGGTTTAACACAAATGCAAAATATATCTGTTTAACTTGTCATAACCTTTAAAGTGTCAAACAGTCTGGACCCCGATAAGGCCTGGACAGAATGTCGGTCCCGATCTTGGTCCAAACTGTTTGCAAAGAATTATCAGCAGATTACAATGTCATGTAAAAGTTTAACGCATTGTTAAAATATATCGGTTCAACTTCAGCTTGTCATAACCTTTAAAGTGTCAAACAGTCTGGACCCTGATAAGGCCTTGACAGAATGTCAAGCCTGACCTGGGTCTAAATTGTTTGCAAAGGGTTATCAGCAGATGACAAAGTCAGGTAAAGGTTTAACACAAATGCAAAATATATCTGTTTAACTTGTCATAACCTTTAAAGTGTCAAACAGTTTGGACCCCGATTAGGCCTGGACAGAATGTCGGTCCCGATCTTGGTCCAAACTGTTTGCAAAGAGTTATCAGCAGATTACAATGTCATGTAAAAGTTTAACGCAAAGTTTAAATATATCTGTTCAACTTCAGCTTGTCATAACCTTTAAAGTGTCAAACAGTCTGGACCCTGATAAGGCCTTGACAGAATGTCAAGCCTGATCTGGGTCTGAATTGTTTGCAAAGGGTTATCAGCAGATGACAAAGTCAGGTAAAGTTTTGACACAAAGTCAAAATATATCTGTTTAACTTGTCATAACCTTTAAAGTGTCAAACAGTCTGGACCCCGATAAGGCCTGGACAGAATGTCGGCCTGATCTGGGTCCAAATTGTTTGCAAAGGGTTATCAGCAGATGACAATGTCATGTAAATGTTTAATGCATTGTTAAAATATATCGGTTCAACTTCAGCTTGTCATAACCTTTAAAGTGTCAAACAGTCTGGACCCTGATATGGCCTTGACAGAATGTCGAGCCTGATCTAGGTCAAAATTGTTTGCAAAGGGTTATCAGCAGATGACAAAGTCAGGTAAAGGTTTAACGCAAAGTTAAAATACATCGGTTCAGCTTCAACTTGTCATAACTTCTAAAGTGTCAAACTGAATGTCGAGCCTGATCTGGGTCCAAACCGTTTGCAAAGGGTTATCAGCAGATGACAAAGTCAGGTAAAGTTTTAATGCAAAAGGTAAAATACAATGGACTTGACCCAAATTGTCAGAACCTGGAAAAACAATTTTTTTTATTTGATTCTTTACGTCCCATCAACAATCTTTCAGTTATATAGGGACGGGCCTTCATGGGTTGAACCAGTTCTAAGCTAAGATAAATGTATCTTGCTCAAGGACCACAACAAAGTGATACCAGTGAGGCTCGAACCCGTGGCCCTTCCGTCTTGAGTCAAGCACTCTACCACTGAGCCACTGTGCTCCCATTAAGAAAATCAAAAATAATTTGGATCCTGGTCAGGGATTTTTATGACAGATGGACCTGGACCCCACCACCTGACGAAAATTCCTGGATCCGCGCATGTCTTGATACAAATCTTGAGCTATTGCTGTTTCATCTATGCTGGAATGCCATATAATAATTATTACTTGGGACTTTTCTGGAAAAGCTTAGCGCTTACGACAAGCTGCATATTGTACCAATTAAAGGTGTTGAGTGTCAAACTTGGAGGTGTGATGTGTCAGAATTTAGATTAAAAAAAGTCATTTATCTATCTGGAATTTGATAATATCTCAAGGTATATGGAATTTAAAGACCGTTTTAATGTGTTAAAGCTCCTAAGATATTAGTGACACTCATTTCTTTCACGTCTAAATGATCGCAAACCGATGGCCGTTCACCCCACCCACACCCGATTTTTTCAATAATTTGTGAAAAATCGGTGCTATTATAATCAAATAATCGTGGCGGGACAAAAGACAATGTTTTCCCTTCGAAATAAGCGCAGACTGATGAAGAAATCGGTGAATTTGAATAAATACGGCCCATTTTTCATCATTTTCCCGTTACCCGTAATGTTAAAATTCACCGTTCTCATCACCGCGGTACATTTGTTTACCTGTGTTGCTAAGGCTGTGACGTCACGGAGGTCCCGAGAATATGTTGAAAATACGAAACATGTATGGTGTAAGGTGCTGTGTGTAGTGATGGACCCAGGTGAGCATGTAAGAGCTTATCTTCTGTCTTTAAAAATACTCAAATCTAACATAATGTAAACCGAAAGTAGATTAGCATTATGTCGCGAAAACACATTACATGGAACGTATTAGCAGCTAGCAAACGCTTCAGAAAATCAGCTATCAATTCCTTTGACAATATTTGACTATAAACGCATTTACTCACTTCGCATAGTATACTTTGCCATCAAATGTTACCCTTTCTTCCCAGCCAGCAGGAATTTCATCTTCACTGTCCGTGTCAAGAATCGCATCGGCCATTGTTGCTGTGTGTTGGTAATGAATTGAATAGAACAAATCCCTCCCTCTCTTACGACCAAGCGCTCACCTGAGTCAAAGTGTTTTGTTTGGTAGTTTGTATATATGTAGTAGAAATTAAGCTACAAGGCAGTAACAGGCATTTGCCTTCTTAGTAAGGAACAATTTCCAAGATAATAAGCCACATATGAGATCTTATGAAGGAGAGGATGTCGGGTATGCCACCTGCTGCACCCGCTGCTGCCCATGTCAATGAATGTGTGGTCTTGTGAACCTTCAAAAACATTTTTAAAACTTTTCATGATTTAAATGACATTTATGAGAAAACCAAAATGCTGAAAACCCCATCTTAAAATTCCAACCGAGTCAAAAGTTATGCAAGTTTTAAAATTATGCAAATTAGCATATAAGTCCTGCCCACTTTATTGTTTCAAGATGATTTTTTCAAAATGTCATATTTTATGGAGTGTGATTTCTAAGTAATTAAAAACAGCATAATTTAGGTTTTATATGCAAATGTTGCATTTTATCATATTGAATCATTTTCAGCAAATAAAATGTTAAAATAAATGAAATATATTAAATTTAATATTTCAAAAAGCTCAAATGACGTCATATGTACCTCTCGCATATTTTCATCTAATTAAATTTTGAAACCTTCATAACTTGGCAACTATTTTGAATTTTTTGATGGGGCTTTCAACATTCTGTTTCTCTCATTCCTAGCTTTTCAATCATTAGGAGTTTAAAAAAAGTGTTTATGAAGATTCACAATACCTATGGAGATGTGAATGGTTTCTATGATATTAACCCTTTACTACATAATAACGCCTTTTGACGACTTAGAAATATCATGTATTCGAAAATATTATGGAAAAAGCTCCATTTTCCAGAATATTTTCAAAAGTATTCAAAACTTAACTTAATTTTTTCTTGTTTTTTTTAATGTTGTCTAAAAAAAGAAAATGATGTCATGATGGAGTAAAGAGTTAAGCCTTATATGAAGGGGAAGCTTGAGGCATAGCCCCTATGGCACCTGTTGCCATTGTCAATGCATGGGCCTCTCATAATTTAATTACTTGAAAGACGCAAACTCAGGTCTGTCCATCAGTTCACCTATAGTTTTATATAGAGGCCCACTGGCGAATATATGGGTTTTATTCACACATTAAGAAGTCCATCCCGATTTCCACAGATAGGTTCCCCTGCAATATTAGGGGTTCACCCTTAATTTGCGGATCTACCTCTATTTAAGTCTTCCACCTATATTCTATAAGTAGATTTGAAATAATATAGGTACATCATTCTATTAAGTAGGGTTACACCACTATTCAGTCCGGTCCACATTTGCAGGTGAACCCCTATGACAAAATACAGGTGGACTGATCAGTGTACCAGTTTGCTCACAAATAGAGATGGACCTATAAAATAGTGGTGTACCCTGCACCTGCACTAATTTGACCCATAACATATAAGTGGACAACTAAAGTTGCAGTTGATCTGTAAATTACAGGTAGGCATGTAATATTACATATAGGTGCACAAGTAAAATGAAATGGGGGTGGACACCCAAGTTTGGGTGCACCCATATATTTGCTGGAGGACCCATATACCAAATACAGGTGGACCAATCAGTGTACCATGCAGTGGACCAGTTTGTTAATTTTTGACCCTCATTGCATATTAAAGTTAAAAAGTCTACATACAATCTATACAATTTTTGTGTTTTAACAACAGTAGAACTCAGGGTGAAGTATAGACCAGTAAAATATATTATGTAAAGCCCCTGGTGACCTCGGCTGCTGTCTGTCCTAAGGTTGTGATTCTGGTGTTGTCGAGTCACTGTTTATTGGTGCTCCCATTGTATGGTGTGTTTTTTTGTACTTGAACCTTATTTTGTGATGCAATTTTAGTTTGGCAGTTATCTAGCTGCGTTATAAAAACTTTTTTCATGTTCAACTCCACTGAGCATAAAATTTCAACTGCTTATAAAAACTAAAACGCTTAAAAAGATGGGTATTTCTTGCGTATAATCTCTCATAATAATTTCATGCTCAGTTGAGTTGAGCATAAACAAAAGATTTATAACCTCGAGGCCTGGTTCATTTACTTCAAATATGTTCATGCTGTCATGTGGATGTCTGTGTTCTGTGTCTTTTCCTTGCAGTACCATGGGTTGGTCTGTGGTATGTGATTGTGGCATTTCCTTGTCATACTCATTTCTCTGTTTGATAGGCAGTGACTAAGAGGTGCTGCAAACTAAATATCAAGGCTCCAGGTGCTGTGGTTTCAGACAAGGAAATTTTCAAGTTTTCATTTCAAAAATCTACTTTTAGCTCATTTTGACCTCATTTTGACCTCGTTATGGAATGAACTGAAACCATTTGAATACAATAAACTCTGTCTAAAACAGCCACTCTCAAAAAGACCAAAAATTGGTTTTCAAAACCAATTATCACTTAATACAGGTCAAAAGTATTACAGAATGCTCCAAAGGGAACATTCTGCAATACTTTGGACTGTCATTAAGACATTTGTTTTGTCTATTTTGAGTGGCCGCTTAAGACAGGTTTTACAGTTATCATTTGAAATAGCCGCGGGCACACAATCAATGACAATGGCAGTTAGGTTGTTTCGTTTCCTGCTGGGATAATTCATCTGATTCAGTAGTTTTGCAGTGGCGGATCCAGAGGGGGTTCAGTGGGTTCGCTTGAACCCCCTCCTCACCCCACATTAAATATCCTATGAAAATGAAATAATTTGGTCTCAGTTAGACTAGCAGTGACTGTTGTTGGCTGATAACTTGAAAACAGTTTGGACACAGATCAGGACTGACAGAATGTCGGTTCTTAACTGGATCCGAACCTTTTGACATTGATAGCATTGCTGAAAGAATTTTTGGAAAAAATAATTTTGAAAAAATTCAGCAGACGACAAAAAAAGCATGAAAAATTTCCCAGCATGCAGAGTTAAAGATTGGTGTGTCCAGTGCCTAGCTGTTTTTATATCTCAATCTCTTTTTTATCTACAATTGAACCTACCATATTTCCATATACTCACTGGAGGAGTGCACAGTGGCTCAGTGGTACAGTGCTTGGCTTGAGAACGAGGGGTTTCAGGTTCGGGCCTCAATGGAGGCACTGTATTGTGTCCTTGAGCAAGACACTTTATCCTCTGCTTAGTAAAACCTGTCCCAACATGACTGAAAAATGTTGACTGTGTCATTAATAATCAAACCAAACATAGACTTACTGTCATGTTTATACTGTTTTTTTTTTTCATAAAAGAATGCATGGACCCTGCCAAAATACCTGTGAGGGCATAGACAGTGTATTGAGAAAGACAGAATTAGTCTGACCAAAAATGGACTTGGCGTAAGGGGTCTTTCATGCAAACCAAATATCTATGTGTCTTGATCTACATCTGAATTAAGGGTGAGGTTGGCGCCGTTAAACCGGTTTAAGCCTTCCAGTAAAATATTTTACTGACCGTTCCAAGGCGGTACTTCTTTTGTGGATCTTTTATGTTTTTGTTCTGTCTTGTGTTTGCTATATCTTTGTGCACTTCTGTTTATATGTGCTTTGTGGTCACCTGCTGGGAAAGGGCTGACCTCTTGGCTCTCGTTTGTGGTGTCTTACTGTGAGTTTGTCACTTTCCCATTGGTATCCTGGGTCAGGTGTGGTACTTGATTGTATCAATTCCTGATCTTTGCACCCTTACTTACTTTGGAGCTATGCACACATTGGTGTTCGGTAAAAAAATGGCCCAAAAGCATGAAATATTACCCAGCATGCAGAGTCAGTGAATCTTCAATCCTTTGTATAGTAAAACAGCCACTCTCAAAGACCAAAAATTAGTTTTCAAGACCAATTATCGCTTAATGCAGGTCAAAAGTATTGCAGAATGCTCCAAGGGGAGCATTCTGCAATACTTTTGACATTCATTAAGCTACCATTTGTCATTCAGACCTTTGTATTGTCTATTTTTACACTGGTTTTACTGTATACTGGAAACTCATAAAGACCTTAAGATGAAATGCTGCCGAATTTCATCAAGGTCTACACTGTTTAAGGTAAAAAACAGTCTTCAGGGAGAGAAATACCAGTACATCATAATTTGAACAAAAAAATAAACCTGTGACCTCTAACATTATACAATGGACTATCAGATACTTACTGTATTTATCAGTGTGGGAAAGTGGAGTTAAAGGGTAGGGGGGAATATTTTTAAGATGATTTGTTTATTTTGATCCTTTACATCCCACTACAATTTTTCAATTGTCTTGACGAGTTTTCCTGGATAACCCAGTACTAAGCAGCAGATAAAGTGGCTTGTTCAAGGACACAACACAGTGACTCTGTCGGCTGTGGGACTCCAACAAACAACCATTCAATCCCCTGTCTAACCCTCTACCAACTGAGCCACTGTGCTCCTCTTTAAGATGAAACTAACTGAAAAATCTATAAGGCTTCATACATGTTGGGAATACACAGTCAAAGTCTCAAGACCGAGTTTATCAAACATGCTCAGAATATGGCTAAGCCAAATCATTGGCAGAAGCGAAAAATAAAAACGAAAATTTCTAGTTTTGTGAAATATGTATTCATTCTTTTAGTCTCTATGATCAACATCATCAATTCAGTGGCAGATCCAGAGGGGGTCCACTTGAACCCCCCTCTCTGCCCCCCTGGTTTTAAATATCCTATGAAAATGAAATAATTTGGTCTCATTGAGACCAAATTATTTCATTTTCAGGGGATATTTAAGAAAAATGAGATAACATCATCAAAGCGAACCCCACACCTTTATACATATGAACCCCCCCCCCACTTTCCAGAATTCCTGGATCTGCCAGACAATTTGAAAATGCATATAAAATAAACAAAAGTTCTAGTTTTGAGAAATATGTATTTATTCTTTTAGTCTCAATGATTTACATTATCAATTTGAAAATAGCGCATATATAATAGTATTCATCACACTGGCATTCAAGCATGCACATTCATACACTCTTGTCATAGCCTTTTTCTATATATGGAAGTTTGGTTTTGGGTTTGGTCTGTTGCTTTACAGCCCAGGCAACAGCTATGGTCATGTAGGGGCGGTCAGTTCACCTAGCCACACTTTTTTACTGGACAAGTTTGGGCAAGCTTGAACATGCAGTTAACCAGTACTTCGTGAACATACTTTCGCTTGTAACTGACAAAAACCCTTCTTGAATGAATCAGGGGAAGGGAGGAGAGTGACCGTAGAAATTATTTCATGATCAATCTCCACGAAAGTATGGGACCGGGCCAGGATCGAACTTTCGACCCCTGGATCTGCAGTCAGACATGCATCTGTAGTCAGACATGTTACCAACTGCGCTAATTGGCCCAATATATATGGAAGTAGTGAGGCTTCAGACCAAAACCAAACAAACTAGACCTCAAGCCCCACTGCAGAGCAATGTAGACACATTTATAAATACAGTAAAACCTGTCTAAAGAGGCCACTCAAAAAAATACCAAAAATTGGCTTTCAAGACCGATAATCACTTAATGCATGTCAAAAGTATTGCAGAATACTTCAAAGGAGAGCATTCTGCAATACTTAAGACCTTCATTAAGCTACCTTTTGTCGTAAAGACCTTTGTTTTATCTTTTTTTTTTTTGAGTTGCCGTTGTAGACAGGTTTTACTGTATTGACTTTATGCTTGTGTGATAAGAATCATTTTCGAGCCACTAATGCACTTAATGCATGTCAAAAGTATTGCAGAATACTTCAAAGGAGAGCATTCTGCAATACTTAAGACCTTCATTAAGCTACCTTTTGTCGTAAAGACCTTTGTTTTATCTTTTTTTTTTTTTTGAGTTGCCGTTGTAGACAGGTTTTACTGTATTGACTTTATGCTTGTGTGATAAGAATCATTTTCGAGCCACTAACAATGGACAGTCAACATAAGCAGGGTTCCCACCGAAATTCAAAATCACAATTCCATGATTTTTCCATGATCTTCCATGCTCAAGGATGTATTTTCCCTGACTATTTAATGCACTGCCTCCAACCTCCCCTTTAAGTGGCATCTGCATCATGCAGAGCATAAATGCGGAATGCAGTAATAGTAATATATTTAAATAAGCATGCTTGTAGACCATGCATGCATTTTGAAATAATTAAAACTTGAAACCACCAGTAGCCAGAAAACTAGCTGTCAGACACACAAGTTTTGTGTGTCTGACAGCTAGTTTTCCGGCTACTGGTGGTTTCATCAAATTGTTTAAAATCAAATTCTATGATTTTTCCATATATGGAACTTATTTTTGTAATTTTCCAGGTTTTCCATGATTTCCAGAGCTCGTGGGAACCCTGCATAAGACCTATGGTCATCATGGATGCTGATATCCTGAAGAAGGCCCAGGGCCAAAAATTTGAGATGAAAAAGTTCATGTGTAGTTTAATGACTTTATAGTTATTATTCCCTTTGGAATTATTATTTGGAATCATTTTTATATAGTTTGACTCATATACTGGAGTGTGGACATTTTTTTTCCCTGAAAGTGATGACTTTTTAATCAATGCGAACAGTTTTGAACTCAGATCAGGCCCGCCAAAATGTTGGTCTTGATCTACATCCAAACTGCTTGACACTCTGATGGTATTCCTGAAATAGTTTTTGAAAAAGTTAATGTGTAGTTTAAAAAATCATCAGAAGCTAGGTAATTTTTCATGATTTTGTTGTTGTCTGCTGACTTTTTTTTTTAAATTAACTTTTTCAAAAAAATCTTTCAGAAACATTATCAGAGTGTCAAACAGCTTGGACCCCGACATTCTGTTGGTCCTGATCTGGGTCCAAAGTGTTTGCAAAGACTACCAAGAGACCACAAAAGTTGCCAGTTTTCAAAAGTGTGACTTTACCCATATACACTTAAGCTATACATTCTTCCCATGCAATTTCAATTTGATTCTTTACATAGAGAGAACACACTAATTATAAACAATACATATTTCAGCATAATACAAATAACATATAACCTACACTGACAATGATTAAAAAACTTGTACGCAGTGGAATGGAAAGACAAACAAACAAACACATATACAAACAAATGAAAACAATGTATTTCATATGCCAGGAGTATAAAAATGCAATTTTACAAGCAATTAAACGTAACTCATACAAAATGTTGCTATATGCCACTTATTACTCTACTTATAGATATTAACAGAGGTTGATGTTATAGAGCCGCGACATGAGATTTCCAACAATGTGGTATGTGCCACCAGCAAAGCCTCAGATCAGCCTGCGCATATGCGCAGTCTGATCAGAGCCTTTGCTAGTCGCTTGAATATTCTGTGAGTGTTAGACTACTGAAAAAACATCATTTGGAGGTTCTAAGCTTAAAAGGAGACTGCACAGGTTCATCCGAGTCTACACTTCTCAAAATGCCACATTGTTGAAAATCAAGTGTCAAGGCTCATATGACCATAGCTGTTCTAGCATCCCTGTTACATTTCTACATCAATATTTATTAAAGACACAGTTAACCTCTAGCCAGCCAGTCATGACTTTCCTCTCATCTGCATATGTTCTTAGATAGTCTATATTGCAAACAATATTGCAAACAATATAGACCCAGATCAGACTGCTCCCATGGGAGCAGTCTGATCAGGGTTCATATTGTTTGCTTCCATGAAAAAAATCTAGTCTTAAGTGCACTGGTTACAGGTATAATGTAGCAGATGAAATTTTCAGGAGAAAAAATAATGACAGGATAAGGGTTAAACCCAAAGCTCTAATCACATCACCAGCAGACAACACATTTTGTGACATCCTTTCTTCATTTTCGGCGGGGGGGGGGGGGGGGGGGGGGGGGGGGGGGGGGGGGGGGGGGGGGCTTGGAATTGCATGCCCAGTAAACATATAAAAGCAAGCCACTATCTACTTACCAGTGAAATGCCACTCAAATGGCCTATTGGTTTGGTTTGATGCTTTACATCCCAGTCAACAGCTATGGTCATTTCGGGATGGTCAGTTCACCTAACCACCCTTTTTTCCTGGGCAAGCTTGACTAACCTGTTAACTAGTACTTCTTGCACATACTTTCGCTTGTAACTGACAACAGTCACACTTGAATCAGCAGAAGGGAGGAGAATGGCAGTAGAAATTATTTCATGATCAATCTCCATGAAAGTATGGGACCGGGCCGGTATGAAACTCGTGACCCCTGCATCAGCAGTTAGACATGTTACCGACTGTGCTACACGACCTGGTAAATGGCATATTGCTGGTTGGTCGAAAGTGGCCCCAGACTTATGCTTACTAAGTGTGAATCAAATTACAGTGCAGTTCCTTTATAATACACTTCATTATAGCATGAATTTAGATAAAACACAGTCATGTTGTGGCTCCCAATCTTTTTTACCATGGAATTTTACAAAGGAATTATAGGAAAATGACCATAGCATGGTCATTTTTCTATAATTCCTTTGTAAAATTGTCCCTTTATAACATGATTCACTTATAACACAGTCGATTCCTATGGCTCCAAAACATAGTGTTATAAAGGCACTGCACTATATATAAAAATTAAGCCTCATTTGGTTGCCTGAAGAAGGAACAAACTTGAGGTCAAGCATTAGAGGGGTATTTTGGCTCCTCTTTAACCCTTAATACATTAATGGATTCTTCCTTTTGGTTTGATACAATAAACTTGGGATGGTCCTTTGCTGAAGATTGATTTTTGTCATAGCAAACAGTGTAGACCCTGATGAAATGCGGCATTGTGTGGCATTTCATCTGGGCCTTCACTGTTTGCCAATGAAAGCATTAAGGAGTCACTAGTATAGAAAATGTGAAAGACATAAATAATAGTTGCTCTTCATTCCTATCTTCTGATTAGTTTATTAGAAGGATAGCCTAAGTGTAAAATTCTGGTATTCATTTGACTTTTAATATTGCTATGGTGACAGAAAGTGGTCTTCTAAATAGGCTAAAAAAAGAAATGGTAATTTTGGGCCAAATTTGAGCTTTTTGACTGACAGAGACATTAACATAGAGCACAAGCAAATACTATAAAGATATTTAAATTGATAAGTATTTCCAAATCACAAAATATGTAACGATGATGTTTGCTATCAAGGTACCTTCTGATGTCTCAAATAAGTCCAAAATGACCAATTACCAATCTTAATAAAAGCCTATTTTAGCTACAATTTTCTGTCAACATAGAAATCGTAAAAGCCAAATAAATACCAGACTTTCACACATAAATTATTGTTCAAAAAGAATAAGTGAAAGCATTTTTTTGCTTAACGAGGGGCCAAAATAATTTTCTAATACACACATCTCTTTGAAAACATGTGTCTGCTGCAAATTTAAGGCGAAACTTTAAGGATGTAAACAAAAAAAAAGGTTATTTTGAAAATACTATGGTAGAGGTTCTAAAATTTCGAACACTAGCTGCCTGCCAAAAAGGCCTGGACAAACTGTGTAGATCCAGAACAGACTGCTTCTCAAGAAGCAGTCTGATCAGGGTCTTCCCTGTTTGCCATTCTGCCAAGCATTTTATGAATTCCAGTCCTGATAACCAACATTTTATTTGAAAACAGAGAGAGAAAAATGTTCGAAACTTTAGAACATTTACCTTAATTAACACAAATTTGACAAAAATATCACCATATTGCACTAGTCATCAAGGAATTCAAACAGCTTAGCTTAGGTGTCTTACAACACACAAACTGTGAAGACACAGATAAAATGCCTAGAAGTGTAAACCCAGATGAAATGCTCAAATGTTGACCAAGAGTAAATGTCACAGAAAAACTCAAGTCCACAGAGAAAGACTAGAAATCCATATGACATGTGTTTGATATGGAACCTAGTAGTCACTACCTAGAACCAGTAAGTCCTAAAGATGTTTCACTGATAGGTGTATAATAGAAATGAGCCGTGACATGTGATTTCCAACAATGTGGCATTTTGACAAGTGTAGACTCAGACGAGCCTGCGCAGCTTCCTTTTAAGCACAGAAGCTCCAAATGGTGTTCAGTCAGTAGCCTAAGAGTAATAGAATATTCAAGCGACTAGCAAAGGCTCTGATCAGACTGCGCGTATGCGCAGGCTGATCTGAGGCTTTGCTGGTCGCACATACCACATTGTTGGAAATCTCATGTCTTGGCTCAAGTATCATTCACAGGTTTGAGGGGTGGATAAAAAATCTGCATGGAAAATCACCCTGGATTGTCCAACTTTGACAAAAAGTGATCCGGAGGAATAGATTTTTCAACATGCCCCTCACATACATGTTGAATTCATTTTATTGCATACAATTAAATAGTTCAGCATTTTGAGGATGACTCGAAAACCTGAACTAGTATTGCTTTCAGAGAAAAGTGACCAACACCACACCTTTAGACTTGGTTAACATTATTCAGGAATTATCCTAACAGTTTTCACCCATGCAGCTTTTTCGTTTGTCAGAATAGCCTAGGCCTTAGGTATGAAATCAGTTCTTATCAACAGCCACACAGTAACTATGCTTTGCCAACTTACACGGAGCTGCTGCATGCAAAATCCAACGAAATCACCTATGGTTCCAGTGAAAACTCAGATCAGCCTCAGCATCTGCCTTGTCTGATCAGTCATCATTTTTTGGTTTTGTAAGGTTGCTGTTCATATCTCAACCAGGTTGATAGAATTCTGCTTAGCGGCAACCCTTAAAGTGCCACCTATAATTTGCAGCAGACGACAATTTCAAATTTTGCCGCCTTTTTCGAAATTAACAAATAAGGTATGATATTTCATGAGAATTGTCTGCTGGCAGACAATTCTCATAAAATATCATACCTTATTTTTTTTCGAAAATTAAGAAAGATGTTGCCAAATTTGTCGTCTGCTGCAGTTGTGATTGGCCCTTTAAGGATTAAAGATTTAGGTAGTATGAGATCAAATCATGTAATACGGGCCTTGTCACGCAAAAACCTGATTTTGTTGCATGTAAACAACAAAGGCGCAGACCAGTCGAACACGCAGTTTGAACAACACCTTTATTTTTCCCTTATTGAACAGTTTAACATCTCAACTTGCTTGAGGTTGCTTCATGCAAAACTTCAATATTCTTACTAATCTCTGTAGCTGAGCATATTGGTTTGAGTCCTACTCTGTCGGAAACATCAAAGGCAGGTTTTCTTCTGATGAGGCCCATTATGGCAAGGAGCTTTAGTTTAATACTGCCCACCAATACTGTAAATTCGGAAATTTTTGCGAGGACTTTATTTTCGAGAAACTTCGCATAAGCGAAGTTTCGAGAAAATAAAATCCTCACCAAATTGCAAGATCCCTCTGTTGTTTATTGATAAAGCTAAATCATGCCCTAGTCCCGAATTTTTAACATCCCAAATATGTCTTATAACTTTATCCGCGAAAATAAATTTCTAACGAAAATTTCCGACTTTACAGTATCAGTGTGATTTATTGACAAAAACCATTTCTTTATCACCGGAGAGTTTTCTAGGTATCTTAGTAGGCAACAATAAACATATTATCAGTAGGAATAGTCCTGAGATATAAATAGAAATCACAGTAGTTTCACATGGGAGATAGCACCGCTTTATCACATAGTCCTGGGAACTGATTTCTGCCTGAAACATAAAGAGATGGCATCTTGGGTAAAAGATGTTTCAGAACCACGCCCAGAATGCTACTCAAAAGTCACCTGATAGTGTATACCCAGTAAATGACCAATGCAACGACGACTTAGCATGTGACCAAGTCCCACAAAACAAAATCACATATTTTCGATCACCCAAAATTAATCCAAGTTTTACCTAACAGTTAGTGGATTTAACTCTTTGCATGCTGGGTAATTTCATATGTGTTATGTTGTCTGCTGATTTTTTTCAACACCATCTTTTTTTGAAAAATCCTTTCAGGAATACCATCAGAGTGTCAAACAATTTGGATCCAGATGAGGCCTGACATTTTGTCAGGCCTCATCTGGATTCAAACTGTTTGAAAAGATTATCAGCAGACGACACTAGTAAACAAAGAGTTAAAGTAGGGGTGGTTTTCTGGAAGGTGGGTTTTTGCATGCTTTTTTGTTGTCTGTAGATTTTATTCTTAAATTATCTTTCTCAAAAAATCTTTCAGCAATATCATCGGAATGTCAAACAACTTAGATCAAGTCTACAGAATCTAATTCATAAGAGTTAGACTCAGAATTCACAGAAATTAGGGCACTAGGTTTTTATTTTTTCTAAAGCAAAAGCTTGCTTTTAAAAAGCTTTTGTGTTTGTTTCATAGAAAGAACATTTGATATACCGATTGTTTTTGTTTGTTTGGTTTGTGGTTTAACAACATTAACATCCCAGTCAACAGCTATGGTCATGTTGAGACTCTCAGTTAATCTAACCAAACTTCCTGGGCAAGCCCAGACTAAGCTGTTAACTAGTACTCCGTGCACATACTTTCGCTTGTTACTGACAACAGCCCTTCTTGGATCAGCGGAAGGAGAAGAATTACCATAGAAAATATTTCATGATCAATCTTCATGAAAGTATGGGGCAGGGCTGGGATCGAACTCATGACCCCTGGATCAGCAATTGGACCGGCTACAGAAGAACCCAGTGTAAATACCAATTGTTTTACTAAACAATAGATCGACTTGACTGTTTTTTTCGCCAACATTCTATGCTCATGTTTTCATAGCCCATGAAACGTACCATGTGTTTTCCTGTCAAAATTTGCTTTGTGAAAATGCTCAAAGGTCACCTGCCTATATAGCCTACTGCACAGGCACTTACCAGCAGAAATGTAGGGTTTGGTTTATTTCTCCAGCTGTAAGATGCAACTGTCCATTCTGGTACCCCATTATCATGTACTCGGTAGCAGCCATGATGTGTGTGAGCGGAAACCACTAGCCTGGGATCCAACATCTCAAATAACTACAACAGTCGAGACATCAAATGTTTTAAACTGTTCTGAAAATTGTAAAGCTCTAAGCAAACAGTTACATAGAGAAGCATAGGTCCAGATAAGATAGTTTGTGCACCTAAAATTGCATTTATTCCCTTACCCATCAGTTCAAATATGTGTTTTGGGTGCTCAAAAGAACCGTCTCATTGAGACGGTTCTTTTGAGTACCCACAACATATGTTTGGTTTAGAAATAAGAAAAACAATTTTCCAGTACGCACTCTTATCTGGAGGCCTGGAGAAGACTTTAACTCTTTGCATGCTGGGTAGGGCTGGCTAATCAAAGTCACAATGCTAATCGATAATCGGTCCTTGCATTTCGATATATAACCGATTAGTAATCGCTCAAACTTTACAGAGGGTCTCGGAACGTTTTGACAACTCTTGCATGGTCAATGACATTGATTTCCCCATCATTTCGCTAAACAACACTAAGTAGCATGTGTTATATATTCAAAAGATAATAGGTTTTAAATAAAAAATGGCACCTTTGCTCAAAACAAGTCGTCATCCACTCTTTTGGAAGAAAATTGACTTGCTAATTGACAAAGTCGGTAATTAAACTCGCAGTCGGCCATTGTTGTTGTTAATTTCACATTGCTTGACGTCATACAAAAGGAAGTCAAGTATGCATGACACGAACACCTTTGAGTAGAATATGACCAGCTGTAAACATCGGTAAAATTGAAAGTGCCTAAACTTGAATTTAACCGCAGAGAAAACAACTTTTATGCTAGATTATTCATCTGATGAATATTTCATGACTTCGTACTACTTTAAAACAGAGAAGCGCAAGTATAACGTTTTCTAACAATCAGTTGTTGAGTTAGGCTGCAGAGTACAACATTTTACTACTTCGTTACAGCAATTTATACACATCTACTGTTTACGACAATGCACTCCAGGGCACTTCCGGTCTAAACAAAAAGTAACAGGAGGCAATTACGCTTGCATTTAAATTGAATAAATAGACAGAATATCCATTAAAAGTAACCGATTTTTGAATAATCATATCGATTATCGTTTTTCTTTTGTATATCTACCAATTAACTAATATTTCAATTAATAGTGCCAGCCCTAATGCTGGGTAATTTTTCATGAAATTGTTCTCATCTGCGGACTTCACAAAATCAGCTTTATAAAAATATTCTTTCAGGAACACTATCAGAGTCAAACAGTTTGGATCCAAATCAGGGCTGACACTCTGCCGGGCCTTGTCTGGGTCCAAACTGTTTGTTAAGGATATCACTTTGGCCTTGTGCTGGGTCCAAACTGTTGGCAAAGGCTCACATTGGAGCTAGTCTGGGTCCAAACTGTTTGATAAGGCTATCATGTCTGGCCTGGTCTAGGTATAAACTGTTTGCAAAGGATATCATGTTGGGTCTGGTCTGGGTCCAAACTGTTTGCAAAGGTTATCAGCTGATGACAAAAGTCGCAACTAGCAAGGACAGAGTTAAATCCTATACAGTCAGTAGTTCACAGTCCCATAATGTATTGTGCATATGCTTTTTTTTTAAATCCTGAACTTGAGAGATTCATAATTTATAATGTTCAGAATGCCTACAAAAATTAATCTTTTCAAGTTAAATGGTAAAATTCCTTGAGATTAACTGAAATAAATCAAAGTGAAGTTACTATAACCTGCCAAATTCAAGATTCTGAATTCAAAAATCCTGAAAAACTTCTCCCAGGTGAATAGTATTTTCATTTAAGCTTTCCAGCTTACTGGTTCAATATAAGAGTGAATCACAAGTTGAATTTATTTAACATTAAATAAGTGCCTCACCAAATGAGCCATGACATGATAAAACCAACAAATTGAGTGTGTGCTGAGCAAAGACTCAGCTCAGCCTGAGCATCTGCCAAGTCTGATCAGAGCCTTCACTTGTGTTCACTGGGCAACTCAGGATCCAGACTTTCTTCAAGTGGAGATTAAAGAGTCGGATCGAACAGGCAGTGCCTAGTCTGATCTGAGAAGTGGTGCTTAGGCTGATCTGAGTCTTTTCAAGATGTGCTTTCACATTTTTGGTTTTGCAATACGTGGTGTGTGTAGATCATGAATTGGAATTAATTTGCGATAATATTTGTCCCTCAAATAGCTGCAATGTAAAGCTCTTGAAATTATATGGATTTAACTCTTTGCCTACTGGGTAATTTTGCATGCTTTTTTTTTTGTTGTCCGCTGATCTTTCTGAAAGTAAACTTTTTGAAAAATTCTTTCTGGAATACCTTCAGAGTGTCAAACAGTTTGGATCCAGATCAGGCCTGACATTTTATTGGGCCTGATCTGGGTCCAAACTGTTTGCAAAGTTTATCAGCAGATGACACTAGTAGGCAAAAATCTGGGTCCAAACTGTTTGCAAAGGTTATCAGCAGACGACACTTGTGGGCAAAGATCTGTATTCAAACTGTCTGCAAAGGTGATGACACTAGTAAGCAAAGAGTTAATAGTAGACAAACCTCTTTGGTGCTTTCTTTTGACAAACAGTCCCATTTCTCTCTGAAAGGAACATCAATCTCATTAGGGGGAGCTTTATCAGGTGTCGTACAATTGCTGTCAGAGGGTCTGTACATGGGAAAATGCTGCACAGAAAACAAATGACAAAATCAGGGCCATGCTTTTTTGAAATAATTCAAGAAACAAAAGAAAATAGTTTTCAATACAGCACTACATCTTAAGATCACAATGTTTGTTTGTTTGTTTTGTTGCTTTACGTCCAAAGTCAACAGCTATGGTCATGGCGGGACGGTCAGTTCACCTAACCACACTTTTTCCTGGGCAGGCTTGAACAAGCGGTTAACCAGTAATTCGTGCACATACTTTCGCTTGTAACTGACAACAACCCTTCTTGAATAAATCAGCGGAAGGGAGGAGAATGACCGTAGAAATTATTTCATGATCAATCTCCACGAAAGTATGGGACCGGGCCGGGATCAAACTCGCGACACCTGGATCTGCAGTCCAGGGGTCGTGAGTTCGATCCCGGCCCGGTCCCATACTTTCGTGGAGATTGATCGTGAAATAATTTTTTAGGTCATTCTCCTCCCTTCCGCTGATTTATTCAAGAAGGTTTGTTGTCAGTTACAAGCGAAAGTATGTGCACGAATTACAATGCTTGTCAAATATAGTAAGTCATAATTTTTCTTAAGCTAATGCTTGCTTTTAAACAAGAGTGCCCTTGGTCCCTGAGTCGCTCACCTGAGAATATTTATAAGGGTATAGGAAAACATAGCTCCTTCCAAATTCCAGCTATGAATTTTGATAGATCAGCAGTTTCATTAACCCTTAAAGCGCCACATATAATTTGCAGCAGATGACAATTTCAAATTTTGCCGCCTTTTCGAAAATAACAAATAAGGTATGATATTTCATGAGAATCGTCTGCTGGCAGACGATTCTCACCAGCAGACGATTCTCATTGAATATCATCCCTTATTTTTTTCGAAAATTAAGAAAGATGTTGCAAAATTTCTCATCTGCTACAGTCGTGATTGGCGCTTTAAGGGTTAAGACTTTACATGGAAAAGTTTCCAATGATTAACAGGATAACTAGAAACAACTTTTCATTATTTCTTTATATTCCCATGGTGGGGACAATCAGCAGTGGTTTTTCAGGAGATGTTGTTGGAAGGAAACTGTTGACAGACATCGGATGGACAGACTGAAGACGGACAACCAGGTGAGCTAAAAGCAAATGCTTTTTTCATAGTGCGGAAATTCACATCTCATCAATCATATTACTTAAAACATTGGTTTTAAAATTTGTGATTCAAGAAAATAGATTAGTGGGAACTGTTTCAAATTTTATATCTCTTGTTGCACTTGTTTTCTAAAAAGCTAGTGTTCTAGGTAGCATACATTGCATATACTACCAATCCAGATTAGAATGCTCCCAAGTGGACCCAGATCAGACATCTCCCTTGGAAGCAGTCTGATCAGGTTTCATACTGTTTGCTTCCATGAAGTGTACTTGAATATATGAAGCTGTCATAAAAGCAGACAACATTTTCAGGGCAAAAAATAGTAGTGAAATAAAGGTTAAATTGTATCTAGAGTTACCTTTTCAAGATATGCACTGACTATATATTGATAACCATATTGATTTTTCTATAAAACTAGTAGAGCTTTATTTTTCTATATCTTTTCCAAATTTACCCCAAATATATACTGGTACATCAATCTTCTGTAATTCAGTTATAAGGTAGATCTGATAACAATATTGGTAAAGCTAAAAAACTGGGGTTTCTTCTTGCAATCTTAAGTATTTTAACCCTTTGAGGACTGGAGACCCCTAAACGTGTAATTTGGCAAACAATGCAGACCCAGATGATAATGTGGCATTTCATCAGGGTTTACACTGTTTGCTAAGACAAATTAATCTTCAGAGAAAGAAATACAATATTTTTTGGGGGAAATTATAACCTGTGATCCCTCAAAACATACAATTTACCATCCTGACTTTGTTGTATGTAGCTTTATAGAAAATTCCATTGGACCTAAAGAGGGTTAACTATGTTTGTTTGTTTGATTGGATTCTTTACGTCCCAGTCAACAATTTTTCAGTTATGTCGGGACGGGTCTTCCTGTGTTGACCCGTACTAAGCAAGGATAAATGTGGGTTGCTCAAGGACACAACTCATTGATGTTGGTGAGGCTCGAGCCCACAACCCCTCAATCTCAAGACAAGCACTCTACCACTGAGCCATTGCGCTCCCTTAGAGTGTTAACTACAAGACTGCATGAGGGGCTTAGGGTTTTAGTTCTTAAACAGAGAAAAACTTACTTGTAGAATAATAGGTTTAGTATATACAAAAGGCTCTAATGTATCACATACATTGGCAATTAATTTCTTCTCACCTAATCCCTACAAAGAAAATTAACATAGATATAGATACATTTTCAGCAAACAATTGTGAATATTTTTTTACCCATCAGTTATATCATGTGTTTTAGGTGCTCATATGAGCCTATTCATTGAGATGGTTCTTTAGATTACCCAGTCACAACATGTTTGGGTTGAAAAATAAGAAAATATAATTTTCAACTACATCGGGAGGCATAAATGAACCATGTTTTTATGGGAATTTCTCTGTGCTCGTATGCCTGTTCATATATTTCCTTAAATTTCATCTACTTTATTCAAAATTTCACAAACAATTATAAAATTGGCATTCAAAACAAAAACAGTCAAATAAAAGCAAATTTTAAACAATATATTAAAATATTATTTGTTTGGTTACGGTTTTACCTCCCAGTCAACAGCTATCGTACAGTTGAGACAGTCAGTTCACTTAACCACACATTTTTTCTGGGCAAAGTTGACTAAGCAATAACCCAGTACTTCGTGCACATACTTTTGCTTGTAACTGACAACAACCCTTCTTGAATCAGCAGAAGAAGAATGACTGTAGAAATTATTTCATGATCAATCTCCACGAAAGTATGGGACCATGCCAGGAATCGAACTCGCAACCTCTGGATCTGCAGTCAGACACATATCTGCAGTCAGACACGTTACTGACTGTGCTTCGTGGCCCGGCATATATGTTTTGGTTAAGAAATAAGAAAATAAATTAATAATTGTGTACTCTTATCTGGAGGACCAGTTATTTAGGAAGGCCTATCGTGGCTTCCAATGTTTTGTCGGTTTCGGTGTTTTGTCACATGGCTGGTGCGATTTACGGCTTCTGGAAGCGGTAGACTGTTTTCAAAAAGATACAAAATCACGTGACAGAAGCTGTTCGGAAGATAGAGGATCAAAAACAAATCGAACACACTAAGTAGACCGTTTAAACGTTTTGTTACAACATTTAGAACGTCACTTTATCTACGCAGTTTCGTATTTCGAGTTTTGCTTTTTTTTTGGCAAAATTATAGCATATTCAATGTAATTATCTTTCTTTAGATTATTGCGCATTTAATTTGTTGTCATTTACAATAATTTAGTTGGAAATCGCAAAACCATTTATACGTAATTTTAATGCCAAGATTTTCTAGCTCGCATTGCAAGTGTGCGATCACGTGACCACTTCTATCTTCCAGCTTCTGCTCAAAATTCGGAAGATTCAGAAGAGCTTCTAAAAGCAGAAGAGTCCCGTTCGATTTGTCGGAAGCAGAAGAAAAAAGTTTCTTCTATTTCAGAAGACGAAAATCAAACAGAATTTACGATCTTCTACTTCTAGAACACATCTTCTGGCTTAAATCGCACCCGCCAATTGACATTTCCAAAGACTTACTTTGGCACATTTTAACTTCCACTTTATATCTCTAAGTTTAGACATGGCTTCACTGCAAATGTTACATCCATCTCCTTCCATGGCCATGCTGTTTATCATCACAAACACTATACCCTCTACATGTAGCAGCTTCACTGAAGGGGCATCAAATGCCTTCACAAAACGTTCATGCTTTCTATCTGTCATCCTGAAAATATAAGCCATCACATAAGAATAGATTGGGTGCTTATCACTGTGGTGAGCAGTCAAGGCTCTGACAAGACTGCGCTGATCTGCAGTCTTGTCAGAGCCTTCACTGTTCACATTTACAAAGATGGAAGAAGTAGATGAAAGCCCTTAGGGACAAAGATTTCCTATTTTCAATTTGGCCATATATTTCCAGGGTTCATACAGGCAGGTTTGAGTAAAATTCAAGTACTTTTCAAGGACTTCTAAAGACTATCCTACAGTTTTTCAAGGACTAATGTTTAAGAAAAATACAGATTTAATTGTTAAAATTCTACTTCAGAAATGCTAGACTGAGATAATGGAGAAATTGGTACTAGAGAAATATAGCAAGAAGTGAGCAAAGCTCATATACCCCCCGGCGGTAGCCATCAGAGGTTGTAACACTTTCAGAGAAAAGACAAAATTGTCAAAGATTTCATAATCCTAAATCAAGTAGTTTCTGAGAAAAATTTTATGAAAATGTCCATATGTGTTAGATAAGAGTGACAGAAGGAAAAATTGAAAATTTGAAAAAAGAAGGCAAAATGAGGATTAGCACCTTAATTTTCATTTACACAATACACTTTTCCTACCTGAAAGTGTACACAACATTTCATAATCCTAAAACAAGTAGTTGCTGAGAAAACTCTGACAAAAAATGTCCATATGTGTTATATAGGAGTGACAGAAGGAAAAATTGAAAAAGAAGGCAAAATGAGCTTTAGCATCTTTATTTTCATTTACACAATACACTAAGCCTACATGAAGGTGTACACTAAATTTGAAAACACTGGCTCTAATAGGAGCTGAGAAATCTGTGACAGAAATTTTCATTGGAGAGAAAGAAAAATGAATAAATAAAGGGACTGATAAGCAATATGTGGCTGTTCTTTTGTTACACAATACAACTTATCACTATCAAGCTTTGTACCAAGTTTCAGAATCCTAACTCAAGTAGTTGCTGAGAAATGTTTGGCAGAAAAAAAATGTCTATATGTATCATATAAGAGCGAAAGAAGGAAAAAATGAAAAATTAAAAAAAGAAGGCAAAATGAGGATTAGCATCTTAATTTCCATTTACACAGTACACTTTGCCATCCTGAAGATGTACACAAAATTTGAAAATACTGGCTCCAATGGGAGCTGAGAAATCTGTGACAGAAATTTCCATTGGAGAGAAAGAAAAATAAAAAAATAAAGGGACTGATAAGCAATATGTGGCTGTTCTTTTATTACACAATACAACTCATCACTATCAAGCTTTGTACCAAATTTCAAAATCCTAACCCAAGTAGTTGCTGAGAAATCTTTGACAGAAAAAAAGAAAGATTTACATAGGAGAGAGAAAGAAGAAAAATGAACAAATAAAGGGACTGATAAGCAATATATGGCTGTTTTTTTTTGTTACACAATACAACTCATCATTATCAAGCTTTGTACCAAATTTCAGAGCCCTAAGTGAGGTAGTTGCTGAGAAATCTTTGACAGAAAAAAAGAAAGATTTACATAGGAGAGAGAAAGAAGAAAAATGAACAAATATAGGGACTTATAAGCAATATGTGGCTGTTTTTTTGTTACACAATACAACTCATCACTATCAAGCTTTGTACCAAATTTCAGAATCCTAAGTAAAGTAGTTGCTTAGAAATCTTTGACAGAAAAAAAAGTTTACAGACAGACAAACCAACAGACAGACAAACAAACATAATTACAGAAAAGGCAAAAACTGTATACCTCCTATATACTTCGTACCGGGGGTATAATTTGTATAAAATCGTTGTGCCTTTATATGGTGCAGCATATGCTGCACCGAATAAAGGTACAATGAAAAAAGTCAATAAGCAATGCTTATTAGATACCCCCCGCACAGTAAGGGTCAGTGAAAAAACTTGGCAAGTGATAGTTCAAACCAGCAGACCCTAGTTTTGAAAAAAAAATATTTCAGTAGAATCTGTGAAAACAAGATTTAAGTAGAATCTGTGCAAATGATCTTAAAGCTTGCAATCTGGAACATTTGTTACGATCAAATACACAAAATTATTCACACCTGAAAGCTCTATATGTCAAAGCTTATACCGAAAAAATAGTCTAAGTTCTCATAGATGTCATTTTATCAAAAATTATTTTTTCCAAACCAAACTCCTTCATGCATATGTTCAATGTGTCTATATTGTAAAGGCAACATATCAAACTGCTCGATCAAAAACTGTGGTAGGAGTTGATCGGCCGATGAAGGCACCATCAATGCATATACAAAAGCCTTGTTAGGGGAAAATTGTCTAAGTTCTAACAGCTGTCATCTTGTCAGAAATTATCATTTCCAAGTCAAACTCCTTCATGCATATGTTCAATATGTCTACATTGTAGTGGCAAAGCATCAAATTGCTCCATCAAAAGCTGTGGTAGGAGTTGATCGGCCCATAAAGGCATATACAAAAGCCATATAAGTGAAAAATTGTCTAAGTTCTCACAGCTGTCATTTTGTCAAAAATTATTTTTTCTGAACCAAACTCCTTCATGCATATGTTAAATGTGTCTATATTGAATGGGCAAAGTATCAAATTGCTCCATCAAAAGCTGTGGTAGAAGTTGATCGGCTCATGAAGACACCATCTTTGCATATACAAACGCCTTGTTAGGGGAAAATTGTCTAAGTTCTCACAGCTGTCATTTTGTCAAAAATTATTTTTTCTGAACAAAACTCCTTCACGCATATGTTCAATGTGTTGACGTTGTATAGGCAAAGTATCAAATTGTTCCATTTAAACGTGTGGTAGGAGTTGATCGGCCATGAAGGCACCATCTACGCATATACAAAAGCCTTATTAGGTAAAAATTGTCTAAGTTCTCACAGCTGTCATTTTGCCAAAAATTATTTTTTCTGAACCAAACTCCTTCATGCATATGTTCAATGTGTTAACATTGTATAGGCAAAGCATCAAATTGTTCCATCAAAAGCTGTGGTAGGAGTTGATCGGCCCGTGTATGGCCCATAATAGCATAAGCATAAAACCCTATACAAAAAGCCATTTAGAACTACAAAGGGAAATAACTCTAATAGAATTGGCCCCTAGCCCTTAAATTTTTGTTTAAGGTATTTGTCTTGCATATATGAACATGTTTGCAAGGTTTGATGAAAATCCAGCCATGACTCTTCAAGATCTTAAGGAAACAAAGCGTTACGGACAGACGGACGGACAACGTGAAAACAGTATACCCACCACAAACAAAGTTTGCGGGGGGTATAACAATTTTATACTGATTTAGGACTCTATCAACTGTGCTAAGTCCTACAGAAAATAGTAGAATTCAAGGACTTTTCAAGGCTTTTCCAGTACTTTTCAACGCAGATTTAATTTCCAAGAACTTTTCAAGAAATTCCTCTAAATTCAAGTACTTTTCAAGCCTGTGCCAACCCTGTAAACAGATCTATTTAAGCCACGCCAACACACGCTGTTTGGGCAGACCAATGTCAACGCCATCCAATAACATTGTTTGTTTACTGATTTTTGTCTGACGTTGAGCATGTATTGTCATGACATTAAACGCGGGAATTCGAGGTTTTGATTGTTCCCAACCCTCCGTTATGTCTAGTATAATTTTAAATATCCAGAAAACCAGCCACGTTATATGAAAAATGAAAACTGATACTTAACAGACAATAAAAAATACAAATATAAGTATTAAATTCGATTTTTGTCTGTTCATGAGATCATGAACACTTCAGGTCTCTTGCAAAGTTACTTTGCATGAGGCCCGAAGTGTTCATGATCTCATGAACAGGCAAAAAATCAAATTTATTTCTTAAGTGTTACAGAATCATAGATTTTGCTTGTGTTGATTCTTTACGTCCCAGTCAATAATTTTACAATAATGTCTGAATAATTTCATGTCTTCCTGGGTTGAACCAGTACTAAGCAGTGGATAAAGTGTCTTGCTCAAGGACACAGCACAGTGACTCAGGTTATTCTCCAACTACCAACCCTTCATTTCCCGATCTAACTCTCTACCAACTGAGCCACTGCGCTCCGCAGAAGCATAGATTTACCAAATTACAGCATTAGGAACAAGATGAATCCAGTATGGCCAGCACCCAGTATTTCAAAGTTAGGCTATAACAAGCAAAAACTTACATGTAATGAAATCCAATATCGTGGTTCCCCACAAGAATCTCCATCCTTGTTGAGTCTGGTGTGTGGAACATTTTCTTAAATCTGGTTGCATGGTAGTCAAACTCCTCCGATGAGCAGATCTTTCCCTCATCCATCAAATCTCCTATATTTGTAAGAAGAGAAAAAATGTAGTCCCTTAAAGCGCCAAGAAAAATGCATCTGAAAAATTACGTCTGCTGAAGTCGTCTGCTGCAAATAACTAACTAACATTACTGACAAATTTAAGTATAGAAGCAAACAGGGTGGACCCAGATCAGACTGCTCCTATAGGAGTATCTGGGTTCACACTGCTTGCCATAGAGGCTTCTTATACATTTCAGCAGACGAGAAAAGCAGACGACTTTTGTTGCGATTGGCGCATTAAGAGTTAACTATGCTATACTGAAATCAGATATATCCTTAGTGTATAAATCTGATATATCATATTAGGAAAACGGTGAAGAAGTCAGCTGATTAGGGTCAGCATGTCTGGAAAAATATAAACAATTTCAAGTTTAAATAAAAGCACAATTATCTGTAGAGAAACTGAAAATCAAACAGAGAGGTATTAAAATCTGCCGAATTCAGGATTTTGAGGCTGAAAGTCCTGATAACTTTCACCCATGCTAACTTTCTTTATGTATTTGAGCAGTGGAAGCTATTTTAAGGATAATTTTTGGAGGACAATAAAAACATCCTATAGCTGGTATATGAGACCAGGACTTTAGTTAAGAGTGCGTAAAGAAAATTTAATTTTCTTATTTCTCAACCAAAACGTACGTTGTGGGTACTCAAAAGAACCTTCTCAGTGAGACGGCTTTTGAGCACCAAAAACATATGTTAAAACTGATGGGTAAGAAAATATTTACAATTTTAAGCTGAAAATATTTTGTTTATCTAAACCTATGGATACTGGTTTACATACTTGAGAAACTCTCTTCTTAATACCCCTATTCCACACAGGCCACGAATCGCCCGAATTGCCACGAATTGATTTTTTATTGATTCGGGGGGATTCGTGAGGTTTCATTAAAAAAAATTCTCCAATCGTGATGGTGTACGAGTCAGTCCCGATTCAGATAGGATTTCGTCACGAATATTCGGGAGAATCGGCTCAATTCGGCTGAAATCGCACAAGAATTCATTACGAATAGCAAAATAACATTAGAGCATGCTGCACGAAAGTTAAGGAATCAATTACGAATCAGATAAGAATATGCCGAATGCAGCACGAATTGGGCACGAATTAACAGAAATCCGCGACGAATCGCCACGATTCGCGAGATTCTCTCTCACAATAGTTATAAAAAAGGCCCATCTATGCTTCGGGGGCATCAGTTCCAAAATGAATGTTCCTCGTAAAGCAGCAGTAGAATTGATCCTGCAACTTGAGTGTTGAAAACGGCTTCTTATATAGCTAGAAGAAAACAACTACGTTAAAGTCGAGAGGCCCCTCCCCAGACTCTTTGACTTGGAAAAATATGGCAGTTCGCCATTGGCAAAATCACCAGCCAGGAGCTACTGACTGATCCTGATTGTGCTCCAGAATCTGCCAAATCTGTTTCAACTTCTAGGACTGCTTACATGCGCGAGACGGGGTAATTAACCTTAGGGAAAATCCTTCTACTATCTCTTCCTTGGTTTTATTGTTCGGCTTAATCTCCCGATTCCCCACGAATGAGCTAAGAGTAGCTACGAATGTCATAAACAATGCAAAAACGCCCCCGAATCGATTACGATTCAGTTACGATATCCAAGAATGCCTTAGGAATTTGGTACGAATCACGCACGATTTTTCGAATCGGGGAATTCGTGGCCAAAGTTTTGAACAGTTCAAAACTTTTGAGCCGAATTCCGGATAGACCTACGAATTGCAAGAACTCACTACGGACTGTGCGAATCAGTTAAGACCTTCACGAACTGAGTACGATTCAGCCAAGAATCCAAATATTTGTCAATTCGTGTCAATTCGTGGGATTCGGGGCCTGTGTGGAATAGGGGTATAAAACAGAGCAAATAAGGAAACTCACCAAGCACAAACACTATCTCTGGATTATATAGTAACATACTCGCTTGAAATGCTCTTGTCATCTGCCATTCTCTGTAATGGAAAGCCACAACAAATTTGAATGGTAGCAATCAACAGATTTTCAAATCAAATTTATGATGTAACTGGTGTCAATTTTTCATACAAATAATCACACTTCCAGATACATTTCATAGGGAGCGCAGTGGCTCAGTGGAAGAGTGCTTGACTCGAGACCGAGAGGCCGCGGGCTCCAGCCTCACCGGCATCACTGTGTTGTGGTCCTTGAGCAACAAACATTTATCCTAGCTTAGTACTGGTTCAACCCAGGAAGACCTGTCACTGTTTAACTAAAAGATTGTTGATGGGACGTAAAGAATCAAAACAAACAAACAAAGATATATTTCATGGTTGTTTTGGGCAAACAATGTTGATTTTTTCTAAACCTTCAAACACTATTTGTCTTACAAATATTTCTCTGTGTATACTCTCATAACATTTTGGTACATCTTCGCAATCTTGCCAGAGCCTTACACACACACACCTGTGCATGCATGTTTAAAAGATGACTATATGAGCCGTGACATGAGATTTCCAACAATGTGGTATAGGCTACCAGCAAAGGCTCAGACCAGCCTGCGCATATGTGCAGTCTGATCAGAGCCTTTGATAGTCGCTTGAATATTCTATGAGTGTTAAGCAACTGACCAAAAATCATTTGGAGTTTCTAAGCTTATAAGGAGGCTGCACAGGCTTGTCTGAGTCTACACTTGTCAAACTGCCACATTGTTGGAAATCACATGTCACAGCTCATATGTAATCTCATCTCATGAGCCGGCCCGTATAGTATCGTCATCTTTTCTTTACTTTGGTGCATTGTGTCATAGCGTTCAGACATTGTAAAAGTACAATACTGCTTTGTATTAACTCTAAACTGCCACTTTTTTTCCGTGAAAATATTATCTGCTTTTTATGCCTGCTGCATATATTCAAGTGCACTTCAGACAAGATTTTTTCATGGAAGCAAACAATATGAATCCTGATCAGACTGCTCCCAAGGGAGGGAGCAGTCTGATCTGGGTCGATATTGTTTGCAATATAGCCACCTCAGAACATAAGCAGATGAGAGTGCAGACAACAAAAGTCTTGACTGTCAGGCCAGGGGATTACTTGTTCATTCTTATTTACCAGTTTGGTTCTGATATTTACAAAATAAGACTAGAAGAAGAAGGCTCAAGCTTAGGATAGACCTCATAGAAAAATGCTCCCTAATCTGGCTTATTCTTCCTATTTTCAACTGAAGAAAAAGCTTCAAGGTATATACAAGGGAATTCAAACTTTAAACCAAAACTTCTCCCCGTAAAGCTGGATAAACTTCTCCCAATCTGAGAGTCCTAGCTTGACTCCTGCAGTATCCATGTAACTGTTCCATGAATATTAAGATAAAAGTGCAATCTCAAACATGGCATATGTTTATCAATTCAAATAGGGTACACAGGTCTAGATAATCAACATTTTGAGCCTGAAATTGTGAATATGTTCTTATCCATCAGTTTTAACATTTGCTTGGGGTGCTCAAAAGAACCATCTGATCGAGACGCTTCTTTTGAACACCCACAACATACATTTTGGTAGAGTAGTAAGAAATATAATTTCTATTTACACACCCTTATCAAGAGGCCTGCAGGGCTCTCACACCCCTTTTTGGGAATGGGGCCGGGGCCCATGGAATTGGGAAAATTAGCGGCGTTTTGACTAAAATTGGGAAATTGGACATCGTCCTTATGTATGACGTTTACATTGCTAGATTGATTCCAATAATTAAACTTACCTTAGTGTACTATGAGAAAAGGGAGAGGAAGAAGCAAGTGTTTTTATATTCTATGAAATAAAGATAGAGAACCAAAAAAAAAAATTTTTTTTTGTCAAATTGGGAATTTTTTGTCTGGAATTGGGAAAAAACCATACTTTTTGGCATTGGGAATGGGGCCGAATTTCGGCCCCAAAATCGGGTGATCGAGAGCCCTGGCCTGTGGTATATTATTTTAACCCATTGAAAAACAGGTGCTTTGGCAAACAGTAAAGACCCAGATGTAATGCCGCATTATGTGACATTTTATCAGTGTCTGCACTGTTTGCTAAGACAAAATCTATCAACATTATTTCTTTAAAACTATAACCCGAGACCCATCAAAATATACAATGGACCATTCTGCTTTAACTGTATCATTTTTATGGAAAATTCCATTGAGCTTTGAAGGGTTACCTCCTAAGTTTGTCAAACCAGTGTCCACCACTTCCCAGAAGGTGTGTGTCGCCAAGAAACATAACTCTAAGTGGTTTACCATCTTCAACTGTCTCCCCTCTTTGGTGGCTCAGCAGAGGCCAGTGGCACCATAGCAGAACAATGTAGTAGTGAATAAACTCACAGTACAGCACCACCAGGAATATTATAACAATAGCACGCAGAAATCTCCGAGTTCTTATGTAGAATAAAAATCTGAAAGAGGAAAGGTTGGAAAGATTAATTGACCATATACAGTCACAGGTTTAGATAAACAAAACTTTTGAGCGTAAAATTGAAATATTTTCTTACCCATCAGTTTTAACAGATGTTTTGGGTGCTCAAAAGAACCGTCTCAATCAATGCAGAATGTTTCTAGACATTTTATAAACACATTTTATACATTGACCCTTAGACTTGCTTACCTATGATAGAAATTTTATTTAATAGATTGTGAAAAATTTCAAACAATTTCTATTTTTTGCTACTAATAGCAGCTCTACCTAATAGTTATTTATTTTGATAACCCTTGACTTACTGAATACTTTTTATGTACTACACATCTCCCAATTTTTTTATCCTGTTAGCCTGCAGCATTCCAGTTGTAAGCATGCATTGTCAAGAGTAGAAAACATTGTGGACCCTGATCAGATGACATCATCAGAAGCCAGCTGATCTGGAACTACAGTGTTTTATAAAAGGTTAAATCTGAGTAAATGAGGACAAAGATTAAAGGAGCAAAGTCAACTAAGATGACCTAATACTGATACTAATACTACAATAAAACCTGTCTTAAGCGGCCACTCAAAAATAGACAAAGCAAAGATCTTAATGACAAATGGTAGTTTAATGAACGGCGAAAGTATTGCAGAATGCTTCAATAGGAGCATTCTGCAATACTTTTGACCTGCATTAAGCGATAATCGGTCTTAAAAATTATTTTGGTCTTCTTTTTGAGTGGCCGCTTAAGACAGGTTTTACTGTAATAAAGATATATGGATGCACTACATGCTCAACAGAGGACGAAATTCCAGTGTTGGAACTGTGACAAAATCTATGCCAGGAAAGAAAATGTACTGCACCATGCATGAAATATACACAGAGACACGGAAGGAAAATTTATAATTACTACTCTCATAAACTCATACTACAAGCCACAGCTATTTGAACCCAAAACATGGGTTCCACCTATGGTCGCCAGACCAAGTAACATTTTAAGGATCAACGTTGCAACACCTACAATGTATGATTACACTCACAAGCACAGCTACAATAAGAGAAAATAGAACTACAGACACTCAAGCACCTAACAGGACAACTCTCACTACACAACAATTACTATCTAGATATACTCATCCAGCAATGATGAACTACTATTGGACCTAGAATAATCATCTTCATCAACTAGTCCATGGGGTCACCATGCACCCCCCTAAGGGCTCTCTGGGAGTGGGATAATATTGTTCATTGGACATCCCTGATAAAGAATCAAGATGTTAACACTCGATATCTTGGGTCCCACCCGCCATTTTGGATGGATTCAAGATGGCCGCCACGAAAAAAGACAAAATGCCTATTTAGTGTAATATCAGCCTCCTACCATCTGATATACTTACTTTCATGGGCGGACCATTCATATTTAAGATCCTCAACTCAATTTCGGATATAAAAAGCTAAATATAAGGTCATAACATGCTATATTTAATATGGCGGCCAATTTGAAATACAAATTTTGCATAGTTTCGTTAATCTTAATGAGTTTTTTACAATAAAAATTATAGTTACATGTTTAAGTCTTTATTGATTTTGGAGATACACTTACTGTCAGCATTACTTAACTCATGTAGTATTTTATTTATCCCAAAGTCCTCCAACACAGAAAGGGAAGTGATCATTAATAGTATATTTAATATCTTCAAGAAAACATAATTTATATGAACAGTACTCAGAATCCATGATTCTAAAACTATACCTTATTGACTGTCAGCCATATTGTTTCTGGCATAGAACAAACTGCACAATTGTTTTATTCTGTTCTATTCTATTCATGTGTACCATTTTTGTACTTCAGGAGCCTTATTTTCATGTTATTTACGTCCTGATGAAGGTCTTTGTAAGACTGAAATGTGTTGACTTCTATTAACCCTTAAAGCGCCAAGAAAAAAATGCATTTGAAAATGTCGTCTGCTGAAGTCGTCTGCTGCAAATAATTGCCTAACATTACTGATGAATTAAGTATAGAAGCAAACAGGGTGGACCCAGAACAGACTGCTCCTATAGGAGCAGTCTGATCTGGGTCCACGTTGTTTGCCCTAGAGGCTTCTTTAACATTTCAGCAGACGAGAAAAGCAGACGACTTTTGTTGCGATTGGCGCATTAAGGGCTAACTGTTGATTATTGTAATGTTGGTGTTGTTTTCTCCCTTCTCTCTTGATTAATACTGACCTGGATGGTAACTGACAGCACCACATCACAGAAACGGAATATTTCACCCGCCTTATCATCAGGCTCCAAACTTTAAACACATCTCAGGCTGAAACATTGTAGGATTATTTACAGTTAAATCTTTTAAATTGGAAGATGTCTTGACTAGAGATTTTATTTCTAATTATCAATAGTTCAAATTATTAAGAGGTTATACACAGCCCGAAAAATGATGATTATCAGCTAATTTCTCTGTCAAACACAAGTTTTGGGTGTGTAAAAGAAACGTCTCAGGGAGGCGTTTCTTTTACGCACCCAAAACGTATGTTATTATAGACAGTTATTTTCAAAATAGATTATGAATAGGTCCTATTCTCTGAATTCAGTGTGTCCCAAATATCTCGAATTAGCGATTATTTTGAAAAATCAAAGTTCAAATTTTCGAGGTTTTACTGTTCAAACACTAGTTTTCTGTGTCTAAGCTATTTGCACGGCCCAGAAAAGTCTCATCAGGGTCTCTACTATTTTCCATTTGTCTAAACAAGCAACTTTTTTGTGTGTAAAATTATGATTATTTTCTTATCCATTTGTTTAAACATGTACTTTGGGTACTCAAAAGAACATTCTCAATGAGATGGTTATTTTTAATACCCACAAATACATTTTGTATGTATTGAGATTTATAATTACACATTCTTATCGCGAGGTATGTTAGAAACATTCGGAGAAGTCGCTGACTAGGGTTTCTCTGCATTTGCAACTGATGCACAATCTATATCAAACAAAACAGTACCCAGTTTTTGTTGGATCCCTTACATTTCTGTAGAAGAACTTAAACAAACTATGATTAATTGCCATCCCTTTCCAGTGTCAGCTCTATTCTAGACAGGGGAATCGGGGGATTCCCCCTTTATTTTAAAAAATCCACTCACACCCATTAGAAAGAGGGAGGGATTTTTTATATATATTTAGACAAAGAAGAGAAAATATCAAAATTTAGTGCTTGCTCTTCATCAAAAAATCTCCTGAATTTCAAACCCTAAAACAAACACTACATTCTATGAATCTTAACCTGTCTTCTGCTGAATATTTTCATGTACTACGCTCCTCCTCCATTTTATCTTGTTAACCTGCAAGTTACAACCATGTATTTTCAATCATAGTGGAAAACAGTGTGGATCTTGATCAGATGGCTTTGTCAGAATGTGTGGATGGGTGGGTGGGTGGGCGGGTGAACGGACGGATGGACACAGACAGACACAGGGATGAGAACAGTCAGCCATTCTCAATCAGGAAAATATGTAGGTTATACAAGATACAAGAATACAAGAAACTTTATTTAAAGTCGGCATTCAATTATAACATATCAAAACATTAGCCATCAAGGCTATTTTACCGACAAACAAAGTGAAAGACTGTACAAGTATAAAAACATATAACAAATCACAGGAAAATTGGGTTAATATCACAGAAATTACTTTGTTATAGCACAGATATTTATACATTAAGATCATATGTAAAATAAACTCTTATAAGGATAAAAAATTTAAAAAAACTGATAACTTTCTATTTTTAAATTACAAGTTATGAGCATACAGAGGGTCCTTTATTTCGATCTATCTAAGGGGACGAAATTACGAAACTCGAAAAGGTGGGATAAACGGGGCTCAAAGAGACCCTGACCGCCATGATGGCTGGTTTCAAGGCTCTTTGACGAAAGACGAAAACCTAGATAGGGCGCAAAAATAAGACCTCCAGTTAAAAGCGTGCATTGGAAAGCCATTTTCTCCATTTTGATTCTCATCCAAAAAACATTTGCTGTAGGTACTCAAGAGAACCGTCTCAATGAGACGGTCCTTTTGAGCTCCCTCCCTCATGCTTAATATTGGTGAGAAGAACATATGTTGTGGGTACTCAAAAGAACCATCTCACTGAGATGGTCCCTCCGAGCACCCAAAAACACATGCCTAATATTGGTGAGAAAAACATTCCAATTTACGTTAAAGCAAAGCAAACTAGAAATGTTGGCTCCAAAATGGAGAAAAAGCGATTTTAAATCACTTATTAAAGGCTTAAATAACAAAATATCAATAGAAACCAGTCAGTTTATGCTTATTTTATATCTAAAAATGAGTTTTATCTTCATTCAAACATAAATTTCAGCAAAAACAACTGACGTTATATAAATCATATGCCAGTGCTTAATCAGGAAATCCTGATCAATCCTGAACTTTCTCATCCCTGCAGACAGACAGACAGATACTAGATAGAAAGATAGATTATTTACGAGTGAAGAGAGGATCAGGGTGGCTGGATGGATGAATGGATAGCAAAACATAAAACATGATTGTGAAAACATGACTTTTCTTTTTTTATCGTCAATGAATTGTATTCACTCTTTCTCAAATTTTCGGCCTTGGGCCTTCTTCAGGATATTAGAAACAATTTTCACAGCTAAGTAGCATCCATGATGACTATTATGGTATTATATTGACACTTTTATCTTGCAGTTAGGCTTAAATGAAATATATGTGTGGTTCCTGTTGCCTACCTACCCTAATTTTTTAACCCTACCCTAAACATTAAAATGGTCTTTGGAGAAAAAAAAATAACTAAAATGGGCACTTTTTTCCGTTTTTTTTTCACTATTTTCTTTGTTAAATAACAAAGTTTATAACAAAATTTAATAATTTCCCTACTTACCTACCCTAAGTTTTGTTGGTATGCAACAGGAACCACACATATATTTCATTTAGGCCTTATTGAATTTATCTAGCTATCTGCAAGACCAACTTATCTGGAGCTATTTATGTCTTCGGTCTAAGTCTTTGATATTTCACTTGAACCTTTCCAAGAGAAAACGTTCATTACGTAATTTGACATAAGGAAAGGCTCCAATAATAACAATGAGAATAAGTGCCCTTCACACCAGACCGCTTGGCTCCCGTGGAGTGTCAACCATTTACATGTAGTGAAAATCAATAATCAGATGGACAAAACAGCTGTTTTACACCCGCTGAGAGGGTACTTTAATTACGGATTATCTTTATTGACGGTCACTAAATAAACTCTTCACATGCTAAGGTAAATATTTCCTGAAATTTCAAAGCAAAATCACTTCTCTTTTCCAAGTTTCCAAGGCGAAGTGGTGCAGAAAAAAGCGCCAATGTCGCCCCCTAGCGTGGTCCCTGTTAATATGTATTATCAGTATTACTGTAAAGCAAACCCTATAATTATGATGTTCACCAAAATTATTAAGACCATAGTATGACAAAGTAACAGAATAATTATAAAAATATATAAAGAATTTGGGCTTTGATTGAAAATGTGCCAAAACACATTGTGTGTTAGGACAAACCCTGCCGAGAACTATGCTCAACTTGATATTTAGGGGCCGCTGGTTCAAGCCTCAGCGGAGGAACTGTGTTGTGTCTTTGAGAAAGACAATTCAATACAGTAAACATAGTGGCATGACTCCCAGTTGCAACTTTGGAACAGCTTACCATCAGAAGTTGTAAATTCAAAGATGGTTGTGGAATTCAAGACAGAATTAGACAAACTATGGAGATCTCAAAAGTTCGACCAGACCAACATATATTAAGTTGTTCTCGATTAACCTTAAGCTACGACAAGTAATCATTAGTTGAGGGAAATCACAAGCCTTACGGGCTTAAGAAGTTTCCCAGAAGACAAGCGTGGTAGCTCAGTGGTTAGGCACTTGCCTCTGGTGCTAGAGGTCCCAGGTTCGATTCCCGCTCGCGGCGAGAAAAATTTCACTGTCCGAACATGCTTTCTCTAGTGTCATTTGCAGGGATGACGCTAGATAAGTGCATCGTCCTTCGGATTGGGATGTTAACTGGATGTCCCCTGTGCAGGTTAAAGAACCCTACGGTAATTTAGATATGGTTACTTGTAGGCTTTCATCCTGCAACCTGAAGTGTACAATGTACACCTGCCAATAATACTCGAAAGAGGGTCTGGCAGTATAGAGAGAAAGAAAGACAAAAGGTATGACTGAAAAGCTAAAAAAAACTGCTCATTTTGTAAAAGCCAATACTTGTGTAAATACTTTTTTAGTTAAAGTTTACATATTTTGCTTGGGAAATCCATTGACACGAGAAGCTGTTACGAGCAGACTAACGCTCAATGTTTAGCTTATTCTATTTCAGACAAAACATTCATTAGAATTGATTCGTAAGAGAAAGATAAGATGTAAAAAGATGAAACTATTTTGCTTACTTTTCCAATATAACCAAGGGCGCAGCCATTAATCTCTTGTCACGCGAGATTTTTTGGGATCAAGCTCATTTTATTTTAGAATGAAATAATTTAATCATGCATCTAATCAAACATATTTTCATATTAAACTGGCGACATTGTTTAGGGCATCGACGAAAATTATCGACATAGTCAATTTCTTTTTCATATATTTAATATATAAAGATGGAGCATGAAAATTAGAAAATTTACAATATATCTTCCCCCCTTTTCTTGAATGGTTGCACCGGTGCATATATAAACAACGATCATAGTAATTTTATCCGGCAATTAGTTGGAAAAATTACACATTAAATTACAGTTGAGAGGTAATAAATGACATCAATGTAGGTACTAATGATTGCTATAGTATATTATAGCCTAAATTTTACCTAGTCTCATACAATACAATGCTTTATTTGCAACCAAACGCAAACATTTTACAATAAAAAATATCGATTAGTGAAACAATTATCAGATTATCAGATTATCAAAGTAGTTCCTGCAGTCAGATATTTCAAGTTCCAAGTCATCACCCTCTCCAGTTATTTCAGGTGTCTCTCAAGGCACAGTCTTGGGTCCACTCCTATTCCTGGCCTATATAAATAACATGCCAGAATGCGTCAAATCAGAGATTCTATCTTTTGCTACTGGCACAATCGCATGCGATCATTATGCCATCTTCGCTGATGACAGCCTGCTAGATAGGAGAATACAGAACATTGCCGATTGTCACCGACTTAAGGAAGACTTAAATAAGCTCCAAGGATGGGAAGAAAGATGGCAGATGGTCTTCAATGCAGACAAGTGCGAGGTATTCCGCATCACCAATAAATAGAGGCCCCTTTGCTCAGACTACACCATCCACATCCAAAAGTTGAACATAAAGACTGAAGCAAAGTATCTGGGAGTGACCATCAGCAGTGATTTATCCTGGAGCAGGCATGCAGACAATGTTCTGAAGAAGGCAAACTCCACCATGGGATTCCTCAAGAGAAAAATTAGATCTGCGCCACAAGCTGCAAAGGATACTGCCTATACAAGATGTTTGTCCGCCCTATAGTGGAATATGCCGCTACAACCTGGGCACCATCCACTGACACAAATACAGATAAGATTGAGATGGTCCAACAAAGAGCAGCCAGATTTGTTACAAATGACTATGGCCGAAAAAGTAGTGTAACAGAAATGATAGCTGGCCTTGGCTGGGATACCCTTCAAAAGCGTAGAGATCTTGCCAGACACAGCATGATGTACCGGATTGTACACAATTTAGTCAACATACCAATAGAGCCTTACCTGACTCCATCCACTAGCATGACTAGAGGCCACGACTCTCGCTTTCACCAAATCTGGACCACGAACAACACCTACTAACAGAGCTTCTTCCCAAGAACTATCGTCTTGTGGAACCAACTCCCTCAGACTGCAGTAAGCCAGACAACACTGGAGGCCTTCCAGAACCAGCTGGCACTCCACACCTTTTAAATGCCACACCTTGTTTTTATCCGATTTTAACTACAGTATATACATCTTTTATCCATAGCGCTTGGGCATCCTCCACCACATTGCGAGAATACTTAAGTACTGAGGGGGGCAATTACTGAAGATGATGATGATGATGAGTGGTATGTATCGTCACCTTCCAGGGGGTAAGTCTGATTACCGCAGGATACCACAGGATACCGCAGGATCCCTTAAATGCTATAATTTATATCATTTTACTCTATAAAAAGCTCAAAATATTTGATTTGGTGACATTTTATTTTGAAATTTAGCAATCAATACTAAAAACTGCCTAAAAATAGTATGTACGAAAAAGTTTTAATGAGTTCAAACCAGCATTATGCAGCACAGGTAGGCTACCACAGGATCCTTCAAAGTGCTACTATAAAGTTTGAGGGATCCTGTGGTATTGGATCCTACTATATAGTTAATTTTCTTCAATGAAAAGCGAGATACATCATTCAAGACATTTTTATTAAATTAATTTTTCCAACAAGAACAACTAAAGATATAATGGGGGAACCTATTTTATATTGTCACACATGTGATATTGCATGACAGGATACCGCAGCTAGGATTTGTAAAAAAAAATATTTCAAATATCATCTTAATCTAGGAAAACCTTAAATCATGATTTATAGTTATGAAAAAATATATCAAATATAAAAATAGGAAATAATCATGTAAATTGTCGAAATTTTGTATTTGAAATAATAACACCAACTTGTGTTATCCTTAGGATAATGTGACAGGGTGTCTCTTTTTCATCAGTTGGTTTATTGCATGGCTATTTTTACCAACAAAAACAAAAACAAGTGAAGATATTTACTGTTATTTGTTATAAAATGCCTATTCCATGTAATAATATGGTAAATTCCATTGAAAACGTCCATATCAAGGGACCCTGCGGTATCCTGCAGTAATCAGACTAACCCACCTTCCAGGTTACGGTGGTTTCACAGGGTATTTCCTGGCCGAAAGCCAAGAACTGCACTGGCTTTCCCCAACCACTACAGACAGTCAGAGTCTTAAGGCAGAATTTAGCACTTGACTATTAGAGTCAACCCACAACAGGTAAATCCCCTGAAGAGTCTTCATAAAGACGAAACCATGGTCGGATTATTGTTAGCATTATTGCAAATAGCGAAGACCAAAGAGCAAGTCCACAGCCTGTCTGGGTCTATGCAGCCACTTAACTTATCTTAAGGCAGATTTGCTTAAGACCAGGGAGCTAAGATACCAAACTAGGGTAAACAACCCAGTATTCAACCAACTCCAGTATAATGAGTATTCAACCATTTTGGAAAAGAATTCATTTTAAATTCACTTTAACAAAGGTTACCAGGCTATATGAATCCTATATTGGTATGTTGACATAGAGTGTCTTTAAAATGTGGAAAGAAAATTAAATTTGTATACTCTTTTGTTGCCATAGCAACATTTGTTGCCATAGCAACAAATACCAAGTAAGGTTAAGGACAAATTTCTATTTTTTTTAATTTTTATGATAACTTATACTATTAAGTCGATGTTAATTATGATGACATAAACGTACCTGTTTGTGTTATAATGGCTATAAAACTTATATGTCGACAAACATAAGTCATTGTCATCAATTTTAAAAGACTTCATACTTCATAAAGGTCAAACTAGCCTATGAGAGATCCAGTAAAAATCTATTTTGGTCTATTAAAAATTTAGGTGAAATTTTAGATAAATTTACAGCTAGAGATTTCAATGCGACCAGTTTGTCTACTTATGATTTTTCTACTCTTTACACTACTTAATCTCATAATTTAATTAAAGATAAACTTATTGATCTTATTGAAAGAACCTTCCAGAGAGAAGGCTCTCCTTACCCTGCATGTAAGGACAGAAACACATTTTTTACTTTAAAAAAACCTAAAAAATATCATGCATGGTTGTGTCAAAATGTATGTGATGTGCTAACCTTTTTGTTGGACAAGTAGTTGGGATTTCTATGATGGGCACTTATTGTGCTCCCATGGTTGCCGATTTATTCCTGTTTTTTTTTATGAGAGGGACTTTATGTCTTATGATGTCTCTTTCTGATGATAAGCAGGCTGATGTTATTGATGCTTTTAACACTACATCCTGATACAGCTGTATTTGGACGGTATTTTAAAGATTAATAATGTTTATTTTGACAATATGGTAAGTCAAATATACCCGGCAGAGCTCCAACTTAATAAAGCCAATACCTCTAATACTGAGGCCTCATTTTTAGACTTGCATATGTCAATTTCTAATGATATTGTTTCTACCCAAATTTATGATAAACGTGACAACTTTGATTTTGAAATTGTCAATTTCCCATTTTTAGATGGTGATGTTCCTAGCTCTACATCCTATGGAGTCTATATCTCTCAACTCATTAGTTTTGCTAGAGCATCTAGCCATGTTACTGACTTCAACACTAGCAATAAATTGTTAACTCTGAAACTTCTTAAACAAGGCTATCGGTATCATAAATTTCGCAAAACCTTTTCTAAATTTTATAGATGATGCTATGAATTGATATCAAAATTCCACGTTGGACTTAAATCACTATTGTGCCAAGGACTTTTGGAACCTGAATTCTATGGTGATTTGGTGTGTAAATTGAAGAAGATTGTTGGCTCTAATAATTTTTCAGCGCAGTTCATTAAAAATAATTTCCCATTATAAAAAAGATTGGCTATAACATTAATGTATTGCAGCAGACTGCATGCTTGGCGGTCAACCCAATCACGGTTGGCAACTTTGCTTTTTCTCTTTAGCTGCACGCCTTAGGGTCAGACTTCAGACTTTATGACGGTTCCGACTTAAAGTCTTATCTATTGATGAGATGGTATGGGCCTGATGTTTTGGCTGTTTGTCAGGCCCACCGGGGTTTACCTGTTGGATTTCCTTTACTGTGGTATTCAGTATTATTTACTGTTGAGTCCTTATCAAGGCGGTACTTCTTTTGTGGATCATTTATGTTTTTTCTGTCTTGTGTTTGTTATGCCTTTGTGCACGTCTGTTTAATTGTACCTTGTGGTCACTTTCTGGGAAAGGGCTGACCTCTTGGCCTTATTTATGGTGTCTAACTGTGAGTTTGTCACTTTCCCATTGAAATCCTGGGTCAGGCGTGGTACTTGATTGTATCGATTCCTGATCTTTGCACCCTTACTTACTTTTATAAAAAATTTGACTGTCCAGGGCATCAGCCTAGCTCTTGTAAAGGCAGAAAATGAAGCTTTGTTCCCAGTTAGTTTGGAACAGCAGCAAGATCAAGGATCATGATGGCTAGCGTGGGTTCCAGTCTGATCATTTTTTTCTTCTTTTTTATTTTTCCGTTTCTTGGTAAAAAATGTCAATATTAATCAAAATCAATAACGGACAACCGATACCTTTGATATTGTATTTTTTTTAGAATATTAGCATTAAAAATATTGTCAAAATATTGACGACTGGGCCCAGGACACATTATGGCACCTCAGGGGTGTGGAAATACCATGCCCGACTTGTCCGACCTGGCCCCATTTCATTCAGGACAAGTTAGAAATTTCTTTTTACTTGTCCTAGTTTTATGGAAAACAGTGTGGGTCCTGATCAGCTGGCTTCTTAATCTGGATCTACAATGTTTTTCAATTTATTTTATATCTGGTTTCATACTGTTTATAAAGAGTTTATGCTTGGTATCAGCAAAGTAAGGGCTAAGCTAGTTCTTTGTGTTTGGGACAAGTAAAATTTTCTTTGGACAAATACATTATGGCCATTTACTTGTCCCTGGGCAAGTATAAAATTTTGCTATTTCCACACCCCTGAACCTGTATCATCTGCTGCGCTGATTATCTCCACCTCTCATAATGCTTGTTCACTATGTTAATAGTGGGCCTTCTTGCTGTGGTTCATTGGACAGGTGATCAAAGTACCCATAATGTTCAGCCCACGCTCTCTGCTTTTCCTCCTCACCCATTGTCATTACCCCAGTGGCTTTCTTCATTGGCTTGTCACCTATAACATCAACATTTTTCCTCATCTGGTTGGTGAGATGGAAGATATCAGATGACTTGTGGTCAATGCTCACCTAGACCACCTCGTAAACTTTGAGGCATGCCCTGCACTTGGTAGTGTCACATGATGCCCCTACGCAGTTGCCAACCTTCCATTCTTTAAAAGCTTGGCTGTGATGGTATCTTCTACATCCATATTCTACCACCAATTTTTTCATCACCATCAGTGGGGCTTAGTTATGCCACATTATATAACCTCCACTGTTGTATTCAGCAGACCAGTTGTCTTTTTCAAAATACTATTTCAGGAACACTTTGAGAGTGTCAAACGGTTTGGATCCAGATCAAAACCAACATTTTGAAAATGTCGGTTCTGCTCTGGATCTACACTGTTTGCAAAGGTTTTCAGCAGACAACAAATGTTGCCACTAGCAAGGAAAAATTAAAGAAGCCCATCATTACAATGAACATTGTTTTCTGGTTGATGCTCCAAGGAATTAATTATGCATTCAACCAAATTAACTTGTTGCATGCTGGGAAATTGAGCATGCTTTTTTTGCCGTCTGCTGAATTTTTCATAATTAACTTTTTCAAAAAATTATTTCAGCAATACCATCAGAGTGTCAAACACATTTGATCCAGATCAGGTACGACATTTTGTTGGGCCTGATCTGGATCCAAACTGTTTGCTAACATTATCAGCAGACGGCACTAGCACTGGATATATACACAGTAAAATGAGCAAGGGGGTTATAAAGTTGGTGGAAAATTGATGATTCTGTTATTTTTTTCCTCTCCAAAATCAATATGGCAAAGTATCTGAATTCTGTTTTATCTACCGAATCACTCAGACAGGAAAAGTCAAAGCAAACAAAATAATTCCAGATCAGGCTGCTCCAAGGAGAGTCTTGATCAGAGACTGTTTGCTTTAAGCAAATGACGTACCAAAGATAAGCACAAACAGGTTAGTCCAAAACCATGAGATTGAAGGATTCCAAATGATAAAAGGATTTGCTAATGGAGATTAGATCTGACATGGCTCTTTACTCAGTTTAGAAATTTAGGAGAGGCGTCTAATGGTTGGACTGTGGAACAATTTGCGTAAAATTGAGATCCAACTTGATATGAAAATTAAGAATTCATAAAAAACCTTTTGAGTCCCAGCCAATAATTTTCAGTTATGTTGGGACTTTTTCCTTGATTGAACTAGTTCCACATGGGATAGGGTTAATACTATTGACGGATGTAGAAAAAAATTGCTAGAAACATCATTTTCGATTACCATTTGTCGCCCGACTGGCGACAAATGGCAATCAAAACACTGTTTCTAGCGATTTTTATCCACATTCATTGATTGTTAGAGGGTTTTCGATTGCCACCTATCCGGTGTGAGTTCTAAGCAGAGAGGGTAAAGTATAATAAAAAATAAGCTGTGACATGTGATTTCTAACAATGTGGCATTTTGACAAGTGTAGACTTAGACGAGCCTGTGCAGCTGCCTGTTAAGCTTAGAGACTCCAAATGATGTTTGATCAGTAGCTTAGCACTCAAAGAATATTCAAGCGACTAGCAAAGGCTCTGATCAGACTGCGCGTATGTGTGTATACGCAGGCTGGTCTGAGCCTTTGCTGGTTGGGCTCGCCCCCTATGTCCTGCAATAAATACACCTCTCTCTGCAGGCAAACTCTCTCCGGGCAAACTTTATACCACATTGTTGGAAATCTCATGTTGTGGCTCAATTGCCCCATCTTGAATCAGGCACTCTACCATTGAGGAAGGTGTGAATGGGGTCAGTGTCAATGGGGTTTACTGATTTGTGAATTATGGCCGTAAAATTTAATGGTTAGCGAATTATGGCCCTAAAATTTAATGGTTAGGCCAAAGGCTCTCGGTGAGCTACTGTGATCGACCCGTGTGTCCATAGCCCATGAACTTTCTCTTTAAATAGCATCTCCTCCTTAACCACTTGTCCAAAAAAATGATTTCAGTAAATGTTCCCCATAATGCACTCTTATTGTTTTGGACCACTAAACATGAGAGCTGTCAGAACTCTAGATAAATATCTTTAAACGACATCTCCTATAGAACCAAAGGCCCAAATTCAAATTATAATTTCACAGAAATGTTCCTCATGATGCCATCTACCAAAATTGCACAAATGGTAATGCTCCTTTGAACAAAAGGGCTGCCAGAGCTCTTGATAAGAAATATCTTTAAATGACATCTCCACCTGAACCACTTATGCACTGGTCCAAATTCAAAACACTTTCACTGAAATGTTCCTCATGATGCCCTTTACTCTACAAAAATTGCACAAATGGTTCCGCTCTGCTAAAAAAAGAAATATCTTTAAACGACATCTCCTGAACCTCTGGTCCTAATTCAAAATATATATATGATATAGGCAATTTTATTTTTTTAGGAACTACCAGGCTTATTTGAAAATAATTTGGCACTAAAGGTCCTTGGGTGACCCTATACTAAGATTTCAGGAACAGTAGGGGTGGCACTGACAGTGCAGAAGGAATTGTCATGTCGATCCCTACAAGATTGACGCCTGCTTTAGAAAATTATCAATATTCAAACTAATAATGCCCGACACTTTTACTTAGTATGGACAGGCATAATATAATGGCAGGCTACAGCCAGAACTCCTTCTTCGAAGCCTTAGTGGGTACATAAAACGGAGCGTTTTGTGCACGCTCTATATGCCAGAGGCAGGGGCCCGCACTATGCTGGTATTATAAATGAATAAAAACAACTCTACTAAGATTGTTCAAATTATTTTGATTCATAAAAAAACCCATCATGGCTACAAGTGAGGCAGGGACGGCCAGTTCTTCCTATATGTACGCCTTACGTGTATATAGTCAAAGTTTTAACTCTTTGCATTTATAATGCTGTTAGAACAAGCCTTTAATTAGATTGTATATGATAGCAGGAGCAGGCTGATCAGGGTGTATACTGTTTGATTGGTCCTTAATTTAACTCTTTACAATAATTACCAGTGATTTTTTTGTTTTCTGCTTTACCCTTACAAACAGTTTGTACCCAGATCATGCCGGACCTAATGTCGGGCTTGATTTGGATCCAAACTGTTTGACACTCAGATATGCTATTCCTAAAAAAATAATTTTTTGAAGGAATCAATTTTGAAAAAAAATCAGTGGACAACAAAAATCATAAAAAAGTTCGAAGCATGCAAAGAGCCAATGTTTTAATTGATTTTGAGGGCGAATATGGATAAAAGTAGAAGCTGGCTGATCAAGGTTAGCACTGTTGAAAAGCCCTTTTTGTCAGAATATTTAGGTGCCATTGACGTCTGCTGAAAACATTAGCAAACTGTTTAGACCCAGATCAGGCCTGACTTAATGTCAGGCCTGATCTGGATCGAAACCGTTTGGCACTCGGATGGTATTCCTGAACGAATTTTTCGAAGGAGTTCATTTTGAAAAAAATTCAGTGGACGACACAAAAAAAACATGAAAAAGTTCCCAGCATGCAAAGAGTTAAGTACTTAATTGTTTTAATATTTAGAATGAATATGGAAGCAGAAACTAGCTGACCTAGGTTGACACTGTTTAAAAGGCCTTTTTGTCAGAATATTTGGGTGCCAGTGACGTCTGCTGATAACATTAACAAACTGTTTGGACCCAAACTGTTTGACACTCAGAATGAACTGGATCCAAACTGTTTGACACTCAGAATGAACTGGATCCAAACTGTTTGACACTCAGAATGAACTGGATCCAAACTGTTTGACACTCAGAATGAGTTTTTTGAAGGAATTAAATTTGAAAAAAAAATCAGTGGATGACACACAAAAAATCATGAAAAAGTTCCCGCCATGCAGAGTTAATGTTTGAATATTTAGGATGAATATATGTATTATGCTGGTTCTGATGACCTGAATAGATGATAAAGAACAATATAACTTCAATCCTGTTTATTTCCTACGTCCAATGTCACAAGCAAAGCTGTTTTGTGTAACAGATATACATAATAAAACATATAAACAAAGAGTGTAGCATTTCCAAGAAAAGGACTATATTGTATAATATCAACAGAACTTCAAGAGAATGCATTTGTGCAATTTCTCATGAAGTTCTCATAGATATACACTTTTAACGGGGAAAGATATTATCAATTTTATACGATTGCAGTTGCAGATGTAAGTGTATCACTCATCTGCTGTAGACATTAAACGAACATCGCAGTTGCAGATTTGATCAAGTTCATTTTAACTAGATAAGGGGAATAATCGCCTAGCTTTGTGAGACCTTGATTATTTGGGGAATTTCTCGCTTAGCATATGAGACCTTAAATATTTGGGAATTTCTCGCTTAGCATATGAGAGGTGTGACAAAGTCTTTAATTATATTTTTCATACAGATCTAACGTTTCCAAAATTAGCCTGTTTCAAGAAAATGCTGCATCTTACAAGAAGATTCATTCTTACAATTATCATGACAAAAAGTATGTACATAAAGGTGATGCCCAGACAAGCTCGCTCAGCTTTAGAGACTAGCTTGTATAAGAAGACTATTTAAGGATAGTTTTATTATTTCTAGACAGTGAACGACAAAGACGCTGATCAGACTGGGAATTTGCCAGCTGATCTAGGTCGTCATCGTTTGTCAGACAGACAAGAGCAGGTATTCCTTGATCTCGCTCAGAGTTACATACATGCATACGGTAGTCCAGTATACTCACAATTACAACCTTGATACGGTATTCCTGTATATTAACAATTATAATCATAATATGGTATTCCTGTATATTAACGATTATAATTAAAATACGGTATTCCTGTATATTAAGGACTAAATCTTAAATTTAATTGAGAGTGAACAACAAAGACCCCGATCAGACTGTGCAGATTCACTAGCTGATCTGTGTCTTTATTATTTACAAAACAGACAGGCACAGGTATTCCTCAGCCTAATTTAAAGTTATATAGTATAAATTCTTACACTTCTAACGTATTAACCTTTACTTTCTTGTTAGCGAACAGTAAAGACTCTGATCAGACTGTGCAGATTCGCTAGCTGATATGTGTCTTTATTGTTTGCAAAGCAGATAGGCGCAGGTATTCCTTGGCCTAATTTAAAGTTATATAGTATAAATTCTTACATTATTAACAGTATTAACCTTTACTTTCTTATTAGCGAACAGTAAAGACCCTGATCAGACTGTGCAGATTTGCTAGCTGATCTGTGTCTTGTTTGCAAAAACAGGCAGGTGCAGATATTCCTTGCTCTTAAATTTGCCCAAAATTAACCAGACATTCAACTGCAATTAATTTTAAAGAAAGTAAAAGTAAATGGAGAAGAAAATATAAGCTTATTCGGGAACAAGACAGTTCACCGACAAGACAATTCACCGACACGGTTTTTGAAGACAGTTCACCGACAGATTTAAAGACAGTTCACCGACACTTTTGAAGACAGTTCATCGACACTTTTTTATCACGTTATTGACATATGGCTCGATAATATAATTGATAATTGTGAAGAAATATTGATGAGTTATGATTTGAGGTGATATGTGGATATAATTGGTTGAGAAAGCGATATTTTGTTTGTCTGATTAATGATGAATGGACAGACATTTGATTGCTACGTGAAGCTATATTGATGTGATCCTATAGCTAACCGTATATTATTTTTGATGAAATTCGCCACCAATTCAAAGCTTCCCATTGAATATTTAAACAGATTTGTTCAGGCCTACCTTTTTATTTTTATATAGTTATTTTACGTTAGTGATATAAGACGTATTTTTGCACAGACAATGTAATGATCGCTAAATAGGCAGTTGTATGCATATCTAATAAAATCATGTTGCAATAGCAAATAGGTAATTTAAATAGCTTTATATTATGCCTTCGTTCATTATAACAACAATAAATGATGAAAATTGTGGCATTCCATATAAATACAATATAAAATTTGTCAATGAACTGTCTTCAATTCTGTCGGTGAACTGTCTTCAAAATGCGTGTCGGTGAACTGTCCTGTCGGTGAACTGTCTCGATTCCGCTTATTCTTACCTGAATAGATGATTAAGAACAATATAACTTCAATCCTGTTTATTTCCTACGTCCAATGTCACAAGCAAAGCTGTTTTGTGACGGGTTAGGGTCAGAATGGAGTTATATTGTCAAATCTCTACTCAGGCGCAAGCCAAAAACATTTGGCCAAACAAAGTGATTATATCACTCTAATCACAAACATGTTAATGATCAAAGGTAGGCCATTTGACACAATCACCTTCACAGACCTGGCAGTTTAACTAGAACAAAGGTGTTTGGATAGCAATAATCTGGTTCAGGTGACCAAAGCTTATTAGGGGCTATTAGCCAATTTACTATCCAAACTACATGTGATATTTCCTACTTGTAAGGATTTGTACTGATTAGTTAGCTTTGATGTTTTAATTGACATCGGCTTTGGTTGTTGACTGCCAGGGTCTGAGCGGTCATTTACGAAATCAATTCAGAAAACAGCTTAATATTGTAAAGAAAACATACCAAAGTGTGTTCCAAAAGGGGTAATAATTCTACAAAACGCTTGAGGCCCAAAGTTTGAAAAATATGAAATATGAACCGCAAAAACAAAAGTCTTTATGAAATTGTGCAAAAACTAAATATTTAGTTTTTGAATTATTTCCATATTCATATACATGTAATTTATTTTTCTGTTATATTCTATTTTATTATGTAAATTGTATTTTTATTATTATTGTTTTTATTATGCAAAATGCACAAATATGCAGGGCATAATATATGGATGCAGTTAAACTTGCTGATTTAGCAGGCCCCCAGATAAGAATGTGTATTTGAAAAAAATTTTTTTTCTTATTTCTCTACCATAACATACGTTGTGGGTACTCAAAAGAGCCGTCTCAATGAGGCAGTTCTTTTGAGCACCCAAAACACATGTTTAAATTGATGGATAAAAAAATATTCACAATTTTAGGTTCAAGTTTGCTTAACTGGCCGTGTGTCTAGATTAACACTGTTTGAAAAGCCGTTTCTGTCAGAATATTTAGGAGAAATACTTCATGTGCCGCTGCCGTTTAGGCCAGTAATCAAGCCTGATTTCCAATATCTCTTTTCTCTTTCAGAGCTCTGAGAATTCCGCTATTCAGTCTACGTTTAAAATCACCATACAGGGGGATATTGGAAAAACAGGATTCCACTGCTGGAATACAATGAGGAATATAGGAGGATATAGGCTGTTCGGTTTACTTTCATCTAGTAAGTGCTTTTCTTGATTTTTCCTTCCTTTTTCTGCTATTTTTTTGTTTTGTTAGGCCAAGATTTTTTCATTGTAAAATTTCACAATGCAGGCATGCGTTGGGTAACATTTTAGGGGGTCACGAAAAATCAGAAACAAAAAAGAATTGAAGTGTCTAATAATTTATTGAAAGCAAACATTGGGCAAATGTGCAACCAAAAAAAAGCATAAGCTTCATTTAATGTGCAGCTTGGGGTAGAAGTTAGTGAGAAGTTTTAACATATGACATTAAAATTAATTAAAAATCACATTTTTGGCGTGAAAACCTCAAGATTTTGCCATCTTTTACGCAATGTTATAATGGACGTCGTAAGTTTTCCCAAAAATCTGTAAACCACTAGTGGTTTATCGATTTTATTGCAAAGTGTTATTTCACTCCTTGATGCAACGTCATTTTGGCATTTCATTAGAGTCTATACTGTTTGCTAAAACAAAAACTGTCTTCAGACAAAATCATACAAAATTATTTGGAAATTAAAACCTGTGATCCTCAATATATACATTAGACTGTATGAAAATGAGTGTATCACTCATGTAGGAAGAATCCATTAAGTGCAATTGGTAAACAAGGAGCTAAAATAAGAAAATCATTGCTATTGAGTGGTAATGGCTATTTTTGAATAAACAAATAGCTAGTTTCCACCCACACTTTGTCCATTGATCACTTTGCTGGCAGCAATGTTATCAACATATTCAATCATTGTCGATTCAGCATCCAAGGTGTGTTTTATGAAGTAATATGCACGGAAATATTATGCTTTCGGTGGCGTAAGCAGGTTTTTTTTTTTGTTGTTACTTGTTCAGATATTCTCTTCACTTTGGACTTAATCCCATTTTTTTTTTTTTTTTTTAGTTGTTATTGCTTTATTCTCCCCGTCCATTGGTGTGTAGGGGGTCGGGGAGGACCATCCCCCTCTCACACCTTACAAACTACAATTTTTTTATACATAAAATCAGTGTATGATAAATTAATAGACCTTCTGCTAACTGTAAAGGCAGCAACTTAATTATTCATATCTGGTCGTGGCTTGGCTGTTTCTTCTAATAAGGAAGGGAAATCAGGTTTTGTTAATAATTGGTAAAAAGTTATTAAGCTTTTTGAGCCGCATAAATGTGTGGGCATTCCATGAAAGTCTATGCATTAACCTTTCAGGTGCCTATCACTAAAAGTTGTATGTTTTGGTTGTTTGCTGAACAATTCTGAGCCTCTTTAACAAACAGTGTAGGTGCAGGTCAGCCTGTTCCTATTGGAGCAGTCTGATCTAGGTCTACACTGTCTGCGTCTATATTTATGTTAAACAATAAACAGATACCACACCTCATTTTCAGCTTTTACCCTTGTATTAGACCAGACCTAATTATGTATTCATGAGGTGCCGCCTTTACAGTAACCAAAAAGTTCAAGGGTATACACACTGGCAGGGCTGTGGAAATGCTATGCCGGACTTGTCCGACCTGGTCCCATTTCATTCAGGACTAGTTGAAAATTTACAAGTGCAAAATTTGTTATAAAGTTAATAAAATTTTGTATTTCATATTTAGATAATTTATTACGAGTTCACATGTTGCATTGAAAACAGTGTGGATCCTGATCAGCTGGTTTCTTCAGAAGCCAGCTGGTCTGGATCTACACTGTTTACAAGAGAGTTGATATCTGCATGGTTTCATAATGTTTTCTAAAGTGTAAATTGTTTAAGCACAGATAGGAATAAGCTAATCTGTACTATCGGACAAGTAAAATTTCTTTCGACAAGTACATTATGGCCATTTACTTGTTCCTGGACAAGTAGGAAATTTTACTATTTCCACACCCCTGCACCCTAGACAAGAGAGACTGTATGGGATATTACAAAAATATGTAAGTTACAACAACAATCCCATTGTTAATCTGATCAGGTATCAAGTCTTTCCTGTCTGTTGTACCAGGGGGGAAAAATCCACTCGTCCCCTCGTAATTATGAGTGAAATCTAGAAAGGACGAGTAATTCTTCCCAAAGCACTCATCCTACAGGACGAGTGCTTTGGGAAGAATTACTCAAGGGAGTCATATTACTTCCTTGTGTTCTTTATTACATACGCTTTTAAAGGACATTAGTGCAGGTGTTTGCAGGACGAGTGAAAATTGTAAGTCACTCGTCCTGCAGGACAAGTGCAATATTGAAATATTTTTGTCCCCTGCTGTACCTAAATAGAATTTTTTCTTGAAATAGAGGTTGTGGATGTGTCTGTGTGAGGGTGGTGGGATCAGTTTAATTTCAAACTTTTTTAATATGGATATAGATTTTTCTGAAAAACTGTTTTAATTAGTCTAAGAGAGCTTAAGTTTAATATGAGTTGCACCAAAATGGCATAGTCCCTATGATTATACACTTAACCTGTTGTAATTTCGAGGATGAAGAATGGCTTTTGTCATATGCGATAAGTATAACTTGACTTTTTGCTTACTGTAAAGGCGGCAACTTTAGTATTTATATCTGGGTGTGGTTCGGCTATTTCATCTGCTAAGGAAGGGAAATCAGGTTTTATTTATAATTTGGTCGAGAGTTGTTAATAAGCTTTAGGGCCGCACAAACATGCGTATAATTCATGAAAATCCTAATGGTATACACACTGAACTCACATTTATTAACCCTTAAAGCGCATAATCACACAATGTATGTTTTTGTCATCCACTAAACTATTTGAAGCCTCATAGACAAGCAGTGTGGACCCAGATCAGACTGCTCCTGTAGGAGCAGTCTGATCTGGGTCCACAATGTTTGCCTCTATGCTTATGTTAAACACACATTTTCAGATGCACTTATTTTGCTGGCATTTTAAGGACTAAATAATGTGTTTTGCGTCTATACTGAGGTAATGGTGCAAGATGATACAGTTACTTTTGAATAAAGCCAAGCCTCATTTTCAGCTTTTACCTATAACTAAGGTTGACCAGTCCTAATTACGCATTCATGAGGCGCCACCTGTACAGCAAGCGAAAAATCAAGTAATACGAACATCTCATTAATTGGCTTAAACAGTCATTTGGTACAGACATTATGCCTTTAATTGAAGCATCATATTCATTATTAACAACTCAATACTCTATATAAGAGCTCTTGGCACCTTAAATAAATTATAAGAATAGTATCTCTGATTATTACTAATACAGGCTTCCAGATAGGAACGCATAATTGAAATTACTTTTTTTATTTCTTAACCAAAACATATCTTGTGGGTAATCAAAAGAACTGTCTCAATGAGACGGTCCTTTTGTGCACTCAAAACACATGCTGATATTGATGGGCAAGATAATATATACAATTTTATGCTCAAAAATTTTGTTCATCTTGAGCTATGCTAATATAACAAACAGATATATTCCCATATGAGTTACTCTAGCATTTAACAACTTGCTTCATTTCGGAAAAGCCATGTGATTGTCATTTTTGGTACCCTTAATTATCAAATGATCAATATACTCAGCAAAACTAAAAATCTACCTGCATATTTAAGGAAAGATTTCTCGAAAATCAAAAGGGTTGCTCTTCTGAATCAAATGGAAATACACGTTCATTCATTTCTGTATCAAAGCAATTCCTTTGCATCTGGATATCTTGTTCAATTTTAGAGAGATAACCACCCATTGGCAGTAGGGATCAAAATAAAAATCACAAAAACTCAGAAAGATGTTACTTAATGTTTAGAATCAATAAGAAATGTGGCACATCCAGTATATCTCTTTAGTACTGAGTGTGTCCACCATTTGCATGAATACATGCAATGATCCTTAGTGCCACATCAGTGTAACGTAATGCAATACCAGTGCGTTGGGCAAATTATTCCATTCCCATTGTATCGCTGATATCAGATCTTGAACATTGTCAATCTGATAGATGAGGGCTCATATAGTTATTTTGGATCAGTCTAGAGGTAAACACAGAAGCAGATCTATTGTTGGTAGCATATTCACCTTCCTTGTTTCAAACATCCATATTTCTCTTTGATCTATTGCTGGTACCTGTCACTGTACACCTTACAACAGTTTTTAACCAGTTTCATATTTTTTTTGGTAAAAAAAGCAAAAGTAATCATAAAGTAATCATGATTACAGGTTATTTTGTGATGTAATCGATTACATTATGATTACTTGTAATCATAAAGATTACTTTATGATTACTTAAAAAAAGTAATTGATAAAAATTATATATGATTACAGATTACGATTACCCCAACTCTGATCTGATGATTAGCTTATACTTTGTTACCCAGCTCATCCCATATGTGCTCAATGGGGTTGAGATGCGGGGAAACTGCGGGCCATGGCATGACATTGACGTTGTTTTGCAGTAAAGTATTGAGTGACGGCAGGCATTGTCTTGCATTAATGTCACACCATGAACATGCTAACGAATAAATGGTAAGGTATGTGCTTTTAACGCCTCTGCAACATAAAGCTGTGCATTCATTTTGCCCTGTACAATAACCAAATCTGTCTTCTGGTTTCCCATGATCCCACCCCTGACCATTACATTCACTCCCCCAAACCTGTCCTCAACAATTCAACACTGCACATCTTTCATTTTTACACCTGTAACATTGGTGTAGCGCCCATTATGCAGTATATGCACATGCATATTAAAAATAGTAACACTCAAGGGAGCTCACCTAATGTGGTATAAGTTATTTCCATACCATAAGGAACTGCTCTAGAAGGAAAGAATTCGCTCCCTCTGGAAGCAAATTCTTTCCTTTAAGAGAAGTTCCCATTGTGAAAAGGGACGTAATTGTGGAGAATCATTGCTTGATACAGTAGTCTCCCTTTGATGTGCGCAACTTTTTAAGCGTTCTAGCTACGCCATTGTAATGATTGTGTAATCTTCCGTCAGCATGACTAACTGTGAACTGAGAATCTTCAGTGAGGAAAACCCTGTTCCAGTCAGCTTTTCTCCAGCTTAGATGTCGCGCCCATAGCAGCATGGTAGATGGTGATGTTGGGCCATTATCTGAACAGTGTAGGACAGGGTCCCCTGATTGCTTTGGCTTTACAATGCAACTGTTTGCGAATGATTTGCTGTGAGACACCGTATTTCTAAGCAGTGACCGTGGCTGCAAACTGATGCTGACATAAGTGTGTGTCAACATACGTACTGTAACGATCAGCTCTAGCCGTTGTTACACCAAGCCTGTCAGGTCGCCGCTTGTCGTGAACAGCCCTAGTCACCTGGTACCAGGCTGCAAGATGATCATCCCAGTCGGACCACGGAACTATCCTGGTGGACATCCCACCCACATGCATCCCAATTGCCTAAATTCACTCATTTTTGGAAAGCTGTGGCAAATTTAAAAACAGTGAAAAGTTAAAAAAACTTTTTTATTTTTCTTTGCATGAATGGTATGACATGAACATATCGATGACATGTGTAGCGTGCACATGCGGTATTTCGGTCACTGGCCAATATATAAGCTGTGTGTATCGAGTAAACTCTACACGACAGTATTCTCCACCTTGCCAGGGTTTAGAATACATGTATAGGTACTGAAAGACTTTAAAACGCAACACTTGGATAGCAGCTGTAATATATGTCTCAAAGCAGAAGGCAAATCAATCATTTTTTTGCATTTCAAAAAGTGTTCATTTGTAAGTAACACATAAAAAAATTGTCCAATTAAAATAAATTTAATGTGAACTTTTTTAATAGGGGTCAATTGTTTCATGTGACAAAATGTAATCAGTGAAAGATTCCCTTCTTCTTTAAATTAAGAAACACGAGAAGTATCAAATTTGTATTGTGGACTTCGTTAGTCATCGAGGAATCACTCTGATATTGTTTGGCAGGTCTGCGATACAGCCCATTTGCTTATTTGACGTTTATCTGATCGTACCCTTTCATTCGATGGCTTACTTAAGAAATGTTTCAGTGACCTAAATTTATACAAAGCAGTAAAGTCACCAGGTTTAGTTGTACAATTAAACTAAAGTGTTTGCTGATGAAACAAACTCATGATGACATTATTGAATCAAAGGATGTTTACATTCAACTGTCGTTTGGAAGATATAAAGGGAAGTTAGTGTTGCATACTTAAAGTCTGTCAGTATACATTGAACATGTAGCACAAAAAGAGACAGAGCTACACAGGCTATAAACAGGGACGTTTCTAGTTTTGTTGAGTATAGTATCATTAGCTAAAGTAGAAAGAAATCAGTTTGGCACCGAAAACAAATCTTTGACTGTCCAGCAAAGACTTAGATAAGAATTTACATCTGCCCAGCTGGCTGATCAGTCTTTAGTTTTCTCAACAGGTAGTAAAAATACTAAGGGTTCAGAGATGACAAATTTAAGACCTAGTTGTTCCTTACAACATTGATCATGTTTTCTTAACCTTTATGCTGCAGTGTAACAATTACAGAACATCAGTCCTGATCTGGATCCAAACTGTTTGACACTCTGATAGTGTTCCTGAAAGAATTTTTTGAAAAGAGTTGATTTTGAAAAAAGTCAGTCGACGACAAAAAATCATGAAAAATTACCAGTAGGCAAAGAGTTAAAACATTCTTCATGTTTTCTTGACCTTTGCTGCAAGCAATTGTAGGATTTCTTCAAAATTTCAGTGGTTTGTAATGGTAGCATGTAGCATAAATAACATGGTTATTGGTGATTTGTCACAAAATCAATGTTTCCAGATACTGGTACATTTATCTGAATAATAGTCTTGCTGGAAAATATTTATTTATTTTCATTCTTAGGATACAGGCTCAGGAGACAGTTAACTCTTTCCTGGCTAGCAGCAACTTTTGTCATATGCTGATCACTTTTGCAAACAATTTGGACCCAGATCAGAATTGACAGAACCAAACGGCTTGACGCTCTGATAGTGTTCCTGAGAGAATTTTTTGAAAGGGTTCATTTGAAAAAAGTCAGCAGAAAACAACAAAAGCATGAAAAATTACCAGCACGCAAAGATTAAGAACAAGAAATATCTTTAAAAAAGATATTCGGCGGCTCTCAAATACTTACAATTTTAACACAACTAAGTGACGAAATCCCCTTATACTCCCTGTCTTTGCATGCTGGAAAAGGATGTTCCGTCTAAAACCAGCGAATTTGGAAGTTGTGCTATGTTTCTGGTCTCTCTTTTGCTTGGTGCTCTTTTCGCTGAGCGATATGCATCTGAATCGTTCCAAATTTTAGGCACTTCACCAGCAAAGGCTAGGGAACAATGTTGTTAGTCCTAATGTTTTTAAGAAAACGGGAGGTTTTGACGATAAATGTATGTACTGAAACAAACTGAAAACCCGGAAAAAACATGCCATATTGTTGTTGTTGTTGTCACATAGGCTAGATTCTGCCCGTCTCAGATCTCAACTTGGAGTAGTTTTCAAGTCTTAAATGGTTTACACTTTCACCACTCTATTTACATATTATGAATGTCTCTATTTACAGAAAAATACTGATATACCAAATCACTTTTGTGTGGAACTAACTCCTATAACCTTTCTATTTCCTGTGGCACCTCGCCATAGCAGGGGTCGGGGAATAAATACATGTAGACTCAAAAACTGATCGACTAGCTCCCAGTAAGCACGTAAAATCCGGCTACTCTCGGCTGACAGAAAAACACCACCCGAAAAGCGTTTTGCTGGCGGGCCCATAGTGGCCCGAGATTTGGTGCTGGCTGTTTGCAAGTTAGCCCCGGGAAGTTAGCCTTATATGATACATGTTCGTTTGACATACATGTAGTTAAAGAAACTAGAGCTTGTGCTTGTCATCTTCCTAAAGGAAATAGCAAAATACGCTGATACATGTACAGCTGCGGAGGTTGATCTGAGTCTAAGTGTAGGATTGTGGGTTGCGGGCACATTCAAATTGTAGGAAATTGAATGTAGGACAAAACATCCCGGGACAAAACATCCCATGCCATTTTTTGACACCCCGAACAAAACATCCCGCATCAATTTGCCACCCCGGACAAAACATCCCATGCAGTTTTTGTCACCCCGGACAAAACATCCCATGCCATTTTTGCCGCCCCGGACAAAACATCCCATGCCTTTTCTGCCAACCCGGACAAAACATCCCACACTTTGTTTAAAGCCTATGAAAGTGCATAAAAGGTCCCATATACTAGTTAATGTCACTATTATCAATATTCTTAATGTACCATTTATTGAAATGATTGGAGATCAAAGGTAGATAGATAATTAGACTAATTAGACATATGTTTCTCAATTATAATAGCTTGTTTGACCCAAACTGTAAAATGATTTCTTTTAAGATGTAATTGGCTTCTTAACACTCAAATTTAGTTGTTTGTCACAAGAAGACTTAATTATCTTTTATTAGATTTTACTTACAGTGTGAAACTGCCTTTGAATCCATATAAGATCTAGTTTATATCATTTGGACAGCCTTAATAGGGCATTGACTGCTAGTACATGTAATAGTAGATGAAGGTCGCAAATGAGACTTACCCTGAAGGAGCCGTCTGAGTGTGGGATGTTTTGTCCGGGATGGCAAAAATGGCATGGGATGTTATGTCCGGGGTGACAAAAACTGCATGGGATGTTATGTCCGGGGTGACAAAAACAGCATGGGATGTTTTGTCCGGGGTGGCAAATCTTTGTGGGATGTTTTGTCCGGGGTGTCAAAAAATGGCATGGGATGTTTTGTCCCGGGATGTTTTGTCCGGCTCCCAGGAAATTATGTGCCATTATTTACCGTTAAATATCCATCCCCATTATAACCTCTTTTTTTAAGATACATCTTTTTTCACAAAGATGTATCTTGTTAAGCGCTATTAATAGACATTATAACGTGGGCTTTTTGGCTGTCTATTTATAACGCACTATGTTGTCTGATTAAAGAAAGACTCTGCCGATAGCTACACTGTCCTTGTAAAAACATGCATTTGCCGGTCAGAGCAAGCTTTGCACGTATTTACTCGCCTGAACCCCGAGGTTACTCTCTAATTCGCGATGAATTTTACGCCCTTGTATATAATGTAATGCATTAAATACACTTGTTATATTTGTTTTATAAATAGACTAGACCTAATTCAGTGATTTTTTTACAAATTTGTTTCTATGAGTCCCTGGACTCACTGGGCCAAAATTCTTTGCATCCCAAACTCGAAGTTCTGCATCCCATACGACGTCCACTTTGAATTATAAATTTTGTGTATCCATACGAATCCGGCCATTCATAGAAGCCAATTTGGGAAGCAAAACACTGGCATACTTATTTATACTATAATAAAGATAAAACTTAATTTACTTTGTCAAGTAAAATAATAAAGATATAAAAACCTACCTGACTTTCTTATTAATAAAAAGTTCAGTTGCAGACAGTATATTTCCTTAATTTAATCATATTATCATCTTTTGCCAAGAGCCAGACTTTTTTCTCGCAGTTTTCATATATTTTTTAGAGCCCAGGTCATTAGCCCGTGTTCATCTAACTCCGCATGCCTACAAGTGTAGTGCTGGAAGTTACTGCATTTGAGCCTTTGGACATACCATATTAATTTTTCTTTTATCATCTGTGCACAGTCCAGTCTCCGTACTTCATGAGCCTGCAGTAATACTTTAACCATTCTATTGGTATCTGCTCGAAGCAGGGTGTTTAAACTTGCGGGTAAAACGCATTATTCAAATGTTTCATTTCGGGTTGGTAGTATTGGATCAGTACTGGTTTATCGGCACTGGTTTTTACCAGTAGTCCGGTACTGGCTTTTACCTGTAAACTCCCCTACAGCGGGTCATATCTGAAAACACGTGTTTCCCAAGGGAAGTAATGATCGCTATACTGTTGGGGAGTTTTTTCAGTACCGGTTTTTACCAATATTATTCAAGACACGATGCGCAAGTTAAAAAAAAAAAACACTCAAAACGAAAGTTGCAAATACTAAATGCAGACTTTTCGCCACAATTTTGATGCATCCTGCAGGACTATCATGGTTTAAAATCATGCGTCCTTTGTGAGAAGCATGCGTCTGAGACCCAGGACGCGCAGGTAAAAAAAATCACTGCATATTGTCGAAATTTATGAAACAGACTATAATCGTGTAACGCGCATTTGATACGGGAAACCATAATGGCTTGAATAAAAAATACAAAGATTTGCTTTATATAATGCTGTTAAAGTCCTTTAGGATATAGTGAGTTATCTTATATTGCACTTATTTACTATGTGCAATTAAGCAAGGCATGCAAAAAATGGTAGTAAAGCAAATTAGAAATGCTGTACAGCGGGAGTTGACCTATATTCATGATCAATGTTCATTATTAGGACTAGTGCACAGACTGGTTCTCGGCCATTTACATGGAAATTTTCAAGTTAAATTGCATCTATAATAAGATCGCGTGGTCAGTCTGAGTATTAACCAATGAGGGCATTGTTTTCTATCTGGTGTGATGAATATTACAATTTAAGAATGCTTCTGATTGGTGAAAATTTGCATAAATTGTAGGTCTAAAGCGATATTAGAACGGCGGCCTTTTGGCCGCCGTAAAAACAAGTGAGTTTTACTACAATCACTGATCACAGAGCTACCTACGACAGCTTTAGGTAGACACATTGTGACATAGAGCACAGACAAACACAGGCATGCATATGAAAGCAAGATTACAATTGAGGTAAAATGACCAGCTCTCTCTTCCTCAGTGAGATGATTGCCAAAAAGGACACGAAAAAATTATATATCAAAGCCAGGGCCAAACACAAAACCCACACAGACAAAGGGAGCAACAACAAAAAGTGATTCAAGTTGAAGTTGAACAACAGTATTTTGTGTGCATGATCTGAAGAATTAGAGCCACATTCAAATCTTGGCCATAGGCATTACCTTAAGGGTTTCCAGGTCCATAAGCAAAAGTTATATGCCATTTTTATCTTATGACTTTGCATCTGGATTTTGTTATATAATGTCATGTATTAAAATTGACAAACCACCAGTGAATTACATGTTTTGTTAACATTATGTAATGATGTCCATAACAAAGATATATAATGGCAACATCTTGATGTATTCACACCAAAAAAACTTGATTTAAAAATAATTTTAATGTCAACTCGTTAAATAGAATCTAGCATTCATGCTCCTTTATTATTGAATTTATTGAACTTGTTGCTGAAAAGCGATTAAATGCTGTGCAAAGTAAGAAAGGGTGCAAAGATCAGGAATCGATACAATCAAGTACCACACCTGACCCAGGATACCAATGGGAAAGTGACAGACTCACAGTAGACACCACAAACGAGAGCCATGAGGTCAGCCCCTTCCCGGCACGTGACCACAAAGCACATATAAACAGACGCGCACAAAGACATAGAAAACGCAAGACAGAACTAAAACATAAAAGATCCACAAAAGAAGTACCGCCTTGGAACGGTCAGTAAAATATTTTACTGGAGGGCTTAAACCGGATTAACTGCGCCAACCTCACCCTTAATTCAGATGTGGATCAAGACACATAGATATTTGGTTTGCATGAAAGACCCCTAACTTATCAATGCATCACATTATATTTCATGAGCACTCATGTAAGAGTCTCTATGTTAAAATCATAGCAAATAAACAATTTGTCACTGAAGTTCCCGGTGTTTACATTAAAAAAAGACATCAAGTTACTACCTTCTCTGGATCAATGGCAAGATCCTCTAAAAGCTTTGTCAGCTTTTCGACATTTTCCCTGTGGGACTTGTGTTTTTCTGTGTGAAGTTTGCTTAACGTTACATCCTAATTTAATGAAACAGTAACATCTTTTTTCAGACAAGCACATTAAATATCCGTACAGTTGGGTCTTAACAATAAGGCAAGGAGGAGATGTGAATAATGAAGGCTAAGATCAGACTGTGCATTTGCACAGTCTGATCTCTGTGTTCGCACATCTTTATGAGAAATTTTAAAAACATGATCAGCCAACATTACATTATTTTCACAGTTTGCGTAACATTTTGGGACTCCTTAGGTCCCACTTTTATGGGACTCGACTACTTTATTGACTGATTCGATTGAAGAATTGTCTGTCTCTCTGTTTACTGGAATGGTTAATATCAGGTTTGTCTGCTGAGAAATGTGCCATAAATTTCTTTGCTCAATTTCCTTTGATTTCGTAAAATAGCTGATTGACTTTGGGGATAATTTTGCTTGCATTTTGAGATTTGTGGATTTTATAGACAGTGGAATTATCAAATCCTGTAAATTCGGAAATGTTCGCGATAATTTTATTTTCACGAATAGTATTAAAAGACATATTTGCGACATTAAAAATTCTCCATGAGGGCATGATTTACCTACATCAAAAAATGACAGAGTGATTTCACCATTTTGTGCAAAATTTCGCGAAAAGAATTCCTTGAGAAAATTTCCTAATTTACAGTAGCAGCTGTTTGTATCCCTATTGTTTTAGAGTAAAACCTGAAAGGGCCAATCATGATGATTTCAGCAGATGACAATTTTTGCAATACCTTTCTTGGTTTTCTTATTTGGTTTCTTAAAGCCCATAGCAAGAAGAAATAAAAATGTTGTCTGCTGCAAATTGCAAATTTTTATTGGCATTTTAACTGTTAAGGGCCAGGGGGCTGTTAAAAGCCAGAAGCTTTATAATGTTATAATTACAACTGTCATAACATTTATTGAGATCCGCTAATCTGATTGGTCAAGAACGGTCATCTGATCGCATTGACCTGTATTTCATTTTTCAATGAACCTGGTCCGTATTCATGAGGGGCGGGGCCATACACGACAGAACTACTTTTGTGATACTGTGCAATGCTTCTATGAAGAGAAATGGACAGCCTGCAACTACTGACACTTTACCTTACACTTACACCTATATTTTCAGGTAGAAAAGCAAAAATTAACTTACATACGACGCCGAAATTATCAGTAGTCATGCCGAACAGCTGTCTGCTGCCATGCACGAATCCAGGAATTTTCGTCAGGAGGGGGGGGGGGTCCACGTCAATCTGACAAAAAAAGCTCTGAAAACGTTTTTTTTTTTTTTTTTTGGCTTTTTTCTTAGTCCTTCGCTTATTTAACAGAAGTCAAATGGTTAATTTCAAAGAAAAATATCATTTTTCAAGGTTCCGGAGAGGGTACAAATTTTTCTAAGGGGGGGGGGGGGGGTGTCTGACCTTTTCCAGGGGGAGGGGTCCATTGCTTATTCCCTATAGAAACCCATATAACTTGTGATTTTCCATGGGGTGTCCCGACCCCCTGTCCCCCCTCTGGATCCGCACTTGGCTGCAATCTATTTAGTTTCCCAGTCCGCAAAATGATGCGATCACCTCTTGCACCTGTGCTTGTTTTCCTGCAACTTCGTTGTATGTATTCAGTCGATCCCCGCAATAAAATCGTTTCTTGAACTTACTGCATGACTGTTGCCTGGTTTATCCAACACCTTTTGCATTTCGTCTTTGCTTTCTTCAATCACTCAATAAAAAGATAGCTCAATTTCTATTTGCTGGGGGTCATTTCTTTTCCTTTCCTAGCCATTTTGACAGATGATGCTTTTCGTCACCATTGTAAACGAATGACGTCATATCCGATGACGTAACTATCGTACACTCTAATGAACACCCATGTTAAGTTTTTTCGGTTGTCACTATGTAAAAGTGAGATTCTAGTCTCTAAAATGTAGTTGTTTATTTTCAATTGGAGAACGGCCGCCATTTTGATTTTTTGAACGTCGTGGACGTAACGTCTTCATACACACGTCATAATCTAAATGCGCGAAACGAACTATTAGCTGGAAACGTATTTTTTTAAGGAAAACATAATTATAAATACTGAATAAGAATGAATAAAGAAGAAGTTGTAAATATAAGAATTGAAAGTTATTTTTCTGCGTTTCACTGAGGTATGAAATGTCATTTAAATTACATCTAATTTTAGCATGAAAACCTTCGGTTTTCATGCAAATTAGCTGTAATTTTCGCGACATTTCATACCTCAGTGAAACGCAGAAAAATAACTTTCAATTCTTAAGTAGCCCACCAAGAAAATTTTGAAAATTAAAAAAGATATCTGACCTAGTTGAGAAGTGAAACATGGGTAAGAAGCAAATATGATGTTGAAGCCTAGGCTTCTTGGCCTCCACCTGACTATACGCCTGATGGGCAGTGGTGTTGTTAACAGCTGGTTTGCCCATTTTAAAATCGAGAAGAGAGGCTGGGCCATGTATTTGTTAACCATGGTGGCAATATTGGATATTGAGCCAATATGATTTTTTTTTAAAAATCTGAAAAATTGAATATCAATATTTGTAAGACTAATGAACTGTGTATACAATATGCATTGTGGAGTTCTCTGTTAACATGTCCTCTGAGGAGGTGACCCTAGGTATAGTCAAACTCCCCAGTCTTAGCTAGATGACTGGGGAGTTTGATTATCCCTTGAGTTGGCATAGCCTTTACAACAAACTCCCCAACAGTGGCAACTTCCTTTTAGTAGTAGGGAAGGATCACTGCTAGGGGACGCCACTGTTGGGGAGTTTGCCTTCACAAATGACTTTAATCACAAAGTTTATTTGTTTAAAAGCTCTCAAGTTCTCAATATTAACTTTTAATTAGCTTCAGCATAGCTTTCAGGAGTTTAATTACTGCTTGTTCTGCAGTAACTTAATTTATCAGGCAACATAATTGAGCCGCGACATGAGATTTCCAACAATGTGATATATGCGACCAGCAAAGGCGCAGATCAGCCTGCGCATAGGCGCAGCCTGATCAGAGCCTTTGCTTGTCGCTTGAATATTCTATGAGTGTTAAGCTACTGACTGAACACCATTCCGAGTTTCTAAGCTTAAAGGGAGGCTGCACAGGCTCGTCTGAGTCAAGTGACACTTGTCAAAATGCCACATTGTTGGAAATCCCATGTCACGGCTCATATTGCTATGAGCCTGCAACAATTGGATGATGTCTTCATCATTTATTGATGCCATTCTCAGTTGTCTTTTACCATAATTACTGTGCATCACACTTAGCCCTAACTCTATATCTGCTGAATTTTTTAAATGGAATATGCCAGTGTTATTATACCCGCTTTTTCATACCAAAGTTGGTCCGTCCATCACATGTCTTGTAATTGTATCTTCTCTTAAACAACTTAAAACTTTACAGGTCACATGATGTAGAGAGTACTGGGCAACATTTAATGTGACCTTGACCCCAAGGTCAAAGGTCAAATACTGTATTTTCTTGTTAATACAATCATCTCCTCCTAAACCATTAATTGGACGTAACGACTTCAAATTAGGTCACATGATGTAGAGGGTACTGGCCAAGGTCAAATAGGGAGCACAGTGGCTCAGTGGTTGAGTGGTTGAGTGCTTGACTCGGCTCGAGACCGAGGGGCCAGGGGCTCAACAATATCTAACCGTTAGGTGGCATGACTATGGCATACTGACCTATCTGATTTGAGCATTGTGGGTGCATGCGACATACTTGTTTACCAATAGCGTCATCAAATTATGTTTTTTGCCCGATTGGTCGATTCAAACTTGTTATTGATCTGCGTCATCACGCATCACTGAAACCATTTTTTGACCACACCATGTGGGACATGTTTCAAAATATGTTTAGTGTAGAAAATATTATTATTGTATCGCTAAATACCATAAAACCAATCATTGTTATTGTTTAGCTAGCAAAGGTTACTTGATGTCTCCATAAACGGATTATTTACAGCCATTCAGAGCTTGCTACTTTTTATGCCCCCAAAGGAACTTTGGGAGGCATATAGTAATCGCACTGTCCGTCCATCCGTCCGTCCGTCTGTCAGTCCGTCCGTCCGTCCCGCTTTCGTGTCCGGTCCATATCTCCTGTATTCTTTGAGGTAGGAATTCCAAATTGGATGTGTGGATGCATCTTGGGATGGCGGAGTGTCGCGTACCATTTTTGGGTCACTGTGACCTTGACCTTGACCTCTGACCTAGTTTTAAGAATAATCATGTCCGGAGCATATCTCTTATATTATTTGAGGTAGGAATCTCAAATTTGGTGTGTGGATGCATCTTGGGATGACGAAGTGTCGCGTACCATAATTGGGTCACTGTGACCTTGAACTTGACCTCTGACCTAGTTTCTAGAAACTGCATTGAGTCTGGTGCATATCTCCTATATTCTTTGAGGTAGGAATTCCAAATTTGGTGTGTGTATACATCTTGGGATGGCAGAGTGTTGCATACCATTTTCGGGTCACTGTGACCTTGACCTCTGACCTAGTTTGTAGAATAATCGTGTCCGGAGCATATCTCTCATATTACTTGAGGTAGGAATTTCAAATTTGGTGTGTGGATGCATCTTTGGATGACGAAGTGTCGTGTATAATAATTGGGTCACTGTGACCTTGACCTCTGACCTAGTTTTAGAATAATCGTGTCTGGAGCATATCTCTTATATTATTTGAGGTAGGAATCTCAAATTTGGTGTGTGGATGCATCTTGTACTGACGAAGTGTTGCATACCATAATTGGGCCACTGTGATCTTGAACTTGACCTCTGACCTTGTTTCTAGAAACCGCATTGAGTCTGGTGCATATCTCCTATATTGTTTGAGAAAGGAATTCCAACTTTGGTGTGTAAATACATCTTGGGATGACGGGGTGTCACATACCATTTTTAGGTCAATGTGACCTTGACCTTGACCTCTGACCTAGTTTTAAGAATTATTGTGTCCCGAGCATATCTCTTATATTCTTTGAGTGAGGAATTCCAAATTTGGTGTGTGGATGCATCTTGGGAAAGCGGAGTGTCATGTACCATTTTCGGGTCACTGTGACCTTGACCTCTGACCTAGTTTTAGAATAATCATGTCCAGAGCATATCTCTCATATTATTTGAGGTAGGAATCTCAAATTTGGTGAGTGGATGCATCTTGGGATGAGGAAGTGTCGCTTACCATAATTAACTCACTGTGACCTTGAACTTGACCTCTGACCTAGTTTCTAGAAACTGGTGCATATCTCCTATATTCTTTGAAATAGGAATTCCAAATTTGGTATGTAAATGCATCTTGGGATGCCTGAGTGTCACAAACTATTTTTGGGTCACTGTGACCTTGACCTCTGACCTAGTTTTCAAGAATTATTGTGTCCAGAGCATATCTGCTATATTATTTGATGTAGGAATCCCAAATTTGGGGTGGTGATTGACCGTGATTCCTCTTGGGATGGCAGAGTGGTGCATACCATTTTGAGTCACTTTGACATTGACTTCTGGCCTCATTTCTAGGTTTTCGTGCTATATTACAGCTATCTTTCCTCAAATGTGTCTTATACTAGACCAATTCCTTTGGGGGCATTCGTCACGTGTTTGTGACATTTCTTGTTTAACATAGTGTTTTGGGTAATGCACACCGCGTATTGACACAAACCCGACTTTTCCGTCGTGATGTGCCTTAGCAGACAGGTCGAATCTTTAGTATCGCGCCTGCGCAAGACAATGGGGGCTCAAGCCTCACTGGCATCACTGTGTTGTGTACTTGAGCAAGACACATTTATCCTTGCTTAATACTGGTTCAACCCAGGAAGACCCTTCCTGACATTACTGAAAAATTGTTGACTTGGACGTAAAGAACCAAATCAAACAAAAAATTAAAGGTCAAATACTGGCTAATTTTCTTGTAAATGCATCTCCTCCCAAACTGTTGGATGTTGCAGCTTCAAACTTTGCAGGTGCATTGATCACATGATGTAAAGGGTACTAGTGGTGATTTTTGCCGTTCGCTGATAATCTTTGCAAACAGCTTGGACAGTATCTTTATAAACTTGTTGTTCTTGAAAACTGTAAGAGAGTCCTGTAGTGGTCCTTGAATAGTCCTTGAATTTTACATAGCCATGCCTGTATGAACCCTGATATAATTGTCGTTTTAACCCTCTGTATACAATGTACTAATGAATTTCCCATTTGGTTTGAAACAATGAGTCTGGGAATCAAGGTTCATTGTACATTTTAAGGGGTCACAGATTAGAGTTTTCAAAATAAAATGTACATCTGAGTCCCTGAAAATTGTTTTTATCTTAGCAAACAGCCTAAACTTGATGAAATGCCATTTATCATATGACGTTGCGTCTGGGAGTGAAAAAACGCCATGCAATAAAATTGATAAACCACAAGTGGTTTGCAGATTTTCGGGAAACGTTATAGCGTCCATAACAACGTTGCATACATAATGACAAAAGTATAACGTTTTTACGGCAGAAATGAGATTTCAAAGTAATCTTAATGTCATATGATAAATAGAATCTAGCATTCGTGCTCTTGTATTATTGAATTTATTAAACTCGTTGGGGAAAAAGTGATAAAATGCCTGGCAAGCGTCGCATTTTATCTCTTTTCCCCATTTTATCTCTTTTCCCCTTGGAGCTTTCTGCAATACTTTTGACCTGCATTAAGAGATAATTAATCTTGAAAACCAATTTGTGGTCTTTTGGAGAGTGGCTGTTTTACACAGGTTTTACTGTATGATTAAAATTGCACATTTCCTGAAACTGTAGGGTGTTATGAATCTTGTTTTTCTTTCTTTCAAGTTCTGATATGATATTTTTCAGGTTAGCATAATGAAGAGTGAAATGAGGGACAAATTTTCATAGCAGTGCAAAAACTTATCGCTATTAAGATGGAATTTCTCAGACGCAGATTATCACAGGGTGGAGACAGCGATACAGAATCCGCCTCCTTTTCTTCTAGCGTCACGGGAGGAACTTCAAGGTTTTTCAGTTCATTAAATGCAAAGAAAAATGGCCTACTTAGTGATCTTTCTAATAAGTTCGAAAGTGTTGGTGCAACTCTAATGAAAACTAGCCCTAGTGGAAGTAGTGATAACAGCGAGACTGAGAGTCCCGAAAAATCTTCCTATGCAAGACAACAAGAGAATGAGGATAGAGATGAGGCCTACGATCGAGAGACATCAGCTCCAAATGGTCGACTGGCGGGAAAGTTGCAGAAACATGCTAGCAGCAATTTTAGTGGAAATGAGGAGAATTATCCAACAGCTGGAGTTAACATGAGCTTTGATGAGCCTTTGTACTCTCCCAGTAAAATAGTTTCATCGAAGGAGTCCTCTGTAGGAGTTGGTCCGAGCTGGAAACGCCAGAGTCCACCGCCTCCAATTCCCCCTCCACCATCAAAGAGGAGTGGTCGAAGGAGTCGCACAGACTCGCCACGAGACTCACCAAAGATGAGCTCAAGTGGACATTCCAGTGATTCAGAGCAGAAACCTAGAACTGTTGACGACAAAGAACTACCAGTAGGTCGAGAAAAGGCGCCAAAATTTGCAGCAAGCAAGAGACGATCAAGCACAGTTGATGAGATGTTGTTTGATGATTATGTTGAACCGGAACCTGAGCCGGAGCCTGAACCTGAACCAGCTACTGATGACAGTGTGTTCACTAAGAGAAAAACTCTTCTCCCAATGGGTGACTTAATTTCATTTGACGAACCTGAACTTGAAGATTTTCACCCAAGACAAAAAGGTAATCGGAGACATATTAAAGATAAAAGTGAAAGTGGTGGCGAGAGAGAATATGCAAGTGTGAGCAGTGTAGGCTCCTCAGAACTGGAATTTCAGACTAGTGTTGATTCTTCAGATTTGGAATATGGGGGTGATAATATCCGAAAAGTGGGGTCCATGGGATCAGATAAATCATGGAGTTCAAATTACAGTCTGGACAGCCAACCAGATGATCTAACGCTAGAGTGTATGGGATTTATGAAGCTGTTTGTAGAGAAAATATTCAATCCAAGGTAAGTAAAATATATAGAGGATCTTACATGAGTGCTTATGTTTTTTTGAATTTATTAAACAAGTTGGGGAAAAGAGATAAAATGTGAGGCTTGCCAAGCATTATATCTCTTTTTTGAAACAAGTTTAATAAATTCAATAATACAGGAGCACGAATGTTAGATTCTCTTTATCATATGACATTTAAATTATTATGAAATCATATTTTTGGCGTGAAAACATCAGGGTTTTGCCATATACGTGACGTTAAAAGTGTGATTTCATAACTTTTCCAGAAAATCTGTAAACAACTAGTGGTTTATCGTTTTTATTGCATGGCGTTATTTCACTCCAAGACACGACGTCATATGATACATATGTAGTAATTGTCTTGACTTGTTATGCACTAATTGATTCTTCCTTCTGTTTTGATACATTGAATTTCTGACAGGCCACTGTACATATGGAGGGGTCACAGGTTATAATATCCAAATGAAATTGTATTTCTTTCTCTGAAGATGGTATTTGTCTTAGAAAACATAGCAGAAGAACCTGAAGAAATGCCGCACTATGCTGAATTTCATTGGGGTGCTTACTGTTTGCCAAAGGACTCATTTAGCGAGGAGTCAGTAGTATACAAAGGGTTCAAGATCACCTCTGATTGTGGGACCTCAAGCAAGTATAGAGTAAACAAGCAGAATAAGCTGAACTTTTCAGTAAACAAAGGATTGCCAGAAGCAGATTTTGCTTTTCAGTAAATGGGTAATGTTGAATTTCTAACCTGTGATCCCTTGATATATGTAATGAACCATCCCAAAAATATTGTATCAAACCAGATCCAAGATTCTATTAGTATAGAAATGGTTAATATTGGGTCCTAGGTTGGTAAAGACTTCTATCGTTTTTTCTTGCTGTACGGTAAATGTTCTAAATTTTCGACACCCTAAAATTAGGAACACCTAAAATTATCGGCGGAAATAATTTTTAAAATGTTCTGAAAAATCAAACACTGTCCTTTGTCTTTGATTAATTGTTCGACCACTATGCCTCTGGAATATGTACCAAATGTGCTAGATCTGTTAAATCTTTGAGATGGTCAAAAAATATGTAATTCGTCCAAACATGTAATTCATCAGAAAAATATAATGTTGGCTACTGGCTTGTCAATTGGTTTGATGCTTTATGCCTCAGTCAACAGCTTTGGTACATGTTGGGACGGCCAGTTCTCCTAACCACACATTTTCCTGAGCGAGCTTGACTAAGCGGTTAACAGGTACTTTGTGCACTTACTTTTGCTTGTAACTGACAACAACCCTTCTTGAATCAGCGGAAGGGAAAGGAATGGCCGTAGAAATTATTTCATGACCTATGTCCACAAAAGTATGGTACCAGGCCTGGATCAAACTTACGACCCCTGGATCTACAGTAAGACATGTATCTTCAGCCAGACATGTTACTGACTGCGCTACGTGGCCCGGTACGTTGGCTGCTGGTATTTACATATGGCATCATAATAGTTAATAGATTGCTTCTCTGCAGTTTGCCTTTTAACTGAGAATATTCCTCTTGATGAAGGTTTAACACTTTGACTGCTGGGTAATTTCATATGCTTTTTCTGTCGTCTGCTTTTTTTTCCAAAATTAACTTTTTCAAAAATTTGTTTTAGGAATACCATCAGAGTGTCAAAAGTTGGATTCAGATCAGGCCAGACGTTTGTCTGGCCTGATCTGGGTCCAAACTGTTTGCAAAGGTGATCACTAGGCGATAAAAGTTGTTGCTAGCAGGATAAAAGTTAATTGCGAAAAATTATATTGATCACATCTTGAGCATTTCAGTACAGAAGTGATTGCATAAATATCGTTGCTGCCAACGGTTTTATTTGACAAGAATTTCGATATGACAGCTCGACAGGACAATTTCTAAAGAGGATTGATAGTTTTGACGTCATTTCTGAATCGTCCTATTTAATATCATGTCTGAAATATTCCGCTGTCTTGCGTCTGTGTTTTGTTTTTTTCGATATTTTTTCTAGTTTTCCAATACTTTCAATTTAATATCTTGTCTGAAATGTTTTACTGTCTTGCATCTGTAATTTTTTGCTGCCTTCTTTTATGATATTTTCAAATTCAAATTTTATATCTTGTCTGTGGAGAGGCTAAGTTCTAGCTATGTTGCTGACTTCAACACTCGCAATAAATTGTTAACTCAGAAACTTCTTAAACAAGGCTATCGGTATCATAAACTTCGCAAAACATTTTCAAAATTTTATAGACGATACTATGATTTGATTTCTAAATTCCAAGTTGGACTTAAATCTCTCTTGCGCCAAGGACTTTCAGAACCTGATTTCTATGGTGACTTGGTGTATAAGTTGAAGAAGATTGTTGGCTCTAATATTTTTTCAGCGCAGTTCATTAAAATAATTTCCCATTATAAAAAGATTGGCTATAACATTAATGTATTGCAACAGACTGCATGCTTGGTAGTCAACCCAATCACGGTTGGCAACTTTGCTTTCCTCTTTAATTGCACGCCGGTGGGTCGGACTTCAGACTCTATGATGGTTCCGACTTAAAGACTTATCTATTGATGAGATGGTAGGGGCCTGATGCTTTGGCTGTTTGTCGGGCCCACCGGGGTTTACCTGTTGGATTTCTTTTGCTCCGGTATTCAGTTTAATTTACTGTTGAGTCCTTATCCTTGCTTTATCTCCTTGTTATATCTTGATTTATATGTTTTAGGAGATGATGCATTGATTAGTTAGGGGTCTTTCATGCAAACCAAATATTTATGTGTCTTGATCCTCATCTGAATTAAGGGTGAGGTTGGCGCCGTTAAACCGGTTTAAGCCCTCCAGTAAAATATTTTACTGACCGTTCCAAGGCGGTACTTCTTTTGTGGATCTTTTATGTTTTTGTTCTGTCTTGTGTTTGCTATGTTTTGTGCGCGTCTGTTTCTATGTGCTTTGTGGTCACCTGCTGGGAAAGGGCTGACCTCTTGGCTCTCGTTTGTGGTGTCTTCTGTGAGTTTGTCACTTTCCCATTGGTATCCTGGGTCAGGTGTGGTACTTGATTGTATCGATTCCTGATCTTTGCACCATTACTTACTTTTCTTGGTAGAGCTTTAGAGTGAAGGGTTGCTAGTATGAGACTCACCGTTGGCTGAGTGACTGTGTTGTGTCCTTGAGCAAGACACTCTCTCCACTGCTTAGTACTGGTTCAACCGAGGAAGACAGGAAGCTATCCCAACATGACTGAAAATTTGTTGACTGGGACATAAAGTATCAAAACAAACAATTTTCCTTTTTTTTTCAATCAAAGCACATTAAAAGAGGGTTATGCTCTAAACTCTTAATGGTCAATCATATCTTAAGCAGATGAAAATTTTTGTGACATTCTTTATTGCTGGAGAAAATAAGATTTAACATTTTGACCTTACATGTACCGTTTTAGTATGTTGTATTGAACCCAAATTTGGTCGGAGTGGAGATTCTAGCTGGACCCTGACAGGAGAAAAGTGACTTCTCTCTCCAGGAAAATTAGGGAGAAGTGACAGTCAGATAGGGAAATTTATAGCGCAAAATTACAGCATTTTCTGTCAATTTAAATGTAAAATAGCCATTACACATACTATTGCCATTACAGGGCTTGGAACACGACCATGGACAAACCGATTCACGAGCGCGAGCACAACGATTGTCAGCAGCTCATCACAAAGTCACATGGTTGATGCTGATTGGATTCAAATATTCAACCGCAAGAGTAAAGCAACGCCTACCTGTCTGTAAAGGGAAGGGTCACTGTAAACGTAACGTGTCAGTGCTCCAAAAATAGCTACTTTTGGCGTGTCATAGATCACAAATATCAGGCTCCGTGTTGGGTGTTTTTAATCTCCACATATATTCCGCAGCATATAACCTCATCGTGTGTCCTCTGTGTAGAAATTAAGACCACGTTCTTTCACTGTTCACACATTTCTTACGCAATAATTAAAGCTGACCCTATTAGATTCGCATGCCCACAAAAAAAGCAGACAGCACTTTTAAAGTTTGTTGCTGTCCTAGGAATCAAATAAGGAATGACTTTTCATGTGAATTGTCTGCTGATAGATGATTCATATGAAATATCAAGGTCTATTTTCTCCCTGAAATTCAAGCAATACATTGATCACAAAAGTGTACAGTGCAATTTGTTATGATTGGCGTTTTAAGGGTTAAGATCAAAGCGTATCAAGCTCCAGATAAAAAGATTTTTGACACCAACCTGATTTGAAATGAGCCTATTATAACTCTTTGCATGCTGGAAAAGTTTTCATATTTTTGTCATATTTATCATGTACAATTTAATATCAAGACTATTTTAGAAACATCACCAGTCAGACCGTTTGGTCATGTCTGATCTGGGTTCAAACTGTTGCAAGCCCGCAATCTTTTTGTGTCACTTTCTGGACAAACTGATCTGTTAAAATTGTATGCAAGGGTAATTGGCTCCAGCAGGCAAAGTTAAATCTATTTGCGGACAAGATATTATGTAACCGAGACAGTTTGAAATGTATGTCTGAAGGTCACAATGTCCAGGAATAGATCAATTATGCAGGTTTTGTATACGTGAACCCAAAAATAGAACACTGCATATCCTTTACACATAGGAGGCGTTTCTTTCCTGTCTCGTTATGTATTTGACTATCCAATCGGCATCAAGGCTGTGACTTTGACGAGCCTCCGATTGTAAACACTGGTCCATCGCAAAGTCCATGGTCATTGTCCATCCACTATAAATGGAAGGAGAAATAAGATGCAGTGCACCACAGCTTGCTTTTATGTGGTGACTGAGTGAAAATTGTAAAAAAAAGGGAGACTCCCACTTCTCCCTGGGTCCCATTTAGAGCAAAAGTTCCACCCCTAGGGTGACTATTTTTCCTTAGTTGCCCCCTAGTTTTTCCCCTGTGAACTGCTATCCAAAATCCAAGATGACTTGGAACAATAACAGCATCTCCAGTTACACTAATAAGGAGGCATCAGGGCAATGCTGAAAGTGGGCAAGACTATCCAAGCATTGAAGTGAAAACATTTGAGCCCTGACATATGATTTCCAACAATGTGGTATTTTGACATGTGTAGACTCAGACGAGCCTGTGCAGCCTCCTATTTAGCTTAGAAACTCCAAATGATGTTCAGTCAGTAGCTCAACACACAGTGAATATTCAAGCGACTAGCAAAGGCTCTGATCAGACTGCGCGTATGTGCAGGCTGGTCTGAGACTTTGCTGGTCGCACATACCACATTGTTGGAAATCTCATATCAAGGCTCATTTGTGTCTAATACAAGCCTTTAGTTAAGAGTGTGTAATTTTATTATTTCTCAACCAAAACATATGTTGTGGGTACTCAAAAGAACCTTCTCATTGAGACTGTTCTTTTGAGCATCCAAAACATATGCTAAAAATTATGGGTAAGAAAATATCTACAATTTTACAAGGAAATATTTTGTTTATCTGAACCTGTGGTCTAACAGAATAATCAGCAAATATTTGGACGCCGACAGCTATTGTTGAACTATTTGTCTATGTCTGTATTGATCTAACCAACCCTTGGATGAATCAACATTCTATCACTCCGGAAGGAGACGCTCATTAATTTTATCTCATATTTTCTTTATATTCCCTCTTGAACATTTACGCTCCTTTGTAGTGCTTATAGCTTTGAAAGAAATGGAAACTATCTAGTTATAGCCATAGAAAATTCAATATTTATCTGCACCAAACATGCAAGTGTATGTACTTGGTACTCTTTCCAAGCCCTCATGACAGCATTGACTTAGTTCACTACAATTTTTTTTTAAAGCTGCATACTCTGTAACTATGAACATTTTTCGAAAAAAATTATTTTCTTTTTAAATCATTTGTAAAAGTTGAATTAAGTTATGTTTTCACAATAAATTTGTTCACTAGAGCGGAAAACTGCACGGAAAAGTGAATTATCTTATAAAACAGGTGTATTTTACTCGTGTCGATAATTATTTGCGTCCCTCCAATAATTATAGACAGTTAAATTTAACATAAATGCTGTTGTTTCGATACTGATAATTTGTTAAGATTTACGAAATTGGTAACATGTATACCTGAATTTTAGTTTTTTTACTGTGTTCTTGAAAAATAGAAACATTTGTTCAAAAATTAAAAGATCAAAAGTTACAGACTATGCAGCTTTAAAGAATACCCATATTGTTTTGAAGTACTTGATCTCCATGATGCACCAATGATGGCTCTGCAGTTTCTGTTGATATTCCTACACCTGTCAGGTGTTCCATGACAACCTGAAAACCACCATCCACATTGATGTTAACCGATGTACTTTCTCTTGCTTTGGCAAATATGGCAGATGATCCACTTTCGGCATACCTGAAACAAGTTTCAGCACATGTGGAAACCATGTTTGCATTGGAAATAAGGGAGCCACAAGAATCAAGTCTGCTTCCTCTTCTATCACTTGATGGTGGAAAAGCATAATTTAATCCAGTACAGTATTGCACTTCATTGACAAAGCATTAATACAATGAGACTTTCAGCCGTTGCCCCGTTTTCTGAGATTCTTTAAAACCAGAACAACTGCCGGTTGAGCCTTCGGGTGTTCCTGGACATAGAACCACAAAACCATAAACCCACCCGGCCAGTACTGGTACAGCCAAGGAACACGACCACAAACAAAAAAAATAGAGGTGTTTCATGTTTATTTGAACAAATTTGAAATTGCCATATCTCATTTATTTCTTATCATATTTAGTAATAATAAAGTTACATTGGTTAATCAGATCTCCAGGAATGCACAGCCACCAAGAAAATATCTCTTAACTTTATTCACTGGATTAAAACAGTCTCTGAAGATGAGTAGTCAAAATTTTAGTGTTTAAAATTGCTGTCTGAAGCGAAATGTTCAAAATCATTCTCGAACGATTTCTCGTGAAGGGGTGAAGTTTTTCTCTTGGAACCTATTATAAATTGTACATACATGATTAAAGTGTGTTAATTCTGCTAAGAAATAAAGCATTTCCATTGGATATTTACTTTTTTGAAGTAACTTAAGCATTAAATTTTGGGGTTTACAGTTTCCATTGTAAGCAAAATACATGAATATAATATTTGCTGATCAGTTGTTTTGGCGATATTTTCTTGAACTATTTAAGAACTTGTGTCAGCTGTGAGTTTTGAGAATTTGTTTTTTCATAATTCTTCTAGGACACATTTTATACATGGAATGCCCATTTGGGCACTCGTAGTGTAGAACTTATAAAGCCCAGTTGTCAAGCAAAAGCAGTCCACAGAAACTGTTTTTCGTTTGAATAATAGAGGGAATGCTCCTCTAAACTTAAAAGAATTTTTAACACTTTTATACACATTTTCATTAGAAATACACCCATTTTAGCTCTTAAAATCAGTAAAATGGGGGTTGGCATGTATTTTTGGACGCCGGGTTTATAATGGTTATGCTTTAAATTGCCTTTTTGTCTATTTGGTCATACAAGGGACATATCCATTATTAAAGAGGAAGCAAAAGTTATTTATTTTATTTACATGCAACCTGAAAAAATGAAATTCACATTTGTTCAAATAAACATGAAACAGGTCTCGTATAGCATATTAAGCATTTTTGTCTGGTTTATGAAGCATACAGTTTTAAGCTAAGGGTAGTTTAATATTTTGTGGTGATGCAAACAAGTTATTCTTGAGGCAATGAAATGAAGCTAATGGCCACATGATGAACTTTCCATGTATAATTTTCCAGTTTTAAATAATCTAAGTCCAGGGAGTGTGTGTTTTCCAGATCTTTAGTTAGCATTTTCACCTCATTTCCAATTCATTATTTTGTCATAGTCACAAGTTTACAGGGATGTCGCATTAGGTTTTCCATGTACAATCATACTTTCTGGTAAAATAGCTGAAATACATGTAAATCCACGTAAATACATATCACTATATGTGGAAATCCATGGAAATAACAATTCTATATGGATTTTTGAGAGAAGGGTAAAAAAAGCTTATATTGTGACAAGACTTAAGTGATGATGCAGATTAATAATATAAGATTGAATTGACCAATTGGGGAATCACATTATTTCGTGTCACATTTGGTAAACATTGTATGTCACATCTACCGACAATGCTCAAATCAGATAGATCAATAGCTATCGGAAGATAATGGTTTAAAGGGCTAGGTTCACGAAGGGGTGAAATCGGCCCTGCCATAGAAATGCATACTGACTTAAAATATGTTTATATGGTTTATTTCATTGAGTAAAATCGAAATTTTATCTGCCTAGTGCTTAAATTGTGAAAACTATGGGTTTCTAAAGACAAGGACCCTCTGTAAATTTTGCACAAAAGGTAACGTCATTTACATTGCAATGTAACGCCAAAGACGTCGCTAAGTTTGGTTAACATTTATGTTAAACAAGTATGTGTCGCACCCAAATTTGTGCCAAAATGTATTATAAACCTTGATAAAGAGTCTATCATGGCGATAGGCCCGCCAATCCTCTGAAATGTGCATGTTTGTTTGAGGCTTTATGTCCATATATTTTTCATCAATTTTAGTCATACCACGGTAGCGATCAATGTATCTTATACCACTGCTTTACAAACGGTGTATCAGTATCAAGTACTTACTAAATACTCTCATCAGAATCAGTAGAACTGAGAAAATAATTTCAACAAAACTGTACAAGGGTTCAAACTCATGACTCATGAACCCCCCCCCCCCCCCCCCCGCCACCCTCAAGAGTAGTCTTTGGAAGTCAGACTATAAAAAGAGCTCTGCCAACCACGCTTTGCGGGTCCGAGAAAAAGCTTATTAAACCTGTATGCACACACAATATTCACACCGGGTAGGCGGCAATCGAAAACGCTCTTTATAATCGACGAACGTGGATAAAAATCGTTAGAAACAGCGCTTTCGATTGACATTTGTCGCCAATCGAGCGACAAATGGCATTCGAAAACTCTGTTTCTAACGATTTTTGATCTACGTTCGTCGATGGTATCAACGTTTGCAATTGCCGCCTACCCGGTGTGATATTACTGATGCGATGGATAACAAAATCGTAACGCATTTTATGCAATTGAATGCAGAGTGGTCATTTAACGGTAGTCTTGTCATTTTCAGACAGGAGCTTGTCATTCTGACTGGTCTTAAATACCCGTGATTATTCATATAAATATTGTTTGGGTTTCCCGGACGTGGTAACTTATTGTAGAGTGATGCTGTAAAGCGCCAAGAAAAAAAATGCATCTGAAAATGTCGTCTGCTTAAGTCATCTGCTGCAGATAACTCCCTAGCATTACTGACGAATTTAGTATAGAAGTGAACAGTGTGGACCCAGAACAGAGTGCTCCTATAGGAGCAGTCTTATCTGGGTCCACAATGTTTTCCATAGAGACTTCTTAAACAATTCAGCAGACGAGAAAGCAGACGATTTTTTTGCGATTGGCGCATTAAGGGCTAAGTCAGCTCAGAAGATATTTATGTTGTTTTTTTTATCATTGACGACCAGCGCATGTGCAGGCTAGATTGAGCATTCGAACAGACTAGCCAGAACCTTCCCTGATACTGCCCGCTCAAGATAAAGACAGCTTAGAAGTTTCATGTGCATGTTTTGTGAAATCATTCTTTTTTTTTTATAAAGTCTCAGAAAGAACGTTAAAGCTAACCACTATCGGCCAACAGCGAAAGGTAATTGCATATTGCTGGGCCGATGGTAAGCTGCTATTTTTGATTCTCCCCGCCTGGCTAATATATGATAATGGGACTTACACTAAGCATTTACAAAAAACGAGCATTTTTGATGGACGGAATTCAATAGTGATAACAGTAAAACCTTGTTTGTCATGAGTCACATCAACAATCTTTCAATTAAGTAGGGACGGGTCTTACTGGGTTAAACCATTACTAAGCTAGGATTAATGTGTCTTGCTCAAGGACACAACGCTGTAGCGCCAGTGAGGCTTGAACCCACGGACACTCGGTCTCGAGTCAAGCACTCTACCACGACAGTAAATCTCATTTTCTCAATCCTGAAAATAAGTTATTATACGAAATGAAAAAAAAATCCAGCTGCTATTCTTTAGCAATAACGTTTTTATCTTCAATTTTAGCAAAATGTGTTAATGATAAAGCTGAAGAGAAGACTTTCCGCCAACTGCTTCAAAAGGTCTGGTGTTTGTTGCACGTACAGATTTTATGAACAGTAAAACCTCAAAAATTCGAACTCGATTTTTCGAAATACTGGCTAAAAATTCGAAATAAATTTGGGACACACTGAATTCAGAGTATAGGACCTATTCATGATCTATTTTAATAACTTTCTATAATAATATATGTTGTGGGTGCGTAAAAGAAACGTCTCCCTGAGACGTTTCTTTTATGCACCCAAAACATATATTTGATAAGAAAAAATAATCATTATACTTTCTGGGGGCTATATATCTTATTTCTACCTAACTATAATTCGAATTTTCGATAATTCGAAATAAAACCTCTAGTCCCTAGGACTTCGAACTAACGAGATTCAATTGTATTTAGATAAACGTTTTGCAATTAATTGAATTCGTTTAGTTTGTTTTATTGACGGGTAAAATTCGTATGGGCGTGACAGAAAGAGGTATTATCAAAAACAATCATGAACGATGACAATCCTGTTATTCAAAGGTTGTGTATAACATGAAAGTGATAAAACTGTCATTTGCATGCACAGAATTTTCCGTGCACGCACAGAATCACCATCAGACAGGCTCATTTGTACGAACAAAGTTTGGGTTTTTGCACAACATGCCATTTTCCTTTGCACGTGTTCTAAAATTTACGGTTCCGAGATGATCCACGTGCGAATCCCCACTAGCTTAACGTAAGTGCGAATCAGGCGCAATTTCCAATATATTTGAACATTAACAAGTGAATTGTGGCGGTACAATGTAACATTTTGATTGACATCTTTTGACTTGTTATATTTGTGCTTTGCTTAAAATGCTCAGAGTGCATCTATGCACAGATGTAACTTCATCATCTTTGATGTTGGAACTGTTTTGAGAAGTTGGCAGGGATGTTTCTGAATAATTTTCATCGGGATAAGGATTTCGAAAAAAGACGTAGTAAAAATCATCGCAAAAACAGGTCTTAAACATTTCAGGTGGAGTTTAATTGTTAGTATAATTCAAACTTCTAAGTTTTACATGGATCTTTATTTTCAAAACGATGTGCCTGACTCCTGAAATCATGATAAATCCTAAATTATATCACCTTCCTTTATTCTCCCCAGGCAAATACAAGTGTGACAAAGTATAAAAAAATCTGCTCACCCCACAGATTGCTTGTACTGATGTTTCAAAGGACTATACCACATTGTATTTTTTCCATTGAACGGTTAAATAACGGTCAATGAAATACTGCAGTTTGAGGCAGTTAATGCAATATACCTGTATAAAATACCCATCACCTGGAGTAGTTCATATTTTTTGTTTACAAAGATTCTCATCTATCTTTGAATCAGCTGTATGTCTTACCGAACGTATGTGAAACATGCGTCATTACCGATTATTGACCAAAAAATCCCTAGTTCTTAACACTACAGCTTACACATAGGGTACACGGGGACAATGAGGGACATAAATATAGTAGACCTATCACCTTATCCAAACAGTCGTACATCGCGAATGCCCAATGCGATTTTTCTTTCAAAACGGTCTCCAACTGTGTCACATTTCTAAAGATACGCATGCATATTGGCGATCGAATACGTTATTTTTGCAATAGGAAAATCAGTGCAATATAGACTAAACTTAACTCATAATTAAAACATGAAACACGATCATTTTGTGGGGGATCAGTCATGCACAGACCCAGAGAGGAGGTGTGTGTGTGTGTGTGTGTGTGTGTGGGGGGGGGGGGGGGTAACAGGTGGCCCAGACTTACATTGAAAATCACAAGTTCTATAGGGAATAAGCAATTGAGTTTGACCGCCAACCCTGGAAAATGTTGGACCCCCTTTGGAACCAAAAATTACATTTTTAGTGAGCTTATGGAATTCAATGAAGGCATGTCAAATATGCTTGGCGTAAGTATATAGGCCTACTGGATCTGAAACAAAACGACCAGTACATGTGGTTAAATGTTTTCAGCTATCAGATAAACTTCAAAGCTTGCAATAATATATAAACTAGCACTTTGAGAAGGTATTAGAGAGAAAGGAGAAAAAAAGGAAAGAAAAAAAAATGACGTCGCTGAGGATTGAACCCAGGACCCCTTGCAAAACATACGAAATGTTCATGGACTTATCCGTACGGCCACGTAGATGTTTTTAATAAATGCAGCGCACTTAAAACTATATATTTTTAAATACGAACAAAACAACAATAGGCTTTTAGAAATCTACAAAAATAAACAAGCTGACAATCATTAATTGTTAAAATATGACCCCCTGTATTTTTTATAATAGTGATTTATGAATAAATTTACATCCCGTTAACCAAAAACGGTAGTATATACCTGCGAAAGCAGACAAAACTAACGGTAGCAGGACGAGCGTCTCTAACTGAAAGTAAATTTCGGACGTAACATTATTTCGACATCGGCACTGTTTGCACTGAAAAAAGTGAGAAAGTAGGCGTATTTTCTGCTTCTAAAATAGTCCAGCCCGGCTTTCACGAGATAATGTAGTCATATCTGTATAATTTAAGCCTTAGAACATGTATAAATGGCCTGAAAAGACCAAACACAGACAAAATAACCAAACGTGATCGTTTAGGCTACGTAATATTACATTATGAAGCCATAATATCTACACCTTGAAATTTTTGGCCATGAGTTCTCAATGTTAATTTGCACAGCTAAGCCAAAAATTGTGGTGTTGAAATAATGGCCTCATGTTTTGTTATGGATATATTTACACTCAATCCCCACAATATCAGCCATTTTGGGGAAACTGGGGGGTCCTAATATGGATTTTTGTGGTATAAGGGAAGCATCCAAGAAATTGTTTGGTATGTATTTGAAGAGAGGGAAGATCATCTTCTTCAGAAATAATGTCATTTATATTATATTCATATATTTCTAAAATAGGATTTTACAGGGCCGATTTTACCCCTTTGTGAACTTAGCCCTTTGGCCAAGATATAAAAGAATTAATTCATGATTTAGGCCACAATTTTTTTATTAGTTGATTTACAAGCCCTCCTACTGTAATTTTACGGAAAGTAGGAAAAAAATGAAAATTAATTTCTAAAATTTTTATTTTATTTTATCCGCCGACTCTAAATATTATTTGTTTCGTTGAAAAAAAAATTTTTTTTGAGGTTCTGTCTGTGTATTTTTGAGTGACACTGTAAAAAAAAATTGTCCTGTCCAGATTTTTAGGAAAGTGATAAAATATTCAAAGATTTAATACAGGCTGTTGGTTTACCTCACTAGTTTTACTGTTTTTCTGGAGATATTAAAAAAAAAAAAAAAAAGCTCTGAAAATGACCAGTCAACTGGTCATTTTCAGAGCTTTTTTATTTATTTTTTTTCGTCCCCCCCCCCCCCGACCCTAAATCTGAAAAAAAATCCTTGTAAATCAACTAATAAAAAAATTCTGGCCTTACCCCACTATTACTGGCAGCCAATATCTCATCTAGAATGCGGAGCAAACATCAACACCCTCCCATCTATCCCCTCTAAAATCTTCAGAACCCTTCTGCTAATGGTGTCCATTTATCAAATAATAATCTCCTAATTCTGACAGTCTTAGCAGTGAAATGTTTATACAGGTTTCAATTTTCAGAGAAGATGCTGTTATAAGTATTTACAGAACTGTGAGTCGGCAAGTTTGTTTCAGAAATATATTCAGAGTTATCAATATAAATTTGCCTTGTTTTGTGAAATATTAATATATATGACAATGACAGAATGTGACTAGTCAGTGTGTTGTGCCGCTGTGTATTCTTGAAGTAAATTCAAATTTCATTTATACCCTTTCACAACCAAATTTGTCTAGTTTTGATAGTGTAGTCCAAGATCAGACTTTAGCAGCGGTCTGATCGTGGTCCACAATGATTGCCTCTATACCAATATGATTTGAATAATGTTAGCAAATATGTGCAGCAGACGACTTAAGCAGATGATATTTTTGATGTATGTTTTTTATAATGCTTTACACTTTCCTAGCTAGTGGTGACTTTTGTCATCTGCTGATAATCATTGCAAACAGGCTGGACCCAGATCAGGACCAACAAAGTGTCGGTCCTGATCTGGAGCCAAATGGTTTGATTCTATGATGAGTGTCTTGAAAGATTTTTTTAAACAAAAAGGTTTCGTTTATTATTAAGTTAATGGCCCAATTCCGAATCACTTTTACTTCAAGGCGTATTCCAAATAGTTGCTCTGAGTGTAAGATTTCGGTTTTTCTATTACAAAGCACTATCATTCCCCTAAATAATGAACCTCAATTTGTAGCATTCGGACTCTGCTATGTGTCATACCACGGCTTTGAAGTAGGTCGCCAATTTGCCTAGTTGCGGGTCATTTGCCCAGTTTCGAATCACTTTAGAAGGTCTAAGAAATTACCTTCAGTAGTACAGTTGCATTAAGGATTTGACATTGTTGGCTTAATCACTACTTCCAATGACGAGTTTGACACATTATTTTACCGTATTCATTGCACTAAACTTGCACGGACACAGAAAGTAACCAAAACGGGCAACCATCGGCCCGCCAGTGAAACGCCATATAAATGGCGCCTCGCTAGCGATCCGCTGATGACCCGACATTGGTAGCTTTGTACTTTTCCAGACAGTAATCCTAAGATAATCTACAGCTTTGTGCTTTTCCACGCGGGAGGGGGTGGTCTGGACCCTCAGTATTCACTCCTGTGGATCCGCACATGGACTATGAACAATTTTACCACATGCAAGTAATACTCCCGATTATACACCCTGGCTAATGATCGAAATGTTTACAGGTAAACTTGGTCTATGAGACAGTGAAGAGTTGAACTAGATCAGAGAGGCGCGTCATAAGCAGGATCTGCACTGTCTGTCATTTGACATACAGACACTAACATTCACTTTTTCAGAGTATTTTTTTCTATTAATGTGACATTTTTATTAAACGTCTGTCCTCATTTCCATTGTTATATAGCGCACGCATATACCAACACGCGTTGTGAGAGTAAATAAAACACATCTGTAACCACTGCCCCCCCCCCCACCCTGGCCAACACCGTGGGCGCTCGACACACGTGATACTGTAGCAAATAGAGGGGTCATGATAGATGTTCGAATGATTATAACGTCTTGACCCCCCACCACCAACACACACACACACACACACACACACACACACACACACACACACACACACACACACACACACACACACACACACACACACACACACACACACACACACACACACACACACACACACATTGGGAGCGCAGTGGCTCAGTGGTAGAGTGCTTGACTCGACAGTGGCTCAGTGGTAGAGTGCTTGACTTGAGACCGAGGGGCTGCGGGTTCGAGCCTCACCGGCGTCACTGTGTTGTGTCCTTGAGCAATAACATTAATCCTAGCTTAGAACTGGTTCAACCCAGGAAGACCCGTCCCTTTATAACTGAAAGATTGTTGGTGGGATGTAAAGAATCAAATCAAACACACACACACACACACACACACACACACACACACACACACACACACACACACACACACACACACACACACACACACACACACACACACACACACACACACACACACACAGAGTACGGGCTAAAGGCCAGGTTTTTAACATTTAAAACGACGATCGACGAAATCTGCGCCAGTATAAAGAAAAACTGGAGAGCTTCAACATGTTGAACGGTACCAACCTCACTCTTAATTCTGATTTGGCTCTGGTCTCTACCCAAGTAAAAACTCTGTTATACATAGTTGGGCAAAAAGCAAGGGAATCATCCGACACAAGTATGTCCACTTGTGATGGAGTGAGGCAAATACAAGGGCACTGGAAAATCAACAAGACGTTAGCCCTACTTTTACTCATAGGAGGATGAAGTGCATTTGCGGATCCAGAGGGGGGGGGGGGGGGACAGGGGGTCTGGACCATCCTCGAAAATCACAAAAATATAGGTCTTTTAGCAACACTGGTCCCGATCTCCTTAAAATCGTAAAGCTACCAAGCCAGCTATCAATTTTTGGCCATAATCGGCTCGCCAGCAAAACACCATTTAAATGGCGGGTCGAAAATGGCCCCCTAATAGTGGTATTTGGATAATTCCTCCCCCATCAAGCTAAAAAAGAACGTTGTCAAGGTTGGACCCCTTCTGGCAAAACTTTCTGGAGCCGCGCATGTAGTGGTTACGGATAAATTATGCATAATTAGGATTATGGGCTTCTACCAGCTGCTGAGGTTAATCGGAACGGGCCTGATTTAGAGTCCCATATAAAGACTTGAAATGCCCGGTATCGAGCTCGGGATCCCTGGTCTGCTAGGTCTACACCACATATGCTGAGAGAGAGAGAGAGAGAGAGAGAGAGAGAGAGAGAGAGAGAGGGGGGGAGAGAGGGGGAAAAGAGAGACATGCAGACAGATACTCACAGGCATATACATATAGAGAGACTGAGATAGACAGACAGACAGACAGACAGACAGACAGACAGACAGACAGAGAAGTTAAATATACACACACAAAGGCATAATCCTCACGCATACGCGGATCCAGGGAAGACTGGGGGCACAGAGCCCCCCTCCCGCAAACCCCTGTAAAGTCCCATAGCTGTACCCCTAAAATGCAGGCTTTTTTCACACTAATGCTCTCTAGAGCTACCAAGGCCATCAACTGGAGTTTGGCTGGCGAGCCGATTACGGCCCGCTTTTGTGGGATTTGGATCCTCTCTAACCTCATCAACTAAAACGGCATAAAATATTAAAAAAAAAACGTTGTCAGAGTCAAAACTACTGGATCCACGTCTGCTGAGAGAGAGAGAGAGAGAGAGAGAGAGAGAGAGAGAGAGAGAGAGAGAGAACATATGGTGCCTGTGACACTTTTTCACATCATTTTGACTTCTATGTTGTACAAACAGCTGAGCGCGTGAAAGTTATTGTTATGTGACGTGAAATAAACTTGTGTTTGTACAAGATTCTAAACCAGGCAAAAAAGTGACAATGATTAGATGGCTATCATGGAACCAAAAACAGGATAAAAGCTCCGTTTTTTTCTTGGATGTGATTTAATAATTGTTGGAAAATATGCTGAAACCAAAGGTTTGATAAAAATGCATTTCAAACGAAAGCATTTTTCGGAAATATGCAATGAACAGATACTGACACGTGTGAAAATATTCCTTCATAAAATAGGTCATGGGGGAAATTGTAATTATTTTCACCAAGCAGATAACTTATAGATATTTGCTTTGGGATGATTATACAACAAAACAAAACCAAAATATGTATTTTAAATTTTACCGCTGATGTGTAGTTTGCAACGAAACTATGACGTGATTCGGAACTGGGGAAGATTCGAAACTGGGCCAAATAACTCTAGCATATGTAATACCCAGATTTTATATAAGCCAGTGTATGTGTACACATGCACTGTCTGATCTGCAACGTGTTAATTCTCTTGATAGTTAAATATTGTTCAAGTAAGGTTATTGCTCTTCCGAAACGGAGCTCAGAGCAGTTAAAGAAGTTCCTGGACAATTTTAAGAATTGTACTTGAACTGTTCAAGAAAATGCTTCACAAACTTTTTAAAATGGTCTTATACTCTTGAACATGGGAACATTTTAAAAACTTTTTTAAATATTATGTTATACCATATGTCTTTACCTGTTCCCAAGTTTGTTTTAAAGAAATTTTATTGAACAAAGTGCCCCTTGAGTTCTTCATCTGTTTTCAAACTTGTTCTTGAACATTTCAAGATTTTTTCGCCTTTGTTGGATCTCGTTAAAATATGTTGAATTTTGTATGAACAACATACAACATTGTTGTTCATACAAAATTCAACATATTTTAACGAGACCAACATAGGCAAAAAAATCTTGAGTATTAGCACTCGTCCTGTGAGCCCGGATTTATCCTTTTAAGCTCACCTTAGCCAAAGACTCATGGGTGAGCTAATATTTTACCAGTGACCCCGGCGTCTGTTCGTCTGTCAACATACTGGGCCAATTAAACTCAAATTTCATATCGAGACTCCTTAGGATGCAGGAACAAAAATTCATTCAAATGGACTAGGTCAGAGGGTCAAGATGGCCACCACGCCCATACATGGTAAAAAACTTTTTCTCCAGAAGGACTTGGTATGTAGCATTGGGGATGTGGGCCTACCAAGTTTGTTTAAATGATGATCCTAGATTTTAGGTAGGGTAGGCACACACATTTTTTTTTTATATTTTTTTTTCTGGAAAAAATATATAACTTTATGCATTTTAAATATATAATTTTATGCATTTTGAGTCAGAAAATATTATAATTGGCGTTGCCTTTCAAAATGCATAAAATTATATTTTATTATATTTTTTTTGATAACCTGAAAAAAATTAGGTAGGGTCGGGTTACCCTAAACACAGGTATTTTTTTATTTGGTCTTACTTGTGTTTTTTTAATCATAGATTGTGGATACAGGATAGAACATAAACATCTCTGTGCTCTGAAGCCTTCTATTCAGTATTTAGGACAGAGTAATACAGATTTATGGATTTATTAACCGTCAGAGTTTACCTCGGTGACGTTATTCTTATAGATACCTGCAACAGACGGCTTAATAGAGAAACATTGAAATAATCCCCAAATCATCACAATATCAACCCAATGAGCGAAGGAAAAAGAACTCATAATCGCTACTGCACAGACTGATCAGCGCCTTTGTTTATCGCTGTTGCTAGTGAGTGTATCTGTACACGACAGAGACGGATTTCTCGCAAAGTGTCTAGTAACTCTTTGCATGCGCGCGGCGACTTGCAGGTGACTACAGTAAACAATTAGAACCCAGATCAAGCCCAACAAAATGTTGGGCCTGATCTGATTCCAAGTTGTTTGACTCTCTCATTTTGTTCTTGAAATATTTATATGAAAAAGGTTAGTTTTGAAAAGCTACAGTTACATAAAACAAAAATGCATGCAAAATTACCCAGCATGCAAAAAGTTAAGTGACTGCAAACTTGGTTTCTATAACTAATATCAAGTGAGAACAAGGTAAACTCCTGATTTCTCTCAGAGTATGTCTTCCAAGTAAGTTTAACCATACACATCTGCTAGTAGAGATATTTCTTAAAACCACTGCAGCTTTATCTAAACAAATGTCAATAACTACTGATTTAATGGATTTTCCACAGAAATCAAGTCGGAGCTTTTTCATAGAGGAAGTTTTCAGGGGTGTCAATACTTGACACAAATATCTACCATCTTATTCTTTTAATCATCGATTTCTGTCGATATTGCTATTGAAAATTGCAATTCTTTTCTATTGTTGGCGTTTCAGTTGCCGCTGTGGCAACAAATTGGCTTCATTTTGCATTCAGGAATCTTTTAAGCGTTTTACATCTTTTGTTGGTCGTGATCTGAGATCCAGCTGCCATGGGTGCGGTAAATGTTCTAAAATTTTGAACTCTATTTGCAAACAGAATGTTGGTTATCAAGACTGGAATTCATAAAATGTTTGTCAGAATAGCAAGCAGGGAAGACCTTGATCAGACTGCTTCTTGAGAAGCAGTCTGATCTGGGTCTGCTCTGTTTGTCTAGGCCTTTTTTGCAGGCAACTAGTGTTCAAAATTTTAGAACATTTACCATTCTGAAGATCTGAAGAACCACTGTATTCTAAAGTTGCAATGGTCGAGGACTGTCCCAGTCGATGCAATTGCTGCATGCTTAAGATGTGAACTGTCCTGATGAATCTGGATTTATCCTTTCTGGAAAACACTATAGATTCAGATCAGCTGGCTTCTGAAGAAGCACTCTGATCAGGATTTCAAAACATGAAAAAAAATCTGAAGTTTGAGGTGGAATTTTTATTGTCATTTTTGAGATAGAATAAAAGTAGAATAGTCACACCCTTCACTCTGCTAAAACCATTAATACACATCCTCGTTAGCCCAGGCGTTGTTACCCATTCCGTTACACTGCATTCATGTACATCCTCGAGTCATTCCATGATACAATGCAGTGTGTGTAATGTAATGGGTTACGCCTGGGATGCAGTGTAACAGAATGCCCTCAGTTACGCCCGGGCTTAGGGGATGATTAATATAATGGTTGGAATAAATTTAGCATTTTTTTAATTTAGAAGCCTCCAGATAAGAGTGTGTATTTGAAAATTGTTTTTCTATATCTCTACCAAAACATATGTTGTGGGTACTCAAAAGATTTGTTTCAATGAGATGGAACATTTCAGCACCAAAATATACGTTTAAATTGATGGGTAAGAAAATAATGACAATTTTACGCTTAAATTTTTTGCTTAACTGGACCTATAGTAGCAATATCTTAAAAGGCAGAGTATAATTCACACTAACATGTGGTTACAGTTTGTATTTTTGCCATATTGGCATCATACATATTGGATGTCAGAAAATTTGAAGAAGAGATTGCAAAGTGCGTGTGACCAGTCTAATTTTGTATTTTCATCCTAAAGGGGTTGGCCCAAAAAGTGTGAAGCCAATTTCATCAAGAGCTTTTTCACACCACACGAACACACAACTGATCATTTGATATCAGCGTAAGTTATTAAAGAGAGGTAAAGACTGGCTGACAAAGTATCAAGGGCGGATCCAGAGGGGGGTGGGGGGACAGGGGGTCCGGACCCCCCTGAAATATCACAAAAATATAGAGTTTCTAAGCAATACTGGTGCGGACCCCCTGGAAAATCACAATGCTACCAAGCCAGCCTTCAATGTTGTGCCATTATCGGCCTGCCAGCAAATGGCGTTTTTTTGCTGGTGGGCCACTGATGGCCCACTGTTAGTTGTATTTTGACCCTATCTCCTCTCATCAACTAACAACAACAACAAAAAAAAAAACTTATCACAGTTGGACCCCCTCTGACAAAACTTTCTGGGTCCGTGCATGAGTATGGCAGCCTATTCTTATCCATTTTATTTTGTGTATAGGGCCGCCATGGTGGATAAACGACTCACTTTGTACCCAGGGGTCCCTAGTTTGCTCGGATGAGACTTCAAGCTGTGTCCCAGTCTTCTGGGACATTTTAAACCAGAATACTGCTGGGTTGACATAAAAACCATAAACCCACCAGCTTGGTACTGGTTACTGCCAATGAAAGCATTTAATTTTGCTTGAAACTTGGTAAATGTGGCAAATCATCCATGACATGACTATTTAAGAACAATGTGCGTAGATTATGGTATTTGTAGGTTGACCTTGACCTGTTTCTGCCAAGGTCAGTTGCATTTCAAACAGAAAGAAATTAAGAGTAGAACAATTTGCAAACAAAAAATGTGAGTATGATCAGGAAATACCATACTCACAAACTGCAGACAAAACCCATGGCACAGCGAGGAAGAGCCACACAACAATCACCAGACATCAGGAAGACAAACTAAGCAAAGCCACCAGCTCTCTCTTCCCCATCAAGATGATTGCAAAACTAGAATGGACATAAGGTAACGCATTACAAAACATAGAACAATTACTGAATCCGACAATAGGAATAACAATCAACAACAAATCAACAACAACAGTATCATGGTGCAACGCCTTAATCCAAGCCCTATAACATGCTCAAAAAGGGATTAAATAGCTGTGGCAGCTAGCTAGCTGTCAAAAGGTGTCAGCCTCAGTAGGTTGAAGTGGCTCCACCCTCAACATACTTGCCCATCATCATGATCATCATCATCATCATCATCATCATCATCATCATCATCATCATCATTATCATCATGCACATGTCTAGATTATTAAAAAGTTTCAGAGTAAACTTACCCATAATTTTAGCATATGTTTTGGGTGCTTACTAGTAAAAGAACCGTCTCATTGAGATGGTTCTTTGAGTACCTACAACATATATTTTGGTTGAGAAATAAGAAATTATTTTTTCTGTTACACACTCTTTAACGAAAGTCCTGTCATGTGAAATATTGATGTTTGTATGGTTTGACTTGCATTTGAAAAGGTTTTAAGGATAAAAACAGTATTCATTTGGGGAGGTATATCATCGAATATACGGTCAGAAATTTAGTTTTACGGCGACATGCAAGTGGCGCTGTAAAACGTGATTTCCGACAGTATATCCGACCTCTCCAAATGAAAATTTTGAAAATGGTTATCCCCATTCTAATGTACTGAGAACTGCAATTTTGTCTCAAATTGAAGCATTGCAAGCTGCATAAAGCTGCATGTCATCCAACGAAATGTGACATAATTAATAATGTCAAATTATTTCCGACAGTATATCGCAGGACTCCAGATAAGAAGGTGTAATTACAACCTTTATTTATTTCTTAACTAAAACATATGTTTTGGGTACTCAAAAACAAATGTTTAAACAGATTGATAAGAAAATTATCGTAATTTTACGCTCATAATATTTGCTAATCTGCTACGATGTTAGCTGCAGAGTAATCCCCTGCAGACCTCAGACATACAAAGCTGCTAGGGAAGTAGATTCTCCGGAAGAAAATTGAGTATATTATCCCGAAATGGAAAGTTTCAGCATGAATGGCTTAAACTCTTTCCATGCTAATCCCAAATTTTGTCATCTGATAACCTTTGCAAACAATTTGGACCCAGATCAGGCCTGACATTCTGTCAGGCCTGATCTGGATCTAAACTGTTTGACACTCTGATAGTGTTTCGAAACAATTTTTTGAAAAAAATCATCGGATGACAAAAACCATGCAAAATTACCCAGCATGCAAAGAATTAAGAACTTGGTGACGGAATGAGATTAACATAAAACCTGATTGGAAAACTTACAGACATAATAAAAGGTCAATTAAAATGGAGATAAGACGATAGAGAAAGCGTCAGATGTTCCTTGAGGTTACATTTTGTCAAAAACTTGTATTATTTCTAAGCCCCTGAATGATTTCTGACTTGAAAGCGTGAAATCCTCTTAAAGGGGCAATAACATTTTTTTTCCTTCAATGAGCACACAAAAAACTGTAGACATAACCCAGAGTAAATATTGATCAAGATGTCAGCTTCATCCTTTTTTCATCCACTGTAGTAAATGACATCAGATGAAATTAACTCTTTTGCAACAAATAAGAGGGGAGAAGGTCTCGAGACTCCAGTGAGAACATTTATTGAGCGCGGATCTGAGAAAAGGGTCCTTAAGGCATTCAAGGACTTATTACATAAGAGACATTTGAAAAATACCTAAAATGACAAAATTTCACATGCTTCTATATTACCTCAAAAATGTTTCTATAGCTTGATGTCATCAAAGTAGCAAACGTTTCTGATCATATTTAAAGTTTTGTATGAATGATGTTGCCATGGCAACAATAAGGCTATAACACCTACAAGGGCGCATAACGAAGGGTGGGTCACTTTAATTGCCTATAATACGACTTAGAAAGTATAATTTCATACAATTTCATTTGCATTTACATTATAACATAGGTAACGCACATGAATACATCTATTTTTTTGATGTTTATACTGAGCCAAAAATAACCAACAAGCAACCTTAGATCAGCACCATGACGTCATATCAGGGTTAACGTTCTTCTTGACGTCACATTCTGAAACTGATCACATGTGTCGCTGCTAACCTCAATACATTCGTCAATATCGAAATTGTGGCTTCAAATTTTCAGGAAATGCTCTAAAGAGGTAGTACTTTGCAAAGGTAACATTAGCTAGATTTTGATTATCTCTACCATAAGGTACCTTTTGTCATATCCTGACCCGTATACATAATGTTTCTTGTAGCAGTAAAATTGTGGGGAGGTCTGGCAGGAGAAAGTTTCAGATGTATGTAGGTATTAGTCACAAATATGAAAATTAATTAAAATTTTCTAGATTTGCTTCATTAAACCTACGATACATCTGAACATTGCAATGGAGGTGGGATAAAAATAAGCTTACCGAAAGGAGGTCAAATGTGAGCATAACCATAAGACGATGACCAAGGAAACTGGGTCAAGAAATATCATTGCCGTATATAACAAAACCTAAATATGTTAATTAAGGTTTTGTTTCAGAAATTCCTGATGCTTGCATGTGTTGTTGCATAGCAGCCAAGCGTGAAGTCGGAATATCTCTGGAGTGGGATAAAAGAGTCGCGACACAGGTTGAATCAGCAGCTCGTGACTGCAGGGTAGGCTGATTTGAGGTACTACAAGAAGTGAGAACAGTGATGGAAACCATGCCTGACAGGGGAGCAATCAGACACACTAAGCACTCCTCCTCTTGAATTTTCCTGAGAGACATTTGAATCAGAGGAAACGTAGGAAATGCACATGCCCACATATTCCTTTCCAATTGATTGACTGCAAATGCTTCTGGATCTAGAACAGGAGACACAAACACTTGTAATTGCCTGTTCAGACGAGTAGCAAATAGGTCTAAGTGGGGAGATCCCCAAGTGTGAAAAAAACAAAACAATAGCCTTTGGTTCAAACCCCTTGACAACATGTCTGCTAAAGCATTCATTTTGCTTGGAAGGTGTCAGACTTTCAAATAGCCCTTGTTCTGGGTGCACCATGACTACTCTATTTTTTCCAGAGCTAGGCTGCACAGAGACCAAGAGTGGGTCTCCCCTGCCTGTTGACATAAGTTGCCATTGTTGTGCTGTCTGTAGCCAATAGTACAGAGTTGTATTGAACTTGAACAGAAAAGGCTCGAAGAGCCAATAATACTGCTTGTAGCTCCAATGTACAATGTATTGATATGTTGGTCTTTCGGCTCGGGAGACATTAAAACCTGGAAATCATTTGGTTGCCTAAATGATATACCCTATATACAGAAGCTATATACATACCCTGTTCCAGAAATTCCAGATGCTTGCATGCGTTGTTGCATAGCAGCCAAGCCAGACTCTCATCTGTGAACAACTGCAATTCTGGAGTGGGATGATGAACAGTATTTATTGACATCAAAAAGTATCAAGGTTCATTGACATCAAAAAATCCTTGTCTTGCCATTTTTGAAAAATATGACTAATTTAACACTTTTTTCACCATTCAAGTGATTTGGTAAATGATATAGTTATCCCACCAGCAGCTAAGGTCACATGGAGACACCGCCACAGCTAAAAGAATCATCTGACAGGCTGGTGAAGCAGGGGATCAAACAAGCGACCCCTGGTTTACAAGGCAAGTGGTTTATCCACTGCACCACAGCCGCTCCTAGAAGTGTGTAGTTCATAAAAATATCCAGCATATGATAAAGGTTAACTGCATCTTATACTGTAAATTCGGCTATTTTCCCGAGGGTTTTATTTTTGCAAAACTTCGCATATACTTATGCAAAGTTTCGTGAAAATAAAATCTTCGCAAAATCACTCTGTCACTCTGTCGTTTATTGATCTAGGTAAAGTCTACCTTAGTTGTGAATTTACAACATCCCAAATATGTCTTTCAACCTTATTCGCGAAAATAAAAAACACACATAAATTTCCGAATTTACAGTATGTTTGGATTTTATGTTGCTTTATTTGGAAATCTTGAACACCTCCAGCAAAAAGATGGAAATTAAAACTGCCATTTAATTCTGAATTTAATCCCAAGCCAGTGATTGTATTTCTGAGAGTATTTCTTTTTTATAGTTTCAGATAATTGACTTTTTTAGTCTAGCAGTACTGGCGGGTTAAGTGTGGAAGAAAACAGCGTGGACCCAGAACAGACTGCTCAGCAGTCTGATCTGGGTCCACACTGTTTGCCATGGAGACTTCTTAAACATTTCAGCAGACCAGAAAAGCAGACAACTTTTGTTGCGATTGGCGCATTAAGGGTTAAGAAAGGAATTACTCTTGTATATATCTAATTAACCCTTGTCCTGCTGAACCTAGATATTATATTCCCATTTTTGGAAATAGTGTGGAAACTGATCAGCTGACCAGGATCCACTTTTGTGCATTGAGTTCATGGTCTAGACAAAATTTAGCTTTAAGCTTTGGGATTGTTTTGCTCAGTAGTACAGGGTTTAACAATTTAAATTTGATAGTTTGTGTAAACTTGTTCTATTTTGTGTGTGTACATATTATTTATTTTGAGGGCCTCATGGAAGATTAGTTGTTCTACTAAATGTTGTCACCCTCTTTAAATAAAGACTTTACTTACTTACTTACTTACTTACTTACTAAGTGCTAAAAGTGAGCTACTATATATAGCTACTATATATAGCTACTATAGCTGGGATAAGTCAATGTCTGATGTGCATCATTGTCATTTGTTGTCTCAACGCAATTTACTTTACATGACAACTACTCTTAACCATGTAGCCAATTTTAACCAAACTTCACAGGACTGTTCACTGGATGACCTTCTACAAAACCACAAAACCAGTTAAAACAAATTTGCTCTTTCAAAAAACATGGTGGCCAGGTGGGATGTGAGTTTCCCATATACCAAAATAATGGACAGTTTCCCATAGATACATATATCAGAAACTGTAAGCATACCTTCAGGTGAGTGATCCAGCGTGAGGGCTACTTAGTTTGGCCTTATTATTTTCAAGCATTAATGATCACATTTTCCTCATTTTTATTATCCATTTTGATAAAAAAAAAAGGTCCTATTATGTTATGACTGGTGTCTGCCTGTCTGTAAAATTTTCATTTTTAATTGACTGAAGTACCTACAGTCTTCATCCGCTTTAACCGAAACTTAAGTGTGTGCATTGGGGATATAGCTGTTTTCTCTGGAAACAATGCTAGTTATTATACCCCAAACTTTGAAAAAGTTGAAGGGGCATATTGCTTTGGGCTTGTCTGTCCTTCCGTCCGTGTGTCTGTGCATCCATACGTTCAAAATTTAAGATAGGGTTTTGAAATTTCATTGATGGATTCCTCATCAAAAATGAACTCACAAGTCTTTTTTTTAATCTTGATTATCTCCCTTTGTGGACTTAAGCTCCTTTTAAAGATCAAAAATGAAATTTTGTAATGAAGATATCTTTATAATTTATTACAGCTAGGAGCTTCAAACTGGGTCAGCTGATAAGAGGATAATGAGTAGATTACCTGGTGAAAATTAAAAAAAATCAAGTTATTGCCCTTTGTAAATTTGGACATTTGTAAAACTTGATATCTCAAGAATCATTACAGCTAGAAGCTTCAAACTTATACAGCTGATAGGTGATAATGAATAGATTACCTGGTGAAAGTTGTTAAAAAAAATTTTTTTTTTTTTGGAATTATTACGCTTTGCATTTTTAGCTCACCTGAGCCGAAGGCTCCGAGGTGAGCTGTTAGTATACCAATGACTCCGGCGTCCGTCGTCCGTCCGTCCGTCCGTCCGTCGTCCGTCCGTCCGTCCGTCAACATTTTCAAACATCTTCTCCTCTGAAACCACTGGGCCAATTGAACTCAAATTTCATATGCAGACTCCTTAGGATGGGGGAACGAAAGTTTGTTCAAATTGTCCTGGTCACATGACCAAGATGGCCGCCATGCCCATATATGGTAAAAACCCTTTAAAAATCTTCTTCTCCAGAACCAGAAGGCTGGTGACCTTGGGACTTGGTATGTAGCATCGGGGATGTGGGGCCTACCAAGTTTGTTCAAATAATGATACTGGGTTGACCTTGACCTACTTAACGTCAAGGTCAAATTTGCTTCCTAATGCATTTTAATGGGGAAATTTTTGAAAAATTGATTTTTTGAAAACTACTCAAGCCAAAGTCATTATTCTCACTTGATATGGTTTATCTAATGTGACAATGGCTATAAATAAGTTACAAAGGTCAAGGTTAACCTTTGACCTTTCAGCCAAGGCGCTCATATTGGAGTCCCATCAATATATTAAAACAAAGTTTTCTAAGAAACCGTTGGACCAATTGAACTCAAATTTCATATGAAGACTCCTTACAATAAGTTAGCCAAGATTTATGCGAATTGGTTTGGTCACATGACCAAGATGGCCGACATGCCCATATATGGTAAAAACCCTTTAAAAATCTTCTTCTCCAGAACCAGAAGGCTGATGACCTTGGGACTTGGTACGTAACATTTGGGACGCGGGGCCTACCAAATTTGTTCAAATGATGATCCTAGGTTGACCTTGACCTACTTAACATGAAGGTCAAATTTGCTTCCTAATGCATTTAAATTTGATTTTTTTGGAAAAGTTGATTTTTTAAATACTGTTGAAGCCAAAGTCACTGTTCTCACTTGATATGTTAAGAGGCAATTCCAAAGGTCAAGGTTGACCTTTGATCTTTCAGCCAAGGTCACTCATATTGGAGGCCCATCAATATATTAAAACACAGTTTTCTCAGAAACCACTTGGCCAATTGAACTCAAATTTCATATGGAGACTCCTTAAGTTGAGTGGAGTAAATTTGAACCAAATGTTAATGGTCACATCACCAAGATGGCGGCCATGCCCATATAAGGTAAAAACCCTTTAAATATCTTCTACTCTTAACCAAAGGGTCAATGGCCTTGGGACTTGGTATATAGCATTGGGGATGTGGGCCCTATCAGGTTTGCACAAATGATTAATCTGGGTTGACCTTGATCTTTGTTACGGCAAGGCCAAATTTGATTCCTAATGCATTTATATTGGAAAAAATCTTGAAATGTTCATTTTTCTTTCATCCAAGGCCACTCATATTGGGCTGCCTTATACATATCCAAGCATTCACTGGGCTATTTGAACTCAAATTTCATATGAAGTATTTAGTGGATAAAACTGTAAATATGATATTATTTTTGGATCACTTGATCAAAATGGCCATTGCCCATATATGGTAATGCAAAATATGTTTGATTATAAGCCTAAGTTGACCTTGACCTATTTTAACATTATTAAGGAGATCAGGTGAGCGCTTCAGGACCTTCAGGTCCTCTAGTTTTAGTTATTACTCTTTGTTATTTGAAATTTAAGATAGGTTTTTGAAATTTCATAGCTGGATTCCTCAGCAAAAAAATAATTGACCCTTTTTTTTTTTAAGTCTGGATTATCTCCCTTTGTGAAGTTATGCTCCTTTTAAAGAGCCATAATGAAATTTTGTAATCAAGATATCTCAAAAACTATTACAGCTAGGAGCTTCAAACATGGTCAGCTGATAGAGGATAATGAGTAGATTACCTGGTGAAAATTGAAAAAAAAACTTTTTTTTTTTTTAGTTATTGCCCTTTGCAAATTTGGACATAGAAAATTTGATATCTCATAATCTATTTCAAACTAGGCCAGAGGAAAAGAGTAGATTACCTGGTGAAAATTGTAATAAAAAAGTTATTTAATTTTTTGAGTTATTTTTTTTTGCAAATTTGGACTTCAAAAACTTGTAATAAAGATATCTCTAAAACTATTACGGCTAGTCAGATTTGGTCAGCTGAAAGAGGATGGTGATTAGATTACCTGGATTGTCGACAAGCTAATGGTTGGGGGCATAGTGTTTCATAAACACAATTTCTAGTTCCTTTATCTCTTGACCAACAAGGATCCGGCGATACAGCGATCAGCCTGATTTTTTAGTCCTCTATAACTGACAAATTGACCCTTAGCTTGTTGGCTACTTTCTAAATGCCGAAGGCATAAGATATTGAAATGTTGGTATTAAAAATGAATATGCTTAACTTTTTACCAGTCATGCCTATTTCTGTACTCATTAATTGTTCTATAGATATGAAAATGCTTTGGTGTCCTTAGATGTCTGATGGAAACCTTATTTTTCTAGTCTTGGTTTGATTCTTTACATCCTAGTCAACAATTTTTCAGTCCTGTAGGGATGGGTCTTCCTGTGTTGAACCAGTACTAAGCAGCAGAGAAAATGTCTTGCCTAAGGACACAACACAATGACTTCGCCTGCTGTGAAGCTCGAACCAGCAACGCATTGATCCCCTCTAATTCTCTACCAACTGAGCCGCTGTGCTTGGCATATTATTCTAGTAATCCAAAGCGGAAACTTTAGATTCTTTAAGTTCTTCAATTAAAATGTTCTGCTTCAGATGCAGAATTTAGAACTATATTGGTGTATGTCATGCAAATTAGCATATGATTCATTAATTTATCCGTCAATGAAGAAATTACTGAAAAAAAATAAAAAGAACAGTAAAAAAATATGTAAAAATGGTATTAAGAGTGCAAACCCAAAGAAAGATAATTTGCATGCAACATTGAACTCTATTTTTTTTAAAAAGCGCCAATCATGATAACAGCAGCTGGCAAATATTACAATATCTTCCTTCATTTTCATGGAAAATAAAGCATCATATTTCATGTGAATCATCTGCCAGCAGATGATTCACATGTAATATCAGGCCTTATTTTGGTTGTTGTACAGTTCAAGCAATAAAATTTTGAAAATGCTGCATATCCGCTGCAAATTTTTGGTGAGGCTTAAAGGATTAAAAGATGTGATGAGAAATGGAAAAAAAATGTTGATGAAAAAAAAGTTGCAAATAAAACCGCATTTAGATTAATCTTAGCTATGATTAAAGAAGAAAAAGTGGTTTTAATTTAAATTGAGATGGTGAATGAGGATGATGCCAGAATGGTTACAATGATTGGGCCCAAGGATAGCTCAGCCAGTAGCGTGTTATGCTCTGACTAGATACCTCTGCCATGCAGCTACAAGACATGTTTCATGTTTATTTGAACAGATTCGAATTTCGTTTTTTGCGGTCTCATTAAATACAAACAAGCAAATTTTCCTTTTCATACATGACGGACATGTCCCTGGTATTGCCAACTAGACAAGATGACAATTTAAAGAACAGCAATAACACGATGACCCTAAATACATCCCCACCCCCCTTTAACTGATTTTAAGAGCTAAAATGGGCGTATCTTCTAAGAAAATACGTATTTAAGTGTGATACTTTCCTTTAAGTTTAGAGGAACATTCAGTCTATTATTCAAATGAGAAACAGCCTATGTGTGCATGTTTTTGCTTGCCAACTGGGCTTAATAAGGTCTTCCATACAAGTGCCCAAATGGGTATCTCATGTATAAAATGTGTTTTGGGAGAATTTTGAAAAACAAATTCTCAAAACTCACAGCCGACTCAATTTCTTAGATATTTTAAGCATCTATCGCCGATAAAACTGATCACCAAATATTGCATTTGAGTACTTTTGCATACAATTTAGTGTTGCTATGGAAACTGTAAACCCTAAAATTTGATGTTCAAGTTGCTGCTAAAAAGTAATTATCCATCTAGAATATTTTATTTTCTAACAGAACACACTTTAATTATTTATGTACAATATATAAAAGGTTCCAAGAGAAAAACTTCATATATTTTAGAGAAATTGTTCGAGAAAGATTTAGTACATTTCGTTTCAGACAACATTTTTAAACGCTTAAAATTTGACTGCTCATCTTCAGAGACCGTTTCAGACCAGAAAATAAAAATTAAGAACTATTTTCTCGATGGCTGCGTGTTTCTGGAGATCAGATTAACTCATAGAAATCAATTATTACCAAATATAACGAGAAATTAATTTATAACAGCATTTTCAAATTTGTTCAAATGAACATGAAACACCTCTTGTATAGCATCACTAACAAAAATATTGATTAGTGAAAAATATATTGTTTCTGCAGTTTGACTGTCACCTTACAGGTTGGGGTGGTTTAATTCCCAGCCCTAACCCCAAGAACTGCACCGGCTTCCTCCACCACTAGACATTTGGTGTCTCAGAAGCAGAATTGCTTATGTCTGACGTCTATTACAGTTGAAAGAATTGATAAAGTTTGATTTTTTGTAGCGAAATGGCGATTGATAAAATTGACTGGGCTAAATCTGATCACTGAGACATTACATGTCAGAGATTTGTTGGCACCATGATCAAGAAATCAATTTCTTTGCAAATAATACAGTTCTCCAAAAATTTGCATGGAACATAAATTTTGGTATTTGAGAGTTAAAAAGCCAAAATTTTTATTAATTAAACCAGAATCTTGTGAAGTTTTCTTATCTCTTCATGAAAACATTTGCCCTGTGCTAAAATTAATTATTGAAGATATTTCTCGGAGATTTTTGCTTAAGAACGAGCAATGTCCCGCAACATTTAATGAGGTTTTTCTTCACAGGAGCGTCCACCAATTTGATATGTGAAGACAGTGTAAATCTGACTTTTTAAAGAAGCTGTTTTCTAGTTATCATCATCATCATCATCATCATCATCATCATCATCATCATCATCATCATCATCATCATCATCATCATCGTTGTCATCATCATCATCATCATCATCATCATCATCATCATCATCATCATCATCATCATCATCATCATCATCATCATTGTCATCATCATCATCATCATCATCATCATCTGCATCATCATCATCTGCATCATCATCATCTGAATCATCATCATCTGCATCATCATCATCTGCATCATCATCATCTGCATCATCATCGCCATTGTCATCATCATCGCCATTGTCATCATCATCATCATGGTCGTTGTCATCATCATCATCATCATCATCGGCATTTAGATTAACGTGCAGATGCAGGAGCATCATCCACATCAATGGGCTCACAGATCTCACTGAGTTGTCATCTGAATTGATTGACTGAAACACGGTGCAAGCTAAAGGCTTAATGAAATTGCGTTTCTCTGTTAAAAGATATTTTAAGACAAGAGATGCTTGTTCAGTTTCTGATTGGAAATAAAATAAGATTTTTTTTGTAAATATGATAATTATCTTAGGATGTGAAATGTGAGTAATTTTGTGGGAGTCAGCATTTGAATCTAATATTGAATGTCTCTGCCTGAAAAAAAGAGATGGCACACGTACCATAATGTTATATGGTTGCCAGCAAAGCTCATGCTGGTATGTGAAAAATCTGATGTCAGGAATCCCAAAACTATTTTTAGCTGTCAGGCAGCCTTGACAAAAGTCATGTCTACCTGTCTACAGCTAATTTTAGATCTGATGTCAGGAATCCCAAAACTATTTTAACTGTCAGCCAGGCAGCCTTGACCCACAGCCGAATATTATTTTAGTCGGAAAAATACAGCATATAAAGTCAAATAACAAAATTGATGCATTCTTTTTTGGTTTTGTCAACCCTCAAAAGAATGCATCAATTGTATAATGTATCTGAAATCAATGCAGACTCTATGGTTATTAGAAGCACTTATCTAGTGTGATAGGTTCAGTATGTAGCAAAACATAGAAAGACATAAGATTGATGCAACAAAATATAAACGTCATAACATTGAAGCGACTTTTGATAGAAGGACCAATAATTGAACGACAATTAATCGAAAAATTAAGTGATGCCCTCTGAGGGTTTGCTAGGCTCATAGCCAATTTTGTTTGTTTTTGACAGCACTGGCTCATTATGGTGTGTGTTACTGGAAGCAGATCAGGTTTTCTCCGGATGAGGCCTATATAATATAGTGCACTACAAGTGTTATTGGCGCCATTGATCATGAATATAATTCTGTTAGGAGAATTTTTATTGAAGCAATTTAAAGCACACATTTGATGGAAATGTTGCGTATCTTGATTTAATATGAGACAGTTGGCATAGTTTCATGCATATCTTAACTGAATACAGCAGACGACAAATTTTGTTACATCAGTCTTTAAAGTGTATAGAATTCACAAGAATATCAATAATCATTTTGTTTTTAGCTCACCTGAGCCATTGGCTCATGGTGAGCTATTGTGATCGTGGATGTTTGTCGTGCGTCGTTTGTCGTCTGTCATCAACAATTGCTTCAAATGACATCTCCTACTAAACTACTGGCTGGAATTTGACCAAACTTGCTAGAAATGATCCTTATATGGCCCTCTTTACAAATTGTTGAAATGGTTCTGATCCATTGCATATCGAGGTCACTTAGACTAAAAATAGGTTTTCAAGATGAAAACTTTAAAAATCTTCTTCTCTGAAATCACAAAACCTAGAGCTTTGATATTTGGTATGTAGCATCACCTAGTGAACCTCTACAGAGTTTGTTCAAATGATAGCCCTTGTGCCAAAAAAGGCCCTGCCCCAGGGGTCATATGTTTTACATAGGCTTGTATAGGGAGAAACATGAAAAAATCTTCTTGTCTGAAACCACAAGGCCTAGAGCCTTGATATTTGGTATGTAGTATCATCTAGTAGATTTCTACTAAGTTTGTTCAAATTATAGCCCGCGGCCAAAAATGTCCCCGCCCTGGGAGTCACAGGTTTTTTTACATAGGCTTTTATAGGGAGAAACATGAAAGAATCTTCTTGTCTAAAACCACAAGGCCTAGAGCCTTGATATTTGGTATGTAGTATCATCTAGTAGACCTCTACCAAGTTTGCTCAAATTATAGCCCAGGCCCAAAAATGGCCCCGCCCAGCAGTCATAGGTTTTTTACATAGGGTTTTATAGGGAGAAACATGGAAAATCTTCTAGTCTGAAACCACATGGCCTAGAGCCTTGATATTTGGTATGAAGCATCATCTGGTAGACCTCTACCAAGTTTGTTCAAATTAGACCCCTGGGGGCCAAAAATGGCCATGCCCCAGGGATCACATGCTTTACATAGGCTTATACAGAGAGAAACATGAAAAAATCTTCTTGTCTGAAACCACAGGGCCTAGAGCTTTGATATTTGGAATGTAGCATCGCCTTGTAGACCTCTACCAAGTTTGTTTAAATTATGCCCCTGGGGCCAAAAATGACCCCTGCTTGGGGGTCACAAGCTTTACATAGACTTATATAGGGAGAAATATGAAAAAATCTTCTTGTCTGAAAACATAAGGCCCAGGGCCTTGATATTTGGTATGTAGCATCACTTTGTGGACCTCTACCGAATTTGTTATACCCCTGGGGCCAAAAATGGCACCGCCCCGGGGTCACGTGCTTTGTATAGGCTTATATAGGGAGAACATGAAAAAATCTTCTTGTCTGAAACCACAAGGACTAAGGCCATGATATTTGGTATGAAGCATTATCTATCGGTCTTCTACCCAGTTTGCTCAAAATATACACCTGGGGCCAAAAATGGCCCCACCCAGGGGTCACATGCTTTACATAGGCTTAAATAGGGAGAAACATGAAAAAATCTTCTTGTCTGAAACCATAAGGCCTAGAGCCATGATATTTGGCATGTAGCATCATCTTGTGGATTATGCCCATGGGTCCAAAAATGGCCCTGCCCTGGGGGTCACATGTTTTACATTGGCTTATATAGGGAGAAACATGGAAAAATCTTCTTGTCTGAAACCATAAGGCTTAGAGCCTTGATATTTGGTCATATTTTAGCATCAACTAGTGGACTCTACCAAGTTTGTTCAAATTATGCCCCTGGGGCCAAAATAACCAGGGACATGGTCAGCTTTCTACAGATACCTATATGTAAGAGTTAAACAAAACTCAGGTGAGCGCTTTAGGGCCACATGGGCCTCTTGTTTAAGAGAAGTATTAACATTTGAAAAATTGTGTCTGCTGCAAATTATAGGTGGTGCTTTAAGGCTGAGTGTTTTTGCAGTGTATCATGTTTTATGAAAATATTGAGTCGTTGGGCATGTGTTCAATAAACTTTAACATTGCTGGCAATAACTTTTGACCTAGCTACTGGACCTGGAGCTTTGATATTCATTATGGGATATAACAAAATATATGACCTTGACCTGGTTCTTTGACCTACTTTTGAGAATGAATAAATACATGTAATGACAACAAACTTTTAATTGGTCATAACCCTGAGCTACTGAACCTATAGGCCTGATATTACTCATATTACTCATTACTCAGCCATTAGGCTATGGAATTCTCTTGATGATAACTTAAAAGATATATCAACATTGCCAACCTTTAAAAAGCATATATTCTCAAAACTTAGCATAGCACATGCTCCTCCCTACTTTACTGTTGGAAATAGATATATGTATGTCCTACATGCAAGGCTGAGAAATAAATGCAGTGGTCTAAACAGTGATCTTTTTTAGATATCATATTTGTGATAATCCTTTATGTGATTTGTGTGATGTGGTAGAGGATGCCTACCACTACTTCTTTCAATGCAGAAAATATACTGTTGAAAGACAGGTTTTTAATGATACAGTTAGAGGCTTTCATCCTCTAAATATCAATGTGATCCTTAACGGCAATGAAAACTGGAATACTGAAGTTAATGTGGTCTTGTTCAGGGCTGTGCATAGGTATATACATGTCTCAAAACGCTTTTAATAACCTTCTATGACTCTTTTTTGAAATATACTTAGAAACCTGTACCAGATGACCTGACAATTTAACATTTCAAACTGAAGGGGTTCATAATAGCAGTTTTCTATATATATATATATATATATATATATATATATTTTTTTTTTTTTTTTTTTTTTTTTCATCTTATATTCAATTACCTATCAAAGAACTGCTATTTATTTATTTATCTTATTTATTTATTTATTTATTTATTCACCATGTATTTTTCTTCGTTTATTTTGCTTTAATTTAAATAATTTACAATTCGTTTTGTATTCATATGTAGCTGTACATGTATTCATATGTATTTGTACATGTTTAGCCATGTTTACTAGCTTTTATGTATGTTTAGATTGTAGGGGAAGGGTCGTAACTAAGGTTGTGAGAACTTGTGACCAAACCCCATTGCTGTATAAAAATTTGGCAATAAAATATGTTTAAACTAAACTACTCATGTGTATACATCTTTTGTGAAGACCTTTTCAAATATACCAATATACATTACCTTGATCTCGACCTTTGACTTACTTTTGAGAATAAATAAAAACATGTAAAAGCAACAAACTTTTGATTTGTCGTAACCTTTGAACTACTGATATTAGACATGTGTATACATTTTGTGTGAAGAACTTTTCAAATATACCAAAATACGCGACCTTGTTCTTGACCTTTGACCTTCTTTTGAAAATAAATAAATGCATGTAATAGCAACAAACCTTTAATTGGTCATAACCTTTGAACTACTGAGTCTAGAGGCTTAATATTTTACATGTGATTACCTTGTGGGAAGACGGTGACTGTCTTTTCAAATATACCAAAATATATGACCTTGACATACTTTTGAAGTGGATGATTAAAAGTAATAAACTTTAAGGTTGGTCATAACTGTTGAACTACTTAACCTAAAGGCTTGATATTTCACATGTATATACCTTGCGTGAAGATCTCTTCAAGCATTAACCTTGATAAAAAGGTTGAGGTCAAGGTCATATGCATACCTTGTGGGAAGTTTTTTTTATCCCCTGACGAAGTCGGAGGAATATAGTTTTGGCATCGTCCGTCCCGTCCCGTCCGTCCCGTCCGTCCGTCCTTCCGTCCGTCCGCACTTTTTGTCTGTCCGGAACCATATCTCAGTACCTATTGGTCAGATTTAATTCATTCTTGGTACAAATGATTAGTACCATGAACTCTCGATATCCTATAAGTTTGGTCAAAATCGACCCCTTAATACTTGAGTTATTGCCCTTGTTTAAGTATAGGCAATTATAAGGCAAAACCTATATTAGCTTTTTTGTGTGATGATCTTCACATTTCATTAAAGCTATTATATTTAACAACTTCTTGCTATAGACCATGATTGCCAAGTGCCTGTAGATAAGAATGGCAGTGTCAAAGTTTTACCCCACTCCCTTTGACCCGACCTAAGGGGTCAAAGGTCAAATATTTAAATTTCGCAATAACTAAGGCAATTATAAATATTTTTTGCTGAAATTTTTTTTGCAGGCAGAGCAGCAATAGATATGAAACATATCAAACGGGATTTCAGTTTGAAGGCCTCAGATTCCGAGCCCCTCGGGTGGACTTTGGGGGTGGGGCCGAGGCAAAAATTAAACTTTTTCAGAATATGGTCATGTTGCATATCAAATTAAAGCTGAGGACACTGGCAGCAACATGGTGGCAAATATTTTGCCTACAGACACACCCTCGACCCAGGGTCAAACTATATATTTTTCTGAAAGAAGTCATGTTGCATATCAAATTAAAGCTGATGACGCTGGCAGCAACATGGTAGCAAATATTTTGCCCACAGACACACCCTTGACCCAGGGGGTGGGGTCAAAAGGTCAAACTATATCTTTTACTGAAAGTAGTCATGTTGCATATCAAATTAAAGGGAATTGAGCACAGAGCATCATGAAAGCAAGTATGCTGTCATTACACACACCAACAACCCCTGGGGTGGGGTCAAAAGGTCATTTTTTGTTCTTTTCTAAAAGTTTTCATGTTGCATATCAAAGTAAAGTGGAAGAAGTGTAGACCTACATGCAAGGTAAGGCTTTGAATTTACACACAATCTTGACCTCTGAGGTTGGGTTTAAAGGTCAGATATTGAAATTGTGCAGATGTAAGTATATTTTTTATTGAACTAAGCACTAAAACATACTTGACAGGCGTTTGTTATGATCTGAATGATACTGTAGGTGAACTAAGGGTTAGATAAATGGGATTTAAGTTTTGTGATTTACATGTTTCTCTCAAATAACCCTTCGTCGGGGGATATAAATTCGTCGAATTTGCCTTGTTAATCTTGTCTTTGACCTTGACCTTTGAACTACTTTTAAAATAGATGGTAAATACATGTAGTATAATACGTTTTAACATGTTTAAGGTTGGCCATAACTTTTGAACTGCTGGATATATGCCTTGATATTTCACATCTGTATACCTTGTGGGAAGAACTTTACAATGTGATTTTCAACAATGTGGCATTTTGACAAGTGTAGACTCAGATGAACCTGTGAAGCCTCCTTTCAAGCTTAAAAACTACACATGATGTTCAGTCGGTAGCTTAACACTCAAAGGATATTCAAGCAACTAGCAAAGGCTCTGATCAGACTGCGCGTATGCGTAGGCTGATCTGAGGCTTTGCTGGTCGCACATACCACATTGTTGGAAATCTCATGCATTGGCCCACTGACGCGCAAACTGATTCCAAATTCTCGTTCTAAATATAACACAGCTTAACCCTTATGACCACTGCTAGGCCAAAATAGACTGATGTTAATCATTATATTAGCATAAACAATGGCCATAAAAAACGTGAAACAGCTATAACTGTATGCAATTATCCGCTTTTTATCAACTGCATTATACTCTAAAGACCAATTCCACTGGCAGTCCAGCCAATTAATTAAATCGGTCTAAACCAATCAATTTATTGGATAGATCATTTCTTTAAAGTCCAAAATTTAAAGACAATTAATGGTGTTGATCTTGATCGGCTGACTTCATGACCACTGAAATACTGTTACAATGCTCGATCACCACTGGAAGCCATGAATCACATCCCTGATCTACTATGGTTCAACATTCTTCACTGTTTTCTGATCATGAGTGGATCCAGATGGGGGGGGGGGGGGTATTCAATGTTGGGCCATCATCTGGCTGCCAGGGCAACGCCATTTAAATGGCGTTTTGCTGGCTGGCCGTTGATGGCCCACTAATTGTGGTATTTGGATCCGTCCTCCCCTCATCAAACTATAAAAAAAAAAAAAAAAAACGTCAAAGTTGGACCTAGTCTGACAAAACTTCCTGAATCCGCACATGTCTGATAGACATCTTATTGAAGGGCATTATGTGCAGCGACACAACGAAACCTATCTTCAGGTTTTTTTTGACCACATAAGACTCAAACCAGTCTGCTCAGCTACAGAGACTAGCTAGAATGTTGAAATTCTGCATGTATCAAGTGAAGTCATTATACTTTCCAGGAACATAACATCAAAGGCACTGATCAGAATGTGTGGATGGGCAGGCTGTACTGCACTATTGCTGTTCAGAAATCTCATTAAATTCACAGAAAATACACCAATTTAAATGACTGCCAATTCTAGCTCTAAAGTAGGCAATTCCGAATTAATTGTTTTATTTTGTTTTTCAGTGAAGAAATATCTCAGGTGGAAAAAGCCAAATTTGGGGAATACTGTCAGGTAAGTATTGTTTATTTCTCTGTTTATGACATCTTGTTATGAATTTTAATATTTTTACTCAGATATATTTACTGAAGGACAAGCTGTATGTTTTAATTAATCTCTGTATATCTAGGGTGTCTCACATGTTAGACATCATTAAAAACGATTACGCAGATGAGATACCTAAAGATCTGAAGGATACATAATATTATTATTTTAGATTTTAAGGGCTGACTGTATGTATGATTTGCTCATACCTAAAGCACACATAATACAATTGGCTTAGATCTCAAGGATTCTTCACCCAATGGTTTGGTTGATTGAAAGGATTCACTGTATTATTTATGTTTTGATCTAGAGCACACACAATATCATTATATGATTTGCTTTGATCTAAAGCACACACAATATCATACCATCTTTGCCTTCCTCTTTACTTTGCTAAGATCTACGGGATTCACTGTATGGTTGCTTTGATCTAAAGGGCACACAATATGATTTTCTTGATCTAAAGGACTCATTGTATGATTTGTTCAGAACAAAGCACACACAATATAATTGGCTTAGATTTCAAGGATTCTTCACCCAATGATTTGCTTGATCTAAAGGACTCATTGTATGATTTGTTCTGATCTAAAGCACACACAATATAATTAGCTTAGATCTCAAGGATTCTTCACACCCAATGATTTGCTTGACCTAAAGGACTCACTGTATGATTTATGTTTTGATCTAAAGCACACACAATTTCATGCTGTGATTTGCTAAGATCTAAAGTATACACTGTATGATTGCTTTGATCTAAATGGCACACAGTATACTATTCTTAGATCTAATGGACAAACACTATATAAAAGCCACACTTAATGCTTTGGTTATATTTTTAAAAAGTGTAAACTTAATGATTTGCTCAGATCTGAAGGACACACTGACCTATATGACTTGCTTAGATTTAAAATGCACACACTTCATGACATGCTTTGATCTTAAGAACATACTGTATGGTATACTTAAAACTGAAAGGCACACTATGTCGAAAGAAAATACTGTATGACTTGCTTAGATCAAAAAGGCACACTAAATGACATACTTAGATATAAAATGCACACATTTAGATTTTTTTAGACTAATGATTACATTGTAAATTGTATTATTTATACTTAAACTGAAGCATAAACTGTATGTCTTGCTTAAACTGAAGCATAAACTGTATGACTTGCTTAAACTTAAGGATAGACTGTATGACTTGCTTAAACTGAAGCATAAACTGTATGACTTGCTTAAAATTAAGGATAAACTGTATGACTTGCTTAAACTGAAGGATAAACTGTATGACTTGCTTAAACTGAAGCATAAACTGTATGACTTGCTTAAACTGAAGCATAAACTGTATGACTTGCTTAAACTGAAGCATAAACTGTATGACTTGCTTAAAATTAAGGATAAACTGTATGACTTGCTTAAACTGAAGGATAAACTGTATGACTTGCTTAAACTGAAGCAGAAACTGTATGGCTTGCTTAAACTGAAGGATAAACTGTATGACTTGCTTAAACTGAAGCAGAAACTGTATGGCTTGCTTAAACTGAAGGATAGACTGTATGACTTGCTAAAGTGAAGGATAGACTGCATGACTAGCTTAAACTGAAGGATAAACTGTATGACTTGCTTAAACTGAAGCAGAAACTGTATGGCTTGCTTAAACTGAAGGATAGACTGTATGACTTGCTAAAGCGAAGGATAGACTGCATGACTAGCTTAAACTGAAGGATAAACTGTATGACTTGCTTAAACTGAAGCAGAAACTTTATGGCTTGCTTAAACTGAAGGATAGACTGTATGACTTGCTTAAACTGAAGGATAGACTGTATGACTTGCTTAAACTGAAGGATAAACTTATGACTTGCTTAAACTGAAGGATAAACTTTTGACTGGGATATAAAGCGTCAACTCAAACAACTGTTACAAACTGGATGTAAAATTCCATGAGTTAAGAAAATGTTACATTGTGTTGATTATATTTCAGCAAGTTCCAGGAAGACAGTGGTTTGCCAGATATGTCAGCAGTCAGGTAAGATCGAGCAAGATTCTCAGTCATACCTCAAGGCCGTAGAGCTGGTTCAGCTTTACTTTAATTTTATTTAAGAAATAGATATGCGCTAACAGTGATTTGTTGCTTATTATATCACTGACTGGAGGGCAGTCGTTAAAGTGGATTAAACACGTGCGCAAAGAGCGAGTGATGTATCCACTTATGACTGACCAACAGACAGTGATACACGCAAAAAGATTAAAAATGTGAACGAATCCTTCAGAGTGTATAACGATTTTGCCATCTTGAACAGAGCACTAGAATTTCCTGTATCTCTTGTTTGGACTGACACATATGATGTTTTGAATGTCCATTTGTTGTATAAATGACATTACGCCGTCTATTGTCAACTGTACAAGACTTATGTGATAGATGACATCAAGAAAATAAAATAGGAGACCGAATGACATTCAGTGATTTATCAACCAATAAATCACTGAATTTAACTGTGTGGCAATATAGGCAATCAGTGTAAGAATCCTGCTTTTGTGTCTTTGTTCTATTGTCTCTTCTTCACTGTGTCATTGTCTGTGATCTATGATTGTGGCATTTCTTGTTCATATCCACTTGTCCTTGTGTCACCTGGGTAGCATGGCGGACAAGTACGGATCATGTATCCAGCCTTGTCATCTATGCCTTCATCTGTTTCATTGTGTTTCATCAAGGGTGTCATCAAACTTTTTGTTTCTGCTCAACCCTTTTTGAAGGGATGCCTCGATTTCCTTCAAAGTTTGCATAAGGGTAAAACATTGTAAAATACAGGTCAAGATGATCTGAAAAATTCGACTGAGTTATTGGGTAAAGATATTGGTTTCTGCTCAATACTCAATACTCAATACTTTTTGAAGGGATGCATATCCAAAGTTTGCAGAAGGGTTTATCATTATTAAATACAAATCAAGTATGATACAATCATTGATCAAATTTTGGTAGAGTTATGGCCCTTTTTATCATCACCAAGATAGAGTTTTGGCATAGTCTGCTGGAATCATAATTGTCCCCCGCCTTTTCGAAGAAAAGCGGAGGGACATAGTTTTCGGCATTCCGTCCTTCCGTCCTTCCGTCCGTCCTTCCGTCCTTCCGTCCTTCCGTCCTTCCGTCCCCCTAATATAGTAGGTACCTTGTGTGCGCAACTCCTCCTACAGTTTTATGCCGATTCTTTCGAAACTTTACAGATGTTTTAGTCATGGTCTGAAGATATGCATGTGGTTTGGATATTATCCTGAGATTATTTTTTGTCACTTTTTTCGCAATTTGAACTTAGTCATTTTTAGGTGTTTTTACTATCAAAGTGAAAAGATAGTGGGTACCTTGTGTGCGCAACTCCTCCTACAGTTTTATATCGATTCTTTTGAAACTTCACAGGTGTTTTGTACATGGTCTGAAGATATGCATGTGGTTTGGATATATTCCTCAGATTATTTTTTAACACTTTTTCCGCCAGTTGAACTTAGCCATTTTTCTGACATTTTTACTATCAAAGTGAATGGATAGTGGGTACCTTGTGTGCGCATCTCCTCCTACAGTTTTATATTGATTCTTTTGAAACTTCACAGGTGTTTTGGACATGGTCTGAAGATATGCATGTGGTTTGGATATAATCCTCAAATTATTTTTTATCACTTTTTCTGCTATTTTAACTTAGGCATTTTTCTGGCGTTTTTACTGTCAAAGTTAATGGATACTGGGTACCTTGTGTGCGCAACTCCTCCTACAGTTTTATGCCGATTCTTTTGAAACTTTACAGATGTTTTTGTCATGATCTGAAGATCACTTTTTCTGCTATTTTAACTTAGGCATTTTTCTGGCGTTTTTACTGTCATAAACAATAATGGCGGGGGACATAAATTCTCTGAATTTGCTTGTTATGTCTGAATCTATGGGTCAGATTTGATGCATTTTTGTTTGAATAATTAGTACCATGTAGGGGACTCAACATCCTCAGCATACTCTCCCAGCATGCACTGTGACTCCTTCACCTGCTCCTGTGATGTTGACATTAATCTACGTGGCATAGTGCATTTCTCTATAGCAATGAAAGCTGTGAGTGTCCAACCTTTCATAGAAATTGTCCTTGGCATAATAAATTGAGCACACTTTGTGACCTTGACCTACTTTTCATGCACCACTGACTTTGACTTTAATCTGACTTTACCCTGGCTGGTGTGACGTGGCCTTCTTTAATACATCATCAATTTAAACATTTTGCCAAGCAGACAAGGACAGGATGGTTCATATTTCTCACAATGATTACCTGATGGGGTCTATATGACCTTGGAGTCAAAAGTCAAGGTCATATATATAAAATCAGACTTAAAATTAATTTAAGCCCCAGTGGCTCGACTGCTGTCTGTTCTAAGCTGGTGGTTCTTTTGTTGTTGTTGATACATTATTTATTGTTGCTCCCAATGTCTGTAGGTCCTAGAAAAGACTTTACTTTAACCCTTAAAGTGCCAATCACGACTGCAGCAGACGACAAATTTTGCGACATCATTCCAAATTTTCGAAAATAATAAGGAATGATATTTCATGAGAATCGTCTGCCAGCAGACGATTCTCATGAAATATCATGCCTTATTTGTTATTCAAAATTTGAAAGTGTCCTCTGCTGCAAATTATAGATGGGGCTTTAAGAGATAACTGTGTTCCTGCTTTCATGTGGCTGTTGGTGTTCTGTATCATAGATCATCATAAGCTGGAAGCAGCATAGTATCACAAATTCAGGAGCCAGACTGACCTTTGTTCACCTCTGTCAACAGAAATCATTATTTACTAGGTTATTATTCTGCACCAGCCTTAGACAAGTTATTAATACCATAAATATTTAAAAATGTATGAGCAGTGACAATGTCTTTGGCCAATGTCTTTGGCCAGATAAAGTATCTTTAACTCTTTGCATGCTGGGTAATTTTTCATGCTAATGTTGTCCTCTGCTGGATTTTTTTCAAAATCAAAGAATTCTTTCAGGAACACTATCAGCGTGTAAAAAGGTTTGGAACCAGATCTGGCCTGAGTTCAAACTGTTTGCAAAGGTTATCAGTAGATGACAAGCCGCTTGTTAAGAAGATATTTTACTTTTTTGAACCAAAATCTAACCTTTTTGTACTTGGAATTATATTAATTTTCCCCAAACAAGATAATGTCTGCTGTTCTTATTAGATGCTGTATTCTGTAAGTTTGACAATCATTAATTTTCTTAGCACAGCTATAAGTAGTCTATATCTAATATATAAGGGCGTTCTTGGCCCTTTAATATCAACTGATAATCTTGGCCCTGGCTAGATGTAAACCTATTCATAGAGTTGTGATAGCACATCTTAAGAGGCCTCTAATACTTAGTATTTTCTTAGCATGCATGAATCTTGTATTCAATGCTTAACACTTTGTGTACCAATGGATTCTTCCTTCTGGTTTTATGCAATACACTTGGGATGGTCCATTGTATATATCAAGGGTTACTGGTGATAATTTCCCCCCAAAAAATTATATTAATTTCTCTTAAGATCGATTAGTCTTAGCAAACAGTGCATATCCTCATGAAATGCCGCATTATGTGTCATTTTATCTGGGTCTTCACTATTTGCCAGAGCACCCTCCCATCTATCCCCTCTAAAATCTTCAGAACCCTTCTGCTAATGGTGTCCATTTATCAAATAATAATCTCCTAATTCTGACAGTCTTAGCAGTGAAATGTTTATACAGGTTTCAATTTTCAGAGAAGATGCTGTTATAAGTATTTACAGAACTGTGAGTCGGCAAGTTTGTTTCAGAAATATATTCAGAGTTATCAATATAAATTTGCCTTGTTTTGTGAAATATTAATATATATGACAATGACAGAATGTGACTAGTCAGTGTGTTGTGCCGCTGTGTATTCTTGAAGTAAATTCAAATTTCATTTATACCCTTTCACAACCAAATTTGTCTAGTTTTGATAGTGTAGTCCAAGATCAGACTTTAGCAGCGGTCTGATCGTGGTCCACAATGATTGCCTCTATACCAATATGATTTGAATAATGTTAGCAAATATGTGCAGCAGACGACTTAAGCAGATGATATTTTTGATGTATGTTTTTTATAATGCTTTACACTTTCCTAGCTAGTGGTGACTTTTGTCATCTGCTGATAATCATTGCAAACAGGCTGGACCCAGATCAGGACCAACAAAGTGTCGGTCCTGATCTGGAGCCAAATGGTTTGATTCTATGATGAGTGTCTTGAAAGATTTTTTTAAACAAAAAGGTTTCGTTTATTATTAAGTTAATGGCCCAATTCCGAATCACTTTTACTTCAAGGCGTATTCCAAATAGTTGCTCTGAGTGTAAGATTTCGGTTTTTCTATTACAAAGCACTATCATTCCCCTAAATAATGAACCTCAATTTGTAGCATTCGGACTCTGCTATGTGTCATACCACGGCTTTGAAGTAGGTCGCCAATTTGCCTAGTTGCGGGTCATTTGCCCAGTTTCGAATCACTTTAGAAGGTCTAAGAAATTACCTTCAGTAGTACAGTTGCATTAAGGATTTGACATTGTTGGCTTAATCACTACTTCCAATGACGAGTTTGACACATTATTTTACCGTATTCATTGCACTAAACTTGCACGGACACAGAAAGTAACCAAAACGGGCAACCATCGGCCCGCCAGTGAAACGCCATATAAATGGCGCCTCGCTAGCGATCCGCTGATGACCCGACATTGGTAGCTTTGTACTTTTCCAGACAGTAATCCTAAGATAATCTACAGCTTTGTGCTTTTCCACGCGGGAGGGGGTGGTCTGGACCCTCAGTATTCACTCCTGTGGATCCGCACATGGACTATGAACAATTTTACCACATGCAAGTAATACTCCCGATTATACACCCTGGCTAATGATCGAAATGTTTACAGGTAAACTTGGTCTATGAGACAGTGAAGAGTTGAACTAGATCAGAGAGGCGCGTCATAAGCAGGATCTGCACTGTCTGTCATTTGACATACAGACACTAACATTCACTTTTTCAGAGTATTTTTTTCTATTAATGTGACATTTTTATTAAACGTCTGTCCTCATTTCCATTGTTATATAGCGCACGCATATACCAACACGCGTTGTGAGAGTAAATAAAACACATCTGTAACCACTGCCCCCCCCCACCCTGGCCAACACCGTGGGCGCTCGACACACGTGATACTGTAGCAAATAGAGGGGTCATGATAGATGTCCGAATGATTATAACGTCTTGACCCCCCACCACCAACACACACACACACACACACACACACACACACACACACACACACACACACACACACACACACACACACACACACACACACACACACACACACACACACACACACACACACACACACACACATTGGGAGCGCAGTGGCTCAGTGGTAGAGTGCTTGACTCGACAGTGGCTCAGTGGCAGAGTGCTTGACTTGAGACCGAGGGGCTGCGGGTTCGAGCCTCACCGGCGTCACTGTGTTGTGTCCTTGAGCAATAACATTAATCCTAGCTTAGAACTGGTTCAACCCAGGAAGACCCGTCCCTTTATAACTGAAAGATTGTTGGTGGGATGTAAAGAATCAAATCAAACACACACACACACACACACACACACACACACACACACACACACACACACACACACACAGAGTACGGGCTAAAGGCCAGGTTTTTAACATTTAAAACGACGATCGACGAAATCTGCGCCAGTATAAAGAAAAACTGGAGAGCTTCAACATGTTGAACGGTACCAACCTCACTCTTAATTCTGATTTGGCTCTGGTCTCTACCCAAGTAAAAACTCTGTTATACATAGTTGGGCAAAAAGCAAGGGAATCATCCGACACAAGTATGTCCACTTGTGATGGAGTGAGGCAAATACAAGGGCACTGGAAAATCAACAAGACGTTAGCCCTACTTTTACTCATAGGAGGATGAAGTGCATTTGCGGATCCAGAGGGGGGGGGGGGGGACAGGGGGTCTGGACCATCCTCGAAAATCACAAAAATATAGGTCTTTTAGCAACACTGGTCCCGATCCCCTTAAAATCGTAAAGCTACCAAGCCAGCTATCAATTTTTGGCCATAATCGGCTCGCCAGCAAAACACCATTTAAATGGCGGGTCGAAAATGGCCCCCTAATAGTGGTATTTGGATAATTCCTCCCCCATCAAGCTAAAAAAGAACGTTGTCAAGGTTGGACCCCTTCTGGCAAAACTTTCTGGAGCCGCGCATGTAGTGGTTACGGATAAATTATGCATAATTAGGATAATGGGCTTCTACCAGCTGCTGAGGTTAATCGGAACGGGCCTGATTTAGAGTCCCATATAAAGACTTGAAATGCCCGGTATCGAGCTCGGGATCCCTGGTCTGCTAGGTCTACACCACATATGCTGAGAGAGAGAGAGAGAGAGAGAGAGAGAGAGAGAGAGAGAGAGAGAGAGAGAGAGAGGGGGGGAGAGAGGGGGAAAAGAGAGACATGCAGACAGACACTCACAGGCATATACATATAGAGAGACTGAGATAGACAGACAGACAGACAGACAGACAGACAGAGAAGTTAAATATACACACACAAAGGCATAATCCTCACGCATACGCGGATCCAGGGAAGACTGGGGGCACAGAGCCCCCCTCCCGCAAACCCCTGTAAAGTCCCATAGCTGTACCCCTAAAATGCAGGCTTTTTTCACACTAATGCTCTCTAGAGCTACCAAGGCCATCAACTGGAGTTTGGCTGGCGAGCCGATTACGGCCCGCTTTTGTGGGATTTGGATCCTCTCTAACCTCATCAACTAAAACGGCATAAAATATAAAAAAAAAACGTTGTCAGAGTCAAAACTACTGGATCCACGTCTGCTGAGAGAGAGAGAGAGAGAGAGAGAGAGAGAGAGAGAGAGAGAGAGAGAGAGAGAGAGAGAGAGAGAGAGAGAGAGAACATATGGTGCCTGTGACACTTTTTCACATCATTTTGACTTCTATGTTGTACAAACAGCTGAGCGCGTGAAAGTTATTGTTATGTGACGTGAAATAAACTTGTGTTTGTACAAGATTCTAAACCAGGCAAAAAAGTGACAATGATTAGATGGCTATCATGGAACCAAAAACAGGATAAAAGCTCCGTTTTTTTCTTGGATGTGATTTAATAATTGTTGGAAAATATGCTGAAACCAAAGGTTTGATAAAAATGCATTTCAAACGAAAGCATTTTTCGGAAATATGCAATGAACAGATACTGACACGTGTGAAAATATTCCTTCATAAAATAGGTCATGGGGGAAATTGTAATTATTTTCACCAAGCAGATAACTTATAGATATTTGCTTTGGGATGATTATACAACAAAACAAAACCAAAATATGTATTTTAAATTTTACCGCTGATGTGTAGTTTGCAACGAAACTATGACGTGATTCGGAACTGGGGAAGATTCGAAACTGGGCCAAATAACTCTAGCATATGTAATACCCAGATTTTATATAAGCCAGTGTATGTGTACACATGCACTGTCTGATCTGCAACGTGTTAATTCTCTTGATAGTTAAATATTGTTCAAGTAAGGTTATTGCTCTTCCGAAACGGAGCTCAGAGCAGTTAAAGAAGTTCCTGGACAATTTTAAGAATTGTACTTGAACTGTTCAAGAAAATGCTTCACAAACTTTTTAAAATGGTCGTATACTCTTGAACATGGGAACATTTTAAAAACTTTTTTAAATATTATGTTATACCATATGTCTTTACCTGTTCCCAAGTTTGTTTTAAAGAAATTTTATTGAACAAAGTGCCCCTTGAGTTCTTCATCTGTTTTCAAACTTGTTCTTGAACATTTCAAGATTTTTTCGCCTTTGTTGGATCTCGTTAAAATATGTTGAATTTTGTATGAACAACATACAACATTGTTGTTCATACAAAATTCAACATATTTTAACGAGACCAACATAGGCGAAAAAATCTTGAGTATTAGCACTCGTCCTGTGAGCCCGGATTTATCCTTTTAGGCTCACCTTAGCCAAAGACTCATGGGTGAGCTTATATTTTACCAGTGACCCCGGCGTCTGTTCGTCTGTCAACATACTGGGCCAATTAAACTCAAATTTCATATCGAGACTCCTTAGGATGCAGGAACAAAAATTCATTCAAATGGACTAGGTCAGAGGGTCAAGATGGCCACCACGCCCATACATGGTAAAAAACTTTTTCTCCAGAAGGACTTGGTATGTAGCATTGGGGATGTGGGCCTACCAAGTTTGTTTAAATGATGATCCTAGATTTTAGGTAGGGTAGGCACACACATTTTTTTTTTATATTTTTTTTTCTGGAAAAAATATATAATTTTATGCATTTTAAATATATAATTTTATGCATTTTGAGTCAGAAAATATTATAATTGGCGTTGCCTTTCAAAATGCATAAAATTATATTTTATTATATTTTTTTTGATAACCTGAAAAAAATTAGGTAGGGTCGGGTTACCCTAAACACAGGTATTTTTTTATTTGGTCTTACTTGTGTTTTTTTAATCATAGATTGTGGATACAGGATAGAACATAAACATCTCTGTGCTCTGAAGCCTTCTATTCAGTATTTAGGACAGAGTAATACAGATTTATGGATTTATTAACCGTCAGAGTTTACCTCGGTGACGTTATTCTTATAGATACCTGCAACAGACGGCTTAATAGAGAAACATTGAAATAATCCCCAAATCATCACAATATCAACCCAATGAGCGAAGGAAAAAGAACTCATAATCGCTACTGCACAGACTGATCAGCGCCTTTGTTTATCGCTGTTGCTAGTGAGTGTATCTGAACACGACAGAGACGGATTTCTCGCAAAGTGTCTAGTAACTCTTTGCATGCGCGCGGCGACTTGCAGGTGACTACAGTAAACAATTAGAACCCAGATCAAGCCCGACAAAATGTTGGGCCTGATCTGATTCCAAGTTGTTTGACTCTCTCATTTTGTTCTTGAAATATTTATATGAAAAAGGTTAGTTTTGAAAAGCTACAGTTACATAAAACAAAAATGCATGCAAAATTACCCAGCATGCAAAAAGTTAAGTGACTGCAAACTTGGTTTCTATAACTAATATCAAGTGAGAACAAGGTAAACTCCTGATTTCTCTCAGAGTATGTCTTCCAAGTAAGTTTAACCATACACATCTGCTAGTAGAGATATTTCTTAAAACCACTGCAGCTTTATCTAAACAAATGTCAATAACTACTGATTTAATGGATTTTCCACAGAAATCAAGTCGGAGCTTTTTCATAGAGGAAGTTTTCAGGGGTGAGAGTACAGGTTTAGGGGTTTCTGGTCCAAAAAGGGTTAAAGTGTATTCTTATATAGCAAACATTTGGATGTTCATGTAAGAATATTAAAGCTAAATTGGTTCTGTCAAAAATAAATGACACCCAGAGGCCCAAAGGGTATCATCACTGGTGCCCAACTCCGTCACAAGGGTTTTCGGATTTTCGCTGATCCGTCACGAATTTTATCTTACAACTGTGACGAAACTTTTAAGACAACAGCACGGAATTTAGGCGAAAAATGCCAGGACACGCATAAGGTTGAGATAATTATGGTAAGTCATTTCTTTTTATCCCTTATCGTCGATATCGTTTTAAAAGTGATAACGGACAGCACACCAATAATATTCATAGCTATTTACTCAGCAATTACAATATCATTGTGTTTAATGGCAATAAGGTTTCCTAGGCATTTTCATAAGTAGGATTTGTAAAATAAGAATAATTTAACCTGGAAGCATGATACTATAGATTCATAAAATAGTTATATTTAATATCTTGTGCACATCTGTTGTATAATCGCATAAAACAACAAAACAAAAAAAATGTAATGTCACAGTTTGGTTGATACAATGTCACGGTTTTGAAAACGATTCAAATGGAACTGTCACGGTTTATTTAAGACATTTTACAAAAATGCCTGATATTGGTTTTCCTTGTATCCTTATCAAAACAACATTAAAATGAACACTGTTTGGACAGCTTGACTAGTAATTTGTAGAAGGAAAACAGAAATAACTGAGTATATCTAGGAAACGTCACTGAAGGCAGACCAACTCAGTGGATCATGAGAAAAAGACGTAGAACACAGACAGCCACAATACAATTAAACTAAAGCAACCAGCTATCACTTGCTATATAACAGCTAAAATAGACCCACAACAAGAACTACACTACAAAACAAGTTACAAACACAAACCCGTCAAATGGGAGCAACATCATACAATGGATAAACAATAACAGAATAACCACCTTAAAACTAACAGCAGCTAAGACCATTTGGGAGAGGGCAGCTATTGTACGAGGGGCATTTGGAAAGTTCTTAGCATGGTCTTTTATCTCAGTAACCGATTTATAAACCCTATCATGTTTGCTATCATTTTAAAGAACTATCTTTCCTCTATGTTATGGCACAAATTTCATGAGGATACTATAATGCAGACACGAAAATTTTTATTGTGAATACATGTACTGTTTGTATACTGGAAAACGCAAAATTTTAGTGGAAAATATATCATTTTACCTTTTGAAAAGTGTGCGGAACATTAACATTAGTTGATGAAATTAGATAATTTTGTACCATTTTGTAGGCCACAATCTGGTACAGTTTTTATACAATCAATGACCGAGTTGGATGTTTCTAATAACTAGATACTGGAACAGCAATACCTTAACCGTCTAGAAAGCAAAGCAGTGCACTAATTTTTTCGACTAAAAATCGCATGTCACAATGCAAAAATTTTGAAAATATATAACCGACACTAGTTTAAAAATGCCATGCGTTGGTTTTTTTGTCTAGCACAGTTTATGCTCTTAGTATTGAAACCAAATTAAATTTTGTAAAACCAGAACAAAGGGAAGATAACTCGTATAATCTTTCCAAGGGGCAGATTAAGTTTAGCTATAAGATGACGTTCTGGCTCATTTCAATTGAAAACCGTGGCGAACAAAATAGTAAAAACACCTTGAGAGTAGAGATCAATCAATTTTGTGTTGGTTAAAGCGATACCATGAGAAGTTCTTCTGCCATCGACAAATTGTGAGGGGTTAAGTTACCCCACCCACTTCTGTAAAAGTAGGGGTAGTATTATTTGGAATAATTTTCTTGAATACAGAACTAAACAAGCCACACTTTTTGCGCGACGAAATGATTTTTATGCATTGTTCGCTACAAATAAAGCTAAACATTTACTCAATAGGCATGTTTTCGTGCTCCTGTAGTGACACAATTTATAGTAAAAGTATAAAGAAAATTCGAAAAAAGTCCCATTTTTGAAAGTTTACCATTTCTCGATTAGTCAACATTTTCCGAATGTAAAGGTGCAAGTAGTGCAAGCAGTAAAAGCATGATATATTCTAATAAAAAATAAGTTGGCACCGACTCGTTAATATGTCAAATCATGATAGCAAATAAGGTCCCCAATTCCATTCGCTTTTTTCCAAGTATTTTGCTTAAAATTTCCGCCAATATATAAACCCTTACTCATTTTGAGCATGCACTGCACGTGCACGCCAAGTCCTTTTTCGACAAAAATCAAACCATCAAGTAGCCGTTGAATTCTAGTTTCCAAAAATGTATTATTTGATAGCATTTTATCAACGCATTGTGGAGTTATGATGCACCAGTGATCATGTTTACTTTGAACAACCCATGGTGTTTGTACTTTCATGAGCCTCAAAAAACGAAATTCATTTTTTATATCTGTATCTATATAGAATCTATCTACACTTTAGGATACATAACACTTTTTTTTATATTTGATTATTTTAATGGTTTTGTTGGATTGTATATCAGAACAGTGGAACAGCAAGCATGAACTCAGACAGTCAATCAGTGAGGAGTGCGGTGGCTCAGTGGTAGAGTGCTTGACTCTGGATCGAGGAGTTGCAGGTTCGATCCTCACAAGAGGTGCTGCATTGTGTCCTTGAGCAAGGCACTTTATCCTTTGTTTTGTAGGAAGACCTATCCCGGCATGACTGAAAAATTGTTGACTGAGTTGTAAAGAATCAAAACAAATCAGACAGTCAATGAAACAAGCCAGAGGCTTTTTTGTACATGGGGAGTTCATCAACCATAGCTGCATTGTCACTACTGGTGAGCATAGTCAGCTGTTGGTTATATTTTTGTGGTTCATGAGGACTTTAAAGGTTGAGAATTTCTGACACAGGCTAAAATCTATGCTATTTTTATCCATTCTGCAAGAAAGGTGGACTTCTAATCAATCTCTACTACAGATTGGTGGTCAAGGAGAAATTCATTCTCAAATTTCTGATATATACAGGTCACAAAGCTGATGTTAGGGATTTGGCTGATTGGCCTTGTGGGAAGAAAAGTGAATAAAAGTGGTTTAGTATGAAAGATGAATGATTCCATTTAGGTTGACTGACATTATTATAGGTTTTCAGCATGCGATGCTGAGCTAACGTCTAACTCTTAAATGCTAACAATTTAAATGGATTAATTGATAAAATGAACATTGCCTATTGTAAGACTTTTTTCAACCGTAAATTGGTGTGTTCAAGTAAACATACATTTTAGTATTGGTTGGAAGCATCAGTTATTTAGTACTTATTAGGTCGAATATGGAAAATATGGATAGAAGAAAAAACAGCAATCTCATTTTTGGCTGAGCAGTCTGATCTTAAACTACATATATTTGTTTTCTTTCAACACAACATTCTTCCATTTGAGGTATGTAGATGCCATCTCTTGAAAGCTAAAATTGGCAGACATAGTTATTAATGGTCTGTGTGGGCAGAAGAGCGATTACACATACTGAGCTGGTTTAGTCATTGATACCATATTCAATAATGACTAAAATTGGCGTTGTAACCCTTATAATGCCAGTCACAACTGCAGCATAATGACAAACTTTGCATATTTTTGGTATTTTCAGGGAAATGAGGCGAGATTAGAATATGAATCGTCTGTAATTTGTATGCATCAAGCTTCATTTTGTTTCTTTAAATCCCTTTAAGACCAATGGAATTTTCCATAAAGTTTGTTTGTGCCATTTTGTGAGGGAACAAGAGGGTCAAAACCATATGGCTTTTTGTATTTAAAGGAATCTGAGAAAGGACATGTAGTCAAGTTCAATGCACTGACAAGTTATCATTTTCAAAAGCACTATACAGTAAAACCTATCTTAAGAGGCCACTCAAAAATAGACAAAACAAAGATCTTAATGACAAATGGTAGCTTAATGGAGGTCGAAAGTATTGCAGAATGCTCCCTTTGGAGCATTCTGCAATACTTTTGACCTGCATTAAGTGATAATCGGTCTTGAAAACCATTTTTGGTCTTTTCTTTAGCAATAGTGGCCTCTTTAGACATGTTTTACTGTATCTGCATTCCGCTGCTGACAGAAGACCATTATTTTAAGTGTAACATTAGATTCTTCAATTTTAGATTTCAAGCAACCGATATCTTGGAGCTTTCTTTAAGTCCTCTGGCAGTTCCATTTCCATTTCAATACCTACCGAAGATAAGAATACATGAGTGATGAGTAAGCCAATATGATGTCTCTATCATATCAAGTTGTCATACCATATTCAATAGAACAATACTACTATTTCATAATGGAAAATATGGATCCAGATCAGCTGGCTGCTGTTCAGTATCCATATTTGCATCCAATGGATCATCAGACTGGAAATTTGTTGTTGTTGTAAAAAAGCTTTGCAATTTTTTGTACTTATTAAGCTTTGCAATTTTTTGTACTTATTAACTATTCATGCCACTTTTTGTTCAGACTGCAGCTCTCATCCTGCCCAGCTTTATGCAATTATAGTGGATTAACCCTCATCCTGCTGAACCCAAATCTATTCTTTTGTTGAAAACACTGTGGATACAGATCAGCTTGCTTCTGACAAAGCCATCTGATCAGGATCCACTTTGTTGTCCACTCTGAAAATCCAGGATTACATCTGGAAGATGAAAAATGGAGAGGAATGTGATGCATAAATTAAATAAATATTCTGCATGCACAGCAAGGGTTGATTTGTGTGTAGTTTTTGATGTTTTCAAAATTATCATAACTATTATAACATATTATCATTGTGAGTGTACAGCTAATTAGGCGTCTGTTTGCAGTTAGGACACTGCAGACAGATGCATGATTGGATGTACAATATCAAAATGTTGTTGGTTGCCTTGTGTTTTATATTTATGTACATATGTATATATTGAGGGCCTCATGGAAGATTAGCTACTACATGTATGTACTTATGTATGCGCTAAATGTTGTTACCCTCAAAAAATAAAGTCTTTACTTACTTACTTACTTACTTACTTATGAGGATTCTGGCCCCTGGAGGCTGTCTGTCTGATTCCGTTCAATAACTAGGTTTGCTAAAAACGGATAGTTCTTCAGGGACTGATAGGGTGAGACAATATTTACTGTGTCAAGTGTGAACAGAATAATCACGAGGGTATACTCATTAATAAAATGTGCAATCTTCACTTATTTTGAAGGAATAGTACTGGTATTCAGTTTTCAGATCTTCATAGGTCTGTCCTCCTTTGGCTGTTGGTATCTTCATCCCAATCAGATGAATGTAAGATGTAGTATTATGCATAACAAGAAAAACTATAACATGTGTTACATGTTATAAACAGTGTTGTTCTTATGAGTAATAATAGATGAAGGATAATAATATTTTTTTCGCAATGAGATATACATTAAAACGGCTTTGAAATGAGTCATTAAATGCTTGATGTTTCGCTAATAAACTATTCAATCAGACGGTGATGAGGAAGCAAGCTTTTGTGAAAGCTTATGCTTGTTTTCAAACCACAGCGTCACCGAGACCCTTCGACTATGAATACATAAATATTAGACTTCTTCCTTAACATAACTGTTAGTGGGCCAATCAAATATTAGATAGACATTTAAGTGTTCAAAATATTACACAAAACACAAAAAAACAGCTTTGAAAAAATCCACTTGATTCATACATATCAACAGGAGGCTTATGTTTAAACATGGAATGGCATGGAACTATAGAGTAACGGTATTAGGAGTTGTGTGTGGCGTATTTATTTATTTATAATCTTTTTATAAGTAAAATACATAGTTCATCCTCTAAAAAGTCAGAAGACCTCTATGTGACTGGGTATTGATCTTAGAGAAACTAAAAGACAGATCACTCTAAATATAGCACGCAATTCCATGCTCCACTACATTACATGCTTTAAAATTTGCATACTAGCATGATAAGAAGACACCCACTTCTTATAAAAGAAAATTCAGCAGTAGGTCGCATTTGTAAGTTTAGACTTCCTATGGGGGAAAATTCCTTTAAAAAATTATCTTTTATGAAAATCAATACTTGTTATCTTCAGCGGGGAAAGAAAGTCAACATTGAGTGACATATTTTCCGCGTGTTGCCTTTAATCTTTTCTTTCTTAGATTATTTTCTCTGCTTATTCATATTCTGCTTGTAGGCCTATTGTCCGTTCTGTATGTTTGTTTCACATTTTCTTGCTCCTATTTTCTAATAAAATGAAAAGTTCGTTTCTGTTTTATAATGGCACGAATTAATTTAACCGAGCACACTGATAAATATAGAATGAATGACGTCACAATGATTTATAAATAGGGCCTTTATATGCTTATTAAAGAATTTCGTATCTATAGTTATGAATTTATCAATAAGTTTGCCCTAGAAAACCGCTGATAACACATAATTGGAAATATTTTCTTGGTAAAAAATAATAATTACAATTCTAAGTTATTCTAAGTTAGACCATTCGACCAGCTGAAGAGGGAAAAATAGACACAGCCCGTGGGTAATACAGGAGTTGAATATCCGACATTTACACCATTTTAGACGTTTTAAATACTCTTTTAATAAGAGAAGTCTACATTTGTTTTTACTTTGCCATTTGAAAAAACAAAACATTTCATTAAACGTTATTCACTGAACAATAACTTTGATCACGCCCCTCTTCGGAATAGTCCATTTCAAAACCAATTACAATTATAGGCTAAGTAACCACTGTTTCATAAATGAACTAATACTAGTTACTTATGCATTAATAAGTAACGCCTAAGAAAAAGCTGAGTTTTGTGAGCCGGAACTGAACTGGCAGAAGGAAAATTAGTTTGGTAGCAGGTGGAATTTGCCCTATAAGAATCAACTATTCTGATCCCAAAGAGTTTTATCAACATGTTAAATACATTTTTCACTTTCCCAAGGCATTTTCCTTTCATGGACCTTTATCATACTGGCATGGTGTTATTGTGTTGGCATGGTTTCTATGACACCATTATCATGTATCAAAGTAGACCGTTGATTTGCATCTGAGATCTGATTCTACAGAATTGGCCATGAAGTTCTGAGTGTAGGTACCTTAAATTGTCTGAGAAAATTTAAGAATGCTTATAAAACTTTGCAGATGGTTGTCAAAATTTGAAAATGTGTCTGATGTTTTTATAATCCTCATATTTATAATTGCCACAAATTCTGCATTGTGAACTTCAATTTTTGGGCTTGATTATTCAGAACTATAAGTCATTGCCTGACATTGGGATTAAAATTTTAGAACAATTAAGGTAGCCATATTAATACTGTAGGTTTTGGCATATGATGGCAAAATGTAGTTTATGATAGCTATACCATGCCATTATACAGAACCAGACTGACAATCTTACAATATTCCAATCAATAACAAGTCTTTTTGCTTCTACTAAACTCTTGTGTTTAAAAGAAAAGAAGATAAACAGTTGATACTTTAAGTGTTATCCGTCTGAATAACATGGCATATCTGCCTCTGTTTTCCAGTGATTACATTTATTGAAACAGTTTCACAGGCAAAGCTTTAACTTTAGGTCAGGGGGATTTGCCATCTCCTCTGATGGCTACTTTTAATTTATCTAATTGATGGGTAATCTAGCTAATTAGCGGGAAAACAAGCACAATTGATTAAAATAAAACCTCCGTTTTTTACTTCATACTTTTAGCTCTTTTGTAAGTATTCACTCACACAATACAATCAATCTGCGATTTCGTAAAATGCTGGTTTGGAGCTCGCACATACATTGGCATTAACTCACAATGACCAACATTCAACAGACATGTACATTGATTTAATTGTTGCAACGGCCAGTGCCCTGTATTTAATCAATCCTTATATTGCTGAGCTGAGGTGGGATTCAAATAAAGTCATGTCCACACATCACAGACATTGATTACGTTTTAACGAGCACCAATGAGCTGTCAAATCTCAATGTAATGTATTTGCTTGGTGGTGTAAACAGTGAGGACTCTAAACAGACTGTGCTCATGCACAGTCTGTTTAGAGTTCTCACTGTTTGAGCCCAGATTGCCGGGTTTTACATGGCCCACCGTATTTGTCTAGACTGTCTGCAGGAAATTAGGATAAGTAAATAATTATGTTCTGATAACTGATGAGATAATATTACATTCTCTTTACTGCAAGAGGAAAATCTTGCGACTTGTCAAGAGTCATTAGCTCTTTCCTTGCTAACGGTGACTTTTGCATGGGCGGATCCAGAGGGGGGGCAGGGGGTCCGGACTCTGTCCCTTAAAAATCACAAAAATATAGAGTTTCTTAGCAAAACTGGTCCAGATCCCTTGAAAAATCAAAAAGCTACCAAGCCAGAATTCAATGTTGGGCCATCATTAGTATGCCAGCGAAATGCTATTTAAATGGTGTTTCGCTGGCACGCCGATAATGGCCCGCTTGTAGTGGTATTTGGATCCTCTCTCCCTCATCATGATCAACTTAAAAAACCTGAAAAAAACCCAACTAAGCTGGACCCCAGCTCTGACAAAACTTTCTGGATCCGCACATGTTTTGTCATCTGCTAATAACTTTTGTAAACAGTATCGACCGAGATCAGGATTGAAGGAATGTCAGTCCTGCTCTGTACCCAATTCATTTGACTCTCTGATATAAAGAATTTTTTAGAAAAGGAGTTTTAAAAAAAATAAGCAGATCACAACAAAGCATGCAAAATTTCTCAGAAAGTAAAGAGTAGAGCATCCCTCAAAGTTGTTGGTTGGGGTAAAAAATCTACTCTGATTGAGGGTCATGTTTACATGGGTCTAGTCTATATGTAGTTTTCTCAATAACCGACTATATTAAATGTCTGCTGGTCTTATCATAATAACAGGCTGTCCAGGCTCTAGCCAAAAGTGATGAGTTGAATTGCAGCTACTAATAGACTTGGTCATTCATAAACCATTTTCTGAAATAGGCCTTGCAGATTTTTTTGATTTTTTTTATTGATATTTTTTTATCATTAAAAAGCGGGGTCACTAAGTGTCAGTAAGGCAAGAAACTAATATATTGAGTGCAGTTGTGTTTTGCTTTCATTTTTCTTATTTTCATTCTTTTACTGTCCATATCTCTAAAAGATAATCCAAGATATGGCTTCTGGGGATAAATGTACAACCTTAAACCAATGGTGCTGTTTATTTAGCTCGCCTGAGCCATAGACTCAATGTGAGCTTTTGTGAAAAGAGAAAGGTATATATATTCAACATTTTTCAAAATTTACCATATACGGCCATCCAGCTCAGTTTTAGAATTTTTGGTCAGACATCAGAGAGGTATTATTGAAAGTCACAAGCTGAATAAATAATTCATCTGTCTGAAGTTATGAGCAATGCTACTATTTGTGCCCTGGTGATAAATCTAATAAATCTATTTGAGAAGAAAAGTCACTGAACTGCTGTTATCACTTCAGGAACAATTTTCTTCCACCACAGTGAGACAGAAATTGAAGGAAACCCTACTTTAAGAAAGTCGAAATGAGCCGCTACATGAGATTTCCAACAATGTGGTATGTGTGACCAAACATATATGTAGTAAAGCTTTTTTCAACATCGCATTTGGCCTCTAATTTTACATAGTTACCTCATTCTTTTACAAAAGATCAAAACAAGTGAGAGTACCTACCGTTGTTTGTCTTTTCCGTGAAGATGTCACTACCCCGAAAGGTCCCGGATGTGACGAAGGAACAAATTTACGTTAACGCGATTTTGCAGTAGTTCGGCTGATGCCCACCCGTGGAAATAGGCACATCTAATGGGCAACCAATCAATTTGTTCTGAGAGGATAGCACTCTTGTGAGTCCGTATTTTAGTGAGTAAATACTGACTTTAAACCTCAATCTGAGTATCAGGAAATCACATTTAGATGCAAGCTATTTTGAAGGCTCCTGAATATAATTAGGCCTGATATTATACAACATGCAACTTGTGATTGACTCTTTTAAAGGATGCAAATGATAGTTGGCGTTTGGCACCCACTTTAATTATCACTTTGTGACATAACTTTATAAGATTTATGACATCACCTTATGAGAATCACACAGGTGCTTGCTTGAAAGAGCTATCATTAACATTCAAGCTCCAATGGTGATCAAACAAATCCCTCAGTCCTTTAGCTAAAATCAACAAAACTGGTATGTTCATGATTCAATTTTATTTTTTGTATTTTTTCATTGGCAAAAATAATCGTGGCACATTTTTCAACATTAGAATATGGTACTTAAACTCCGTATAGATACCAGAATTTGGTGACAGAAAGAAAAACTGGCATTCATACTACTGCAATTAAATAGAACAGAACAGAACCCCTAATCATAAAAGCAACCAACTCTCGTTGTTGGCAGCCTTTGGCATCCAACAATTCACTGCCATTGATGGTTGCTGATAAAGCTCTCTCTCTGTAAATTTAAGCTTCAGACATTATGCTTTTACATACCTACCATATAAGTTGCTTTGTTTAATTTCTCCTCTTGCTGATTCGATTCATAAAGGATTAGGCTTTCAGAAGGAAAGAATGTCTAAATAAGTTTCCTGTTTAAATCTGTCTAGGTAGATGTGAATCCATTAGAAACATGACAGAAAACATAATAACATCATTATCTTGCTGTTGCTAGGATGGTAGCCAGGTCGTGAGAAAAAATTGTTTGCCATATAAGAACAGCAAAGGTGATGATCAGACTGTGCATATGCACAGCCTGATCAGCACTTTTGTTGTTCCCTTCAAAAAAGCTCAATAATGATACTTGCTAAATCTAAAATTTCAGGATTCTAGCTAGTCTATGTAGCTGAGCAGGTTGGTTTGAGTATAGACTGGTTGTCATCTCTAGAAGCTGGATTTTCTCTTGATGGCAATCAAATAAGCTGTGATATTGTTTGAAAATAATGCATTTCTGTGATATGAAATGCTTTTCTTGAAAGACGACTATATCTATAATCTATATATAGTGAAATAATTATAGAAAATAGGTTTGTTTCTAGAAAGTTCTGTGGGAGGCAATGAATTCACAGAAGAGAAAATTATCACAAATCTAGATGAGAGGTACATGTATTTGCTTGCTGGTTACGACTGCTGATAACCATCGCAAAAATTTTGGACCCAGATTGGGCCTGACAAAATGCCAGGCCTGAACTGGATCAAAACTGTTGACAGTCTGATAGTGTTCCTTAAAGTTAATTTTGAACAACCGAAGCACAAAAAATTACCCAACATGCTAAGAGTTAACAAAAAATATTTGATGTGGATTGAAGCATCCAATTAAGTAAAAAAAATGTGGAAGAATAACAAAAAATTAGCATTTTTATTTATAAATTGTTCCATTAAGTAAAAAAAAAATCGTGGAAAATTACAAAAAACATGTTTTATCAAAAAATTGTTCCATCTAGAGAGTTGCATAGAAATTAGATCCAAATATAGCTAATCATTTTGTCAATTTACTACAGGATGAGTAGTATGCAACAATATATTCTTATTATCTTTAAGTTTGCAACAAATTATTTTGCAATCTACTGTGAGTGTTTGTTTAAATTATCTTTTTGACTGCTGAAATATGTTCTTAAAAGGGTATCCTTCGGAAGCAAAGACTGCACAAAAAAACTGAAACTAGAGTGTGCATATTTCCTGGGCCAGACTAGCTAGTTTCTGCCATTAAGGCTTCATCAGTGACCCTCTAATAGTTTCAAATTTCCACAATGAAACCCATGATCCCAAAAGACAAGAAAATAAAATCTACACTATAGTGAAGGGCAGTGAGACAATCTACCGCCGCCACACAGTCCCAGTCACCAGCTGTAGTGAAGTCAAATATGTTCTTAAAAGGGTATCCTTTGGAAGCAAAGAAACTACATTTCTTGTTACTTAATTTCATCTTAAATCCTTACTGCTTTCAAAATGACCAAGATGTCTTAGAGTTACATGACCAAACAAATTATTCAGGAAATGCTACAATCACAGACCAACCCATGGCACCACAAGGAAGAGACACAGAACACAGACAGCCACATTCACAAAGCAAAGCACCCATCTCTTTCGTCCTCAGCAAGATGAACCAGGATTTAACGCAACAAAAAACGGACGCAACACAATCCTCTTCCTCCACCCCCCACCACACACAATGAAAGCAACAACAAACAATGAATAAACAACAATAGAATCACCTTAGAGTCATGGAATGTATCCAATCTGTTTCATTCATGAAATAAATTTTCGAAAAAGCTGATTTTAAAAAAAATAAGCAGACGAAAAAAAAAGCATGAAAAAATTCCCAGGGGGGGCGGGGGGGGGGGGGGGGGGGGGGGGGGGGGGGGGGCAAAGAGTCAAATTCTCTTCTGCCTCCTTATATCTCTTCCAGCATAAAATAATAACCATATTTTATGGTTGTTGGATGGCAGTCATCCACCCTGGTCCTTCTGTCAGCCATTGCCTCAAATAACATATCCTAAACCACCTGGTGAATTTCACAATAATGGTATTTCACTATTCTCACAGTATACTTTTTGCAATTTTGCAGATGCTTTTAGATGGTTTAAATCTATTCACATGGTTTATCAAGTTTTATGCATTGTGAACAATATCAATATTATTGATTATTACATGCTTTACTAAAATTACTAACAAAATGCTTAGCTACCCGGGCTGATACTGCTCATGATGCCCAACCCATAACAGCCAGCTCACGTGAACCCATATTGGCCATCGCCTGCACCCATATCGGCACTCTCATGCACTGTCAGCGTCATAAATGACATTGACATCGCCATGCCATAAAGAACCCCGCGTAATCATGTAATAAAAAGTTTAAAACATGGCCGCTGCCGTCGCATTACCAGACATATCCGCCTGGCACTCCATATTTGCCCTTGGGCTTAAAGGCCCTCAGGCAAATATGGAGACATGGGGTCGATATGCCTGGTAACGCAGCGGTGGCCATGTATAATCTCTAAATAGCATAGGTAGGGGGTAGGTAGCTTGTGAGCATTAAAACTTTTCACAGCAACTAGTTTTATGCACAAAAATGAATTTCTGTACTAGTTTTTAGCAAGAAATTCCAGTATTATGAGTGGAAAAAATCCCAAGAGGTCAGAACTCTTGGAAACTAATGAAGATATAGCTTCATAAAAGTAAGTGTCTTTTATATGGCAGAATGATATAAATGTTGGTTAATGACTCTATAATGAATCCTTTTCTAAATCATGTTTCTCCATTGAGAGAAAACCCTTTATAGTTATCAGTCTAGAATCGAAGGGCTGTTTTAGACTTCAAGAGTTTAAGCAACAAGCTCTTATATAGCTGTATCCAAATTGAGGGGGAACACTTTCATGTACATATACAGCTCATGCAGTCCCTTTTATAGCACTATGTTTGGGGTCCATATGAATGGACAGTGTTAAAGTGAAATGTGTTATAAAGGGTTCATTTTATAAAGTAATTATAGGAAAATGATGAACATTTTCCTGTAATTCCTTTGTAAAATTTGATGGTAAATTTTTGTTAGAGCCATATGTCAATGCGTTATATCCAAATCAGTGTTATAATGAGGTGTATAAAGGAACTGCACTGACACTGTACATGTATTGTTTTTGGTGAAGTTTCTGTTAGTATCAGCCAGCATCAGTTTCAACATGTTACAGCTTTAATATGACTGATCTTAGCATGCTGAGTAATTTTGCATGTTTTTTTCTTCATCTGCTAATGAATAAACTTTTTCAAAAATATATTTCTGGGATACGATCTGAGTGTCAAAGAGTTTGTTTTCAGATTAGGCCCAATGTTTTGTCGGGCCTAATCTGGGTCCAAGCTGTTTGCGAAGCTTATCAGCAATGACAAAAGTTGTCTTTAACAGGTAAAGTGATTATAAGTGATTATTTCTTTAATTAGAATTTCCAGTCAATTTCAGTGCATTTAAAATTTAATCTTTCTCAAAATCATTGTAAATTACATCCTGAGAGACAGACTAATTAGGTCCTTGCCTGCAGACAAAGCTAGGTCCTTGCCTGCAGACAAAGCCTATGAAAAAAGATGTGTATCTGTTTTATCATTATTTAGATATCTCCTATATTAGAGGATAACCAAGTTTCACTTTTGTAAGACAAAATTTTGTTTGTTAGAGGGAAAGAAGTATGCTGGAAAATGATTGAGAAAGATGTTTGTGAGCATCCAGGAGTTGAGTTTTAGATTAGAGATGCACAAGGACTAGATATAATTCAGATAGAAAATGATAACTTTGAGATTATTTTGGAGCCCCTTACCCCTATGAGGTCAAAAATAAAAGTTGCTTTTCCACTGTCTGTATCGAGCTCCGGATCGGCCGTTTTTGGAAGCAGAGCGGAACACCCAAGATGGCTGACCATTCAATACATGCAAGGTAGGTGTCTCATTGTATCCAATATGATTACTGTATAAAGCATGCATCAACTGAACGAGCCAAATAACCGCACGTAGAATTGATTTATCTGCATAAAACAGCAAGTTCTGTGGCATAAAATATACACAGTTGCTTGCATCGGTTCATTGAATTGTCTTTTTTTGTGCCAATAATTTTTGAAGCGATGACCAAAATCTTTTCTTGTCATTCCTTTGAAACTGCATATATATACCCGTATTTTATCTATGAACTACGATACGCATTTCAATTCTGATCCAGACACCGAAAACCGTAATAAAATCCCTTGGCTGGTTTTTGAGAAATAGTTGTTTATGTTAGCCGTGTAAGCGGCAATTGTTGACGGATTGGACTAGCAAGTTCAACACAAATTATACCGTTATATGCAGTAATATGTCAACGGATTGGCTCACGAAAACTCATGAAAATGTCAACGGTTTGGACAAACTTAACTTTAAACAGACAAGCGCTATAACAAAATGATTTTCTTACACGCTGCTCTATGGCTGCTGTGCATATGGTAACTCTTTATTTACCCAATTAAATCTAATACTGATACCCAGGTTTGCAGATTAATTTATATAGACCCCTTAACATGAGATTCATTATCCAGATACATGGCTATCAGTTCTGTTAGATTAAAAAGGGTTACTTTCGAATTAAGGGTGAGGTTGGCGCCGTTAAACGGGTTTAAGCCCTCCAGTAAAATATTTTACTGACCCTTCCAAGGCGGTATTTCTTTTGTGGATCTTTTATGTTTTTGTTCTGTCTTGTGTTTTGCTATGTCTTTGTGCGCGTTTGTTTATATGTGCTTTGTGGTCACCTGCTGGGAAAGGGCTGACCTCTTGGCTCTCGTCTGTGGTGTTTGCTGTGAGTTTGTCACTTTCCCATTGGTATCCTGGGTCAGGTGTGGTACTTGATTATATCGATTCCTGATCTTTGCACCCTAACTTACTTTGATAAAAATGCTGAAATGACTGCTTTATCGAAATTCTCAGTTAAAACAAAAAGCAGTAACAAAACCTTCCTTTTTGTCATACATCAATATTTATACTTTCGAAGAAATCCTTTAATGAACCTTTAGATTTTTGCAACCGTTCAAAGTCTCATGAATGACACAACTATGGTTGACAGCTGCCAAGCTCACATGCCCGTGCAATACGCTTCGAACATTGAGCGCATTTGCAAAAAGTGACACTGGTGTTGTGATTGACAGCGAGCCACACCCGAGTTGCACGTGCAAAACAAGCCTCGTGTTTGCTCCATTGGCTGTCCATGTTTACGCTGGTTGTTCCGCTTTTCCGTTTTATACTCAGATAAAGCCGTTAATATGAATTCATATTATATACAAAACTGTTTTGTTTCCTAAATTATTATTATTTTTTTTTTATATTTTTTAGACATTTATAATAAAATGTAGATATAAGCAATAAATTCAAATTTTGGTCTGTTCATGGAATCATGAATACTTCGGGTGTCTTGCAAAGTAAACTTTCTTTGTAACAGACCCGAAGTATTCATGATTTCATGAACATTCCAAAAATTGAATTCATTTCTTAAATATTTTTAAGGCATTCATACCATAAAATACATTAATTTAGATTTCTAGCCGTTTCGACTTGTAAGACACCAAAAACTAATAAAAAACATTAATCAGACCACCAAATAATTTTTTCTGCTTCCAAACCAAAGCATATGTTGTCTTACGAAGATGGTGCTTTTGAGAATCCAAACTTATGCTGAGGGTACTTTACTTAAAACATTATTATGGTGGTTCCATCGAGCACCAAACATGTGCTAATACATTTGGGCAAGAAAATAAAAACAAATTTTACACTTAAACATTTGGTCATCTGGATCTACATGTATGATTAATCATAAAGTATTTTCCTTCTGTTAAGCCCCATTTTACTGTGCCGATGTAGCCACAGTTCATCCCGATGCAGGACAGCGGGTACAATGTGATTCACCGGACACATTTCATAAAAAAATAAATAGAGGATATTTACTTTTTTAAGGTGAATACCAAATATATTTCATCGAGTGCGGTGAAAAAATCAGTATTTTTCACGAGTGCGTAGCACGAGAGAAAATGCTGATATTTTCACCACACGAGATGAAATATATTTTGTATTTGCCGTAAAAAAGTAAATTTTCTTTTTATTTTATACTCAACGGAAATACAGAAATCACCATCTTACTTTTTACTTGGTCGTTTCTCGTTCGATTTGACTTTTGCAGTGTGTTTATTGGCTATAACATTGGGTGTAAACGTAGTTTGCACCTAGGAAATGGCTTAGAATCATATTTTAACGAATGAAACGCAATAAATCAGCATTTTAAGAAAGTCTATCGAGTGTGCAAACTGGCGCTACGCCAGGTCAAACCGTGACGTCATTATGTTTGATGTTGACGTCACAAAATGCGTAGCGTTATTTTTGACAAATATGCTTCACTTAAAACCTTATGTTAAAAAATACCAGTCAAAAAATTGCCAAGAAAGCCTTGTTTTGCTACAGTTCTATTCTATTCTACAGTGAAAATATAAATCGTATCAGTCACTAGTGAAAAAATACGATATTTTTTCACTGTAGAAAAATACCAATTTTACTCACATTTGATATGCATTGAATTCACTGCTTGTGATAAAATAAATTGCGTTCTCACCTTGCCGACGTTACCCCGGTATAGCCCCGGTTCTCGAGAAAGCAAGACGCCGGTTGATCCCCGGTTCACCACGGAGCAATTACGGTGCAGCACGGTTGAGCCACCGTTCGTGCCGGTATACCCCAGTGTTACCCAGGTTGTTTACGGTGATGTCCCGGTAACTGCCGGTTGCGCCACGGTTACATGCCGGTAGGGCCACGGTTGCGTCCCGGTGCTACTCTACACTATAAAACCAGGATAAAAACGTGGAATAACATCAGTCTCTATCGCATACCAGTTATAACACAAATTGGACTGCACAGCCATATGCGAGTTACTAGAGGAATCATGATCTGTGTAGCGAAAGCAAATGCCTAGTAACCTCGCAGCTCATTTGCATGACAAATAAGCAGAAGCAGACCTGTTTTCTTACACCGAGGTTTAAATTTTGTTGATCTGGGCCCAGAATTACAATGCCTCCTTAAAGTTAAGGAAGACTTAATTCAAGTATTGATACTTCAACATGTACATTAAATGCTTAATAAATTGCCAAGACCGATGCAGTACTCATGGTAAAAGATATCATTGTGATCTACAGAAAAAATGACACTATTTTGGTTTTAATCAGTTTGGAAACGTTCTTTTTCGCTTCCTGGAAATTCAATACTTAACTTAAGTACTCCCTAACTTTAAGGATACATTGTAATTCTCGGCCCAGATTGTCTTGCTTTTTCGTAAAAATATATAAACACTTTGAACGGGGCATGTGGTTTCCAACAGTGTGCTATTTTGAGAAGTGTAGACTCAGACAAGCCTGTGCAGTCCCCAATTAAGCGTTAAAGTTGTTCGGTCAGTAGCTTAACAGTCATAGAATAATCAAGCGACTAGCAAAGGCTCTGGTCAGACTGTGCATAGGCGCAGGCTGATCTGAGGCTTTGCTAATGGCAACTACCACATTGTTGGAAATCTCATGTCATGGCTCATATATGCTTGACTCTTCAGTAACTATATATAAGTGCATTTATTCATAAGCTTTGTAAATGAGCACATTTATACTGCTGACAATTTAACCAACTTGTGATGAATGGACTTTCCAATCCTTATCATTTGGATGAATCCACTTTCATTTTAGGGGCAGCAGGAGTGACTTTTCATTTTTATTTTGCATTTTATTACAAAAACATAGGCAGTGGAACCACACGGTTTATCACGGTGGAGACACGGATGTTCCCGGATTGCGCCGGTATCGCCCCGACGCCGTCCCGGTGGAGACACGGTTGCTCCCGGCGTCTTCCCGGTTTATCATGGTATTTGACAGCCTTCCCGGTTACTCCCGGTGAGTCCCGGTTGTTTTAAACATTTTAAAACAACCGGGGACATGAGCCGGTTCAACACAGTTCATCCCGGATCTCCAAAGTTGTCCACGGTGCCGCCACGGTTGTGACACGGTTCATCATGGTTCATCCCGGATCATCAAACCGGGATGAACCGGCACCTTAAACAGGGACAGTGAGAACGGGGCTTAAATTAAACATTTGTAATTTTTTATTTTTCATTTTTGATGGCTTTCATTGTGTCAATGCTGTTAAAAGTCATTAAATAAGCATTGTATTCTGGCGATTTTAACATATAATAACTCTCTCAACTCAAAAATAGTGAGTATGATCAGGAAATACCACAATCACAACTGCAGAAAAAAACCTTGGCACCGTAAGGATCAGCCATACAACAATCACAAGGCACTAGGAAGGCAAAAATAAAAGCAAAGCAGCCATCTCTCTCTTCCACATCAAGATGATTGCAAAACTAGAATAAACATAAAGTAACGTACAACAAAATTACTGACTCTCACAACGAGAGTAACAATCAACAATAAATCAACAACAACAATACCACCGCCTTAGAACGAACAGTAGCAAAAGCCACCAGAGGGCTTAAATGCAAATCTGTAACCTATGTGTACATTTATACTCAACGTCAGTGAAAAGTTACCAGTAAATCGCATACACTTAACATAGGACAATATTTAGTTCGTTCTGAACGAAAAACTGCGGATACTTCAATACTCAATTTTATGGCATAGAGTCCCATGCATCACCACTATGGAAAACGGTATCCATCACACCCCTATGCATTATAATTTTTCATTGACGGACCCCTGTAGTTCCCATTGCATTGTATAGGAAAATGCAAAGTTTTGGTGCTACTTTAAGGTTTGATCCTCATTTTCGCGTTTAATTGGATAACCTAAATCATTTTGGTGGCGTTTTCAATGGAAAATGTCTAGGGCATGTTCTGGCATGTTGTCTTCTGAAAATGACGATTTCAAATTCTTAAAAACTGCGAAAAACATAAAATGCACGTGCATCACATGCACCATACTTCCACGGCTCGTGTAACTGTTTTACCTCTCCAAACTATCATGCCGTTGCCCAGAAACATGAACGTAACAGTATCCAAAGAGCTGTACTATATATTTTCCGAAATATCGTAATTTCGATACTGGTAACTTTTCATTGACGCTGAGTATATATTGAAGTCCAGTCGTTTTCAACTTATATGACACATATAATGTCTAATATGACACATATAATGTCTAATTTAGAAATAAAGCTGTATACCAGAAAAGAGTGTGAAATGGAAAATTATTTTTCGTGTTTTCAAAAAAAAAACAGCATTGTAGGTACTCAAAAGAACCGTCACACGTTTCATTATATACAGAAGAGGAACATGAGTAAAATTGATTGCCTTTCAAAACATTTTATTTTGGAATGTGTGTGATCTAGTCTGCTTTAAAATACCAAATAAGTTGTCGTTTCCTGAGCCAAACACTTAAAGTCCATTTTCAAGAACCGTACATAGATATATTTTTAATAGGTGTAATGTCTCTTTATTTAACGACGTCAACGTAAGAGGGAGCAATTAGGTACTAATCGGACAGCGCTTAAGCAGCTAAAAGGAAATTAAAATCAAACTGTGGATATGCAGCTCATGCTTCTTATAAAATACAGAATGCCTTCTTTAACTCGTTAAATTGTTTCTTTGCAATCCAATCTATATGAGTACGCCCTTTCTAAAGTATGTACCTAAATAAGTCAGAACGATAAATATTGTTGTTAGGCTCAAGATTGATCTTTTGTTTAGCATATAGTATAGAAACCTAACGCGTTTGCGGGTTGAATTATGAATGCGCTTTCATTACAATCACTGAATGACTTTAAAACGCAAAAACTGAAATTCATAATTTTCTTATTTTTAATGTGTCAATTCTATTGAGATTTGGCAACAATGAACATCAACGTGTAAGCTAAACATGTTTTTAGATCTCATACCAAAATAATAAATAATTTTAGGGCAACAGTCTATCGAATAGCAATACCCTTAGATTCTAAAGTTGCAATTTGAATTTGCCTAGAAATCGGACGCGATTTAAAGTAATTGTATAAAAATATTTTTATTAAAAATCTGGATACAAATTACCCTTGGAACCAACTATTCGTCTTATACTGACGGTAGCCAGTCGGTACGGATATTGTCGATGCAAATATCGTCGATACACTCAACGTAAGTTGCCATCTTAATGGCAGTTCGTCATTTTGGTTAACCAGACCTAAAATATTTTTATTAAAATTATTGATACAAATTACCCTCGGAACCTACTATTTATCTTGCACTGACGGTAGCCAGTTGGTACGGATATTGTCGATGCAAATATCGTCGATACACTCAACGTAAGTTGCCTTCTTAATGGCAGTTCGTCATTTTGGTTAACCAGACCTAAAAATATTTTTATTAAAATTATGGATACAAATTACCCTCGGAACCTACTATTCGTCTTGCACTGACGGTAGCCAGTCGGTACGGATATTGTCGATGCAAATATCGTCGATACACTCAACGTAAGTTGCCATCTTAATGGCAGTTCGTCATTTTAGTTAACCAGACCTAAAAATATTTTTTTTAAAACTCTGGATTCAAATTTCCCTCGGAACCTACTATTCGTCTTGCACTGACGGTAGTCAGTCGGTACGGATATTGTCGATGCAAATATCGTCGATACACTCAAAGTAAGTTGTCATCTTAATGGCAGTTCGTCATTTGGTTAACCAGACCTAAAAATATTTTTATTAAAAATCTGGATACAAATTACCCTCCGAACCTACTATTCGTCTTGCACTGACGGTAGCCAGTCGGTACGGATATTGTCGATGCAAAAAACGTAGATACAGTCGACGTAAGATGCCATCTTAATGGGAGTTCGTCATTTTGGTTAACCAGACCTACTTCGATATTTCACTGTTCCTGTTGCCTGATAACGATCTCTCAGGCGCTGTACAGTTATAATACCACGTGACGTCAGAAACGCGCACTCCATCTTGCAACAAACTAATTGAGCCAAATCGATCATGTTCGGACAACCGTGGTATGATCATTAAAGTTATATAACTAAACCTACAGTGTTTTTACACATGTATATGTACAAGCTACATGTGAACTATTATAATATTTGGGTTCATTGATTCATAGGGACGTCACGTGCAAAACATAGTAAACCTGCGATGCGTAGCTGGTGATGGCCAGTGTTTGTAAAAACGTTGGCATTAGATTTTGATAGAAGCAGAGTGTCATTACCCAGGGTCATTACCAGCCCATTTTACCCGTTAAAGAAGGCAAAAATTGTTCTGGGTGCAATAAATAACAATTTTCATATTTTGCGTTTATAAAGTCCTTCAGTGTATTGGGCCACCTAGTAATGGTGTCATTAGGCCTTTTAATATGTGTTGATGTTGCGTATGTATCGTGATTCATTTATCCCCAACCATGATGCCCCAAATTTGGGACCAAAATTGGCAGGCCGTGGGTTCACAAGGTTTACATAGACTATTGTAAAACAAAGTCGATGTTCTACATGATGGAAACTTTTCTATGTATAGTCGTAATGGAACTTGTTGTTTTATCAAAATTGAAGAACTGGCATTTTGGAGGAGTAATGCTTTCCTATGACCTTATAATTAGCCACTCTCAGGTGAGTGACCAGCGCCCAAGTGCCCTCTTGTTTTTATATTAACTATCTTACAGGCGGCTTATAACTGAGGTCATATGAATGACTTTCTTCTGTCAGTCCATCTGTCAGTCTGTTAGTCCGCCTGTTAACTGAATATCTCCTGAAGCCTATGAACGATCTCATGAAACTACACTCAAATGTTTCTTTAAATGAGATGATGTGCAAAATCCATGACTCAGCTACCCAGACTCAAGGTCCAGACTACAGTTCAAGGACACGCGATTTACCCTTGAATTTCATGGCTGCCCCATATATCTCGAACCCTTCCAATCTTTTCACTGAACTTCATCCAGGAGGCGATGTGCAGAATTTATGACACTGCTGCGCAGACTCAAGGTCACGGTCACACTTCAATATCATGTTTTAGCTCCTTTAATCCGTGTCTGCTCCATATCTCCTGACTCTATGATTGCTATACACTAAGCTTCACTCAAACGTCCTCTCTGGTGAGACAATACGCAGAACCCATTACTCAGCTACTCAGACTCAAATGTCAAGGTCACAGTTCAATGAAATGGGATTTACCCTTGTATTCGGTGCCCACTCTGTATCTCCTTAACCCTTTCACGAATTTCATTAAACTTCAGCCAAATCTTTATCTGAGTGAGACAATGTGTAGACCCTACGACTTGACAACGCAGACCCAAGGTCAAGGTCACACTTCAAGAATATGGTATTTACCCTTCAAATCTGGCCCACTCTCTATCTCATAAACCCTTTCAATGAATTTTATTAAACTTCAACCTAATGTTTCTTTCAGTAAGATAGTTTGCAGAACTCAGAGACTCAAGGTAAAGGTCAAACTTCACGGTCATGGGATTTACCCTTGAATTGCATTTTCAGTTCATATCTCAATGCTTTGAAAAATTTTCATAACACTTAACTCAAAGGTTTCTCTCAGTGAGACGATGTGTAGAATTTATGACTCAGGGTCAACGACAAGCTTAAAGGGCAAGGTCATTCTCAAATGATTGACAAATCTTATACGGTTTGTGACTATCTAATTAATCAGCTAGATTAGATCATTGCTCTAAACTAGTCTACACATAAGCTTGCGAACGTCCATTACTTACTCAAGCATTTAGCTAATCACCTGGGCCAAAACTTACTATGCCTCCTTAAACGGAAGAAGGCGACAACCAGTGGATCTGTCACATTGCAAGAATTCGAAGAACATTTTAAAGAACTTGCTTCCGACGTTAATGAAACATTACATGGCGACGTCGAGGACTTCTTAAACAATTTTGACACCTCCCAACCTGACACCCCTACATTCCCCGAATTAGACTTACCCATTACACGCAAAGAAATACTGAATAGTATTAAGAAGTTGAAGCAGAATAAGGCTCATGGACCTGATACATTATTAAATGAATATTTCATTGAGAGTTCCAATATTTTATGTGGTCATTTAGAGATTTTATATAACAGAATTTTGGATAGTAAAGAATTTCCATCAGTATGGACAAAGGGGATTATCATACCGCTCCACAAGAAAGGGTCGACGGACGATACAAATAATTACCGAGGCATAACCCTAGTAAGCTGTTTTGGGAAGATTTTCTCAAGCATTCTTAACGATCGGCTGCAAAATTGGGCCACTGCAAACAGTGCTAACACTGACGCGCAATTCGGATTTAAATCCAAACATAGTACAGTGGACGCTATTTTCATCTTGAACTCGCTAATCGAAAGACATCTTAACAGCAAAAAACGTTTATGTTGCGCATTTGTTGATTTTAAACGAGCCTTTGACTCTGTATATCGAAACGGTCTGTGGTACAAATTAATCAAAAATGGTGTGGATGGTAAACTACTCAGTTTAATTAGGTCAATGTATAAGGAGGTCAAGTCGTGTGTTCGACATCTTAACACATTGTCTGATTTTTTTCGACTGCTACATTGGACTGATGCAGGGGGAAATCTGCTCGCCGCTATTGTTCGCTTTCTTCATCAGTGATATTGAGAATTCTCTTCAAGAAAATGCAGATGCTGGAATAACGTTAGATCAGTTGTCGCTGTACCTAATCCTCTTCACCGATGATGCTGTTTTATTCAGTGATACACCAGAAGGGTTGCAACTGTCGTTGGATAAATTACATGTTTATTGTGAAAGATGGAATCTTACCGTCAACGTGGATAAGACCAAAATAATGGTGTTCAGGAAAGGTGGAATATTATCGCGTCGCGAGAAATGGCTTTATAATGGTGCTGAAATAGAAATTGTTAATCAGTTTAATTACCTTGGTATAATCTTTACACCTGGTGGTTCCTTCATTCAGGCAACTAAAACCTTATCTGGTAAAGCTCTAAGAGCTCTGTGTTCACTTCTATCCATAACGAAACATCTGGATATTCCGTTAAACATAATGATTAATCTGTTTGATTCATATGTATGTTCTATATTAAATTACGCTAGTGAAATATGGGGTCTTACCAGTGCAATGAGAATCGATAGGGTACAGAGGAAAGTTTGTAAATGGACGTTGAACGTGAAACAATCCACAAATAATCTTGCTGTATGCAGTGAATTAGGGATATACCCTTTGATTATTGAAAGGATTAAGTACTGGCTGAAGTTAATTTCAAACGAATGTGATAATATAATTCTAAATACAGTCTATATAATAATGCTTGATGATGTGTCAAATGGTGCTGCAAATTGGTTACAAAAAGTGAAAATTCTGTTGGAATCTGCTGGCTTTGCTGAAATATGGATGTTTCCTGAATCTGTTATTGGCAACAAATTTATTCCTGTATTAAAACAAAGATTTATGGACATTTACATTGCTAACTGGAGAGAGGGAATGAACGCCTGTTCTTCTCTCTCTCTGTTCAGAAATGTAAAATATAGCTACCAGCAGGCTCCATACATATATAAGCTTTTGAATAAGAAATATAGAAATGCAATAGCTAAACTGAGATTATCGTCACATCCTTTACTTATCGAGACGGGAAGATATTCTGGTGTTCCACGTGAAAATAGGAAATGCATCTACTGTGATATGGATGATAAAGAGGACGAGTTTCATTTCGTTTGTATATGCACTAAATACACAGTGTTGAGAAATACATATATTCCTAGGTACTACAGTAGGAACCCCAGTATGCACAAATTTATAAAACTTCTGAATTCAGATCGATTAAAAACGCTAAAACACCTCGCGATATTTATTATAAAACCGTTAGAGCTGAGACTTCAAACTGACAATAACATAAACTGACAGTTTACAGGCTATTCGTAGCATTTCACCAATTCGCCGGGAAATGTCATTTATAATTAATGATTCACATAGAAACAATGGTGAGCCAACGCAGTAGACGTTGGTTTAGCATTGGTTTAGTGTGAACCACCTATTTTTGGCGTTCTGGATATTTAACATAGGCTAAGGCAGCTTTTTGGGACGTTGAACCGCCATTGAATTGTTTTTTATATGAAATATTGACGCTCCGCATATAGCCACGATAGAGCCGGCGTTGTATCGACGTTGGTTCGGTTTGGGTTGTGTGTGTAGTTTTCGATTGGCGACGTGTGAATGCTAGTGTGGCTTTTTCAAAAATGTATCAAGCATAGTTATGGCCGAATTGCCAGAACATGGCTTATGTTATGTCGATTTGCCTATGCTGCTGTGGTGCAATTTGGTGGGTTCACTCTCAGATAGAGTGAAATGAGACATTTGTGTGCTTGTTCACGTGATAACTTGCATTGTTGCAATGTTTGTATAGTATGATGATAGACTGTATATGTCTAAGTCATAATACATTTCTGTTCTGTTTTGTTCTTAAAGTTAAAGAAGACATAACTTAATTATTGAATTTTAGGAAGTGAAAAATATACGTTTCGAACCTAAATCAAAATAGATTCATTATTTCTGTAGATCACTATTATATCTTTGACCATAAGTACTGCATTGATCCTGGCATTTTCTTTACATTTAGTGTACTCTGTTACATGTTAAATATCAATACTTAACTTAAGCCGTCCTTAACTTTAATAAAGCATTGCAATTTGGGGTCCTGGCTGCTTAAAAACTGAAAATTAACAGCTAGACTATATTTCCTTAGTACAGATCATACTGGATCGCATTGGTTTAAAATCGAATACTTTGTGAGACACTGTTTACATATTTTGTAGATGCTTCTACATGAACACTTCTGCTGCAAAGGTCTACCCTAGTTATGTTTATGAAAATAAAATTGAGGTAAGCATGCATGATAGAAGCAGCAGCACAAATGTAATAGATTCATCTAGCAGGGCTGTTGAAGTACCATGCCCGACTTGTCCGACTGGTGCATTTTCATTCAGGACAAGTTGAAAATTTCTATTTACTTGTCCTTGGACAAGTACAAATGAATAAAGTTAATACAATTCTGTTCATTGTATTTTATAATTTGATTAATTATTACGAGTTCACATGTTACATTGAAAACAGTGTTAATCCAGATCAGCTGGCTTCTAAAGAAGCCAGCTGATCTGGATCTACACAGTTTATAAGATAGTTGATATCTGGTTTTGTACGGTTTTCGAAAGAGAAAATTGTTTAAGCACAGAAAGGTTTAAGCTAATCTGTTCTTTCGGACAAGAAAATTTTCTTTGGATAAGTACATTATGGCCCTTTATTTGTCCCTGGACAAGTAGATAATTTTAATATTTCCAAACCTCTGCATCTTCCATACATCTAAAGTATGTATCATGCAAATAAATGTTAAAATGCAAACATTTGTCTATGAGAATGATAACTTTTGTGCTCAGTTGAGTTGAACATGAAAAAAAGTTTAAAACCTCGGGGCCTGATTTCTTGCATTTCGTAGATATATATATTTCAATCTCTTATGCCCAAGTTACATTTGCCACATGCATCGTACGATTTAAGTTGTCTACGACTTTCGGTACGATTTTTCAAGCACAGCAGAGTATACCAGCATGAAAACAGTTAGATGCCCAATTACAACACGTTTATCTTTGCGCGCGAGCGTATTAATAAAATGCAAGCTTTGTAGCCAAACCTTGTGATTATAGGAAAATAGTGAGTATGATCAGGAAATACCACAATCACAAACTGCAGACAAGCTCATGGCACCGCGAAGAAGAGCCACACAACCATCACGAGACACCAGCAAGACACACCAAGCAAAGCAATCAGCTCTCTCTTCCCAATCAAGATGATTGCAGACTAGAATGGACATCAAGTTACGTACAACAAAACATAGAATAATTACAGACTCACACAATTGGAGTAACAATAAACAATGAATCAACAACAACAGAACCGCCGCCTTAGAAGGGACAGCAGTGTAAGCCACTTGGAGGCTTAAATACATTTTACTGGTACGAAATCTTCGCCCTAGAGTCTGCTGGTGTTGAAGTACAAGGAATTTGGGTTTCTAGTGAATAAAATAACGGCCTACGATTTGCTTATTCGACTCGACTGAATTTAGACGTTTGAATTTGTATGAAACACAATTTTCAGCAAAATAACAAATAATTCTGAAGTCAGCATCTTTGGCTTGAATACTGGCTGTCCTTACCCAGCAGACACAGAACAACAAAGTAACGTCGTGTCGACGTCAATGCGATGTAATGACGTCATATTGACGACAATACGACTACATTTGCCCGCTGGGTAATGTGTTATGTCTGTCGCACTTGGGGAAACTGTTTAGTAATACCCAATATTAACAAAATAAAGTAAAACACGCGAATATGACCACTATATGCCGATTAGGATAACATGAGAAAAATGCACAGAGCGCAGACAGCCACAATGCAGCAAGAACTGGATCCCAAGGGGTTTTGAGGATCTGTGGAGGAAGGCTATTTCTTTTCATGGAGCTGGGAACACCGATAATTATTTTAGGGGATCTGGAGAGCAAGCTCATAGCCAATTTGGGGATTTAGTGAGCACTGCCATAAAGAAGAAAAAAAATATATATATAAAATCTCATCTTAAAGGATAAGCCTCAATTTTTTTTAATCTTTGCTTCTGGGGGACCCCCTTTATAAAATGTTTTTGTTTATTTACATGCACATCTGGATTGATCGAAGACAAAAATATGCCGAATAATTTTTGTTGTTGATGATGTATTATCCTTAAAGTAGTTCATTTTTAGGTTGATAGTTTCGGAACGCTCAGAATGCACCAGATTGTACCTTTTTTGAAAAAAATTCCGGACCCCCCCCCTTAGTACAAGTGTCATTCCCCATCCTTACAGAGCTACGTGCAAACTCTCTCTAGTTAACTCACCGAATTTTATTAAAACTTTGAAGAATGCTGATCAAATTGTAAAAATACTTTGTACAGATGCTTTCACTTTCTTTAAAATATTCAAGTTTAAGCTGTTGGAACAAAGAAAAAGCCCCTCCTCCCCCTTACCAGAAAAACAAATGGTCTGTCCCTTATTTAAAACAAATAATCTAGAGAGCACTCCTCCATAGCTACTCTACCAGGTACAGCAATAGCATTTAAGGAAGACCTCATACTTTGAGCTATATATCATGTATTTCATTAAAATAACTATATGTCATGTGCTTGTGTATAGCTTCATAGTTTTAAGTATGTGATTTTAATCCTACGGAGAGAAAAAGACATTTTAGAGAGAATTGGCTTATATTTTTGGGGAGTTGAGGAGAAGCTAGATTGATTTTAGGGATTTGTGAAGCAAGACAAAATACTTTCAGGGAGCTGAGGAAATTTTGTTTAGGGATTTGGGCAGTTCCATGCATTATTTTAAGAGAGCAAGGGAGCACAGACTCCCCCTGGGGGTCCTCAAGAACACATTAACAGATAAATGCCTAGTGTCCTTTTTGTGGGACATAGGCAAACTGTACAGAACCAGACCAGACGCTGCAAAACGCGGCATCTGATCAGGATCTCCACTGACAGGCATTGTTTGCTTACCGAATGTTCTATTTAAAATTTGAATGTAAATGAAAAATACCAAACAGCATCCCTTAAAACGGAAACAAATTCGTCCGAATGATAAGGGTAGGAAATACCATTAGGCATAAATGGGTTGAAAGCATAGCACCGAATGTCGTTGGGCCTGAGCTGGATCCAAACTGTTTTCAAAGGTTAAATGCGACCTCGAAGCTATTATTCTTTTGAGATGCGACCAGAATACAAAATAGTTTAAACCTAGTTCAAACATGACAAGACGTCGGGCCTGATCTGGATCAAAGCTGTTTTCAAAGGTTATCAGCAGATGAATTTGCTTAGAGTGTCAATCGACAATATGTCAGCGACCAGAATTAAAAAAAATGGTTTGCATACATCTGAATGCAAATTGTACGCAAATGATATCAGCAAATGAATGTGGTTAGACTCAAACCGCTGGATCAAGAGATGGCCAAACAATATTGATTAAGGTCAGGCCATACAATAGTGATAAAGATCAGGCCCTACAGCATAGATTTAGATCAGGCCCTACAATAGTGATTAATACCATGCCCGTTGATATGGATTAAGATCAGGCCCTACAATATGGATTAAGATCAGGCCCTACTATATGGATTAAGATAAGGCCCTACAACATGGATTAAGATCAGGCCCATTAATTTGGATTAAGATTAGGCCCTACAATATTGATTAAGACAAGGCCCTACAATATGGATTAAAATTGGACCCTACATATTGATTTAGACAATGCACTACAATGTGGATTAAGATCAGGGCCTAGATATGGATTTAGATCAGGCCCAACAATATGGGTTAAGATCAGGCCCTAACAATATTGATTAAGATCAGGCCCTACAATATAGATTTAGATTAGGCCCAACAATATGGATTAAGATCAGGCCCTACAATATTGATAAAGATCAGGCCCTACAGTATGTATTAAGATCAGGCCCTACAATATGGATTAAGATCAGGCCCTACAATATTGATTAAGATCAGACCCGACAATATGGATTAAGATCAGGCCCTAAAATATGGATTTAGATCAGGCCCAACAATATGGGTTAAGCTTAGGCTCAACAATATGGATTAAGATCAGGCCCAACAATATTGATTAAGATCAGGCCCTACAAGATTGATTCAGATCAGGCCTACACTATGGATTTAGATCAGGCCCCATTATACGGACAAAATATCTTGATGTCGGTATTTTTTCGCGCTTTTGTGGTGTCTTAAGTAGGATTTGTTTCTCAAAATTTAACGTTTTCAAAACGTTCTTCAAGGGGTACCATCAGGGTGTCAAACAGTGTGGATCCAGATCAGGACCGAAATTACGACAAGTCTGTCATTTTTGTAAGTCCTGGTTTGAGTCCAAAGTGTTTGCAAAGGTATCATCAGACAAAATGAAAAGAGTTTAGTATGCTGTCTGTGAAGACAAAAGTTCGTCCAATCTGCAGACATTTTCATGATTTTTCGCGAGCCAATCCGTTGACAAATTACTGCATATAGTGGCATAATATGTGTTGAACTAGCTAGTCCAATCCGTCGACAATTGCCGCTTACACGGCTAACATAAACAACTATTTCTCAAAAACCAGCCAAGGGATTTTATTACGGTTTTCACTGCCTGGATCAAAATTTAATTGCGCAACGTAGATCGTAGATATGATACGGATATATGCATACAGTTTCAAAGGAATGACAAGAAAATATTGGGGTCATCGCTTCAAAAATTATTGGCACAGAAAAAGACAATTCAATGAACCGATGCAAGCAACTGTGTATATTTTTCGCCACAGAACTTGCTGTTTTATGCAGATAAATCAATTCTACATGCAGTAATTTAGCTCGTTCGGCCGATGCATGCTTTATACAGTAATCATATTGGATACAATGAGACACCTACCTTGCCAGTGTTGAATGGTCCGCCATCTTGGGTGGTCCGCTCCGCTTCCAAAAAACGGCCGATCCGGAGCTCGATATAGACAGTGTTTTCACTAATTTCTTCTGAATGGTTTATTAGATCAAAAGCCTAAAAGTCAATTTCTTGACCAATAGATTCTTCCATCAACCATGAATGCATGAGTACATTTGTAAACAGTGTAGACCCTAAATGTGGTCCTCATTAAGGTCTTTACTGTTGGCTGTAATCAGGGACAGAAATACCTTGTACAGTAAAACCTGTGTAAAACGACCACTCTCAAGAAGGCCACAAATTGGTTTTCAAGACCAATTATCACTTAATGCAGGTCAAAATTATTGCAGAATGCAATACTTTTGTCCTTCATTAAGCTACCACTTGTCACTAAGATCTTGCTTTTGTTTGAGCGGCCGTTTTACACAGGTTTTATAAATGTAATTTGAAAACTCAAACCTGTCACCCCTCAAAATATATGCAATGCACCATCCAAATGTATTGTATTTATCCACTAAACAAAAAAAGGTTAAAAAAAATGGGAGCTCAGTGGCTAAGTGGTAGAGTACTTGACTCGAGACTGAAGGGCAGTGGGTTTGAGCCTCAACAGTGTCACTGCATTGTGGTCTTTCAGCAAGACACATTTATTCTAGCTTAGTACTGGTTCAAGCCAGGAAAACCCATCCCTACATAACTGAAAGATTGTTGATGGGACGTAAAGAATCAAATCAAAAATGGTTAACCCTTTGCATAGGGGAAACCCTAATAGGGTACTTTCACAACAGTGAAGACCCAGATGAAATGCCACAGTTGAATGTGGTATTTCATCAGGATCTGCCCTGTTTGGTAGGATTAAAACTTTCTACAGGAACTGAAGAACATCTTAATTTGTAAATTCTTACCTGTGACCCCTTGATATACACAATGAACCGTCCGAGGGCCATTGTATCAAACCAGATGGAAGAATTGAATAGTATACAAAGGGTATAACAGCTAGTTTTCTTTATTCTTTCAGAGGGTGAACAGTAAAAAGGTTGATGAACAGATCTTCTTCCAACTTGTGCAATATTTCGCTGTGGTGCTGTTTGAGTGTAACGAATCAGAAGATTTTACTCCAGCCAAAAATTTAATGAACATGTGCTTCACATTCTACCATGAAGGTGAGTGAAATTCAATGACATACAGTAAAACCTGTGTAAAACGGCCCCTCACAAAAATACCACAAATTGGTTTTCAAGACCAATTATCACTTAATGCAGGTCAAAAGTATTGCAGAATGCTCCAAGAGAGCATTCTGCAATACTTTCGACCTTCATTAAGCGACCATCTGTCTTATTTTGTCTATTTTTGAGCGGCTGCTTAAGACAGGTTTTACTATAGTAAATAGATGCTTATATGACTGGATAAAATTAGGAAGTTTAGCACATAAAACTATTCAATTTGGTAAAGGTTAAAGTAACAATCTAGCCTGTCTGGCGATAGCTGGCAGTGTAAATCATCCACTGGGATTTCCACACTATTCCTCCATAACTGATGTAGACAGTCCCAGGTGAATTGTGTCATTTCTTGTCCGCAGGTGGTTAGTTCGTATTAAAATTCTGCTTATCACAAAGCTATAGCACTTTATACAGGACGATAAATGTCCATTATACCACCCTTACCAACTTTAGCACAAAATAACCCATGCTGTGCAAGGTCTACATTGATGTAGGTGGTATAAGATAGTTATACCATGGGTTGTCCGCCTCTAAGTAAGATTATCTCCTCGCTAAAGCTTGTGGATTATCTTCACATACAGGCGGACAACCCATGGTATAACTAGTAGGTGGTAAGTTTCATTCCACAAAATATTGCATGACACTGACAACCCATGTTCGGGAATATTCTTCGAATGGGACCCTGTGCTAAAAAGGTCCATTTTTATCATTAGAAAATTCAAATTTGAAGAATTACCTTTTCTTGCACAATGGATAAGGATATCTGAGAATTTACCCTGGGATGGAAAGTCTTATCTTACACGTGCTATCTTTCCCAGGACGTCAAGTAACGTCATCATAAGAAATTGCATCTTAACGTTTTCAGGGACTTCTGGAAGCTTATTTTAAAATAAATAAATAATAAATAACAACAGTGGTGAGCAAGAAAAAGAATCCATTATTCGTGTGAGGGTAGGGTAGAAAAATCTGTCCCTCGGGATCACCATTTGTCATCACTCGGCAAGCCCTGTGATGCCAAATGGCGATCCTTGGGACAGATTATTCTATCCAACCCTCAGACTCACCATTGATTCTTATAATCCTCATTGTTAGAAAAACAACAAGTGAATATGACCAGGAAATACCATAGTCACAGATCACAGACCAACCCTAGGCACCACAAGGAAGAGACACAGAACACAGACACCCACACAACAGCAAGAATACAATTAAAGTAAGAGCAACCTGGCTCTGATGTTATAAAACTTTTTTCATGCTCAACTCAACTGAGCATGAAATTTCAACTGCTCATAAAAACTAAAATTCCGACAAATAAAGAAGATTCTTGCTTTCAGTCTCTCAGATGTTGTATTTATCATGCTAAAATGAATGTTAAAATGCTAACAATTGTTGGCATTTTAACATTTATGAGCAGGATGAATTTCGTGCTCAGCTGAGTTGAGTATGAAAAAGTTTTATTACCTTGGGGCCAGATCTCTCTTCCTAAGCGAGATAATTCCAAAACGGAAGAGAAGCACATCATAAAACAAGGACTAAACATATAGCCCCACACACAATGGGAGCAACATCAACAATAAACCAAGAACAAGAGAATCACTGCCTAAGAATGGGCAGCAGCCGAGGCTTTTTAGGGGCTTAAACATATATTTTATTTTGCCCTAGATTCTGCCGTTGTCAAAACGCATACATGTTCAGCTCGCATGGAGATTTCCTAACTTTTGCATTGTTTTAATTGGACGCAAACAATCTCTATATATCCAGCTTTTCTTGTATGTTTCAGTTCACCATGGTATGCAATATTACAAGAACTTCCTGTACAGCTACCTGAAGGAACAGCCAATATGGCAATCTCTACATTTATCTTTTTATATATCAGGCTTTTCTTGTATGTTTCAGTTCACCATGATTAGCAACGCTATAAGAACTTCCTGTGCACTTACCTGAAGGAACAGCCAATATAGCAATATTTACATTAATCTATTTATATATCAGGCTTTTCTTGTATGTTTCAGTTCACCATGGTAAGCAACGTTATAAGAACTTCCTGTACAGCTACCTGAAGGAACAGCCAATATGGCAGTCTTTACGTTTCTGGAATGCTGCCTTCTTTGATGCTGTCCAGAATGAGAGAGCAAGGAAACCAGTTTGTACCAGGTTAGTTTCTGTTTTTAGTTTTTCACCTTGAAAATAATCTATCCCCTCTCCTCCAGCGGAAAAGCTAAACAGTTTTAAGATGAATAACATATAGCATTGTTGTATGGCTCCTATAAAAGCCCTCCTCTGATTGGCTGAAACTATCTTTCACTGGTTGTGACAGATCATGATGTCTACCAGGACAGGTAGACATCAGGATTTGTCTGTTCTGCTAGACAGCTAAGAATAGATTGAACTAAATTTAGCCCAGAACAGGTAGACATCACTTTTTTTCACTACTGCCTGATAGCTAAAATTGATATTGGAAAACTGACTCAAGAGATAGCATGATCACAGGTCAGTTGTGTTTTTTTTTTCATTTTATGAGAACAGTAATTTAAAAATTGCAATTCTTTTGCATAAGCGTTTCAGAACCTTGAAAAGCAATTGTTGAAATAGTCTTGTTTTTAGTGCACTAGGAACATCTGACTTGAGTAAATTTATAAATATATGGAAATACTTTTTATAAAACTAGGAAGAGACCATGTCATATAACAAAACAATTGGTGCATTAATTCTTTCTCTGTTAACATCAGGATTAGTCAAGCCTCGAAAGTGATGTTCACCTCGGCTTCATTTGAGTGAACATCACTGTTCTTGGGTTGACAAATCCTGATGTGAACCTCAAAAAATGCATCAATTGTATAATGACATTCTGGGTCCATATTGTTTGCAAAAAGGTTACCTAAGATCATAAACAGTTGCTAGTTCGAGACTCACTAGTCTTTGTTTTGTGTCCTTAAGCAAGACACCTTATCCGCTGCTTTACTACTCGTTCAACCCAGGAAGACGGGAAATCCTCCTGGCATGACTGAACAATTGTTGACTGGGATGTTAACCAGCAACACAAACAAAATATTGGATAAAAGTACCTTTGAAAAATGCAGTTTTTTCATGCTCATGTGAATTTTATCATTTGCAACAAAATTTTTAGCATATCATGGGCAGAGCTTCAACAAAAGTTTTAGCATATCATAGGCAAAGCTGAAGGTGCCCTTGGTGCAAAATTATCACACCAATAGTTCGCGGCTGTGCCCTTTGTTGCACCAATTCCCAGCAGTAGCCTTTGTGGCACCAATATTTTGGCTGTGCTAATATAGGTTTTAGTATTGAATCTGTTATTTTCATTTGTACATGCATTCATTCCTTTGGGGCTTGAAAATGTTGCACCCATTGTGCTCCACCATACACTTATGCTACCATAAAAGTGTCTGTAGAGTAGTGTAAACCACTGAACCCTTAAAGCGCCAATCACAACTGCAGCAATCAACAAAATTTATGACATCTTTCTTAATTTTCGAAAAAGTTAGGTATGATATTTTATGAGAATCGTCTGCCAGCAGACGATTCTCATGAATATCATGCCTTATTTGTTATTTTTGAAAAAGTGGCAAAATTTGAAATTGTCGTCTGCTGCACATTGTAGGTGGCGCTTTAAGTGTTGATATTCCTAGCATCATAATTTGGAGATTTTAAAAGACAGACATGTTGGCGAATTTTAATTTTGACGGTTACTAAATTTTATTTTAATGTCCTTTTATTATCTATTCTCATAGGGGGTACTTTTAAAGAAAAGAATATGCTCCCCATAGGGGAGCATATTCTTTTCTTTAATAGAAGCCCCTTTTAAGAAGTGGATTCCTCTATGTTGAAACATACTTTATCGTTCAAAAGTTGATTTTTGACGATATGGATGCCAACATACTGAGACTGTGTGTCCATTTATTGTTTTTGTGTAATTGAATTTGAAACTGTATTTCGCGGCCGAATATTCTGGTGATTTTTTTTCTTACTGACAATAGTGCCAAATAAATATACCCACCAAATGGATGTGTTTTACATTACACTATATATATATAAACATAGGTTTCAACCACTCTATATAAAGGGACATTCTTTTAGTTAAAAAAGGCTAGATATAAAGCAGTAACTCCTGTCATTGAACTTGTTTCTGTCAGAAGGATTTTAATTAGCTCTGTCTGGTGTCTTTCTATATTTGCTATCACAGCTATTTTCGGAATCAGGACTGAGTTAAATGGTAACAGCAGCTGCATGTCCTCTCAAATTATCTACTTAAGATCTACCATAACTCTTTTCATACTGGGTAATTTTTCATGCTCATGTTGTTGACTGTGGACTTTTTTCAAAATTAACCTTTAAAATATTTCTTTCAGGATCACTATCAGGGTGTCAAAAGGTTTGGATCCAGATCACAAAAGAAATATTTCAGTATGCAAAAGCATGTATTTTTAGCATTGTAAACATATGTTCCTGACTTTTTTAGGGCCCTGCCAACAAATGTTGGCAAAGCTCTATAGTTTTTGGCTTGTATGCCCGTCCATCCATTCATCTGTCTGTCCAGGTAAACATTAGGATGTTTAGGGGATATTGTTTGGTCTAAGATTAGGTTTGTTCCTTTAAGGATACATTAGTTAGCCCCTAACATGGTATGAGTAGCCCCTAAAAAACCCTATGGAAATTTTGCATTGAAGTAGTACATAAAACCAAAATTATTAGAATGTTCACCCGTTCTTCTTCTTGTGTTTCGTTTGATTTGATTCTTTACATCCCAGTCAACACTTTTTCAGTTATATAGGGACGGATCTTTCTGGGTTGAACCAGTACTAGGCAAGGATTAATGTGTCTTGCTCAAGGACACTATGCAATGATGCCGGTGAGGCTCGAACCCGCTGCCCTTTGGTCTCAAGTCAAGCACTCTACCACTGAGTCTCTGCGCTCCCTCATCCTCTTGTGGACACTAAATCTAAGTCATTTATTGCCTGATTTCTTCCTTTCATATTTGCTTTACTTTCATCAATTTCTTGCCCAAGTTTGAATATAGGCTTTGTTTGGTGGTCGCTAAAATGGACGCAACCTGTCATTTGCACTTGCACATACTCAGTCATTTGTCTGCTGATTTCTTTCAAATTTCATATATGCATTACTTTTATCATTCTTTCACTTAAGTTCAAATATTGGTTTAGTCAGATGAACACAAACCAAGATGTCGGCCAATTGGTCGCAGCTACCTGTTTGTTTGTACTTGTGGTCACTCTAACTCATTTGTCACCCGATTTCTTTCAAATTTCATATATGGTAAATGTTCTAAAATTTCAAAAACTAGTTGCCTGCAAAAAACAGCCTAGACAAACAGTGCCGACCCAGATCAGACTGCTTCTGAATAGTCTGATCAGGGTCTTGCATATTTACTATTATGACTGCAAGCAGTCTGATCAGGGTCTTGCATATTTGCTATTATGACAAGCAAAATTGCGAATTCCAGCCCTAAAAACTTTTTTTTTTATTTGAGAACAGAAAGAGAAAAGTGTTTGAAAGTTTAGAACATTTATTGTATGCATTACTTTGATCAATCTCTAGCCCAAGTGCAAATATTGGTTTAGTCTGATAAATGCTAACCATTGAGCATATAGGAGCAGGGAGCTATGACTATTTATTTAGCCCCTAAAACAATCTTTTCCTGTCTCTGAGACGTCAGGTTCTAGCTCTGAAAGAGTTAAATCTCTAATCCCTGAGAGCTTCTATGCGTTTAGCAGTCTGGGGAGTGTACTGGCATAAAGCTTGTTATTTGTAAAAGCATTTTTCCTGTCATCTCTCTGAGTTGTCATTATATTTGACTGTTATTGCAGGAACTAATCAAGTTCATTATGAAACTGCCTTCAGAGAATATACAACTTTCATCCTTAAAGTACCATCTATAATTGGCAGTAGAAGACAGCTTCAAATATTTTTTTCTCATTCTCTTTGAGAAAAGGGACCAGGCTCTCATACACTAAAGGACTTTAAAAACGCAAAAAATGAAAATAATTATTGTTTGCACCCAGAACATCTTTAGCCTTCTTTAACAGGTAAAATCGGTTGGGAACGACACTGCTTCTATCAATACATAATACCACCGTTTTGACTGACACTGGCGACCACCAGCTACGCATTGATGGTTTACTATGTTTTGCATATGGCGTCCCTATGAATCAATGAGGAAAATATTATATCATTTCACATGTAGCTTGTACATATACATGTATAAAAAACACTGTAGGTTAGGTTTTATAACTTAATTAATCATGCCACATTTGGCTGAACATGAGTGATCTGGCACAGTTAGAATGTTGCAAGCTGGTACGGGTGTTTCTGATGTCGTATGATATAATAATTGCCATGCGTCAACTATTTGTAGCGTCTCCAAGATCGTTATCAGGCTACAGGGACAGTTAAGTATCGACGCAGGTCTGTTTAACCAAAATGACGACCTGTCATTAAGACAGCAACTTATGTCTAGTGCATCGTCGATATTTGCAAATAGATATCCGTTTTGGCTTGCTACCATCAGTGTCAGGCAAATAATAGGGATCTGAGGGTAATTTGTATTCAGATTTTTAATAAAAATATTTTAACACAATTACTTTAAATTACGTCTGATTTCTAGACAAATTTCAAATTGCAACTTTAGAATCTAAGGGTATAGCTATTCGATAGACTGTTGCCCTAAAATTATTTTTTATTTTGATATGAAATTTAAAAACATGTAAAGCTGACATGTTGATGTTCGTTGCTGCCAAATCTAAAAAAAAAGACTCATTGATAATAATTAAATTTTATGAATTTCAAGTTTTGAGTTTTTAAAGTCCTTCAGTGTATAAGAGTGTGTAACTGAAAATTATTGTTCTTATTTCTCAACCAAAACATATGTTGTGGGTACTCAAAAGAACCTTCTAGATGAGACTTCTTTTGAGCACCCAAAACACATGTTTAAAGCTGCATAATCTGTAACTTTTGATATTTTCATTTTAAAAATAATGTTTCTATTTTTCAAGAACACATTAAAAATACTAAAATTCAGGTATACATTTTACCTTTTTCGCAATAATTAACAAATTATTATTGCCAAAACAGCAGCATTTATGTTAAAATTTAACTGTCTAGAATTATTGGAGGGACGCAAATAATTACAAGCAAGAGAAAATACACCTGTTTTTATAAGGTAATTCACTTTTCCGTGCAGTTTTCAGCTGTAGAAATAAGATTTATTGTGACAACATATCTTTATTCTACTGTTACAAATGATTTAAAAAGAAAATATTTTTTTTCGAAAAATGTTCATAGTTACAGAGTATACAGCTTTAAACTGATGGATAAGAAAATAATCACAATTTTACGCTTTCTGGCCCTATGAGGACTTTATAATTTTTATAATTTTAAGTGAAATATTTGTGGCTGTGAAGCATGGTAGCCACATAAGGATCATGTCTCCGTCTGCCTCATCGTTGACCACAGAGTCAAATGTTTGGTTTCTGATTGACTCTCTAAAGTATTCCTGTAAGCATTTTTTAAAACAGTTGATTTTGAAAAAAATCAGAAGATGACAAAACAGATCCAAAACTTTAGCTCTCTGAAGGTATTATTGAAAAGTCGATTTTGAAAAAAATTAGCAGGCAACTAAAAAGCATGAAAAATTACCCAGTAGGCAAAAGAGTTGGTGCAAATTGCACTGACACCTCGGAAAGATGTCATCAATTTGTCTTCTGCTGCAGTCTGATTAGCAGTTCTTAACTCTTTGCATGCTGGCTAATTTTAAATGCTTTTGTTGTTGTTTACTGTCTTTTTTCAACATTAACTTTTCCAAAAAATTCTTTCATAAACACAATCAGAATGTCAAACAGCTTTGATCAAGATCAGGACCTACATTCTGTTGGTCCTGATCTGGGTCCAAACTATTTGCAAAGGTTGATCAGTAGACGGCAAAAGTTGCTGCTAGCAAGGAAAGAGTTAATGGTTAAAAAGATTCTCATGTTATCTTTGTCATTTGCCGTATAAGCAGCGCTGCAATATTGATGTTGCATGTTTGATAACAGAATTTATTACTGAACACAAGAAATGTTGTGAATAATTACATCCTATGACGTTCCTTCAAAGTTTGCATCCTTGTTATGCTTCACCAGCGTATGATGTTACGGTAAATGTTCTAAAATTTCGAGCACTAAAAGATAATTATTTTTTCTGCTGTTCGTAATTTTAGAAATGAAGTTTCAGAAAACGTGCTAGTGTTCGTAATTTTAGAATGTGGTCTTTATCATGAGCAAAAACGGTATATATGCATGTAAAAATGTGGTAGAAATGTGTTGAAAACATGGCGATATGATTCTGCGCTATCTACTCATTTTTTTCAACCGCCGCTAAATTCTTGCAGACTTAGTCAGTAAAATGTCCAGCACGTGCATGTTATGCCACTCAATTTACTTACAAGTCGTAAAAGTCCACTTATTTATTGCACGATTTTCTCTGCATTTTGCACGAAACCGAATGACCCCTTGTGTTGCAAATGTCCACGGCAATTACTATACATCAACTTATTTTATTCTCTCTCGCCTATGTGATCGTCTCATTTTCCGCAACTCTCTTCGGGGCTGGTATTTTAGAGAAAAAAAACCGGAGCACGTGTCACAGTACACTATTGAGAATTGCTCTGTGTGTGTCAACGCGCAAAATTCACGTACTAAATCACGGCCTGAAGGTCAATGTTTGGTCAGTAATGAATAATGAACTCAGCCATTTGGATGGATACATATATACTCAATAGTGTTAGTCAAAGCAGTTTCGGAATCGTTGCAGGAACTTGTCCGTGCATCAAGTTTGTCAATGCTGGTGACCTTGAATAATGTATAACGTATAATGTCGCGCGCTGGCATGCGAATAGAACGGCACATGCCAGATTACCCATCTAAGTAGAATGGAATCTTCCAAATGTCGCTACCGCTCACGCGTTCTATGGTTGAAGTATACCGAACACAGATTGGACAAACAGTTAAACGGACATTGGTTTTCCGCCCGAAATAACGTGTGTTCGTAATTTAAGAAAATCATTTTTCCGAAAAAGGACAGTGTTCGATTTTTTAGGATGTTTTAAAAATTATTTTCGGCGATAATTTTAGGTGTTTGTAATTTAAGAGTGTTCAAAATTTTAGAACATTTACCGTACATATTTTTAGCTCACCTGAGCCAATGCCTCAGGGTGAGCTTTTAGGATGGGACTCGAGCCGGCGTCTGTCCGTGCGTCGGTCCGTCCACACTTTCAAACATGAATATCTCAGCTGGCCAATCAAAATCAAATTTCATCATGAGCATCATTGGGGTGATGGAAAGGCTGCATTAGGTCTCGGGCTAGATCGGATCAGAGCTCTGGTTTTAATGGCAACAGATAGCTCCCATAGGGTTATAATGGGGAAAATCTTTTGATCACTCTAGCTCCTTCACTTTTGATTGGTTCCTCTTTATTCTTAATGAGGACAACCAGGGACTGAAGAGTTAGCTGCCCTTGAGTGCCTGGAACAATCCCCATAGACTTATAATGGGAAAAATGTTGTGACCACTCTAGTGTCTTCGTTTTTGGATGGATCTTCTTCATTCTTATAGGTAGCAAGGACAACCTTAAAAGCTTGGTATAGTTTGAATTTCCGCAAGATTCCATTACCCACTACGGAGTTAGCTGCCCTTGAGCATCTGAAAAATCCATGTATGATGTTGTGACCACTCTAGGGCATTTATTTTTTATTGGATCTCCTTTATTCTTACAGGAAACAAGGACAGCCATAATATCTTGGATTGGTTTGAAATTAGGCAAGATCAGACTAGGGACTGTAGAGTTAGCTGCCCTTGAGCATCTGGAAAAATCCCCATAGACTTTTAATGGGAGAAATGTCAGGTCCACTGTAGCATCTTCATTATGAACAGCTCTCCTTATTCTTGCAGGTAGCCAGGCCATTAATAAAAGCTTGGATGAGTTTGAATTTTGATCAGATCCCATCACTGACTGCGGAGTTAGCTGTCCTTCCCCTGAGACTTATAATGGGAAAATGTTGTGACCATCGAGTGCCTTCATTTTTGTATGGATCTACTTCATTCTTGCAGGTAACAAGGACAACTATAATAGCTTGGATGAGTTTGAATTTCGGCCAGATCCCATCAAGCTGCACGTGCTCTTTCATTTTTGAAATGATTTTATTCATTCTTGCAGGTAACAAGAACAACCATTAAAGCTTGAACGAGTTTGAAGTTGGGCCAGATCCAACCTTGGACTGCAAAGTTAGCTGCCTTTGAACATCTGGAAAAATCCCCATATACTTACAATGGGAGAAAATGTTCTGACCACTATAGCGCCTTCATTTTTTATTTGACCTTCTTCATTCTTGTAGGTAACTAGAACATGCATAAAAGCTTGGATTAGTTTGAATTTCTGCCAGATTCCATCACTGACTACAGAGCTAGCTGCCCTTGAGCATATGAAAAATATAGTTTCCCCAGGTTTTCATAGCCAATTTTATTAAGATCTTTTTAATACTATATAAATATTTTATTATTCAGGCACAAAACAGATGTGGGAACCTTTTATTTCAAAATTCTGAACGTTATTTTTTTAAAAGTTGTGCTTGTAAGGTTATTTCTTTGGATATTGATAATGTCAGGCCAAAATATGGATAGGGAAAGCATCTGCATATCAAGCAGATTTGATTTCATCACCCAAGAATTAAAACTTAAACTGTTGGTGCTCGATAATAAACAAAAACAGTGGAAAATGTAACAAATTCCCCACATATAATGACGAAAATTAAAGGTAAAATGAATAGACCGACAATACTCGCAATGGACAACAACATCTGAATGGTAAAAATATATTCTCATAAAAGGTTAATCCAGAATTGCAGACAGTACCGATAAAATGTGGTGTTCATTTCAAAATCAGCAGATGACAAAAAAGCATGTAAAATTACCCAGAAGGCAAAGAGCCAATATCACTGTTGTTTTTTATATGGCAGCTTCTTCTATATAATTATGTAAAAATCAATCAGTATAGATGGTAGATGCATACTTTCCATTGATTTTGATTGCCTGCCTTGCGTTCCAGGTTTATCTAGGGTCTCAGACGTGTCTGCTGCTATCGTGTTATCGTGCAAGAAAAATGCGAATAAAAAGACTTTCAACTCCTTAACTCTTTATCTCCTAGTGTCTTTTGCTGATAGCTTTTGCAAACAGTTTGGACCCAGATCAGGCTCGACAAAATGTCGAGCCTGATCTGGATCTAAACTATTTGACACTCTGATGGTATTCCTGAAAGAATTTTTCAAAATAGTTGATTTTGAAAAAAATCAACAGACGACAAAAAAGCATGAAAAATTACCCAGGATGCAAAGAGTCTACAGTCCGCCAGACTTGGATGCTTGTAAATGTATTCGCCTTAAAGCAGATTCCAGATCTTCTAATATGAACTTAGGCACTACCTAAACCGTGCAAAGCAAACAAATTAACTGTGCATCTTCAAGTCTAAATTTTAAAATAATTAACCTGATATATTTACATACACTAATTATGAGGATCTGGATGGGGTATAACGATAAGAGAATAATGGCCTTATTTTATAATGAATAGTGAATAATGAGCCAAAAATTTAATGAATTCTGAATAATGAGGGCCTAAAAATAACGAATAATCCTTTTTTTAATGAATTGAAGAAAAAATTAATGAATAGTGAATAATCAGATTTCTTTGCCACCTTTCTTATTTTCAATGAATAACTGGTCTTATTATAATAACCCAAAATTTTAATGAGATGAATAATGGGCTAAATTTTTAATGAATAGTGAATCCCAGAACACTCCCCCCCTATCCAGACCTTCAATTATAATGTCAGGACCTCATTTTAGCAAGGCAATTCACAAACTCCAGCACTATGGGGTTACAGGAAGGACTAATGAGTGCATAAAGTCTTGACCATGCCACCGTCAACAAAGAGTTGTCCTAGACGGATCAACATCCCCCGACTCGGATGTCCTTTCTGGGGTTACAGGAAACAGTCATTGAACCACTGATGTTTCTGCTCTATGTTAATGACATCGGTAATAACTTTTCCCCTCAGGCATCCTTAAGCTCTTTGCAGGTGACTGCCTTCTTTACAAGACCATCAATAGTATCTCAGATGAGGAGCAGCTCCAACAGGATTTATATACCATGGTTGAGTGGTCCAATACCTGGTTAATGAGGTTCCAGAGCTACACTTTCTAGACAGTACAGCCCATGGTGTTTTTAATTGTAAAATACAATGTTTTAACCTCTTTCTGACGCCCCTTGCCTGTGATGCGAAAGCCCTGGGCAGTACTAAAGTAGAAATAGAACAGACTCTGTTCGCAGACGATTATTAAAGATATTCACAACAGCTCTCTGCTTATCTGCTTTGAATGAGAATGTTCAGAGGATGGCAGCCCCCTGGACCTGCCGGAGATGGCAAAACACAAGTATACAGGACTTCACCAGTGTCAGCAATACATTTGATGAGTGTGTTTAGAACCTTTGATATTGGCACACGTTTATTTGTAAAATATTAGTCCATCAATCCGACGACTTTTGTCACATTCTCTTTCTGTTTAATCATCATAAATTGGTAGACCCTAATGAAACGCTATATAATCGGGCTTCTCAACTTGGGCTGCACCGTTTGCAATATTTCAAATTTAACTTGGATGTCATGCGATAGTCTGCATGCCTAGTTTAAACCCAATCATGGTTTATAGCTATGGTTTCCTCTTTAATTGCATGACGGTGGGTCAAGCCTCAGACTCTATGACGGCTCTGACGCAAAGCTTTAATCGGTGGGTTGGTGCCTGATGCTTATCTGTAGCTGGACCCACCGTGGGTCAACTTGAGGTTTTCTTTATATCGTCATGAGCCTTTTTCTTTGTTTCATCATGGTGTGTTAATTTGATTAGAGTGTTTCTCCATGATGATACATTGCAATAGTTAGAAGGTCCCCGTGCGAACTGAACATTTCTTGTACTTCAACAACAGCAAAATATAGGGCGAAGGTTTGTTACCAGTAAAATGCATTTAAGCCCCCCTTTGGCTTAGGCTGCTGTCCGTTCTAAGGCGGTGGTTCTGTTGTTGTTGACTTTTTGTTTATTGTTACTCCCATTGTGGGAGTCTGTAATTGTTATATGTTTTGTTGTACGTTACTTTATGTCCATACTAGTATTGCAATCATCTTGATGGGGAAGAGAGAGCTGGTTGCTTTGCTTAATTTGTCTTTCTGGTGTCTCTCAATGGTTGAGTGGCTCTTCCTTGGGGTGCCGTGGGGTTGTCTGCTGTTTGTGATTGTGGTATTTCCTGATCATACTCACTTACTATTTTTGAACAGCTAGTCATGGAATAGATGCAACCGCCAGTCTCATCAGAGCTATCCATTTGCAGGGTTTCATTGTGTAGAGAATAACTCATGCATAGGTGAGCGTCTCTGACATAAAAAGAAACAACAACATAAAGTTATCAAGCATGCAAATATATATTGATCAAAAACATTTTCTAATATAACTTATAGATTTGAAAGTAAGAAAGGTGGCAAAGATCAGGAATTGATACAATTGTGTACCACACCTGACCAAGGATGTGCACTCTGATATCTAAAACCATGATGATGCTGGTTATTTGGAATTTAGTTTGTTGTCAATAGGTCTACTGAAAGATAGACAAGCCATACTTTTGGCTAAGCACATATACATTGAAACTATACAGGCTCCAGAAACGAATGAAACATTATTTCGGTTTGGGTCGAGTTTGTAGGGGCCGAGTTGGTAGTTCTTCTTTTTAGGGGCTGAGTTTGTTAGAGGCTGATTTTGCTAGGGGCTGAGTTTGTAAGGTGTCGAGTTTAGCTGGACCCACTGTAGCTCAACTTGAGGTTCCCTTTAGCTCTGACTAAAGATCTGTGATTCATGAGCCCTTTTCTTTATTTCATCTTAGTGTGTTAATTTGATTTGATTGTTTCTCTGTGATGATACACTGTAATAGTTAGGAGGCCTCATTGCAAGCTAAATAATTTTGTGTTTTAACAACAAAAGAATCTAGAGCGAAGCGAATATTTGGTACCAGTATAATGCCCACTGATGACTTATGGTGGTGGTTCTGTTGTTCTTGGTCTGATGCTTAATGTGCTTCCCATTGGTTGTGGCGGCTCAGGCTGATTGCTTTGCTTAATTTGTCTCCCTGGTGTCTAGTGATGGTTAAGTGGCTCTTCCTCGTGGTGCCTTGGGGTTGTCTGCAGTTTGTGATTGTGGTATTTCCTGATCATACTCACTAACTATTTTTGGGTCATGTGTGTAATTATTTATCTGAAATCTGGTGTTCATCATTATGTTTTAACAACAAATCTTGGCAAAATTTTGGTCAGCAAAATACATTAATCCTACCTGTTGGCTGAAGCTGAAGTCCATTCTAAGAAAGGGATTCTGTTGTTGCTTGTTCAATGTTTCTTTACCCCTTTGCGTTTGACCCTGCATTTTTGATAAATTTTCATGCATCCTTTTTCTGGTTCTGCATTATTTTCTCTGAAGAAGATAGCTGGTTCTTTTACTTTTATTGTGTTTTGTTTCATGTCTGTGGTCTTTGTGTTCGGATATCTGTTGAGCGCATTGTGAAATGCCTTTTTGTGTTGTGGCTTCAAGTGCGGATCCAGAGGGGGGACAGGGGGTCCGGACCCCCTGGAAAATCACAAGTTATATGGGTTTCAACAGGGAATAAGCAATTGGACCCCCCCCCCCCCCCCCCCTGGAAAAAGTTGGACCCTCCTGGAAAATTTTGGACCCCCTCTGGAACCTTAAAAATGATAGTTTTCTTTGGAATTAACCATATGACTTCTGTAAAATAAGCTGAGGACTAAAACACACACAAAAAAACGTTGTCAGTGATTTTTTTGTTTGTTGGATTGACCTGGATCCGCACATGGGCTTTAACGGGTGCGCAGAGCAACGGCGGGAATACACAACGTGATATTTACGCCACTGCTGGGGAGTTGCGTGCGTCTAAATATGACGTCACTCTAAACAACAAATTATTTTCCTTCCAAACGATGGAAAACGCTTTCTTTCTGTGTTAGTTCAATACTTGACAACGATTGTAAGGCAATGGAAATAGTTCGGAATGATTCGAAAACGGCATTTGAATTGAATCTCAATCACCAACGAGAAGAGATAAATGGCTGAACGCTTCCGGTTTGATTTTATTTTTCTTTCTATTTTGATGCACGGTGCCATTAAATTTCGGCTTTCATTCATTTGTCTTTGCATTGCATTTATTGTAGTAAGAAAAATATTCTGTGGAATTTTAACAAGTAATGAACGAATTACAAAACACTCTCGAAACGTTGAGAACTTGTTTACGGGTGTTGACATTTTGTGAACTGGTTTCCAGCTTTATTTTGCCGATGACGAATTCGGCTTTGGTGCGGGGCGAAGTAAAGTTCGGAGGCGCCATTTTTTGGACAGGTTTTTCAAGTTCGTTAGCCTTGGTTAGATTTGTTTGTACATTACATGTGTTATCTATAGGCGTGCTTCGCACGCGGGGCCTTCGGCCCCGCTTTGCTTTGCACGTATGATCAAATTAGAATCCAGTTGATAAAGTAGTCCTTGAATCAAAGACCTGTGGAGATTGAACATTTTTAAAACTGTCAAAGCGCAAGTCATTTATTTCTTGATTAAATGGACATAAGGAGTGACATTTCATGTGTATCACCACAGGAGCTTGAAGTATGATCCCTATATCACTACTAAAACTTAAAACTGAAAATCTCATAATGTCACTACGTAATGTCATTGTGAGCTTTAGGTTTTGAGGCTATAGAGGTAAAATAAAGACAGATCTTCAAGCTCCTGTGGTATCATCTGCATGTATTATCAAGCCTATTTGGTTTCTTGAGGAAAATTAGGAAAATGTCTTCTAAAAGTCACAAAATTACTGATGCAAAAAATAGTGGAATTGTTTATTGGTAACTCTTGCGTGCTGGGTAAAAAAAATGTTAATGCTATTTTGTTGTCAAAATTAACTTTTTCTAAAATTCTTTCAGGCATACCATCAATTTAGTGTCAAATAGTTTGGAAACAGATCTGGGTCCAAACGGTTTGCAAAGGTTATCAGCAGACAATGAGTTAACTTGCTGACTTTTTTCACAATTTCTAAAAATTATTTCCAGAACACTATTAGAGTGCCAAATGGTTTGCACTCACTAGTAAAGAGTTTAGGAAGTGAGAATGAGCTTTTGAGTCCAATTTAAGTTTTGTATGGATCCTTTAACTCTTTATATCCTAGTGTCATCTGCTGATAACTTGTGCAAACAGTCTGGACCCAGACCAGGCCCGACAGAATGTCAGGCGACTGATCTGAATCAAATCTGTTTGACACTGAAATGGTATTCCCCGAAGAATTTTTTGAAAAAGATGATTTTCAAAAAAATTAGCAGATGACAAAAAAGCATTAAAAATTCCCAGAGGGCAAAGAGTAAAAACACATTGTAAAATGTTATGTTCAGTTCTGTACGATATCAAATACCAGTATCATGGCGCCTGAATTATCAGCTGGCATAAAATGAAAAATAAAATGAAAATTTATCACCTTCGGCAGAAGTAATTGGTGCCTTAAGGATTTTAATCTAAGTTGCATGATTGGCTTTATGCAGGAACAAGAAAGCATGCCTGCATGCATTTTGCATTCTTCATTGTATCTGCTTGGGAAGACACTCTTAATTGAGACAAAATTTGTAGTTAAATGAACCGAAAAAGTAAGTGAGTGTGATCAGTAAATGCCACAATCACATACCACAGACCAACCCACAGACAAGACACAACAAGATAAGATAAGTTTATTTCACAAAAGGCTATAAAGTCCATGAGGAAACCTACATAACATAATTAATGGCAGGGGTTATTATGGAGTAAATGGTTAAAGCAACCAGCTCTCTCTTCCTCAGCAAGATGATTACAAAACTAGAAAGGACACTAAGAACTACACCACGAAACAAAGACCCAACACAAAAGCCACACACACAATGGGAGCAACAAAATATAATAATGAGTACACAACAACAACAATGAATAAGCCTCCTTTAAGCTCACCTAAGTACAACATGCTCAAGCTAAATAAGCTTTTGTTATTGCTGGATGTCAACCAGCATCTGATTGATGAATAAAACAAGTGTGAACTCATCAGAATAACAATAACGGGAGGCTGGCTTGTCCAATAAGCATAGACAAACTCCACGTACTGATGGAGACAACAACTGAAGCCAAATACCTTTGTAGCAAATTGTTATCATACAGCAGAGTTGCTTGGAGATCCACCCGAGTCACTGCGCTGTGTCCATGAGCAAGACACCTTATGTTGACAGCTCATGTTGAGCCGCAGTCAAAGAAAAATTCACTTCAAGCAGAGGATGGAAAGAGATTATTTTCGGCCAATTTACAAAAGAAACCTGTTTCTGATGAATCTGTCAACACAAAAAATGAAACTGAGCTGCTACATGTATAAATTCAAGATGGACTTGGCACCTTGAAAGTGCACATGCACTCAAAGAGACATTTTCTCATTCTACATCTTGTATCTTAGCCATTTCACATAATATTCTGTCTTCTTTATTGCAAAGCAAATCTATCTGATCAGCTAAAGAGAATAGAACTTTGAAACAAGTGGCTGTAGCATAAATATTTATAATTCTTTTCAGACGACGAATATTAAAGGTGCTGATCAGACTGTGCAGCTGCACAGTCTGATCAGCACCTTTATTGTTCGCATACACAAAAACTACAGGTTTTCTTATGACATTGCTCGTTTGTAAGAGGCAATCTTGTACTTTCCTTGAGTATGATTGACACTGTGTCTATTTGAATCAGCTTTTTGTCGGAACAAATTGGAGCAACTCAAGCAAAAATTGGTCTTGTTTGCATGCATTCAGTAAGAATTCAGGTCAGCTTGCGCAGTCATACTACCTGACCGGGTTCTTCAGTGGTGAGAACCAATACTCTATATATAGTAGGAAAATAAAAGGCCACCCTACATACTTTCTATTGTGGGATGCGACATTTTTTTTATTATTTTTTCTTTTACCCAATATGTGTCATTTGGTACATACTCCTACTACATGCCTATAAAAGATTACTCAGGATCTTGTTGGGATTGAGTGGACAATCAGTCAGAATTACTTAGCATTTCATTTTGGTCATTTGTCCTAATTTTGCAACAGTTTATTGAGTTTGTTTGTCAAGTAAACAATTGAAGCACAATTGTTAAATGGCAGCAGGTGGCAGAGGGTTTTAAGAGCGAGTAGGGCTTGTAATGTCAGTGCTTTTTACACCAAATGGCACAAATGTTCTGTTAGCTGTAGCCATGTATGGTGATTCATAAAGATAACTCCAAGGTTAGTTATTCAGGGTTTGCACTTGAAAAGGCTTGAAAAGTACTTGAATTTGAAGGGCTTGCATGAAAAGTCGTTGAAAATTAAATGTGCCTTTTGAAAAGTACTGGAAAATCACTCAAATGCCTTGAAAAGTCCTTGAATTCTACTATTTTCTGTAGGACTTAGCACTGTTGATAGAGACTTAAATCAGTATAAAATTGTTGTGCCTATATTTGGTGCAGCATATGCTGCACCAAATATAGGCACAACAATTTTATACTAATGTCTCGATTGTCTCAGTCTAGCATTTCTGAAGTAGAATTTTAACACTTAAATCAGGATTTTTCATAAATTTTTAGTCCTTGAAAACTGTAGGATAGTCTTTAAAAGTCCTTGAAAAGTCCTTGAATTGTACTCAAACTTGCCTGTATTAACCCTGTTATTGTTGTTACATATATTTTGCTAGTCCATGGGCATTTCAGGTCGCCAAAGCAGTGTGGTACAACAACAACTTTTGATGGCATCTGAAAGACAGTAAAGAAATCAGGCCATCCTTAAAAAACTCGTTGTTCGCTGCACTCCTATTTAAATAATTTCCTATCAACACATAAGTTTTGAATGCATAAAAAAATGTCACTGTGGGACATTTCTTTTATGCACCAAAATCTTATGTGTTATAAAAGTAAATTTTGAAAATAATCATTTTTGGTTATATATTATTTTATGACTAACTCCATATAATCAAACATAGTTAACAATTCTAAAGGTCCGCGGAATTCCAATGCACAAAAGAGCTACGTGCATTAGGAGGCTATTTTGACCCCCTATGAGGCCAAAAAATGAAATTCACTTTTCACCAAATTCTTATTATTTTATACGAACAATGGCCAAAGTGTATAAGTCTGATATTAGTTTGACTTTTACCGTTGCTATGGTAACAAAAAATGGCCACCAAAATAGGCTGAAAATAGGAAAGGACCTCGGACAGTCTTCTATTCAATCTGCCCAATTTTTGAAAGCCTGTGGCTAGGATAATACATTATTTACAACTAATTTTTTGTGCTTAAATCAGACCCTTACATTTTGTGCACCTAGCAAAATAAAAGTATTTGGAAAATATTGCATATTAATGTCAGGACTTCATGATGAAGGGGGTGGGGGTATTTTTTGCGACCAAATTTTATTTCACAGAAAGTCAAGGTTTTGCCAGGTACTCACCTAAATACACGGAAATATAGTGTTTGCGGCATAAAACTTGAGACGAAAGTGATAAGTTCGCATAAAATTGAGGTTTTGAAGATTTCATCTTTTCCTCCAAATAAGTATGCTGTCCATAACTTTTGACTATAACCTGTAATATTTCAAGTGCACTCAGATGATCTGTTCACTGAGGTGTAACATACCTACATACTGTATACAACATACTCTAGATAAGCACAGTTTTTTTAGTGTAAAATTGTAAAGATTTTTTTACTCATCAGATTTAACATATAATTTGGTGTTCAAAAGAACCATCTCATTGCGACGGTTCTTATGAGTACCCACAACATATTTTTTGGTTGAGAAATAAGACAATTAGTTAATTGGTACACACTCATAACTTAAAGCCCTGATACATGCCATTGTAAGATGATATTTACCTACAGGTTTGTACAAAATAAGTTCCTAATAAGTTTTTACAAGAAATTGTTTTTGAGCATTTTGACATCGTTCCCCCCCGTGACCAATCATGCCATTTTTATATGATATGTTAAATGTAAAACCACAACAGTATGTAAAAGGATTAGTTTGGTCACGGGGGGGAAAGCACTTCAGTAAAACTTTTTCTATTTCCTATATGTTGAATAGCAAAAACAGTGTTTTCGACCCATATTTTTAATAGGTTCTGGTCCAATGCGAAAAACACTTGTTCGTATAATTCGAGAGTTAAAATTACTATCTTTTTCATGGAAAAAATATTATTTTCTTTGAAACTTTTTTTTGGCCATTTTTATGGGCAATCCTTCATTAAGACTGTCCGAGGTCCTTGACCATTTTGGAGCAAATTTGAGGCATTTGACAGAGCAATTAATATATAGAGCTGTCGACACAAGCAAATACCAACAAGATATTTTAACAGATGATGAGAATTATCATGGCCCACAACATATTTATAGGATTTGTTGGCATTTAGCTGTGCTGATATCTAATTCTTTAAAAGCCTTAAATTTGGTCAAAAATGGCAATTTCTCTATTTTATGCCTATTTTGTCAGCCATTTTTGTTACCATAGCAATGTTAAAATTAAAATAAATGTTGAAAGTTTACACTTCAGTCATTCTTCTAATAAACCAATCAAAAGAAATTTGTGAAAAGCAATTTTCAATTTTTGGCTCCAAAGGGGGCCAAATTAGCCCCTTAATACACATACCCCCTTGACTGTTATTATTTTCTGTTGTTTTTGGTGCTGTTTGGCTAATGTGCTAAAGTATGATTTCTTAAAGCTGTACTCATTAATAAACATCTTTGTTAAATGCCTATATGAAATCCTTACCATGTGTGGGTGGTTTGCAATCATAAAGCTATTTGATAGGTGTTTTTGTGGCATTACAAGAAGTAATTATTTCATGACATCACAGAAAATAAACAATCTCAAGTTAACTTGTAGCATTGAAATTAATTCCATATTCAGAATATGATATCTATTCTGTGTGAGAAATAGAGCAACTTGGTGTTTTCCATTAAAGGCAAACTGTCTTGCAGGCAATTTTTGTATAAATCAAAGAAACATTATATTAGAAAATGCATTATAGATGAGACCAAAGAAGTAATTTTCATATTCCTAACCAGAATATCTCTTTAAACTATCGTCATTCTGAATGTTTTTATGTTCTACACACCTCACAATTTCATGTATCCGAAACTACTTAATTGGTGGCGAGAAGCACATACAGTGGCTCAGTGGTAGAATGTTAGACTTCAGATAGAAGGGCTGCTAATTTTAGACCCTTGAGCAGGATATTTTATCCTCTGCTTAAAACTGGTTCAACCCAGGATGACAGGAAAACATCCTGACATGACTGAAAAATTGTTAACTGGCATGTACAAAACAAACAAACTACATGGTGGAATTTCACCAAATATTACAGGAATCCTTGAAAGTTTGTTAATAGATTCCCATTCTGTGCTTGATTTGGGTTGCTATGGCAACCGAAAAGAAAAAAAAACCCTTAAAGACCGGAAGTTGTAGATATTGGCGTTAATACTATGTAGAAAAACATGCCATATGCCTAAAGGACTATAGAATTAGATCATTTTCAAGTATTCGGCATGCAGATGGCGATTAATGTAAGCATTTAGGAATAGATTCGAGTACCGATCTGGATGATCGGTACTCGAATCTATTCCTAAATGCTTACATAAATGGCCATGCACATACTGAATACTAAAAAATGATCTAATTCTATAGTCCTTTAGACATATGGCATTTTTGGGGACGGATGCTGGCATCCGGACTCAATTTTAACACTTACAGTTTTTCAGTCACGTCGATTTTTCACCCTTGCCAGGCCATACATTAAATATATGCTACACTCCTTGCAAATTTTCAGACATATAAGTTGCATGGTTTCAATATTAACAATTTAGTTAGATGCATGATAAAGAGTCGTAAAGATCCTGACTAGTTTGTTCCTGAGAAGCCAACTGATCCAGATCTACAATGTTTTCAAGAACGGGGTATATCCGGATTCCGCAGGATAAAGGCTTAATGCAAACCGAACAACTTTCTGGAAAATATTACGCGTAAAAAGTAGTTCTTTTTTTCGTTGTTTTTTTATTGTTTGTTATGCTTTGCAGTTTAGAAACTTCAGTTTGGGTATCGAAGCAATGATTTATTGCCAATTGCTAATTCAAATACAAATATATTTAAAAAATTATACCTTGCGCAGTAATATAATAATGATAGGCATATCGTAAACGACATAGTGGACTTGCCATTGTAGTCTGCTTTCATTGACAACAAACAAACAAGTCGGCGTGTTTTTTTACGCGGCTATGTATGTAAATAATATAACATTCATATAAATCAAGAATTATCTCAGCTGACCCCAAAAAGTCGCTTAAATATTGGGGATTAAATAATCTTACTTGTATGATTTCATTCGAAGTTTTACTTTATGCCTATCCCGCCAAAACGGTCATGTGATATACACACTACATGTATATGTAAATTATTTATACACAGCCAATCGCAACGCGATTTAGTACGTTCTATTTATATATATACAATCGGTCAGGCATTGATCAATTTTATGTTTTCGACAACGCTTAGAAAGTTGAAAATGTAAGAACAAATCTAAGTTTTCCCTTTTAATTCAACAAAGCAAACGATGATTAATTGTAAAAGAACAAATAACAGCTCAGACCCAGTAATATAACAGGCTCGTTCATTCATTGTTTCCTATCGATGACGGATGTAGGTCATGATTAATAAGTACTGGCTTCTACTAAAGGAAGTGTGTATCAGTAAGCTAGGAGTACAGTAGCATAATCATTATTCGGGTTGCTATATTGACATCAAGGGACGTTTACAAACAGTTTGCAATGTTCCATTGATGCCAGAAAATATATAATTGCATTGATTAGGTAGGCTACTGCGTTTGTGTTACATGTTGTGCAATTTTCGACACAAAATGGGCCTCAACGCGACAAAAACCTGTCTTTGTGGCTTCTGAAAAAGCGAGTCTAAAAGCAGTCTCCTCATCTACAGAGGCTAGCTAGAAAATTGAAATTTCACTTGTAGTAATTCTAGAAATGACACTTCCCAAAAAGCAAATGAATAAGGCGCTGATCAGTCTACGCTAATGCGCAGGCTAGTCTGCGCATTTGTTTTTCGCACCCCCCAAGACAGGCTTTCACGTTCCGAGGCCCAAATATTTTTTTTATCTCAATGTCAGTTTATAGGGTGTCGTGTGTGCGAAAAACATAAGCATAGAGCATTATGTTTCATACGACGAAAACAATAAATTGAAATTATCCTATTGTCTTTGATCCCTATTACCTGCTACCTGCCGCAAACAGATCAAAAAGGTCTTTTAACTATCGGTCTTTATAATAGATAAATCAAACCAAAAGTAATTACTGATCATTACTCTTTCATTCTACAATTTGATTCAGTTTCACAAAAGTTTCAGTTTATATTGTCAAAATGGTTCATATTTGTCACATTGGACCGTATATTTGAACACTTAAGTGCATTTGAAAATGCCACTGAGCGCTACCAAAACTATGCCCGGTTGTCCACTGTCGACCCGCCAACCAAATGCCATAATGGAGTTTTGGTGACGGGCCGATGGTGGCCCACTTTTATATGTTTTTTGAGAATATAGATTACGTACTGTTGTATAGAGATCATAGAACAGTAGCCAAAGCTCCTACGCATAATGAAAAGAAAGCTGGACAAACTGTTAACGTACTACGACATCTCTTTCAGCTGTACACATGACAGCAAATAGGCACCGCGTTTAGAGAACAGATCTACCTACTCAAGAGGTGCAACTCATGACTTTAGATCAGTCTGCACATCGCCATAATAACATCCAGACCACCAGATACTTTCAGGGGTGTTTAATAATAATAATAAAAACCTTTCTTCTAAATCCAGAAATACATAGTAGGTATTCAAAAAGAATCACCTCAATGCCATTGAGACGGTTCGTTTGAGCACCAACCCTCAACCCTAGCTGCTGCACTTGAATTACATATTGCATCATCCTCATGTATCAGTCCATTAAAAAGATATCTACTGCTCTATCATAAACTCGGTAAAACCATTAATGAGCCACTTAAACCGCCCAATATAACATGATATTTCATGCTATAGTTTTTCTTGTTAATATGGTTTTTAGCAGCGGCTACTGTTTTTTTGTTGTTGATTTTTTTTTCAATTTTAAATAGTCTGATTTTTTCTTGCTTGCTCCGCTCGCAAACGTACATATAGAGATCTAAATTCAAAGGTGCCAGATCGGCGGCGCCCTGCTAAAATCCTGTCATTTTATTGTAGCCTACCATATCTTTCGGTTCCTTTTTCTGAATGACCTCTCCTGGAGTCATCTGAGCACTATGTGTTAATGCTCACAACAATTGCCAATTTTATCATACGGTCAAGCATTGTGGCACCGGATCAGAGCAGTCTGAAGCCTGATACACACGATGAAACTTTTGTCTGCAACTTATGTATGCAACTTTTGTGTGTACCATACACTACTGTACAGACGATGCAACTTCACATTACCTGTTGCTCTTTCCCGCTAAAATTGTGCATACCTTTTCAACATGGTGCTTACTGAGCATGCTGAGGAGGACGAAATTGCTGTCCCATTGTGTCTGATGATCATTGCACTTGCAACGCAACATTTAAATGAACCGCGAATAATACGAAGTTTGGATTCAACGAAGAAATGTATATAGGGCTCACTATATTGTACCTAGCTAAAAGACCCCTTTCTTAATTGTGTATGCACATTTGTAGAAATTACAGGTAAACTGACCTTCAGAAATAGCCGGGCTGTGATTGGCTAATTGTCTGGAAAAATATGAGACAAGTTTCAGAAAATACAGCAATGTCCTATTCGATGAAACTGTTTCATGAAACTCCAAAAATCTCTTGAAACATGTTTCTCGGACGTACACACGATGAAACTTTTGTCTGCAAATAATTATGTTCTTCGCATTTTCACAAAGCAGTTTTTTTTCCAATCGCGCATGATATAGTCTACAAGTTCGTTTAGAAAACCATTTGAAAGTTGAAGAAATGACATCGAAGTTCATTTTACCCATTCATTTCAAAATTTTATGACTTTGCCTGTTGAAAAAATGAAGCTTTCTGATAAAGAATTAAACTGCATGAAAATGTGCCAGAAGGCACCAAAGTGCGCGGATTTTTCAATAAATCCTGGGGAAGCATGCCCAGACCCCCTTACCCGCGCTTGACACCTACAGAACTCGCATTCATGCATTCTGTGAATCAAAACACTCACATTAATTCTCAAACTCGTTGCTACGACCCTGAGTATAGGTTGGAATTATTTTCGGTGTGTGAAATTGTGCCAAGTTCATAACGACCCCCACGCCTTAGCATGGCTTCGCGTCTTCTGCTCTCGCATGAAAATATTTCATGTTTTAAATATTGCCCCCCCCCCCCCCCAACATGGAATCCTGGATGCGCCCCTGCGGTTCTATCGCTACAGTGTCAAACATTTGGGATCCAGATCAGGCTCGACGTTTTGTTTGGTCTGATCTGGGTCCAACCTGTTAGCAAAGATTATTATTTTGCGGGCTTCACCACTGGTATTATACCGAATTCTTGGCCGCGGATATTGTTCGACTAGTCTTTTCGCGGAGAATAAATAAACTGAAATTGAAGGTAGGGGCTCTCATTTGAAATAGTTAAAACTTATGTACGAACACTTGTCAGGCGCGATTAAAGGCATATACATATTCTTGAATAGTCACTCTAACATCACATCATGGCTAAAGCATTACAGTACTTAACCCTTAAAGCGCCAAGAAAAAATGCATCTGAAAATGTCGTCTGCTGAAGTCGTCTGCTTCATATAATTGCCTAACATTACTGACGAATCAAGTATAGAAGCAAACAGCGTTGACCCAGAACAGACTGCTCCTATAGGAGCAGTCTGGTCTGGTTCCACACTTACTGCCATAGATGCTTCTTAAACATTTCAGCAGACAAGATAAGCACACAACTTTTGTTGCGATTGGCGCTTTAAGGGTTAAATATGCGAGAAAAAATGCAAATAGATCATGAATGAGTCCTTGAAATCGAGTCCTTGAAATCGGGACACTTTGGGATTGATTGACAATTACACATTTTTACAGAAATGGTTTCTATATTTTTGCGTTTTCGGTGAAACGACATTTACTTGTTTTTACCTATATGTTAATGATTTGACTAAATAAGCGTCGATTGTTTATGAGAACGGGATTTCTGCCCCTACCCCTTCAACGGTTGCAAGTCTAAACCATGGAGGTGCGTGGAAAAATACTATAGCGTCCGCGGGGTTTTGTTATCTGGCTGCGGGGCAGGGCTTTTTAGAACCGTTTTCCACATATTAATTAAAGTGGCAAGAACTAATAATGGGCTCAAAGGCACTTACATTTTGAAAGCCTGTAGTTTCTACCAGCAGGGACAGCTGATACTGGTTCTATTGCGAGTTTGATGCAAATCTGAACAACGGGTTGGGAGCATGCTCCTAATCTTACCGCGGATGTGACCATTGTTGGCGTTGTTCATGGCCGCGGGGTTCTGCAATATGCTTTCTTGTCCATGGAAATCCTAAAAATCAAAACGTCAGAATCATCTATGACAAAAGATAGGTAGCTGGTGTGCTGAAACGACTAGATCAAAACCCTGTTAGATCAGAATGTAGCCATTGGGTTTTCGCTTTTTTTTATTTTTCTGTATGCTGATTTAGCACAATTATCTAGTTTCTACGGTAGTAGGATCGCCTGACCAAAGTGCTGAAGGTTGTGAGCAGCAAAATCTAGCTGTTTGTCTGTCTGTCCGTTAATCCGTCCGTCCATCTGTCGGTCTGCATTGGTTCTTCCTTCTTTTACTTATATGCTCGTTTAGCCTGCTTACATGTGTCTAGTAGCTCAGGTGGTTGGAGCGCCTGTCCAATGTTCTGAAGGCTGTGAGCAGCATAATCTAGCCATTTCTCTGTCTGTCCACTTTCCAATGGCTGTCTGTCTCGCTATTTCTGTTTCGTTCTTTGCTCTTTTGACTTTTTTGTATGCCTGTTTTGCTAGATTATCTAGTATCTCAGGTGGTAAGTGTGCCTGACCATATTTTGGATACTTTCAAGTTTTCTAAATACCTAGGCTTGGCATTGGACCCAGCATCTACTCTTTACCCCCAAAATATAAGGAATATCAGGCATACCCAAAACATATTCGAACTTTAGCGACCCCAAAAACATTTTCCAAATCTGAACATTGACCTTGAAAAGCCCCAAATTGATAGAAATGACCCCCCCCAAAACGTAAAAAAGATAAATCATAATTTCATCATATCTCCAAACATATTTATTTTTCTTATCTCCTGCCCCCCCCCCCCCCAACAAAAAATGTAATTCAAAATTTTGAATCTCCAAAAATGGACAGAACCTACTTATTTATGATAATATCAGTGTGCCACACCCCCTCCCCCCCCCCTCCCGCCAAAAAGCTGACCAGTGTTTTAGAGCAGTATGCAGCAAAATATAGCTGTCTGTCTGCTTGCTTTCTCAGTCAGTCAATCAATCAGTCAGTCAGCCAGCCTGCCCGATCAACCGCTTCAATTTCTTAGTGTAGACAGAGCCTCTTTGTAAAAGTGTATTCTTGTCACAGAAGAGTATTTGCGTGTCCCAGGGGGCTTGGGAGGGGTGGGTAACTCTTTTTTTCTTCATACGAAGGGTCTGGCCCAGCATCTACCATTCACCCCCAAGAAATATCAGGAATTTCAAGGACCTCAAAAATATTTGAAATTTTAGCAACCCCAAAAAAATCCTTGACGTAAAGAAAAGACCCTAAAATGCATAGAAATTACACCTAAATATAGTCCAATTTCGTGGTGAACCCCCCCCCCCCTCCAAAAAATTATCCATATATCTTCATATCCCCAAAAATATTAATTTCTCTGAGGCTAGAGGTCAAAATCTAGGACATCTTATTTCCTTATTAGAATCATTTGGGTTTGAACAACAGTGGCGAGTTCAACAATGTGAGCGTTTGCGGGCACACTTTAATGATGGTACCTACGAGGGATGTTCGAAATGAATTGCTTATTGTCCTATATCTCAATATCCATGTGGGACACGATAAAAACCAATATATACCTATATAGGTTTATTTAAGGTCTACACAACGGTGTATAAATGTACACGTTAGATTTAATGTAGGACACAAAATTTGCCATATTAATACACGCAGTCAGTGACCACTGTAATAAAAATAGTTGGTACATGTAGAAGAGTCAACCAGAAAGATGAAATAAGGGGTTACATCAAAGCTCGCTCAAAACTTGTCTGTTCTTTGAAGCAGCTGATGATTGAACTTTCTACTACTTACGGACCTTCTTGTGTGTCTTATGACACAGTTAGGCACTGGAAAAATAAAATTTAATCTGGCTTAGAGTCCATCAAAAATGCACCAAAATCAAGAAGGCGAAAATTCGCAGCTTGTAAAGAAATCGTTTCAAAAATGAAGGAAATCATTGAAGGAGATGCCAGATTTACAGTTTGTGATATTGCATGAAAAGTAGGCATGTCACTATCAACGGTTCACTTTATTTTGAAGAAACATTTAAAAGTCCGAAATATTTTTGCTAGATGGGTGCCACATCTGTTGACTGATGAGCAAAACAGACAACGGGTTTTAGTGGCCAAAAAGCTGCTTAAAATGTTTCAAACTTATGATAAAAAGCAGTTTGCCAATGTAGTCCCAGGTGATGAAAATCGGGTCTATTAATTTGAGCTAGTCAGAAAGGTTAGCAATAAAATCTTGGCCACTAAACATAGCAGACGCCCAATAATTGTCAAACGGTCTTTAAGTGCAAGGAAGGTTTGGTATGCAATTTTCTTCTCTGGTGAAGGAGTCGCAATATAAGTGCTGGTGGAAAAGGGCAAACACATCACTGGAAAGGACTATAAAGACATATAGTACTGGAGAAGCCTAAAACATATCAGAAACGACGCCCTGTCACTGGTTTTAAACATATCTGTCTTCTACATGGCAATGTCCCTGCTCATGCCTCTGAAATAGTTACAGTGTTTTTGAAGAAAGAAAAAGTAACTATTTTGCCTCACCTCCTGCATTCCCTAGATCTTGCCCAATGTGATTTCTTTATGTTTCGGAAATTGAAATAATTCCTTGCTGGGCGGAAATACCATTTATTTTATAGAACCATTTGTATTTGAAGAACACGTACTATTTCATTTTCTTACTTTCTGTGACTTTATGCCTTCAGGTTCGTGACCAGATGTTCCACTCTTTTGAACAAAATGACTGCCAGAGCTCTAGCTAAGAAACTTCTTTTAACAGAATTTCCTCCTGAACAACTGGCCCAAAAGCAAGTTAATTTCCCAGAACTGTCCCCTATGGTGTCTTCTACCAATTTTGCACAAATGGTTCCACTCCACTGAACAATGGATCCGCAAAAGCTCCAGATAAGAAATGCCTTTGAATGATTTCTCCTCCTGAACCAATGATCCAAAATGTACAATAATTTCACAAACTTGGCCCTAATGATGCACTCTACCAAAATTATACAATTGGTTTGGCTCTGCCATTAAGAGACTTCATTCAAGCTTGCACATGATGTCTATGGTGGCGATTAAGTAAAAGTAGGAAAAATATATACAAAAGTGGACAGAACTTTATCAAATCAGTCCTTGATTATCATTGATTTCTTTGAATAAGTGGATGGATTTGTATTAGGTAAGATACTAGGAAACACTTTCCCTCATCCTCATAAGATCTTTAACCAACAGAAACCAAATGGAAATCTGAAGGAGAAAAAACATGCCACGGTATTAGGAAACAAATTACAACTGTTTAGTTTTTGTTGTGCCAAACAAAGTTAAGAGAAAATTGTTTACGGCTTACCTGCCTGAAGAGCTTTCACAAACATTTATTGAGGGATCATTTTAACACTCTACAGTAAAAGCGTTTGAAAATAAAGTTTGATTATTTACTTCTTAAGTTAGCAATTATCATCTGGTTTCTTGCATTGTTCAATAATGGATTACATTTGATAAACTCTCCCCAAAAAAGGCTGTTTTTGTCCAATGAACAAATGCCAATGTCGTCAGAAAGATTGCTTTCCCATTTCACTTTGTGGCAATATGTTTGACCCTACATCAGAGACGGGACTTCCAGTTTCCATTTGCAGGTTATAGAAAAGATATCTAACTAACAACCTCCCTATTTGAACGCTTCAATGCAGCCGTCCCCACCAGTACTCTCAGTGCTTTGATTTTCTACATAGTATTAACACCAATATCTACCACTTCCGGTCTATGAAGTACCGGCAATATGCGTAAATACCACCAAATCGACGTATACATTAACCAGTGTGTAACTACTGCTTTGAAAATAGTGTGGTACAAATGGTCCTTTGCCTTTGGACACCCTCTACTTAGATTGTTCAAACTAATTTGATCGGTTAGTGTTCCTGAATTTTTTGAAAAAGTTAATTTTGGAAAAGTCAACAGACAACATTAAGCATGCAAAATTACCCAGCAAGCAAAAAGTATCATCCCCATAAAGCATTATTTAACTTTTGCATATCACTTTTCAAAAAATTCTTTCAGGAATACCATCAGCATGTCAGACTGTTTGGATCCATATTGTTTGCAAAAGTTATCAGCAGATGATTAAAGTAACCCCTAGCAGACAATGAATTAAGCATCAGTATTTGACACATAATTTCCTTAGTAGCAGCACATATGTGGAATCTTTAGAATTGTAAGGTTTCATTCTGGAGGAATTTATCATACGGTATTAGATGTGTTTGATTTGAGAAAACAGCCCTATTCAATAAAGAAATAAAACATTCCTTTCACATTTTTAGCAAAAGGTTTTTCATTTATCATAAAACTCTTGCTACAGAAAATACATTATGTATAATGAGAAGAAGAAAATAATTGTCCATATAATTATTCATTAATGATTGATCCCAAAGTTTTTTTGTAGTCTTTGAAAAAAAATCATGTGAAGAAAAGCAAGTGAATGTCAGTAAAGTTCATATAAAATAATGTAAAGACATTTGAGGTGGTACTGTATGGTATGGACATTTGCGTTAGTGCTTTACTGTGTAGACATTGGGAGTGGTACAGTGCTTTATAGACATTTGGAGTGGTGCTGTACTGTATAGACATTTGGAGTAGTACTGTACTGTATAGACATTTGCATTAGTGCTTTACTGTATAGACATTGGGAGTAGTACTGTACTGTATAGACATTTGGAGTGGTACTGTACTGTATAGACATTTGGAGTGGTACTGTACTGTATAGACATTTGGAGTGGTACTATACTGTATAGACATTTGGAGTTGTTCTGTACTGTATAGATATTTGGAGTGATACTGAACTTAATTGACATTTGGATTGGTACTGAGCTTTATTGACATTTGGATTGGTACTGTACTGTATTGACATTTGGATTGGTACTGTACTGTTTTGACATTTGGAGTGATACTATACTGTATATTTATTTTGTTTGGTTTTTGGTTTACATCCCAGTTTAGCTATGGCCATGTTGAGATGGTGACATTTGGTGTGATACTATTCTGTATTGACAATGTACTGTATAGACATTTGTAGTGGTTCTTTACTGTATTGACATTTGGAGTAGTACTGTACTGTATAGACATTTAGAATGGAATTGACATTTTGAGTGGTACAGCACTGTATTAGACCAATGATGTGTAAACAATTATACAGACATTACTAGAAATATATGCATGTGCATTTTGATTTGAACGTGAGAAATCGTTATAAATACAATACACTTACTTAGGCCAAATAAAAAAAATAACCTGTGTTTAGGGTAACCCAACCCTACCTAAATTTACTGGTGAAACCTAGATTTTTTTTTAGGCTTTCTGGAAAAAAATATAATATTATGTTTTTCAAATTTGCATAAAATTATATTTTTTCCAGATTTTTTTTTAAAAAAAAATATGTGTGCCTACTATACCTAAAATTTTCAGACCCATTACCCGAAACACATTTATTTTTTTTGCTTTCCAGAAGAATTTGATGCAGGCGCAATACAATAACATCGATTCACATGGTGTAGGGTCTGATCTAGATCCAAGCTATTTGACATTGATGGTATTCCTAAAATAAATATGAAAAAAGTTCATTTTGAAAAAGTTCAGTAGATGACATAAAAGCATGCAAAAATACCCAGCATGCAAAGAATTAAAAGACCTTCATTGAATGAATCCTACTAAGGCTACTATATATGTACAGACAGTACTGTTGTCAGACAAAAATTCCTAGAGAACCAATTATTTTCTGAAATCATACACTGCGATCTATGTGTGTAATTTGGTTCGGCCAATCAATTACACAGTATTATAATTCCAGAAGATATTGAGATAAATGGAAAACTAGTCTACATTTAAGCCGGCCGCGTCTCCCTGAAGTGAGGTCAAATTTCCTTGATACAAGTTGAGAAAATGAATTTTTTGGCAGCAGAAATATTGTAGAAGCCATAGTAACTCTTAGATATAGCCAAGCAAGCATGTTTGTGGAGATTGATCATGAAATAATTTCTACAGCCAGTTTCCTCCCTTCCACTGATTCAAGTAGGGTTGTTGGCAGTTACAAGCGAAAGTGTGTGCACGAAGTACTGGTTAACTGCTTAGTCAAGCTTGCCCAGGAAAAAAATGTGGTTAGCTGAACTGACCATCGTGACATATGACCATAGTGGTTGACTGGGACGTAAAGAATCAAACCAAACCAAAAAACCAAGCAAGCATGCCAAGTTTAAGAAGCATTTTGGGAGCATTTCTTTGCATAGGATCCAGAAAATTTTAGATAAATGTCACACACTTCTAGAATATAAGGAAATAGTTCTCTGTTGGATTCATAGTCATATTATTGTCATCCCTGGAAATGAAAAATTAGATCTACAAGCAAAGGCGTCAGACACAGTTTAAGGTTCCTTTTCCAATTTTAAGCCATTTTGCAATAAATGTATCCTGAATGAGATGCAGACTTCATGGAATAGCAGTATAGGGAATAAAGTTTTTGAGATAAAGCCACCAATCAGTTATTGGAAGCATCAGGAAAGAAGTTGTTTTGGCTGGAATGGGAATAGGTCATACTCACATTCATACTTGTTACTAGGTGAAGAAGAACTTCATTGTCTGAGTTGTGATGCACCTTTTGATAAGAGTCTTCCTTTTGGAAATTCTGATGATTTTGCACAGATGAGAAATAAATATTTCCATTTTAATAACATGAAACAGTTATTTCAAGATAATTTGTTGATAAAGGAAATTAATCTCTTTGATAGAATATAATCATCATGTAAATAGTTTAGTGATTTCTTGCCATTTCATATATGAGCCATGGCATGTGATTTCCAACAATGTGGCATTTGGACAAGTGTAGACTCAGACGAGCCTGTGCAGCCTCCTTTTAAGCTTAGAAACTCCAAATTATGTTCAGTCAGTAGCTTAACACTCATAGAATATTCAAGCGACTAGCAAAGGCTCTATTCAGACTGCGCGTATGGTCGCAGACTGGTCGCACTTACCACATTGTTGGAAATCTCATTTCTCGGCTCATATAGCTTTTTTCTTCATCCAAATCATCTTTATACTACACCATATGCTGCTAATGACCCACAAAGGTTGATGCATCTTTAAACACCAACCAACCAACGAAAGAGCACCACGGCAGAATTGGTCAGTGAAAAAAACAACAACAACATCTTAACCTTTAAAAACGCCATATGCAGCAGACAAAAATATTTGCTATATCTTTCTTGATTGTCTGAGAAAATAAGACTTGACTTTTCATATAAATCCTCTCTAGGGATGAGAATCACAGTTGTTGGCAATAAAGGAAGTCAAAAAAATACAAAGCAATAAAATGAATAAAAAAAAACAGTTTCATCTTTAATTATACATAATATAACCTTTTTGCACTAAGAACAACCAAAACTCTATCTATAGAGGCCATTCCAAGTGAATTAGGTTTAAGCTAATACTAGGGATAATAGGGATAAGTAACACACTGAATAGGTGGCAATCGAAATCTTAACAATCCATGAATGTGGATAAACAATCGCTAGAAACAGTGTTTTCGATTGCAATGGAAAACTCTGTTTCTAAAGATTTTTTTATCTACGTTCGTTGATAGTATTAACGGTTTCTATTGCCGCCTATCCGATGTGAGTAATAGGGAGATGAGCGCATGTGACAGCCAGTCATCAGTTATGTAATAATTATATACTTTCAGTGAGGATGGCCATGACTCGCAGTCAGATGATAATATGTTCCAAGAGAATATCACATTTGGTCAACTTGGGTAAGTATTACTATCAGTGCCTGAACTTTCAGAAATGTCAACTTTCACAATACCTCTGTCATTCACTCTTTTATACTAGTGTCTTCTGCTGATAACTTCTGCAAACAGTTTGGACCCAAATCAGAACCGACAGAATGTCGGTCCTCATATGGATCCAAACAGTTTGGCACTCTGATAGTGTTTCTGGAAGAACTTTTTGAAAAAGTCAGCAGAGGACAAAAAAGAATGAAAAATTACCTCACATGTAAAGAGCTAAGGACATATGCGGCTTATTCCCATTCACACCATTTAGGTGTCGGATAACTCAAAAATCAATTGAGAATTGCTACTCCCCCTGTCTTTCGACCATTTACGATTTCGGATCAATTCAGTGTTCGGTTATTCTTTCATTTGTTCAGAAAGTCGGTCAAATGCTGAAAACTGCGATATGAAATTATAAAAAAACTGAGCATGGCGACGAATCCTTTTTATTTTATAAATTGACAGTCCATGCATAAAACAAACCATATGCAAAGTATTGAACAGATTTCAACCTGGGAAGTATTTAGTTGCATATGTCCTAAATGAGGGTTATAATAGAAAGTCTTTCAGTATAGACTTACAGTACATCCATTTGTTTATTTCCAGAGGCAGTAATTATAACAAAATGCACATTGATTGGGTAGTTTTAGGAGTTCTAACCCTTAATGCGCCAATCGCAACAAAAGTCGTCTGCTTTTCTCGTCTGCTGAAATGTTTAAGTAGCCTCTATGGCAAACAGTGTGGACCGAGATCAGACTGCTCCTATAGGAGCAGTCTGTTCTGGGTCCACGCTGTTTGCTTCTATACTTAATTAGTCAGTAATTTTTTGCAGCAGACGACTTCAGCAGACGACATTTTCAGATGCATTTTTTTTCTTGGCGCTTTAAGGGCTAATAGTACTTTATCTCATTGCATGCTGCCAAATATTTCATGATGCTTTGTCATCTGCTGATCTTTTTCAAAATAATGTTTCAAAAATTCCTTTCAGGAATACCATCAAAGTGTCAAACAGTTTGGATCCAGATCAGCTCAAAGTTATGTAAGGCCTGATCTGGGTCCAAATGGTTTGCAGAGACACTTGCAGCTAAGGAGTTATTATAGCTAGCTTGTTATAAACCTCTCATAGACTAGGATTGTTTTGAAATAAACTCGTAGCATATTGCACTAATTTTGCAGAATATTCAATATAAGCTATATTCAGTGTCTCATTTTTCATGATAACGTAATTGTCATTTGTTTAATCAGCTCTGCGTAGGTATATTATATTTCTAGAATGCATTTCCTGTCTTCAATCAATGGTGGATCAATTTACTGTCTGCATGCATTTCCTTTGGACTTTTCAAAGCTAAATTGTTATAAGCTGTAATCGTACCGACATATTTCATGATTTGGACTAATCAAGCTATGGATATTGATTCAGTTAAAAGGCAGGGTTTTTATACTCTAATGTATCAAGGATCGTGGGCTTATTGTTTTTGGCCCCTGTGCATGCATGAATGAGTGATAGGATGACACAAACATGTTGTGACTTCAATGAGACGACATGGATGCAAGTCTGGGTGGGGGTCTGGTATTCTCCAGTCTTGAATCAGGTCCCCCTAACTATAGTAACATTTTCTGTATGTTGCCTTGATTGACATTATTGAGTATATTTTAAAAGGAGATATTGAGTCTGAAGCAGGTCTTCTTATTCAAGTTGAAATATTCACAGTCCTTAGATTACCTATTGTTATATACCTTATAAATGTTTACTATAGAAACTTGCCATGCTTCAATTGCTGACAGTTGTACATTAATTTTCATCTAAATTTAACGTGTCGCAATGCGACTGATCATTGACCATTCACTGGCCGCAGGCTTCATTCCCATTAAAACAAATTATTGGCAGCAGATGGCTTCATTGCCATTTAAGCCCACTCAAGGACATCATCTGCAAGTTAAGATATCGTCGCTAATGTTTTATGGAGAAATGACAAAACTGTTTCAATGACCATAAAATATGCTCCTTTATCACACCGAATAGGCGACAATCAAAAAAGCTCTGAGTTAACAATCAATGAATGCTGATCACAAATAGCTAGAAACCGTGTTTTTGATTGCCATTCGTCGCCAGTCGGGTTAGTAATGTCAATCAAAAACTCTGTTTCTAACTATTTTTGGTCTATGTTCCTCGATAGTATTGATGTTTTTGATTCCCGCTTATCCAGTGTAGTTTCATTGTATGTTTCATGATGCTACCGTAGACATTTTATTTGGAACTGCTTGTGCTTGAAAGGAAGGTATATAACAATGACGATATAACCTTCTTTTCTGTATATTAACGTTTGTCAAGCCCTCGTGTAACTTATACATGTAATGTGTTGCAACGCATTATCACACTCGGGCTTGGCAAACGTTACAGTCTTACTAAACCCGCTGCATGATCTATCAAAATTCATAGCTGTACTTTGGGGGGATTATGCTTTCCTATACCTTTATAAACAGTCATTCTCAGGTGAGTGACTTAGGGCCGACTTGTTAGCAGTATTTACTTCCTACAAATGAAACTATAAATCAATCTTTTAAAATATTATTTTGTGTGTTCATGTTGGCATCATTATTTTGCATTAAAGGAAAAAATATATCATCAATTTAATCTTGAATTTCTGAGAGTAATAGTTGTTTCCTTCAGTTATTAGATAGTGAGAAGCCTTGGCAGATAGATTGTATCTAAATTGACAGGATAAATCTGATTTATTTCCTCCGTTTCTGTGAAATTCCGCTTTATCTAAAGATTACTAGTTGTGACAGTTAAAGCTTTAATTATTTCATTTTCTGAGAATTCTTGCTGTTGGTGGTTTTGGATTATATAAGTATCTGTTATATGTGTGATGCAGATAGACAAAAATCTTTCCTGAGGGTCACCGAGTTATGTCAACAGTGATTCAGTGATAGCAGGGGCAGATCCAAGATTTCTGGAAAGGGGGTTAATATGTATATAGGTGAGGGGGTTTGCTTTGCTGATTTTATCTCATTTTTCTTAAATATCCCATGAAATGAAATAATTTGGTCTCACTGACAGACCAAATTATTTCATTTTCACAGGACATTTAAAAATGGGAAGTACAGTACGTACGTGGGGAGGGAGGTTCAAGGGAACCCGCTGAACCCCCTCTGGATCCGCTACGGATGATAGATACTTTTTCTTGCATGCTTCTTCCTAAATTCCTTGCCTGCAAGACTTAATGTTGTCTGCAGACAGTTTGGACCCAGATTAGGCCTAATGTTCTGTCAGGCCTGATCAGGATTTGAAAGCTTTATTGAGGGGATTTGCACCCTTGGGTCACTCACTTGTTTTTCCAACCTCTAAAGATGAGTGCATGATTAGACATGAATTCTAAATTATCAGCCAAAACATATAGGAGTGGCCATGGTGTATTGGGTAAATCACTCACCTTGTAAACCAGGGGTAGTAAGTTTGATTCCTGGCTCCTCCAGTTAGTCGGATGAGACTGTGGCCCTGGCTCCTTATGACCTCAACTAATGGTGAGATGTTAAACACACACACACATAAAATACGCTGTTGGTACTCAGAAATTGAGACGGTTCTTTTTGAAAACCCAAAACTTATGTTCAAACTTATGGATAAGATTTTATCATATGACATCGCTTCTGGGAGTGAAATAACGCCATGCATTAAAATTGATAAACCAGATTTTGGTAACATTATGAAATGACGTCCATAACAATATTGCGTACATAATGACAAAATATTAACTTTTTTTTACGCCTGAAACGAGATTTCAAATTAATCTTAATGTGATATAATTAATAGAATCTGACATTTATAATATTGTATAAGTGAATTTTTTAAACAATTTTGAGAAAAGTGATAAAATGCTCGGCAAGCCTCACATTTTATCACTTTTCCTCAACTCGTTTAATAAATTCAATAAAACTTGAGCACTCATGTTAGATCCTCTTTATAATCTAAATGTTGCTAATCTTGACCTATGTGTTTTTCCTGTCTTTTCAGAACGTTTACATGTAACATGAGAGCTTTTGGTCTGTCCAAGGAACTGTGTGTAGAATTCCTTAGAAAACAGGCAACAATTGCCAACTTGAAAGATGGTAAGATATAAGATGAATTAAGTTATCCATTTGAGCCATGACATATGATTTCCAACAATGTAACATTTTGACAAGTGTAGACTCAGACGAGCCTGTGCAGCTTCCTTTTAAGCTTAGAACTCCAAATGATGGTAGGTCAGTAGCTTAGCACTCAAAGAATATTCAACCGACTAGCAAAGGCTCTGATCAGACTGGGCACATGCCCAGGCTGATCTGAGGCTTTGCTTATCGCACATACCACATTGTTGGAAATCTCATGTCGCGGCTCATTTGTATTCAGATCCAATCAGCAACTTTGTCACCATTTTTTGACAATATTATGTAAAACCTTTTGTCACATGATGTCGCGTTTGGGAGTGATATAACACCATGCAAAAAAATCTATAAACCACTAGTGGTTTACAGATCTAATAATGTTACATAATGACGTCCATTATATCCCTTAGTAAAAGATGGCAAAATTTAGACATTTTCACACAAAAAATGCATTTTTAAAGTTATTTAAATGCCATGTGATAAATAGAATCTAACATTCATGCTCCTGTATTATTGAATTTATTAAACTCGTTGCGAAAAAGTGATAAAATGCTCGGCAAGCCTAGCATTTTATCACTTTTCCCCAACTCGTTTAATAAATTCAATAAAACATGAGCACTCATGTAAGATCCTCTATTTTGCTTAAGTATAATAACATTGAGAAACTGAAATAGTGCTTTATCTTTTGCATTGGGTGCACCAAAGCGCTTCCGTCTTTGGTTCCATTTTAACCCTTAAAGCGCTATCTATAATTTGCAGCAGACGACAATTTCAAATTTTGCTGCTTTTTCAAAAATAACAAATAAGGCATGATATTTCATGAGAATCGTCTGCCAGCAGATGATTCTCATGAAATATCATTTCTTATTTCATTCCAAAATTAAGAAAGATGTCACAAAATTTGTCGTCTGCTGCAGTCATGATTGGCGCTTTAAGGGTTAATGGTGCTCAAGTGGGCTATTGTGATACAGGGCCTCATGGGTTTCTTGTCTTGTACTAGTATTTTGTGAAAACTACAGGGGCAGTTTGAAGATCATTCTGCACAAAATCTTCTTGGATGACCACATTCCAAGAGTGTTCAATTATACAGACCCGTTTAAATTTTCTTCTAAAGTCTGAATGAATCCATGGAAATTCCTAATTAGAATCTGGAAGAAAATGCTTCACGCTGTTATGAACAATCATACTCAGGTAAACTATTCAGGGGACGAGGCCCCTCTTGTGCTTGTTTTTGCTTGAGGTTTAATGACATGATGCTTTGATCAATTTGAGACAGTCATTCAACCCCACCATATCCAAACCGGCACAATATATTTTCTTGTAAGATGTATCTAGAATTTTGGGATCATTTGGAAGGAATAAAATCCAACTGTTAGCAGATTAAATATGGTATACAGTACCATGCTTACCCTATACTGTCAGACAGGCCAGAAAAAAATCTTGCATGAAAACCTCATCATGTGAAGCTATTGTCACTAAGATCAAATCCATATTCAAATAATGAAGTTAATGTGATGTTAAATGTTAGAATCCTTAAAACGGCCCCTGGTGTGCTTGTATGATGTTACACTGGAAAGTCTTGCGGCCTGAAACGGCCTTGGCTCAGTGGTAGAGTGCTTGACTCGAGACTGAGGGGCCACGGGTTTGAGCCTCACCGGCGTCACTGCATTGTGGTCTTTGAGCAAGACACATTTATCCTAGCTTAGTACTGGTTCAACCCAGGAAGACCTGTCCCTGTTTAACTGAAAGATTGTTGATGGGACGTAAAGAATCAAATCAACAAAAAATCAAACCTTTTCAAGCTGATGCCATTTTTCTGGCCTAGTTGGAGTTATTTTGGTGTGAGGTGTGGAATAAGGTAAAATGCATAAATACATGGAATAATGATCACATGTTTTTTCATTGTATAACGTCTTGCAGGGTCCCTCAGAAGATATTTTAACACTCAGCTCAGCAGCTTCATGTTCAAAAAGGTTCCTCCGGGCCCGGCAAGTGTTAATGCATGAAAAACATATATGGGCCGCGACGCGAGAAAACCTGTCTTCGGGGTTTCTGACAAAGTGATATTCAAAACAGTCTACTCAGTTACAGAGACTAGCTAGAAAATGGAAATTTCGCTTGTATAAAGCTTAGATATGGTGCTTTCCAAACAGTGAATAACAAATGCGCTGATCAGACTGCGCGGATGGGCAGGCTGGTCTGCGCCTTTGTTCTTTGCAAACCTCCGAAGACAGGTTTTCTCGCGACATGGCCAATGTGATCCATATAGTGTAAACCCAGATCAGGACCAGTCTGATGAAGGTTTACACCATTTATCATTCCATCACCACCTTTTCTACAGATCATGAGGTACATGTAGTAAAAAGGGCTTTGAATTTTGAAATACAGTAAATGTTCTAAAATTTTGAACACACATTGCCTGCCAAAAAAGCCAGACAAACAGTGCAGACCCTGATCAGACTGCTTCTAAAGAAGCAGTCTGATCAGGGTCTTCCCTGTTTGCTATTCTGACAAGCATTCTGTGAGTTCAAGCCCTGAAAACATACATTTTATTTGAGAACAGAAAGATTAAAAAGTTCAAAATTTTAGAACATTAACCATACATATTCTTTCTTTTATCACATGACGACGCATTTGAGGGTGATATAACACAATGCAATAAAATTGATTTACAGATTTGCTAACGTTAAGTAATGATGTCCATTCTAATGTTGCGTAAAAGATGACAAAATGCTGACGTTTTCACGCCAAAAATGTGATTTTTAAGTATAATTTAATGTCATGTGATAAATAGAATCTAACATTCATTCTCCTTTATTATTGAAGATATTAAACTCGTTGCAAAAAAGAGAATAAATGCTTGGCAAGCCTTGCATTTTAATCTCTTTTCCTCAACTTGTTTAATAAATTCAATGCAACATGAGCACTCATATAAGATCCTCTATTTATTGACAGAGCAAGTATTTTGTGAATTCCAGCCCGAAAACAAACATTTTATTTGAGAATGGAAATTGAAAACTGTTCAAAATTTTAGAACATTTACCGTACATAATATTTCTTTTATTGACAGAGCAAATGAAGATGCTAAAAGACAATATGAAGAAGTGGAAAGAGGGATAGCATAAAGTGAAGCCTACAGTCCTCCAATAACAGACCAATTAGTTTGTTAGCTTAGATCAATTGACAATTTAGAACTAATTTACCAATGGGAATTAATTCTTAACCTCTATAGGGCCAATCAGATGACTGGAATTGTGAGACTTTTTCATATTCTAGGAGCATAAGGCTTGACATTACCGTATGGACATTTCATATTAAATATTCCTATAAGCAACAAAATTTGAAAATGCTGCCTAATGGTAATTTTAGGTGGCATTTTATGGGTTAAGTATGCCTGTCATTTTAAGTTTTTTTCTTCTATTTCTTAGCATCCACAGACAGGTTGTTTAAGAGGGGCTACTGAAAAAAGATAACCCATAATACAAGTTTAAAATTTCAATTTTAAAATTCACAGCCAGCCATCTAACTTTGTTTCATAGGATTAAAGATTTCAACAGAAAAGAAAAGGCTACAGCACCATCGATTTTTTTACGAGTTTTAAAAGGTCTTCATTAAAAATTCTTGGTAAAATCAGGTTTGATCAATTTTGTGGATTCCACATTAAATATCAAACATTATCACATATTCGAAACACTTTTTTCTGCGATGACCCAAAGTCTGCATATGCGATAAGCTCTTTCCTGCCAGCTGGTTATCAGCTTGCCATGATGATAACCAAAAATCATGTATTTTGATCATACCTGGCACGAGACATTGATCATTAGATGACATTAGCTGTAAACAAGTGGCGTGACGTAACGCAAAGTTACGTCAATCCTACGTTTAATTTACATTTTTGTAAATCAAACGTGTAAAACAGTGATATAACCAAAATGCTGTGAGATAATCTCTAATTATGCAGTTAAGAGATTAATAATTAATTCCAACTTGCACATCCATAATCAATTCTGAGAGTGCCCAGTACATTGTGCTGTGCTATGCAGTCTTGTCTGAGCATGGCCAGTCTACTGGGGCCCTGGAGACATGAGCTGCAGTGAGTTTTTCTGATACATGTAAAATACATTCCATGATTGTTTCATTCCTAGCTATCAGTTGGTAGCGGCTGCTAACCACTGTTCCAGATCAAAATGACTATGGTAAATATTCTAAAATTTCGAACAGTAGTTGCCTGTCGCAAAAACCTAGGCAAACAGGGCAGACCCAGATAAGATTTTCAGAAGCAGTATGATCTAGGTCTTCCTTGTTTGACTTTCTGACAAGCTTTTTGTGAGTTCCAGCCATTATAACTGACATTTTATTTGAGAACAGAAAGAGAAAAGGATTTGAAATTTCAGAACATTTACAGTAGGTTTGATGTATAGAAGTTGTTATCTTTGACTGTAATGCACATCATCTATGTAGCATATGTTTACCCTTTTCCCCAACAGTCATGACAAATGCTGTCTGCTTTCTCATCTGCACTTAGTAGCATATATTACAAACAATATGAACCCAGATCAGACTGTTCTCTTATGAGCAGTCTGATCAGGGTTCATACTGTTTGCTGATAAGATAAATTTAGTCCGAAGTGCATCTGAATATATGTAGCAGATGTAATAAGCAGACCACATTTTCAGGATGAAAGAATATTGACAGGATAAGAGTTAAAATGTTCTCTCCCTTGGTGCAAAAAATAACACAAATATCAATGCAGAGACTGGCTCTCTCACATTTTTTCTTACATGCAATACCACTGTACGCCATGCTTTGGAAACACTGTATGCAATTCTTTGTATAAAATGTATGACAATTAAATGTACAATTTTTTTCAAACATTTGAACAAGAGTTATGCATTTTTTGCATACCATGTTGTGGCAGTTAGTGTTTTATAATTTCAACAACAAAAATACTGTTGATGCATATAAGGCTTTGGTAAATACACCATTTTTGAATACCAGCTATATATGGCATTAGCACTGGTCTCACATACAATTGAATAATACATAGTTTACAGTTCTTTTTTGCAGACATTGTAAATGGGTGAAATATAATGACATACCATGTTTGCATATAGTTTATAGGACAATAATACTTTTTTTTGTACAAAATTACACTGTTTTGCATACAATACAAAGTCAGTTATTCTATACAGTAAAACCGCCACTCTCAAAAAGATCAAAAATTGGTTTTCAAGACCAATTATCGCTTAATGCAGGTCAAAAGCATTGCAGAATGCTCCAAGGGGAGCATTCTGCAATACTTTCGACCTTCATTAAGCTACCATTTGTCATTAAGATCTTTGTTTTGTCTATTTTCAAATGGCCGTTTTACGCAGGTTTTACTGAACTAACACTGTCATGCACTTTTTTTACATGGAATACCAATCCTGTTTTACATACATACACTTATGGTGTTTTGTGTGCAATTTCATGATGCGTTGGTTTTGCTAAAAGATTAATGCAACAACACTTATTATTGCTTACATTGCAAAAGCACTACCATTTTGATGCATACAAATTAATCACACACTGATTTTGCATACAATGTATATGCTAACACTGTTTCATACATTTGAATAGTGCAAAATTGTAAATAGTGCAAATAATTAAATTGTATTTTCACAGTTTTTGCACTGAGGGACAGATGCATTCTGATGTTTCACACCATTTTGGCAGTTGATTAATCTCATATGAAAAGCTTCACCGAGGCTTTCACTCATGATGGTTGAGTACTTTGGTAGAAAACAATTTGTGTAAAAAAATAATCATGATTTGTATGAGATTAGTAGGCGATAATTGTGGCCAACTTATTATAATATATTTTCAGTTTTGAGTAAAAAGCTGCACAAGTTTTGCAATATTTGACACACAAATGTAGGGGAAAAGTCTCCAATTCATGTAATATATGAGCGGCAACATGAGATTTCCAACAAAGTGGTATGTGCTACCAGCAAAGCCTCAGATCAGCCTGCAAATACGTGCAGTCTGATCGGAGCCTTTACTAATCTCTTGAATATTCTATGAATATTTAGCTACTGACTGAACATTATTTGGATTTTATAAGCTTTAAAATGGGCATGCTGCATTTTGCATTTATGCTCCGAGGGGTGAAGATGCTGCTAAGATGCTGCTAAAAGACATAATAAGCAGATATTTTCTAGACAAAAATATTACCAGGATAAGGGTAAGTGCATATACTAAAGTCACTCTTCAAACATGCATGCATAGGTATCTAGTGGGATGGCAGGTCTAAGTTTTGTTCTTAGTCTTCATCTACATCCATACTTTATGTATTCAAGCAGCAAAAGCTCTGGTGAGTCTGCCCAGGTGTACAGACTCGTCTGAGCCTTAGCTGATTGCATATGCAATAAGTATCAAAATCTCATGTTCTGGCTCATATATTTCACGTTTGAGCCGCGACACGTGATTTCCAACAATGTGGCATTTTGACGAGTGTAGACCCAGACGAGCCTGTGCAGCCCCCTTTTAAGCTTAGAGACTTCAAATTATGTTTGGTCAGTAGCTTAACACTCATAGAATATTGAAGTGACTAGCAATGGCTCTGATCAGACTATGCATATGCGCAGGCTGGTCAGAGCCTTTGCTGGTCGCACAAACCTCATTGTTGGAAATCTCATGTCAGGACTAATTTGTTTTAGAAACTTTGTTATAGATGTAATTGTATCATACCTAAGGTAGCAAAACATCAATTTGTTAATGTATAGAGTTTGTTAATACATGTACATCATGTTTATACAATGTATAGCTAAGCTATTGTTTATAGTTCACTCAAAAATGTGTGTTTATGTATCAATACCTGACTATCATGGGAAGGGGATAATGACAACTGTCCCCGCATGGTGCGTTTCTGCGCATGCGTCATTTGTTTTTAAAATAGACAGCCAAAAAACCCAATATCTATTAATAGCGCTTAACAAGATGCAGCTTTTAAAAAAGATAAGACTTTATGTAGAGGTCATTTTTTAAGATGCCTGAAATGAGGTTGGATGCCTCTATGGAGGCTTAATGTAAATAATCGCACATCATTTCCTACAATGTGCCCCCGACCTCATTCCTTCATTTAGACTCAGATCAGCCTGTGCGTATGTGCAGTTGTAAACGTATCAGCGTATTTGCTATTTCCTTTATGAAGATGACATATATTCACAAGCGCTAATTTCTTTAACTATGATCAGACGATGGCTATCGCCTGCACATATATCATATAAGGCTAGTCTGGAAACATGTCCTAATTCCTGTAATAGAATGAAGGCAAATGGATGGGCATGTTTCTCCTTTAATAAACGTACAACTATGTTCTGAAGTCGTTGTGAGGAGACGGTCAGAACTGGATGAGCGTATTTCTAAATCAGATATGGGTATTACCATATTCTAACTACGATCACAGCTGGCTGATCATGCAGGTAGATGTATAAACATTATCTTACCGATGTAATGAGACGACCATGTTCCTTATGAAATAGGGGTATAACCATGCTCCGAACATGGTCATGAGATGATCATAATGGACGGAGCATGTTTCTTACCTGAATGAGGTATAACCATTCTCTGACCGTCGTCACTAAACGATCACAACTGACGATGACAACTGACGGAGCATGTTTCATACCTAAGGGATGAATAACCATGCTCTGACCGTTGTCATGAGGCGATGACAACTGACGGAGCATGTTTCATACCTTAGGGATGAATAACCAAGCTCTGACCGTTGTCATGAGGCGATGACAATGTCGGAGCATGTTTCATACCTTTGAGATGAATAACCATGCTCTGACCGTTGTCATGTCACGATGACAACTGTCGGAGCATGTTTTATACCTTAGGGATGAAGAACCATGCTCTGACCGTTGTCATGAGACGATGACAACTGACGGAGCATGTTTCATACCTTAGGGATAAATAACCATGCTCTGACCGTTGTCATGAGATGATGACAACTGTCGGAGCATGTTTCATACCTATGAGATGAATAACCATGCTCTGACTGTTGTCCTGAGATGATGACAACTAACGGATCATGTTTCATAACTTAGGGATGAATAACCATGCTCTGACAGTTGTCATCGTGAAATGACAACGGTCAGAGCATGGTTATTCATCCCTTAGGTATGAAACATGCTCCGACAGTTGTCGTGACATGACAACGGTCAGAGCATGGTTATTCATCCCTAAGGTATGAAACATGATCCGTTATTTGTCATCATCTCATGACAACGGTCAGAGCATGGTCATTCACCCCTTAGGTATGAAACATGATCCGTTAGTTGTCATCGCCTCATGACAATGGTCAGAGCATGGTTATTCATCCCTAAGGTAAGAAACATGCTCCGTCAGTTGTCATCGTCTCATGACAACGGTCAGTGCATGGTTCTTCATCCCTAAGGTATGAAACATGCTCCGACAGTTGTCATCGTGACATGACAACGGTTAGAGCATGGTTATTCATCCCTAAGGTATGAAACATGCTCCAACAGTTGTCATCGTCTCATGACAACGGTCAGAGCATGGTTATCCATCCCTTAGGTATGAAACATGCTCCAACAGTTGTCATCGTCTCATGACAACGGTCATAGCATGGTTATTCATCCCTAAGGTATGAAACATGCTCTGTCAGTTGTCATCGCCTCATGACAATGGTCAGAGCATGGTTATTCATCCCTAAGGTATGAAACATGCTCCGTCAGTTGTCATCGTCTCATGACAACGGTCAGTGCATGGTTATTCATCCCTAAGGTATGAAACATGCTCCGTTAGTTGGCATCGTGACATGACAATGGTCAGAGCATGGTTATATATCATTTATGTATGAAACATGCTCCGACAGTTGTCATTGTCTCATGACAATGGACAGAGCAGGTAAGAAACATGCACCGTCAGTTGTGATCGTTTTGTGACGACGGTCAGAGCATGGTTATACCTTATTCAGGTAAGAAACATGCTCCGTCCATTATGATCAACTCATGACCTTTTTCGGAGCATGGATATACCCCTATTTCATAAGGAACATGGTCGTCTCATTACATCGGTAAGACAATGTATATAAATCTACCTGATGAGGAACATGATCAGCCAGCTGTGATCGTAGTTAGAATATGGTAATACCCATATCTGATTTAGAAATACGCTCATCCAGTTCTGACCGTCTCCTCACAACGACTTCAGAGCCTAGTTGTACGTTTATTAAAGGAGAAACATGCCCATCCATTTGCCTTCATTCTATTACAGGAATTAGGACATGTTTCCAGGCTAGCCTTATATGATATATGTGCAGGCGATAGCCATCGTCTGATCATAGTTAAAGAAATTAGGGCTTGTGAATGTCATCTTCATAAAGGAAATAGCAAATACGCTGATACGTTTACAACTGCACATACGCACAGGCTGATCGTAGTCTAAATGGAGGATTGAGGTCGGGGGCACATTGTAGGAAATGATGTGCGATTATTTACATTAAGCCTCCATAGAGGCATCCATCCTCATTTCAGGCATCTTAAACTATGACCTCTACATAAAGTCTTATCCTTTTTAAAAGCTGCATCTTGTTAAGCGCTATTAATAGACATTGGGTTTTTTTGGCTGTCTATTTTAAAAACAAATGACGCATGCGCAGAAACGCACCATGCGGGGACAGTTGTCATTATCCCCTTCCCGACTATCATAAAGGTTACAATAGGTTATATTAGCAATTTGGGTGCTGGGTTATTTTGCATGATTTTTGTCTAAAAATTAACTTTTTTCAAAAATTCTTTCAGGAATACTATCAGAGTGTCAAACAGCTTGGATCCAGATCAGGACTAGCCTGATCTGGGTCCAATTTTGTTTGACACTCTAATGATATTACTTAAAGAATTTTTTGAAAATATTTATTTTGAAAAATCAGCTGACAACAACAAAAAAAAAAGATGTGCAAATGTCATTAGTACTACAACATACCTTTTGATTGGAAAGAAGAAAAATAGTTCAGAAGCAAATTATTCCAAATCCATCCCATGCATCATAAATTTACTTTCAGGCAAACAGACTCAAAAGATGTCAACAGATGTTCTTCTGAATCCCTTCAGTGGCAGATCCAGAGGGGGCTCACTTGAACCCCACTCCCCACCTTCCAGTTTTAAATATCCCATGAAAATGAAATAATTTGGTCTCACTACATTTTCATGGGATATTTAAGAAAATGAGATGAAAACAGCAAAACGAACCCCCACACATTTATATATATGAACCCCCTCCCAGAAATCCTGGATCCGCCCCTGCCCTTTTTTGTATTCTACAATGATCTGAACAAGCATTTATTGAATTATATGTTGTTATAAGAAAATGAAATAAAGTTCAAACTAAATTTACTTCAAATCAAGTAGGTATTTCGAGGTATCGGGGATTTTGTTACCCATGGTCAACTGTACATTTGTAATATTTTAATCCGTTATTTAATTTTACAGATTTTTTCATTTATACCGGTAATCAGTTTTTTGCTGATTTTTTGTGCTGAATTCCAATGTGGTTCTATTATTTTTGAAGAAATATTTTTATTTGTTTACTTGTTTAAATCTGACTACATATTATATTTAAATTTGATTGATTATTGTTATTTATGAATTATTCTATTAAAATTTGACAAGGATCTTTATTTAACTCTTTGCCTACTCGTGTTGTCTGCGAGAAACTTTGTAAACAATTTGGACCCAGATCAAGCCTGACAAAATGCTAAACCTGATCTGGATCCAAACTGTTTGACACTTTGTTGGTATTCATGAAAGAATTTTTCGAAAACGTTAATTTTGAAAAACCTCATCAGACAACAAAAAGCAAGAAAATTTACCCAGGAGCAAAGCGTTAAATCTTGGCAACTGTATGTTAAACTGTCTGAATACCCGACCATCAGCCAGCTGCTGCATTAATTTATCACTAAAAATTTCTTTTTGCTGCAGGCCAAATATAAAAGTGATCCTTATCAAATTTTCAGAAGAATATATTTGTCTTAGTTTTGTCTCCAATTACGGTATGCCCCAAATTTCTTGAAGTTAGAGCATATTGCTTTTGACTTGTGCCTGTATCTGTTGGTGATTCCATTCAATCATTCATACTGTGTCAGCAAGAAATATGAAATATGATTGAATTACCTTTTGACGAAATTTTGAAGAAAAATTTCCCGGACCATAAAGGCCTAGGTTAACTGTGCAAACCCAGGGAGCAGTCGGGAGCGCAGTGGCTTGGTAGAGTGAGGTTCGGCTTGGTAGAGTGTTAGAGTGAGGATCGGATGGTTGCTAGTTCAAGACTCACAGTGGTCAGAGTCACTGTGTTGTCCTTGAACAAGACACTTTATCCTCTGTTAGTTCCGATTCAACCCAGGAAGATAGGAAATATTCCTGACATGACTGAAAAATTGTTGAATTTGATGTAAAGCATCAAAACAAACAAAAGTTCCAGGAACAGTATCATCTGGTTCTACAGTGTTTCCATCACAAATTAAAGATCTGACTATCAGAACATTTTATGAGCACTGCGTTTGAAATTATAGAAAGGCTACCATACGAGATGTGTTTGAAGTTTTCTTTTAGTTATACCATATTTTTTAGTTGATCATGTATACGCAAGCTGGTCTGGATTTCATGTACAATTATAATTACAGTGCAGTCCCTTTATTTTGTTATATTATGGACCCTGCTATAAGTGAATCATGTTATAAAGGGACAATTTTACAATGAAACTAAAGGATAAGGGTCATTTTCCTATAATTCCTTTGTAAAATTTCATGGTAAAAATTTTTGGAGCCACAACATGACCAGGTTATATCCAAAACCATGTTATATTGAAGTGTGGTATAAAGGGACTGAATTGTATATAAACATGTTTTGATTATACAAGACTGTGTTCAAAATTTTTGTTGTTTTATTTCTAAGAAAGAATCATTTACTTGTAACCTGATTTTAGTTATCAGTTTGTTGGGATCATATGTGGGAACATTTTTATATCGTTTGTGAATAACAAAGCCATAAATCAGTTTGCACTTTTGCAGTCTGATTTCACTGCCTATCATATTTACTCCATACATTAACTCTTTCCATGCTAGTGGCAACTTTTGTCATCGGCTGATAACCTTTGCAAACTGACTGGACCCAGATCAGGACAGACAGAAACCCTTTGACACTCTGATGAGGTTCCTGAAAGAATTATTGGAAGTTAATTTTGAAAAAAAGTCAGCAGACGACAATAAAAAGCATAAGAAGTGACCCAGCAAGCAAAGAGTTTGTTAAAATAGTAAGTTCAGACAGTGACCTATATTAGAGTGACTGGACACTTCATTTTTCAGCCATATAGGTATGTCGTGGCATGTGTCACGTGACTTACGCCTAGTGCGCCTTTTATCGTACACACTCAAAAAGGCGATGCAGCTTGTGCGACCGCTGCATTTATAGGTACATTAAAGAGCGTACTTCGTCTCAAATACCGCTTATTGGTACATATTGTTAATAGCAATCGAAAAAACATATATGAAATATTGTGAAATACTATGTTTCTGCAATGTAAAAACTAATCCTATTCAGTTATGACCGTGTTAATATCGGCCGATTTTATGAAAGTTGCGGAAATCGGCAAAAATGGCTCCAACAATACCTCTTTCACTCTGACGAATAAAGCTTCAAACATGGCTGTGTCTGTGTCTCGATTTATCAATATTCATAAACTAAGATGTCCAATGATTCATAATTATTGTGTTTATATAATTTCGATGTTTATAAAGGTGTAAAAAGTTTAGGTAAAACATAGAGAAAGTACGCTGTGTATTCCAAAACAGTGGTAAAAGCAAATCGTGTAGATAAATGATATCGAGTTTCCCTCATTTACCTGTGTAAGATACACGACAGCGTTAATTGAGTTGAGTATTGGTTTTTCATTGGAGTTTCTAGTCACTCTTTTATAGGTCACTGGTTCAGAACGGTTTGTTCTAAGTTACATCATTTGTGAACAGGCAATCATGATTTTTATACATTCTTTAGTGATATCTTTCAACATCCTTTCGTTGGACACCATTGAATTTTTCCCATACACCATATGGTTATGGACAGGACAAAACATGGTTGCATACAAAAACATAGACCAGCCTGCGCATTGGCACAGTCTGATTAGCACCTATGTTATTCCCTATCTGGAAAGTATAGTGGTCAACCTTGCTCCATGCAAAAATTTCAATATTCTAGCTTGTCCCTGTTGCTGAGCATGCTGGTTTGAGCACTATCTGATCGCAAATCCCAAATATAGTGTAGGCCGCTGTGTAATTCCGTGTGCATTTTTTGGTAAAAGTGTCAAACATACATTTTCTTGTAGAACAATGTATCCTGTTTAAGAAAAAATATGTTTACAATTTTTCTTTGGCCTTTTAACGGCACAGTGACGTCACAAAGTGACGTACCCATTTTTAGCTTATTTAAGGCTTGAAAATGGAATATGAATTCCAGCACGCATAAACATGAACTGTTTGATCAGTTGTGGTAATTTTACTGGCGACATGTTGATTGAGGGGCATAGACCCTGACTCTGGGTTTTAAAGAAGTAACATTGACTTCAAAATAATGTCTGTACATGGAAAAGTGACGTCAGTACCAAAATGAAAATTCTGTGATAGTGAAAGCTCAAATAGCTTGACCCTCCTCTCCACACAGTAGGGAAAATATTGTTCACTTTAATTTTCTAAAACTGCATTATATAAGATGCAAAATGACATATGTTAGCTCTCTGACCTATATTTAGACAGGCATGTTAACTACGTTACCCTATTTTAGTTTCAAATCTTATTTTGCAAATAAAGTTATACCTAATTATTGTTTATCGACATGCTGTTTGCCTTAAAACATTTTTAAATGAAGGGAACAGCCCGTATGCATTTAAATAATACACCACTATGATGTTACAGATATATATGTTACTTTAAATGTATAACTATTTAATGCACTACTTTCACTAGACATTGGACTACCAAAATACTTCCTAGGGAAGTTTTGTTCACTATAAATTTTCTAAAACCACATTCTAGAAGCCACACGATAATGTATGTTAACTCTTTAGCGGTTGGGGCAATACCACGCAATAGCAAAATTTTCTACATTACTGTAAAATAATTGGAAATCTTATCTAATTACTCTTTATTCCTACATGCCAATACAACTTTTTAATTGTAAGCAAATGGCTAGCAATATGACGTTATTAAAGAAGAAGGATCTGTTATTACTGTGATATACGCTACTTTCTTTTAAATACATTTTTAAATTACAGAGGAACACTTTTTAAGTTTACACTCCTAGTTGGCTATTTATTGTCATTTAACTGTCATTAATTGTCATTTAAGGAAAATAACAACAACGCATGGATGAATTAAAGAAATTTATTCACAAACAACGACTTTTTCAAGTCTGTGCCTTTTATTAAATATGTAAACAGCATTTTATTTTCTTAAATTCTTATTTACTGATATCTTTTATCTCACTGACACTGATATATTTGCCTCTTTTATACGTGAAATGATATATAAAAGACACATAATAAGTCATCTAACATATCAGAAGAAATGCTAGATGCTCCCCAGGAAAATTATTGTTGTTGTTTCACTACATTAATATGTTAATTTATTGTGTAGTTTATATTACATTGTTTTATGTTTAATGCTGAATGAAATATATTGTATAATATTTATCGTATTTTAGATCATTACACAATAAAATTAAGCATGGACTAGCTTAATAAGTTTTATCACATATTGTTTAAGCCAGCTATTTATTACAACTACTATGCTGATACCATTCAGGAATAAAAACCTTTTTCAAGTTTTGTAATTGTAGGTTAATTCAAGCATATATCAAAATCGAGAATTGAGAATTTAAAACAGTCCTTTATCCTTGTCTTTTGAAAAAACTGAAATGAATTAAAAACGTAACGATTTTTGCCCAAAGGTGTGACATACGCCAAGCATATCCCTATGGTAATAACTGCTTTATATCAGAAAGATGTCCAGTTTGGCGACAGAAGAATACCATTTAAGATTGTAAAATGCATAACAATATAATTTTAAGGACATATTGCACTGTCGTATCATCTGTTCTGTCTGGTTCTAAACTATTATGAAGCATTCAAACAGAACAATATTTGTTCTAATGGTTCATTTTAGTCATACATTTGAAAGATATATGTTGATCACTTAGAAAAGTCCCCAGGCATTGTTTGTATTACATGTATATTGTAGCCATTGCTAAAATAGCTGACTCACAACAAATTATTGCTTTTAATAAATTATTTGTTTTGCATTATTCTACCAATTAGACCAATTAGTCTTACAGTGGAATTTTGTTGCAGATAATATCAAATTAATATGTGAACATTATCGTTGATACAAAATTGCAGCCTAATAATTCTTTGCATAGTTCGAATCAATCAAAATAGATTTACTAGTAATGAAAGGACAGATCAAAGGAATAAGCCCATTTAATGTTGGTACTTGTCGCAGTGTTGAGCAAAGAAGGCTCACATTAGCCTGTGCATATGTGTAGGTAGACTTTCCAGAATTTTCACTGCTCGTATACACAAAGTAGTATGAAGGTTGATGGCCAAATTTTAGAACGCTAGCCCCTCTGCATCACCATTAGTGATTAAACATTGCATTTGCTAGTCCAAGTATTTATTTATGATTTACAGTTAAAGAGTCTAAAATATTTTTCATCTAAAAGCAACGTGATTTATACTTGTGCTACTTTCAAAGAACATATCTGAAATGTAGCATTCAACATTTCGTAAACTATACCATCCACACATATTACACAATTGACAATGAGGCAATGCTAAATAAACCTCTGAAATTTATAATGATATCATGTACATTTATATGAAATGATTTCTTTAAAATTGCACAACGAAAACTATGCTGTATTAAACTAAATTAATTTCAAAGCCTCGGTAGTGCGTTACCATATGCATACACAGCTAAAAGTCAGGATACAAATTGATATCGAGACAGTCCCTTTAATCAATAACCAATTACAGACACTTTAAATAACTGAATAGAAGTAGGTCAATTAAACTTAGAATTCTTCAGAAAAATATTACGAAACTCTAAACTTAACATAATATATTAGCCTATTCTGACTCAATTATATATCGTCTTTGTTAACTTTTTGGATAAACATATGACAATATATTGTGTACATTACTATTATGTTATTTTAACAAATTTGACAGAAAATTGAAATGTATCCTTCTAAGTGCTGTTACTTGAGTGCTATTGTTTCCTTTGTTTATGAAATTTAAAATCTGTAATTTTGAACAAATCATTTCTTTGTAGATGTAAAAAGTTCAAATATAAAAAAATATACTATTTTGCAAATGTAAATGTGCATGGATATTAAGAAGGAACTTAAATACAAACTGATAACTCCCTTTTTTCAGACAGGCTGGTATCTTGATATCTATTTAACAAGCACAGACAGTTTTGAGATGAAAAAATATCCTATGATGTATAATATACGGAATAAAGCAATGTATATGCAGTCTTGAAGGTTGTAATATACGTTACATGATGTCTTACAAACAAAAACAAAACTAATATTTTACACCAGAAACGAAATTAAGCATGGCTTTTCACTCTGGCTTATCAACAGAATGCTCATATTTGGTGTTTAAAGGTTTTCCAATTGAATTTCATGCTGAATTAAAGAATGATTGTTTTTGTTAAGGGTCATCATATTGAACAGTTTACAACTCTTAAAGTATTTGTGATACAAACAAACTGTTTGCAGCTATATAAGGATCCATTACTTGTTTTTTGGTAGGTGTATTTAAAACCTGAAAGATAACTGGGAAGCTTATCAAAGAAAATTATTTGACAGATTTTCAGCGATTTTAAAGGGAGTAGCTTAAAATGTAACATAAATAACAATGGGCCCATATAACTTTTTTAACATTAATATATTTAAGGAATGAAATGTTCTTGTATGAAACATGATTATTTGTCCAATTTAAATAATTAAAGTATTACCTTAACAGATAGATGGATAGATAGATTTTGTTTAAAAAATGTAGAGTAACGTAGTTATCACGCTGCAGCAGCTAAACGCCCCAATCATCAGAGAGCTAACTTTTTTTCAAAAAGCTTAGCCAAGAACATACAGTTATGCTGAGATCTGATTTCAGTCGCAAGGCACCTGCGAATTTCCAGAATTTTTTTTTTTATGTACGCAATGTGTTTTTCCAGCACATTGAGGTCAAATCGACGTCAATTTCACGTAAAATTGAAGTCCAAATTGAATCAAATTTTCATTTTAGTGTTTCTAAAGACGTTTATAACCATTTCAATGCAACAAACATAAAAATAACATTATTTTAGCTGTGTAAATAACCCCACCACATATAAGCTCTTTGATGCAAGTGAAAAGACGGTACCCCATTTCGTGACGTCACTGTGACGTTACTAATGCAAGAAAAAATTGTAAACATCTTTTTCCTTACACTGCATATATTTTTCTAGTTGAAAATCGATAAGAATCACTTTTACCAAAAAATGCACACGGAAGCCCAAATTTCGACACAGGGGCCTACACTAATACAGGTTATATAATGTGACATCGCGTGTGGGAGTGAAATAATGCCATGCATTAAAATCGATAAACTACTAGTGGTTTACAGATTTTGGTAACCCTATGTAATTATATCCGTAATAACGTCTCATATGTATGTCAAAATATTAGTGTTTTTCACGCAAAAACGTGATTTATAAGTAGTTTTAGGGTCGTATAATAAATAGAATCTAACATTTGTGCTCCTGTACTATTGAATTTATTAATCTTGTGGTGAAAAAGCGATAAATAACTTTTCCCCAACTTGTTTGATTAATTCAATAAAACATGAGCACTCGTGTAAGATTCTCTATTTCTCACATCAAGGCCCATTAAATGCTGGAGAATTTCTGTATTTTTCATTCACTATTAGCAGCTAATAAATTGTGAGATAAAACTGCCTGCAAAAATTGAATCTCACTAGCATCCATGTGCAGTTGTTGACCGAGCACTTCCCGGTTAAATAAAATTTTGTCTAATGCCTGATTTGTTGGCATGGCAATCAAATTTTACCATACTTTATCATAATATCCATCTTTTTCATTACGTAATCTTATCTTTGTTTAGATTCTTCCTCAAAGAACGATGAACAGTTTAGCGGAAAATTTACGCTGCTTTTGGACACTTGAGCAGAAATTTAAATCCATTTTGGCCATTTGAGCAGAACAAATAAGAGAAATAAATTTTAACTTATTTAAGGTAAATTTTATTTTATTAGTTCGTACAGTGACATTTTCCCAGAAAATAATTTTTAAGAGTTGTAACAACTATTAAAAACAGAGGAAAAGAATTATTTTTTGCTGTACGAACTAATACAAGATTTACCGTATATGGTAGCTGTACAGGTAAAAAGTATCGACATACCACTTCAGAAACTTCACAACCAGTTATTGTAGTCAACCTAACAAAATGCACATGCTCCTATAAGCCCAACACCAAGTACAGGGCAGCCTCTTTATAATGCTATGTTTTTGGTCCTTATGAATAGACCATGTTATAAGGGAATCATAAATTTAAAAGGACAATTTTACAAAGGTATTATAGGAAAATGACCATGCAATGGTCATTTTCCTATACTTCCTTTTAAAAATTCAAAAAAATTTGGGAGCCACATGACCCTTAACTCGAGATTGAGGGGTTGCGGGTTCAACCATCCATGCCATGTTATGTCCTTCAGCAAGACACATTAGAACTGGTTCAACCCAGGAAGACCTGTCCCAACATGACTGAAAAAATGTTGACTGGGACGTAAAGAATCAAATCAGACATAGCCACAACATGACAAGGTTATATCCAAATTTGTGTTATAAAGGGGTAATGTTATAAAAGGACTGCTCTGTACTTTATAGGTTGTTTTCATTTGTGAACAGTTTTCCCAAGCTGAAAAGTGGTGCACAGTTGATAGTTAAACTTATATAGACAAAAATTAAAAGTTGTTTGGAAAAAAGTCTTCCGTTTTCTTTTCCTCTGTCACAGTACCGTTTATTGCCAAAGTGAGATTAATGGGGAATATGAGGATAACTTTTCATGCTTTTGTTGTCATCTGCTGATTTTTTTCAAAATTAACTTTTTAAAAAAATTCTTTCAGGAACACTATCAGAGTGTCTAGCAGTTTGGATCCAGACCAGGAGCGACATTCTGCCAGTCCTGATCTGGGTCCAAACTACAAAATTTATCAGCAAACAACAAAAGTTGCCACCTGCAAGGAAAGAGTTGAGTTCAATTTTCATGTGAAAATTGCATTATCTTATTATAACTAAGACCAAACATATATTTTGGATGATCAAAAGAGCCATTTCAACGAGATGGTTCTTCTTAGCATCCACAACCATGTTTCCCCACATCTACAAAATAGAATCTGCTTGATAGACTATCCAAATCTGGGTGACTCCTACAGGCAGGACAGGGGGCTCAGTGGTAGAGTGCTTGACTCGAGACCGAGGGGCCGCGGGTTCGAGCCTCACCGGCGCCACTGTGTTGTGGTCCGTGAGCAAGACACATTTATCCTAGCTTAGTACTGGTTCAACTCAGGAAGACCCATCCCTGTTTAACTGAAAGATTGTTTATGTGAGGTAAAGAATCAAATCAAACCTACAGGCAGGAATAAAATTTCCATGACAAAATTATTTTTGTTTTATGACATATTTGTCTTCAAACATCTAATGAATGACAAACATCCTATCCTAGATTATTTAGTCCCCTCAAACCGAAGGAATGGCGGACATATTGTTTTTGGTGCGGATCCCATAGCATGGTTGAAAGTTTTCAGGATTGTTCCTGAATTCAGGATTTTGAGGCTGACTTTCCAAAGAAAGTCAGCCACAAAATGCAGAATTAGGAAGATTATAATAGGTTTGCAGAATTATATTTGGTCTGTCTAAAGACAATTGACCATTTAAATTTCATGTTCTGAAAATTTAGTGGGCCTACAGCAACTTTTAAGATCGGAATTTCAAAAGTTCAGGATTTTAGAAATTTTGAACTTTCATCCATGCCATAGGCGTCTGGGTCTGCGTAGCTTCGTTTCCGTGTGTTATCTTCTGAACCAGTGGACGGATTTTGACTTGCATAGATACATTAATGGGAGGGCGGAAAGAGTTGATTAAACATTGGTGACCTTGACCTAATTTTCAAGGTCACCATCCTATAAAGACTGTTTAATTAAGCCATCTTGACACACTATTTTCCGAGCCAATGGTAGAATTTTAACCAAACTTGCAAAGACATATTGTAGGAGGGAGTTAAGAGTTGATATGATTTTAGTGACAATCTTATTTTCAAGGTCACACCAGTACTTTGAAATGTAAAATTTCGTCCAAAATAGGGTTTCTGCATGTTATCTCTTGAACTGAACAATGGATTCTGGCCAAGCATTATATTTTGTTTTCTTGTGGTACAATAAAGAGTTGACTAGATTTTGGTGACCTTGACCTAATTTTCAAAGTCACCATCCTATAAAAGCTGTAACAATCAACCATTTTGGCACACTATCTTCGTGGGTGGATTTTAACCAAGCTTGTAAAGAAAAAATTTTATGGAGGGAGGAAAGAATTGGTTAGATTTTAGTGACCTAGATCTTATTTTCAAGGTCACACCAGCAGTTTGGAATGTCAAACTTTTACCAAAATAGGGTTTCTGTATATCTCTTGAATTGAACAATGAATTCTAGCTAAACTTTATGTATTGTATCATTGTGGCATAATGAAGAGTTGATAAGACTTTGGTGACCTTGACCGAATTTTCAAGGTCACCTTATTTTCAAGGTCACCACCCTTTGAAAAATGTAAAAAACAGCCTTTTCAGAGCTCTTGTCTTCTGAACCAGTGGAGGATTTCCACCAAACTTGCATGGATACATTTTTTGGAAACGGAAAAAAAAGAGTTTTGTCAAATCTACCTCACTGAGATCAATGACCACAAACGAAAGGTTAATTGTTCAATACAGGTTAAACAAAATTACAATATGCCATATTCTCTCGTCACTCATTTAGATTTTGGATACCTTGACCTTACGTTCAAGGCAACTACAGCACTTAGTAATTTCAAATTTTGACCATATTGTGTTTGTGCTTAGCTCCCTTGAAATAATTGATGAATTTCAGCCATTCTTTATGCATTGTATCTTACAAGAGCTGCCTGATTTGGGTCTGCTCTATTTGCAAAAGTGTTAAAAGGTGTCTATGAGGTTAAAGGGTTAATACTATGGATCTGAGATCATGGTTCATTGTACATATCATGGGTTAAGAGGTTAGGATTCCCAAATTAAGATGTACATCAGTCACTTAAGATTTCTGTGGCATTTCATCAGGGTCTGCACTGTTTGCTAAAGTACCTGATTAGAGGTTTCAAGTATACAAAGGGTTAAGACAGGGCAGTGATTCACATCCCAGGTTTTGACAAAGAAAACAAACACATTAACCACAAATATTTATATTCATTCAAAATTATACAAAATGACAACCATATATTTGTAACTTCACAAGAAAACCTGTACCTAAGGTTATAAAACCTTTTTCATGCTCAACTCAACAACTGAGCACGAAATTTCAACTGCTCATAAAAACTAAAATACAGACAAATGAAGAAGTTTCTTGCTTTAAGTATCTCAGATGTTGTATTTATCATGCTAATAAATGTTAAAATGCCAATAGTTGGTGGCATTTTATCATTTATGAGCAGGATAAATTTCGTGCTCAGTTGAGTTGAGTATGAAATTTTTTTTATAACCTTGGAGCCTGTTTTTAAGGTTTGTGACCATGTAAGACTATCCAGCCCTATAGCTAGCAAGACAGATTGATAACCTGGCCACAAGGTTATAAAACTTTTTTTCATGCTCAACTCAGCTGAGCATGAAATTTCAACTGCTCAAAAAAACTAAAATACCGACAAATGAAGAAGTTTCTTGCTTTAAGTCTCAGATGTTGTATTTATCATGCTAATAAATGTTAAAATGCCAACTATTGTTGGCATTTTATCATTTATGTGCAGGATAAATTTCTTGCTCAGCTGAGTTGAGTATGAAGAAAAGTTTTATAACCTCAGGGCCTGTTTTCAATGTTTGTGACCATGTAAGACTCTAACCAGCCCTATAGCTAGCAAGACAGATTGATAACCCGGATTCTACGTATTGTGATCACAGGTCCAGTTCAGCAAAAGTTTTGAGCGTAAAATTACTATTCTAATGCACTTGATTTTGTAACGCGACGTCTGATTGGATGACGTCAAAAATTTGCAACAGTACATCCTGCAATATACTGTCGGAAATAGTTTGACGTCATTAATGACGTCACATACACATGTAGTTGGATCGCGTGCAGATTTTTGGGGCTTGCAACCCTCAAATTTGAGACAAAACTGATGCAGTGTATCAGAATGGGGATAACCATGTTCATTATTTTCATTTGAGGCGGTATATTGTCCGATATACGTTTGGAAATCATGCTCGCACTTCACTGTAAAACTAAATTTCCGACCGTTAATCTGAAAATATACCGCTCCAAATGAAAATTTTGAATACAGATATCCCCTCATTCATTTCTTGCCCATGGAGTCTAATCATCACTCATGTTTTTCACTTAAATTGCTGTACATGCTAAATCCAAATTTCCAAGATTCTAGTAGCTAGTCTATGTAGCTGAGAAGGCTGATTTGTGTCATGGTCAATAACCTAAAAAACAGATTTTTTTTTACATTGTTCAAATGATGAATTTGTTCTGTAATGTGATGCTGGGATCAATAAATAAAATGGTGTTACTATATAAATGACCTCAATTATGAGCAAATTTTAACTTAATGTGAAACAAATGAGATATACATACAAAAATTTCTTTCATGTGACCATGTATTGGAATGCTTTTTACATTGTAAAGTAATGTTAAGACAGGACTGTGCAAACTATACAATTTGATCTGGCATTTCCATGTTTGACCAAATAAGTGCTCTTTGTGCGTACATTTTTCGAAATTCTTTACATTCTTTTGAAAACAGTGTAGATCTAAAAATGCTGGCTTCTGATGAAGTTTTGGCCAGTCTGAGTGAACTAGGGTTGCGTGATCATGAGACAGTGTGCAAAGACAGGCCACTTGAAGTTTACATTTTAAAAGTGCTTATTACAGGGCTCCCACAAGCTCTGGAAATCATGGAAAACCTGGAAAATCACCATAAAAATCCATGCATGTAAAGATCATGAAATTTGAAAGAAACCTGAATAATCATGGAAAAATCATGGAATTTTGTGAAACAATTTGACGAAACCACCAGTAGCCAGAAAACTAGCTGTCAGACAGCTAGTTTTCTGGCTATTGGTGGTGTCAAGTTTTAATTATTTCAAAACGCATACATGGTCTAAAAGCATGCCTAATTCAATACATTTCTGTTGCTGCAGTCCGCGTTTATCTCAGCATAGTGAAGATGCCACTAAAAGGGAAGGTTGGAGACCATGCATAAAAGTCATGGAAATTACATTGTTGATCATGGAAAATCATGGAAAAATGATGGAATTGTGTTTTTGAATTTCTGGGAACCCTGTTATTAACTCTGAAGTGCTGAAAATCTAAAATGGAATCTTGCAAATGACAATCTGGACTAATCCATAGTAAATTGTTGAAGAAAGAAAACAGTTTCTCATCACACTTCTCATACAAATTTGATTCTTGCACCTAACAAGTTGAGGAAAATACAGATGGAAACGAACATGATAATGATAATGAAAGTATACCAAACATTTACCCTTGCTTTTGAGCTTATAATGTATACCTTGCTTTTTAGCTTGTAAAGTATACCTTGCTTTTGAGCTTGTGGTGTATAGACTTCTCATAAGCTCTTTAATATTTTGATTTGCTTGAGGGGATGCTCAACATCCCAGTCAACATTTTTTCAGTATTGTCGGGAAATTTCCCTGGGTTGAACCAGTACTCAGCAGCCGTGATAAATTGTCTGGCTCCTTGACACAACACAATGCTCTTTGATATTGCGCACGACGCGTGAAAACCTGTCTTCGAGGGTTTGCGAATTCTACAAGGGAAATTTCAATGTTCTAATCTGTCTCTGTAGCTGAGCAGGCTAATTTGAAATTCACTTTGTTGGAAACCCCGAAGACAGGTTTTGTTGTGACGGGGCCCATATATACATCAAATGAGCAAGCCCATGAGATAATGGTATCAATCACTAATATTGATGTTTGATTTGATTCTTTACATTCCATCAACAATCAGGTAAACAGGGACGGGTCTTCCTGGGTTGAACCAGTACTAAGCTAGGATAAATGTGTCTTGCTCAAGGACCACAAGGCTGTGACGCCGGTGAGGCTTGAACCCTCGGCCCCTCGGTCTTGAGTCAAGCACTCTACCACTGAGCCACTGCGCGACCTCACATTGAAGCTATATATTGAAGCTAAATGAAAATTCTTTTTTGTCTGAGCCAGCATCTTTTGATACTTGGTGCATGCAAGCAGCACAAGCTCTGACAAGAGTTTGCAGTCTCTTCTGAGCCTCCCCTGGTGGCTTATGCAACAGGTACCAAAATCTCATGTGCTGGCTCAAATAATAACAATATGAAATTTTAAAAATCACATTTTCTCAGTGATCACACTATATCCTTTGATAGTTAACAAGTAAAATATTTCAGAAATATGCTGTCTGATCTGCATTCATTATTTCCCCAGTTTATTTCCAATTAGGTGCAGGTATTTCCTAGTTTGTGAAAGTCTTCTGTAAACATATCTCAGACATATTGTTTAGCAAGTGCTCGAAGGAACTTTCTCTTCCTTATCTGTACGGCTCTCTGAATGATGTCATCAGGGTTGTTGCTGTTTAAGTCAAGCTGTGTCAGTGCCCGCATCTACAAAAGAAAATAGACTTCTGCTATAGCTAGATACATGGGTGAAAGTTAAGCATTTCTAAAATCCTGAACTTTTAAAACTCCAATCTTAAAACTTGCAGTATGCCCACCAAACTTTCACAATTTCAAGTTTCAATGGTCAAATGTCCTTAGACAGACTTGAAACACATCAAAGAAGCTGTTATGATCTTCCTAATTCAGCATTTTGAGGTTGACTTTCCACAGAAAGTCAGCCTCAAAATCCTGAATTTAGGAATAATCCTGAAAAATTTCACCCATGTAGATATTTGAGCTACCTCACTAGAAAACCTGTCTAGGGGATTTTTCTCAACAGCCTAAATCGCAAACACAGTTTGCTATAATTAAAAATAAACAAGACCAAACTCTGCTCTGAACCTGCATCGCCAGTGCACATCTTCAACCTGTTAACAATCATTATGCAAAGTTTGAATATAAAGGAATGAAATCTGTTTGAATTACAGATTACACACAAATAATCCAATGGTGGTGTAGACGTTATAATGGGAGCCGGACATTTTCCCCCCCGGACATCTGCCCCCCTATGAAAAATGGCATGTGTGGACATCTGCCCCCCAAGCAATTGACAGAGGAGGATAATTGCCCCCTCAACAAATGCATAATGGTAGATATTTGCCCCCTCTAAAAAAACAATGGGAGGACATTTGTTCCCCCCCCCCCTTTCTCACCCTGATACCCTAAAACAGGGTGAACTGTTAACCTCCATTTAGCTAACATGGCTGAATAATTAGTTTAAACATATTTTATTTCAACTTGGTAAGATACACATACAAATATATACAAGTTACATAATGTAAAAGGATTAGAACGAAAGCTGGAAGCTTATGTTATTCTTCTATCGGCTGAATAATTGTTGACTGGGAAGTGGCTCATATATACATGTATGTATTAAAGATTATTTTAATAGTATATATTTAATCACTAGCAGGTTTTAACCGATAATCAAAGATTTTCAATTTATTTAGTAAGATATTGGCTGCCTTTTAAGTATGCTTTAAGAAGTCTTATTTTGTTTTAAGTGTTCTGAGTTGATTTACTACAATATCTCTAAAATATTTTATATTTTAATTGCTATTGTGCTCATTTGATTCCAATCTTTTATCAAAATTGTTATTTTGGCTAATGAATTTTAACAGTTTGCTTATCAACTATTGTATTGTAACTATTGTATATAGTAAATCTTAAGTAGTGCTAATAAAACAAAGTACTTATGATAATGTCATTAATTATGAATAGTTGTCAGTGTACATTTAGTTTGATCAGCTAATTGCAGATCAAAATTGAAATGTTCATTGACTGTGTGTTGATGAATGGGAGGGGGGCAAATGACCATGCAATGCACTTTGATTAGGGGGCAAATGTCCTACACCTTTTTTCAATTGGGGGGGCACATGTCCTCCTATGTCAATTGCTTGGGGGGCAGATGTCCTCATATGCCATTTTTCATAGGGGGGCACATGTCCGGGGGGGGTAAATGTCCTACACTCCGTTATAATGTCTAAGTTTAACAATCCCAAAAATATTATCAAATATGCACAAAATATAGGGTGCACATATGTTCAATGCGTGAGCAATCATAACATATACTCATGTCCAATGAAAACGCACCACCTACAAAAATGACTATATCATTTTAACGACATAACATTTTATCTTTGCAATTGCGTTTTATTAATCTGTTGCAATTCCGTAAGTTACTGATAGGTCTTTAAAACAGAATGATCACTGATGACACGTGCTGGAAGCATTTAACAAAACAACCGTAAAAACAGAAAGTCACACAACCATCAATCGAATGTGTGAGAATTTTCAAAAGCATTATTTTCGCATTCTTCTGTGTAGAAATTGCAAATAATCTCTAAATTGATAGCCAGGAATAGTAATCTTGCCTTGAAAGCGGCTTTAACGTCACGCTGTGACGTCAATAGCATAATTTTGACTAGGCGTAAAATCGAGACATTCAAGGAATCCTTCTTTAACTGATGCAAAATTAGGACAAGGTCGTCTCAAGAAAATTTATCGCTCGTGTAGCGGGTCGTTAACATCGACTGAGCGTAGGTATCAATGTTTTTTGATAGACGTCGATCTCTAAAAGCTCCTATACACAAACCTAAGGGTATCTGTGTCGAACTTAATGTTAGATAACACTCGCACTAACAGATGAAAACAAGTTTTAGAAGATTTGAAACGCTAGCGCTGCGAACAATGGCTGGCGACGCACTCAAAGTTGACGTTAGTAATACTACGTCAAATTTTTAGAGGATTTGTAGGACGTTTTGCATGTGTGTGAGTTTGTACGACGGAAATAATCATTGTATAGAGGACGAGGACTGAAGAAATCGCAATTTAACATTTTACGTCGAGTTTTGTCGGGCCATTCCATGTTTAAGCTTACATAGTGACATTGTTCATGTTAGTGTAGCGTTAGGTGTTGCGTCACAACTGTCAAAGTTGTGGCGAAATGAGAGGGGATCTACTGGCAAATAGAAAACATTAAAACGAGATTTTAGGGTCTTTTTGTATACGCCCAAAATGCAACTTACGCAATATAGAGGCTGACGTTACGTCATGTGTTAACGGAGTCACTGGAATTGAAACATTTGTGCGAAAACATTGCATTTGTTCTAAATAACAATTATTAATAACACAATTTCGCACAGCATTTGAAAGGCCACAAATATGCGCATCTGAAGAGTGGTGCGTTTTCATTGGACATGAGTATATTAAGTTTGAATATAAAGGAATGAAAACTGCTGGAGTCACAGATTACACAAATCAGACACCCCATAAGCATTTCGGATGGATATAATATTTTAGTTCAACAGACCTAAAAATGTGAAAATATTTATCAAATGTGCACAAAATAGAAAGTGCACATGTTCAATGTATGAACAATCATTATTCAAAGTTTGAATATTTAGGAATGAAAACTTTTGGAGTTACAGATTACACAAACCAGACACCCTCGTAGCATTTTGAAGAAAAAAATGTCAAAGTTCAAGACCCAAAAAAATGAAAAAAAAAATCATGAAATGTACACAAAATAGAAGGTGCACATCTTCAATGTATGAACAATCATTATGCCAAGATTTAATATAAGGGAATGAAAACTGTTGGAGTTACAGATTACACAAACCAGACACCCCCTACGCATTTTAGATGGAAAAAATGTCTAAGTTCAACACCCATAAAAAATGTGAAAATATTTATCAAAAGTGCACAAAATAGAAGGTGCACATCTTCAATGAGTGAACAATCATTATGCAAAGTTTGAATATAAAGGAATGAAAACTGTTGGATTTACAGATTACACAAACTAGGCACCCCCTACGCATTTCGGATGGAAAAAATGTCAAAGTTTAACACCCTAAAAAACTGTGAAAATATTTATCAAATGTGCACAAAATAAGAGGTGCACATCTTCAATGTGTGAACAATCATTATAAAGTTTGAATATAAAGGAATGAAAACTATTTTAGTTACAGATTACACAAACCTAACACCCTTTTATGCATTTCAGATGGAAAAAATGTCTAAGTTCAACACCCGTAAAAAATGAGAAAATATTTATCAATGGTGCACAAAATAGGAGGTGCACATCTTCAATGTATGAACAATCATTAGGCAAAGTTTGAATATAAAGGAATGAAATCTGTTGGAGTTACAGATTACACAAACTATGCACCCCAAAAGTGTTGCGGATGGATGGACGAACAGATGAACGGACGGACGGAGTAGACCCACTACTAGACCTGATTTCGCTAAAACGACACAGATAAAAAGTTATCGCCGAAAATCAATGTGAAAAACATAAAAAAATTGAGTTTAATGAGATGTTGAATGCCAACACAAATTAGACAATACTTACAGCTGATTGTCTTTTATCCATTTCTCCTCTCTTTGTGTGTAAATCTAGGTCTGCATTAAGGAAATTATCAGATTATTCTATGTGAAAATATGAAGATAATTTACATAACTTGAGTATGTGAGGGTTACTCAGTAGAAAGTGGTCCGATGGAGGATACCGTATACAGCTGTGTATAATCCGCAAGAATACACAACCCGCACCCCCACTTTTGACCCCAAAATCCTGGAAAAAATGGATTTCGGATATATTGACCGCACCTCAAATTCAGCATTCTAAAGGTCCGTGTGTGTCATCTGTAAACAAAAGGCCTACCTTGCAAACACTATTTTTCACACATGATATCATCACAAGTTCTAATTATGCATACCTAAGTCTCCAAACACATCAATTATCCGCAATTAGTGCAGTAATTGGCAATAGATTTACTATTGTGAAGCTTCACACTTTGTGCACATGTCATCAATAAACATCTCTCCAGGCAAGGGAAGCAACTCAAAAATACTATTTCAGAGGAAGAAAGCTGTGTTGTTCGAAATGAAGAGCTCTTCAATATATGCAGTTTACCTGTTTTTGAGAATAATTACAGCATCTAAAAATAGAACGCTTGAGTGATTATCGGTTTTCACATAAATAATAAGCACTGCTTGTAGTATAGCGGGAACCAGGCAGTGTAAATGTACTTTTTTAAACTCCAACAGCTGTTGACAGAGTTTACCGTTTTGTGTGCGGTTTTCAATGTCTGTTAGGCCTAAATGACTTCAGCAACATAATGGAATAACTCATGATGTACTGGCATGTAAGTGCAATCCATTTGACTTGGAAAATCTCTTCAATTATTCTATGAGAATCCGAAAATCGGTCTGCTTGTGCTTGGGAAAAAGTCCCAAATTTTGAGTTCGCTTACACTACCGCATCCCCCTGATTTCATGAGTTGTGGGGGTAAAAAAAGTGCGGGTTTTATGCACCTTTCTACGGTAGCAGCGAGTACCCAAGGTACAAGAGAGGAAGAGCCAGAAAGGGGGTAAAGTCCACCTTTTATAAAGGGAGAAGAGCTTGGGGGTCTCCCCTGAAAAAAATTAGCAAGTGCCATAACAATAATTGTATTGTTTGACATGGATTGAGACTCCTCATTTTCACATCTTGACCAGGCCATCTATAGATGACACACACCAATGATAATTTCATCAATGAATTGTGACACTTTTGATGATGGGATTTAATAAAATCACAGGCAACACAAAAGAAAACTTGGCCGAAAAGAAAAAATATGGTACCGCCGACTGCATAATCAGCCGAAAAAGTTGACCTGCAACACTCGCCTTGATACTCTATGTAAATGTATGAAAATTATTATTTGTAAACTCTCTGGGAGAGTATGAAGATTAATCTATATGAAAAATATGAATATTTCTGTATAAATGTATGAAGATTGTGTTTACAGTTTGAAGATTATTCTAATTGCAAATGTCAGGGAACACAAATTAACCCTTAAAGTGCCAAGAAAAAAATGCATCTGAAAATGTCGTCTGCTGCAAAGAATCGCCTAACATTACTGATGAATTAAGTATAGAAGCAAACAGCATGACCCTAGAACAGACTGCTCCTATAGGAGCAGTCTGATCTGGGTCCACACTTTTTGCCATAGAGGCTTCTTAAACATTTCAGCAGACCAGAAAAGCAGACGACTTTTGTTGGGATTGGCGCATTAAGGGTTAAGTCAACGAAAGACTACTATAGAGCTAAGACTCTAAGAAGGATACGGACTAGATATTCCAGTATACTGATATCCCAGATACAGACGTAGTAGGTGTCCATAGCATCGTAAGTATTCCTCTCCTGGAGAGCTTTAAAAGCTGTAGCGTAGTCTACTTCATCAAGAAACTGGCTTAACACTGCCACCTACAGTAGAAATTGATACATGTACAGATATATTGTACCAATAATAAACATACAAAAATGACATTTCAACCGTTGAGAGCAACTTTAGAATCTATCTGCCACTTCATCTGACCCAGGCTTTCAGTCTCTCAAATGAATATAGATATGTTAAAGTTGCTAACAAACATAACCCTAACCATAACCTAACCATAACTATCAAAATAGATGTTAAATCTTGAACATTACTTACATGTTATATACGTTCAAGCTTTAACTCAAAGAACCCATCAATTAATGGCAAATAGATTCTAAAAGACCTTCATATAAGAGTGGAACTGAAATTATTTTTCTGGTTTCTTAACCAAAACCTATGTTCTTGGTACTCAAAAGAACCGTCTCATTGAGACGGTTCTTTCAAGTACCCACAACACATGTTTAAACTGGTAGATAAGAATATAATCACAATTTTATGCTGAAATATCTGCTTAACTGAACCTATGTTGGCCTGCAGAATGAATTAATATGGCTATTTCACTTATGTAGCTGCCTGATTTCAATTAACCCTTAAAGCACCAATCGCTTCAAAAAACGTCTGCTTTCTCGTCTGCTGAAATGTTTAAGAAGCCTCTATGGCAAAAGTGCGGACCCAGATCAGACTGCTCCTATAGGAGCAGTCTGTTTTGGGTCCACGCTGTTTGCTTCTTTACTTAATTCAGCATAAATGTTAGGCACTTATTTGCAGCAGACGACTTCAGCAGACGACATTTTCAGATGCATTTTTTTCTTGGCGCTTTAAGGGTTAAATTAGTAGATCCTGAAACTGAATGGAAAACCGCACACCTCCTGATCAGATGGCTTGGTCAGCTGATCTGGATATACACTGTTTTCTAAAGAGGACATAATCCTGTTCAGCAGGACAAGGGTTAACTATATTGCATGCTTTTTGTCTGCTATTTTAAAAGATAAGCTTTCTCAAAAAAGTAATTCAGGAATAGCATCACAGTATCAAACAGCTGAGAACCATATCAGGCCCTATGTTTTGTGGCTATAGCGTACAAGTGACATAAACTAGCCCAAATTATCAAGAATTAGATCACAACGTTTGGTGCCTGTTGCAATCATGACTGATTTTGTTTCCTGCACATCCTGCATCTTTTGCGCATAATTTTATCTCTTGGATGCTAAGTTTTTATTTCAGCGAGTCCCAGGATGCAATAGTATTGTAGACTTGTCATTAAAAATAATGTTCTGGACTTAAAGTTGGACTCATTGATATGGGTAACAGCGAGTCCCAGGACCCATAAGCCCAAAATTGTAAATGAATCACTGCATGATTGGAGCTACACAGTTGTATCTAAAGCATTTGCGTAAAATTTTGCTAGCCTGTGCAAAAGCTATGTTTTAATGGCAAAAAAGTAAGTAAAATTATACCTGTGTATAGCACTGTAGGTATGAGCAACATTTCATCAGCTTCCTGTATACACTGTCATCATAGATACTCTTAGGAACAGCGTTAGCAAAGAAATCTGATGACACTATACCAGCTTCCATGTAGAACTTCAATGCTGCTGAATACTGGTTATTGGCTGCAATAAGAGGGAGGTCTTAAATTATAAACCCTTTTATCAGTTACCTCTAATATTAACTGCATTGTTGCACATTGACCTGATAAATGTTGCCTATTTCACAGCATGTACCTTTATCCGGTCATGATCATGCTGCACTTTTTGAATGTCAATGACACTTAATTGAAACAAAAATAAAATCTATAAAAACGTCTTTATCCCTAGTTTGAACAGTGAATCAGCTTGTAAACTGATAAATAGAATACCAGGTGAGTGCCTTTTGATATCAAGTTTACCAGGCTCAGCTTTGAGAATGCTTGTTGAATCGCTCTGCAAGCCTCGCAATATCAACAAGCATTCTCAAAGCCTTGCCTGGTAATCTTGATATCAAAAGACACTCACCTAGTATTCTCTAGATCTATATATTTTGTTCTGATAAAGTGTCTTGCACAAGGATATAACATAGCCTCGCATTTTATCTCTTTTCCTCAACTTGTTTGATAAATTCAATAAAACATGAGCACTCATGTAAGATCCTCTATTCTGCCATGATGGTGACCTGCCTCTAAACTTTAAACACCACCCAGTTCAAGTGAAAGTGAGCAAACACAAGAAACTTACCAAAGAGCAGATCAGCCTGTGTTCTCAGGAATGAAGGGTTGGATGGAAACACTTGTAAAGCATGCTGCATTAAGATAGAGACATGCTCCTCCACTGCATTCACATGGATACCACTGGTGCTGAAATAATAAATACATGATTGCACCAAAAGTCATCTGCTGAAATGTTTAAGAAGCCTCAATGACAAACAGTGTGGACCCAGATCAGAGTGCTCCTATAGGAGCAGTCTGATCTGGATCCACCCTGTTTGCATCTATACTTAAATTAGTCAGTAATCTTAGGCAATTATTTGTAGCAGATGACTTCAGCAGACGCATTTTTCAGAAGCATTTTTTCTTGGTGCTTTAAGGGTTAACATAGTTTTGAGGGTGTTAAATATTTGTTTTGCCCCCACCCATACACACACACAACTTAGGATGCAAAGAGAATGGAGACTAAAACTTTGACCAAGAGCCACAACAAATACAGAAAATCCAGTGATTGAAAGTTTTACTTAGTTTAAAAAATTAATACAACACCAACATGAAATAATATTTATCCCCACGCTTTTTTAAAAAAGCGTCGGGGATATTGCAATCGCCTCCGTCCGTCTGTCTGTCCGTCCGTCTGTCTGTCCGTCCGTCTGTCCGTGCTACTGATATGGATTTGGGGGCCTTTTTAGTCGTCTGGAGATAGACAAGGGGCCATTTCTTAACAAGGGGCCATGGCCCTCTGTAAGTTGCCTCAAATGATTCAGGGGACCTCAGGGGAGGTAATAAAATAAACTTCTTAAAAAGGGCCATTTTATGTCTATGGTGATGGACGTCCAAACTGGAAATGGCCCTTAGAAATTTGTCAGTCTGATATTAATGGGCCAGTTTGGAGCTAAACTGGCCCGTTATTTTGGACACTTGGCCCCTTTTTAATGGCCCTTTATCGACTGGCCCGATATTCAATATTGGGTGTACGTCCGTCCGTCTGTCCGTCCGTCTGTCCGTCACTCTATCTCCTCCTAAACCATTGGACGAAATCCAACCAAATTTGGTGTGTGGGTTGCTCACATGAATGGGGTGTGCAACGGCACATTTTTTTTTTGGCCCCGCCCCCTGGGGCCCTGGGGAGGGGCCAAAAGGTCAAATATCATTAAATATCATTAAATTTCAATTACAAAGTCAATTTCAAAGATTTTTTAGTCAAACTTTGTGTGTCTTCTCACACATGAAAGATATAAAACATATCAGACGGGATTTTCATTTGGACGCCTGGGTCATGCCCCAGGGGGGCTTAGGGGTACTGTAGGGGTTTTCGGGGGTCAAAAATTTTTTTTTTCGAAATTCAACCAGATTTGATGTGTGAGTTACTTACATGAATGGCACATGCACTTGCACCATTTTTTGGGTCCTTGCCCCCTGGGGCCTTGGGGAGGGGCCAAAAGGTCAAATATCATTAAATCTGAATTACAAAGTCAATTTCAAAGGTTTTTAAACCAAACTTTGTGTATCTTCTCACAAATGAAAGATATATAACATATCAGACGGGATTTTCATTCGCCCGCCTGGGTCATGCCCAGGGGTGGGACTTGGGGGTACCGTGGGGAGTTGGGGGTCAAAATTTTTTTCCCCGAAATTCAACCAGATTTGGTGTGTAAGTTACTCACATGAATGGCACATGCACCGGCACAATTTCTTTGGTCCCCGCCCTCTGGGGCCTTGGGGAGGGATCAAAAATATAGTTTTCTGAACATGGTCATGTGGCATATCAAATTAAAGGGGATGAGCAGTAGACCACGATACATTGAAAAATTTTAACCTACGATAAAACTGGTGACCTTGGCATGGGGTCAAAGTGTCAATTACCATTAGATTTCTTGGTGAGCGTGGGGATTTGCCATGGCGCGCCATCGAATGTGTTCTAGTTCTATTTATAACACCAACGTTTTTATTAGGCTTCCTTATGATGTACGGTAGTAAACAATGAAAAATAGATGGTGTAGAAAAAAGGTGACGTAGCACACCAAAAGCAAAACCCTATATATGGCACCTGATCAATAACGAATACTATGCATAAAGATTTACTAGTAGGTAACAAGAATAGTACACAATTGTAAGAGAGCAGACTCAATGACCATGACACCCATTGCAATTTAAAATAAGAGCGCTGCAGGCATGCAACATACCTCGCCACGGGTCACTACTTTTCGATATCAACTCTTATACCCAGTTTGAAGAAAATCGGTAAAAAAATGCCAAAGATAGAGAGTGAAAACAAATTTCTAACGTCAAACAAGGGCTACAACTCTGTACTTATTTGTCAAAATTTACCCATCTGCAAGAACACTCCTTCACAATATCGACTCTCATACCAACAGAGGTCTAGATAAGCTTTCAGTTCAATTGGGTATTTACACCACAAGATTTTTATGAATTGCTTTTTTTCCAAAAACAATTGCTTAAAAATATTTTTTTTACCCCACTTAGATTTTAAAAAAAATGCTTATTTATAAGCACCTAATAATCTGAGTTAATAATTTAAATAATAATCTTAGTAATGGAAGAAACACACAAATCGAAGTGACTTTAAGTACTTTGTGCAAATACTTTAGCCAGTAACTGACAAATGACTTGCTTAATTTACATGTATCAAAGGAGAATGAATAACATTGCAACAAAAGAAAGGCTTGAACTGGCTACCACACTAAGTGTGCTACCATGGGATACATTCATATTTCGATCAGTTTATTTTTTCTTTGGCTTTCTCCAAAATTTAATTGCTTTTCATTACCCTTCATTTATAAAACAATTGCTTTTTCCAAAATTTAATTGCTTTTTGTTACCCCTTCATTTGAAAACAATTGCTTTTTCACCAATTTAATTGCTTGAATAACCCAAAAAGCGGCTTATCTGTTCCTCTGTACCAAGTTTGAAGAAAATCGGTAAAGGAATGCCAAAGATAGAGAGTGAAATTTCTGACGTCAATCAAGGGCTGTAACTCTATTATTTGCCAAAATTTACCATCTGCAATCCCAGGACACTCCTTCCCAATATCAACTCAACATGAAGCCCTTCAATTTTTGGAAAGTTTTTGGAAGGTTCATGGAATCATGTTCGGGCTTCACATTAACTGTGCAAGAGACCCGAAGTATTCATGATTCCATGAACCTTCCAAATATTGAATTTATTGCATATATTTACATTTTATTATAAATAACTAATATATAGAAATTATTTATAATTAAGGATATAAAACAATTTTGTATTTCATATTTAATCGTATTAACGGTTTTGTTGAAGTGCAAAACAGAAAAGCGGAACAGCCAGTGTGAACATGGACAGCCAATGGAGCAAACAAGAAGCTTGTTTTGCACGTGCAACTTAGGTGTGGCTCGCTTCCAATCACAACTCCAGTGCCACATCTGGCGAATGAATTCTATGTTCGAAGCAAATTGCATGGGCAAGTGAGCTTGGCAGCTGTCAATCAAATTTTATGTCCTTCATTAGGCTATGAACGGTTGCACAATTTTAAAGATTCATTAAAGGCTTGCTTTGAAAATGTAAATATAAGTTAATGAAAATCCACTGTAGTATATGAAAACAAATGCAAACATGGCAATGTCATAAATAAAGAAGCAGAAAACACTTACTTTGGGAGAGCTGAAGGCCACACTGCCAAATAATCACTGGTAATTTCTACTGTAATGTCATCCTGGGAACAAAAACAAACAAACTGGTAACATGGATGGATGACTTTTCTTTCTGTATAAAATAGATTTCTACATTTTTTATACCTTGAATTTTCTAATTATAGATCACATTAATGACAGCAAAAGTTTATTTGATTCTTTATTCCAGATAAAAAAAATGTTCAATTTAACATACATATTGCCTATAAAGTTCACTGTATAAGCAAATAAGAACTGGTGGCCATGTTTTCTAAAAGATTAAGTTCTCACTAGCATTTTGGAGGGCCTTCACATACATAATGGAGACATTTTCTGCTCATCCTCTATTTATACTGTGTGTCAATGTATTTTTTTGTTTGTTTAGTTTGATTCGTTATGTCCCAGTCAACAGCTATGGTAATGTTGGGACCGTCAGTTCACCTAGCCATACTTCTTTTTCTGGGCAAGCTTGACAAAGCGGTTTACCAGTACTTCGTGCACAAACTTTCGCTTGTAACTGACAACAACCCTTCTTGAACCAGCGGAATGGAAGAGAATGGCCTTAGAAATTATTCCATGATCAATTTCCATGAAAGTATGAGACCAGGCCGGGATCCAACTCGCGCCCCCTGGATCTGCAGTCAGATATGTATCTGCAGTCAGACATGTTACCACCGACTGCGCTATGCGGCCCCGTGTGTGTAAATGTAGTCATTTGCAGGTTTAAAACTGGCATTTTTTAAAAAGTAAAATTAAAAAAAATGATTTTGCAAGGGAATAAATTTAAACATTTATAATTCTCCTTCCATTTTATGTTTCAAATTTCTGGTCACTTGGTATTTGCCAAGTGACCGGAAATTTGAAACATAGAGTGAAAGAAGAATTGCCAAGTGACCAGAAATTTGAAACATAGAATGAAAGAAAAATGATTTGTTTTTAAATTAAAATCTTCCAGGAAAAGGTTAATGTAATCATAACATAATAAACTGTGAGCCCCATCCAAAGCAATTGTATGAAAGAATCCATCATTATCAGCTTACTTTAAGAATGTTGCATAGCATGGTTCATGAGAGAAAATGGGTTGCATAGCTTGGGTCAGGAGAGAAAATGGAAGAGTCTATCAAAACACTTACTTTAAGAATGTTGTATAACTTGGTCATGAGAGAAATGAACACACCCAAGGCTGTAGTTTCCTGAAATACATAAACATAGGTCCAGATAAACATATTTTTAGCGCAAAATTGTGAATATTTTCTTACCCATCAGATTTTACATTTCTCTTTTGAGTACTCACAACATATGTTTTGGTTGACAAATAAGAAAATTATTTTTTAATTATGCACTCTCATCTATATATGACCCAATTCATGAGATTTTGGTACATAATGCATATATGTTTTACACCCAAGTCAACAGCTATGGTCATGTCGAAATGGTCAGCTCACCTAACCACACTTTTTCCTGGGCAAGCCTGACGAAGCCGTCAACCAGTACTCCATGCACATACTTTTGATTGTAACTGACAACAACCCTTCTTGAATCAGCGGTAGGAGAAGAATGACCATAGAAATTATTTCACGATCAATCTCCATGAAAGTATGGGACCTGACCGGGATCAAACTCACGATCCCTGGATCTGCAATCAGACTCCCTACCCACTGCTCTACGGTGCGCGGTGTCACATATTGCATATGAGTTAAGTCATTTTGAAACCTGCGTGCACAGCTATAAAGTGTGGATAGAGGTCTACAATTTGGTAGCCCTCATCTTTTCGTCCTGGCCTACTTTGCGTGTGTGAGCAGTGAAAGTGTCCGATCTGGGTCTTTGCTATTTGTCTATTTCCTATAAAAAGGCTGCATATGGTTTATTCTAACCTGTTGTAGACTGGAAACACCTAAAGGGGCACTTTTGGATCAGTGGAAACCATGACGCAATGCTGCAAAAAGTGGCATTTCATCAGGTTCTGCACTATTTGCGGAGAAAATATTGATATTCAGAGAAAGAAACATTATATTTTTTGGAAATTATAACATGTGAGCCCTCAATATATACAATGGACCATCCTGACTTACTGTAAATCCGGAAATTTTTTGCGAGAACTTTATTTTCGCGAATAGCGTTAAAAGACATATTTGTGACATCAAAAATTTGCGACTGGGGCATGATTTACCAATATTACTAAAAGACAGAGTGATTTCGCCAATAGGTGAGAATTTCATTTTCACGAAACTTTGCCTATGCGAAGTATCGTGAAAATAAAACCCTTGTGAAAATTTCCAAATTTACAGTAACTGTATCAAACTTTATGGAAAAGTTCATTGGTCTTCAAAAGGTTAAAGGAAATTTGGAATGCACTGGATCCATTTTTTTTAAAACAATCTTTCAGCTAACCATCTAACTTTCTAATGGTACAATTTTAATTATTGAACACTAAGAAAAAAATGCCCTCTACCTTGATTTTCTGCATGAACTGTTTGAAGAAATCTCGCGGTAGAATTCCAAGTTGAGAATCTCTGTACATAGCACTCTCTCTACCGCTAGATGTTCTCTTGTGTTGAGCGTTTGTACTGTAGATGCTGACCACGGCCTCCCATAGTTCCCTTGCTGGCTTCCGCGCATTCTTGATGGACGGCAGCTCTTTCAACATATTAGACATAAGCCGGCATGTCTACAAGTAAACAGCAAAGAGAAGTGAACAAGGGCTGTTCTATAAAATAAGACTCAACAAAGGGTTTAATACTCAGGCCTTGAAAAATCCACTCGTCTGCTCGTATTTACGAGTGCCTCAGGCTGCAGGGCAAGTGAAACTTTGGATGATTTCCAATGTAAATTAACATTTTTCCATATATGCCAATAATTTTTGTGATGCAGGGCAAGTGCCTATTTTAAGATATTTCAAGGCCTGATACTGCAAGCTTGGTAGTTTTTTATGAGTTTGTTGTTATCTGCTGATTTTTTTCAAAATTATTTAAAAAAAAAAAAAATTATCAGATTGTTAAACAGTTGTGGTTCAGATCAGGACCGACTTTCTCGGTCCTGATCTGGAGCCAAATTGTTTGCAAAAATTATCAGCAGATGACAAAAATGCTCTATAGCATGGCAAGAGTTGAAGTGTTTAACACTCTTACTGCCATTCAACACTAACTCTTTTCCGGAAAGTGGTGACTTTTGTCGTCTGTTGTTAATTTTTGCAAACAGTTTGGACCCAGATCAGGTCCGGCACAATGTTGGGCCTGATCCAAATTGTTTGACACTCTGATGGTATTCCTGAAAAATTTTCTTTTAAAGTCTAGCAGATGACAAAAAAGCATGCAAAAATTACCCAGCATGCAAAAAGTTAAGGTGTCTCCTGTTGTATTTTTGGAAGGCTCTATAGCAAACAGCAGACTGCTTCATAAGGAGTGTTCTAATCTGGGTCCATACTGTTTGAATGCAAGTTAAAATGGATCATTCTGCTGTTAAAGCCAAAATTGCAGCAGCTGGCATTAACAGACTGTGAGATAACATTTTTAGCCGCTTTTTTTGGCTAGCAGATAGTGTTAAAGTTTGCTATGACACTTGTTCAGTGTTAACACCCAACATGAAGCAGAAGTCAGAAATCAAGAGGGCTTCAACAAATAATAATGCAGAAAAACCATTAGCTGAAGGGTGCACAGCCATGAATGGTTGATCCAAACAAAACAGCCTAAACCATCCCACAAGTAGGATTATTTAAACCATCCCGCATGTAAGGTTAATTTATTTAAACCATCCCACATTTATATTCAATGAAAATTACAACAGCTAATGTCTTGGCAGGCGATGAGTGAAGACCCAGAGCAAACTGCTCCAAGAGGACTGGGCCTTCAGTGTATGGTTCTGACAAGCATTTTTAATAAATCAAAAGATATGATAACCCATCTTTTTGTAAACCCTTGTCATGCAGATTATTGTCTTGTACTACACTCCTCCCCAATATTTATCCAGTAAATCTGTGCAGTATACCAGATGTAAGCATGTACTTTCAAACAGAGTGGAAAAACAGTGTGGATCCTGATCAGATGGCTTTGTAAAAAGCCATCTGATCTGGATCTACAGTGTTTTCAAGGACAATATAAATCTGGGTTCAGCAGGACAAGGGTTAGTTTGTTTGTTTTGTTTGATTTGTTTTTACGTCCCATCAACAATCTTTCAGTTAAACAGGGACGGGTCTTCCTGGGTTGAACCAGTACTAAGCTAGGATATATGTGTCTTGCTCAAGGACCACAACGCAGTGACACCGGTGAGGCTCGAACCCGCAGCCCCTCAGTCTTGAGTCAAGCACTCTACCACTGAGCCACCGCGCTCCCAGACAAGGGTTAAGAAAAGAGAAAGGTTAAAATTTTAGGACATCTACTATACCTCAATATGGCCACTGTCTGTGTTCTGCATGTTACTGAGATATACCCAATCTTTAACATTCAGAAGAAATGCTGCACAATGTTCCAATACATCTGGACTGGGCTGAATATCTGAAAATAAGGAAGTAAGGTAACTGATCAAACATTTTTAACAATCATTTTCCTATCTAAAAACCTTTAGCAATCAGTGTAGATCCAGATCAGACTGCTCCTGCAGCAGTCTGATCTGGATCTACACTGTTTGTTGCATAATAGTCATTTTGTGAAGTTTATGTGTAAGAAAAGAAGTGATGTTCTTGAAATTTTAGAAATGTTACTGTAACCATATAAAAATCCTGATATTATCCGTATTGCGCTATAAATAACTTAATCTCTATAGAGTTATGCCAATTCTGATAGCAGTAGGTTACAAACAATTAAAATGAAACAGATTAGATCACTTTTCAAACACTGTAACTGACAAAAAGTTAATACAATTTGGTTTTTGTTTGATATACTGTTGTTGAAGGGCAATCATGACTAACTTTACTATAGAAGCAAACACTATGAATCCTGAATATTGATTGCAATGTCGGCCACCTATATACATTATAAAGCAGATGAGAGATCAGATGACAACTGTCATGAATGGAGGAAAAAAGGGTCAATGTAACTAGAAATTGTGAAACCCTGTGCCTCCAACCATATGCTTGTCCATAAGGATGGTACTCTTTTTTAAGTCAAGGGTCATCATCTTAAGTTCAAAGCTCATAGCTATACTGTACATCATCCTGTATCAGCTGACCTAGTTTGAAGCTCCAAGCTACAATAATTTTCAAGATATCTATACTACAATTTTCAATGGCCAAGTTTGCAATGGGCAATAACTCCATTTCATTCAGACTCTTTCAAAGGGGCATAATGCCACAATCACAAAATAACAGGTCAGCAGAATCCATATAAATTTCAAAACTCTAACTTCAAATTGCTTTTGAACGGAGAAAAGCATGCACTGACAGATGCACCGACGGAAAAGCCTAAACCAAATTGCTCCCACTTTTTCAAATATGGGGGCATATTGATTTAACCCTAAATGCGCCAATCGCAACAAGTCGTCTGCTTCTCTCGTCTGCTGAAAGTTTAAGAAGCCTCTATGGCAAACAGTGTGGACCCAGATCAGACTGCTCCTATAGGAGCAGTCTGTTCTGGGTCCACACTGTTTGCTTCTATACTTAATTTGTCAGTACTATTGGGCGATTATTTGCAATAGACGACTTCAGCAGACAACATTTTCAGATGCATTTTTTTCTTGGCGCTTTAAGGGTTAACTAACCTTGACCTAGTCTAACAGTTGTTATACACGTCTTTGTTTTCTTTATGAGATCTTGTAGTGAAGAATTCTCGCTGACGGTTTGATTGAGGAAATACTGCTGTAGATCAGCCATCAATAATTGCCAGCGGACATGTTTGGACAGAGTGTAGGACATATGTGAGACCACATTGTCCGCTACGGTCAATAGCACTCTCGCCCTCTCAAAGATCTGAAAATATAAAATTACAAAGCTCATTCAAACTGAACTATCAGTACCTTGTGTTGATTATACGTGTTTAACCCTTTCCTTCATGAATATTCATGCTAAGCTCCACCCTCTATGAATAATTATATAAAAAAACTTTCACTTTTGTACATAGAACAAAGAAATTACTTGTTAGGCCTACTAGTGTAGGATTATATTTAATCATATTTCCATGAGCAAACAGAGTAGACCCTGATCAGGCAAGAGCTGCCTGATTTGGGTCTGCTCTGTTTGCAAAAGTGTAAAAAGATAAAAGGGTTAAGGCATTCCAGCAATTACTATGTGGGAAACATTTAAAAAATACTTAAAATAACAAAATTTTACATGATTTTATTAAACAAAATTTTACATGCTTTTATTTAACAAAAGACTGTCATTATAGTAATTTTATATGATGCCTGTTGTCATGGCAACAATCAGGCTATAACATCTACAATGGTGTATAATGGAAATTGGTCACTTTGTAGAAAATATAAATTCACATAATTTCATTTGCATTTACATTATTACATATGCTCAGATGAAAAATTTAATCAGTACAGACACTGTGTGCAATAATTTTGTTAGATAGTCTGAATATTGACAAAAATCTTACTCAACATGTAATTCATTTAACTTCCTATAAATGTGAATATTTTCAACATAATATGCTGAAAATAAACCCATTTTCTTCATTAAAATCACACAAAGGGGTCAATATCAATTCAAATTTCAAAACTCAAAAATCAGTGTAGCGCCCCTCAGACAATTTCTGGCAGTATAGACAGAAATTCTATTACCTGTTAAATGTCTTAGGCGTTTAAGAAGTTTCCAAGTGGCCATGAAGTAATTACGTCATGTTGACGTCACTATGACCCTAACTTCAAGTGGTGTCATTATCAGTGGTCTCCCTGACGGAGGTTTGTCATTTTTACTGCTAGACTGTCAAAAACGTGTTTGCAGACAATAAATGATTTGTTCATTACATCCAAAACTACGTGGCACTCAGCATCACGTGTACCTGCTTCAGGAAGTCCAAACACAGTATTCCTGTAATTTGTCAATAGCCTGGACGGCGACTTAAGCTTGCTAACACTGAATTCGTCATCGTAGCAGCTAAGGACAACCTGATTGGGACCGAGATCCCCATACAGACAAATACAGAGTTTGCAGCTGCATCGTTTGACTGCCAAGGACAATCAACCCTGATAGTCGGTGCCATCTATCGCCCCCCCAAGCAGTGACCAAGCCTACACAGAGGAACTTTGTGACAAGATAAGAGAACTACACTCACAGAACCAGAGAGCAACCATCTGGATAGCAGGAGATGCAAACCTTCCTGACATCGATTGGAAGACTAATTACATCGCTGGACACAGCTACCCCGTCCATATGAACTGCACTCCTGACACAGACGTCAACACTCTCTGGAATTCTTTCAAAGAATTTACTTCCAATCTATTGGATGACAAAGTACCCAGCAAGATGACCTCAGCACGCTTCAGCCAGCCCTGGATAAATAGGAAGGTCAAGCGCATATCCAGAAGGAAGAAGAGAGCATACAAGAAGGCTAAACACTCACGTTCAGAAAACGACATCCAAAGATATAAACAGCTCCAGAAAGAATCACAGTATGAATGTAGGAAGGCTTACAATGGATATGTGAATGATATCGTCACAAATGACAACTCCAAGAAGCTTTACTCATTCATCAAAGGGAAAAAATGTGAGAGCAGTGGTATTGCCCCATTGAAGAAGGATGGTATTGCTCATAGCGACCCGAGAATAAAGGCCATCATTCTGAACAATCAGTTCAGCAGTGTTTTCTCTGAGGAGAACCCAACCAACCTACCGTCAATGGGTAAAAGCTTGTTCCCTGACATGCACACCTTTACTGTCGACAAAGAGGGAGTGCGGAAGCTACTGCATGGGTTAAACCCCCACAAGGCAGAAGGTCCTGACCACATCCCCACTAGGTTCTTGAAGCAGTTTGCAACTGAACTATCACCGGTCATGACCCTGATATTCCAGGCTTCATTGCAACAAGGGGAAATACCTGATGACTGGAGACAAGCGAACATCGCCCCAGTGTTCAAGAAAGGAGACCGTAGTGTAGCTGCCAACTATCGGCCCATATCTCTGACATCAGTTTGCAGTAAAGTTCTGGAGCATATTATACACAGCCAAACTATGAAACATCTAGATACTCATCAGATTCTGACAGACCAGCAACATGGATTCAGGAAGAAGCGTTCGTGCGAGAGCCAGCTGATCCTAACAGTGCAAGACCTTGCTTCAGCCATGGAGGAAAATGAACAGATTGATGCCATTCTCCTCGACTTCAGTAAAGCCTTTGACATGGTCAGTCATCAACGCCTCGCAATCAAACTGCACCATTATGGAATTCGAGGACACCTCTTGGAGTGGATCAAAAGTTTCCTTACCAACAGATGCCAACAAGTTATGGTTGAGGGTCAAACATCTTCTCCAGCTCCAGTTACGTCCGGAGTCCCCCAAGGGACAGTCCTGGGACCCCTGTTGTTCCTCATCTATATAAATGACCTGCCCCTGAAAGTTTTATCAACCACCCACCTGTTTGCCGATGATAGCCTACTGTATCGCAGAATCAGGAGCCCAGAAGATGCTCGTTTACTGCAGGAGGATCTTGACAAACTTAAAGTCTGGGAGAAAGAATGGCAGATGTCATTTAATCCAACAAAGTGTGAGGTCATCAGGATAACCAAGAAAAGAAATCCTATCCAGAGTACATACCAGATCCATGGCCATGATCTAACTGTCACCAAAGCCGGAAAGTACCTTGGGATTACCATTTCAAATAACTTGTCCTGGAATGCCCACGTCAATGCCACCGTAAAGAAAGCAAATAATAGCCTAGCTTTTCTGAGGAGGAACCTTGCCAGATGTCCAAAAGATGTCAAGGCACAAAGCTACCAGACAATGGTTAGGCCTATCCTCGAATACGCGTCCACCTCATGGGATCCATACACCGTGACTAACATCCAGCAACTAGAGGCAGTAAAGAGACGCGCTGCCAGATTTGTCTATGGTGACTACAAAACCACCAGCAGCCCCAGTCAGATGATTGCTGAACTTGGATGGGAGCCTCTGCAAACAAGAAGAGCCAACGCCAAGCTAGTCATGATATACAGGATAACGTATGGTCTCATTGACATTCCAGCACCAGACTTTCTGCATCCTTCTACACTGAGCACCAGAGGCAACACCCTGCGTTATATTATCCCCTACTGCAGGACGGATATCTACCGACATTCATTCTTCCCATCTGCTATCAGACTGTGGAACCAATTGCCGGATCGCACTGTGACTTCCCCAACGCTTGATGCCTTCAAGTTGGGGCTTGCCAGTCAGGACTAGATAACAACTATGAACAGACTGATTTTATCCTGTTTTTAACCAGCACCTTGTTGATTGCACCCCATGACGCCCTTGTACATAGTTCACCAGTGCGATGATGCTTCAGAGAAGGCCATGCACTATACAAGAAGAAGAAGAATTTTCTCAAGATAATTGCAATAGAAACAGCTCTCTTTCAATATCGAACAGCATATTAGAAAATAACCCCTTCGGTTTACAGCAGCACGTGCACATCGTGTATTATGAAATTTGGTTGATGCAGTCTAATAGATGCATTATTTATCACACAATAAACAGGTACATGTAAAGTTACGATAAGACAACTCATGTATACAATTTGACAATTATGTATCCAGTATTGTTGATTTGATGAGAAAACATAAATACTGACTAAACTTTTTCTTCTGAGTATATATAGCACATGAGAAATCATTATACAGTATATTTTCTAGATTTTTATGCTGAACACTCATTATCCAACAAATAATAAGAGACCAGCACTCTGACATCATGATAGGCTTTAAAAAAGTTTAATGTCACATACCAAACCTTTTACAGTGACAAAGGAACTGATTATAATGGGCAGATACGGTAAATCTTGTATTAGTTCGTACACTTGAATAGTTCGTACACCATAAATCATTGGTGACCGATCAGCTCTAAATGTCATGTATTAGCTCGTACAGTGGTCGTTTTTTCGATTTGTAATTTTTAATAGTTCGTACACACCGTTTTTTCCCGTCATTTGGTTAATCGGTGTGTCTGTCTACGATACTTTCGTTTTCCTTCCGTCGAGCACGCCACATTTTGCCTGTGTCAGTGCGATCGTCAGTGTCGCTAACGTGCATCCAGCATTGATGCATGCCAAACTTTTATTCCCTGATAAACGCTAGGTTCAATGAATGTCGGACTGATGCAAATTTGCACGCCTTTGTCGCCATCATTGGAGATATTTTGTCCAGTCATGACAAAAATCAAATACATGTACACAACCACGCGCACGTGCACAAAGTGTCCTAAATTGATTGTGAACGTGACTGTGATCATTGAGCCTTTCTGATCTTTCTGTGTCATTAATATTCTCGAAACGGGAATCTAAGTACGAACAAAATCCACAGCTTATTTTAGCGTTATTTATTTCCTCCTGGCGACTATTAAATCAAGAGAACGCACACACGCGTGTGTGCGACATGGAGAACTTCTACGCAATGCCCATGCATCTTTTTTGTTTGAATCACTGGATACGAGCATGATGAAAGCATACCACAAATGTAATCAGCGAAGGCTCAGGAGAGCCTGTGCTTTTGCGCTATCTTGTCAGGGTCTCGCTGCTCACTAACTCAAAGTTGTGGAGTGGATGAAGACTAAGGCCGAAAAATCTAGACATCTGCTAATTCCCACTAATTAGCTGTGCTTTAAATATGCGAACATCAATTTTATACGAGTTTGTTGGTTTTCTAAGTTCACCAAAACGCGCACGCAATAAGCATAATAAAATAAATCTATACATTGTTTATCCGATTGAACTTTTTATCAAACAAAGACAACACTGATGAGCCTAGCGCGGCGTCCTCATGAAATTGTATTATGGGTTCTGGCTAAAAGATTAAACACATTAAATGATACCTGTGGATCGTCACACGTACGCACTGAGGCACAAACCAAGGTATAAATTGATTTTTGCATGCTTCTGCATCATGCTTTACATTGGACTGTCAACGAAACGAGCCATTTCATGAGATTATGGTACCTCTGGCACATGCGACCAGCGAAGGCTCAGACGAGCCTGCACATCCGCACAGTCTTGCCAGGGGCATAACTGCTCACGTGCACATAGACTAAGAAGGATTGTAGATGAAGGTGCATGTCTAAAGTTGGGCTTATAGTCCCACTAGGTGGCTAATGAACACCGCAACAATTTATTTTCAGATAAGAAAAAAAATTGTTCAAAAAAGCGTCTCGTTTATGACTAAATTTAAATTTGCAACTTTGCTTTTTTTTACCCAATTACGCGAGAAACTCGACTTTGTTGTATGCAAACAACAAAGGCGCAGATCAGCCTGCGCATCTGCGCAGTCCCATCAAATATCTCTAGAGAATATGATAGCTAAACCGGCAACATGGAAAAAATAAAAATCCACCGTCAGACATGCCTTTGAATTCACATTTTATTTATTTTATTAGTAAGACAAACGTCTGCTAATTATATCAGCTGGCGTCAAAGGTAAAGACAGCATGATTCTTTTTAAGATCAAAGAGACCGCTCACTTCAATTCCGGCCATGTGTTGTTTTAGGGTTTGGGGTCACACGTGGTGGCCTTGAAGCAAGAAAATGTACATGACACATTAAGCTAAGCCGTGTGTCCTGTTTGTAGGACATGTAAACAGTGGCCAAGATCAGAATTCTGAGGCGTCTGAACAGGGTCGCCACTGTTTGCTTACAGAATCATGGTCTATCAAAATTTAAATAGAAATGAAAAATACCACCCAACGATGACTTAAACGGAAATGAGCTGTCAGATCTATAGGCCCTGCTATTCAGGAGGGCCAGCTACACGAGATAGTGTGGTGTACACGGAAAGACTAGCATGTGCACCCAACTCTTGTTTTTGGCTGTTAAAGAGTCAGTATGAATTTGAAAGATCCCCTGCGAAATCCAATTTTCACCCTGTGTAACCGGGCCTCAAATCACGAAAGACAGGTTTTCTCCGACGTGTAATGGCTTTTCCATGATCAAGCGACGATAGATGACGAAGTGCAGGAATCTGGTTCTACATTGATTGCCATTATCATTATCTTAGAATGCTAACACGAAAGGGGGCGTGCGAGCAAGCTGAGCATGTTAAGTCGCCACAAGAAATGGAATACGACATCACGATGAAGACTCGAACCAACTAGCTATGCAGAAATAAAGGTGTTCATACAAAGCCTTTAAATGGAGTAAGCATTCGCAAAAACGTAATTTGTGGGTCTTTTTACAATACAGAGACAGAGAAATGTACTACTCTGAGTCTCATAGAAATGTACTACTCTCATTCGTTCCAGTTGTTCATATTTCACATTTGGAAGCCTTATTTTCATTTTCAGTTTTCATTCGGAACGCACAGATCATAAAATATTGTCTTGTCTACTTCTGTGTTGCATTTTCGAGAGTTCTAAGAAACTAAGAATCAACATGCTGACCCAAAACAAAAGCTGCGATATGCGATATATTACGTCAGCCTTACGTTGTAGGGCAGAAGTTGTATTTTTTGTGTTATGATTCTAATCAAGACAATTGTCATAGAACGAGTCCGACGTGTATGACCACAACGAAACACCCCTTCCGTAAAGTATAAACGGGTGATATCGTCGGGTAAATCGCATGTTGCATGTGAGTCTTAGCAGAAAACAAATTGGTTGAAACGGCACAGTAGGTGATTATCGCGACTTTTATGTTTGGTTGTTTATTTTCAATCTTTCACCATGCTATTAAGAATGTTAATTTACTTGAAAATACTAATCAGACATCCAATCTGTGATTAGGCTAAAAGGATAACAGAAAATCCTCCCTCTTTGGCAATTTTCGCATGTTTTGGCCTCGTTTTATCGATCTTCAGAATTTCATTTTATTAGTTCGTACAGTGTCGTTTTCAAAAAAAAAATAATTTGTATTAGTTCGTACACAGAGAAAAATAATTATTTTTTACTGTACGAACTAAAACAAGATTTACCGTAATCAGGGGGGATTGAGCCTTAGTTGTTTGCAAACAACAATAATAGGCCTTGAGGTTATAAAACTTTTTCATGCTCAACTCAGCTGAGCAGGAAATTTATCCTGCTCATAAATGTTAAAATGCCAACCATTTTAACATTTATTAGCATGATAAATACAACATCTGAGTTTGAGCAAGAAATATCTTTGTTTATCTGTATTGTAGTTTTTATGAGCAGTTTAATTTTAGTGCTCAGTTGAGTTGAGCATGAAACAAGTTTTATAACCTCTGAGCCTGGTTTTCTCTTGCCAAAGCTTGTATATACCTTGACATCCATACAATGACAGGCTTTTCCAATGAGTACATAAGCGTATGTCTGATCTTCTCCTGGTGGTAACTGTTTGATTATCTCCCCTATCTCATATGGTACCCTCCACTACAAACAGAATGAGATGAATAAAATCACATGTTTAGTAAATGTTGACAATTAAAACATTGAGTTCTTGCAACTCTTTGCATGCTAAGTAATTTTTCATGCTTTTGTTGTTGTTTGCCTACTTTTTTGCAAAATTAACATTTTCAAAAAAATTCATTGAGGTACACAGTCAGGGATTCAGTTTGGCGTCGGCCATCGGACATAGTCCGGATATAGTTCCAGATGTCCACAAGTTTGCTGTCCAGTTTGGACAGTTTGTTCGAGACAATTTTCGGAAACGCATGTACGGTAATGCACAGTTATGCAATAGTATTTTTGTTTTATAAAACGATCGCTGATTGGCCAAATTTCTGTAAGCTTCAGACTCGTTCGCCTTATTTTGCTCCTCAAATACTTATTCACTAAGGCAAGACAGTCATAGTGTTTTGTTACGCCTGGCCTGATTGGTCTATTGCATCCTTAGTTTTCTTCCCTTGATTTCATCTCGAAGCTGACAGCATATTTGCATTGGCATTTATCGGTAAAATGACTAAAAAACTTAATTGCCACCAAGAAACAACAGGAACTCGAGTTTTTCATTCCCCGAAACAGTTTGCCCACCCCATCATTACATGAACAGTCACTTTCATGGATAACGAGTCATGCAGCATACGCAAAAAGTAGCAAAAACAGTACCCCCCCCCCACATTTCTACCGATCAACAAGCTCCAGTCTTCTCATTAAATAAAAAGCCAGCTAATCAATCAGGTCGCACTTACCATCCGAAATGATAACAAAACTACCCCTGATTTCAATATTAGAAGGGCATTAATGGTGGTAAAAATGAGTGTAAAAATAATGTCCTAAAAAGTTTCCAAATGTCCGAACAATATTGGGGCTGCTTGGACAAAATGTCCGAAGTAAATTTCAGTCAAGCTGAAACCCTGACACTATCAGAGTGTCAAACCGTTTGGATCAAGATCAGGACCAACATTCTGTCTGACCTTGATCCAAACTGTTTGCAAAGGTCATCAGCAGATATCAAAAGTCAAAGCTAGCATGAAAAGAATTAAATTGATTGCTCTCAACTCAAACATTGTTTATCATTGATATAGAACCCAAAATTTCAAACATGTGACTGAGGTCGTGGTATACTGGTTTATTACATACCTATAAATGATACAATGTTTGAACTGTCTGTTTTCTGGCCATCTGATACAGAAAGCCTGATCAACAAACTGAGGTTTTCTGAATCCATATCACTATCCTTTAAAACGAGGCTAACATCGGCTACCTGTTTTTGCGGCGATGTTGCGTAAAGTAAATTTCAAGCATGGAACCAGAGACGGAAAACATGTTCACATGACATCAAGAAACGTAACGTTATGGCAAACGTTCCCGCAATTTTTCTGGATGAAAGACCAAAACAAGTTTTAAAATCAGAAAAATGGCATATAATAAACATATTATTATAATAGTAACTTGCTATGGCGTACAGTATCACGTCTCGTGGATAAGGCCATACCATTGGATCATCCTCGACGCTACGCGTCTCGGGTGATCCGATGGTATGACCTCATCCACTCGACGTGATACAGTACCCCAGATCAAGTTACTATTATGATAATGTGTATATATTGCTCCCAACTAAAGCTTTGTTTATCACTGATAAAGGATCAAATCTTTCAAACCTGTGACTAAGGTAGTGGTATACTGTCAGAATACATACGCATACACCATATAGTTCTTTAAAGCTGCATACTCTGTAACTATGAACATTTTTCGAAAAATTTTCTTTTCTTTTTAAATCCTTTGTAAAAGTAGAATTAAGCTATATTTTCACAATAAAAATGTTCAGTACAGCTGAAAACTGCGTGGAAAAGTGAATTATCTTATCAAATAGGTGTATTTTTCTCTTGTTGGTAATTATTTGCATCCCTCCAGTAATTATAGACCGTTGAATTTTAACATAAATGCAGTTGTTTTGATAGTGATAACCTGTTTAGATTTACGAAAATGGTAAAATGTTTACCTGAATTTGAGTATTTTTACTGTGTTCTTGAAAAATAAAAACATTATTTTTAAAATTAGAAGATGAAAAGTTACAGACTATGCAGCTTTAACTCTTTCCATGCTAGGTAATTTTTCAAACTTTAGTTGTCATCTACTGACTTTTTCAAAATTAACTTTTTTCAAAAATTCTCTCAGGAACACTATCGGAGTGTCAGACCCTTCGGATCCAGATCAGGATTGACATTCTGTCGGTCCTGATCTGGGTCCAAACTGTTAGCAAGATCATCAGCAGATGTCAAAGTTGATGCTAGCATGAAAAGAATTCAATTGATTGCTCTCAACCAAAACTTTATTTATCATTGATATAGAACCCATAATTTCAAACATGTGACTGAGGTCGTGGTATACTGTCAGAATACATACAAAATACAGTCCCTTTTATATAAAGATAAGATTAGAAAGAAACTGGATTACCTTTTCATTCATTAACATAACACTTTGTGGTGTCTTCCCCTGGCTCTGGATGAGTTCATTGACAAGATGGCGGATCACATCTGCATCATACATGTACATGAGCTGATGTTCAACGTTTACTAGCGTCACTGAGGAATCTATAAATAGAGAAAAAATTACTGTGCTAGAGACTGCATCTGTATCTCAATATTTTATTAACGCTTGGCATGCTGGGTAATTTTTCATGCTTTTGTTGTCATCTGCTGACCTCTTCAAAATCAATTAAGGAAAATGTTAAACATATTTTACCAATATTAGCTCCCTTTTAAAATGATGCTTTTGTTGTCATCTGCAGACCTTTTAAAAATCAACTAAGGAAAATGTTAATCATTTTTACCAATATTTGCTCCCTTTTAAAATGATCAGGCCCAACTTTTCTCATGCTCTACTCCAATGAGCATGAAATTGATCATGCTCATAAATGTTAAAATACCAACAATTGTTGGTATTTTAACACTTATTAGCATTATAATTACAAAATCTGAAAGTTTTAAAGCAAGACTGGTCTTTATTTTTCAGCATTTTAGTTTTATTATGAGCAGTTGAAATTTCATGATCAGTTGAGTTGAGCATGAAAAAAGTTTTATAACCTCCAGGCCTGTTCTGAAAACTGATGCATTTTCCGGGTTACTGATGATGTTCTGAACAGATCAGTAACCAACTTATAACGATTTAAACCCTTTTCCCGTTTTGCTAAATAAGAACAATGATAGCAACCAACCAACGAGTGTTGCCCCGCAGAGCGGGGCAACACGAGAGTTGGTTGCTTTACGACTAGAGAGGCTCTGTTCTGTTCTATTCACGCCTATTCATCTTCAAATATGAATAGAAAATATTTTCGGTATCGCCCAGTTCCGGTATCTATACGGGGTCGATACGGGGAACCAATCTAGATCGAACTAAAAGCCTAATTCTACTGTAGGAAAATATGTCGTGATCATCATTAGCATTGAAAAAATACAAAAAGTAAAAGTGAATCGCGAAAATACCAGTTTTGTTGATAGTAAAGTCATATTTTAGCCATAAGACTGAGGGATTTTTCCATCACCAGGAGCTTGAACGGTTGTGATAGCTCTTTCAGGCAAGCGGCTGCGTGATCCCCATGACGTGACGTCACAATTCTTATAACGTTACGTCACGACGTGATAACGTGTTGAGCCAAACGCCAACTGCCACGTGCATCGTCGCGCCTTTGAAATGAGCCGCGACACGAGATTTCCAACAATGTGATATGTGCGACCAGCGAATACTCAGATCAGCCTGCGCATACACACAGTCTGATTAGAGCCTTTGCTAGTCGCTTGAATTTTCTATGAGTGTTATGCTACTGACTGAACATCGTTTTGAGTTGAGACTGCACAGGCTGGTCTGAGTCTACACTTGTCAAAGTGCCACATTGTTGGAAATCACATGTCGCTGCTCAAATCCTCACGGTATCCAATAGGAACTTCCGTTCAGGGGTCCCAGCGCCTTTAAAATAGCTTGCAGGATTATTTTATTTTCCTTATACTCAAAGCTTTTAAACTTCTTACTGACCGTTCCAAGGCGGTACTTCTTTATTTGTGTATTGCCTTGTATGTGTCTTGCAGCCTTGTGGTCATCTGTTGGGAAAGGGGCTAAGGCCGTCGTCGCCGGTCCGGCAGGTGCAGCATTTGCTGGACCCACTTTTTTGGCTGAGTATGCTTTCCACCGTGTTCCTTTATCTCGTTTCGGTCCTTTTTTCTTTGAGCTTACCTTTGATTTCATTTAATCATGCGACAATTTACTGAAACACTCCGAACAAAATCTCGGGGGTGGGGGGAAGGGGCCCCTAGCGATAGGGTGGACTTATACCCCTCTAGTGCTCTCCACCCTATCGTGCCTTCGGCACTCGATGGTTTCCTCCGTCGGACCACTTTGAAATACACGGCGACGGCCCTGAGTCTGAGCTGACCCTCAAGGCGCCTCTATATGTGACGTTTTCTTGTTCTTCTGTCACTTTCCCATAAGGTGTTCTGGGTCAGGTGTGATACTAATTGTATCGATTCCTGACATTTGCGTTCTTCCTTACTTTTTATACTCACACGAGTACCGACTCACAAGAAATACCGTAATTTGTGCTATCCTCTCAGATCAAATAGTGGTTGGTTGCCCATTAGGTGTGCCTATTTCATATTAATTACATAATGGCAAAAATATGAGCTGTCTCATTTGGACCTACATTTGTAATTTGATTTTACCACTTTGAAAACTGATAATGTATGTTTCTTACAAATGTACATGGGTGAAAGCTGAAAATTTCCCAATATGCTCAGTTTTCAAAACCAGGGTTCATGCAGGCAAGTATGAGTAAAGTTCAAGGACTTTTCAAGGACTTCTCAAGACTATCTTACAGTTTTCAAGGACTAAAAAGTTATGAAAAATCCTGATTTAAGTGTTAAAATTATACTTCAGAAATGCTAGACTGTGATAATGGAGGAATTAGTACTAGAAAATTAGTATAAAATTGTGTGCCTTTATTTGGTGCAGCATTTGCTGCACCAAATAAAGGCACAACAATTATATACTGATTTAGATCTCTATCAACAGTGTTAAGTCCTACAGAAAATAGAAGAATTCAAGGACTTTTCAAGGAATTTCAGTGATTTTCCAGTACTTTTCAAGGTATATTAATTTTAATTTTCAAGGAATTTTCAAGAAAGCCCTCTAAATTCAAGTATTTTTCAAGCCTATGCGAACCCTGAAAACTTTACCCTTTACTTTTTGGTCTGCTCTCTCTCTCTTTCTTATCTACTTACATTGACAATGTTATAAAAACTTAAAAGTGTCTATATAAAACTCACATTCTCTTGAAGAGTGATTCTAAAACTGCAGTACTGTTCTGTTATGCATTCATAAGTATGATACCAATTTTGCCAAACATCATGATAACACAAATGTTTGTGGTTTGCAATTTGTAGGACTAAATCTAGCTGTCTCAGCTTCAGAGACCAGTCATAACCTTGAACATTTGCAAGTATTAAGACTGCACTAATAAGATTGTCTCCCCTTACTGCTTACTTTGAGTATAGGGATACATGAAGCTACTTGCCATAGTTGAGATAATCAAGGATTGTCTCCCTTATATGTACTCACAAGCTACAAGCCACAATGAGATCATCCAGGCTATTCTACTGGCAAATTGCGAGATCCTCAATGATTGTCTCCCCTAAGTACTCACCTCTAGTGGAGGGATAGCTACAAGCCACAATTATGAGATCAGCAAGGGTTGTCTCCCCTAGGCACTCACCTCTAGTGGAGGGATAGCTACAAGCCTCAATTATGAGATCATCCAGGGTTGTCTCCCCTAAGTACTCACCTCTAGTGGAGGGATAGCTACTGGCCACAGTTGTGAGATCATCAAGGGTTGTTCCAAATGACATATTATCGTTGGTTTTATTCTCTAATCTTCTCAGCTGGTCACATTCTATTCCAGTAAAATGTTTACGAATGTCACTGGAGAGAATCATTGGTACAAAATGAGAATGTGGAGGCGCTAGTTCTGCTACATGCCTATGAAAGAAATAAACAAGATCCTGTGATAATATTTTCTCAAAGCATAACCTTAACCCTTATCCCATGAGCGGATCCAGAAAATTCCGTCAGGGGGGTCTTGACAGTGATATTTTCAGTCATCAACTTCTTTAACAGAGGGCCGCACGGACCCCCCTCAAGAAGCAATTGGACCCAGGGGTCCAATTGCTTCTTGAGGGGGATCTGTATCAGTATTTCTTACGAAACCTATAGCCACTTGTGATTTTCCAGGGGGATGGGACCCCTGGTCCCCTTCCTCTAGATCCACGCATGTTATCTCCTCATTAGGCCTGTTGTATATATTCAAATGCACTCCAGAAGTTTTAACAAGGAAGCAAACCAAATGAACCCTGATCAGACTGCTCCTTGTGTGGACATAACAAGTTGCAATGTGTATTTGATTGTATTAAAAATAATCAATTTGGGCCAGCACTTGAGATTTTGGTCCTTATCACATTGGTGAGCAGCTGAGAGCCTTTGTTACTCGCATACAAAAGGTATGCATCTAGATGAAGCCCCATATCAAAATTTAGACCTCTAGCCTCACTGGATATGCCAGTATTAGATATTTATCAGAAGCTTTCGGGCATATGCAATAAGTACCAAAATCTCATCTCATCTTTTTGCTGGTCAATTTCATTTATTGGCTTATATCTGAAATAACCTTCACACATGTTATAGTTAGACGTATTATATGAGTATCCAATGAAGGCCCTGATCCTGAGGAGACTGATCAGAGCCACTGATATCCACGAATACTCAAAAGTATGCTGCTCTCAGGCCTTCAGTTAAGCATGTGTAACAAAGAGTTATTTTTCTAATTTCTAAACACAAACATATGTAGTGAGTACTCAAAAGAACCATCTCAATGATATGGTTCTTTTGAGCACCCAAATATATATGTTAAAACTGATGGGTTGGAAAATATTTAAAATTTTACAATCAAAAAATTTGTTTATCTAAACCTGTGTGCTCTTCCTCAGAAATCCTATCTGTCATACACAGGGTTCCCACAGAAATTCAAAAACACAATTCCATGATTTTTCCATGATTTTCCATGATCAACAATGTAATTTCCATGACTTTTTAATACATGGCCTTCCACCTCCCCTTTAGCAGCATCTTCACTATGCTGAGTATAAATGCGGAGTGCAGTAACAACAGCATGCCTGTAGACCATGCATGGATTTTGAAAATAATTAAAACTTGAAACCACCAGTAGCCAGAAACCTAGCTGTCGGACACACAAGTGTCCGACAGCTAGTTTTCTGGCTACTAGTGGTTTCTTCAAATTATTTCACAAAATTCCATGATTTTTCCATGATTATTCAGGTTTTTTCAAATTCCATGATTTTTCCATGCATGGAACTTTTTTTTGGTGATTTTCCAGGTTTTCCATGATTTCCAGAGCTTGTGGGAACCCTGCATACATATCTTTTGATTTGGTTTTTATTTGTTCACAAACCTTGAAAATATAAAGACATGTATTTGTTTATCTTGTTCTTGGTGCTGGCTAATGCAGGTGTTTACACTTTTCAAATAAATAAGGAATACTGTCCCTTTTCATTGGCATACCCCTGTATTCAGGAAAATCTACTTACCAAATGAAATAGATGAGGTTTGTCTTCTGTGAAAATGAAGCTCCATTAAGGCCAACAGCCAATACCTGTAACATTGTACTAATTAAGTTAATTCTCATAGATATTTAGTATCTTACATGAGTTGTCATTTCATATGAAACTAGAAACTGTGTTTGCGAAATACTGTGCCCCCACCTATATGCCAGTCAACAGACCTCTATAAAAGAGTGTGTAATTAAAAAAAAGTTTCTTCAAATTTATCAACATTAAACATAAGTTGTGGGCACTCCAAAGCACCATCTTATTGAGCACCCAAAGCAAATCTTAAAATTCTAAAAACATTTGTCTATCTGAAGCTATATGTCTATGGTAGGTGTTTGTCATAATCCTTGAAAAAAATGTTTTTTGCTTTGAAATTCTGTTTAAAGTTTTATCAGATAATCCACTCATCTTACCCAAATGCTGGCCAAGTTTCCATGCCGTCTCTCTTAAAGTAAATGAGCTGTCTTGCTACAAGGCAGACACAATTGAATCATGCACAGACAAGCCAATAGCAATATGGCCAACCAACTTCAAGAAGATAAAGACATAATGAGCTCAAAGGCAAAATTTTGATTATCATCTTACCTTATGATATGTGAGGAGCCCAGTGGCTCAGTGGTAGAGTGCTTGACTCAAGATTGAGGGGCTGCAAGTTCGAACCTCACAAGCGGCACTGCATTGTGTCCTTGAGCAAGATTTTGGTTTTGGTTTGGTTTAATTCATTACAATTTTACTCATAAAAAAATAAGCTTGTCTTGACCTATCTATGCTTCCTTTATTCCCCGACAACCATATATTATGATGCAAAAAGTTTAAAAGACCCTATAGTGGTTAAATCTGCATCCTTCATTATTTGTTTGGTTTGATTCTTTTCAAAGTTAACAATTTTTTAGTCCTTTCAGGACGGATCTTCCTGGTCCAGTACTAAGCAGCAGATAAAAAGTCTTGCTCAAGAACACAACACAGTGACTCCACCGACAGTGAGGCTCGTACGAGTAACCCTTCCATCCCCAGTCAGAGAGATTCTTTGGTAAAACTGCCATTTTAACTAAGCCATCTGCTTTGGCATCTGCTATTGTACTTTCAAAGTCTCTATAGCAAACAGTTATGAGTATGGGGCTAGATTAGACTACTCCACACGTTTTTGCTTTAATGAGACTTTTTTTTCAATATGGAGCAGTCTGATCTAGGTCCATACTGATTGTAAGCAAGAAAAAAAGTTGTTAAAACAAGGAAGTACAGTAGATGACATCAGCAGACTGTGTTTTCAGATACTTTCTTTTGCTGGCACATAACATGTCTTTTTCTTTAATTCATTTCTAAAATTATTTTACATCTCCAACAACCATGTTACTACATATATCTTAAACACACCATAAAATAAAAGCGCATCAGGCATGCATCATACCCCGCCAAGAAATATTTTCGATACAAAGACCATCCAAAAATCAAAGGCCATAACTCAGATGAAAATTTTCTAATGCCAATCAAGGGCTATAACTCTGTACTTATTTGTCAAAATTTACCCATCTGCAATCCCAGAACACTACATCACAATATTGACTCTCATACCAAGTATAAAGAAAATCGGTAAAGGAATGCCAAAGATAGAGAGTGAAAACCAATTTCTAACATCAATTAAGGGCCGTAACTCTGTACTTATTTGTCAAAATTTACCCAGCTGCAATTCCAGAACACTCCTTCACAATATCGACTCTCATGGCAAGTTTGAAGAAAATTGGTTAAAAAATGTTCCTAGCAGAGAGTGAAAATGATGCAGTGACGGACTGACGGACATACAGACGCAGGGACGGACGAACGTACACTCGAATGCAATTTTTTGAAAAGAGATTATAACATAATACCCCACACTTTTTTAAAGTGGCGGGTATAAAAACAGAGTTTAATATTACCTTGACAAGAAATTTGATCGTTGCTATATCTGCGTCTTCTAGTACATCTGTGATGAGTGATACAAATGCCTTCCCTTCCATCACCCCTCGTACTACATTACATATACTCACTTGAATGAAGGTAAATGTTAAACTGAAACAAGAAATGGGTTAAAAATAAGATAATAGTACTTTTCACACATGCGCAAATCACCCTTTAAATGTCTACATGTGCATTTATCTGGGAGCTATATTTCTGATTTTTATATTAAGCCTTCATCTATGCGCATAAATTGAGTATGTGTTTGCAAGTACCCTAGCTTTGAGGTTATAAAACTTATTCATGCTCAATTCAACTGAGCATAAAATTTATCCTGCTCATAAATGTTAAAATGCCAACAAGGGTTGGCATTTTAACATTTATTGACAGGACAAATACAAGGACTGAGAGTTTAAAAGCAAGAAAAGTCTTCATTTTTCATCATATATTTTTCTTCTTAAAGTCTTTATTAGCGCGATAAGCCACATCCCCTGGCAGCCATGTTTTTTGATGGATCAAATTTCTTTTAACTATTTTTGAAGAGGGTCACCCAGTGACCATTTCTGCCAAATCATTTTCAATTCTGACCACTGGATTCAGAGGAGAAGATGTTTAAAATTGTTTACATAGGTACATAAGGGAAACCGGCCACGACCCCTGGCTCCCATGTTTTTTGACAGATCAAATTCGTTTTAGCTATATTTATAGAGTGTCATCTTGTGCCCATTTCAGCCAAATTGTTTTCAATTCTGACCACTGATTTCAGAGGAGAAAGATGTTTAAGGTTTCTTACATATGTACATTTATAAGGGAAACTGGCCACACCCCCTGGCGTTCATGTTTTTTGATGGATCAAATTTGTTTTAGCTATTTTTTGTAGAAGGTCATCCAGTTATCATTTCTACCAAATTATTTTGAATTCTTACCACTGGTTTCAGGTGAAGAAAAGACAGGCAAAACCTAACTCTATTGACTCATGATTGGGAACCTTGTCAGTTGGTCCCAATATGGCTAATGACTCATTTAGAGCATTGTCACACTGGCAGCATGTTTATGGAAGCCAAATTAAAAAAAAGACAGGCAAAACCTAACCCAAATGACTCTAGGTCTGAAGTTTTTGTGATCGCGATAAGCCACGCCCCCCTGGTGGCCATGTTTTTTGACCATTCTTATTTCTTTCAGCTATTTTTGTAGAGGGTCACCTAAGGAACATTCCTGTGAAGTTAGGTTAAAATTGACTCACTGGTATAGGAGAAGTTGTCATTTAAAGGAAATTGTTGATGACGCATGATGCACGTCACACAAGGAACGACAGACATTGACTGATCCCACTAGCTCACTTTGTGTTAAAGTGCTCATGTGAGCTATAGCAAAAGATATTGGACCCCCTGGCTTGAGCAGTTTGTTCTCACCATGGAGGAGGTTGGTGGCTGGGCAGTACATAGGTCCAGATAAGGAAATTTTATGAGCGTAAAATTGAAATTATTTTCTTACCCATCAATTTAAACATGTGTTTTGGGTGCTCAAAAGAACAGTCTCATTGAGATGGTTCTTTTGAGTACTCACAACATATGTTTTGGATGAGAAATAAAGAAAATAGATTTCCAATACGCACTCTTATCTGGAGGCCTGGCAGTATATGGGCAAAATCATGTTAAGCAAACATCCTACCTTTCTTTTGATGCTAATTCATCTTCAAGACTAGATCTGTACACTGTAGTGAGTTCTTGTTTGAGATTATCTTCTATTAATACTTCTACCATTCCCTGAAATGGAGGTGTAAGCATTTTTTTTCAGATATCCTGCAAATTAGATTTTAATCTTATTTTAATCAAAGGGGCATAACTTAAGAATTTCAGATAATTGAGACAAGAAAAAAGATAGGTCAGCAGCTTTTTCAAGAGGAATCAACATATGAACAAAACAGCGACAAAAAACATCAAAATTTAAAAAAATCCAAATCTTATTGTATCAATATGTATGGGACAATCCATCAGAATATAAAGAGTAAATAAGCAGATATATTCAGTTCAAAAAGATTTTGGCAGGATAAGGGTTAAACCAAAAAGTTCAAGTGAAAACTCTGATCACTATCTAAGCTTTGAGATATCAAGAGTTGACTGACTTTAGAGATTACCTACCCTGAATAGATTTCTTCTGCTTGACTCTGCCCTTCTGTACAAGCTCTCTGGTTTAGCACAGTTTAGCCGAGGACTCACATAGACTGGTGACAGCCACATGACTGACTGACTTTAGAGACTACCTACCCTGAATAGATTTCTTCTGCTTGACACTGCCCTTCTGTACAAGCTCTCTGGTTTAGCACAGTTTAGCCGAGGACTCACATAGACTGGTGACAGCCACATGACTGACTGACTTTAGAGACTACCTACCCTGAATAGATTTCTTCTGCTTGACACTGCCCTTCTGTACAAGCTCTCTGGTTTAGCACAGTTTAGCCGAGGACTCACATAGACTGGTGACAGCCACATGACTGACTGACTTTAGAGACTACCTACCCTGAATAGATTTCTTCTGCTTGACACTGCCCTTCTGTACAAGCTCTCTGGTTTAGCACAGTTTAGCCGAGGACTCACATAGACTGGTGACAGCCACATGACTGACTGACTTTAGAGACTACCTACCCTGAATAGATTTCTTCTGCTTGACTCTGCCCTTCTGTACAAGCTTTCTGGTTTAGCACTCAGTTTAGCTGAGGACTCACGCAGACTGGTGCAAGTCACATGACTGACTGAATTTAGAGACTACCTACCCTGAATAGATTTCTTCTGGCTGACTCTGCCCTTCTGTACAAGCTCTCTGGTTTAGCACTCAGTTTAGCCGAGGATTCACATAAACTGGTGACAGATAACTTAGGTCTCTATCTAAGCTTTGAGATATCAAGAGCTGAGTGAATTTAGAGATTACCTACCCTGAATAGATTTCTTCTAGCTGACTCTGCCCTTCTGTACAAGCTCTCTGGTTTAGCACTCAGTTTAGCCGAGGATTCACGTAGACTGGTGCAAGCTACATAATACCCATTTAACCTCTGTTCTTCTACATGACAATATACTGTAGAATCCATCTGAAATATAGGTCACACTGTTTACATACTGCTGGAAGAGATGTTGGGGCTGATATACTTGAGGATAAACATTCTGCAAGGTCTACCTCTAGGCTGTCATCTCCGAAAAAGAGTTGTGTCTAATAGACAAAAGCATTCGTAATGAAATAAATATTTTATAAATATAAATAAATTGAGTTGAGGAAAATATTGCATTTAAGACTTCTTGAGACTGCTTGTTGCTGGTCACCTATGTGATGTCTGTTAACCTTTGAATTTGAACTAAATCATCTAAAAATTTAGACCCACAAAGTTCAAAACTTGTTCATATATTTGAAGTAAAATATTTGCGGCAGCATTGAAGTAACATACTTGCGGCAGCACTGATGTTTTAAATAGAACATTTTCAATGAACCCTGTTGCATGTTCTTTAAACAAACCATTGTGCATATTTCTATGAACATTAGAATCATGAATTCAAACTACTTTATTCAAGACTGAAATCTATACACACATTGTTTTGCTACAATGAAAGGAACAGCAGAAAATAATGATCATTAACTCTTTACTTGCTAGTATCGTCTGCTGATAGTTTTGCAAACAGCTTGGACCAAGATCAGGCTAAACAAAACATCGGGCCTGATCTGGATCCAAACTATTTGATACTCTGATGGTATTCCAGATTACTTTTCAGAAACATTAACTTTGAAGAAAAAATCAACAGACACCAAAATATTTTGAAAAAAATACCCAGTATGCAAAGAGTTAAGAAAGGGTAAAACTTTACAAGACTTACATGTTTCAATAGATCTTTGGTTTCTTTGAACATCTCTAAAGCTGGGTGGTAGGCTTCTTGGTAAAAATAAAAGGTCCCTAAATCATAAGATAACTGAAAGTACAAAATATAACAATCAGTGTTATTGCATTAGTAGCTTTAAATGGGGAAACAACAATGTATTAAGTTTAACAGGGCAATTTGCGTGCATACATATATCACAGTCACCAAGCAAGCATGTGCTGTTGTTAGCACAACATTATAAGCAATGGCTATGACCCAATTAAAGCATATTTATAACAAGTGAGTTTTAGAGACAGTTTAATCAAGTACCCACAAGGTACTCATATGCTTTGGTTGAGCGAAAAGAAAAGAATGATGTTTTTACGCTTGCAATTTGGGTTTTACTAGAGCAACAAACCTGACATATGTATTCCTCGGCGAGAATTTCGAAACCATTATCCCACTGGAACTCTGGGTTATACTGGTACTCCCCAGGAACAGTAATACTGTCAAAGTTAGGCATACAGGTCATTCTGCCACCCTAGGTGTCTTACTGGAGCAACATACCTGACATATGTATTCCTCGGCGGGGATTTCAACACCATTGTCCCAATGAAATTCTGGGTTATCCTGATACTCCCCAGGAACAGTAATACTGTGAAAGTTAGGCATACGGATCATTCTCCCACAATGCATACATCTCTGAAGATTGTCTACTGACACTGTGATCTTCTCCTGTAGCTGAAAGTAAAATATGGTAAATGTTCAAAATATTTTGAACACTAGTTGCCTGCTAATAAGCCTAGACAAACAGTGCAGACCCAGACCAGACTGCTTCTGAAGAAGCAGTCTGATCAGGGTCTTCACTGTTTGCTATTCTGAACAGCATTTTATGAATTCCAGCTTTGATAACCAACATTTTATTTGAGAACAGAAAGAGAAAAGTGTTCAAAATTTTAGAACATTTACTGTAGTCATAGGCACAGTGCCAATTATGCACAGTATGCGCATGCACAATGAAAATTGGACACATCTAACAAAGATCACCTAAATGTGAATATGTGCGAGCACATAAGATTTTGATACAATGGTAAATATTCTAAAATTTCAAACACTTTTCTCTTTCTGTTCTCAAATAAAATGTTGGTTTTCATGGCTGGAATTTACAGTATAGCAAACAGGGAAGACCATGGTCAGACTGCTTCTCCAAGAATCAGTCTGGTCTGGATATTTCTGTTTGTTCAGCAATTAGTATTGGAAATGTCAGAACATCTATTGTTAGTGGAACGGCAAAGATTCCGTAATGTGAGTTTGAACTTCCGTGCTCTCAATATTTCCACCTATGCATGAAAAATGTAGTTTCTAATATTTCACCATCAGAAATTGCTTTCTACACTCCTGATTTGAGGCATGAAATTTAAGGATTTGCTCAATTGGTTGATTTTACTAACGTGAAGATTTCGCCCGTTAAATATATCTAAGCTCCCAGGTGGCCTCGGTCGCTGCCCGTTCGAAGGCAGTGATTCTGTAGTCACTTATTCATTGTTTGTTGTTGCTCCCATTGATCGTGGGGATTTTTGTGTTGGGTCCTTGTTTTCTGGTGGAGTTCTTGGGTGTCATTTCTAGTTAAGCAATCATCAAGACTTCTTGAGGAAGAGAGAGTTGTTGCTTTACTTTAATTGTGCTGTGTCTGTCTGTGTTCTGTGTCTCTCCCTCACAGTGCCATGGGTTGGTCTGCAGTCTGTGATTGTGGCATTTCCTGGTTCATACTCATTTTTTTAAAGTTCAATTCAATGAATTATAGATAAAAATTCTCACAGGAGCAAAAACAATTCTCATAGACTGTGATTGACCGAGATATTTTTTCTCATAAAATTTTTCCTGGGGATCAATGATATACTTACTGATTTCACTATGGCATCAGTCTGTGCCTGGGAGGAGACAGGATCTAACTGACCTGGGCTAAAATAAGAAATTAAAATAATAAATAGTTCCTATAGCCATATGCTTGACCATCTTTAAACAAGGGCCATAACTCCAGATTTTTTTTTCTGAATCATGTCTAAAGTTTATCAGATATTCCACTCATCATACCCTAGCAGTTCTAACCACAAGCACAGAAATCATCCTTGGAACTAGGAAATGTGGCCCCTGTCAAGAACGAGTATTTATTTATTTTAAATTACAGGAAGCTATTGAGGCTGTAATACAATTAAACCTTTGGAAAAAGGATCACAGCAGAATTATCACTGAGTAAAAAAAATATTATCTGCATTTTGCAGAATCGGAAAATACACCAGTTGTTTAACATCTTTTAAGGAACTTGTCAAAGCTTAAGATGGAGCTTGTGGTATAAAGTACTAGAAGATGACCAAGTTTTTACTGTAGGTTACAATTTTTCGCACAAAAATATTGTTTATCTAAACTTATTGATTCAGACTGATCAATCAAAGTTATAAATAAGCTGGCATCCAGTATAAGGTATAAGTTGGTATGTGCGTACAGCTAAGATTCAGATCAAGCTCTACATCCACAGTCTGATCAGAGTCTTAGTTTAACACCTGAAGATATGATGCCATAGAAAGCCCACCAAAGACTCTTGTCAGACTGTGCAGATGAGTAGGCTGAACTGTGTCTTCCATGGGTGAACATACCACCTTGTACCTTTTCCAGGACACTGTCTCAAATTTTTTGTTGAACGAAACAAACAAGTAGTGCCTCTAGAAACCGTCTGATCTGGGGCATGTTTGTCTGCACATGTTTTTTTTCTGTCTGAGTAATTTGGTTTTGGCACTCAAAGAGGTGTAGGGAAAATACTTACACTTGCATGAAAGTTTTGACTGGTTTTGAAGGGAAACTGTTTTTCACTATCTGTAGTACACACCTGAACAGAGAAATAGAAATTTTATATTCCAAGAAATATAGTGATTTTCTTCTGGACAGGGACCTCTAAATTTGGGGAATGTAATGCTGTCAAACTGTTTTTTCTTCTTTTAATATCTACAATGCAGTCCCTTTATAAAACGCTCTTGCTGTGTCTCCAAAATATTTTTACTATGAAATTTTACAAAGAAATCAAAAGAAAATGACCATTCCAAAATGGCCCTTTTCCTTTAGTCCCTTCATATTACCAAATATTCATAACACCAAATATAGCGTAGCATTTTTAGTTTTAATTGACCCTTTTTAATCAAGCACTTGTCTTAAGCAAGAAGATTTGGCCATAAATGTTCTTGCTTAAGAAGGGTGCTTGTTAGATACAATATAATACAATAATTTAATGCTGAAATTCCTTGTCTTGAGAATTTTTGTCTAAAAATTTGACGAAAAATTCCTTTGGAAATGGGGTTCATATTCAACCCCAATTTTTTATCAGGAAAATCCATGAAATGGATAAATGAAACCTCATCAACAATCATATATCTTTATTTACCATATGACATTGCGTCTGGGAGTGAAATAACGCCATGCTATAAAATTGATAAACCACTAGTGGTTTTCAGATTTTCGGGAAACGTTACGATGTCCATAACAACGTTGCGTACATAATGACACAATTATAGCATTTTCACGCCAGAATGAGATTTCAAAGTAATCTAAATGTCATATGATAAATTGAATCTAACATGAGTACGCTTGTATTATTGAATTTATTAAACTTGTTGCGAAAAAGAGATAAAATTTTTCGGCAAACCTCGCATTTTATCTCTTTTCCCAAACTTGTTTAATAAAATCAATAAAACATGAGCACTCATGTAAGGTCCTTTACAAACATTACTTCCTTTTGCAATTATAGAATTGTCAAAAAAAACTTGTTCACTGTTGTTTGAATTCAATTTCGTCAGTAATTCAATTACTGTTTAATTGGTACTGTTGTTTTGCAGTAATCAAGGTCCAATTTTCCTCTCACCTCTTGGAGTTTACCCATAGAATGTCTAATAGACTCAATTTTTAAACAAAAAGCCCATTATAGCATTGTTACCAGGGCCGTCGCCGCGTATTTAAAAGTGGTCCGGCGGTGGAAAACATCGAGTGCCCAAGGCACGAAAGGGGGGAGCATGTTAGGGGGGTTGGGGTCTCTCCCTAGATTTTTTTTAAAGTTTGAGCGCTTCTATGTTCGTTTTTAATGTGTTTTTTATCCGTTTGGGACAGATTTCAGTCGCGATTTTTTGCTTGAAAATATATTTCTTGGCGAGTGAGAAACCAAATGCTGCACAAAATCGTTTTCAGACAGTCACAATTTTTTTCTTCAGTATGTTTCTTTGACATTATTTCACCTATTGTAGCCTATAGATAAGTTAAAAGTGACATAAAAGAGCGTACCAACACTTGAAGGTAATACAGGTTATACCGTTATTAACGGTAAAAAATTACATTAATACCTGACAAAGGTTTTCAAAATACAGAAATATTATACCAAGCCGTCATAGCTCAGTCGGTTGAGCAGAGGCAAACATTTGTATCTATATCTATTAAGGAGAGATTTAAAACGGGGGAGGGTTCGAATCCCACACGATTGAATTTTTTTTTCATGAAGGAGATATTTTTAAATATCATAATTGCTTAAACAAGACTTTTTATCACATTTTTGTTATATCTTAAATGTTTTTACTATAGTATTATTTGAGTGGTTTTTTTTCCCAAAACACAAGCTAGCAAATATAAAATTACTCTCCTTATAGCATATTTGAGAAGCAGACTTTGGGTATATCGCCTTTTTCGTAACACCCATTTTAGACAACTGACCTTTTCGTAGGTAAAATGATTATCAATGTTTCTATGATTAATAAAAAACCAACTGCTGCAAAGCTCTGTAAGTGGGTGGTAAACGACCAGCCTTTTTGTAAAACAGCTGTTTCTTAAAAAATGTGTAAGGAGAGTAGACTTACATGTACTACAAAACATGTCATCAGGTCATCACCTTCTTTCCGCTTTTCGTTTTCTGTCATATCCGATAAAAATAATAAAGGTCATCATTCACAAACATAAAATATCAAAAAGCAAAGATAAAAATATTTGCCGTGACTGGGGTTCGAACCTTCCATTGCAAAACTTTGGGACAGAGGTCTACGATCTTAACACCGCGCCAGCCCAACTGTGACAAATATGAATGATATAAGAATATAATGTAAAAAGTTAGCGAAACCGTTTTACCTATTTACATCAATGGACAATGTCCAATTATCAAAACATGCTCTGACTTCACTTTGAACTTATCTAGTAAGAACAGTATGTCCCCGCAGGCTTTGGCAAAGTACTTTTAGCATTGATCCTTAGTGGTACCTTAAAGACTTGTTTTTTCGAAAAGAAATACACTAGCGACTTTTCAATTAGAACACCCGTTAAGGGTGTAGGCTTCAACTAGATTTGGCTGCGCAACTTTCCTTGACGAGTTCCCTTGTTGGTAGGCATAACGTGAGATCTTTGGCTTCATTGTGATGAAGCCAGGGCCTACGTACTGTCGAACCACGACGGCTAAACACTGTCTTCTCTGCTCAGGCTTCTCAAAGTCGAATGAACGTTGTGGGAATCGCAAAGTCTCGGGCTGATTTGGAACAGGCGGAACTTGTTTATCCGTAACGGAATGCATTGTAACGCTCGTATTATGTATATTCAAAACGTTTTAAACATAATTTGCCGTTCGACATGTTTTGATTAGAAGAAAAAAATGTCAATTTGAGGGAAGTGAAACTGACTCATATAGAAGTTATCTGGGCCTCAATGCGAGACCTGTCTTCGGGGTTTAGGACCATGCAAGACTCAAGCCAACCTGCTCAGTTACAGAGATTAGCTAGAAAGCTGAAATTTGGCGTGGAGCAAGTTTATCAATTATACTTTCCTGAGAGCGAACAACAAATGCGCTGATCAGTCTGCGCGGATGTGTAGGCTGGTCTGCGCCTTTAATCTTCGAATGCAACTACGTGAGGTTTTCTCTCGACACGGCCCATAAGTATGATAACTGTCATTATAATAATTGCATTGTTTTTCAATGTTTTCACACCTTGGCTAGATGACATGCGCAACGAGCGTTATTGATTTAATTGAAATTCAGAGGTAAGCACAAAGAAAAAAGAACCGAAATGAGAAGAAATGTCACGGCGGAAAGCATACTCGGTCAAAAAAAGTGGTCCGGCGCCCGCCGCCCTGCCGGACCGGTGACGACGGCCTTGGTTACAGGTACATTGATTTTGGCCAAAGTGTTCTTGTACTAAAAGGGGTTGAGACACATTGTGTTTTTGCGGTCAATCTTTCACTCGTAGATTTTTGAAATATAATATATAAGTGGTGATATTGTTATATGCATGTAAAAATGAAGAAATGATAGTTTTGTGTATTAATTTTGCCACTGATCATAGACTCATCCACAGTATCTTTGACCAAGCAGTTGAATATGCACAGAGCTTTGTTTACCAGGGTCATTGTCTGTTCATGACACTCGTTTTCTGACTCTTAATCATACCTCTAGTTAACTTTTTGCCTTCTAGTGTCATTAGTTGATATCTGAACTGGCTGCAAAACTGTTATGTCTGACAATCCAATGATATTCCAGAAAGATTTTTTAATAGTTAATTTTGAAATAAATCAGCAGATGATAAAAAACATGCAAAATTTCCCAGCATACAAAAACTTATCATTTTACCATCTATGATAGAGTTGAGCAGCAAAGGCAGCTTGTTCTGAGAGTATGTCGAAGTGTAAGTCTGTGTATTTGGCCGCCTCGGGACTGATCTCCATGGTGATCTTGAGAAACTCTGTCAACAGTGACTGCACCATCACAGCGGGTAGACTGAAACAATAGAATATATCATTAAACCATATCCAAAATGAAAACACCACATTCGATCTGATTAAAAATGTTTTAAAGTTGTGGCATATTTATATTCAAGGCAGGAAATTGTAACGGGGAATAAAGTTAAACATATCTACATGTGATTAAATTGCTAGATTTTTCCATAGATCGCTAATTTAGACACAAAATTTGATGAAATTCATCTAGACATACCTTTGTTTACTGCTTTTGTGTCGAGATCGCAAGCTTGGGAGTTCCCTGATGTGGCGAGAGAACAAAATTCCACTGACTCTTTTGGAGTAAGCTCCACTGCATGAATACCACCCATATATATGAAGCTATTTTTTATTTACTATATACCTCTTCATGAGTGTGGTAAGGTTCCACTTCAAGAAGGCTGCTATCTTTAATGAAAGTAACTTTAAGGCCTTGATTTTCTTGTTTTCTTGTGGAGGTGGCTGGGGAGTTACTGAAATATAAAAAGAGCATTTACCATTAGGCTGGGGAGTTTATGAAATATACCAAGAGCACTTCCCATTATCATTGTTATGGAACAGGCCTCTAGTTAAGAGTGTGTAATTAAAAAGTATTTTTCATATTTCTACATCAAAACATATGTTATGGGTGCTCAAAAGAACACTCTCAATGAGATGGTTATTTTGAGCACCCAAAACATATGTTAAAATTGATGAATTGTGTTAAAAGAAAATTGAACATAAATCAGATAGGGGATGAATTGTAAAGTCACAGACTTGTGGGTTTGTTATGCCGAACTCACTGGATTGGCTCTTGTGATGGGAATCATCTCAGTAGACCACATGGCACTCAGACACTTATTCTTTGCAAATTCTATCTGTTATTTAATCATATATGTACACATTATCATAGTTACTAGTTATCATAGGGCCAGTTAAGGAAAACTTTTTAGCGTAAAATTGTGATTATTTTCTTATCCATCAGTTTAAACATGTGTTTTGGTTGTTCAAAAGAACCGTCATATTGAGATATGTTTTGGATGAGAAATAAGAATAATAATTTTCAGTTTCGCACTCGTATCTGGGGGCCTGCCTTATTGGCAGCTTGGTCGCCCATACTGGAGATAAACCTTACAAAATGCGAAAAAGATTTGGGAATAGTTTGATCAAGTTTAATGGTCCTGTCTTATGAAAATGGATTTTTGTAGGACAAAAAGCATGAATAAACTTTTGATGTCTCTCAAATAGTGAAAACTAAAAAGATATTGTTTTTGTGGATTGCAATTATAAAGCATACTTGAAATTCCATGTAGACAGTACCATTGAATAAATGCCTCTAAAACATGTTCATGATTGCATTGATGTCTTTTTTTATGCACATGGAAGGAACAAATACCTATCTAGGTCATACTGGAAGTCTCTCATAAGCTTGAATCAGCCAGCTTGAAGTAACCCAGAGGCGAATAAACTTTTTCTTGCTCAACTCAACTGAGCATGAAATTCATTGGCAGGATAAATACAAAATGTACATCATTCTGAGTGTTTTAAGAAGGAAAAAATTGGTTATTTTTCAGTATTTTACTTTCTATGTCAAAGTGGAAATTTCATGCTCAGTTGAGTTGAGAACGAAAAAGTTTTATAACCTCAGGGCCAGGTCTGATTAAGTCAAAGTAAAATTTGGTACACATTGGATTTCTGCATTCGAGGAATTTTAGCTCAAACTTATTGATAACTCAAAGTGAAAGCTCTGGCCACAAGGTTATAAAACCTTTTTCATGCTCAACTCAGCTGAGCATGAAATTTATCCTGCTCATAAATTCTAAAATGCCAACAATTGTTGGCATTTTAACATTTATTAGCATGATAAATACAAAATCTGAGAGTTTGAAAGCAAAAAAAAATCTATATTTTTTCAGCATTTTTGTTATTATGAGCAGTTGAAATTTCATGCTTAGTTGAGTTGAGCATGATTTTTTTTTTATAACCTCGGGCCAGGTCCCCTGGACTTGACTTGAAATTAACACAGAGGCCGCATTGAGACTATTTCAATGCTTTTTTATGTACTACAGACCTTAAACAAGCAGATTAACTTAAGTATTTAAGGTGGTTAAAATATCCTTATTCTTAAGTATGCTAAACTGTTCCATTTATAGATCATTTTTGGCAAGAGAAATAAGAATATTTGTCAGGAGCCGAATAAAGGTGGATTACACAATTCTTTCTTAGGCTAAAGATAAAAAAGTTTGTTTCATCTTTACTGCACAATATCAATAATCATAGGTTTAGATAAACAAAATTTTTTATCTTAAATTGTTAATATTTTCTGACCCATCAGTTTTAACATATGTTTTGGGTGCCCAAAAGAACCGTCTCATTGAGACGGTCCTTTTGAGTACCCACAACATATGTTTTGGTTGAGAAATAAGAAAAATAGTTTTTATTTTGCACTCTTAACTAAAACTTTTTTATTTATTGAAATGACAACGCATTTTCCTCAAAAATAAAAATCATTTTGATAAGGAAAACAGACATCACAAAATGGTCTACTCAAGATACATATGTACAAGAAAAGTAGTGACTAAACATCCATTAATCTTGGGGTATGAATAAAAGCATTAATAACCATGTAGGCATATACAAGCATAATTGTGTGGGTATAAAATGATAGAAAATAAAATTCAAAAGGCATGGGCTCTACAGCTATAAAGATCATTAATATTTGTAAAATATATAATCTTTTTATTTCTTTACTTGCTATGGACAGCTTTTGTCCTCTGCTGATAACCTTTGCAAACAGTTTGATCCCAGATTAGGCCCAGCAGAATTTCAGGCTTGATCTGGTTCAAAACTATTTGACACCCGGATAGTGTTATTGAAAGAAATTTTTTGAAGTGCAGACAACAAAAGTATGAGAAATTACCCAGCATGCAAAGGCTTAGTGTTAATATTTGTAAAACGTATATAATCATTTTAACCCTTAAAGCGCCAAACACGACTGCAGCAGACGACAAATTTTGCAACATCTTTCCTAATTTTCGCAAAAAATAAGGTATGATATTTCATGAGAATCGTCTGCTGGCAGACGATTCTCATGAAATATCATGCCTTATTTTATATTTTTGAAAAAGCGGCAATATTTGAAATTGTCATCTGCAGCAAATTAGAGGTGGCGCTTTATGGTTTAATAATGACATACAGTATTCTGTTTGAGATGTATCATTAAAAAATCTATCCTTGTTGAATTGGGACAAATAAGGTGCTGATCAGCCTGTGCAGCTGCACAGTCTGATCAGCACCTTCATTTTCATTTGCTGGAAAGTATGATAGCCATACATAGTTTATCCAAATTTTCAACATTCTAGCTAGTGTCTGTAGACAAGCAGACTGGTTTGTGTCTATCCTGGTCACAAGTCAGGAAGATAGATTTTCTTGTCAAGTCACTCAATTTTAGGTCAACTGTATAAGCACAGCTGCATTTATTTGATCAGAGTGATGATTAGAACAAATTGGGCCAATTCTCAACTTGTTTAATTAAAGACGAAATAATAACAAAACCTTTTGAATGGAACTTCTGTGTGTGTTGTGGTTTAACTTTTTACATGCTAGTATATAGTAGTGACTTTTGTCATCAGGCTGATAAAACTTTACAATATTCAAGCAGGCTAAATATTTGGACAGATATGCTTGAGCAAACAGCGTCAACCCAGATCAGCCTGCTCCGGGATGGGCAGTTTGATCAGGATGAACAGTTTTTGTTTTTCCTTTGCTCCCTTTAACACACCTCCTCAGGTAGACTGGCTCCAGTCCTTAAAACAATTTTTCATCAATGTGTCATGTCATATACTTGGAGCCAGTCTAACTCTGATGGCTCTGTTTTAGAACCATCAGAGTTAGACTGGCTCCAAGTACATGATATGACACATTGATGAAAAATTGTTTTAAGGACTGGAGCCAGTCTACTCCTCAGGTTGCAAAATGAACAAGATGAGTCTGGTCAGAAAGTAAGGATGAGCTCTTTCCTTGCTGGCGATAACTTTTGACATCTGCTGATAATCTTTGTAAACAATTTGGACCCAGATAAGGACCAACAGAATGTCAGTCTTGATCTGGATCCAAACCATTTGACATTCAGATAATGTTGGCAGTTCCTGAAATATTTTTTTGAAAAAGGTTAAATCTTGAAAGAAGTAAGCAGACGACAGCAAAAATATGCAAAATTACCCAGTATGCAAAGAGTTAAGCACAAGCACTGCCGGCTTGAACTAAATCTTTCAGCTTATGTGCACTTACTGAATAATTATTCAAGATTAACAAGATTAATTCCTTAATAAATAGGTCAGCGTAACATACTAAAGACTTTCTGGCTGTTCTTATCTTTATATCTTTCAAAAGTACAAGTTCTTGTTCATGCATATCTGATTTTAAAATAAGAGTGCCATTTTAGGACTTAGAAATCTGTTAATTAAAAAAAGTCTGAGCTTGGTAGCCTGGTCGGGTGATTCACAGGGCGCGAAAATAGTACTCGTCCGCTCGTATTTACGAGTGCCTCAGGCTGCAGGGCAAGTGCATATTTTGATTTTTCTAGTGAAAATTAAATTTTCCCCATGTATGCCAATAAATGGTGTGATGCAGGGCAAGCGCCTATTTTCAGGTATTATGAGGCCTGATTCAGACGTTAACTCTTTGCCTACCAGTGTCTTCAGCTGATAACCTTTGCAATCAGTTAGACCAAGTACTACAAAACCTCCCCAGCAGGCATATGACGTCAAAACAATGTTGTATTGACGTCATGACGTCGCATTGATGTTGATATGAAGTTGTTTAAAGGTTGTGTGCCTGCAGGGTCAGCCTTGAACTGAATCCAAACTCTTTGACACCCTTATGATACATGTATTTCTGAAAGATTTTTTCAAAGTTAATTCGGAGAAAATCAGCTGTCGACCAAAGACATGCAAAATTATCCAGCAGGCAAAGAGTTACACCTCCATTTGTCAAACTAGATCAAGTTTTCAGAAGAAAACATATGTCCCCCAACCCACTTCATAGTGACCTTGAAAATTAGGTCAAGGTCACCAAAATCTAATAATTTATTAAGTTCCCCCCAATGATGCACATGTACATGTTCAAATTTGGTCAAAATCTGGCCATTGGTTCAGAATCAGAAGATAGAGTGCAGACAAGGGTTTTTCATAGTTACATGTATATGACCCTAGGTGATCTTGAAAAAGTAGGCCAAGGTCATCAATATCTACTCATTCCTTTCGACCATCCTAAAAAGTACAAGTATCTGTGCAAATTTGGTTAAAACCCATCCAATGGCTTGTAAGTTAGAGTACAGACAAAAAGCTATGCCATCACCACAGACACTAACAGGATCCAAACAAAAACAATTTACATTTGTAACATGACTGCCAAAGAAACAACTTTTGTGACCTTTTTCTTCATTTTCAGAATAAATAAAGTGGGAAGACATTTCATATGAAATACATATATTGTACATTATTTAGTCTTATTAAGCTAGAAATACTTTACAAAATATCTTCTGCTGCCAATTTTAGATAATAAATAGTTGAGCTCTAATAATGAATTAATTATTGAGTACAGAAATAAATTGTTAGGAGGCATTAATGATATGTGGAATCAACCCTTTTCTCACTATTCGCAACAATTGTTGTCTGTTCTCTCTTCTGCTTATGTACTTTGGTGGCCTATATTGCAAACAATACAGACCCAGATCAGACTGCTCCTTCAGGTCAAAAGTGCCAGTGGTCTACATGTATCATTTTATCAGCGTATGAGCAGTGACTGTTACAATAACCAGACACCTTATTGTAGTTACTTTCAATGGTTTATGGGTAATTTTTCATGCTTTTGTTGTTGTCTGCTGACTTTTTTCAAAATTAACTTTTTCAAAAAATTCTTCAGAAACACTATGATCAAAGTGTCAAATGGTTTGGATCCATATGAGGACCGACATCTGTCGGTCCTGATCTGGATCCAAACTGTTTGCAAAGATTATTAGCAGATGACAAAAGTCGACGCTAGCAAAGAATTAACATTCAATGTTCTAACAAGTACAGTAAATTTTCCCGCCATATCAAAATAAAACTAACCGATAATTGTCTCTGGGCAGAAAAATTAAAATGTACTGCTTGAGTAGACTCATTCATTAAGCTATTTGTATGACCAAACAGTGAAATTACTTCTCTTAACCCTTTATGTGCTAATCATGGCTGCAGCAAAAGAAGAATTTTGCAATATCTATCTTGCTTTTCATTAAATACACATGTTAGGCTGGATATTTTGCGTGAATAGTCTGCTTGCAGATGCTCCACAGGAAATATCCAGCTTATTATAATCGTTTCTTAAAAGAAGCAACCAAATTTGAAAAGTGTTAGGTGGCGCTTTAAGGGCTTTTTAAACCTCTGTCTTGCTGAATGAATTGAAATAGCTTTACAAAAATTAAGTGTGCAGCAACTTTGTTTGTTTGATTTAATTCCTTACATCCCAGTCAACAATTTTTCAGTTATGTTGGGATGGGTCTTCCTGGGTTGAACCAGTACTAAGCAAGGATTATTGTGTCTTGCTCAAGCACAGCGCAATGATGCCGTTGAGGCTCGAACCTGCAACCACTCGCTCTGGAGTCGAGCACTCTAACACTGAACCACTGCACTCTCAATGTGCAGCAAGTGACAAACTGGTGTTGAAAATTGGGCGCTTGCGGATACTTTTGTCATCTTCTGATAACCTTTGCAAGCAGTTTGGATCTAAATAAGGACTGAAAGAAAGTCGGTCCTGATCTGGATCCAAACCGTTTGACACACTTATGGTATTCCTGCTTTTTAAGCATAAAATTGTGATTATTTTACTACATATCAATTTGTTGTGGGTAATCAAAAGATCTGATTCATTGAGACGGTTCTTTTGAGCACACACAACATAATCATGTTTTGGTTAAGACTATATTAAAAACTTATATGCCCTTTTATCTGGACTAGAGGCCTGTTTGGTATGTGACCACCCTACCTGATTTTTCATGTTGAATATCCATGTTTTCATCTGTGGCTTCTCTATGATTCTGTTCTATTCCCACCGGCGGCATCATTGCTTGTGGTGAGCCACCCTGTGGTGACATAGACATGGGTGATCCAGGAGGTGGTGTCCCTGGCTGCTGGGAGGCAAGTTCAGATGTTTGTACATCATTGTTGGCATTGGATGCAAGTTGGGATTCTGCCTCTTGTAGAAACTGCATGATCAGCTGTACTGGACTGGGATCTGAACGAGAGACAAGCATAGGGAGACTAAGCAAAACATTTTAGAGTAAAATTGTGAATATTTACTTATCCATCAGTTTAAATATGTGTTTTGGGTCCTCAAAACAACCGTCTCAATGAGACGGTTCTTTTGAGTACCCACAATATTTGTTTTGATTGAGAAATAAGAAAAATAATTTTCATATACACACTCTTGTCTGGGGGCCTGACAAGGGCAGTAGCTTAACCCTTTGTATACTAATGGATTATTCCTTCTGGTTTGATACAATAGACTTAGGATAGTCCATTGAACATACATATCTAGGGGTGTCAGGTTATAATTTTCAAAATATTACATTATTTTGTCTGAAGATCTTTTTTTACCTTTACAAACAGCATAGATCCTGATGAAATGCAGCAATAGCAATTGAACTGCATGGATACCATAGATTTAGACAAACAAATTTTTTGCGCGTGAAATTGTAAAGATTTTCTTACCAATCAGTTTTAACATATATGTTTTGGTTGCTCAAAGAACCATCTCATTGAGATGGTTCTTTTGAGTATCCACAACATACGTTTTGGGAGAGAAATGAGAATTATTTTGGGGGGTACACACTATTAACTCAAGGCCTTGATACAAAATTAAATCCAAGTACATGCATATAAAAAGCTTACATGTATCAAAACACCTGGGTATGCAATGCAACAGATTTCAGCAACATATATCTCTGTAGAACGCTGCCAATGAATTGATGATGCATTGAATATAAACATTTGACTGTTACTGGTATCAATTAAAAACTCATAAAAAATTTGGGTTAAAAGCATGCAAACCACTCCGTTTTGATTGAATGGCACTTCAGCTTTTCCCGATCAATGATTATTCAATCATCACAATCAGATTTGGCCTCACAATGTTTTGAACCTTACTTCTGACTTGACTGTTGATTTCTTGGTCCTGGGCAAGGCCATCCTTAAAAAAAGTGTGTTTACTTTAGATTTCGTCATGGCTATCAGTGTTCACGTTTATGTCATAATTATATCTAAATAAGCAACGAAAGTTGTTAAAATGCAAGATAGCCAGTGGGCCCGGCAGACATGTCCTAGTTAGTTGTGAAAAAATCTCACTTTGATAAAAGCAAAGATCTCACAGCCAGTCTACAAACTCCACTAAACAGAGAACCGTTTTTCCAAGTTCTGTTGTTTGTGGCAACACTCAAAATCAGAATGAAGATGCTGTAAATAATGAGTGACAGTTTTCCAATACATCAGCTACATACTTGTTTTGATCTTTACATCCCAGTCAACAATTTTTCAGTCAAGTCCGTGTGATTCTTCCTGGTTTGAAACAGTACCAAGCCTGGATACCAAGCAGGGGATGTCTGCTGAGGTGTCTTGCTCAAAGACACAACACAGTACTCTGCTGGAGGCGAGGCTCTAATTACCTGGTTACGTTTAAGCCCTTACTGAGACTGGTAGCATTTATTTCTATGATCATTAGCCATGACACTAAATAAGTGTGCGGTCCTTCAGATCGAGTAGATAACTGGATGTTCCCTGTGTAGGGAAAGTTCCAGTCACACACTCACTGTGCAGGTTTGTGAATTTAGATCATATCGTTTATACTTGTAGGCTTTCACACTACAACCCAACGTGTAAAAAGTACATCCCTGCCAATCAAGATCAAGATAGTTTACTGACGAAACGCCAGTTCTTGTCTTTACTGTACCTGGATTTTCCTTCAGTAAATGTTCCTCCAGCAGCTTTTCATTCAAAACAAACTCATACCACGACATTGCTGGCATTGTTGCAGGCCCTGGGCCTAGAGGGCTTCTTGGTAAACTTTCTGACATGCTTTGTCTAAAAATATATCCACAAGTTCAATAATTTGTAATTTATGCCCGGATAAAATTCACTTGACCAAATTCGTCGTCAAGGGATAACATTTTGAAAATCGCTTCCCAGGGTCACTAATTCCCGTTTCTCCGGTAGTTCTACTTTTGTGAAATCATCGGAACTTGGAACTTTCCTTGAATCGGCATATGTCGATACACATTTATTTGTTTTTCACGTTTTCACGGCGAACTGCTTTCTTCACGGTCCGATGCCGACCGGTGTCACGGTATCAATTTTTACGTTAAAGAAACACTTGCGGTCGACTTGGTGAAAATATGGTAAAATGTAGATGGCGCTCGAAGATGTCGCACGCGAATTTCAAAGGGGGATTTTGGAACTTTAAAAAATGGATAAAAAGGAGGGTTCTTCTACCAATTTTATGCCAGATGACCTTTTAGAAATCATCTGCATTCTTGAGAGAGGGGAAAAGCACAATCCGTATAAAATTATACGCAAGAGGAATTATTTTTCACTCATTACCAAATTTCCCGCCAAGAATGGAGAATCGACGCCATTGAAGAACTGCGCTTCCGCTCGAGGAACAGCAACTCATCAGGATAAGAGAGAATTTTCTTCCGACGACAAGCTACCAAATAAAAGGCGAAAGCGTAGAAGAAACAAATCTTCACATGCTTCTAGATCTGCAAGTCAACAAAAGGATAAGAAACTTAAAGATTCTTCCGATGTTCGGTTAGCACAACAGAAGCCAAAGAAGAAATCTTCAGCTCGAGGGGCAAGTCAACATACGGATAAGAGTGAACATTCTTCCGATGTACAGCTAGCACAACCGAAGCCAAAGAAGAAATCCCCAGCTCAAGTGGCAAGGGATCGTGCCAGGCGAAGAGAGTTCTGGAAGCGTATGCGATTTCCCAGACAGCTAAGAGCTGAGAACCTCGCCTTGCACTACCGACTATTAGCAGAAGCACAGACAGAAGCCAGTCCACAGTCCCCCGTGGTCAGTCAGTCAGAGTCCGCGAACTCCAGCTGCTTGGATCGTACATCTGATGGTTCTAAGTCATACCAGCTGCAAGAAACAGAGACGGTAGCCAGTCTAGCCAGTCCACAATTTTCTGTGGTCAGCCAGTCAGAGACAGAGAACTCCGCCTGCTTGGATCGTACATCTGATGTTTCTCAGTCTTCCAGATATTTAACCATTGACAGTGACGTTGTCAACACACTGTTCACAGCCCAAGTTCAATCGGATTTAAATAAACTGTCTGCAGAGGCTGCAGTTGAGCATTAAAGTATTTCAGTGGATAAATGTGACAATTCGGAAATTGTGTGTACACGCTGTTTGAAAAAAGGAAGTTTGACATCGTTACGCCGCTGTACAGGCTGTAAAAGCTCCAGCTACTGTAGCAGACTGCCAGAGATCAGATTGGCCCTCGCATAAGCAGCTGTGCAAATCAATCCAATCTCACAACCTGCAAAATTAACTGTAATAGCTCAATTTGTACATAAAATTTCAGGTGAAGGTGTTTGAGACTTTTGAAACTAATTGAAAAAGCTCATTCTTGTACATACAACTTTTTGTGGTGTTGGAACACTGTAGTCATACCACTACGGCAATTTGGGTCTCGTCACTTATTCCGGTGTTTATGTAACTTTCTGATCATGCTCAATTTCTTCATTTAATCACAGATCAACGACCGAAAATGCTTGGGTTCCGATTAATTTTTGTTCATCAAAGTCACATTGTATCTTTTAGCTTTAAAATTATATGAAAACTTTAACGTTTGTTGTCTAGGCATGAAATAACTAATTACGGTTTCGTCATCGTGGACAATTAATCAATGACGAAACCGTATAATTTTGACGAAACCGTAATTGACAATTTTTTAATATAACTGTACAAAAACACATTTAAAATCTGATTTTATCTCCGATTTGGCAAAACAACACAGAGGTTGTTAACTAGAGGATACAATCTCGAAGCAAACATACTCGAAAGTTCTCATTTTTGTCAGCCTTTATTTGAAGGTAATTTTACTATAACACCGGAGTGGGTGACGAGACCCAAATTGCCGTGGTGGTTTGACTACAGTGTGGAAGACTTATTCAATTGATTACTCACTGTGTAATATTGTACACTGGTGTTGGTGACATTTAGTGTTTAGAACATTTTATCCATTGTCCCCCTTTTACCGGTTTATCCGGGTGGTCTGACAAATCAACGGACGAACTCTTAGAAACATTGTCGCGGACAGGAAGCATGCTAGCACATACTCACCTGTCGCCTTTCGCTCGGTGCACACTGGGATTGGGCCGCCATTTTTATTAAAAATATTTTATGCGATCACTGCTTGCATGACTCAGGGCTTTACATCCAGAAAATATCGACTAAAAGAGAAATGATAAACTGTCAAAAATTTAACTTTTTGCTATTTTTAACAATAAATTCTGTCATTATCGGAGTGCGAGAATTGAACTAGACTAGCCAAATATCGCTAATTACCCATGATGCAAAGGGCGAAATGCGAGAGATCTAGATGAGGTATCGTCAGGTCTCGCGAGAATGAGAAGAAGAAGAATAGTAAAATGTCCCCAAGTCAAAATGTCCACAAACTATCCCAAAACCAAAACGTCCCCAATTTAGATCTGGTACAATTAGATAGAAAGTTCGAATACCACATAATGTAAATAGGACACCTTCGTTTACCGAATCGGGCCAATTTCCGAATCGGGCCCGAAAATGTTCAATTAGTTTTTTTTTCATTTTATGTACATAATACTTGTCCAGCACATCATAAAAATGTTTATGGAACTGTAGAAAAAATATGTATCATTTCACTTAGTCCATTTCTAAGGTATTTTGGCGCTTATACAATATGAGTGAGATCAGAGTCTTTCTATACACAGTTTTAGGAAACACTATAATGATTTTGCTGATAACCAAATTGCCATGTACATGTAGGCTCCGTACCATATATACGGAAAGTGTGAGACCAGGGATATCAGAGTGTCCCTGGTTAGAGGAGTTAATTAACTAACTTAAAAGGAATTTTTCTGAACAAAAATGATTATTAATCATTTAATGAAGTTGACTAAATCCCAGTACATCATGCAGCATTTCAGCTTCAAAGCCATATAATTTTCAACAAAATTCATTGTACGCAATGTGTGTATGAGCGCCAGACCTGCTTAAAGGGGAACAGTGGTACATATATTGCAATACAATAGATACACATTCCAAGCTACAATGATGTTATAAGTTTAGTGTGATTCAGCATGTTGTGGTAATTCAATAGTGTTATTCACTATATCTATTGTTTTTCTCCATTACTGACCATCTATAATCCGGGAACCAGCAATAAATGTAGATATGGTCAATTATTTAGAATTTGACATTAATGATAAGTAATAAATGTACATTTTTGTGTGAGTAAACACGACACTGAGGTGCAAGAGTTTTGGATTTAGAAAGACTGGTGAGACGTGTTTAAATATTACAATAATTATTGTGATTAGGATAAGGGACCCGCCAATTAGTTTACAACATTTTGTTTCTGCACTTTCTTCATGAGCGGTGGCATCTTGAGAGCTTTGGGTGACTTTCAGTTTAAGATAGGCAATACATGTATATTGTTGTAAAGTAAGGAGTAAGGCAAAGATCAGGAATCGATACAATCAAGTACTGCACCTGACCCAGGACATCGTATGAGAAAGTGACAAAAACACAAGAAAACACAACATAAAAGAGGGCCAATAGGCCAGTTCTTTCCCAGCAGGTGACCACAAGGCTGCACAGGGGTTTCCAGATTAGTTTTCCTTGTAGCAAAATTAAAAAGTCTTGTAGCAAAACAGAATAGAACATCTTTGGCATGCGGAGCTGTAATAAAATTTCTCTATCCATAGCGCCCCCTATCAACTTGCTATACCCCTATCTAATCAGATCAACTTTTATTAAGAGTGGTATTGTCTGTTGAGGCTGTTAAAAAGTGGGTATTAGCTATACTAACGCCTTTCTTCCTACCACCAATAGTCAATTATAATTTTCAGTGTACATATTAGGTTAGATGCAAAATCTAGATACCATGTCTACTCAATGTGTTCAGGCCAAGCTCAAGCCACTGCCATTTGAGACAGAAAACAACATTTCCTTGCAGGCCATCGGGTTGTTTTTATTATCAATCAAAAGTCATGTGATGCCTTTGATAGAATACCCTGCCTAGCAGTACTCGTATAAAATTTAACACGATTCAGTCAGGCTCTGTGAGTGTTTGTACACAATCATTTTTTTAAAAAAAAAAAAGCTGTGCTTGTTGTACAGGGGCAAATTTGGGCAATCCTATCTTTAAAAGCTTTTACTTGTTGTACAGGGGCCCTTTAAGTGCCAATCACAATGATTTATTTGGTAATTTTTTTAGAAACAACCAGTGTGGACCCAGATAAGACTGTCCTACAGGAACAGTCTGATCTGGGTCCACACTGTTAAGTGTTTGCTTCTATGCTTAAAGGGGTACTTACATCTGTGCCCACGCATGGATTTTTTTAAACTTTGCATATTAATAACTCATTATATACTAACTATGAAAATGTATGTATCGAATTAGATAGTTAAGAATAAGGCTAAGGAAGCAACCCTGACGTACTCCACCTTTGAGGTGGTACCTGTCTCTAAATTTCTATGTCCTAAATTTATACATGTAGTTTTGTTTATTTCTATAATTTGCCATCTAGATTGAATCCAAAATACCATAGGCATTTTATTAATACCACGAAACCATTTGGATAAATTATGGTTTACGTTTTCTGAAGAAAAGAGTATAAAATATCAATATTTTTTTTTCAAAAATTTGCAAACATTCAACATTCAATTCCAAAGATAGATATGTTCTAGTCTTTGTCAAGATATCATATTATCACAAAAACATGCCTTATATATCCTGCTAATCTGAACCAATTTCATGGAAATCCCAAACTGATAACTTTGTCATTTCTTACCTCTTATGGGTTTTGGTCAGTTTTAGCAAAATTAATTATTTAGTTGAAATGAATGAAATAAATCGACAGAAGGAGGTTGTTTTTAAATCTACTTCCGCTTTTCTTAAAGAAAGACATGTTTAGACAATCTCAAATTATTCAATGGTCGGAAATGCTGAAAGTCATGGCCCAATGTCATGGCACTATGGGGCCAAGACAATGTGTATCACTCCTTTAAGTCCTGCATGATATTGTTTCAGAAACATTATATCATAACAATAAACGTGTGAAAACAAGAAGACCAAATATTTCCTTTACATCCCAGCTGAACTAGAGTAACCACATTTCAGTGCCGTGACCAGGGTAAAGTACAACAGAGTCTTATCAAAGGTATCATAGAACTGTGTTCTACATGAATAAGTGAGTTCCAGAAACTATACTGTATGCCTGGAATATACAGCCAGCTAAAGCATAGATGTTGCTATTGATGTAAATCAGCATTCCTTTTACAAAACAGAACGATCAGAGAAGATTTTAGCATTTAATTAGCAAAACCTTTGGGGCCAAGAGTTCTCTGTGACTAAAATGGTTAAATCTAACCAGTAGATTTAACAGGAGGTTATTCTTGTGAACCAGGTTTATTAATGAGACTTACAATTATAAAACCATAGACATAAGGTTCTCTCCTGTATGAACTGACTTGTCATAAGGTTTCTCTTCTGTATGAATTAAATTTCTTAATAAAAAATAGTAAGTGAGTATGATCAGGAAATACCACAATCACAAACTGCAGACAACCCCGTAGCACCGCGAGGAAGAGCCGCTCAACCATCACGAGACACCAGGAAGACAAATTAAGCAAAGCAATCAGCTCTCTCTTCCCCATCAAGATGAATGTTACATATCAAGTGTCACATTGGTTATATGTAGTTTTAGCGTTAGAATCTAGACGTGGTAAGTACATGTGTCACCATATTGTTTTCATTTTGGGTAATATTATTGTGTAAGCACTTCATTAAATAAGAATCATGGCACTTTATATCAAAGAATATTATTTTTTCTTTTGCCAATCCATAATAGGGAAAACACTGAAAATATCAACTTCTACCAATAAACGTACTAGCATAGTGATTCGAACTAAGCAAGTATCAAGTATGTTTTACACTGAAACTTAATTATTGTATTTTTTACATTTCGATGAATTAGGGCCATGTGTTTACATCAAGTTGAAAAATATGTTACCGATCCTTGAATTCCATGAAATTTGGTCTACAGATTCTTAACATATATGGATAGTTTATATATTGAAATGGTATCTTGACAAAGACCACAACGTGTAAAAATTTAATTCCAAATTTGACTGAATACAAGTTATACAGTTGAAAATTGGGGTACCATGTCATAAAAATGAATGCACATCCACTATCCTAATACATACAAAGCCATTTATAGTATCAACGAACTTATCAATGATATAGTTATTCAATAAAACATTTCTGCGCCCGTTACATGATATGCCAATTACTTTAGAAATGATTATAACTTGGCACCTTAAGGTATTCTAGTGATATCATACATGACGTCATAAATTAGTAATGAAATTGCGTAAAAACTCAAATGCACCATAAATATAAAGTCATATCCCAGACAATAAATAAAACATAATGTTATCAAATTCCAAACGTGGGCAGACTCCCATGTTAATTTCCCATACCATGTAAGAGCCCCTTTGTCAATTAAGTTAGCAAATATATGTAGCAGATGACTAAAGAAGACAACATTTTCACATGTATCTTTGCAGGCGCTTGAAAGGTTAATAATTGAAAACGTAAAATAATATGTTTTAATGAGGGTAAGTAAGTTAATATGCAGGGTTCTCACTTAGATTTTGAAAACAGTAGTCCGGAACTCCTCCTTTGTCAAAAATAGGAGTCCCATCCTAAATTTAGAAACCCCATTTAGACCCAACTCCAGGAATACATGAATCAGTGAAAATAAAGAAATGAAATGAATTAGGTATGGTAGACCAGATATTAAAATGGTGTTTTCTCAGACAGATAGATAGATACGTACTGTCCCTACTTTAAATTTTCATGTAACCTGAAACGCACCTTTTTTCTTGGCCCAAATATCTTTATAGCAGTCCTCTGTTTTGAGTAATCTTTTGCATGTGCAGATGGGAGTCCAGACCCCACCTTGAAAATTACAAGTTCTATTATATGTTTCGATAGGAATTAGCTTTCTTATTAGCGCACAGCATATCACGCCGTACACTTTGATGTTTTTCGAATTGTTGCTGTGTCTTTCATCGCCGAATATTCCTTCTGGTTTTGCTGTTTTGTTTTTGACGTTAATCAATTAAGAGTTAAATTTCCTGATTATTATGCAATTACAAAAACGGACTTCGAATAAATTCATTGCATAATAATTAGTAAAAGACAGCGCTCTATTTTAGCAAAACAATTATATTTTTACTTAATATTTAAGGCACCCTTTAGTTTATTTCATGCAAAACCGTGAAGACAAGATTACTTGGGTTGGGTATAGCTCAACAGCGAATGCGTACTTTCTAGTGATAATTTGACATCTCAGCCCAAAACAAACTCAAAAGTGCTAACCAGGCTACTAAATAGGCTTCTTTCGTGACAGAAACGTTTCTACATATGATTTCTCTACTCTCTATACTACATTGCCTCATAAACTACTCAAAGAAAAACTCACAGAATTAATTGAAGAAACATTTAACAGAGAGGGCTCACTTTATTTGGCTTGTAATGATAAAAATGCCTTTTTTTACTTCTGAACAACCTAAACGATATAAATTGTGGTCATGTCAGAAAATGTGTGATGCTCTCCATCATCTTTTGGACAATATATTTATAAGATATGGCTCGAAATAATATAGACAAAAATAGTAAGTGAGTATGATCAGGAAATACCACAATCACAAACTGCAGACAACCCCGTGGCACCACGAGGAAGAGCATTATATTCGAAAAGCATTTTCTAAATTCCATCACAGTCACTCAGAGTTAATTGTTAAATACAACATTGGTTTAAAAACTCTTCAGCAACAAGGCGTATCAAAACCTATATTTTATGGTGATTTAGTTTATCAATTCAAACGAATTGTTGGAAAATCTAATTTTAGTGTTCAATTCAAAAAGATTGTAAAACCTTATATAATGGTTAGATATAACTTGGGTATCATACGACAGTCTGCATGCCTGGTTATAAACCCAATCACGATTTATAGCTATGGGTTCCTCTTTAATTGCACGACGGTGGGTCAGGCCTCAGACTCTATGACGGCTCTGACGTAAAGCTTTAATCGGTGGGTTGTTGCCTGATGCTTATCTGAAGCTGGACCCACCGTGGCTCAACTTGAGGTTTTCTTTAGCTCTGACTATCTGTGAGTCATGAGCCCTTTTCTTTGTTTCATCATGGTGTGTTAATTTGATTAGAGTGTTTCTCCATGATGATACATTGCATTAGTTAGAAAGCCTTCGAGCGAGCTGAACATTTCTTGTACTTCAACAACAGCAGAATCTAGGGCGAAGATTTGGTACCAGTAAAATGCATTTTAGCCCCCGGTGGCTTAGGGTGCTGTCCGTTCTAAGGCGGTGGTTCTGTTGTTGTTGTTGACTTTTTGTTTATTGTTACTCCCATTGTGGGAGTCTGTAATTCTATTTTTTGTTGTACGTTACTTTATGTCTATTCTAGTATTGCAATCATTTTGATGGGGAAGAGAGAGCTGGTTGCTTTGCTTAACAATAATTCAGGTTAATTGTATATATATTCATATGCAGTCCAGACTATTTATATCATGGCACTAAGAAGTAGTAGGCTAACACAGTATTTTAGCAGATGTCAAAGCAGACAAGATTTATCGTGAATGACAGGGGTAAGATTTTATTGATAAATGATTGTGTTGGTTCACCTACTGGTGGCTGAAAATGCGATAGAAAATTGCTTAAAATCAAGGAAAAGATTCAAACTGTTCCAAATATTGTGAGGATTGGTTTCCCAGTCATACATTCTTACCGTAACCTGGTTACATAGCTTCTGTTAACTTGTTATCTAAGTAGAGGCCAAGAGAAGCGATTTAATTTACCACATGATCAACACCGCTTGATAAGTCCTATACTCGATATATAAAATTCGGTATTTTATATATCGGTTGAGTAAATAGCATATACCCTAATCAGATCAGCAGCTCATGCATTCTATAAAGGGCACCTGACACATGTGCGCGCATAAATGCACACACATGCTTTGCTTCAACGAATGATTTTCGTATCATGTGCGTTATAGAGATCAGGTACATGCAGTCCTGCCATGTTTCGCATGCCAGTGCATGGTCAGGGCAGTGCATGGTCAGGGAATGTTGACATGCATATGTATGCAAAATGTGATCAAAAGATACCATGTGGTTCAAGAATTATGAGCATTTTCACTAACTGACCACGGACGGACGGATCAAGGCACTTACAGGACGGATGTTCTGAGTTTCCTAATGTTAATTTTCCATTACAAATATAGAAAGTTAACCCTATAAGCCCCTTTTTAACCCCACAACACCAAACTACCCTTACCCTAACCTCACTATAAACACGGCCGAACAGATTGCATAAACCCATTACGTACCCGGTGGCTGTCCGGATGAACATGTGTTTTGGGTGCTCAAAAGAACCGTCTCAATGAGACGGTTCTTTTGAGTACCCACAACATATGTATGGATGAGAAATAAGGAAAATATTTTTTTCCAATACGCTCTCCTATCTAGAGGCCTGCGGTTTATTGTAAGTAAACAGGAGAGACCCCGATGAGAGGCCACCTTTGGTCGCCTCCCACATGGGTCTGCACTGTTGACTAATTTCACGTTTGTGGTACAGCAGCCTGATTCACTTATAAGTATTGCTTGAAATTGACGTGAACCAAATTTGCATTTGTAGATTTACCTAAATGTGAACTCTGTATTACGGAATATGTATATCACTCATATTCCTGATATTCGATTACATAATAGTATGTGGTGACTTATAGACCCAGTGGGTCGGGTGCAACTTTGTCTTCATATGTTGTTACAATACTGTTTATGCAGAGGTCACGATAATAAAACATTTACTTACTTACTTACTTACTTACTTACTTACATAGTGATTATAGTGCAGACCGAAATGTCGTGCAATTTTCGAATTTCCGGCTCTGTCAAGTCATCACGCGGACTCGATTGAAAGCACACAGCACAATGCGGACCAGAAAGAAAGCACCCATTGATTCAATACTGTCCAGCAAATGGTTCTTTAAAGTTTATTTACTGATCAGTGCGCAAGCGCAAATAAATAAAAATGGCGAAGTGTGCAAACAGAAAGAGAAAGCGAGAGATGCCAATGGAGCTTGCTGAGTTTATGCGCACAAATGCAAGAACATATTATGTCATACTAAAATGAAATAGTTTATTCTTAAAGTTACATGTATTGTCACACCATTTTCTAGTCTTCAAATTGCAGAAATGGACAGTCTCATTGACTGGTACCTGTATAGAATTGTGGGTGGGGTAACAGTTTTTTTTAAAAAAAATATTTTAGGCTTTAATGTTATGTCACATTGAAGAGCTTGCTGAAGGGGAATCGGGTCAAGTCGTCCCGAGTCAACTCGTCCCCTAGGTCAACTGATCATCGGGACAAGTTGCCCAGGTCAACTCGTCGACAGGTTTTACTCGTCCTGTTCCTATTTGCGGGCGAGACGTATTAAACAAACATTGACAAATTAGCATGTAGATAAACTTTTTAAAAAAATTGGTACACTGTCGAGTGTACAATGTTCAGGTGAACCTGCGCTTGCAGGTTATGTCCGAGATTTCATTGCCTATGTTATTTTATAAATGAACATTTGGCCCGGTCACATAAGCCTATGGACATTCTATGTTTTCAGCTGGTACCAGCTGGATGTGTGATTAGGACCATGTTCCAGAGAGAATGATTCCTATCAGCAAACATTAACAGCCCCTCTCCCTTTTTAAACATTAAAGTGATTTTTTTCTGCGCAGACTAATCTGAACATCGCTATTGCGATGAGTAACACATTTTACTAATCATTTTATTACATGTTAAGCAACGCTACCAATTAATTTTCGACAAACTGGTATGTATCACCATTGTTGATTAATTAAAGCTTAATTTATGAACCTTTGACCCAGACACCGACATAGGCAGGTATTTTATGTACTGGACGAGTTGACACAGGCGAGTTGACTCAGGGCGAGTTGACTTAGGGACAACTTGACTCGGATTCCTGTTGAACTACTCAGTGAACTTAACGCTTATTAAAAAACGTTTAAAATCTTGAATTTTTAATCAATAATATCCTCGAGTGACCTAAATGTGCCCCCCTAAGCTTTATCCGTGATGTTGACTATAAAATAAGCGAAGCATGACAAATTAAATATGTTTACCTTACTAATGCATCTTTTTGGCATTGGACTGCAGATAAATCCCTATTCAGATCCGACATCCTAACTTGAAAATCGTAGGTAAAATTGAAGCCAACTTTTTAGCGACACCTACTTCCATCCAATGAGTGACGTCACACTGATCCCGCACTAAATTTGAAAAGCTGCAGGGGTGTAAAATTATTTTTTTACTCACTCACCCTGCAGGACTAGTGGATGGAAAAAGCTACTCGCGCTCATGGCATTATCATTCGCCCTTAACCTGTACTTGAATCATATTAATAAATATTTACTCTTTTTCAGTTTAAATAGTGTTTTTTATCATAGTCTTTCTGCTGAGGCTTCATTTTTTCTGTCTCTTATTATCTCCTCCCCCTATTTTCTTCGTAGCAAATGTGGTACTATTCGACCAGTGTTGATGTAACAAAAATGCGGTGTTCAATGTCTGAATTCGCCTGCCGTTTTTGAGGACCTCTTTGGTCAAACTCCCCATATAGAGGAGGCTCTGCAAATAAATTCTACTGAAAGGCAGCTGCTGGGGAGTGAATTGCAAACAGTCTGAAAATGCGCATGCGTAGGTTGTAACAGTCTGATATAAACATCTGGTTTACGATGAAAAAGATCGACGATCTGTAGTGTTACTTTCGTTTAGTCTTCGCTAAGGGATAAAATGCATTTTAACATGTCAGAAAATGCACTCGACTGTAAGGGCCAGCTTGGCAGGTATTCTACTCACCCGAATCAGAAGTTAACTCGCCAATGCGAGCAGGCGAGTGGAATTTAACACCCCTGAAGCGACCATGTTACTGTCATTCATAATGATTAAAACATGGTAGTAAAAAAAGCTAGGAGGTCCTAGTTTAGTACTGCACAGTAGAAACAATATAGTGGCTGTGACATCAGCACATCTGAATGAATCTGCTCAGTCCCCTATAGACTCAGTAAGTCGAAGGAGGGACACTTTTCAGCTGCTCAAATTGTTGCTGGGTGACATTCAACATTTTTAATCATACTCAACATAGATGTTCATGTTTTGGTAGGATTTTCTCGGGAATAGTTGTCTTAGTTATAACATGGGTAATGTGCATTGTCCATGGGATAAACTTCTCATGATTGGGCGTTATTTTTATCAAAACTTTAATACTCAAAGGAAGCAAATAGACATTGCAAACAAAAGAAAAAATACACTCCAAATTGAAATGATTTGGGTAGTTAAAATACTCTGTATAAATATGTAGTAGGTATATTTGGCGACATAATTGGGAATTTGCAAATTTTGTTTTAATATATAAGCCTACCTTTTCATCATATCATCATAATCAGATTTTTGATTAACGTGCAGGTGCAGGGGCATCATCCACATCAGTGGGCCCCTTTCCAGGTAACTGGCTAGCTGCACGCATAGCAAATCTCACACCTGATCTCCAGGTGCTCCTTTCTTGAGGGTCAACTGTGGTGAGCTTCCACTCACGGCAGTCTTTCTCTGTCAGTTTCTTCCATGTTTGCTTGGGCCTCCCTGCCCCCCGCTTGCCGTCAATCTGCATATCATATGCGGTACTGATTGCACCACTCGAACGCGCCACATGCCCAAACCAGCGAAGCCTTCCTCTGAAATTTACTTTACTGCTCTTTTGGCAGGACATATCCCCAACACTGACGGGACACCACTTACACTTAGGTAAAAGCACAGTACTGAAGCCTTGCTATGCCCCGGCTATCCCCAGCCCCAGTGTGGCCATGGTTGCAAACGACTGGTGCATTACAAACTCATGTACATATGATTATCCTCTAAATGAGCCAGTGCATGAGATTTCCAACAATGTGGTATGTGCGGCCAGCAAAGCCTCAGATCAGCCTGCGCATACGCGCAGTCTGATCAGAGCCTTTGCTAGTTGCTTAAGTATTGTATGATTGTTAAGCTACTGACTGAACACCATTTGGAGTATCTCAGCTTAAAAGAAGGCTGCAGAGCCTTGTCCGAGTCTACACTTGTGAAAATGCCACATTGTTGGAAATCACATGCCGCTGCTCAAATACGCAATAATCATTATTGTATGTACATGTATTATGTTCCATCACCAACATTCACGGTATCATAGTCATGTTGCTGTTTTATGAAATTACGATTTACACAGTTGGTGGATACATGGCCATCTTTCTTGTGTTATCTACATATATCGGAGCAAATGTACATTGGAATTTGGTTGGTCAATATATATGATAACACGATTTTCTCTGCATTGAGGAGGTTCTCTTGTATTGAGTATCCACAACATGTTTTGGTCTAGAAATAATTAAATTATTTTTTTTATTACACACATCTATCTAGAGGCCTCCAGAACCAAGACATTTTAACCCTTAATGGGCCAATCGCAAAAAAGTTGTCTGCTTTTCTCATCTGCTGAAATGTTTTAGAAGCTTCTATGGCAAACAGTGTGGACCAAGATCAGACTGCTCTTATGGGAGCAATCTGTTCTGGGTCCACACTTTTTGCTTCTATACTTATGTCACAGGGTCTAGGTCTATATAAATACATTTCTACTGCCTTGCGGTAGAAGCCGGCTTTTACAGCGATGTGGTAGAGTTTTTGCCTGTTAATCCAGCGCCCTGGGTTCGATTCCCGGCTGGGGCAGGTAAAATATTTTCGCTCTACGACACTTAATTTGTCAGTAATGTTAGGCAATTATTTGCAGCAGACGACTTCAGCAGAGGACACTTTTTAGATGCCTTTTTTTTTCTTGGCACATTAAGGGTTAAGTACATGCGCTCTTTATTATAATTTGTAATTATGCATAATATTATTAATATACCCACTTAGAGGTTTACTGTCAAGAAAGAGTAAGCCAGTATTTTTCAATGCGTTTATTTTTCAGTATTCGTCATGTATGATGTGTGATGGTTTTTATGGTAACAATTTTGGACAGCCTGTATGTAGCACCTGTCACCTGTTCCTATTTTCTGCTGACATAAACAAAGAAGAAGGAGAAGAAGTCTACACTAAGGTCAGTATGATAGCATTTATCTGGCTTCCAGATAAGAGTGCATAATGGAATATTGAGCCGTGACATGTGATTTCCAAAAATATGGCACTTTGACAAGTGTAGACTCAGATGAGCCTGTGCAGCCTCCTTTTAGGCTTAGAAAACTCAAATGGTGTTCAGTCAGTAGCTTAACACTCATAGGATATTCAAGCGACAAGCAAAGGCTCTGATCAGGCTGCGTATGCGCAGGCTGATCTGAGGCTTTACTGGTCGCACATACTACATTGTTGGAAATCTCATGCACTGGCTCAATTATTTTTCTTGTTCCTCAACAAAAAACATATATTTAAAAGCTTGTTGATAGGAAAATTATCACAATTTTACACAGAAAAATATTGCTGAACTGGACCTATGTTTTATTATAGTCTGTATTTATCCTTAATACTTGGAGTCTAGGACACATTAACTTCATACCATATTTTTCCAGAAATTTGAAAATTGGCCTCTCCAATGAAGTTTGTAAAATGTAGAGCAGGCACAGCAAGTAGTGTAAACCATGATCAGACTTTAGGAGCAGTCTTGACATGGGTTTACACAATTTGCTCAAGCCTATCTGTCCCAATAGTTAATTGTAAATATGGTACTTTAAGTCTGGTGGTATTCCTGAAACAATTTTTTTGACTAGAATTTGCTGAAAAAGTGTGGTTTGGTTAACTGACTGTTTCAACATGACCATAGCTGTTGACTGGGACATAAAACCTCAAGCCAAACAAGAACAAACAAACATATTTACATTCAAATTAAGCGTATATCCCTGTATCATTATTAAGGCTAATGCAACACTTGACATTTATAAAATTGAGCTGTGACATGAGATTTCCAACATTGTGGCATTTTGACAAGTGTAGACTCAGATGAGCCTGTGTAGCCCCTTGTAAGCTTAGAAACTCCAAATGGTGATCAGTCAGAAGCATAACAGTCATAGAATATTCACCGACAAGCAGAGGCTCTGATCAGACTGTGTGTATGTACAGGCTGAGCTGAGACTTTGTTGGTCGCACATACCACATTGTTGGAAATCTCATGTTGTGGCTCAAATGTAATAAAAGTAGGTTCAGATCAATTTTAAATGGAGATTGGTTCTTTCAGAATGCATCGCATTTTCCCAGTTTAAATGGTTCAAATTATGTTTTTTCAAATTCGGCAGGCCACTAGCCCTAACATCAGAAATGTAGGAAAATTGATGAAGTATACCAGACCTCCAGATAAGAGTGTGTTATTGAAAAATATTTTCTTATTTCTTAAGGCGCCACCTCAAAAGACTGTCTCAATGAGATGGTTCTTTTGAGCAACCAAAACATGCATTTAAACTGAATGGTGAGGAAAAAATCGAGTTTGTTATAAAAAATCACTTATCTCATCCCAGGAAAATCTCATCCCATTGTCTACTTCTTATATTTATTACAGAAAGCAGACTCTGATGATTCTGGTAACGAAGAGCCGGATGTTGCTCAAGATTTCTCTCCCCTCCCTGTACACCCAAGCGCGAAGAATGTGAGACCTACCCACTATCACAAGATAGATAAACTCAGTGAGAGGATAGCTAGTCTTACATTACCAAGAGACAGAGACTCTGATTATGTTCCTGAGGGCCTGGTAGACTCTTTGCCACCAGAAGGTATGCACAGTTCAGTCCCTTTATAATGCTTTGTTTGATATCCATAGCAATGGACACTATTATAAATGTGGACCGTAAATAAGTGTTATGAAAGGACAATTTTACAAAGGAATAACAGGAAAATGACCATTTTATGGTCATTACAGGAAAATGACCATTTTATGGTCATTTTCCTATAACTCTTTTGTAAAATTCCATGTTAAATTTTTTTGAAGCCACCTGACTGTGTTATATCCAATTCCGTGTTATAAGGAGATATGGTACAGTCAAAACTCTTTATAACGTCACTTGTTAGAACAGAATATTCAATATCCGACATAAAATTGCTGGGAACGGATCTGTTTCCATTAAAACTCCCTGTTTATAACAGAATATTCATTTAACGACACCGACAGTAACTTCTGGGAACAGATATACAATTTATATTGAAAATAAATTCATTATAACAGAATTGTTACCATGTGTCAGACAATTTTGTGATCAGAACAAGGTCTTTTTGCATGAACAGATTTCTGTCTCACTTGATAAGTGGGAAGCTTTGTGCATTTTGATGCAATATGAAATTGAACTGATGTATACATTTGGAATAATAGCATTTTAATTCATTTATACAATATTTTCTTTTACCAAATGAGTATTATGTTGAAATCTGGTAATGGTCAGAATTCTTTATAACAGCAAATTCACTTTAACGTCAAAGATAGCTTGGAACAATCAGTGTCGTTATAAAGAGGGTTGACTGTATAAAGGATTACACTTTACCCAAGTTGAAAATTAACCCTTTTCCCACCATTCACGACAGTTGTCGTCCACTCTCTTGTCTGCTTCTGTATTTCGTTAGCATTATTTGGAAACACTTTGGACCCAGATCAGACTTAGGAGCAGTCTGATCATGGTTCATAGGGTTTGCTTCCATTGAGAGCATTTGAATACAGGGGACAAAAATTACACTCGTCCGCTCGTAATTACGAGTGAAATCTAGAAAGGCCAAGTAATTCTTTCCAAAGCACTCGTCCTGTAGGGCGAGTGCTTTGGGAAGAATTACTCAAAAAAGTCATATTACATATTACTCCCTTATGTTCTTTATTGCATACGCTTTTAAAGGACAAGTGCATGCGTTTGCAGGACGAGTGAAAATTGTAAGTCACTCATCCTGCAGGACAAGTGCAATATTTAAATATTTTGTCCCCTGGAATATATGCAGCAGACAACATTTTCAGGACAAAAACAATGGCCGGATAATAAAATCTTTTATTACAAATGATCAAGCTTTTCCATGTAGCCCAGTTGTTAGTATTTTGATTGGTAATCTGAATTCTATGAGAAGTGGATTTGAACTTATTACAAGTTATATGCTGAGGTACTTGTCCGGAAAGTGTGATAAGACTAGCTGATCATTGTGATATGACAGAAAATTGCTGAAAGGAGGTTAAATCTCAACACAACAAGATGATCATTCCTACATGATTATGTACATATACAGTTTAAATGTAGGTTCAAATAAAATATTGGTTTATCGTTATCAGGGCTGGAATTCACAAAACGCTTGTCAGAATAGCAAACAAGGAAGGCCTTGATTAGACTGCTGCTTCTTCAGAAGGAGTCTAATCTGGGCCTGTGCTGTTCATCAATGCCCTTTTGGTCTTTAACTAGTGTTCGAAATTAGCAGGCGATTGCAGGCTAAACTGCCTCTTACTTTTTTGGTGGTCACAATATATTTTTGAAAATCACAATACAACCTACCTCCTACTTGCGACTTTCAGCCTTTTATTTCGAAAATTAATGAAAAGGCTGGGTATGATCCAACCATTTCTTGGGACAGTGTCCCATCCAAGTCCAAATAAGTAGGACGTTTTCAAATACTAGTGCTAAATGCAGGAAAAATGCAACCTCCGCAGAACACTGCATGTTCACATACACAGCATACTTTTTATCCATCAACTCAAGGGATCAAATTCATTTGGTCTCCTAATATAAGATATGGGACCTGTTTTTGTCTCATAAGCTGCTTCATTTTTTGCAAAAACCAAATTGGCCCACATCTGATGACCTGCAAAATATGTGAAACTAAATTTGCCTGCAAACAGTTCACATGAAATCCCAAGGCTTATTTGGTCTCTTCAAGGTACATGTAACAAGGCTTAAAATGTCTGTTGCAAATTTCAAGTGGTCCTTCTAGGCCTATCTAAGATTTCTTAACTCCTTGTATACTTGAAACACCTAAATGGGTGTTTTGGCAAACAGTGAAGAGCCAGATGAAATCCTGCAGTATGCGGCATTTCATCTGGGTCTGCACTGTTTACTAAGATAAAACCAATCTTCAGGTACTGAAGCACATCTTAATTTGGAAGAATGCCTTTATCCTAACCCATGACCTCTTGATATGTGCAGTGAACCATCCCATACTCATTGTACATATCAAACCAGATGGAATAATTTGTTATGTTAATGTATACTATTTTTCAGTTCTCTTGGTTGTGTTCAAGAACCTAGATGATATATCTCTATGGACGGCTGGTATGGTGTGTCCCCGTTGGCAGCAATTGCTACAGGGGGAGACCTCCGAAACACAGTGGCAGGAATACATTAAACTCCGCTGGCCATTGTTTAACCCACAGTATAAAGTGAAAAATTGGAAAACTATATACACCAAGTTGTAAGTTACAAATATTTAAATTTTGAATGTCACCTATTACTTTTTTCCTTGCTAGTGGTGACTTTTTCATCTGCTGATAACCTTTGCAAACAGATTGGACCCAGATCAGGACTGATAGAATGCCGGTCCAGATTTGGATCCAAACCATTTGACACTCTGATAGTGTTCCTGAAATAATTTTTTGAAAAAGTTAATCAAGAAATAAGTCAACATGAAAAATACCCAACATGCAGAATTGAGCCAATCAGCAGATGTGACACAATTTTACTGAAGAAGCCAATTACCCACATAATGTTGGGTGATGTCACTGTCTTGTTCATGAAAAAATGAATGCATCTTTTGATGTAGTTTAAGGAAAAACTTTGAAAATGTGTTTATTAACTCAAATTTTCACATGACGTTGCATCTGGGAGTGATATAACATGCTATGTATTAAAATTGATAAACCGCTAGTGATTTATATATTTAGAAATGATTTATATATTTAGTAATGTTGTGTATTAAATGACGGTCATAACAAAATCGCTTACTTATGGCAAAATCTTGAGCTTTGCAAGCAAAAATTGCAAATTCAGAATACTTTTAGTGTCATATTCTAACATTACTGCTCCTGTATTATTGAATTTACTAAAGTTGTTGCAAATAAGCAATAAAAGGCTCTGCAACTTCTAAGACTGCAAGCCTTGCATTTTATCTCTTTTCCCCTAACTCTTTATAAATTCATTAAAGCTGCATACTCTGCAACTTTCATTAAAACAGATTAACAAAATTCTAGGACAAATCGAAGGATATTTATTTTTCTGGCCGTTTTGCAGCGGAAAAAAAGATATGTGAAAACCCCAGACATCCGTATAGGCTATGGAAAAATGCTGAAGTCTGCTCATTGCAAAATTCAGCTGTGCTTATCAATCTTCGTATTTTTCCGGAGAAGAGATCAGCTTATAAATCTATTTCCAAATAAGATGCTTACATGAGGACGTAAAACTTTGTTAACTTTCGCAATTTCATTAGTCCGGCACACAGACGCAGAAGTTTGTGAGGAAACCACAATGACCTTACTGATTTATCGTCACTCTCTAAAGAAAAAGGCAAATTACACAGATTATCTGACTCAGAGCTGAAACAAGCTCGCCAGTAAAAATCATTCAGTTACGACAGTTACGTCACTGGTCATGGCAATAGGCAAAGAGGTACTCAACGGGGAGAAGTTTACAGCCTCGATAAGCTATCATTCTCGACCCTTTGTTTGTGTTGATGCATAGCGTACAAGTCAACATTTTTCAGTCATGTCACATTTTCCTATCTACATGGGTTGAACCAGTAGTGCTCTTAATATCAAAATGGATAGCGATATACCTATAGGCTCCCGGGGCCCGTACCCTTCCAGACACGGTCGGGAGCGCAGTGGCTCAGTGGTAAAGTGCTTGACTTCACTTGAGACTGAAGGGCCTAGGGTTCGAGCCTCATCGGTGTCATTGTATTGTGTCCTTGAGCAAGACACATTTATCCTAGCTTAGTACTTGTTCAACACAGGAAGAACCGTCCCGACGTAACTGAAATATCGTTGATTGGGACGTAAAGAATAAACAACAAACAAATTCAGACACTGCCGAGACTCGGGGCAAGGACGGATCCTGATGGAGCAGGGAGTCCGGGTCCCAGTGGAAAATCACATGTGGTATAGGGTTCCATAGGAATTGGCCCAATGACATCCGGCCCCTGAAAAATGGATCTCCCATGGAGAAATTTTGAGTACCTGGACCCCCCACCCCTGTTAAAATGCTGAGCGCTAAAATGATGTTGCCCTCTTCCACCCCCTTAGCTGAAAATGAATAACATGTAATAGTTTATTTTGCCATAAGGCTTCTTGAGACAAGATGCTTTTTTTCTCTTTTTTTTCCATACTTGTACCAAAGGCTCAGACGAGTCGGTGCGCGCGAAGTCACGAACTATAAATAAGTTTTATAGCACGGACGTCTATTATACGGTCTAGGTTCCTATCCCACTAGATTTTGAACGTTTTCGCTGAAGAATCACGTTACAATAACGTATAATCCAATGTTCTGTTTCCTCAAAAAATCATTGGAAGAGTTATTTTGCGAGACTTATCACGCGTGTTTATGCAAGCAACAAAAACTCAGACTAATCTGCGCGTCTTTGCTGGTCACACACATAGAAATTTTTTAGATGTGACAACAATAGTTCAGTCATGTCGGGATAGTTCCAAGACGGACCCAGAGAGAGGGGTGAGGAAGAGCCCATTCTCTTAAAGCTGCAGCAGAGAGCGCCCCACCCTACCGCCAACAAGGCTTAGACCAAAGCTTTCTATCTATCTATCTATCTACGAGCCTCCTATCAACTCAACGAGTTTGCAAAAAGTCAGCCTATATGAGGGGATGGTATGTCTGTGGGATAGAAAAAGAAACGGTAGTACCATGACTGGGAAATATAGCTGTCGGAAAATCTGTGAAGATGACCTTCGATGTTTTCAAGACATTTTCGTGCACATAATTTAAATGTCCCGGGGATGCGATTACTATTTTCTTTGCGATGCGCGGATCCAGGAATCTTTGTCAGAGGGGGAGAGGGGGGAGGCCCGACTGCCGAAAAAACAACCGCAACAACATTATTTTTAATTTTTAACCCTCAACTGATTTTACAGTTTTGCAGGGGGGTCCAGCATTTTTCAGGGGGGTTCAACTTTTTCCAGGGGGGGGGGGGGTCCAGATGCTTATTTCCATAAAAACGCATATAACTTGTGATTTTCCAGAGGGGTCCGGGCCCCCTGTCCCCCCTCTGGATCCGCGCATGTTTGAGAAGTCGGCACAAGTATCCCCGAGTCCCTGTCATTGCCACTAGATGTCCATAAAAGTGTCCAGAGTCCCAGGCATTGTAATTCGAGGTTAGTTAAAGTATCCAGAGTCCCAGTCATTGCCACTAGAGGTCAGTAGAAGTATCCAGAGTTCCAGTCATTGCCACAAGAGTTCAGTATGAGTATCAAGAGACCTTGTCATTGCCAATAGATGTCAGTAAGAGTATCCAGAGTCCCTAGCTATCGTTGTCACTAGATGTCAGTACTATTATCCAGAGTCCCCTTCATTACCACTAGGGGTCAGTACTAGTATCTGTATTGCCAGTCATTGCTACAAGAGGTCAGTACTAGTATGATGAGTATCTGTCGTTACTACTACAAGGCAGTACTAGCAGCCAACCCGAGTTATGTTCACCAATTGCAGCCAATTTGTGTCCCACAATTGTTTGGCTTAGATTTCCACTTTTATGTTATTTTGTTACTTATTGGTATATGTCAAATAGATAATGTTGTCTAAAAAGTGCGCATCCAAAAAGTTCGATTCATTCAGCCTCACAAAGAGCACCACTGAATTTGAATGTGAGCTACGTTACTGTGATGATGTATACTTGTACACATCAAATTTAAGTGCGTTTATAGTATGTCATTCTACTTGGATCTCTTGTTGATCAAATAAGCCTATAAAATAGAATTTTTATCATGTTTTTTTCTTCTTCTCAGCATGGTCTAAGCAGGTTTGAATTGACAGTGGATTAAAACAGTAATTCTAAGAGCACAATGGTTGTTTTAATTGTATCCATCAAATTTGAAGAGTTGACCAGAAAAAATTATTGGTTTTGAAACAGTAGATGAAGAATATTAAAAATTACATTCTTCTTAGGTATTGGAAATAAAAAATTGTATTCTTGTATAAAAAACATTGTGCAATAGGTCTGTAACATAAATCACATACCTCACACTCTGGTCTCATTTCCTGCGTAGAAACATATATTGTTCTGCAAAATATCAGGTTCTAGTGTTTTGCTTAACATCTTTTACATCAACTTTGCACATTGGAAGTCAGCTGTTGCATCTGGTTTCATTAATGTTGTTGGAATAACACTTCAAAATATGATTATAGAAAAATGATTTTAAATATTACATATACAGTCGACTCTCGTTAACTCAACTATGCATAACTCAATACTATCACTTATCTCGACCTGACGGCCCGGTCCCGGTATTTTCCCCTATATATTATTGCAATTCCACAACGTTTATCTCGACAACGGCTAAGTCAATAAAACTGATAACTCGTTACGAAAAACTGGTCCCGCTGATCAATTTTAGTGTATTTTACAACGTCTAATTCGATTCCATTTCATAAAAAAATACCTTTTTATCTGGATGTGTCTCCAATTAATCCACCGCTTTCAATGTTAATTATCCCCATTAAAACCACCAATTGTTTGATCACTTGGTCCATGTGTGTGACACATGCAGTTGTAAATTGTATAATTGCATAATTGACCACGGTCGCCGAATTCTATTGATCTATTGTGGTACAACTTCAAAGCGGCTACATGAGCTAATGGGTCATATTTGAGCAATCTCGGTCCGATGATTGCTCGTTTTAAGTAAGGCCAAAGTATAATTTAATTGTTTGTCGGGCCATTTTTTTTATTTTATTTTGAAAACAGACTTTTGCGTTTAAGGCTATTTTCGGACATTGGTCATGTCATGACAAAATAGATTAGGAAGGCATATGCACATCAAGCCGACGAAAATTAAAATGTGCATGTACACTGTTGGGGCTTAAAATATGACGACCAACGGAAGACTAAAACCTGCAACCACGGGACCAGTTGCCGACTGAAAACGCTATGTTTATTTTATTTTGTCTTAGAAAGTGAAAAATTAGTCATAATGTCAGAACTTTAGCGGTACCTGAGAAACGCCTCTATACTTTCTTTTTTAATGTTTCAAATTCAAATGTCAATTGATTCTTGGGTCAATTCACCCCGTAGTTTATTAATGAAATAGCTCCGTATAACGATCTATTAATGGACGATTTGAACGTGAATTATTTCGCCCCAAAATGGTGGGTATACGTCATGATTTGGCTACCTCGAACTACTGATAACTCGACATATTTTGCCCAGTCCCTTGAAATTCGAGGTATCGAGAGTAGATTGTATTTGAAAACTTGTTGTGGCTCACTACAAACTAAGACAATGCAGATAAAATAATCTAACTTCAATAAATGCCTTTTTATGTACACTTATTACAAAAAAGCAAAGTTTGCAACATTCACAAAGATAATCCCTTCTCAGAAAAATGGCAAAAACATACTTGGTAACGTAATTCACATAGCCAATTTGCTCACTTATTGAAGATAAGAAGTTATAAATTCAAGTTAACTATTTTATCTATCATATAAACCATAGAAGTTATCAACATATTAAGTCATGAAAACATTTGAGGTCACTGTGATCAACTGGAATGGACCAGGATGCAAAAGCGGGAGTGCCAATTTCGAAGTATACACATAAACTCACCAATAAACCTCATGTGGTAGCAGCAACGAGATAAAAATTGAATGAAAAAGAGAAACTAACAATTGAACAACAAGTCAGAAACTTAAAATCACCGTCGGTTTGTTGTATTTGGCCCTTTGATTGGACAAATCTGTGTTTTTGTAGAATGTGAATTACGGTGCGTTCTTGTGAGTTACGTTACCTTTGTTTAATCCACCTCACTTCAAAAACCATACGAGCAGTCTCTTAGAGATTTAAACTATTCAATTTTGTTTTTCAAACAGATTACTTTGCATATGTTGTGTCGATACAATGATTAGCTCTGTAAGTTACATGAATAGGGGAGTCGATGTACCCAGAGCATATAGGTAAATCCTTGTTAAAATAAAATGCCAACTGAAATATGGTTTAAATCGATCTTTATCAACTAGGACAGATTTGCTTTGATTAAAAACAAACATTTTTCAGTTAGTGTATGCATTTAGAGAGGTATTTGGAGTTAAGTAAAATTGTTGTAACGTAATTCACAGTAACGTTATATGCAAATTTATTTTTCCACTTGTTTTTTTTTCTATGCAAAAAACTTCTTGTAAAGTTCTTGTATGGTTTTTTATTTAGGTTATAGTTCTTACATTGGCTGCAGTTGCAATACTTGAACCCCTTCTTATACAAATAATACACATAGGGTAACGCAATTCCCAAACTGCAGATTTTAGACAGTCTCAGATATCTTTTATCTGCGAAAAATAAACAAATCTTTCCCCATTTGTTTTTCTTTTGTCCATGCATATACTAATCCTCTTGACAAGTTGACACAGGCCAGTACTAGTATACACTGCCCTAGTCTCTGATACTAGTTATCTACTCTACTCTATATACTATTATATTTATGATGACGCATTGGTGGTTAACATTCGTAAGCGCCATATTTGTTGACATGTGACCAAGTAAATGATCATGATTCGTACTAATTTATATTTTCTTTTCATATGCTTACCTTTACGGAGGTTACGTTTATCTCATAAACATCGATCACTTTTTTTATTCAATGCGGATGAAAGACCGTGCTCACGAGGCACGAACACACGGAGTTGTCTCAACTGGAATTTAATATTTGCGTTCTACATTTAAAATAAAATGGCCATGTGCGTTAGATAAGGCGCGGGACTAACCAAATCCTGCACCCCCACCCCACACACACACACATGCGCGAACGCACGCACACAAATGTCTTCTGTCCTATTTATATGACTGTTTTTGTGGTGGTAGCTGTTTATGATGAAAAATTATTAGGTTTGAAATTATTTACATTTTGATTTAGCACTAGGCCTACTTAGACCAGGCATCATAAAAGATAAAGCCATGCTGGGGAAATAACAAGAATGTCAAAAAAGGGGTTCTGACAGTTGACTTTTCAGATTACGCCCCTTTGCTGGATGATCAAAGCTTGATTTTTAATTGATAACTGAAGCATGCATAACTCAATATTTCGCCTGTCTCGGGGTGTGATATGCTGGCGGTCGTTATAAAACTGACACCTGTGTTAACAACAGTAATTCCATTTTACTTTGCAAAAGGAAATGCACATTTTTTGGCCTAACTTTAGTGTCTCTGTTAGGGGATTGACAAATGGATAGACAGATGGATGGGGGGGGGGTGTGGATAGATAGATAGATAGATAGATAGATAGATAGATAGATAGATAGATAGATAGATAGATAGATAGATAGATAGATAGATAGATATAGATAGATAGATAGATAGATAGATAAGCGACACTGGAGCGTACTATTTCAAAAGCTACTACTTGTTACGAATGAAATACTTATTTAATAAACGAAAACATGAAAACAAACTGGCCTAAATTTGATCCCATTTTATCAGACATATTGAATGTTATAACTTATATCGTTTTTCTGACCAAGCAAGAAGCCATGTAGCAACAAAAAGGCTGGCGCATTTTTTTCGTAAACGAAAAGTTAAAATCCCCCTTCGGAGCCCCGTCCAATAATAGCACATAACAGCTTGCTAGAAGTATTTCTTTGCAAGTGTTTCAATTCTAAACAAGCGCTTTTGGTGAACGACAACGTTTAAAAACACAATAATGACAGTCTCACCGGCTGTAGAATAGTGGATAAGCATGTCCGGGCTAAATATGACTTTTTGTAATAAGCCTACCTGTCAAGTAAAATCGTCCCCACCTCTGCGCGTGTTTTCAGTCCGAAACGGGTTTTCAGGTCAGTCCAGCGACCGAATTCTTCACCGATATTTATTCTACTTCTATTACATTTAGCGTCGTTCTCTGATTTCTCTCTTTTTGTGGCAGAAGATGTGAGGCGGTTAGGTCTTCCAACTCTTGCCCTTTTGACATGTTCAATTTCCGCCATTTTTGTTTTTGCTGCGCTTCACTCGCTCGCATCGGCGCATGGGTCATAAGAGGTCACGTAAGAGTTCATATGAATAGCCACTACTGTCGGTAAATACCGTAAAACTTGCCCGAGAATTATTGGAGGGACGCAAATAATTAACAAAGTATACAAATCGCTCTAAAAGCGGGTTTTGGGCCCACTCTTGGGCCGTTTCCTTCTTGTAATCGTTAGAAAACATGTTAAGCTAAAGAGTAGAGTAATAACATATTGTGGTAAAAAATTAACAGCGAGATTCCGACTATGCACCTTTAATACTTGAGATTGTATATCCACTGTTTCCAGAGTTTCGCAGTTTGGATTGGAAGGAGTTGGTTGGTATGCATATACAGTCAACCATTTGTGATGGCTCATTTAAGGTCCCATGCCATATGTTGTGAATGGAAAATTTGGAACACTAATTGCCTGCCAAAAAGGCATAGACAAACAGTGCAGGCCCAGATCAGACTGCTTCTGAAGAAGCAGTCTGATCTGGATCTCCCTGTTTGCTATTCCGACAAGCATTTTGTGAATTGCAGTCCTGATATCCAACATTTTATTTGAGAACAGAAAGAGAAAAGCATTGATAATTTTTGAACATTTACTGTAATAATTTGTCTTTAATAGCACAGCCAAACATTTTTTTGTTCTCTTTTATTTTAGGTTAGAAAGTTCTCCATGCAGATATTGCCTTGAAAGTATGATGTTACAGGTATGCTACTTGAATCAATCTGTCAATTTTTTTTCAACCCTTGTCCTTCTAAACCTTTATCATATACTTATAATAGTATTGCCCTTGATACTAGACTTTTGGCCCAAGCGTATCGCTCAAGTCAAAAAGTCATGTAGAGGGCTGATACGGGGGCTGATACCAGGGCTGATATTTTTCTGTCCCGCCCTCCCTAGCAGTTGATCTTGCCATGGAGAAAAAACAGGAAATATCTGCAAAACAATTGTAAAAAATAAAGAAAGTTGACGTATTCTTGCATATCTTTACCTGATTCCAACCAAAATCGCACTGAAAACACCATTTAAACATTGAAATATCCATATTCTTACACTGAGTATCTCCATTCAAAATGGTGTCGGCGTCAAACTTTCGAACGCTATTACGTCACAACGTCATAGCGGCATGAAACATTTTCGCGAACAAAAGGATCGATGAAATGCCTTCAAAGGAGCCTTTGAGGCTGATAAAGTCACTTAATTTAGTGGTTGTCAAAATAAAGAAATTGATAGATTATTTCATTAGCTCTTAAACACGCATAAGTATATGATAAAGATATTATTACACAGGTTTTTTTGATCCCATCCCTGATCTCAGCCCTCGGACCGTATCAGCCCTTGCCCTTCAGGCTCGGGCTGATAGGGTCTACTCGGGCTGAGATTAGGGCTGGGATCAAAATACCTGTGTAATAATCTATATGTATATACTCTTGTGTAAATAGTGCTGATGCAGATCAGCTGGCAGTATGTGAAACTTTAAAAAATGTTAAATCATGCAACCCTGGCTTGCTGGAAACTTAAGTACACATGTCATTAACATGTAAAGGATCATTGACACCTGCTGTTGGTAATTGCCTATGATTTTCAGTAAAAATAAAAGTTTGTCAACCGTCCTTTTCTTCACAGTTAAGCTACCCTGACTTGAGTACCTCATGATAATAAAGGGAGATAACCCAAACAGAAGACCTGTTTGTGGCAAATAAACCAGGAAATGCGGGGGAAAAAATGTAATTTTCTCAATTCTAAAGCAAGTTAAATCAATTTTAAGGAAATTTTTGGCAGAATGGCTGCTAGCTTCGCCCTTGGTGAGGTATGATAATGGATAATAATCGTTCCAGCGATACAAAATATGCTATTTTGAGGTTTTAAATTGCATAAGGAAAACAGTACTTACAAAAAAATGTTTGCGGGTAGTCTCCACAATGTGTTGATAAAATATGGCAAATTAATTAAAATTAGATCATATAAGGTCTGTATCATTCAAGGTCAAGGTCACCTGCCCATCCAAAATTATGCTATCATGCTAAACAGTTTATGTGCAATCTTTGATCAAAATTTCATCGTGATATTCAATCAGATAAAGATTTTATACTATTTAAACAGTTAGACCCTGTTGTGTGCCATTACCCAAAATAAATTTGGCACTGAGAAGTATGTTTCACCAGAAATTTGGCAGCAAAAGAGTGATCGATGTCACAGATAAGGCCACATAATCTGTGTTTAGGATAACCCAACCCTACCTAAATTTTCTGGTGAAACCTAGGATTTTTTTCAGGGTTTCTGACAAAAAATATTTTATGCATTTTGAAAGGCATTATGCTATAGTATTTATATTATTATTGTTTAATTACAGAGTACCCCACCCATTGAAGAGAACAGCTGGAGACACCGACGGTTAAGAAGTGAACTAAAGACACTGAAGTCTGACCCACCAGAAGGCATTAGAGCAGAACCCCTAGACAGACATTGCTGCCACTGGCAGGCCTCTATAACAGGGCCACAAGGGAGCCCTTATGTTGGGGGTCTGTTTCTCTTGTACCTACAGATACCAGATAGGTAAATAAATACTACATATAAGAGAGAAGCCACCGTGGTGGAGTAGATAAAAATGCTTGCCATGTAAACCAGGGGTGGCAAGTTCAATCCCAAGTTTCTCAAGTCTGACGGATGAGGCATTAAGTTGTGGCCACATCTACAGTAAAACCTGTGTAAAATGGCCACTTAAAAATAGACAAAATAAAGATCTTTATGACAAATGGTAGCTAAATGAAGGTCGAAAGTATTGCAGAATGCTCCCCTTGGAGCATTCTGCAATACTTCTGACCTGCATCAAGCGATAATTGGTCTTGAAAACCAATTTTCTGTCTTTTTGAGAGTGGTCATTTTACACAGGTTTTACGGTATGTACAATGTTAGCTGTTGGTTGGGCATTAAACACAAACATATATTTACATTTTCAAAGCAAGCCTTTAATGAATCTTTATATTTTTCCAACCGTTCATAGCCTCGTGAACAACACAAAATTTGATTGACAGCTGCCAAGCTCACTTGCAAGTGCAATTAGCTTCAAGCATGGAATTCATTTGCCAGATGTGACACTGGTTTTGTGATTGACAGCAAGCCACACCTGAGTCGCACGTGGGAAACAAGCTTCTTCTTTGCTCCATTGGCTGTTCCTGTTCACACTGGCTGTTCTGCTTTTCCGTTCCTACAAAACCGCTTATACGATTAAATATTAAAAACATATAGTTTTGTCTCCTAAATGATAAATCATTTCTAATCATTAGTTATTTATAATGAAATGTAAATATAAATAATAAATTCAATTTTTGGAATGTTCATGGAATCATGAATACTTCTGGTCTCTTGCAAAGTTAATATGAAGCCCACTTACTTTGCAAGAGACCCGAAGTATTCATGATTCCATGAATATTCCAAAAATCGAATTAATTTCTAAAATACATACATACTATATATGATCTTTGGATTCTTATCACATAGGTGAGCAGTGAAGACAAAGTCTAGCTTGCTCATCTGCACAATCTCACCAGAGCCTTCTCTGTTCACAAACACATTGTATGATGTTAGAGGATGGATCATGCTAAACACTAGCGTTATATCCTCAATGGATACCTGTGCATCGTTTTACTATTTGTCTGCTAGTGTCCTCTACTGATAGCTTTGCAGTCAGTTTGCCTGACATATTGTCGGGCCTGATCTGGATCCAAACTCATTGTCACTGATGGTATTCCTGAAAGACATTTTTTGAAAAAGTTAATTTTGAAAAATTCAGCAGATGACAAAAAAGCAAGCAAAAACATTTCGTCAGGCCTGATAAGGTCCCAAACTGTTTGCAAATGTTATCAGCAGAGGACAATTGACTAGAAGACAAAGAATTCAATATTGAGGTACATTGACTCCGGCCTTTCTTATTCTTTAATTTGACGGAGTGCAGTGGTAGAGTGCTTGACTCGATACCGACGGGCCGCGGGTTTGAGCCTCACCGGCGTCACTGCGTTGTGGTCCTTGAGCAAGACACATTTATCCTAGCTTAGTGCTGGTTCAACCCAGGAAGACCCGTCCCTGTTTAACTGAAAGATTGTTGATGGGACGTAAAGAATCAAATCAAACAAACAAAAATTCTATAATTTGAACAAGGCTATGACTACCTGAGGTATGTAAAATATTTTGACAGAATGGCAAAAAGTGTAGACCCTGAACAGGTTACATCTGTAATAAGCCACCTGATCCAGGTAAATTCTTGTTTGATCTGGCCTAATAAGTCCATTTTGCAAGCTGATGTACCATGTAAGAGTATAGCAATGGAATGGTAAACATGGTGACGGAGTCATCTGATCTAAAATTGCCAGTGCCTAGACTCCTTAGCTGTCTTATCCAAGTCCATTCGACTACCATAAATGTTCTAAAAATTTCAAACGCATTATTTTTTCACTATCAGGGCTGGAATAACAAAATGCTTGTCAGAATTACAAAGAGGGAAGATCAGGATCAGACTGCTTCTTGGTCTACACTGTTTGTCAAGGCCTTTTTGGCTGGCAGTAAGTGTTCAAAAATATAGAATATCTAACGTAGTATGAAGTGTCTGAATGTCAGATACAAAGGTCCAGTTAAGGAATTTTTTAGCGTAAAATTGTAATGATTTTCTTACCAATTGGATACTCAAAAGAACCATTTCATTGAGACCGTTTATAAGAAAAAATGATTTCAGTTACACACTCTTATCCGGAGGCCTTCAGATAGTGTAGATCAGAACAGGGAAGGTTAGGCATATCTGGTCAAGTGTTTTAGGGAAATTCATGTCCTTTTATCTCTTTTCAGTTATCCTATGAAGCCTCCAAAAGTACAGTTTATCACCAAAATATTTCATCCAAACATCAGTCGGCACGGTGATGTTGGTCTTGATTCCATTCATTATAACTGGAGCTTAGCTCTGACAATTTCAAAAGTTTTAATAAGTATACAGTCTCTACTAACGGACCCATATTGTCATGTGTGTATGGAGCCAGCGATAGGAAAATTATATTCTTCAAACCGTGAGGAATTTGAAAGAATAGCTAGGTTATGGACGTGGAAGTATGCTATGCATGATTTTCTAATGCCTATGGATATAGATCTCAATGGAGTGTAACTTCTCATTAACCCTTTCACCACCACAGTCAAGTAGTCGTCTGCTGTTAAACTTTTAAAGTTTGATTTGCAAAAAGTATGGACCTAGATCAGACTGCTCCTTTTGGAGCAGTCTGATCAAGGTCCAAACTGTTTGCCTGAAACTTAAAAATTATCTGTTGTGTAATCAGAAATATGCAGCAGATGACATCAGCAGACGTGAATTTATGATTTCTTTTATTTTCTGGTGGTGAAAGGGTTAACTAATTAAGACCCTTGCATACTAATGGAATCATCTATCTATACTATGCACAATAAGTTTAGCAATTTCTTATGTTTCGTATCTGTATGTGCTCATCTTTGTGCAGTGTCGAACAATATTAAATGCAATGACGAGAACAGGATCTTAAGCAAATGAAACCACACATTTACAGACGCCATCCTTTAAATGGGCATTTGGGGAGAGCAAGAATTGCAGGAGGGGTCAGTAAGCAAAAATGACATCCGTTGAAAGTAATGCTAAATGATAAACATGTGATTTTTCGTTTGGTGGTCTTACATCTTCTTCATGCTTCATACGCCTATAAAAACTGTTGGTTGTGTGACAGATGTGATAGAGATTCCATGCATCAGCTGTCATCAATGACGTCAAAACGTAGTCATCATTTGATTACACTTCTAATGTTAATTGGCGTGCCAATTCAACAGAGACTCAGTTTACAAAGATGGCATAGGCTTACAATGTAGCTCATCTTATGGTTGATTAAAACCTTAAGTTGCGGGAAAATGGTGTGACGCATTTGCGAGATAATGGTGACGTTAGATTTTATCTTTCGGCTCATGCTCTATAGCCATGAAGATGTTTCATTCAACATCACTTTTCTGAATGTGTTGGAAGGCATAATACAGTTTCACTTGTCAATGTGGTTAAAAAAAAAACGCGACTAGAAACACCTAAAAAGGCGATAACGTAAAAGCATTACTAAAAACGTCAAATTGTGTAAACTTGGTCCTTTATTTCTCTTAGACAGTTCTGAAAATTGCAGCATTTGCTATGCTTTTTTTGGTTTTAGTGACCAAACAATCGCTTGAAAATGTTTTTGGCCTCCCCCAATGATCAGAAATACCCACGTTACCCGCTAGCCTTAAAATTTAACGTCACTTTAGCACGGCCGCTGCGTTAGGTAATTCCATATTTTCTTAAATGGAAATTGTCAGGTATTTGGCGCTTGTATCTTCATGACTGCAAATGAAACTTGAGATCTGATGTGGATGGGCTCACCCATATAAAACACTTGCTAAACTTATTGTGCATAGTATAGTTTTATGGAATAAGTTTACTCTTTTAAGACCAATGGAATTTTCCATGAAGTTTGATACATTTAAATCGGGATGGTCCCAGTGTATCTATTGAGGGGTCATAGGTTATAATTTCAAAAATATATTTCTTTCTTTGAAGATAGATTTTGTCTTAGCAAACAGTGCTAACCCTGATGAAACACAGCATCTGCATCTTCACTGTTTGGGGCTAAGGTGTATCAAAGGTTATGGTATATTCCATTGGTCTACAACGGGTTAACAAATCCTTGCATTTATAATTGTAACTGAGCTGTGTCTTAAAGAGAACTGCCAATATTGTAAACTCGTTTAGTGTGATCTCTTATATGGCAACTCAATGTAAACCCACTAAATAGGACAAATAACCCTTTCCCTCCATTACTGACAAATGTTGTCTGCTTTCCATCTGCTGATATACTTTGGTATCCTGTGTTGCAAAAATATGGACCCAAATCTCCAGTAGGGTTCATATTTTTTTTCTTCACTGTTATAATTTGGAGACTTGAGTGCATTTGAATATAGACATAAAAAGCAGACATTTTAGGACAAAAAAAGTAAAAATTTGGACAAAAAAATTGGCAAGATAAGGGTTAGGAAATTGACTGCTACATTTGATTACAGTGCATCCCTGGTTCTTTTCACACTGTTTGCATAATTATTCCGTAAATTCTGCAAGCGGCTAGGGCCGACAGAGACGCAGCTAATGCCATGTGCACCTGCCTATAACAATGTTTCGATACCGACTTGTGGGGTTGCAGAGGTTCTCGACCCCAAAGTTTAGACCCCTCAATCTCACAAACTACTCTTGATCATGCCCAAATTGGCATCAGTTTGTAGTATGGTATGGTAGGCCGTCTACAAATGATGAAAATTTCAAAGAGTTCCGTCCGAAATAAAGTACTGAGCATTAGATGATTAAGTATTGAACCCTATAGAACCCCTCTACCCTGACCAGTCCACAAACTTGCGCAGGGCACTTTTGCGCATGGGCTCGAGGCCTTTAATTTCTCCTTTGACACAGCTCTTATATAGAAGTGCAATAATTTACTTTCAGTGCTTATTGCTTTAATATTTGAATTTTTGTTAAAGACTATAAGACATTGAAAACAATTTTATTTAAAAAAAACCCCAAAAAAACATATATAACTGTTTGTATCGTTTTATTTAATTAACCTTGCTTGCAAAGGTGCATAATTACATGGTTTGTGCACGATATATATTTATCTTCGGTCAAATCTTCATATTTTCCATATGTTTTAGGGAAATACAGTATTGCTGTCCCAGATAGCCAAGTGGACATTGTGAAAAGTGCACAAGCAAGAGGTTGCAAGTTTGACTACGCCTGTAACCTTGCTTACTTTTTAGCTCACCTGAGTCATAGGCTCGAGGTGAGCTTTTGTGGTCGGTCTTTTTCCACCGTCTGTAAACTTTTTCTATAAACGACATCTAAACCACTGGCCCAAATTTAAAACAACTTCACACAAATGTTCCTCTTAAGGCCCACTACTAAAATTGACTTAACGGTTCTGCTCCGCCGAACAAGATGGCAGCAAGAGCTCTGAGAAATATTTTAAACATCTCCTGAACCCCTGGTCCAAATTCAAAATAATTTCACACAAATGTTCCTAACGTCTTCTGCCAAAAATTGCGGAAATGGTTCTTCTCTGCGAACAAGATGGTTGCCAGAACTCTTGATAATAAATATCATTAAACAGCATCGTCTGAACCACTGGTCCAAATTCAAAATTTCACACAAACACGCAAATGTTCCTCATTACCAAATTTGCGCCATTTGTTTTCACTGTACAGAACAAGATGTTCGCCAGAGCTATAGATAAGAAATATCCTAAAACGACATCTCCTGAACCACTGGTCTGAATTCAAAATAATTTCACAGGAAGGTTTCTCATAATGCCCTCTGCCAAAATTGCCTAAATGGTTCAACTCTGCCGAACAAGATGGCCACCAGAGCTCTAGATAAGAAATATCATTGAACAGCATATTCTGAACCACAGGTTCAAATGCAAAATTTCACACAAATGTTCCTCATAATGCCCTCTACCAAACTGCCCAAATGGTTCCGCTCCATGGAACAAGATAGATAAGAATATTTTAAAATGACATCAACTGAACCACTGATTAAAATTAAAAATAATCCACAGAAATATTCCTCATATGACAATGCACTCTACCAAATTTGTCTAATAAGTGGCCCGACAAGATGTCCGGCCTGATCTGGATCCAAACTATTTGACAATGATGGTATTCCTGAAAGAATGTTTCGAAGAAGTTGATTTTGAATAAAATCAGCAGACAACAAAAGAACATGCAAACTACAACTTCAAAGGTTTGGATGTAAGATAAAACAACATGAATAACATTCATTTATTGCACATTTTCTATTTTAATGAGTGTATACATATATTCAACATTTACCTACATTTATAAAAACATATCGAAGATGTTCTAAAATTTTGAAGACTAGTTGCCTGCCAAAAAGGCCTGGACGAACAGCACAGACCAAGATCAGACTGTCTGATCAGAGTCTTCCTTGTTTGTTATTCTTACAAGCATTTGTGAATTCCAGACCTGATAACCATTTTGTTTATGAACAGAAAGACTAAAGTGTTCAAAACTTTAGACCATTTACCCTACTTAATATACACAAATATTATTTCTACTCTTTGATTTTAGAACTCTTCATACTCTCACATATATCACAAGTCTAGATAACCATACTTTTTATGCATAAAATTGTGAATATTTTCATATATCCATCAGTTTAAACATATGTTTTGGGTGCTTGAAAGAACGGTCTCATTGAGAACCCACAACATGTGTTTTGGTTGAAAAATAAGAAAATTCAGTTTTGATTATCCACTCTTAACTAGAGGCCAGGCCCTGAGGTTATAAAACTTTTTTCATGCTCAACTCTACTGAGCACGAAATTTCAACTGCTCATAAAAACTAAAATACCGACAAGTAAAGGAGTTTCGTGCTTTAAGTCTCTCAGATTTTGTATTTATCATGCTAATAATGTTAAAATGCCAATGATTGTTGGCATTTTAACATTTATGAGTAGGATTAATTTCGTGCTCAGCTGAGTTGAGTATGAAAAAAGATTTATAACCTTGGGGCCTGATGTATGTAATGGTATTTGACATAATCCTGTATGCTTCTTAACATCAAGAAAACATTTTTTGTGAACTATCTACCACTACAGTCCTTGAATTCATACGGTAAATACATGTGGCAAGATTGATAAAGTGATTGAATAGCAAGCCAAAACAGGGGCCGATCCAGGATTTCTGGAAAGTATGTATAAAGGTATGGGGTTGACTTTGCTGATTTTATCTCATTTTTCTTAAATATCCCATGAAAATGAAATCATTTGGTCTCACTGAGTCCAAATTATTTCATTTTCATAGGATATTTAAAAATGTGGGGCAAGGAGGGGGTTCAAGCCAACCCCATGAATCACCTATGGATCCGCCATTGCAAAACTCAAGAAAGGATAGTTATGGTATGGATATGCTTAGGTCCAGACAAGGGAAATGTTTTTGAGCATTAAATTAATATTTTCTTATCAGTCAGCTGAAACATATCTTGGATGCTCAAAAGAGCCCTCTCATTGAGACAGTTCAAAGGAACCTTTTCACTAATACCGTTCTTTTGGGTACCCAAAACATGTTTGGTTCAGAAATAAGAAAATTAATATTACCCCTTATATGGAAGCCTGTAAATTCCAATTTTACACATTTCACAAAAAACAACAACAAACATATTTCTTGATTCCCTGATTACCTGCATCAAGATTTTGTTTGCAAAGAGGCTTTTCATCCCAGTCAACAATTTTTCAGTCATGTTGGGACATTTTCCTGTCTCCATGGGTCGAACCAGTAGGATAAAGTGTCTTGCTCAAGGACATAACACTGCCTCAAGTGTTTTTCGAACCCATGACCCTTCAACCTCAAGTCTAACACTCTACCAACTAAGCCAATGGATTCCTACCTGCATCATATGCTTTCACGGATTAATATAAATACAGTGCTGTTCCTTCATAACACAGATTTGGATATAGCATAGTCATTTGGCTCCCAACCTTTTTTTTTACATTTTTGGGGGAATTTTACAAAGGTATTATAGGAAAATGACCATGAAATGGTCATTTTCCTATAATTCTTTGTAAAATTGTCCCTTTGTTTGTTTATTTGTTTGATTCGATTCTTTGCGTCCCATCAACAATCTTTCAGTTGAACAGGAACAATTATTCCTGGGTTTAACCAGTACTAAGCTAGGATAAATGTGTTTGCTCAAGGACACAACACAGTGACGTGTGTGAGGCTTGAACCCGCGGCCCATCAAGCGCTCTACCACTGAGCCACTGCGCTCCCATATATGGACTGTATTGTTGTACCATTTATTAGGATGAAAAGGATATACATATCATAAATATTCTGACAGACGGACCTAAACAGTGTTAAACCAGATCAGACCACTGATTCCATCGCTACCCCTCACACTACCTTACCTAGTTTGAGTTCTAAAATTCTCTTATATGTGCATGGATAAATTTCTATAATAATGACTTGAATGCCGGTATGAACATTTACAATGATAAACCCTGTACAAATGTTTCAGTGAAGACCTTGAAACTAATCCTTGCCTTTCTATGCAGTCTAGCACCCATCTCTAAAATTATGTTACAGCTGCCGGATTCTTTGCATTAATGGGATTTTATTGACTATGGTCAGAGGCTTAATATGAAAACATTCTTTTAGAAGTGACCCTTTCTTTGCTAGAGGGCATTTTTGTCATCTTCTGATAACCCTTGCACACTGTTTGGACCCAAATCATGACTGACAGATCATCAGTCCTGATCTAGATCCAAAATCGTTTGACACTCGGATAGTGTTCATGAAAGGTTGTTTTTTTTAAAAAGTTAATTTTGAAAAATATCTGCTCTCTCATCTGCCTATGTACTTTGGTAACCTTTAATGCAAACAATATGGACTCTGATCAGGGTACAAAGTGTTTGCTTCCATGATAAAAGTAGTCTGGAGTGCATTTGAATACATGCAGCAGACGTAAAAAGCAGACATTTTCAGGACAGAAAAGATGTTGGCAGGATAAGGAATAAACAAACTGAATACCAAGATCAGACAGCTCCTTCAGAAAACAATATTTGAGCCACGACAAGAAATTTCAAAACAAAGTTGGATGTGCGACCAGCAAAGGCTCAGACTAGCCTGTGCATAAGCACAGTCTGATCAGAGCTTATGCTAGTCGCTATAATATTATATGACTGTTAAGCTACTGACTGAACATCATTTGGAGTTTCTAAGCTTAACAGGAGGGTGCACAGGCTTGTCTGAGTCTAAACTTGTCAAAATGCCACATTGTTGGAAATCACATGTCACGGCTCATTTAGCATTGTGATTGCACCTTTAAAATATCATGAACAATTTGCAGCAGACATTTTCAAATTTTGTTGCTTCTTTATGAAACCGAATAAGGCTTGTTATTTCATGTGAACTGTCTGCTGGTAGATTATTCATAAGAAATATCGAGGCTTATTTTCCCCAAAAATTAAATGTTTGACAAAATTTGTCACCTGTTGCTATCTTAATTGTTGCTTTAAGAGCTACCACACATTTGAAGCATACACCCTCTTGTTTTTTTGTAAAAATAGTAAATATATAACCCTGTTTATTTGAGATTTTTGACTAAAAATCTGTCATTGGGTAGGACAATATACACCCAGATGAGATGCCCCATAATGCAGCATTTCTCGTCCCTAAAAAGGGATGGTGGCCTAAACAGATGGTTGCAAAGTGTAGACCAAGCTAATTTGAAAATGCCATCCTCTGCAAACATTTGGTGGCACTTTAAGGCTTAAGTTTAACCCTTTGTATATTGGAAACCCCTAAATGGATACACTTGCAAACAGTAAAGATCCAGATGAAATGCCACAAAATGTGGCATTTCATCAGGGTCTGCACTGTTTGCTAAGATAAAAACAAGGATTGAAGTATATGTACATCTTAATTTGGCAGTTCTAACCTGTGACCCCATGAAATGTACAAAGAACCAATCCAGATTGATTGTACTAAACCAGATGGAAGGAATCATTAGTAAACATTGGATTAAACTGAACCCATTGCACTGATGTCATCTCTTAATAATCTGTAAATTATCTAAATAGATGAATGGCACAAATAAATATGATTGAAATATGTGAAACTTTTGCTGTCTAATAGGGGCGCAGGACATTTCAGCGGAAAAATCGGACCCCCCTAGTGGACATTTGAGCAGTTTTAAAGTGGACCATTGAGCGGAAAAAGAAATTACAGGCGGGCCACCGTACAGGTAAATTGCACACTCAGGTAAATAGTGTTCACCTATACAAAAACAGCTTGTACTTGTCATCAATAAAATAAATAAATGAACTGAGCAATGCGCCAAATCTAAACCACCATGCAAAGCCCGAATAAGAACAGAGGCTGAATGCTTGACTGTTATTTCACAGAAAAATGAGCATTCACACCCTGAGGATGAGCAAGAAACAGAGAGGCACCACACAGGCATAGAAGACAAATGTGTAAGGCCGTCGAAAACATACAAGATTACCTGCGAATTGTATGCAAAATACACCGATGGGGAAATCAGTGGAGAGCAGGGACATCAATTCACAGGTATACAGATAATCCACTGAAAAGGGTTATTTTTCTTTTCGCTCAAATGTCCACTTTTCTGCTGCCAAAACGTCCGTTTTCCCCTCTCATTTGTCCTCTCAATCTGCTCAAATGTCCTTCGCCATCATAGATATAATTAGTGTGTACCCTTTTCTCCAGACATGGAATTTTCCACCCACTTTGAACAAAAATGGTTAAGAAGTTCGTAAATAATGTCCTAAAAACACTGTAAATATGTGCCTGAAGATTTTTTCAATCTTTAAACTAATGACTAGGTATATAAATGAATGAAGGATTAATCTTGACTTGTAGCACTGCTGCTTCCTTTAGTCTTTCTTCCTGGTAAAAATGTTGACTTGCCTGAAAAAAATAAAGGACACATGAATAATAGTATCTAGGTTATACTAAGTATCTAGGTTATACTAAGTCAGTTGCATTTTTTAAACTGAATAATAGAATATTCTATGAAAATATACCCGTATGCTGTGGTGCTTATTTAAAGCATTTCATAGGGATTCTTTAAATGAGTTTCCACAACATGCCAGTTTGTTTTAAGGGGAGAAATATGAAAACTAGCAGTTTTATTTGGATATATCTACTTATTAAGAACTGTGCATGTTGCTTGTATAGTCAGTGTTTGTCCTTGCTACCATGGTAACACCTCTAATGATTATCAGAACATGCACTGACATTCCCATGAGGTAGTTGCTATTTGCCCGACAAATCAGAGTATCTCAACTCCTTGACTGCTGAACATCTAAAATGGAAAAATTTGGGAGATAATATGGGCATCGTCGCGAGAAAACCTGTCTTCGGGGGTTGGCAAACAACAAAGGCGCAGACCAGCCTGCGCATCCACGCAGTCTGATCAGCGCCTTTGTTATTCGCTTTTTGGAAAATTTATATGTAAGCTTGCTACTGGTGAAATTTCAATTTTCTAGATTGTCTCTGTAGCTGAGGAGACTGGTTTGAATCTCGCTTTGACGGGAACCCCCAAGACGGTTTTCTCACGACGAGGCTCATATGTGACGCGCCATGACATTTTGTGCCCAAATGCGGTAAAACGTGACGTCGGGAAAACGCGCTACAAAAGTGACATAATTTACGCAACTGCACTTTGTTGCGCAATTTGTACGCCGCTAAGCGTCATTTGTTAACATCATTTAAAGCTCCAGAGGCGCAAACATTTTACGATTTCTTTGCAAAGAAATATTTAATTATGGATTAGAAGATTTATACATGCGACTGTTAATGATGGAGTTGGAGGAATTACAAGATAAGATGACTATTTACAAGCATGTATTTATACAACAACAAAATGAACGTCTTTCCGACACTTTCTGTGTCGGCCGTAGTGCATTTTACTCTTTTTCTACTGTGCATAAAGACCAGAAAAAAAAAACAAGTGAGTATGATCAGGAAATGCCACAATCACACACTGCAGACCAAGACCAGGCCTGATATTATAATGCATTTTATAAAACAACGGAATCAATTCCATTTCAAACGCAAATTGTATGTGCAAAAATGTGTGTCCGTTTCAGTACCTTTTGTCCTGAGTAGTGTCGTAGCGCACGTGAGCGGTTTTGTTGTCTGTTGTGTTCAGACGACACACTACAAGTGAAAAGTTCTATCCTACTTATGGGTGATGTGGCATGCAATGCTCGTTTCAGTGTGTGCAATAATAATAATTTGAGGTACAGTCACAGGACATAATTATTCGCCGTCTTGTAACGTCACCATTTAAATCAATGTATTTCCAGATTTTTTTGGCAAAACTTATTGTCGCAAAACTATAGAAGCTACAACCGTGAAAAAAGTCACCAAATGAACACATTTTTTTTTACGCAATATACAATTTTATTGTAGCTTCTTGGTGTCTGTTGTTTTCGTATGGTAGTCATTTAAACACGACGACAAATTTAAATGGTCTGTAGCGTTTAAGCCAAGTACATCCCATTTTTATCTGCGCTTCATCTGATCGAGACAGTTATTGATATTCTTCAATAGCTCCGAAGTTTAGAGTTGGATCCATTTCGATCTGATCTGTGTTTAATAAATTGTAACTTTGGTGTGTACATGGGCGCAGGCTGGTTGTAGTTAATTAAGGTTATATAGTTGATACCCATACATGTATAAATATGCAACCCAAACTATTTGGGTAGGTACATGTATTCCTGGCCAGTAGATCTAAATGTACCTCGACATATTAGATGACGATTCATAGTCTACACTGTTGACAACTTCCACGACTTTAGCATGTGATCATATCAAAGAACATTTAAATAGTGTCAAAGTTCGACGTCGAATAGGCTTAAACATTGTTTAAACGCTTTCTGTATATTTCACGAAAAAAACGTGTGTAAGTTGTGGGTACTCATCACAACATGCTTTGGGTCGTCTCCTTAATCTGTTAAGGGTAAAGCTGTCATTCACATTAGAAAGAGCCGCTTCCAATGAGTAACCACTGCAAACATTTTCTTTGAGAAATATGAAAAAAGCGCTTTGGGTATCCATTGGTCCTGACCTGGTTCTAAACAGTTTGTATTGCAAAGATATAATAGCAAGTGACAACCGAGGAAATATGAAGATAGGGAAGTGGTGGGGACTGGCACATCCACATGAATCTCTTTGATCCGATGCATATAGCGAAAGGAGGGCATACTCTATCATGTTTTGATATCGAACTCCAACAAAACATTTTGCTTGATATATTTTGTGGGAGCTCGTCCACTCTTTTTTCTGCTTTTGTTTTAAGCACCGCAGCGTGTTACATGTATTTCTTCTTCCTTGAAAATACATTGTACATGTATATATAGAATTTGATTACACCGATTATACGAGATGTCTCGCCGTTTCAATTTTGACTGCCTTCAAAATTCAAAACTCTGTTTCACTGGAAGGTATGCACAATCGGCGAAAAGATTGATCAGCATTTGCGCAAATGAAGACCGAGAGAGATTAAACTCAATAGTTTGCTTTGGTTTGAAGTGAAACAATGCGTCTGTACTGGTATGAGAGATCTAACACCAATTTTGAACAGAAGAGACACGGCTAAACTACTAATTTATTGGTAACCGACTTTTACGAATTGAATATCACGTAATGGGTTCGGAGATCAGCTCTTGACTTGGTGACTACCGCATGTGACACACCACTGAGAGAGTAAATTGACCTTAGTATTTTATAACTACTACTACTGGCAGCACTGATGCTGATGCTGCATTCCCTCCTCTTCCTACAAATGAATTAGCGGTTTTATTGACAAAGAAAAATTAAAAGAGATTAAACCACGATGCGTGGAATCATATCTGATTGCCATTTTTAAACAAGCTAATGATCAAGTTTCTGATTTGCATAAATACCCAAATTTTATCATGAAAAAGACCGCATTCTAACATTTCATACTGTAGCAATATTATCTGAATTTGAATTTCAAAATTTTCAAACACTGGAAAAAAACTTAATCGAACTTACAAGAAAAAAGCCGTATGACGAAATACATTTATATTTTTAAAGAAACACTGTTGACGATTTATCTGCTCACGTTTTGATCCCAAAATGTTCTAATTGAGAATTTCTATATGAAATGAAATCTTCCAAAGAATAATCAATTCGTTTCAAACATTTTGAAATAAACTCGCAAAGCTGTCTATCAGAAAATTGACGTTGACGTCACAAACACTTTATAAACAATTCTATGACGTAGGGACCTATGTACTATTGCCTATTTCTCAGAAATCGCTCAAGATGTCGAACTGAAATTTCACATGTATACTCCAGAGATATATAGGTATCAGAAAATATCAATATCTCAATTTCGACCGGGTACCTCATTTGGACCCAAAATCTCATGGCTGGTCACATTTGATATTTAATAGTTAATATTTAATTATTTTAAAAAGAAAGCAAACTAATAGTCCCTGATCAAACTGCTCCTCAAGGAGGAAAACAGTAAGTGAGCACGACCAGGAAATACCACAATCACAAACTGCAGAAAAAACCACGGCATCCCGGGAAGAGCCACACAACAACCATGAGACACCAGGATGACAAACCAAGCAAAGCAACCAGCTCTCTCTTCCCCATCAAGATGATTGCATAACTAGAAGGGACATAAAGTAATAAAGTAATGTACAACAAAACATAGAACAATTACGGGGGCCCAAACGCATCCCACCGGCACCAAACCCCTGCCCCAGATTCTGCCGCCACCGAAGCACAAGAAACGCCCAGCCCGCATGGAAGCCCTCCAACTTTTGCAATGCATCACCATGGAGAAACACTCTAATCAAATTAACACACTATGATGAAAAACCTGATCTGGAACTCTTCTGTTTGAGTGAGTGAGTGAGTTTGTATTTAATGTCCCACCAACAGCTAAGGCCATATGGAGACAGGGCCACAGCTTAGAGAGAGCGAGTTTGTGTTATATGGAGATGGGGCCACGCCTTAGACCAGCACTGATCCATTATTTTGAGGACATGGGACATTTATTCCCTCCTTTCAAATTTCTTGGCAGAACACTAATTCTAAATGTGTAACGGTACTTCAATCTGACTCTCCAATTAAGAGAATCGTCATAACCTTTGACCAACCAAAGGTTAAATTTTATAATACTCCTTTGACCAACCAAAGGTTAAATTTTATAATACTCCTTAGACTGAGTCATTGTTAAGCATAACCAAACAATATTGGATTGTTCTATATATATAGCCCATTTCTAAGCTGCATTCTCTATAAATAAGGGCAATCAATGACTTACTCTGAGGCTGAGTCATTCTTGAAGTCAACCAAACAAAGGGTTCCACCAGAGATTGTCTGTTGGTCACATTGGCCTCCCATAGACGAACTGAAGTTCAAATGGCAAATCATGATTTTATGAACAAACATATGTTCATATCAAAACTAAAGCAAAATAATATTGGGGTGATTTATGTATGCAGAAGTTGCTTTCCCTTTGCAAATTAAATATACTTCTTTGAGCTAATCTTTTCCTGACTACTGAATTTTTTTGGATATAATTAACCCTTTTAAGATCAATGAAATTTTCCATAAAATTGGTACAGCTAAGTCAGGATGGTCTATTGTATATATTGAGGGGTTACAGGTTATAATTTCCCCACAAAAAATATTATATTTCTTTCTCCAAAGAGCCATTTTGTCATGTAAATATGAATATGATTGAAAGGTTTGATGACATTCCATCAATAGCTCAAGATATTAAGGAAACAAAATGTTATGGACAGACTGACAGATGCATACAGGGACATGAAACAGTATACCCCTCCACAAACACAGTTTGCAAAGGGAATAAAAAGTGTTTTTCAAGGGATATCCATATATGTATTTATTGTAGGTAAAAACTTATTGGATAAACCTCATTGAGACTTCATATGAGCAGCATAACAAATTGTTTTAAGGAAAACTAAACTGTTTCATAAAAGGTATCCTATATAGTGCTATAGGTCATTGATGACTTTGTTTCAAGATTAACAATTTCATTCTGGATACAATGAACTGTGCTCAGGCATTTTTAACCCTTGCCATGCTGAACATGGATATATCCAGTTTTGAAAAAATCCAGATCCAGATCAGGGTACACACTGTTTGCCACTCTGCTTAAAATTAGGTGCTTATAACTGGAAATCAACAAACTAATTGGATAAAATTAAGGGAGGAGTGTAGTATATAAAATCATGAGTAAGGGTTAAATGTTTGTTTGGTTGGTTTGATTCTTTATGTCCCAGTCATCAATTTTCAGTCATGTTAGGATGAATTTTCCTGGGTTGAACCACTACTAAGCAGAGGATAAAGTGTCTTGCTCAAGGAAACAACAGTGATTCCACCAGCAGTGAGGCTCGAACCAGCAACCCTTTGATCACCAGTCTATCACTCTACCAATTAAGCCACTGCACTCCGCAAGGGTTAAATGGGATTATTATTAAAATAAGGAGCACCTTTCTCTCTGTTAGCCCATGTTTGTGCAGTGTTAAAATCCACCTGTCTGTCCTCTTGTTGTTCACTTTTATTGTTACCAATAGCAAGGATGTGAACCTGAAACAAGAATGGTTGGGGGTCTGAAAGTATAGTATGATAAATGTTCTAAAACCTTGAGTATTTTACTCTTTCTGTTATAAAATAAATTGATATCAGGAATGGAATCCATTAAATAACTTGTCAGAATAACAAACAGGGAAGACTATTATCAGACTGCTTCTTCAGAAGCAGCCTGATTTTTGGTCTGCACTGTTTGTTTAGGCATTTTTGGATGCAACTGGTGTTCAAAATTTATTGTTGCCAATAGCAACGATGTAAACCTGAAACAAGAAGGGGAGATCTGAAAGTATACTTTGGTACATGTTCTAAAACCTTGAGTATGTTACTCTTTCTGTTATCAAATAAATTGATAGTTATCAGGGCTGAAATTCACTAAATAACTCATCACAATAGCAAACAGGGAAGACCATAATCTGATTGCTTCATCAGAAGCAGTCTGATTCGGGTCTGCACTGTTTGTTTGTTTGTTTTGATTCTTTACGTCCCATCAACAATCTTTCAGTTAAACAGGGACGGGTCTTCCTGGGTTGTACCAGGACTAAGCTAGGATAAATGTGTCTTGCTCAAGGACCACAACGCATTGACGCCGGTGAGACTTGAACTCTCGGTCTCGAGTCAAGCACTCTACCACTGAGCCACTGCCCTTGCACACTGATTGTTTAGCCATATTTTGGATGCAACGGGTGTTCAAAATTTACTGTTGCCAATAGCAATGATGTAAACCTGAAAAAAAAAGGGGAGATCTGAAAATATAATATGGTAGTTGTTCTAAAGTTTTGAGCATGTTACTATTTCAGTTATCAAAGGAGTGTAGAACATAAAAATATTCAGCATGACATGATGGAAAATTTTAACAATTTTGTCCAAAGAAGCAAAGATTCAAAAACTTTGATTACTCTTTGGTTTAAACATATGTTGAGGGGGCACATAAAGAACACTGAAATGGTTCTTTATATATACATATGGTAAATGTTTTAAAAATTTGAACAATTTTTTTTTATTCTCAGATAAAATATCATTTTCAGGGCTGGAATTCACAGAATGCTAGTCAGAATAGCAAAACAAGGAAGACGTTGATAAGACTGCTTCTGTTTGTCTAGGCCTTTTTGGCAGGTAATAAGTTTCTAAATTTTAGATTATTAACGATACATTAGGCTCACAAATTTTGCTTATTTGGATCATGCGCGGATCAAGGAATTTTTGTCAGAGGTGGTCCAGGCGTGACTGCCAGAAAACCGCTTTTTTATTTTTTTTTTTCACAGTTTTACAGAGGGGGTCCAATGGTTTATTTCAGAGAAAGCTATAATTTTTCAATGTTTCAGAGTAGGTCCAACATTTTCCAGGGAGGGGTGGGGGGAGGTCCAAATGCTAATTTCTATAGAAACCCATATAACGTGATTTTCCAAGGGGGGGGGTCCGGACCCCCTACCCCCACCCCACTCTGAATCCCCGCATGGAGTCTTTAGAAATTTCTGCTGCTGGCCTACCTCCTTTTTGTCTCTGTTTTTGTCGATGTCTTTCTTCAGTTTGTCCAACTTTTGAAATGATTCCCAGTTAGTCACATCATACACCAATATAAAACCCTGAAAATAGGACAAGATTTGGTTTTAGCATGGACAAGAATAGGATTTCACAAAAAATCCACACAAAAAAGAGGATAAACTGATACTCCTATTCAAAATACATCAGATTTTGACATAATGGGTCAATATAGAAAACTCTGTTTGGAGGATTGCTGTTTGGTAACACAAGGTTTGCAGAGTAATGCCAAATGATGACTCAGAGGGAGGGATTTTTCTCACTTTCTCTTTCATAATATATTAAGCCCCTCTCACAGCTCTATATAAATATCCTATGGTGTATTTAACTTCCCAATCCACATGAGCCAAAGGTTCCTACTTTCTCTTTCACACTACAATTGACATCTTTTCTTTCTCACCTTTCAATACTGTGTTTACATTTTAAATAAGCTCCCAGAAGTTCCTGAATACTCTGAGATGGCCCTTTACATAATTATGCCACTTTTACATTACAATGAATCAATAACGCCATTTGATAACCATGCACGTGACTTCCAATACAACCAATATACAGATGACATGAGAAATCCATGGTGAGATAAGAATTTTTATATCAAGGCAAAATTCTTAGATACCTGTACATAGGTTAAGATAAACAAATTTTTGTGCACAAAATTGTGAATATTTTCATACCCATTAGTTTTAACGTATGTTTTGGGTGCTCAAAAGAACTGTTTTGAGTACCTACAACATAAAGTTTGGTTGAGCAATAAGAAAAATGTTTGTTTTTTTTGGTAAACACATCTTAACTAGATGCATGCTTGGACCTCTTTGTCATCTATGACATAATTACAATCATGGACTACAGTAAAACCTGTCTTAAGCGGCCACTCAAAAAGAAGACAAAAATTGGTTTTCACAACCAATTATCACCTAATGCAGGTCAAAAGTATTGCAGAATGCTCCAAGGGGAGCATTCTGCAATACTTACGATCTGCATTAAGCTACCATCTGTCTTTAAGACCTTTGTTTTGTCTATTTTTGAGTGGCTGCTTAAGACAGGTTTTACTATACTTACATCAGGGAAGGTGAGGTAGTGTTTTGGTAGATCTGTCTTGTTACCGTCCTAGCAAAGTAAAATACATACAGGTCAATGTGTTGCTACTCATATAACGTACATGTAATTGGGACAGTGCATGAGATTTCAGTACAGTAAAACCTGTCTAAAACGGCCACTCTCATAAAGACCAAAACTTGGCTTTCAAATCAATGTGCTACTGCTCATATAACGTAATTGAGCCAGTGCATGCAATTTCAGTACAGTAAAACTGGTCTAAAACGGCCACTCATATGACCAAAACTTGGTTTCGCTTAATGCAGGTCAAAAGTATTGCAGCTTCATTACGCTACCATTTGTCATTAAGGTCTTTGTTTTGTCTATTTTTGAGTGGCCACTTAAGACAGGTTTTACTGTACATATCTTATTGGTGAGCAGTGAAGGCTCAGACAAGTCTATGCATATACTGGTGCTTTGGCTGCTTGCATAAACAAAAGTAGGGATGTAGATGAAAACAGACCATGATTCGGACCTATATACATGCAGGCCTTCAGATAAGAGTGTGTCACTGAAAATTATTTTTCTTACTTCTCAACCAAAACATATGTTGTGGGTACACAAAAGAACCGTCTCGATGAGACAGTTCTTTTGAACACCCAAAACACATGTTTAAACTGATGGATAAGAAAATAATCGCAATTTTACGCAAATTATTTTTGCTTAACTGGCCCTATGCACATGTAGCTTAGCTGGAAATGATACCAAGTTAGAGGCATTTGCACATATACCATAAGTACCAAAATCTTGTAGGCTGGCTCATTTATTCATTTGATTTGAAAGCATCACTCAAAAAAGTTAGGCTCAAGTATTTGTAAATATGGCCCTACATGTACGAATTACAATTTTGCAAAATGTGATTTCTGAAGTCTACAAATTTGCATTTTAGAAGCAAAGAAACCTGTTAAGATATGCATTGTTGACTACATATTATGAAGATTTGTATGATATACATGTCCAGAAATGTGTGCTAAAGTGCGACACTGCATTGTGTCCTTGGGCAAGATACTTTATCCTTTACTTAGTACTGGTTCAACCCAGGAAGATCCATCCTGACATGACTGAAAAAGTGTTGACTGGGACGTAAAAAATCAAACCAAACAAAGTATAAATCTAATGGTCAAATTTTTTTTCTTCTGAATAATGCATTTGACTGGTCCAAAATTACACCTTTGTGAATCGACTCTATGTAGGGCACAATATTTTCAAATTTTGTTCCTATACCCAGTAACTATATAAAAATTGAGATTTCATGTGAATCATCTGTTGGCAGACAACTCACATGCAATGTTAAGCATACTGAAGAAAGCGGTTCTACACCAGTTTTGTAGCTGGATGTGAGCCGGCTGAAGGTGGTTTTGTAGCTGTTTGACTGGCTCTTGGAGCCGGTTCTCCTGACTATTTAAGGCGCGATTTGATTCTGTTCCAGCATTGTTGGATTAACATCCACACATTCCACAAGGCAGGAATCCCCTGATGAGTTCGCAGATTGGACAAAACCATGGTCAGGTACACTCCCGTAGCCTTACTAATAACATCGGAGCATACTAACACCGGGTAGACGGCAATCGAAAACGCTCTCAACAATCGACGAACGAGGATCAAAAATCGCTAGAAACAGTGTTTTCAATTGCCATATGTCGCTAGTCAGGCAACAAATGGCAATCAAAAACTATATTTCTAACTGTTTTTGATCTATGTTTGTCGATAGTATTGACGTTTTCGATTGCCGCCTACCCGTGTGATACTGAGGGAAGTGGTTCTTCTTTTGCTATACAATCATTTACCTATCCATTTTCTATCATAGTCAAGTAATTCTATTTTTTGATGCATTAAGACTTACCAGTCCACCAGTGTCAAATATCCTAACTTTCTCTTTCACACCACGGTCAGTCTCTATCATAGCTGTGTAATTCTATATTCTAGACTTACCAATCCGCCAGTGTCAAATATCCTAACTTTCTCTTTCACTTCACGGTCAGTCTCTATCATAGCTGTGTAATTCTATATTCTAGACTTACCAATCCACCAGTGTCAAATATCCTAACTTTCTCTTTCACACCACAGTCAGTCTCTATCATAGCTGCGTAATTCTATATTCTAGACTTACCAGTCCACCGGTTTCAAATATCCTAACTTTCTCTTTCACACCACGGTCAGTCTCTATCAAAGCTGTGTAATTCTATATTCTAGACTTACCAATCCACCAGTGTCAAATATCCTAACTTTCTCTTTCACACCACGGTCATTCTCTATCATAGCTGTGTAATTCTATATTCTAGACTTACCAGTCCACCGGTGTCAAATATCCTAACTTTCTCTTTCACACTACGGTCAGTCTCTATCATAGCTGTGTAATTCTATATTCTAGACTTACCAGTCCACCGGTGACAAATATCCTAACTTTCTCTTTCACACCACGGTCAGTCTCTATCATAGCTGTGTAATTCTATATTCTAGACTTACCAGTCCACCGGTGTCAAATATCCTAACTTTCTCTTTCACACCACGGTCAGTCTCTATCATAGCTGTGTAATTCTATATTCTAGACTTACCAGTCCACCGGTGTCAAATATCCTAACTTTCTCTTTCACACCACGGTCAGTCTCTATCATAGCTGTGTAATTCTATATTCTAGACTTACCAGTCCACCGGTGTCAAATATCCTAACTTTCTCTTTCACACCACGGTCAGTCTCTATCATAGCTGTGTAATTCTAAATTCTAGACTTACCAATCCACCAGTGTCAAATATCCTAACTTTCTCTTTCACACCACGGTCAGTCTCTATCATAGCTGTGTAATTCTATATTCTAGACTTACCAATTCACCAGTGTCAAATATCCTAACTTTCTCTTTCACACCACAGTCAGTCTCTATCATAGCTGTGTAATTCTATATTCTAGACTTACCAATCCACCAGTGTCAAATATCCTAACTTTCTCTTTCACACCACGGTCAGTCTCTATCATAGCTGTGTAATTCTATATTCTAGACTTACCAGTCCACCGGTGTCAAATATCCTAACTTTCTCTTTCACACCACGGTCAGTCTCTATCATAGCTGTGTAATTCTATATTCTAGACTTACCAGTCCACCGGTGTCAAATATCCTAACTTTCTCTTTCACACCACGGTCAGTCTCTATCATAGCTGTGTAATTCTATATTCTAGACTTACCAGTCCACCGGTGTCAAATATCCTAACTTTCTCTTTCACACCACGGTCAGTCTCTATCATAGCTGTGTAATTCTATATTCTAGACTTACCAATCCACCAGTGTCAAATATCCTAACTTTCTCTTTCACACCAAGGTCAGTCTCTATCATAGCTGTGTAATTCTATATTCTAGACTTACCAATCCACCAGTGTCAAATATCCTAACTTTCTCTTTCACACCATGGTCAGTCTCTATCATAGCTGTGTAATTCTATATTCTAGACTTACCAGTCCACCGGTGTCAAATATCCTAACTTTCTCTTTCACACCACGGTCAGTCTCTATCATAGCTGTGTAATTCTATATTCTAGACTTACCAGTCCACCGGTGTCAAATATCCTAACTTTCTCTTTCACACCACGGTCAGTCTCTATCATAGCTGTGTAATTCTATATTCTAGACTTACCAGTCCACCGGTGTCAAATATCCTAACTTTCTCTTTCACACCACGGTCAGTCTCTATCATAGCTGTGTAATTCTATATTCTAGACTTACCAGTCCACCGGTGTCAAATATCCTAACTTTCTCTTTCACACCACGGTCAGTCTCTATCATAGCTGTGTAATTCTAAATACTAGACTTACCAATCCACGGGGTAAAATATCCTAACTTTCTCTTTCACACCACGGTCAGTCTCTATCATAGCTGTGTAATTCTATATTCTAGACTTACCAATCCACCAGTGTCAAATATCCTAACTTTCTCTTTCACACCACAGTCAGTCTCTATCATAGCTGAGTAATTCTATATTCTAGACTTACCAATCCACCAGAGTCCAATATCCTAACTTTCTCTTTCACACCACGGTCAGTCTCTATCATAGCTGTGTAATTCTATATTCTAGACTTACCAGTCCACCGGTGTCAAATATCCTAACTTTCTCTTTCACACCACGGTCAGTCTCTATCATAGCTGTGTAATTCTATATTCTAGACTTACCAGTCCACCGGTGTCAAATATCCTAACTTTCTCTTTCACACCACGGTCAGTCTATCATAGCTGTGTAATTCTATATTCTAGACTTACCAATCCACCAGTGTCAAATATCCTAACTTTCTCTTTCACACCACGGTCAGTCTCTATCATAGCTGTGTAATTCTATATTCTAGACTTACCAGTCCACCGGTGTCAAATATCCTAACTTTCTCTTTCACACCACGGTCAGTCTCTATCATAGCTGTGTAATTCTATATTCTAGACTTACCAGTCCACCAGTGTCAAATATCCTAACTTTCTCTTTCACACCATGGTCAGTCTCTATCATAGCTGTGTAATTCTATATTCTAGACTTACCAGTCCACCGGTGTCAAATATCCTAACTTTCTCTTTCACACCACGGTCAGTCTCTATCATAGCTGTGTAATTCTATATTCTAGACTTACCAATCCACCAGTGTCAAATATCCTAACTTTCTCTTTCACACCAAGGTCAGTCTCTATCATAGCTGTGTAATTCTATATTCTAGACTTACCAATCCACCAGTGTCAAATATCCTAACTTTCTCTTTCACACCACGGTCAGTCTCTATCATAGCTGTGTAATTCTATATTCTAGACTTACCAGTCCACCGGTGTCAAATATCCTAACTTTCTCTTTCACACCACGGTCAGTCTCTATCATAGCTGTGTAATTCTATATTCTAGACTTACCAGTCCACCGGTGTCAAATATCCTAACTTTCTCTTTCACACCACGGTCAGTCTCTATCATAGCTGTGTAGATATCCTCTATTGTGGAGTGCATAGGCTGAAAAAAATTAACTTAGTCCTTTTACATAGAAAAAAAAAAACTTCCTGGTTATTACTTCACACAAAATATTTCAATACATATTTCATATAAAGGGAATTTACCAAACAAAAATAATTCTTCTTCCCCTCAATAAATCATGTAAGAAGAATTATTTGTGTATTTTCTATCATTTTAAATAGAAATAAACTAAATGAATTTAATTAGAAATATACTAAATAATTTCTATATAGAAATAATTTATTAAATCCTTTCATCATGTTTATATAGAAATTAAATAAATCATTTTACATATTTTTTTAATACTTTTAACATATTTTAAAAATGGAAATAATCTAAACCATTTACATAGAAATAAACTAAACCGTTTTATAAAGAAATAAACTAAATCCAATCTGTAGATAATTAACTATTAAGTAACTAAATCTTTTACAGAGAAATAAACTTTATCCTACAACAAAGAAATAATCTAAATAGAAATGTTTACTAAATCTGTTTACATAGACATTTAAACTAAATAATTTTATGCAGAAATGAGCCGAACCAATTTACACTGAACTATCAAAACTATATAAACTCTGTTCAGAAATTGTGTGGCACCGGTTTTTCGCAGTTCCTGCTTTTATACGTCATTTTAGGTCCTACATCGCTGTGAGAAAGTTACTTGTATATGCCTCCCCTAATTTCTCCAGCAGGTTCTGTGCGTGTGCGAGCTTCTGGCAAAGCCCTGACATCTTGGGAAAAATCATGAAATTGAGAAATACGCCAACAGACTAAGACAATTTGACACGCCCTCCATGAACATATATGGAAATGACAATATTTTCATTATAATATTTGGGAGTGTTTATTCCAGTTGGCGAGAAATTATAAAGCCTGACTACACACCGTATATCTAGAAAATTAAACACTGATCTAGCGCTTTTCGCGCCAATGTTAGTGTAATATAACATTTCCCACTATTAGAACTTGTTGTGATTGAGTTTAATGTCCCACGAACAGTTAAGGGCATATGTAGGCAGGGCCACAGCTTAAAGTCTCATCCGACAGACTGGCGAAACCGGTGATCAAACCTGCGACCCTTTGATTACAAGGCAAGTGGTTTATCACCTACACCACGGCGGCTCCTGTTATAACTTGAGGCTAACATTTCTTCAGCATAAAACTTAAACATTTCTACTTTCTATTGGTGTACACTTAGTTATTCTGCGGGTCAGAATCATTGAACAGAATATAGCTTAAAAGCAGTTAAAAAGCACACAAAGATCAATGGCAGCTCAGTTGCTATTTTTGATGTAAAAATTAAACTTATTTTCACGGTGTACCTATTCGAAAAATCGTTTGTTGTCCGATATTGTTAGAAAAGATTGGATTCATGCTTTATACACATGTATTGCATCATAAAACACAAGAAGTGTCCATTAAACCAAGCGACTATAAATGGTGGTAGAAATGCCCCATTTCAACTTTAAATTAATAATAACATGCTGATAATGTCCTATTACCAAGGTATTACCTTTACTGTGCCTTGTTGTGAGCATAGCCATTCTTTCGTGAAAATTGCTAAAGGACGTGTAACGGTTTGGCCGTTTTTTGGCCCACGATGGATTTGGCTGAAATTTGAATATATGGTGGTTTGAGCTTTGCCCTTTCACATGAGCATGTTTTTGAATTAACGACGGCATATGCAGTCACATGAATTAAAGTTTCTCACTAGTGTGTATAAACAGAGGTTTGTTCATGAATGTGGATATTTTTAAAGATGCAACAAGCAAACTGACCTCAAACATAATACCAAACATGCGTATGTTTATACGCGTCATGTCTATGTCGTAATTTGAGCTAACACTACCATCATTAATTAAAAATTATGCTAAAACTTGGCTAAATACTGTGTTTACGATTACCTTGATGATATGTTGTTTTTAGGTGTAATATATATTAAACATTTAGTGTTTTATCGCCTTTTTCAGTTAATCAATAGCTCAAACAAACCTATTCCGGTTTATTGATATCAATATAATCAGTACGACATGTACACAAGCGTGCATGTAACATGTTTAACGCGGCATTACATGCGTAACCTTTTTTTGCTGGATTAGTATGCAACATGAATATAAATAATTATAAAGCAAAAGAAATGATAATGGAAGCTTTGAACACTTTTTTTTTGCTCACAGCCACAATTATTAAACAGATACATGTGAGTGTTGTATATCTGTCTGTTCATCTGTCAGTTCGTCTGTATGTCAAACATTTGTGTCTGTGACGTATCTTTCAAACACCTGATTCGATTATAAGATTAATTCACAAAACTTTGCACCTTTGTGGAGGAACATGCAGAATAAATGAATACTTTAAGGCCAAGTCAAAGCAGGCGGTCATAGGTTACATGTACAGAATGCATTTCTGCTCCATATTTTACGCATGTCCCAGCTCAGATATCCAACAGTCGTGATAGCGCTGTGGTCTATATTACTTACCTATTATCTTACGTGTAACTAAGTGTTCGCAGTTCACAATCCCGAAGAAACATATGTTTTGTGTCATTGTGCAAGACCCTTCATCTTTATTGCGTAATACATGTTCAACCGAGTAAACGTCATGACTGAAATATGGTTCACTGTAACGTAGAGCAGTGACGTAGAGCATTAAAACACTTAGTCATGTTTCAAGCATTTTTGGTGCAGACATCTATTTCAAGGGTGACAACTTCTGTCAATGCAGGGATTTCGGAACCGTTTGAACAAAATACATTGTGTTTTGATAAAGGTGAATAAACATCTAAAATAGAGTATTTCGATCCTTGAATATTCAATGTATGTGTTTATTGGTACAAGTGACTATTTACCATCTGCCGATAAGTGGTTGTTGTATATATACTGCATTATTTTAGCAAACACTTTACGAGAGCGATATTCGTTGAGGAAACACACAGTTTCGCACAGATATTGTGCACATGTAAGCATGAAAAGCGCATTACACTCATTATGAATAAAATGCTTGTGGGGTTCGCATTCAGGCCATTGGCTGTTTTATACATGCTTTCTTGCATAAATAACAATGAATTGAAAAGAACAAAACTAAATCAAAGAATTACATTGGTTTATTTGTGACAAAATCTGCGCCACCTATATACATCATATATGTACATGAGAAGTCACGAACTTCAAAAAATATAGATAGGTGTTAGTTTTGAGGGTCAGTTACGATATATGTTGAGAGTGTTCATTTGTAGACATCACACCAGCTCCTTTTTCATCAAATAACCTCACTTTAATAATATTACCATTAAACTGACAAAGTTCTATCAAAATTTTGGAATCATATCAAATGATTCCGATATCTGTGCTGTGAAGTAGCGTTTTGCTCTACCTTATGAACCGCTAGATGAATTTCATCCAAACTTGCACAGGTACTTATCTGGGACAGCCAAAACGAATTATAAGATTTTTGTGACCTCAACCTTATTTACAAGGTCACCAGAGACATATATAAAAAGGGCTTGTCTGTACTCTATCTTCCTAACCAATGACCAGATTTTTATCAAACTGACAAAGATAACTCATTGGGAAGACCTTAATGAATGACTAGAATTCGGTGAAATTGACCTTAATTCCAAGATCACCAGCGTCACATAACTCTTTTAAGTGGGTGGGGGGACAACTCTATCTAATGTTATATACTTTCCATTCCTAACTACTCTAGTATGGCCATATCAAACAGTGTCTGCCCTGTAATTTGAGAATACCAATAATTGATTATTACTTCCTCATGCTCCAAAGAATGATCACAAAATTTGCCATTTTTGACAATCTTAATTCAAAGCAATGGGCCATGCCAAAACAAAAGTGGCGGTGAGCTGTCTTTTAAAAAGCGGATTGTACCAAAGAACTGTCTCCAGAAATCTATGTATCAGTATAAGAAGGGGGCACATCAGACTCTCTCCTTGCACCTTCTCTCTCCTCTCTCTCTCTCTCCCTCTCAAATAAGACTCCCATTTACTGAAATGTTGTTGTATTTGCTTTTCAAACGCAATATATCCGAGGACTGTTTGTAAGAAATAATATTGATACGAGCTTGCTAATATGCACATTGTATTCCATTTTTGTACGGGAATCTTACGTCTCTCCAGTGATTTTAGTACTCTCAGTGCTTTGATAAGTATGAATTGAATAGTAGATTTCAGGATAAAATTTGCAGAAAAAGTCTTTTTACAGTATTTGCCACATGCGGAACCGGCTCAGAGTTACCATTTTATGGTGTAATATTATATGCACAATAAAATGAGAAATAGTTTTATCCGGTTCCGCATGTGGACTCGTATGTAATTGAGCCACGAAGTACACGAGGGTGTTTGGTTTTACCATAGACTTAGTGTTAAGTGTGGTTGATAGGGCATACATTTAACCCCAAAATTTATCATAAAAATACATTTTAATGAAGAAAATAAATTGTGGACATTAAACTAGAGACTCTTAGGTATCATTTGGTGATATTTTGGAGGGATTTCTTTACAATCGATTTTTTACTGTAAAAGTGGGCCATTTGTAATACAAAACTGTTACACGTCCTTTGTAATGGCCAATGAGGTTAAGGGCATCCCTGTTGAAATGACACAAATTACGACGTGCTTGCCACATGCATGCGCTGTTGAAAATATCTGCACATCAACGTGGTTTGCTCGACCAATGCCTCGGAACTAATAATGAATTGCCACCATTGCATGTCCCCAGCCCCCTGATCCTTACTTTCACGTGTACTAGGCCCGGTAAAACATTAGGATATTTTTTTGTAGAATAAAGAATCGTTTTTATTGTAGCGTGTTATCAAAACATTTCATATTCATTCGAGTAAAGGGTGTGTTGCATTTGAGCAATTTAAAAATAGACTCAAGAGACGTGAAGCATATCGATGAATATTGATGTATTTTATGTGGCAATCATCGTCAACTGGACTTGGTGTGTGGGCGCATTTCTGAATTTTCTGATTTTTCCCAAGATATCAGGGCTTTGCCAGAAGCACGCAACCTCACGAAACCTGCTGGAGAAATTAGGGGAGGTCTTCAAGAATAACTTTCTCACAGCGATGTAGGACCTAAAACGACATATAAAAGCGGGAACTGCTAAAAACCTGTGCCACACAATTTCTGAACAGAGTTTAGTTTCGTAGGTACATAGAAGGTTCTTTGTTTGTTTGTTTGTTTGGTTTAATACTTTACATCCCAGTCAACAGCTACGTCATGTCGGGACAGTCAGTTCACCTAACCACACTTTTTTCCTGGGCAAGCTTAGACTACATTTGTAAGCGGTTAACCAGTACTTTGTGCACATACTTTTGCTTGTAACTGACAACAATCCTTCTTGAATCAGCAGAAGGGAGGAGAATGGCAGTAGAAAGTTCTAAACTGTGACTCCTTGACAATTACAATGACCAATGCCAAGTATACTGTCTCAAACCATATAGATGAAATCCATCAGTATAATAAAGGGCAAAGGCTACAGTACACATTCTTTTTTGGTTTGTGGTTTTACGTCCCAGTCAACAGCTACGGTCATGTCGGGACAGTCAGTTCACCTAACCACACTTTTTTCCTGGGCAAGCTTGACTAAGTGGTTAACCAGTACTTTGTACACATACTTTCGCTTGTAACTGACAACAATCCTTCTTGAATCAGCGGAAGGGAGGAGAAAGGCCATTGAAAGTTCTAAACTGTGACTCCTTGACTAATACGACGACCAATGCCATGTTTATTGTCTCCAACCAAAGAGATGAAATTCATCAGTATAATAAAGGGCAAAGGTTACAGTAAACATTCTTTTTTGATTTGTGGTTTTACGTCCCAGTAAACAGCTATGGTCATGTTGAGATGGTTGGTTAATATAACCTTACCACACTTTTTCTTGGGCAAGCTTGACTAAGCAGTTAACCAGTACTTTGTGCACATACATTCCCTTGTAACTGACAGCAACCATTCTTGAATCAGTGGAAGGAGGAGAATGACATTAGAAAACATATTATCAATCCCCAGGAAAGTATGGGACTGGGCCAGGCTCAAAATTACAACCTAGACCGGCAATCAGCTTTGCTACTGATTGTGCTACGGGTCCCGACATGGTAAATATTCTAAAATTTATAACAGTAGTTCCTTTCATAAAAACCTAGACAAACAGGGCAGACCGAGATCAGACTGCTTCTGAAGAAGCAGTCTGATCAGGGTCTTACCTGTTTGCTTTTCTGATGAGAATTTTGTGAGTTCCATCCCTGATAACCAATATATTCTTTAAGAACACAAAGAGAAAAGTGTTCAAAATTTTTTGAACATTTACTGCATGTGTACACTTACAGTCCCAATCACATGGTTGCCATACATCAGCTGTTCCACGATGGCTGTCTTTCCTACTCCTGCATGACCACAGACGAGAATCTTGCTGATTTTTCCCATTCTACGGCAGCTTGTCCTCTTCAGATCAAGGTCTTAGGGGCTAACATTGCCTGACTTCGGTCATCTTCCCACAATCTGGAAGAAATAATGGTGCAGTAAATTTTTTGTTGTGTAAGTGTTTAATGTCCCACCAACAGCTAAGGTCATATGGAGAAGGGGCCACAGCTTAAAGTCTCATCAGACAGACTAGAGAAGCCGGGAGTCGAACCTGCGACCCCTGGTTTACAAGGCAAGTGGCTTATCCACTACACCACAACGGCTCCTGGTGGTGCGGTAAATGTTCTAAAATTTCGAACAGTAGTTGCCTGCCAAAAAGGTCTAGACAAACAGTGCAAACCCAGATCAGACTGCTTCTGAAGAAGCAGTCTGACCAGGGGCTTCCCTGTTTGCTATTCTGGCAAGCATTTTCTGAATTCTATCCCTGAAAACCAACATTTTATTTGAGAGAGTTTGAAATTTTAAAACCATTACCGTGGTATCAGTATGAGGTCAAACTGGAGAATACGGGGAATTAAATGGGGAAGGACTTCAATGTGACGTTTAGCTGTAGTGGTCAGGAGTCAGAGTGGTTTGCCAATTAGCATAATTTAATCAATTTACTTAATGTTTTCATGTTTAGAGCAAATGAGTATATAATCGGCGGTATTCCAGATCAATTCACCCTTTGTTCTCATTTATATAGCAAGGTCCTTTTGCACTTTTACAACCACAGCACTTATGGGCTAAAGTACCTTGAATTTACATTTAAGGTGTATTGGCAGAGCCATGTGGATATGCCAGGCTTTGATTTCCTGCCCAAACCGGCCTTGACATCATAGGAGAGTGTGTTCCAGTTTCTGATACAAAGTTCTGAGGAAGTATGAATGTATGTGGTACTGAGTTTATGAATAGGGTACAGGACTTTAGTTAAGAGTGTGTAACGAAAATTTAATTTTCTTATTTCTCAACCAAAACATATGTTGTGGGTACTCAAAAGAACTGTCTCAATGAGACGGTTCTTTTGAGCTCCCAAAACATATGTTAAAACTGATGGGTAAGAAAAAATTTACAATTTTACGCTGAAAATTTTTTGTTTATCTAAACCTGTGAGGGTATATACAAAAATTCTAATTTCTGATTTCCAGGAGATGATGGTAATCCACAGCAATGAGGAATAAAACAAAGGAGTTTTGAATTCTTCTGGTTTCTAAAATTTGCCAGTTTAAGGGTTTTAGCAGTTCAGTCCAGTAACTTATATGGTCTTAAACGTCGAGTATATATATTTCGCTGTTACCCTCTGAAATTCTTTCAATCTTGTATCACACCTTGCAATCAGAGCTACATGAATGATACAGTAATTATTTCCTTCGACTAAAGAATTCTATTAATATTCACAGTGCAAGCCATGTTACTGTTATTACTAATAATTTCTGCCAGGAATGGCATACCTCCAATTGGACTCTTCTCCAACTTCCATTCTAAACGTCAGACAGGGCCCCATTTGCTAATTAGTTATTAAGTTACGCTAAGATGAAAGATATAGCTGTACTGGTGGGTCTGTTGCCCTTTAGCCAGGGTAGCTGCATTGGTCTATTTAGAGTGGTGAAAATGATACTGGTAAAACTTTATTCCTTCTTCCTTTTCAATCTTATTTTATTATTCCTATTTCATTTGTCCTAATAAGTAATTCAAATCTTATTTATTATATCCATACAATTTCACTTTACAACGTACATAACTTCTTTCTGCCTATATTCAGTCTCTCTTATTCTGTTCAAATTCCTTGGTTATCCGACATACTTTGGTCATGGCTGAAAGAGACATTCTTGATGAACAACAAAGAAGTTGCCAAAGAACAATAAAGGTTTAAAAACAAGGAAGTGTCCCCGGGTATGTGCGGGGATACGGGCCCATACCTGGAGACCATGAGTCTCAGGATATGGGCCAGTATACGTGCACATGTATATGATTAAGATGGTAAAGACAGACTAAATAGTAGTAGTACACTCGCCAGGGCCTTCATTGTAAACGACATGAAATATGGATGTAGCTAAAGACAGCCATAAGTTTAGACCACCAGTAAATTATGGGCGTTTTTATAGGAGTCGATTGTACATATTTGATAAGTATGTAAAATCCCCTTGCTAAACAATGAAGTTATTATTTCGAAAAATGATTTTTTTTATTTTTAAATGCGACCCACGATAATCTTTTCATCATTATTTATCAGCTTTTTCCAGATGTTCATGCCTCCTTAGTGAAACTAACTTTTAATTTGGAACTCGAACCGAGTATAGGTTCAAGTTTGGAAGCATAATACACCACTTACATAGAGATTTCCAGGAAAGGGTTCGGGGTTCTGCAAGACTGCTCGGATGCGTATAGGATCATCAGATCATGTGCTGCACATGTTGGAATAAGAAACCAAAGCTAAAGTACTGGATAAAATAAATATCTTTGTTGGTCATCTATGAAAATTAAAGATTTTGGTGATAGCCTACCATTTTGCCTCTACGTTTCACATCTATGCAGTGTTCTTATTCTTGTTCATACCCCAGTGCTCCAGCTAGAATTTGAAAAGGGCAGGGTGCTAGTGGCCTGTAAGGGCACTTTGAGGCGCGAAGGGTGGAGACGGGATGGGTGTGGGAGGGGTTTTTCAAGTTTTTGAAAAATAGACCTTAAAGAAGGCCTTTGGTGGGTATTTTGAGCAGAAATAATGTGCATTTTTTCTGTGTAAAAGTGATTACTGAAATACAAATATATTATGAAAATGAGACTGTTTCAACCCCTCTATGGATCTCATCAGGCAGGTTGCAGTACTAATAAACAAGTTTTGCGGATATCCCCTGCGACAGTCTCTCATTTTTCTTTCATTTATTATGTTTTTAATTTTTTTAGTGTGTGTTTTAAAAAAATAAGTCTCTGATCAGAGTGCTCCTCTAGGAGCAATCGGATATGGGACTATATTTTTTTTATGATTTTTTTCTGTCAGAATACTTTGGTTATTTTTTTCTAAAAATGGTATAAAATCCTCGAGCTTTCTCTTATTTGCATTACCAATTTTGGCAAGAGAACGCTGCGCTCGATCTCTAGTAGGCATGTTGCAAATTTTGTCAGTCAGAAAAATATTAATGTTAGCAGAATGAATTCTATTAACTAAGTGCTGAAAATATTTGGTTCTTCCGTTTATAAATGCTCTGAGAAAATGGGGAGAAAACAAAAGAATGATTACAGAGCCCTGTGATAAAAACTGCAGAAACGTGCAAAGAACTTATCTCTTCATGTGTCCACTCGAGATGAAAGAAATCGGCATCATAATTTATCTGCAAAGAGGGTCTAATTATGCAGGTTTCCGTGCCAAACTCCTGTCCGTAATCTTTTCTGGGCAATAAAATTAACCGAGGATAGCTACAGCGACAATTTTAGCCCACCAAGCGAAAATGTTCATTTCCACGAAGGGAAACGGCTCACTGCACTGCTCTAAGAGACTGCATTGAAGAATAAAGTTTCTGATCAGCCTGCGCATAATTTGTCTGGCCTTTCGCGGTCACATAAATGATACGCAAAGCGAGATATTGACCAGTACATAGGAAACGTGCCGAACATCTTGAATTCTTCAGTCATAAGGTCAAGTCCGAGTTCATGACCTCTCGTAGTTTTTATCGATTCTACCAAATGTACATGTAAATGTTTTATTGAGGTCTGATTCGGAGATTAAAATTTGCAAAAAAAGCGGAACATTTAGGTTAGCTGCTATTTAAGTGCACTGTATGAAAAGTTCCCATTTCAACCGCTTTACCTCCAGTAGTTTGCTAACTCACGCTTGACTGGTCACCTCTCGAGAGATCACAGAGGGGATTTCCCAAAATGACGCACGCGCTGAACCGATTAGCACTTAATTACATTTTGAATACATAATTTCTGAGCTCTGCACGGGCAGATAAAAAAGGGACATGGTTGAATTTAGGGCAAGTTGGGATAAAAAAGGGCGGGGTGTCGAATTTCTGAGGCAGGGCGGAGAGCCCTCCGAAAACGGCCTGGCTGGAGCACTGTACCCATTACACTACAATGAAGGTTAATTTTCTTACCATCCACAATTTCAATTTTTATCAAACTATGGATATATAGATACTAATATATCACATCGTTCAGAAGCAAATTAATAGACTTTTTAACCTTGTTGTCATACAAGACAACTTGGCAATTTCTGTGAGGGGTGCAGGGTTTGGGAGTGTGTGTGTGTGGGGGGGGGGGGGTTTACATTATCCTCATAGCATTGATACTTGTTCAAACCAGAAAAAAACGTCCTCAAATGGCTAAAAATGTGTTGACTAGGACGTAAAGCATTAAAAACAAAACAAGTTGAGACGAAACGCCTTTGGTGCGAATCAATTCAAGTCGCAAACAAGTGTAGTCTTCTCTCTGGCTCATTGCACTGTATCAGATGTCTAGCTACTATCTAATATAAAGGCACTTTTTCTGCTGACCTATTGAGCACCTGTTTTTCTTTCCTTGTCTTTCTTTCCGTGCGTATTTGTTCTTTCTTGCAAAAAAATATTTTCGGGCTACAAGGGAAAGAACTCGGAATGACGATAAGCAAGGGAAGCAACCTACATAAACAAAACCATCAAGAGCTTTCAGGGTTTAAAACTTCTGTAAGAGGATGGTAAGCATGACTTAATCCTAGTGTTTGCTTTCATTGAAATCCTTCTAAACGAGTTATGGCTAAAAAAAATCACAACTGCTGTATCTATTCATTGGCTACTTTCATTTTCTGAACTGAGTGGAGTGGGTGGGGTGTAGAAAAATGTTGCAAGTATAAGCTTTCACAAAATAGCGCATACCTACACATGCATGTACCTGAGAGTTTTTCCTATAATTGTCCATAAGTGCTACTAACTTTCATAGCGCCCAGACGGTGGCTGTAGATGCCAGTGTAGAGTCTGTAGGTGGTGGTTAGGACAGGACCACCCGGGTAGCTCAGGTGGTTAGAGCGCCCAACTAGTGTTCCGGGGGTTGTGGGTTTGAGCCCCACCTTGGGCGGCACTTTTTCCCCCTGAATTCTCTACCATGGTGTCAGAATTGTTGGTTGACGGGTCCATGCAATGAAATAGGTCATCTTAAGAGCTAGCATCAGCTCTGAAGAGAAAAGGGGGAGAAGTGTAGAGTCTGTAGGTGTTGGTTATGACATGACTTCCCGGGTAGCTCATGTGGTTAGAGCGCTCGACTAGTGTTTCGGGGGTCGTGGAATCGAGACCCACTTCGGGCAGCACTTTTTCCCCCTTGTTTCTCTACACCAGAATTGGATTCTACCACTAAACAGATCTAGGGCAAATGCACCAGTATTCAACCACTTAAGCCAAGTTAAGGAATTTTGGTTGTATGTAAAGTAAAACAAAAGCAGGAGTCAAAACTATCTTTTTGCTTTATACAGGTTCAGTCAAGTGTTACAGGTAGCTATTAAATGATGATATTTTTCTAATAATACATTGCATGTAGAAGAATATTTCATGAGTTATTCCCCCTGGGGATCTTGCTCTAGTATTCAACCACTTGCGTCAGTATTCAACCACTTGGCATCAATGATAATGCTGCTGTTTAATCTCTCAGTTTTCTTGTTTATCTCTCAGTTTTCTTCTTTAGTCTTGTTTTAGTTATAAACATATATATAAGACCTATTCCAACATTTATTTCAATGCTTCAAACAATTTTGACTCTTTAATAGAGCTGTTCGATTATTGGACTTTTCATAATCGATCATCGAAAATAATCGGTCAGAAGGTTTTGATTGATGATCGATTATAATTGAAAGTTATTAAATATTAGGGAAACACAGGTTCCATCCCAAAGAATGTCTATCCTTGTACTGCTTTATGAAAATCTTAAGCGTCAGTTTCATGCTGTTTTATGAACAGTACCTTACCAGAACAGGTCCTGACAGCAATCTAAATTGAACAGCCGTTGACATTAAAACCCTTTATGCACTAATGAATTCTTCCTTCTGGATGGAAACAATAAACTTGGGAAGGTCCATTGTATACACCAATGGGTCACAGGTTATTATTTCGAAATCAAATTGCATATCTTTCTCTGAAGATTGTTTTTATCTGAGCAAACAAAGTAGACCCTGATGAAAGGCATTTCATCTGGGTCTTCACTGTTTGTGACTTTGTCACAGTACACATTAAGTACAATGTGCAAAAGGTTAAGGTGTTCACTTGCTATAATTACAGTTTATATCTTTAACTTTGCATTTTCTTGTAGCAAAGTGGCAAATTTAGAATAGCAGCTTACAACAGTCAGGTGTGAATCTTTTCGATTATAATTGATTATTACAAACACAATCGATTAGTAGAATCGAAATAAATTTTCGATTGATCATCGATTTTAATCGATCATCCATATAACACTACTCTTTAATTTTTTTTTAAACCAGTCAATCCCGAAATCTATCATTCTCTATAATTTTCACAAAGTGCATTGTCAATAGTGGTAAAAATATGTGTTTAAGACATAATGTTCTCTTTTTGTCCTTTTTTAACATTTCAGTAATGGTGTTAAACACATATTTGATAAGAAATCACTCGTTAGAGAACGGCTGATTTTGCATTTCACAAGCAAATTTCTTCAGGTGGTTGAATACTAGAGCGGGTACATAGTATCTAGGTCATATACTTGACCTTGAAGGTTAGTTTGACCTTGAATATATAAACGAGTGTCAAGTCTTTTAAAATTGATGGCAATGACTTATGTTTGTATACATATAAGTTTTATACTCATTATAAGACAAATAGATGCATTTACATCATCATAATTAACAGGTTGGGAACACTTCTATTTTGATCTATTATAGTTCAATTGATCTAAAATAGACTGATTTGTCTACCTAAAAACACTGAAATAATGCTTTATATGCTCTGCGCAGCTGTTGCCAAAAAATTGCAAAATCATTGTCCTGGCAAACTGTAGCCTTTGTTGATGCGATCTTGATGGTGTAAAAGTTTTGATTTTTCATCGAGGAAATTTTTGCAGAAAAAAACTTTTTTAAAAATTTTGACAAGTTCAATTAATTGAATTTAATGATATGAATTTATTGAGTGTAGCCAACTGTGACCCTCAGAGTTTAGCAGTCTTGTATGAAGACCTGCAAGATCCTTGCGTCAAAGGTGATTTATTTTAGTTGTTTTTAGCATGTGTCATTGGAAACGCTGTGCACATGTTTTCATTATAACACATATAATAAATATAATAGATATAACCTTTCTATTTTCAGTTTTTAACTATTTTAGAATCCTTAGCGTTGTATCTCAATTAGAACCTAGGTGCCTTGTAATTCAAATTGAGCACGCTGTTAATTTATAGGGATCTGACAGCAGTTCAGTGAGTGCAATTTGACTTCATTATCTGGGTTTACAATTTTTTGTGCATTACATGAGCTGCGATTGCATATTTAAGAGCAAAATAGGGAATTTGTAGGCAATTTAGCACAAAGCACCGCTACGTCAAAATGTAGATTTGGGTCTATTTTTTCATTTTGAAATCTAGGGACTGAAACTTACTGCTGATGTAAGGGCAACTGAGTGTGGCGTACTTTAAGGCATATGTCGCATCCTACGATTGTTGAACAACTGTAAAATAAATAGAAACTATGTTGTCATCAATCCACCATTGTTCTAGGAGCCTGTGCGTTCCATTTGAGAACCCTAAGCGTTTCTCGAGAACCCTATGCGTTTCCGTTGACCAGTGTGTATACATACATAATCTAAGGTTGTCACACTTCGGGAAGTTCCAATGGCGTAGCCAGAATGCTGAAAAAGTTATGCACATCAAAGGGAGACCACTGGAGCAAGCAGTGATTCTCTTCAATTGCATCCCTTTTCATATGGGAACTTCTCTTAAAGGAAAGAATTTGTTCTCAGAGGGAGACATATTTGAGATCTATGTTCATGTGGAATGTTTTTGATAAATTTACTGGATTTTTAACTTGGCCAATTCTCTACTACTGCACATATTGAATAATGGCTGATAGAGCATACTTTGTGAATCAGCTAACGGATAAATGCATGTATATTTCTTTCATATTTCTAACAGTAAATCAGGGTTAGAGCCTCACTGCGTCACTGCGTTGTGGTCCTTGAGCAAGACACATTTATCCTAGCTTAGTACTGGTTCAACCCAGGAAGACCTGTCCCTGTTTAACTGAAAGATTGTTGATGGGACATAAAGAATCAAAACAAACAAACAAAACAAACAAACAAAACAGTAAATCTGTTTCTTGTTTCTTCCTGTGTAAAGTCTACAGGCAGGTATGTGCATGGTTAGATTGTCAGACTTCCTTATTATGCAGCAGACAGTACCGGGCCGCGTAGCACAGTCGGTAACGTGTCTGGCAACAGATGCCAGTCTGACTGCAGATCGAGGTGGCGAGATGGATCCAGGCCCGGTCCTATACTTTCTTGGAGACTGATTAAGAAATAATTTCTACGGTCATTCTCCTCCTTTCTGCTGAATCATTCAAGAAGGATTGTTGTCAGTTACAAGCGAAAGTATGTGCACGAAGTACTGGTTAACTGCTTGTTCAAGCTTGCCCAGGAAAAAAGTGTAGTTAGGTGAACTGACTGTCCCGCCATGACCATAGCTGTTTACTTGAGACGTAAAGTACCAAAACAAACAAAAACAAACATGCAGCAGACAGTATAATTAAACAAGGAGATTCAGACAGTGAGATCATACTATGTTTTGGTACTAAATTTAAGTTGTCACTACATCTCCTACAGTTATTGAAAGTTATATTGGTTTTGGGATTTACCTTAAGTCACTGCCATTAACTGTTTGTGGAATAGTATATAATGAACTTTCTATGTCAATAACTCATTACCTACTAGTGTCGTCTGCTGATAACCTTTGCAAACAGTTTGGACCCAGATCAGGCCTGACAAAATGTCAGGCCTTATCTGGATCCAAATTGTTTGTCACTATGATGGCATTCCTGAAAGTATTTTTCAAAAATAATTGATTTTGAAAAAAAGCAGACGACAAAATTACCCAGTAGGCAGAGTTAATATGAATACTTGCCATTTTAATGAATTCATAAATCTTTGAAAAGGAGAAGTAAACAATACACTAATTGGAGACAGTATTTTTTTACACACTGCACATAAATATTTCACATTTTGTATTGAACCAATACTTTAGAGTGACAATAATTATTCGTCAATAAGGAATTTATTGTAAATTAAAGTAGACATATTTTTAGAGTGGCTGTGTTTGAGGAGTTGTCATTTTTTTTTAGTAGCCACGTCACTATTAGGGAACATTTTTCCCATTATATATTTTTGAGATGGTATTTGCCTCAAAGTGAAAGGACACATGAAGAATCTTTAAAATTGATGGAAATGTATCAAATACCTTAACTCTTTACCTGCTTGTGGTGAGTTTTGTTTTCTGCTGATTACCCATCCTTTGCGAACATTTTGGACCCAGATCAGGCCTGACATAATGATAGGCCGAACTGTTTGACACTCTGATGGTATTCCTGAAGGGGGGGGGGGGGGGGGGGGTGTTGTATTCTTGAGCAAAGACCTTAGTATTGGTTCAAACTAGAAAAAGGTCCAGATATGACTGAAAAGTTGTTGACTGGAAATTAAGTATCAGGTCAAGTGAGCAAAGAGCTAACCCCATCAAGAGTCACTTTTGATTTGCAACAGATGACGATTAACTTTGGTATATTTTGTTTCTATCATACACAGGGTAAGCAAAAATTTTCAGCGTAAAATTATAAATATTTTCTTACCCATCAATTTTAACATATGTTTTGGGTGCTCAAAAGAACCGTCTCATTCAGACGGTTCTTTTGAGTACCCACAACATATGTTTTGGTTGAGAAATAAGAAAATTAAAGTTTCGTTATGCACTCTTAACTAAAGTCCTGATCATATTTTGGCAACTAAATAATGCTAGATATTACAGTTGAGTAATTGCAGATGATTCACATGAAACATCAAACCTTGTTTAAAAATAAAAAAATATATCGCTGTTTTGTCACCTGCTGCAGCCTTGCAGAAAACTCTAGGAGATATATAACATGCACGTATCCAGAAAATACTGTCAGGGGAGTCCTTTTTTAAATCGTCAACTTATTTCACAGAGGGCCATACTGATCTCCCTTGAGTAGCTGTTGGACCCCTTGGGTCCAAATGCTTCTCGAGTGGGGTCCATACCAGTTTTTCTAAGGAAATCTATAGCCACTTGTGATTTTCCAGGGTCCCACTCCTCTGGATTGGTGCATGTATAAGAGGGAAATTTGTTGAAAACAAGAAATGTCACTTTTGCTGGCTTGATTTTTCACCTCCCTTGGTCTGAAATAATCAGCCACAAAATATGAAACCCAGTCTTTTTTTGTTAATTATCTCCCTTGGACTGAAATCCATGTAAGAGCCATACCTCAAACACCATTTTGAATTATGTCATGAAACCTTAGGCCGATGTGTCATGAAAGAAAGGCCACTCTTGAAACCTTGGTTTTTAGATTATCTCCCCTCATCCGAACTCCTTGCCTGGTCATTTCTTGCATACCCTTTACAATTATGTAATTTATGTAATGAAATTTCAAAGGTGTATAAATGGCAAAATGAGACAGCAAGTGGAAATCTAGTGAGTCCCACAGCACATGCTTTCCTTTCAAAATCATTGAAATATAGTCACTTTTGGTTCGGTGGAGTGTGTGTGGGGGGGGGGGGGGGGGGGGGAAGGGGAGTTTTAATGGTATCATCTAAAACTTAAAATATTGATAGGTAACACTACACTGCTGAGCCTTAGAGAGGTGGTTACTGCTTTATCTTTTTGTGTGCTGGGAAATTTTGCATACTTTTTCAAGAATACCATCATAGTGTTTGCAAAAGTTGTCAGCAGACGCCACTGGCAGGTTAAGAGTCAAGCAGGAATCCCTTCTCATACTTTTTATTCTGATGGAATCTTCTATCCAGTTTGGTACAGTTTTGTATAACGTTTGAATGATTCTGTGTATAAATTTTGCATATGACACTAAGGAAAACGTGTTTGGACACAGAAATTTTCCTCGCAGGAAACTGTGGGATCTAGCCTCAGGCTTCTAGCAATAGAGGCAAGTGTGCTTACCACTGAGCTACCATACTTTCAGAAAGTAGGGTTGGATAATAATTGGGGAGTCCTCCTGTATTATTGAGTTTATGAAAGTATTTGGGGAAAAGTGATAATTGTTTGTTTGTTTGATTTGATTCTTTATGTCCCATCAACAATCATTCAGTTAAACAGGGACGGGTCTTCCTGGGTTGAACCAGTACTAAGCTAGGATAAATATGTCTTGCTCAAGGACCACAACACAGTGACGCCGGTGAGACTCGAACCTGCAGTCCCTCGGTCTCGAGTCAAGCACTCTACCACTGAGCCACTGCACTCCCTGTAAAAGTGATAAAAACTGTTGAGCATTTTTAAAATCACTTTTTTGCAACAAGTTAAACAAATTCTATAATACTGGAGCACTAATGTTTCTGTGGTTAGATTTTATTTATCATATGACACAAGGAGAACATTGAGATTGCATTTTTTGGTGTGCAAAACTCAAAATTTTGCCATGTCTATTAAACATTGTGATGACCATCACTACATAACATTACTAAATATGTAAACCACTAGTGATTTTATCAAATTTATTTTATGGCGTTATATAACTCCCAAATGCAGCATCACATGGGCAGCGACGTGACAAAACATGTCTTCGAGGGTTAACGAACAACACAGGCGCAGACCAGCCTGCGGGGATGGGCAGGCTGGTCAGCACCTTTGTTTTTCGCTTTTTGGAAAGTATCATATCTGGACTTATTACAGGTGAAATTTCAATTTTCTAGCTAGTCTCTGTAGCTGAGGACACAAGTTTGAGTCTTGCTTTTTCAGAAACCCTGAAGACAAGTTTTGTCACGTCACGGTCCATATTTTGATGAATAAAAAAGCCAGCATGATAATGTTTAATATTTTTATATCTATATTTTTTGTTACAGGCTGTGAATTGAAGCAATGGGGCTGTGCCGCTGGTTAAGACGCCACGGATGTAATTGCTGCTGTGTTTGTAAATACTTTTGCCTGATAATCGTCCTCCTCTTCAGCTTCTTGGCGTTCCAATTTCACAAGCATTCCTCATGCGATACAAGGGTTACACAGAATCTCATAAAGGAACTGGTAAGAGTCCATGGGCCGATCCAGAGGGTGGGTGGGCAGGAGCACCCCCCCTAAAAAATCGCAAAAAATTCTGGTACCATGGGTGAAAGTTCAAAATTTCCCAAATCCTGAACTTTAGAAAATCAGAATTTAAAACTTGCTGTAAGCCTCCAAATTATCAAAAAAATAATAATATATCAAAAATTCCAAGTTCAATGGTCAAATACCTTTAGATAAACCGAAACTAAATCAGAAAAGCTATTATTACTTGCAGAATTCAGCTTTTTGAGGCCGACTTTCTATGGAAAGTCGGCCTCAAAATTCTGAATTCAGGAATAATCTTGAAAACTTTCATCCATTTGGTACAGAAACCCCTCAAGATGAAATTGGACCCATTGGATCCAGTTGCTTCTTGAGGGAGGGCATGGCCCTCTGTGATGTATGCTGATGACTAAAAAACATTGTCAGGACCCCACCCCCCCCTGCATACGGTAATTTTCTGGATCCATGCATGGTTTCCCTCATTTGGATGATCCAGTGTATATATCTATAGAGGGGTCTCAAGTTAAAAAATCCAAATACCATGTACATCTTTGCAAGCCAGGGATACTACCTCTAAGTCCACTTTGTGTGCGTATGGAACAAAGTGGACTTAGTACCCTTGGCTTACCAAGATGAGTATTTTTAACCTTGAGCACACATTCTTTTATACAAACAAACAGTGCAGACCCTGATGCGATGCCATGTTCTGCAAAGTCTACACTCAGACTTGACATTTTACTGGTTTCAAGCTTACCAGTATAAAAAAGGTTAACTCTTTTCCTGCCACTTACAACTTTTGTCCTCTGCTCTCTCATTCACTTGTGTTAAAAATAATATTGATCCAGATCAGACTTGGGGGAAATGTGAAGTTTATTACACAAAAAGCCAATATAATTTGCATTATAATCACCTATACTAAAAGTAAGAAAGACGGCAAAGATCAGGAATTGATATAATCAAGTACCACACCTGACCCAGGATACCAATGGGAAAGTAACAAACTCACATTTAGACACCACAAACGAGAGCCAAGAGGTCAGCCCTTTCCCAGCAGGTAAGTCAAGGGCAATAATTCAAGTGTTAATGAGCCATTTTTGTTGAAACTTATAGGATATTGACTGTCCATGGTAATGAACATTAATACCAAGAATGAATCAAATCTGACCAATAGGTCATCTGCATCTGCAGTGGTGATTGATGATTAAACCCTGTGTGTGTTAATGGATTCTTCCTTCTGGTTGGATACAATAAACTTGGGATGGTCTATTGTATACATTGGGGGGTCACAGGTTATACTTTCCAATTAAAATTGTTTTGTTTTTTTCTGAAAAATCATTTTGTCTTTGCTAACAGTGTAGACCCTGATGAAATGCCACATTATGCAGCAGTTCACTGTTTGCCAACATACGCATGGGTGAAAGATTTCAGGATTAATCCTGAATTCAGGATTTTGAGGCTGACTTTCCATAGAAAGTCAGCCTCAAAATGCTGAATTTAGGGGATAATAATAGCTTCTTTGATTAGTTTTCAGATTATCTAAACACAATTAATCATTTTAACTTTAAATTATCCATTTTTGTAGGCATCCTGCAAGTTTTAAAATTTGGATTTCTAAAGTTCAGGATTTTGGAAATTTTGACCTTTCACGCATGCCTATGCATATAGGAATCACTTGTGTACAAAAACATTAAGGGCTAATAGTATGTTTTTGTTTTCTGTTTTTAATTTTAGTGTCATTTATACAAGACAAACAAGATAGCTGGGTCAATGTGTCCTGCCTTGTGTGATGAGGGGAGATTAACTTATGAAAAGTGTACAAACTATCGACGTGGAAAGAAAGTTATTTTTATGCAGTGCACAAACTGCGAGCCCGGTGTGAAAACAAGAGTTGTTCTAAAATCAAAAAAATTATTAGAAGAATATGAAACCATGCAGTTACCAACTTTCAGAAATGGAACATTGATACCTCAATGGCCTGGAATAGCCAGAAGTATGCTCACTACGTCGTTGAAGTCGTATTTTGGGATAGATTTTTCATCCATTGATAATCTTTACTCGTTTCTCTGGGGGAAAGACTTTGAGAGTTTTGTGAAAAATTCACCAATTCCCAATGCTGAAGCGGTTGCTGTACAGACCATTTGGAGTCTAAGTCACCAATTAGAGTATATTTTTAATGTATACTTGAAAGACCAGTCTTTTGTGCCAAAGATATATGGAACATGTGGGCCAGCTTATATATCAGAGTACACACCAGCAGTCTCAAATTTAGAAGCTGGCCTTTTTGCATGGATGTGGCCTTCAGCTTTTAGAAAGCGCGTAAAAGTGGCTTTAGAAATTATGAGATTGTTAGAAGTATTTGACCACGGCCTTGAACAGCCTTTGCATTTGTGTGATGTGAAGCCAGATAATTTTGGAGTTCGTGCCAATGGGGAGGTAACTCTAGTTGACAGTGATTGCGCAACATTCCAAGAGCCATTACATATAAGTTTCTTCTCCGGTAACTGTACGTCTCATGATGACTGTGATTTCTTTGATTGTCGAGGTTACTGTGATGGTCTGAGTGGAAAGTGCCGTCAAATAAGAACTAATAATAATTTACAGGTATGTGTATAGTTTTAACTACGGTACCTAAATTACCACTAATTAGTTTTAATAAGGCAGTGTTAGAAATAAGCTCTTGCCCACTTGCCCGACACAGTTTAAATTAGTTGGGGGCAAGCTGATAGACCGGGAAGGTTGCCCCCCTTGGACAAGCTGAAATTAATAAATAATAGACTTTGTCATATGGTCTAAAACTATGAACCTATGTTTTCTGACAAACATGTCTAGGCAAGCAGTGAAGACCCTGATCAGACTGCTCCTCTCCATTGCATCTTCATATTTTGAGCCTATCAGAATTCTTAGATATGTTGAATGAATCATGTGGCAGGTCAAGTTAAAAATGTGGGGGACAAGCTGCTTTTGTCTACAAGTTGCCCGTCAGACAAATGAGTTCTGGCTTATTTCTAACACTGTGAGGTGTGAAAAAAGTGTGGAAATGATATGTGTAATCGTGCGCAAATGAAGGAAAGCAATTCCAGTAAAGATATACTGAAGTGTACAAATGCAAAGCACCCAATTGAGTACAATTCTTATGTAAATTCTTATCAAATCCTGTCAAAAAGTCCTGTCAAAAAGTGACATCAACATTATGCCCTGCAGTGGAATTTTAAATTGCAGGCAGGAAAAGCTACAGTCTTGCACAATAAGTTATCATCATTGTTTTTACTCCATTTTTCTGAGGTTTTAAGCATTCCACTATAATGTATATGAGATTATAGGGATCAGAGATGTTTTATCAATGCATTTACATTAACACGTTCCCTTTGGGGAGTTGAAAACCTCCCACAGAATGTTAATGTATAGCAAACCATATTTGATCCTTATGATAGTGAATCTATAACCTTAAGGTAAATGTTAAAAAGAAATTAACATTAGTTGCCTCCCCACCAGTCCTAGACAAACAGTGCAGACCCAGATCAGACTGCTTCTGAAGAAGCAGTCTGATCAGGGTCTACCCTATTTGCTATTCTGACAAGCATTTAAGAGGCTTGTATAGGGGTTTTAGGGAAACAGGATATTTGCCATTTTACTTCCAGGAATATATGATACTATCCACTTTACTTCCAGGGATATGGGATACTGTGTTCAATATTTTAGTTACTTTCAGTTTAGGAAAATCAATTATGGGGATATTTGCAAGTTTATAAGAGGTACTTGCCTGTTTACTTCAAGGGATATTGGATATTTGGTACCCCGCCCCCATATACAAGCCTCATTTAGTGAATTCCATCAATTTGATTTGAGAACAGAAAGGGAAAAAGTATAAATTTTAGAACATTTACCGTATTTGTTATTTTTCAGAGTATCTGTGAAGATGTATTTCTAGGAGGGTTTTCAAAATTTACAAAAGGGCTTCTACGGGACCCACCCCTCAGGATACAGTACCAGCTCAACAAGGCACTGCATGAGTGTGCTTATCCAGGTGTACACAACGAGAGATATGTAAGACGACCAGCTTCAGAAGACTCTTACAATGAGATAGTCAGAATTTTGGAACATTATTTGGAAGAAACATGAGCACAACTAAGTCAGCTTCAACTGTGATACATATTAACCCTTTTCACGGCATTTATGCCAATTCTCGTCTGCTCACTTATACCAGGGTCTTTCTGCACACCATGTATAGAAAGACCCTGCCTATACTCTTTGGAAGCCTATGTTGCAAACAACATGAACCCAGATCAGACTGCTCCATTAGGAGCAGTCTGATCAGGGTTCATAGTGTTTGCTTCCACAATCAAACCGGAAGTGCATTTGAACATTTGCAGCAGACGCAAAAAAGCAGATGACACTATCAAGACAAAAATTTATTTGCATGAAGGGTTAACCCTTGAGGTACCAATCACAACAAAAGTTGTCTACTTTTGTCATCTGCTGAACTGTTTTAGATGCCTATTCAACAGTGTAGATCCAGATCAGCCAGCTCCTGTAGGAGCAGTCTGATCTGGGCCCATACTGTTTGCTCCTATACTTACGGTAAATGTTCTAAAATTTCGAACACTCTAAAATTACGAACACCTAAAATTATCGCCGAAATTTTTTTTCAAAACATTCAAAAAATCGAACACTGCCCTTTTTCGGAAAAATGAATTTCTAAAATTACGAACACACATAATTTTCGGCGGAAAATCGATGTCCGTTTATCTGTTTGTCCCATCTGTATTACCGTACAGCACGTGAGCGTTAGCGACATTTGGAAGGTTCCATTCTACTTTGATGGGTAATCTGGCACGTGATGATCTATTTCGCATGCCAGCACGCGACATTATACGTTAGACATTATTCAAGGTCACCCACATTGACGAGCTTGATGCATGGACAAGTTCCTGCAACGATTCCAAAACTGCTTTGACTAACCCTATTGAGTATATGTATCCACCCAAATGGCTGAGTTCATTATTTATTACTGACCAAACATTGACTTTCAGGCCGTGACTCAGCTAATTGTACGTGAATTATGCACGTTGACACATGCAATAGTGTGCTGTGACACATACTCGTTTTTTCCTGAAGAGAGAGTTGCGGAAAATGAGACGATCACTTAGGCGAGAGAGAATGAAATAAGTTGATGTTTAGTGATTGCCGTGGACGTTTGCAACACAAGGGGCCATTCGTTTTCTTGCAAAATGCAGAGAAAATCGCGCAAGTCGCTTTTTTTTTTCTCACCGAGATGTCCAATGCGGAAAATAAAGCCACCGTATATTTAATATTTACCGACATGCCTGCAAGAACTCGCACGTGGTCATCATCTCATTTTTATTCACGGTAAATGACCGTTAACTTAAGGCTGAAATATGTGTGATTCTCAGGTTATCCGACTGGCACCCCCTACCATCCCCTCTCTTTTAAGCATTTTAATGGCGACATGGAGGGCACTTCTATCATTCTATGCGTGTGCTCTTTTCTTGAACACAACTCGGACCCGAGCATGAAATCAACTTGCGCGGAGCCCCATATGAGCTGATAAAGACCCTGCTGGTACTTATGACAGATGTGATCAGCGAAGGCTCGCTCACTAACAAAGTTTAAAGTGGATGAAGCTCTATAGCCAAATAAAAATTCTGGACATCTACGTACGTTGTCTTTAAAATACTTGTCGGTGGTTTTCTAAGTACATGTAATAATAAATGGCTATTCCAATCAATCAAAAACATCTAATTCCTTAAAATGGAACATTTTAACAAACTGTTGAGCGGATGGCGGCGTGTCTGTTTGTCCTCATGAAACTGTACATAGAAGGTCCTACGAGTGCATTACCGGTATGATGACGCACAGACGCACGTACATGTACCAAGAAATAAATTGATCGTAGCACGATTCTGCAACTTGATGAATTTAATAGTTACATATTTAATTTCATGAAATAAGCCAGTTCATGAGATTATGGTACCTATCGCATATGCGAGCAGCGAAGGCTCAGACGATCCTGCGCATCCGTGGAAAATCGCCAGCGCCTTTACTGCCCACATACATATAGAAGGAATGTAGATGAAGGTGCATGCCTTAATTTTAGGCAATATAGCTCCATTGAGTGGCTGTGAATTTAAAAACAGTAAAGCCCTGCGACATCTCGGAATTCGCTTTTTTTACCACACGTCTGTAGATGTATGTACCCCGACTTTGGTACATTCGAAGATCAGCCTGCGCACCGCACAGTCTTATCAGCACATTTGTTTCTAGAAAAAAACATTAAACATTTTGTCGGGCCAGATCTGGGCCCAAACTGTCTGCTAAATTATTTTGTCACAGCCTCTTTGGGGGGTGGGGGTGTGCCTCCCAGGCCCCACCCTGGGTCCAGCACTGCTAATTTTATCAGCCGCAGACAAAGGGACAGGGTAATGGTTCACGGACATGTTTGAGATCAAAGAAGCCGACTATCAGACCACGTGTTAATGTTGTTTTAAGACTCGGGTAGCATGCAGTGGCTTTGGCGCACGAAAGTGGACTTATCACACAAAACATAATTGCCTAGCTGTGTCTCCTTTTCATGGGTTTGCATGAAAAAAGGGTTTGCATAAAAAAAACAATTTCAATGAACTCGAGCATGAAACGGCGCACTGCATGCACGAAAAACTAGATTTGTGGTACTTGTCTGAATTTTCCTTTCTGTACCCAGCGTAGGCATCGGCTCGAAGCCAATATATATCATAAATTGAGCCACGACATGCGATTTCCAACAATGTGGCATTTTGATGAGTGTAGACTCAGATGAGCCTGTGCAGCCTCCTTGTAAGCTTACAAACTCCAAACGATGTTCAGTCAGTAGCTTAACACTCATAGAATATTCAAGTGACTAGCAAAGGCTCTGATCAGACTGTGCATATGCATAGGCTGATCTGAGGCTTTGCTGGTCCTACATACCACATTGTTGGAAATCTCATCGAGGCATCGGACGCAAAGTTGGACGTTCGCGTACATGATTAATTCTTTGTATGCCTGTTTGGCCCTGATTTGGTGTGGCAAGACGTCGGAGATCTTCTGGATCCAAACTAATTGCAAACTTTGAAAGCAGGTGGTAGAGAGAGAGAGAGAGACTAGCGCTTGCATACAAATCTCTTGTAATCTCGAAAAATATCATGATTCTTAGAGATGCTTCTCATGTGCATTGGCTTTTGCACGACAAAGTCGTATTTTCGACAGTATTGATGCTTTGCATGCCAATATCACAGGCCCAAACATTCTTTCCTGAATTCTATTCAGATCTGATTGACAACGTTTTTCTTCTTCTTTTTTAAGGAAAAGAGGATCCAAATATCACTAAAAGCGGGCCATCATCGGCATTAAATGGGTTTCACTGGCGTGCCGATGATGGCCGGCTTGGTAGTTTTGAGAATTTCAGGGGATCCGGTCCAGTATTGCTAAGAAATTCTATAGTTTTGTGATTTTTCAGGGGGGGGGGGGGGGGGTCCAGACCCCCTGTCCCCCCTCTGGATCCGCGCATGGGACCGGACAATGTATACACTTATTGAGATATACTGAAAACCCATTTTATCATGCGCATCGGCTTTTACACAAATTTTTAAATTGACGAAACATTCTTTCCTGAATTCCATTCGGGTCTGATCTGGATCCAAACCGTTTTTGCAAATGTAAATAGAGAGAGAAAGAGAGAGAGACTGGTACATGCACATCCTTTCGGGAAAATCAAAGCGCATCGACAGATTGACAATTAGGAGAGAGAGAGATGTGTGTTCTTTTTGAATTTCGTCATTTTTTTAACTCTGAGAACTCGTCTACGTATTTCAAAGTTTCGTGTTTATCTTTGCAAAGTGACTGTATTACATGATTATAGACGGCATTTGCGCAGATGGAGAGCAAGCGAAAGCGTTTTGGTTTTCTGAAGGAAGAACGAAAGTGTAGCGATTCATCGGTAGTCCGAGGTTAAATAAGTGGACTTTTACGACTTGAGTGACATAACATACTCGTGCCTGGCTCTCGAATTGGCAATTACCGCACGCGCTGGACATTTTACTGACGCAGTCATAGGAGCCGCTGTGGTGTAGTGGATAAACCGCTTGCCTTGTAAACCAGGGGTTGCAGGTTCGATTCCCGGCTTCACCAGTCTGTCGCGTGAGCCTTTAAGCCGTGGCCCCGTCTCCATTTGATCTTAGCTGTTGGTGGGACGTTAAACACAAACGCAACAGCAAGAAATAGCGGCGGTTGAAAAGAAAAATGAGTAGATAGCGCAGAATCATATCGACGTGTTTTCAACACGTTTCTACACCATTTTTACATGCATATATACCGTTTTTGCTCATGATAAAGTTATGAACACTAGCACTTTTTCTGAAACGTAATTTCTAAAATTACAAACAGCGGAAAAAAGAATTATTTTTTAGTGTTCTAAATTTTAGAACATTTACCGTATATTATTAAAAAATGCTAGTAAAATATGCAGCAGACAACATTAGCAGATGGTATTTTCAGATTAATTTTTGTAGGAGTTTATCCAAAATGCAATTAGCCCATTTAACCCCTTTCACTACCAGAAAAAAAGATCTGAGAATCTCACCTGCTGATATCATCTGCTGCATATTTTTCAAGTTGTTTGCTAACAATTTGAACTCTAATCAGACTGCTTTATAGCTGGATCCACACTTTTAACCCTTAAAGCGCCAAGAAAAAATGCATCTGAAAATGTTGTCTGCTGAAGTCCTCTGCTGCAAATAATTGCCTAACATTACTGATGAATTAAATATAGAAGCAAACAGCTTGAACCCAGAACAGACTGCTCTTATAGGAGCAGTCTGATCAGGGTCCACACTGTTTGTCATAGAGACTTCTTAAACATTTCAGCAGACGAGAAAAGCAGACGACTATTGTTGCGATTGGAGCATTGAGGTTTAATAATCTAGGTTTCCAATGTATAATAGGGGGTGACACTGCAAGCAAATTTTCTCATCTATGGCAGTGAAACAGCATAGGGAGGGATGTTATAATATGTTTTTGATGTGGATTTGAAAGATAAGATACCTTCATATTTATGGGTAGCTTGCTGGATAGTAGACTTGTTTAACTCTTTGCATGCTAGTGAAGACTTTTGTCATCTGCTGATAACCTTTGCAAACAGTTTGGACCCAGATCTGGTAAAAATTGTTTGATAAATTTACAACATTTCAAACTCTGACATTTTTGGACCATTCCATATATGAAATGATGGTAAACAGTGCACACTTTGTGAAATCAACTTCTAAGAGCTTTACATGTATCATTTCAATACTTTGTAAGTATGTTACAGACATATTGAAGATATGCATGAAAGAGTTTGATGCTGATTTTTTTTTTGACAAACTTATATTATCTTAAACTTGCCAATTTTGGATGATTGCAATGCATACCATGTTTCAATTGTTTTTTCCATTTTAGTTTAGAGAGCAGGCCTCGAGGTTATAAAACTTCAGTACAATCTCAAACTCAAAATAAAGCACATTGATTGGTTGGTTGCTTGCGGACACGTGTCCGCAAGCAGCCAATCATTGCCCTTTATTTTTAGTTTGAGAATGAACTCAAGTTTTGTAACCTCGAGGCCTGGACTATGGTTTTGATTATAACTGTTCCTTGTAGTTGCTTATTTTTAACTTTACATAAGCTTATTTTAGTCAACTAACAGTTTGAGTGACATTAAGGAGGAACATAATGTTGCAAGGGCAGGGCTTTTTCCAGCTATTTTGGGAAAAGGCCCCTGGCCAAAATTGGGTAAAAATGATCGACTTAATATCAAAATTGGGAGAAATTAATGACATAGAACAAGACAAGGGTAGCAAAATATATCCTCATAATCAAGTTATTTTAGATTGTATTATGTCAAGCATACCACTTAAGCACAAGTGTTTAAGTATCATTCTGATATGGGTCGTTGTTGTGGTCTCTATGAAAAGTAAAAAAAATAAAAATATTTTTTTTTTACTTTTCTTAATTGGGAAAATCAAACATGGTATTGGGGGAAAAAAAGTGGCTATTTTCTATTGGAAATGGGGCCAAAATTTGGCCCCAAAAAGAGATGGACAGAAAATCTCCCGAAGGGGTATACTGAAAGCCTTGCTTGCAGCCAAATTTTTGTTTGTTTTCAATGCTGCTGTCCCCTTTAAGGTAGTTTTTCTTCACAATGTGGCTCATGTATCCCAGGGTAAATTGACTGTAAGCGAACTGTGATAAGCTTTGTTGTAGTACAGCCAAAGTGGCTTTAAACAAGAGATTTTATTTTTAAAATTGTATATATGGGAAAATCATGTAAGAATCATTCCAACATATGAACAATGGTGGTCCACATTAGCATAATGTATCTATGCATGGTTTGTCTTAGCCTGGGTCGAGTCGTCAATATTTTTATGTGCCAATACTTTCTTATGCTAATATTCTAAAAATTAAGATAATGAAAAGATAGCATATCAAAAGTATCGTATTGGTAGTCTGTTATTAATTTCGGTAGATATTGATACCTCGGGACTTCGATGGTCTTTCCTTTTGATAATCAGATAAATCTAATTATAGCCTATTGTTACCGTGGAATAAATGATAACGAGACAATGATCTGATAATGAGGCTGCAATATCCACCATTATCAATCAGCTGATCATGAAAACTCCTCGTAAAACATGAATAAAGATGGAATTTGTTTACTTTGTTTGAAACTGATAGATCCAAAATGAAGGATCGGAATGTTTAAACACAGGGAAGAAACTGAAGTGTCAAAAATAATACGGTTGAAATTGATCAAAGCTTTCCCTGTTGTGAGACACTCATTCTACACAACACGAGTAGAATGAGTGTCTCACAACAGGGAAAACTTTGATCAATTTCAACAGCAAATGAAAGAATCTGTGAACTATTTAAAGTAAAAAACTTGGACGAAAAGATGCATTCCAGCACACAGGCCGATACTAGAGAAGAAGAAGGAATATATGTGACAGGCCTCTAAATAATAGTGTGTATTGGAAAACTAGTTTCTTTATTTCTCATCCAAAACATAAGTTGTGGGTACTCAAAAGAACCGTCTTACTGAGACGGTTCTTTTGAGCACCCAAAACACATGTTTAAATTGATGGGTAAGAAAATAATAATTTTACGCTAATAAAAAGTTCCTTAAATGGACCTATGTATGTTGTAATGCTTGCCTAAGCTTCTATCTGTCTTTTCTATCAATTCAGTGACCGAGGCAACTGAGATTCCGGTTACTATTTACAGCAAACTAGAGTTATCTGATAGAGTTATCGTTCTTGGCCAAACCCCTCAGAATCTGAGGGATAATCCAGGTGGCACTGCCGAATTAATTCAAAGTCCCCAAAGGCTATCATTTTTTACTAAAAAAACGGAAAAATAAAAAAAATGATCAGACTGGAACCCAGGCTCTAGGCTTGTCTAGGCTTTTTGTCATCAATCAGTTGAGCCAATTTATGAGATAGCCTTTCTAGCGTTTAATCCTTATCCAGCTGGATGTTTTTTGGTGTTTTTTTGTACACTCCTCCCCACTATCAATCCAACTGGCATGTATTAATCTTTATCATGCTGAATGTTTAAATGTACTACACTCCTCATTTTTATCCAATAAACCTGCAGTTTTCCAGTTGTACGCATGCAATTTCGAGAGTGGAAAACAGTGAGGATCCTGATCAGATGGCTTCATCAGAAACCAGCTCATCTGGATCTACAGTGTTCCCCCATACGAAGGAGTCTACATATGAAATTTGAGTTGGCCCAGTGGTTTGAGAAGAGGAGCTGTTTGAAAACATTGATTGGTATTGTTACCTCATCAATGAGCCATGGCTTAAGTGAGCTATAAAGGGTCTTCTTGTGAATTAGCTCAGTTCAAATTCATTATCAATCATTATCACCCATTTTTTTATATATGTACATGTAACTTACATTTTAATTCAATTCAGTTTATGAAGAATTTATGTTATAGTTTGCTGAAGATTTCTACATTTATAGTTTTATTTGTTTCGAGGAATTTATTAATTTGCCGTTGCCTTAATATTAGCCCTTGTCTTGTTGAGCAAGGATAACCACTTTTGAAAACAGTACAGATCCTGATAAGCTGGTTTCTGAAGATACCATCTGATCAGGATCCACATCGTTTACTACACAGACCACAGGAGCCAGTCCAGTAATAAATTTATAGTCTATTTCAGTAATTTTATCTGAGATGGCATATTATTAAGCTGGACTGGCCCCTGTGGTACAGACTTAATCCATGATAGTGAATAGCATCACACAGCGGAACTGCCTAGAAAAATGAAGTGGATATGCCATATTTTATTCAGTAGGACATGGGTTTTGACTTTTACTTAATGCATGCAAGTTAAATTTGCATGTTTGTTATCTGCTTTTTTTCCTCTCAAAATTAACATGTTCAAAAGATATTTCAGGAATACCATTAGAATGTCAAACAGTTTGGATCCAGATCAGGCCTGACATTTTGTCAGGCCTGATCTGGATCCAAACTGTTTGCAAAGGTTATCAGCGGACGACTGTGGCAGGCAAAGAGTTACTGTCTACAAAGAGATCTGAAGCTTCTCGTATGAGCTAACTTTTGATAACTGAACAATCTCATGATGTATTTTACACTGCATTCATATTTTGGCCTCTACAGGTCAAAACCCTTCTTCGGGGTTTCTGACAAAGCGTGACTCAATCCAGTCTCCTGAGATACAGAGTAACTAGAAAATTTTCTTGTAGCAAAAGTTTAGATACGATACTTTCCAAAAAGTGAATACCAAAGGTGCTGATCAGTCTGCGAAGAAGCGCAAGCTGGTCTGCGCCTTTGTTATTCACTTACCCCTGAAGACAGATTTTCTCGCGTCGAGGCCTTTTTTGTGTTAGCTCACCTGAGCCTTAAGAGCTCAGAGTTAGCTACATTTATAAACTTGGAACAGTCATTGTCTGCATCCATTGCCATGCTTTTTAACCGACAAATCCTACTTAACACATTGGAAAGTTTTGAAAAAAACCTTTATGGAATGTTCTTTGTGGGACCTTCTACAATTTGGTTAAATGAAATTTGATCTGACAAAAAACATAGCTGCCAGGGGGCTGTGCTTATCGAGGGTAATTTTGGTGACCTCCAAAGGCAGATACATAGAAATCATAATATTTTCAATAATGTCTTTCTGACTCCCTAAATGGTTATATTATTTGTGCCAGTTCACAAGATTTTGGTATGTATCCCATAATTATGCGAGCAGGGAAGGCTGAAACGAGCCTGCACCTTTGTGCAGTCTCTCCAGAGCCTTCGCTGTTCTCACACAAAAAGAAAGGATGTAGATGAAGAATCTGACCAATCTTTAGGTCACTAGCACCACTATATTGGGCTCGGCGCGAGAAAACCTGTCTTCGGTGGTTTGCGAACAACACGAGCGCAGACCAGCCTGCGCATCTGCGCAGTCTGATCAGCACCTTTGTTACTCGCTTTTTGGAAAGTATCGTATGTAACCTTGCTACAGGTGAAATTTCAATTTTCTAGTTAGTCTTTGTAGTTGAGGAGAAACCCCGAAGACAGGTTTTCTCGCGATGAGGCCCAATTATATCTGTGTATGTATAGAGTGACTTTTCAGCATATGTGACAAGTTTCAAAATCTCATGAACTTGCTCATTTATAAATAGAAAACTTGACTTTTACTTTTTGTCTTTTTGTCCTGGCTCTATAAGCTACTGCTGAAAAATGTTTGAAGTTGTGTTTTCATTCAGTTGTTTTGTTTTGTATACAGGAAAACCTGTGCAAAACGGCCACTCAAAAATAGACATAACAAAGATCTTAATGACAATTGGTAGCTTAATGATCCTTAATGAAGGTCGAAAGTATTGCAGAATGCTCCTCCTGGAGCATTCTGCAATACTTTTGACCTGCATTAAGCGATAATTGGTCTTGAAAAACAATTTTTGGTCTTTTTGACAGTGGCTGTTTTACACAGGTTTTACTGTATTTATAGTACATACAGTGCAGTCCCTATATAAAACACTTCATTATAAGAGTTGGATATAACACTCATGTGGCTCCCAGTTTTTTTTACCATGGAATTTTATAAAGGAATTTTAGGTAAATCACCTTTTCCTATGGGGAGCACTGTGGCTCAGTTTTGTTTGTTTGTTTTGTTGCTTTACGTCCCAAATCAACAGCTATGGTCATTGCGGGACGGTCAGTTCACCTAACCACACTTTTTCCTGGGCAAGCGTGAACAAGCAGTTAACCAGTACTTCGTGCACATACTTTCGCTTGTAACTGACAACAACCCTTCTTGAATGATTCAGCGGAAGGGAGGAGAATGACCGTAGAAATTATTTCATGATCAATCTCCACGAAAGTATGGGACCGGGCCGGGATCGAACTCACGACCCCTTGATCTGCAGTCAGACTCGCATCTGTTGCCAGACACGTTACCCACTGCGCTACGCGGCCCGGTTACTGTGGCTCAGTGGAAGAGTGCTTGACTCAAGACCAAAGGGCTGCGGGTTCGAGCCTCACCAGCATCACTGTGTTGTGTCCTTTAGCAAGACACATTAATTCTAGCTTAATACTGGTTCAACCCAGGAAGACCCGTTCCGACGTAACTGAAACATTGTTGACTGGGACGTAAAGAATCAAATCAAACAAACAAAACCTTTTCCTATTATTCCTTTGTGAAATTGTCCCTTTATAACACAATTCACTTATAACATGGTCCATTCCTATGACACCAAACATATTGTTAAAAAGGCACTGCTCTGCATGTATAATTAATGTTACTGATAGCTGTTTTTGGTAAGGTACTTGCAAAATGTTTGATGCAAAAATGGTGTGAAATTAGCGCTGTCTTAAACCGCTGGTACTTGCAGTTTCAGCAGTGGATACTTTTCTATAATATTTTGAGTTTCTGGTCTATCAGGACTTTGTAGTGTATGATTGACAAACTTTGTATTTATGAATCGTTAAACAGAGTTTTACATCATTTTTTGCCAGCATGTTATGCCATTTATAACGATACAAAAGTGCCATAATGCATATGGGCCTCAACACGAGAAAACCTGTTTCGGGGGTTTGCAAAAACAAAGGCGCAGACCAGCCTGCGCATACGCGCAGTCTGATCAGCGACTTTATTATTCGCCTATTAGAAAGTATCATATCTAGACTTGCTACGAGCGAAATCTCAATTTTCTAGCTATTCTCTGTAGCTGAGCAGGCTGGTTTGAATCTAACTGTGTCGGAAACCCCGAAGACAGGTTTTCACGCGTCCCGGCCCATATCATATTGAATGTATTTTATTGTGAATTTCACTGAGACTTGAACTACTGATACTTAAGAATTCTACCATTGCAATAATTTTAACCCTTTCAGACCAGTGGAAATTCCCATAAAGTTAATACAGTAAAACCTGTCTTAAGCGGCCGCTTAAAAACAGACAAAACAAAGGTCTTAAAGACCAATGGTAGCTTAATGAAGCTTGAAAGTATTGCAGAAGGCTCTTTTGGAGCTTTCTGCAATACTTTCGACCTATATTGGTTACACCTTGGTTCATTTTCATTATTTACATTGGCAGTACAGATGTTGATGCTCATAAAACAATATAGATTTAAATTGTGAGCATCTATAAGGGGTTGTATTTAAAAGCTAAACATTAACTACCCCAAATTAGGATGTACCATCATACTATTTGTTTCTTCAGCAAGTTATTAACTAAGATGGATTAGCTCAGATCATCACCTGGAAGATACCATTTCTGAAATTCTGCACTCAGAGTTCAAGCATCACCTATAATCTGCAACGGTCAACAGTCAGAAAAAAAAGTATGTACCGAAGTTTGCTTTCGGGGCAAAACCCGAAGCAAGATAAGACAGTGGTGATCTATAGTGAAACCTGTCTTAAGCGGCCACTAAAAAGAACACCAAAAATTGGTTTTCAATACCGATTATCACAATACAGGTTGAAAGCATTGAAGAATGCTCCAAGGGGAGCATTCTGCAATACTTTCGACCTTCATTAAGCTACCATTTTGTATTAAGACCTTTGTTTTGTCTATTTTTGAGTTGCCGCTTAAGACAGGTTTTACTGTATAGTGCTTTTGTCACATTTGCATAACTCTTTGCTTGCTGGTGACCACTATTGTCGTCTTCCGATAAGCTTTGCAATCCTTTTGGCCCAAGATCAGGCCCGACCTTTGAGCCTGATCTGGATCCCAACTGTTTGACACTCCAATGGTATTTCTCAGAGAATTTCTTCAAAAAAAAGTTAATTGAAAAAAAAAAATCAGCGACAACAAAAAAAAGCATTGCAAAATTAGCATGCAAAGGGTTTAGCAATTACATTGAACTATACAGTCAGACATAAGTTAAGCATCGCCTCAATAGTTTCCTAGAAAACGAAGGAAGCTTTCCAGTCATGAATATTTTCTTGGTTTACTTATTAAAACAGATAAAGTGGTGACAATTTACAGCAAATTTCGATTCAATTATTACAAAGGTAAACAACCAGGCATGGTAAATGCATACTTACCCCTAAAAATGTCCATATTCTCTAGCCCATTATGATATTTTCAAAACTCTTAGACATGTAAAATGTTACTGTCATATTGTTACAATATCAAAGACAAATTCTGTCTGAAAATGTCAGATTCATTTCTCTAAAAGAATAACAAGAAAAACTATAACATGAAATATCATGTTATACTGGGGCGTTTTAAGTGGCTCATTAACGTTTCACCCAGTTTAGAGGGCATTAGATATCCACGTAGTGTATATGTATTGTCTTTTGTTTGTTTTTTCTTGTTGTTGTTGTTGTTTTTGTATTCACTTGAGAAGCAATTTGGATGGTTTCTAACACATATAAGTAGGCTACATATTTAGATTTTTTTCTTGATTTAAAAATAGATTGATCCTTGAAGTTGCTGCAAAAGCACTCAGACAACATATAATTTGCGTACAGAGGGGTTGAGGGTTGGTGCTCAAAAGAACGGTCTCAATGATGCGTTACTACTATTTTCGGTTAAAATGACGGCGTTTTGCCAGGCATATACATGACTGGGGGTGCTTGATAGATGGATACCGACAGTCAATATATTACAACACTAATAGCACACTATAAGCAAGTGACTAAATTAGTCTTAATCGCTCCCCTTGTTTAAGAAAAGATTTGTCTTTTTCTTCTGTTTAAAAAAGCAAATGTCCCGAGATAGTGATCATTCGTTTAGAAAACACTAAACTTTGCTACATATTAAAAGTATTAGCTGTGGACAGAAGATTTTAAACAAATCTCCATTATGCCATATGGAAGCTCGGACCCAGTATCCGAGATGGAAGTGATCATCAGTATTGGGTAAATTTGAACCCAAGAGGAAGTGCTTGCAGTATTTATGTATTGGACTACAAGCTGTGGGTATCATGGTTTCAGAGGAGAAGATTTTTAAGTGTCTCCCCATTAATGGAAGCTAATGACTCCTGTGGCATGGCTAGTTTAGAGACCAGTAGCATGGATGTAGGAATGACTGTGTTTTCCCATTATAATTCTATTGGAGGTGTATATGCCAGAGATCGAATCCAATAAACCCAAAAACCACATTGGACCTTTCCCCTTCATTACCAGTAACCTGACAATGCGTTATATTTAATTTGACTAAAAATGGTCTTTTGAAAACATGAACGGAAGATGAGATAACGAAAGTTTGACCATTGGTATTCTTATTCCTCCCACTAATATTCGGCTTGGGTTAGCTAACAATATTGTTACTCAACTGCGTCCGCATTTAGAGTATTGCCCAGTTGATAGAAGGAGGCGAAGGTAGTGAGATCATTCCTAAATGCTCCCATCTACCAATTGTTTGATTGTTAGATCTACAAAATGGCGTAGAGTGAGGTTTTGCCAGTAACGACAACTGCACTTCTTTGAATAAGAAGGATTGAGAATGACTGGAGAAAATATTTCATGACCAATTTCAACTTTGGAATGGTGCTGGACTGGAAGAGCGAACCCCATGACAGCCTGGTTGCCAGTCAGCCTCACACACACACACGCACGCACGACTAGTATGAGAGACCCACATCGCTGATACGATAGTGTCAGAATCTTGTGTCAAATTAATTTTGTTTAAAAAAGTGGCTTATCGCGTCAAAATCTTGTGTCAAATTAATTTTGTTTAATAAAGTGGCTTATCGCACTCAAAATGTTGCACAGGATAGGCTTTCGATCACATGTGAAACTTTGATGACCCAAATTAGAATGCCGCAGGGCTGATCTGATTCCAAATTGTTTGAAAGGGTTATCAGCAGATGACAATGTCATGTAAAGGTTTAACGCAAAGTTAAAATACATCAGTTCAACTTCAACTTGTCATAACCTCTAAAGTGTCAAACAGTTTGGGCCCCTATCAGGTCCGGACAGAATGTCGGGCCTGATCTGGGTTAAAACTGTTTGCAAATGTTATCGGCAGATGACATGTCAGATATTTTAATGCAAAAGGTAAAATACAATGGATTTGATCCAGAGTTGTCAGAACCTAAAGAGTTACCTAAAGAGTTCTGACGTGAAAAACAATTTGGATCCTGGTCGGGCCACTATGGTTGTTGTATACATATAGGGATACCCAGGTAGGTTCGAACTTGACAACTTTTTCTCATATCTAACTTTTGTCACAGCATCCAGTCGATCCAAACATTGCATGCGCAGATCCAGAGGGGGGAGGGGCAAATATTGGAGCCCCTCTGAAACCTTGAAAAAATATAATTTTCTTTGAAATAAACCATTGGCATTCTGTAAAATAAGTTCGGGACTAAAGAAACGTTGTCAGTGATTTTCTATGTCAGATGGACCTGGACACCCAGTAAATGCAATCTTAAGGACATATAATTAGCAGAATAAGGTGTGCTCGATTTAAAATGAACTCATATATGAATTACAATAAAAGAGATAGAAACTATCCCAATATTCTATGCATATCAATAGTAGGAGAATACTGCTAAAAATTAGCTTACATGGAATAAATGAAAAAAAAAAATAACGAAGCCTTGTGGATTCGAACCTGCGATCATTTAAATGCAAAAGTATGGATGTGCGACAGTTACCGTCGCAACCGATTGCGCCATGGTATGGTCATGTGTATGTAACTGTATTCGTAAAGGTATAATAATTTGTTATCGCTTATTCAGCATCTTTCTATTTATAGATCTATCCACGGTTACTAAATTTACCCAATATAACGCATATTCTATCAATCTGTCCGGTCACTGCATCCCTATTTTTCACAAGTTATTTCTGTTATTTGATTACAATTAAGCTTCGAAACTTTAGTATACGGGAAATATATATATGACGAATTGACAGTGTCCGATATTAGTCACGTAAATCTCTCGCTTCGATTTAGCTGGTTTCCAGCATGCCTTGTATCTATATGGTAATAGGTACCAGCTAGGTCCAAGTTTTCTGAGTTGAGAAGAACTTTTTAACCACGCCCACCTTTGATTGACAGAATTTTAGAAATATATGGGGACTATATGTACTAATTTGAGCATTGCGTAGTCTGTGAATACTGTCTTTGAATTCGCATTTATATCTTTGTATTTATCAATAAGTTCGCCCCAGAAAAATATGGATGTGTACAGAATGGCTTGTTATATAGTGATAATGCGAAATTTATAAACACGCGATTAACTTTCACTATGATCCTCTATAACTGTCATAAAACCTGGAGTTCGAAACAATCAGTTTGACACTACTTTTAAAAAATAAGTCTAGACTACTTCTGCATTTATTTGAATTCAAAGTAAGCATTTTGGGTTAATCTGTGACACTTTTTAAGGGTACATCCCGAAAATAGGGGTCGGTGTATACAGGACACCGTAGAAATTCAGCAAAATGACCAAATGACATTCTGATATGTTCAGCAGACCACAGGAAGACAAGGGAAACATAATATTACAAACTGGTTGTTCTTCAGAAGAAATTTGTACGCAAAAAACGTCTCTAAAAATAATGTTCGGGTGATGCTTAACTTATGTCTGAGTGTATAATTTCATGATTTACTTCATATTGTTTTATATTCATATCAGATGTTGTTTTACTATTGTTTTCCAGGAATTTAGATATTTTTTCATTAACTTTACAAGGGTTTTATGGGTTTATACTTTATATTTGAGAAATAAATTATTATACAGATTATGGTTGTTTAATTGTCTTTGTCACATAAATGGTTTACCCCTTTCTCCGCCAGTCATGACTTTTGTCGTCTACGCTCTCATCTGCGTATGTTCTTAAGTAGCTGATATTGCAAACAATATGGACCCAGATCAGACTGCTCCCTTTGGAGCAGTCTGATGGGGGTTCATATTGTTTGCGTCCATGAAAAAAAATCTAGTTTGAAATGCACTTGAACATATGCAGCATACGTAAAAAGCAGACATTTTCAGAACATAAAAGGCTTATTGTCTTAGTATCTGGCTGAAAATTGAGTTTAATGCTTGAAGCATTCCTAAAATTTGCAGCAGGCAATATTTTCTAATTTTGTTCTGCCACATACTAAATATGGCTTGCTTTTTATGCCCCAACTTTGAAAGAGTTGGAGGGGAATATTGCTTTGAGCTTGTCTGTGTGTGCATCCTTTCAAAAAAAAAATTAAGGGTTTTAAATTTCATAAATGGATTCCTCATCCAGAAATAGCCGCCATATATTATTTTTAGTCTGGAGTATCTCCCTTTGTGGACAATGCCCCTTTTAAAGGGTCAGAATGAAATTTTGTAAGCAAGATATTTCAAAAATTATTACAGCAAGGAGCTTCAAACTTAGTCAGCTGGTAGAGGATGATGAGTAGATTACCTGATGAAAATTTAATAAAAAGTTATATCATTTCTTTTTAGTTATTGCCCTTTGCATTTGGACATTGAAAACTATTACAGCTAGTAGCCTCATAGTTGGTCAGAGAGAGGATTACCTGGTGAAATTTAAGAAATAGTTTCTTTTTTCGAGTTATTCACAGGGGGTTAACTCAGTCACAGTGCGGGGTGATTCTTTATGAAAGTTGTCAATGATGCTTTATGAAAAGGGTTACAGATTCTTTACTTTGGGTTAATGACTCTTGACAAGATGCGATGCTCATGCCAGACACGGGGTGAAAATGGCAATATTAGATAGTTTAGAGTCAAATTTTGTTAAAAGACATATAAGCAGCATGTTTTATGATAGTCTATGCATTTATCATACAGTTTAGCTGTCCAACAATTCACCAATTACAATAGAGATGCTAAGTTGCAACAAGTGCCATATGCGTATATTTCATAGTTTTATCGAGCAAAACATGCTTGGAAACGAACCATTGTATTATAAATTTGGTATCTGAAGCTTAAATTCTTCCTTAAGTATACGTTTTAGCCAATTTCAAAAATTAAGTTAATGGTTCTTTATGAAAGGTTACAAATGCTTTATGAGCCTAAAATTCGGGTTACAGGTTCTTTTAGAAAGTTGTTACATATTCTTTATGAAAGAAGTTACAGGTTCTTTATCAGACAAATGCAATTTCGTCCCGATATACAGCCGTAATGCATTTTTTTTGCACCAATAAATGGGCAGAAATATGAGATTTCAAACAATGTGGTATGTGCGAGCACCAAAGGCTTAGACCAGCCTGCGCATATGCGTAGTCTGATCAGAGCCTTTGCCAGTCGCTTAAAAACTATTGACCGATTAGCATTTGGAGTTTCTAAGCCTAAAAGGAGGCTGCACAGGCTCGTCTGAGCATATTCGTGCCAAAATGACACATTGTACATTTGCGAATCCAGAGGGGGATAGGGGGTCCAGACCCCCCTGGAAAATCACAAGTTATAGTTACATGGGTTTCTATAGAAATTAGCATTTGGACCCCCCCCCCCCCCCTGGAAAAAGTTGGACCTCTGGAAAATGTGTAATAAAACCATTGGACCCCTCTGTAAACAGTAAAATAAGTTGAGGAGCCTGGACCCCCCCCCCCCCCCCCCCCCCCCCCCCTCCCCCTGACAAAAAAAATCCTGGATCCGCGCATGTTGTCCCTGTACAAATGTCTTCGTTGGTTTATGTTGGTGCTGTTCTGGAAAAAAATTGAATTTTGACCTATTGACCCCATCCACAATGTCTTGGGAGGTAGGAGAGGGGAAAGTCAACAATTTTTCCGTCATGTTAGGGCATCCCACACTTTATGGGGCAAGCTTAGCTAAGGGATAATGCCCTATTTCCCTACAGACCACAAATCCCCCAAATCATCAAGAATCGATAAAAGTTAGGATTCGTGGAGAATTGTTTTTTCTCAATCTATTCGTGATATTCTACGATTCAGTTCAGTTACGAATATTCGCGGGATTCGGCTGGATTCGGCCTGAGTGCCGAATTCACTACGATGTAAAATAACCTATCAATAAGTTATAGAATCGATCACGAATTAGTTGAGAATACGCCGAATGCGGCACGAATTGGGCACAAAATAACAGAGATCCGCGACGATTCGTGATGATTCGCGAGATTTTCTCTTACCTCTCACGACAGTTATAAAGAAAGACAATCCATGCTTCGGGTGGGGGGGGGGGGTATCCGTTCCAAAATGAATGTTCCTCGTTAGTCAGCAGTAGAATTGATCCTGCAACTTGAGTGTCTAAAACAGCTACTAATATAGCTAGAAGAAAACAACTACGTTAATGTCGAGAGGCCCTGGCCATGACTCTCTGACTTGGAAAATATAGTGGTTCGCCATCAGCAAAGCCACCAGCCAGGAGTTACTGAATGATCCTGATTGTGCTCCTGAATCTGTCAAATGTGTTTCCACTTCCAGGACTGGCTCGAATGTATGCGTGTGACGAGGTAGTTACTCTAAGGGAAAGTCCGTCTACTATCTCTTCCTTGGTTTTATAGCTAGTCTTAATCTCCCGATTTACCACGAATGAGTTAAGAGTAGCTACGAATGCCTAAAAACGCATCTGAAACGATTACGATTCAGTTACAATGTCCAATAATGAATTAGGAATTTGTTACGAATCAAGCACGGTTTTTCGAATCGGGGAATTCATGGCCAAGTTTTGAACAGTTCAAATCTTTTGATCCGAATTCCCAATAGCCCTACGAATTGCAAGAACTGACTACGGACTGTATGATTCAGTTAAGATCTTCGCGAACTGAGTATACATTTCAGCCATGAATCCAATTACTTTGTCAATTTGTGGCGATTCGTGGGATTCTGGCCCTGTTTGGAATAGGGGTATAAAACAGTACTTTTTCACATACTTTCTCTTGAAACTGACAAGAACCCTTCTTGAATCAGCGGAAGTTGGCGAATGAACGTATATCTGTTTTGATGACCAATCTCTAGGAAATAATGGACTTTGGTTGGGTCGCAATGGAACTCACGAACCCTTGATGAACAGCTGGGCTTGCCTCCGACTGAGGTACGGGACCCAATAAAATTATACTCTCATATGAATATTACCGATAGCATGAAGGTGTACCACTGGACTGATATCCGTCATAGATGCTAATATTGCCCCTGTGAATCCATACCAACCGCTACCATTCCAAAGGAGTGCTGTGGCTCAGTGATAGAGTACTTGACTCAGAACCGAGGGGTTGCGGATTCTAGCCTCACCGGCGTTACTGTGTTGTGTCCTTGAGCAAGACATATTAATCCTTGCTTAATACTGGTTCAAACCAGGAAGACCAGCCCCGACATATCGGAAAGATTGTTGACTGGGACATAATCAAATTAAACAAACAAGCAAGAGCTACAATTCCACATCTTATCTTATGCTGTCCAGAAAATTGAGAGGAATGATGATTTGGTTAAACTTAATCAATATCAATAAAAAACACTAAAAAACATATGAATAAAAAATCATATCTCATCAGACTTTATAATTGGGCCGCAACGCGAGAAACCCTGTCTTTGGTGTTTCCGACTAAGTGAGATTCAAACCATCCTGCTTAGCTACAGAGACTTGCTAGAAAATTAAATTTTCGCTTGTAGCACATCTAGATATAAGCGATTAACAAAGGCGCTGATCAGACTGCGCGGATGCGCTAGCACTGTAACTATGGGTTTCGTGCCCGAATAGGCCAATATCATTATATTTTGATTATAACTTCACATGGTTATTGGTTATACACGAAGGTGTGTCGCATACAACACTTAACAACCAACTCCCAAAGTCAAGGTCACAACTTTGGCTCAAACCTGGTCAGAAGCTGTTACACCCGGAATCTAATGTATTGGCACAACAATCATCCACCATCTCCCAAGTTCAAGGTAACAAGTTAAACTCAGATGGCATACATGCTTCTAGTTCTCTCTATATAGCAATAACAGTTCAAGATATCTCCATGAAACTGATATCATTTAACATAAGACGACGTGTAATACACAAGGACTTTAACTCTGTATTCCCTTTTTTTAAAAAAAAATATATGACCCGTTAAAATGGAAATTGCAGTTTAATCGTGTCCGCTCTGTAATAGAAGTACCTCGCCCAAAAACATTTTTTGTTGATGGTAAGACAAGAAATATTTTCTTCAAACGTGCATGAACATCGATTTTAGAATTGCTTTGCCAATTACAACAAAAGCTGTCTGCTTTGTCATATGCTGAATGTTTTTGAAGCCTCTTAGACAAACAATGGAGACCCAGAGCAGACTGTTGCAGTTTGCTTCTGTGCTAATATATTAGTCAATAATCTAAGAAAATATATGCAGCAGCTGACTTGGGTGTAATGATCAAACGCATTTTTTGTCTAGCTGTTTGAGGTTGCATCAGACCTAAGCCCAGTCATCCTTTGATTGTCACTCACCGAATGAAGACACGTTTTGCATTTTTGCAGAAAGATGGCGCAGATTTGTCCGCATCTTTGTTGCTTTCTGTCAATTTTACAAACTACACCCAATCTTTCAAGTCTATCTAGCTTTTAAAGCTCAATTAGAAAATGCACGGAGCGCCTTGGAGCCAGCTTGCATGCTTTTATCACTTTTCGTGCTACATCAAAAGCTATTCAAGGGCGTATCCTGAAATTTTTGTCGGGATGCTGGGGAGGGGGACCAAGCCTTTGTAGAAAGAGTACTTGAGGGTACCCACTCCCCTGAATCACACGCGCCCTTTCCCTGAGGTATGTGACTTAGATAATAAATGCATAAAAAAGATAAGGTTCGCATACACATGAAGGAACCAATGAAGCTTGGCTTTTAAATGGCCAAAACTTTAGGTGTGCCTAAAGCGTAGCCGTATTAAAGGCTTAAGTGAGGATTAACGCCCGTACAGACACAAAAGACGTACACTTTCTTTATAACGCCGGGTAGGCGGCAATCGAAACGTTAATAATATCGACGAACGAAGAACAAAAATCGATAGAAACAGAGTTTGTCGCCCGATTGGAAATCGTAAACATCGTTTCTTGCGATTTTTATCCGCGTTCGTCGATTGTTAAGAGGGTTTTCGATTGCCGCCTACCCGGTATGTTTATCAATACTGCACCAGCTTTGCGCATTGCTAGATGTTGTTCCGTTTTCAAATTATGAGAAAACAAGTCTAGTGAAGAGAACTATAACTGCAACTGCAGGTATCCAGAACGAGAAATCTGGCGTCTGGGTTCATAAATAGTCTGCTTTTTATAGGCTTTTCGTTAGATTCTAATGATTGGATATATCATTAGGCGAGGTAAGTTTGGGAATTTTGAAAAAAAATCATTTGTATTTCTTCTGGGTACTCAAAAGAACCGTCTAAATGAGACGTTTCTTTTGTGAATCCAAACATGTAAATAGTTGTTGTCTGCATGTCTCGTTTTGTTTATAAAGAGTAGACTATCAAGTGCGGATCCAGAGGGGGGGACAGGGGGTCCAGACCCCCCCCCCCTGGAAAATTACTTGTTATATTGGTTTCTATAGGGAATAAGCAATTGGACCCCCCCCCCCCCTGGAAAAAGTTGGACCCCCCCCCCCCCAAGGAAAATGTTGTACCCCCTCTGGAACCTTGAAAAATGATAGATTTCTTTGAAATTGACCATTTGACTTCTGTAAAATAAGATGAGGACCAAAAAAAAACGTTGTCAGAGCTTTTTTGTCAGACTGACCTGGACCCCCCCCCCAAGCCAAGCAAATGAAAACAAGCAAACGAATAAACCAAATGCTCCTACTCTGTCCTGTCAGGCTCAACTCTCACTAAAATTCATGTTAAGTCCCTTCAAAATACGCTGAGCCACCCGACCCCCATCAATCCACCACATGCTCCTATTGGGAGTTTCGAAAAAGAGATATTGACGTCTAGGATACAATCTTACAGTACTGGATGCTGACAGCAGGGTTTGGATGTTTACGATCCAGAAAATTCTATCTGGAGGGTGGGTTGCGTGTCCTGAAAACTTTATTCTATTTTTTCACAGAGGGCAGTGCGGACCTGGCCTCCCTTTCGAAGCAAGGGGTCCTACTTCTTCTCGAGGTTGTAAATAACAGTATTTCTAAGGAAACATATAACAACTTGTTATCTTCCAGGTGGGATGCAAACCCTCTGTCCCCCACCCTCCGGACACGCACATGCGATGCTTAGCTAACAATCTGAACTCTATAGCTTGGTCAGTTGCCTATCTGCTTAATATGCAAGCACACAGGAGATCGCACCCAGCATCGGCATCACTGCTATGATATTGAAATAAATCTTACGTAACCTTAATCGTTATGATAGGGCGTGATTTGCTTGACTTGTGGCAAATTTGGATAGGATAGGGCCCTTTTAGTCTCTCCCTGTCTCTTGGAGGAGTCCCAACATGACAGAAATATTGTTGACTGGGCCGTTAGGTCTTCATTCAATCAATAAATAAGTCAGGACTGCAGTAAAAGGTCTAATTGCCTTGGTATTTGATTCTAAAACCATTAACATCTTTGCAAATTCTTTCATAAAGCATCCGAACCCTTTCATAAAGAACCAGTTATCCATCATTCGGACAGGTAAAGAACCTGTTACCAAAATATGTTACTGATTCTTTACCACCAGTTCTTGGCTTGACAATATTAGTCATTTAAAATAAACCCTTTATAGTTTTACATGAGGAGAAAATTGATTTTTTCAAACGCATTTAGATTGAACTTGAAGTTGTATGCACACTATCTTTGATGGAATATGTACTTTGATAAATATACTGATTTTTGTTATGGGTTTTAACAATATCTGAATTAAACCGCTCATTAATCCCTGACACATAAACCATCATCGCAAAGACTGACAGAGTAAAACCTTTAGCTTTTCAATTATATGAATCAATAAAAATAAAATACGTTCGGGCTTCGAAAATCTTACGTTTGATGTAGTTTCCCATCACCTACCTTCTACTGATTAAGGAAATCATAAAGCACCTGTAACCCTTTCATAAAGCATCATTGACAACTTTCATAAAGAATCACCCCGCACTGTGACTGAGTTAACCCCCAGTGTTATTGTCCATTGCAAATTTGGACATTGAAAAATTGTTATCAAGCTATTTCAAAAATATAGCTAGGAGCTTCAAACTTGGTCAGCTGATAGAGGATGATGAGTACATTACCTGGTGAAATTTAAAAAAAACCCTCTAGAATTGTTGGAGAATCTGTCTATAGCCCCGCTGATGCACATTTCACACTGCAAAAATCATCGATCAAGGGCCATAAATCAATCACAAATTTGTGATAAATGTCAGGTAACAATACCATTCTAGATTATACCAAATTGTACTTGCATATATAAAATACAGTAAAACCAGTGTAAAACGGCCACTCTCAAAGTCTGAAAATTGGTTTTGAAGACCAATTACTGCTTAATGCAGGTCAAAAGTATTGCTGCTCCAAAAGTAGTATTCTGCGATACTTTCGACCTTCATTAAGCCACCATTTTTGTCATTAAGATCTTTGTTTTGTCTATTTTTGAGTGGCCGTTTTACACAGGTTTACTGTATGGTGTAATTCCATCCATTTGTTCTCAAGATATTGAGCAGAAACAAAATTCTGAAGTAATCCCAACCTGGAACTTGTCAATATCAAGGCATGAAACTGTGAATTTGTTCTCAAGATATTGAGCGGATAAAAAATCATGACATCAATCAAGGGTCATAACTCTGTTACAAATTTGGGAAAAATGACAGCCAACCTAGATCTTGTCAATATTAAGGCACATACAAAATTTGGAAAAAATTCTATTTATTAGTTCTCAATATGGAAACAAAAATCTGACATCAATCAAGGCCCATAACTATGTTATAAATTTTCGAAAAATGATAGGTAACTATCTCAACCTAGATCTTGTCAATATCAATGCACATAAAATTTGGTCGAAATTCTATCAATTAGTTCTCAAGGTATTTAGCGGAGACGAAATTCTGACATCAGTCAAGTGCCATTGTGCAAACAATTATGTGTTAAAATCCCAATCTAGATCAGGTCAGTATCAATGCATATATAAAATTTGGATGAATTCTATCATTTTGTTCTCAACATATTGAGAGGAAACGAAAATCTGACATTGATCAAGGGCCATAACTCTGTTACAAATTTGTGAAAAATGATAGGTAACAATCCCAACCTAGGTCTTGTCAATATAAATGCATATACAAAATTTGGTAAAATTCTATCAATTTCTTCTCAAGATATTGAGCGGAAATGAAATTCTGACATCAATCAAGGGCCATAACTCTGTTACAATTGTGCAAAATATGTTGTGTAACAATCCTGATCTTGATATTGTCAATATCAATGCATATACAAATTTTGGTAAAATTCAATTTAATTGTTCTCAAGATATTGAGCGGAAATAAAATTATTGACTGATGGAATGACGGACAGAATGACAGACAACCCAAATCGAATATTCAAAGTAGGGCTATAATTATTTTTATTTTTTTTCAAGTTATTGCCCTTTGCAAATTTGGCCATTAAAAACTTGTAATCTAGATATTTACAATGTTTACAAACGTCTCAGGCATAACCTATTTTGGTTCAAACTTCTATAGCTTGTAAATACCTTGGACAGGCAAACAATCTCTATCAAGTTTGAATGTTGGTCATGTTAGGGATAATTCACTTCAGAGCTACTTGCCCTTGATCACTAGACTTTTTTCCATCATGGGGAAGTTTTATAGCATACTAACTTTAATTTTTATCGAACCTTGATCAAACCTGTTAGTGACAAGAACAGGCATAAAATCTTGTGCTAGTTTAAACATCAGCAATATTGTGCAAGAGTTATTGGCCACTACAAATTCCCATAGCTGACCTTGTCACAGACATAGCCCAGCACAATTTTATGAAACTTATCTAGTAGCAGGGAGCTGGACAAAACATCCCGGGACAAAACATCCCATGCCATTTTTTGCCACCCCGAACAAAACATCCCACAAAGATTTGCCACCCCCGACAAAACTTTTGTCACCCCGGACATAACATCCCATGCTGTTTTTGTCATCTCGTACAAAACATCCCATACTCAGACTGCTTCTTCAAGGTAAGTCTCATTTGGGACCTTCATCTACTATTACATGTACTAGCAGTGTATGCCCTAGTTAGACTATCCAAATGATATAAACTGATTCTTAAATTGATTGAAAGGCAGATTCACAGTGTAAATAAAATTTAATAAAAGATAATTATATCTTCTTGTGACAAACAGCTAAATTTGAGTGGTAAGAAGACTATTACATCTTAAAAGAAATCATTTTACAGTTTGGGTCAAACAAACTATTATTATTGGGAAACGTATGTCTAATTAGTCTAATTATCAATCTACCTTTGATCTCCAATCAATTCAATAGGTATGGTACATTAATAATATTAATAATAGTGACATTAAACTAAATGGAATGTTTTATGCACTTTCATAGGCACAGAGTGTGGAATATTTTGTCCGGGGTGGCAGAAATGGCATGGGATGTTTTGTCGGGGGCTGCAAAAATGGCATGGGATGTTTTGTCCGGGGTGACAAAAACTGCATGGGATGTTTTGTACAGGGTGGCAAATCAATGCTGAACGTTTGGCATGGGATGTTTTGTGTGGGGTGGCAAATCAATGCGGAACGTTTGGCATTTGATGTTTTGTCCCGGGATGTTTAAGATGTATAAGATGACAGTTAGTAAACAAAACATACACTTAAAAACATTAACTTTATTCTCCAACAGACAACATTTCAAAAGTATTTTTTACATTTACTTTATATTTACAAAATAAGTATACACATTGTCTAATGTACATGTATTTACAAAATAAGTACAATTATACAGTGTCTAAAATAAGCACTATTCCGTGCCCTGGACTTAATGTACATGTTGAGTCTGGAAGGGGTACAAAAATGGCTAACAACTAAAATATGTAATCAATGTAGCCGTTTTTAATTATGTAACATATCAGGATTTATTGGCTTCAATGTTAAAAGCCAAGGGACATTATGTTGTTATACTCAAAAGAACAAGCTCACAGAGACATTATGTTGTTATACTCAAATGAACCAACTCATCAACATTATGTTGTTATACTCATAAGAACCAGCTCATCAACATTATGACGTTATACTCAAAAGAACCAGCTCACAGAGACATTATGTTGTTATACTCATAAGAACCAGCTCATCAACATTATGTTGTTATACTCTAAATATAACCACCTCACGAGACAATGTTATACTCAAACCAGCCCGCTCACAGAGACATTATGTTGTTATACTCAATAGAACCAGCTCACAGAGACATTATGTAATTATACTCAAAAGAACCAGCTCACACAGGCATAATGTTGTTATACTCAAAAGAACCAGCTCACACAGACATTATGTTGTTATACTCTAAATATAACCACCTCACGAGACAATGTTGTTATACTCAAACCAGCCCGCTCACAGAGACATTATGTTGTTATACTCAATAGAACCAGCTCACAGAGACATTATGTTGTTATACTCAATAGAACCATCTCACAGAGACATTATGTTATTATACTCAAAAGAACCAGCTCACAGACATAATGTTGTTATACTCAAGCAAACCAGCTCACACAGACATTACCGGAAATGTTTTGTGTACTTAAAAGAACCAGCTCACACAGACATTATGTTCTTATACTCAACATTAGCTCACACAGACATTAGACCAGATTTTTTTTATTAGTTGATTTACGGGAATTTTTTTTCAGACCTTGGGTCGAGGGGACGAAAAAAATAAATAAAAAAGCTCTGAAAATGACCAGTTGACTGGTCATTTTCAGAGCTTTTTTTTTTTTTTCAGAGCTTTTTTCTTTTTTTTTCAGGGCTTTTTTTTTTTTCTTTAATATCTCCAGAAAAACAGTAAAACTAGTAAGGTTATCTTTAAATATTTCATCATTTTCCTAAAAACCTGGACAGGACAATCACTTTTAACAGTGTCATTCTCAAAAATGCACAGACAGGACCTCAAAAAAATATAATTTTTTTCAATCAAACAAATAATATTTAGAGTCGGTGGATAAAATAATAAAAAAATTTTAGAAATTAAATTTTATTTTTTTTCCTACTTTCTGGAAAATTACAGTAGGAGGGTTCGCAAATCAACTAATAAAAAAATTCTGGCCTTACTGTTATACTCTAAAAATCAGCTCACACAGACATAAAGTCATATTCTCAACCCACACTCGACGTACATTCAACTCAAACTAATTGAGATAATCCCATCGCCCACTCAGATTAACGAGTAACAGTCCAAAACGGTATGCACAACCCTCACTCATACTCAGGCGAGCCTAAAAAACTGAGTGACTGTTCAGTTAGGGTGACATGTCACCTGCTAAAATAAAGAGCACTTTTTCTTTAAAAGATTAATTAGTAAATTTGCAATAAAATTATTGATGTTAAGGTGAGAGAAAGATGAGAGAATGTGTTTTTAGTTTTTTCTATTATAGTATGGGAGTCTGGATGGAAGAGTCTGAAATATAAATTAGTTTACTAGTTAAATTTGACATTTTTAAAGTCCTATTTCCCAAGATGTTTTGCCCAGTATTCAATGGCTTTGGGATAAAAGTTTTGTTATAGGATTTGCTTTAGAATTGTTTTGACTTTAGATTGGTAATTTCGACAACTTGAGATATTTTGACACTTATTAGCAAACACAGCTGTAAGGGATCTATCTACTAGAGAGAAGTGTGGGTATAGAAGCGATGGACATTAACGTTGTGCTGTCAGCGATTGATGACAGGGAGATGAGTTCGTCCTTTGACATATCGCACAGAGATATTGATGACAAGCTCCCCATAGAAGAAGAGTAAGAATATATTTCTTGTTTATTATTCTATCATTTCTAAACTTAGGCTTTACTGATGAACTGAAAATATAATAGACTTATAAGAGATCAGATATAAAGAAAATATACTTTTGGAAACTCTTTCGGCAAGCCTTTATTATTTAAACTTTGGGAACTTTAACAACTGTGTTGGACTTGTGATTTATAGAAGATAAGACTTTATGTGTCTAGTTAGAGTATTCAAGAAATAGTTTATCTAGACCGGACCCCATGACAGGAGATCCTCCAGGATACCAGTTCGAGCTAATTCCCCCAAACTGCAACATTTGGTATCCCCTGGTCTTGTGGGTGTGCTTGTGGCTTGTGGGACGCTTTGAAAACCGGACTATCAGCAGTGGTATTAAGGGCCGAATTTGATACTGGCTCTAGAACGGGGCTTGGTTTTTAGCGGCACTTATTACAACACTCTAGAAATAGCTTCTGTCCCCGAAGCGTAGCAGACACCGCTTGGACTGCAGTGGCCATTCGGCAACAGCAGCACTAGCCATAACCCTGTACCCTCGATCTCTGTGTACACCCAGCCTCGTGGTGCAAAGCCCAATGGGTGCAGCAACCAGAGCTGTTGCACTACTACAGGTGAAAAGAAAAGGAGGCTGCAAGATAAGTGGTACAAGCTGAAGTGCATGCCACTTCTCAAACAACCGGAAACCTGAAGGCTGCTACTTCCAAAGAGAATGAAAAGAAAAAGAGGCTGCAAGTCATACAAGCTGAAGTGCATGCTACTTCCCAGACGATTGGAATTGTGAAGAACGCTGCCACAGAAGAGAATGAAAAGAAAAGACAGCTACAAGAACTACAAGCTAAACTTATTATTTCTCCAGAAATCGAAGAATTGACAAATGCTACTACAAAAGATATAGAAAGTTCTAAGTCAATGAGATCCAATACGAAACCAAGGTCTAAACAAAACATGTGTCTGAAATGGATTGTTGTTGTATAGAAATAGATAAGTTATACCTGTGAATCAGCGCAGAGAAGTCCTTGATCAGTTGCACATGAGACATCAGGGAATTACGTAATGTAAAGCTTTTGCAGCTCAGTGTGTGTGGTGGCCTACGTATGACACTGTGAAATGGCCTACGTATGACACTGTGAAAGCGCGTGACAAACAATCAAAGGAAAATCCGGCCTTTTTCCTTCAACAGAAATTAATTGTTCTGTGTTTTGTTGAACGTTACTTTATGTCCATTCTAGTTTTGCAATCATCTTGATGGGGAAGAGAGAGCTGGTTGCTTTGCTTAATCTGTCTTCCTGGTGTCTCGTGATGATTGAGCGGCTCTTCCTCGCGGTGCCACGGGGTTGTCTGCGGTTTGTGATTGTGGTATTTCCTGATCATACTCACTATTCATGCAGTGAAACAATTACCCATTTTGTCGGCTAGCGATAAAGTCAGGATAAAATTAGACAATGAGAAACTTTGGGTAAAACAAGGAACAGTACTAATCGGTAACTCGGAAAACAGAACCTACACTGTTCAAACAAACGACGGAACTTATCGACGTAACCGCATTCATCTACAGAAAATTCATAGCCAACAGGATTCGCAGCCTGATCAGGGTCAGGAATAATCGTTAGACATTGATTCCGGCCAGCAATCACAACCAGGTGTGGCAGACACATAAAACCGCCACAGAAATACGCAGACTTTTACTTATGAGCTGGCGTGGTCATATAAAAGTTATCATAATATGAACTGAGAGACTTGGCTTGAGAAGGAGACATTGAAATAACAGATCATGTAATTCAAAAGATTTTAATGTCATGTGTCGAGCATGATTTGTTTCAAGCTAATTGAGTATAAATTACTTTAGTTGATCTGTTCTTCCGAGGTAATCTAAACACATGTCTGAAAGGGAGAAACTAATAGCTTTCAAAACATAAACTGTCATTCGATGAAACGTTACATTCCTGTTTGTATTAAGAGGGGAGATGTTTAGATATGCAAATAGATGCTGCAGATCTGAGCCACTCCTACCAAAGCTATTATACCTGTCAGTCATGTACTAGCTGATGATGTATTCAAACAATATTCTTATAGTTTGAATTAGGCTGTTGTAGCATTAACATATAGAAACCAGCTTGGTTCTGTTTATGGCCCACAACTAAACAAAACAGTTACGCACTCTTAACTAAAGTCCTGTATCATCATACGTATCTACAATATCTTAAAGCATACTTAAATGATTCTTTGGTCAGTTTTGTTGATTTTGTCTCTAATAGCTACACTCCAGAAGACAATCACACCAGTATCACACACGTCAGCACCGATATTGACACTAACAAGACCAGCCTTATCCACTACATTGACAATATCTACAATCAAAGAAGATCCGCCACAGCCACAGCTACAGACACCCATCAATTTGAACCTGGTCCCGCCTAATTCTATCATCATCATGACATGCACAAGATCACCAGGACTCAACACCGCAATTTTACACATACAAGACCAGCAGCCAGCATCGTCCAGCAGCTTCCTGTCAGACCTGATAGATGAGGACCTTACACCACAGCTGCTGGGCACCAACACTAAACAACTTAGTCCTGCAGTACCCCCTACAACAGACGCCACTTCAACTGCTACCACATGCATTCAGTCTGATAACCATCTCCACCAGATGATCTACAGAAGAACCATAAAGAGATTATGGATGTGCTCAACCAGAACACAAGGGCTATCCGGTGTATGGAGAAGACAGTCAACAATCAGAACCGGATCATGAAGGCCCTAAAGGATTCTATTAGGGACTTCAATCAGACCATCATCAACTCAACTCGTGAGGAAAGAAGAAGGGAAGATCGTAAAAGAGCCCCCAGCCCTGGCAAGGACCTAACCAATAAAAGAAGAAATAGAGAGTGAATTTCTGCAAATTTCTGATACACTTACTCTTTTGACTGCCAGTAGACTCATCAGAAATAAGAGAAATACAGATTTGACTTGTCGAAATACACTGTATTGCATTATTAATAAATAGATGAATAGAGAATGTCCATGATGGTTTTATAATTTCAACATTTACAGGGTCCAATGACTTAAGAGTGGTACCCAACTATAACAGAGGCTCAAAACAGGGAATGACCTTTCTATTTTCAGCTATTGCCACTTTGCCAAGATGTCTGAACCAATTCCTAGTTTAGAAGCTATGGAGAAGATGGCAAAGCACAAGGGTCGAGCTTACAGCTGTGTGCGCTGTTCCTGGACAGGAAAGCCCTACACTGATGTGAAGTCAGGGGTAAATCACATCTATAAGTACCATCTGGCGTTGGATCAGTGCCAATTCTATTGCACCCTCTGTCTGTTTAGGTCATCAGAGAAGACATCTCTTCAACAGCATGTGTATACATACAACCGGCATAGACAGGAGGCCAAGAAAATGGGAATAACTGATTCCACACCATACTTGCAAGAGAGAGCCCAGCTCCTTTCATAATTGGAGACTCCGATTATGTACAACACAGCCAACAAGAGAGTTTGAAGCTATTTCTACAGAAAAGCAAATACTTCCAGAGTGAGCCTGACCTTCTGGCATCAGCCATCAACCAGACATTTGGTAGAGAGCTCATCAACGAAGGACCTGCCCTACCTGCACAGACCAGATCAGGACTCAACACGCCAATTCTACATATACAAGACCAACAGCCAGCATCATTCAGCAGCTTCCTGTCAGACCTGATAGATGAGGACCTTACACCAAAGCTGCTGGGCACAAACAATGATCAACTTAGCCTTGCAGTACCGCTACAACAGACCCCACTTCAACCGCTACCACCTGATTCAGTCTGATAACCATCTCCACCGTGATCTACAGAAGAACCATAAAGAGATTGTGCATGTGCTCAACCAGAACACAAGGGCTATCCGGTGTAAGGAGAAGACAGTCAGCAATGAGAACCAGATGAGGACCTGGCACCACAGCTGCTGGGCACCAACACTGAACAACTTAGCCTTGCATTACCCGCTACAACAGACCCCACTACAACTGCTACTACATGCATTCAGTCTGATAACCATCTCCACAGTGATCTACAGAACCATAAAGAGATTATGGATGTGCTCAACCAGAACACAAGGGCTATCCGGTGTATGGAGAAGACAGTCAGCAATCAGAACCAGATGAGGACCTGGCACCACAGCTGCTGGGCACCAACACTGATCAACTTAGCCTTGCAGTACCCGCTACAACAGACCCCACTACAACCGCTACTACATGCATTCAGTCTGATAACCATCTCCACAGTGATCTACAGAACCATAAAGAGATTATGGATGTGCTCAACCAGAACACAAGGGCTATCCGGTGTATGGAGAAGACAGTCAGCAATCAGAACCAGATGAGGACCTGGCACCACAGCTGCTGGGCACCAACACTGATCAACTTAGCCTTGCAGTACCCGCTACAACAGACCCAACTACAACCGCTACTACAAGTATACAGACTGACAGCCATTTTAATTTATTCAGAGGAACCACAAAGCGATTATGGATGGGCTCAACAAGAACACAAGGGCTATCTGATGTATGGAAAAGGCAGTCAATACTCAAAATGAAATCATGAAGAACTTAAATGAATCTATTAAGGACTTAAATCAGACCATCATGAATTCAGCATGTGAAGAAAGAAGAAGAGAAGAAGACTGTAAAAGAAGAGACACCAGTCCCTGCAAGGATATATCTAATAAAGGAAGAAAAACTGACCACCATTCAAGACATAAGGAAACACGAAGATGAACATTCTAAATCAGGAACATTCTAAGTAAAATCAGGAACATTCTAAGTAAAATCAGGAACATTCTAAGTAAAATCAGGAAAATTCTAAGATTCTAATATCAGGTACATTCAAATATAAATATCAGGAACATTCATTAAATTAAATCTACTTAATAGAAATTCGTGATTAGTGAAAATAAATTTATGGACTGTTCAAAATAACTCAAGTGCTAAAATAAATCCATGGACTGTTCTCAATATCATAAATAAAATATGGACTGTTTAGGAACCTCCTGTTACCCAGATAGGAAGCTTCTGCTAAAAGTTAACTTAATATCAATTGTTTAAAAAATAAATAAATTTTAATTAATTGAGCTATTGATTACCAGTATGGTTATAGTACAACTGGTTTGAGTAATGGAATGTTTACTGTGATGTGGAAGCACAACACTTACTCATCAAGTGATAACTTATTCCATGTTAGCTTTCAGCATGCTTGATTCACTTACAACACTGGATGCATGGTCTCTGTAAATTCAGATGATCACATATTTTGCTTCTTCTACTCATGACTGGGTCATGGATTTTACATTTAGGCACTCAATACATTTTTTTGCTCTTTAGATCAATAGATTTAATTTAGACAAAGATGGCAATTTATGAATCATTTACTGTTCTTAACTCAGTAATTCATAGATTTTGAAATGAGACCCATTTTCTATTTTTAACCAATATACAAGGGCTTGAATAAAAGAAGTTGTCTTTCTGTGTACACTTGAGTATATCAATAAGTAAATCAAATTTCAAGTGTGAATACTCAGAATGGAACTCTCTTCAAACAATAATACTCAATATAGAACACTCTACAATCTACATATGGACATGGAAAATAAACTAAGATGACACTGTTTGGAAACTATCAGTTTATATAATATAAACATACCAAGTGATATCCTTTTCCCAATTCCCAAACCAGAGGCACCATCTACTGTCCATGAGTATGCTTGTCAGCTGAGAGACAAATTGGAGCAGTCTTATCACCTGGTGCGCAAGAATTTACAGAAGGCGACTGAATGGCAAAAAAAGAGAAAAGAGTAGAGCTGTGCAAAATGTGTGCAAAAGAGGTGACATTGTTTACAAGAAAGAGGGGGCTGGAAGGAAACTTGATGCGAAGTATACAGGACCATATGTGACACTCAAGTGCCTCAGTTCATCAGTGTTTAAGATTCAAGGAAGGAAAGTTACGCTGGTGGTACATCACGATCGTCTTAAACTGTATCGACCTGAAAAGTTAGCGACATGGCTTAGTAATGTACGAAAAAGTATGAACTTGTAAACAACAATTTGTAAAACTAATGCCAACTCTCGGTCCAAATTGCTTATTACTATATATATATTACAGATATTGTATGATCAGGGGGATTGGTACTCACACCATTAGACATAGATTCTAAGTGCCATTTGGTTCTCTTTTCTAGATGAGAAATTACATGCAGCTCTGTGTTTTTTTTTTGTTCCTGGGGAGTGTTACCGTCCACCTTTATAAGATTCAAGTAAAGGGTGCAGCCCCCGTACAATGCAGCTGTGGCCACATAGAGTTAAATGAGGAGAAGATGCAGAGGCACATGCAAAGAAGAGGATGCACATCTCGAGCCCCTCCATCGGACACGACAATACCGATTGATCGTATGATGAGGAAAGCGACACAGGCAGAGAGGAAGACCTAACTAGCCAGGAAGGTCCCGGTGGCCCAGTCGTTAACTCTTGATGATGAACAACTGGATTACCAAGACTGGGACGTTACTGATGCAGGTGAAGGAATGGAAGAACTAAGGGAAAGAAACGATACCCTTGAGAAGGAGCTGAATCGAGTGAGGAAGATAAACGACGTGCTGTCAGCAGAGCTGCTCTAGCCAGCCACTGGCATTCCTGACTCCTTGGCTCTTCGTGGGTTTGATGAGGCTTGGGAAGGGGAAACGAGTGATACATCTTCTGCTGCTCTTTTTCCAGAGCCTCCATTTTCCACCACAGATGATATTAGAATTACCAGGAATGTGAGGATGTGGAGACAGAGTAGTGTGGAGGCTATTAAAGACTATAATGAGCAGCCCTGGTGATGGTACGTATTATATAGGTAAGTGTAATCCCGTGGTATTGTTTTGGGTATCAGTTTTGTTCACTTATGATCTCTCCGTTTGAGTCCTTTTAAGTTTAGACTATATATTTTAGGGGGATATTATGAAAATTCAAAAAAAACATAAGGTACACTTTAGATTAAGGGTTTAGTAATAATTATTTTAGTTTATCACATCACAGCTTCACATTTGTCAGACACTTTGTTTGGATGCAGGTGTACATGCATTTTTTTTATTTGTATGGGTTGTGGTAAGTTTTATGTCTGTTCCGGGTGATGCACAGTGCTAGAAAAATTTAACAGTTTGGATGGTGATACGAGTTTAGGGCCTAGCACTTCTTGCAGACTGATGTCATCGGTTTTGGAACTAGAGACCAAAAGCCAAAATAGTTTCCAAGGTTGTCAATTTGAGTATAAACTCATGTTATTGCTTATTTTTTTTTAATTTTGTGTGTTTTTTTGTGTGTGTGTGTAGACCTGGGTTGCCTTTATGTCCTTTTTATGTGGTCAGGTTAGTTTGACAGGTTCTAATATCTGTCTGCAGGGTGAAATATTCCAGCAGGTGTATCATGCCTGATGGATATGACACTGGGCACAATTTGCACATGTTATTCAGATATATGTGTATATTAAGTGGTAGTACACACATGGTTGAGGATCAAGCAGGGAATTAGAGTTGTGGTTTTGATTGTTAAAGATGTGTAAGGTTGGGTATAGCTTACACTGATTTATATCATTAATTCTATGTGATTGGACATTGAAATTTGTATACAAGTACCTGTGTGCGGCCGCCACATGCTGCATGCTAATTGAGTTGTGGTTACACTGTGAATACATGATCCTCTGCTGGTGTGTACTGGGTGTAATAAATACATGTTTTCTTTTGGGTCAACCTTTGGACTTGCGTGGTAGCATAGGTTGATGTGAATTGTCTTTTGTGAGTGATTTCTGCTTTAAGATTTCAATTGGTTTGAGTACCAAGCTCCTGTCCTGAATCCTGTATGTTTTATAGCCCCTTAGTTTAGCATAACTTTAGTTTCATGGGTATATCCTGCAAACATTGGAGTAACTACAGCATTCAAGCTTACATAAGGTACAGTGAAACATGATCTGAATAATTGCATGAGGATTGTGTTTTCATGAGTGTTTCATTTTAAAAAAAACAAATCAAGTCCTCAGACCCTCGGCTCCCTACAGCTACATATCAAGTCCCAAGGTCATCAGCCTTCTGGTTCAGGAGGAGAGGATATTTAAAGGGTTTTTAAATAGGAAACAGGAAAGACTCTGATCAGACTGCTTCTTCAGTCTGATCTGTGTCTGGCACTGTTTGTTTAGGCCTTTTTGGCAGGCGACTAGTGTTCGAAATTTTAGAACATTTACCGCAGCCAATAATATTATGTGCAAACTTAAGATCCAGATCACGTGCAACAAAAGTCGGGCATGATCTGTTTGTTAGAGCTCCTTTTTTGCTGAATTTTAGTATCATGTCACGTTATTGTAAATAATAGGGACTTTAGATTCTACGTTTCATGGATAGCCAAAGACCAACAACTACACTCAGCACTTCATCAGTGGTTGTCATAGCCAAGGTCGAAGGAAGTGTACCAATTTCTTGGGCCATCGTACAAGCTCAAGCAGAGAAGCTAGACAGAAAGAATGAAGAAGACTCTAGCCTCAATGCCAGTGCCAGATGGCTTGATTGTTTCAAGAAACATCACAGCATTAACCAAGTTAGCGTTTCAGGAGAGATACAGTTAGCAGATTCTGAAGCGACACAGACCTATCCTGATCAGCTTAAAAATCCATGAGGAGGGTGGATACTCTCAAGTGAGTATTTGCAACGCCGAAGAGACAGATCTTTACTACAGGATGTTACTAGGCAAGACATTGGCTGTGAAGGACAATGAGCACAAGGCTTAGGGTTTCAAGAAGATACAGGACTGGGTGACAATCCTCTTCTGGGTAAATAAAAGGGGCAGCCACGAGGTGAAACTACTGTACATGGGGAAGTTTAAGAATCTGTGCTGTTTCCACCATTTAAACAGATCGACACTCCCTCTCACATATAACCACAGTATAATGCGTGGATACTGTCAAATATATTTGAGAACTGGTTCTAGAAGGAGCTTATCCAATCCTTGAAGAAGTATCTGCTATGGCAGTGACTCTAACCATAAGCCCTACTTCTAGTCACAGAAACTAGTCACAAACCCTTAGAATAAAAAAATAGGCCTATATATTCTTTTATAGACTTAAACTTTAAGGGAAATTTAGTTGCATTAAATTAAGACAGAAGAGTACACAAGCCATAATTTGTAATGCATCTTAAGATTTCATAGATTTTACCCCAATGTAGAGATTTTCATTTTAACACCTTCGTACAGGCTACATCACACAGTGTGTCAGACATTTTGGTGGGCCTGATCTTGGTCCAAACTATTTGCAAAGCTTAATGACACTATGTGGCAATGCATTAAAAGACAAATGGACTGAATTGATACAATAGAAAAGTCCACCAGGTATAAATGGGTTTAACAGTTACAAGCAATTATAAATGTATTTGCCGGTATTATGATGCAAAACAAAGAATTAGAGGCACTGATATGCAGATCATAGATGAAATAAGCATGATGAGCAAGAGAACATTTGAAATGTTGGAGTATGTGCTGAGGTTGAAAGATCCAGGTCGTAGATTTGGAGGAATACAGGTTATTCTAGTTGGAGATTTCATGCAGTTACCCCCTGTTAGGAATAAACGTTATGGGGACGAAGGGGAATTCCGCTTTACAAGCTCCTTGTTTCCACCCCATTTCATTATACTAGAGGAGATTATTAGGCAAAGTGATGATCAACTGATAAAATGTATCCCTGAGCTGTCAAAAGGAAGTTGTAGTAAAGACTCATTAGAACTTCTTGAGCAATTATCAAGACCATTAAGCAACACTATGGCTATAAAATTATACACAACAAATATCTTGGTTGATATGTCCAACAGAGACCAGTTTCTGGAAATCCCTGGAGAAGTGTATGTTTTTGACAGTGTTGACATTGGAGATGTGAAATACCTTGAAGAGCTTACTGTGCAGCCAAACATTTGGCTTAAAGTTGGAGCCCCAGTAATGCTGTTGAGAAACCTGACCAGCAGTCTAGTCAATGGTCTCAGAGGAATAGTGACTAATATATATGAGGGCATGGCAGTAGTTTACTTCCCATCTGTAACATCTACTGTCACAGTGAAGCGAATGTCTTTCCCAGGTAAGATACAATTTTAAAAACAAAGGTTAGGTGGTTAATACCATCCCCATCCCCATTATTTACCAGTGGTATTTATCAGTAAATAACTGCCTTATTGACATACCAGGATATGAAAACATAAAACTGCTTTCCATTCATGCTCCTTTTGGCTGTTTAATCCCTTTCCCCTGCAGATAGAGTTCTTATCTCGAGAGCAGTTCAAGAACAGTTCTTGAAAGTATGCAAAATTCTTGAACTATTCAAGAACATTTGTACTTGAACTGTTCAAGAACATAAATTAGGAACAGTTCAAGATCTTTAAGAATTTATGATGTTCTTCAATTTTTCATAAACTGTCCTTGAACATTTTAATGACTTTTCTTGATTTATGTGTTGACTCTGATGTTCTTGAACTGTTCTTAAATGTGTTGTTCTTGATTCTTTCAAAGACTTCATGAACATAATGCATTCTTGAACTGTTCTTAAATGTGTTCTTGACCCTTTCAAAGTCTTTTCTTGAACATAATTTGTTCTAGAACTGTTCTTACATTTGTTCTTGGTTATTTCAGAGACATTTCATTATCAACATCAGGAAAGGAAAGACTTGCATGACATTGAGGACAATAGTGCATCCTGAGGATAATAGTGCACCCATAGGTGGTGAAAAACTTTCAAAATTACTGTGAAAGAGCTGATGAGCAATTTAAGTCTACTATGGTGAAGTACATCGAAGGTCTGGTGAAAAATATTAAACTGAGGTTTAAGCAGGAGGCCAGCTGTATGTTTGATGATCTGAGCTTATTGTTTGAACCAGGTAGAGCAGGCGATGCTGAGGATAGAGAGAGACAAGAGGCACTGGATGCTGTGGCATCTTTTTATGGTAGTGAGAAAGAGGTTGGGTTAGTTGAAGGTAATATGCAAGAAGGATATGATGAGGATGTACAGAATGCTGTACCCCTGTTAGATGGTGAAAAGCTTAAAAATGAAAGGCCCATGCTAAAGGGTATGATTTTAGGGTCATATAAAAACTTACCTGTAGAAAAAACTGTGCAAAAAGGTATCCACATTACATGGCAGCCTGTTTCATAGTTTCATGGTGCTGTGCAAAGTTGCTTTGTGTATGACCCTTACAAGTGTTGAGTGTGAGAGAACCTTCAGCACTCAAAACAGACTCAAAAGCAAACACAGAGCATCACTTCTGTCTGTTTGTGTTGACACCCTCATGGAAATTTCCATGTGTGGTCCTTCCTTGAAAGATTTCAATCCTGTTAAACCTGTACAGCTATGGTATGCAAAGAAGAAGAGAAGGAAAGGGAGACTAAGCCAGGAGTACAAAGCAAGAAAGAAGCCTTCTACTGGTTTAAAAGGATCAAAATCTGTCATCAAAGTCTGCTGAAGGTTCCATGCACAAAGTTTATTTTACATGGATATGATGGGTATTTCCTAATTTCTTGTAAAGTTGGTGTTAACTCTTGGAAAAATCAGCACTATAACCTGTAAGTATGTATTAATTTGCAGGTCAAAGGAATCAGAGGACCCAGTCCATTAATTAAACTGAGATACATTGAACTGCCAAAGACATTTGTAATAGACTGGATGCATGCAGTCCTATTAGGTGTTGTAAAAACAATGTATGTATGTATAAATTTGCAGGTCAAATGAATCGGAGGAGCCAGTCCGTTATTGAAAGAGATACATTGATCTGCTGAAGACATTTGTTATAGATTGGATGCATACAGTCCTATTAGGTGTTGTTAAAACAATGTTGACTATGTGGTGTGATTCAACCTTCAAAGGAAGACACATACTTTTATATTTATGAAACTGTATGTATGTATTAATGAAACTGTTTGTATGTATTATTAAGTTATAGTCTAAGAAGTAGACTGTCACCAAAATGACATTCTCCAGGTATAGCGAAGAACAACAAGCTTTACAAGGCAGTTCTGTCAATGAGCTGATTGGTCAAAGCCCAAGCATAATGGCGTAGATCATTCCAGTTTAGCAAATATAAAAGAACATCTAGAGAGAATTGAAAAAAAAATCATCATCTCAGTTCCCATACAGTGAGTTACCTCCCAGCTTACCAACAGATTAACCTAGTATTTGTTCCTCAGATGATATGAATTGTAAAAGACATGTTTTCTGCATTCATCACAGTGGTGGATGATTTTGGAAGCCACATAAAACATGATTTCTGTGCTAACACATCAACAATGGACACTTTCACAATAATGGTCTACTACCCAAAATTCAAAAAAAAGTTACTCAACCAGCAAGAATGAAGACAGAAGAAAACACTTTCTGTTGAGAAGAATATTTGCTTGTTTGTGTTGATGCTTTATGTACCAGTCAACAATTATTCAGTTATGTCAGGATGTTTTCCTGTCTTCCTGGGTTAAACAAGTACTAAGCAGAGGTTAAAATGTCTTGCTCAAGGACACATTCAAGAGAATGCTATGAGTGACAAAAACATATAGTGAAAGTAGAAAGTGTAGGAGAAATTCACATGATATGAAGGGCTGTGGAAATACATGCCAAACTTATCCAACCTGGTACTATTTCATTCAGGAAAAGTCAGAAATTTCTATTTACTAGTACTTGTCCTGGGACAACTTCAAAGAAAGTTAATACAATATGTTACCCCCTGTAATATGGCATAATTACAATCAGCTTACTGACTACCACTCAGCTTTTACAGACACAATTTGGAATTGTGGTGATATAGGAGTATTTTATGCAGGATACAAAAAGTCGGACCACTATAACATAGTGTGGTAAAAGTTAGCTTGTATAGAATGATCTATATGCTCTCTCCCGTCACCTGATTATGCCACATGTAAATAACAATGGCTTATCAGATCAGCCTTTGTGGCAATGTATTCTTATCAATACCTTTGTTGTGCTGTTTATTGTTAACCCTATGTATACTGGAAACACCTAAATGGGTACTTAGGCAAACAGTGAAGACCCAGATGAAATGCAGCATTATAATGCTGCATTTCATTAGGGTCTGCACTGTTTGCTAAGATTAAAAAAACCTTTAGGGACACAAATACATCATAAAATAGAAAGTTCTACCTGTGACCTCATAAAGGAGGGTCTGGATGGGGTACAATGATTAGTGAATAATGGCCCTTTTTTTATAATGAATAGTGAATAATGAGCCAAAAAATAATGAATAGTGAATAATGAGATCCTAAAAAATATTGAATAATCCTGTTTTTTTAATGAATTGAAGAAAAAATTAATGAATAGTGAATAATCAGATTTCTTTGCCACCTTTCTTACCTATAATGAATAATTGGTCTTATTTTAATGAATACGACAAAATTTTAATGAGATGAATAAAGGGCTAAATTTTTAATGAATAGTGAATACCAGACCCCCCATCCAGACCCTCATAAAGTACACAGTGGGCACTCCCATACTTATTGTATCAATATGTATGGAAAAATCCATCAGAATACAAAGGGTTTTAAAAAAGAAAGTATAACATCAACACTTGCTTAACCCTAATATTCAAGATTCTATGTTGTCTCTGTAGCTGAGCAGGCTAGTTTGAGTTGAGCAGGCTAGTTTGAGTATCATCTAATCACAAACCTCAAAGCCTTGATTCAAGATACATCTTTCCAAGAGCAATTCACAGGTTTAGATAAACAAAAATTTTCAGCTTACAATATAAATACTTTCTTACCCATAATATTTAGCATATGTTTTGGGAACTCAAAAGAATCATATCAATGAGACGGTTCTTTTGAGTACCCATAACATATGTTTTGGTTGAGGAATAAAAAAAAAAATTTCTGAGTCCTGGCAGTTTGACTAAAGACAGTTTAGACTATGTAAACTTTTTTTATCAGCACCTCCTGTCTAAGTATTTCAATACCATTAGAATCTTTATTAATATGACAAATATGGCACTATGATAAATCTAGCACTATGATAACGGTAAAGGTTCTACAATTTTTAACACTAGTTGCCAGTCAAAATGGCCTAAACAAACAGTGCAGACTCAGATCAGACTGCTTCTGAAGAAGCAGTCTGCTCAGGGTCTTCCCTGTTTGCAGTTCTGACAAGCATTTGTGAATTCCAGCGCTGAACACAAACATTTTATTTGAGAACAGAAAGAGAAAAGTGTTTGAAATTTTAGAACATTTACCGTAGTGTAGCTTTATAAGTCTAGCAATATGATAAATCTAGCACTATGATTAATGTTGCACTATAAATACAGCAAAACAATAAATCTAGCACTATAAATATTAGTGTTGTATCGATGATCGATTATAATCGATGATCAATCGAAAATTTCTTTCGATTCTACTAATCGATTGTGTTTGGTGATAATCGATTATAATCGAAAAAATTCACACCTGACCCTTTTGTAGGCTACCATTCTAAATTTGCATTTTTTCTACAAGAAAATGCAATCCATAAGTTCAAAGATTTATAGAATGTGAGAAATAAACTATAGTCTAGTTTGCATTCTAAAATCATGACTAATAAGTGTTCAGTGCAATCTTAACCCATTGTATGCTAATGACTCTTAAATGCGTATTTTAACAAAGAGTGAAAATTCTGATGAGATGCCACAAAATGCGGCATTTCATCAGGGTATACACTATTTGCTATTAAGGACATTAAAGTCTTCAGAGAAAGAAGTATTTATTTGGGAATGATAACCTGTGACCCCTTGATGTTTACAATGGACCTTTTCAAGTTAATTGTTTCAAATCAGAAGGAAAAATCCATAAGTGTATAAAGGGTTTAAAATGCCAATGGTTATTTTGAGTTGCTGTCAGGACCAGTTGGGGTATTTGATACTGTACTTTGACACTGACGCTAACAAATTTTTATAAAGATAAGAGTTTCATGCAGTACAAGGGTAGACATTCCATTTGATGGAACCTGTGTTTCCCTTTCATTTGATGATTTTTGATTATAATTGATCATCAATCGAAACCTCCTGACCGATTATTTTCGATGATCGATTATGAAAATCCAATAATCGAACAACACTAATAAATATACTATGATAAATCTAGAATTAGGATGTCTGTAGCACTATTGATATATAGTTTATAATTAACACTATGATGAATCTAGCACTAGACAAATGTATCACTATCAATCCAGCACTATGATAAATCTATTATTGGAATAACCTGTCTAAAACCGCCACTCATAAATAGACAAAAAACAGATCTTTATTGACAAATGGTAACCTAATGAAGGGCTTAAGTATTGCAGAATGCTCCTCTGCAATACTTTTGACTTGCATTAAGAGATAATTGGTCTTGAAAACGCATTTTCGGTCTTTATGAGAGTGGCCTTTTTATACAGGTTTTACAGTATGATAAATTAAGCACTATGATACACTAATTTCATTCATAATCAACGAGAAAATAAATAAGTCTATAACAAAAATCAAACACAAGTATAATTTATTTTACTTACCCTTAAAGCAGGACAGATATCACAGAAAAAAACAGTGTAAACTAAGATTAGAGCATTCCTGAAGGAGTGTTCTTGATCAGGGTTCACACTATTGCCATACTGTTACTACATGTTTTTCTTTTCTCTTTTTTTACACCAATGGACTTTTTGAATTTATGGAAGAATGGGAGCCTTCCAAAAAGGCCTTTACAAACAGTGCAGACCTAGATCGGACTGCCTATGAAGAAGCAGTCTTATCAGTGTCTTCCCTGTTTGCTATTCTGACAAGCATTTTTTGAATTCCAGCCCTGATAACCAATGTTTTATTTGAGATCAGAAAGAGAAAAGTTATCGAAATTTTAGAATATTTACCGTAATATCACATAAAACTATGTTAGAATTCTAACATCCTTGGAGCGTTCTGCAATACTTTTGACCTGCATTAAGCAATAATTTTCATTTTAGGTTAGCTGATTTTTTGCTAGGTTTTACTTGTAATTTGAATTGGTAACTATGAATCCCCCTTTTTGACACTTTTGAAACTTTGCATACTAGTTTCCTACAGTAACTGAGCATGTATCAAAGTGTTGTAAAAGGGGTTTTCATATTTAAAACTATACTTAAATTGCCCAAATATGGCAAATATAACATTTTTGAAAATCTGACAAAAAACGTCACTTTAGCACACAACCTGGACATGCATACACCACAATCCTTAACCATTTACTCCATAATAACGCCTTTGAAATATAATGTATTTGAAATATTATGGAAAATGGAGCATTTGCTCTTTTGGAGCAAATGCTCCATTTTCTATAATATTATCAAAAGTATTCAAAACTTAACTTAAATTTTTCTTGATTTTTTTTTTCAATGTTGTCAAAAAATAGAAAATGATGTCATGATCTAAAAATAGCCTCTGGAGTATATTAACACATATTTATGCAGATTAAGGCTTCTTTGATTCCATTCCAAAATGCATGGAGATAATGTAAAAAATTAGATTTTGTAAAATTGCATTTTACAGGGCTAAATTTAAATATTCATAACCATATATCTCTTTGTACTTTATGAAAATTGATATAATGTGTCTTATTTAAGAAATAGATCAGCTCCAGCAGTGAATTGTTGTGTTAATAATTCACTGTTTGGAGGTCAGTTGTAAAGAAGATCAAATTACAATCGCCGAACGTGAGTGATTTATCTTCATACAACTGACCAACAAACAGTGAATTATTACTCAACAATTTAGGCACTAGAGCTGATCTATTTTGATTCTAAAATACAATAAAGTATGAAAACATATTTGAAGTCTTCAGCTTCTTCAAACTTTCTGCCATTGCACCGAGGAAATCCTGCCAATAGTTGGACTGTGTCGCATAAGTTTACATGTATTTGTAATGTCTTTCAAGCGTAAATACGACGTTACACTTCTAACACCATGACTGATGTCATTTTGCAGCAATAAAAGACATCAGCTAGCACGTGTTTTCACCACGCTTTCAAAACTGTGAATTATTGTTTGATAGATCACGTTTTTTAACATGCCCTCTATAGGCGAGGTGTGTTAGGATTCTGTATGAAGACATTTGTTGTGATGTTCGTCAGAAGTGCCTCTATGAGTTGCTTCCAATAAGTACCCATAACTTATTTGTTTTTTGAAGAAATAAGAAAAAAAATAAATCTTTATATCCTATTTATCACCTCTTGTTTAGGCTAGAATTTTTTTATTAGTTGATTAACAAACCCTCCCACTGTAATTTTCCGTAAAATAGAAAAAAAAATGATTTCTAATTTTTTTTAGTTATCAGCCAACAAATAATATATTTTTGAGGTTCTGTGTGTGTATTTTTGTGAGTGACACTGTTAAAAGTGATTGACCTGTCCAGATTTTTAGGAAAATGATGATATATTTAAAGATTTAATATAGACTGTTGGTTTACCTTACTAGTTTTACTGTTTGTTCTGGAGATATTATAAAAAAGCTCTAAAAATTAAAGCTTTTTTTGTTGTCCCCCTCCCCCCCCACACACACACATGACCCTAAATCTGAAAAAGAAAAATCCCGTAAATCAACTAATAAAATAATTCTGGCCTCAGGATGATGAGCAATTTTCTGCTCCAATTAACCTTTTCTCAAAATTGGCGATATAATCATTACACAATCATTACACATACTGTGGCAGCGTTAGGATACAGCAGGCCCTGCCATGCAGTCTTGTTGCAAATTTCTCAATGATATTCAGCTCCTCTGTCTCAGGGGCGTAAGACTGTACAAGATCAGAGAAATAATGCTCGCCATTGATTCCACCGACAATGTAGATCTTGTTGTCATACACACACGCACCTGCTTCACGAATATTTAGCGTTTTCTGACAACAAGTCCACTGATCTACCTCAGGGTTATAGCACTCGATTGCAATCACCGGTACTGGGAAGCCATAACTGTCCTCAATATTCCCGCACATTACATAAAGTTTCGAACCAAATGTCACCATATTGTGATTTAACCTTGGATGTGCCATGGGACAGCGCATTTCCCACGTATCAGTCTCTGGATCGTAACATTCAAGGTCTTTACAGCAGCCGTCAAATTTCTGACCACCAGATATATATATCTTACCATCACAGACAGCTCCAGCATGTCCGTACATGGAATGAGGTAATGGAGATTTGTGTTCCCATTCATTGGCTGTAATGTTGAACACTTCCATTGTACACATGACTAGATTCTCATCTTGACCAGCTACAGCATACAACTTCCCACTGAATGCGAGCAGAACAAAGTCTTTTCTTGCTTCATTCATGGAGGTAAGCTCATACCAGGAATCAAATCTTGGATCATACCTAAAACAACGAGCAGTTGCAATTTCATTGTTTTCATTGAAGTCATATTTTCCACCACAAGCATACATAAAGTTATCTACAACAACAACTGACGGATGATACAACTGTATTGTAGCATCTTTTAAAAATCCATGATGTTTATTCCCAATGTTATAATATTCTAGATTTTCTCTGTGGCACATGACAAGGCATTTAACATCAGACCTCACCTGTGTACGTTTTGTCTGTAACATAGGTTGCTTGCTTACAACAATGTGGTAATCTTTGGCTTCTGTGAGAAGATCGTTACACGATTGATTGTCCTTCATTAGTGATACTGTACTCACTTTTTCTACCAGCTCCTCCCCAGTTAAGAGTGGAAGCCGAATATGCTGCATAAGTTCCGCCACAAGCTGGTTCCTATCAGTGGGGATCTGATTGATCCATCTAAGAACCAGCTTAAACAACTGGAACTCAGACGTAACCATGAGACCATTCTCTGCCAGCAATGTCGCTAACTGGGAATGAGTCAACTTCTTATACTGACTACTTTTAGCTACTATTTCAAAATTACTCAACATGAAGTCTCTTGCCACCTGATTGGTCGATACCAGTGAATACATTTCTGCAAGATTGAGTATATCTACACAGTTTTCTATGGTAATGGAAGTTTCGATGTATTTACTGCACAGCTCTACAGCATCATTCACCTGTAGGTGAGTGGCTGCCGACAATACCTCTTCCACATTTTCCACAGTAAGGTGTAACACTCCAGTGTAAGCAAAGTCCACAACCACCTTCAGACCCTTGGCTGTTATACCTTTCAAGTCCACCTTCCCTTCTCGACTTTCCTTCATCTGACCTGTGAGCATGACCCGGAAGTAATCACTGCAGGAAGCCATGACAACCCTGTGTACACGTAGCTCCTCCTCTTCTGCGATAAGACTGTAGTCACAGAATGTGTCATGTTTGTGGAATTCTTGCAGTCCTGAAATATACATAATCAGACCAATGGCGTAGCCAGAAACTGAAAAAGTTACGCACATAAAAGGGAGACTACTGGATCAAGCAGTGATTCTCTTCCTCTGCATCCCTGTTCGAAATGAGAACTTCTCTTAAAGGAAAAAATTTGCTCCCAGAGGGAGCAAATTCTTTCCTTTAAGAGTAGTTCCTTATGGTTTGAAAAATCACTTACCACATTAGCTGACCTCTCTTGAATGTTACTATTTTTATTAGGCACGTAGGTAACTGTGTAATGGGAGCTACGCCAATGCAGACAATTACATATTTCTAGATTGAGCATAAAATTGCAAATATTTTCTTACCCATCAGTTTGAACATGTGTTTTGTGTGCTCAAAAGTACCATCTCATTGAGATGGTTCTTTCGAGTAACCACAACATATGTTTTGGTTGAGAAATAAGAAAAAAAAATTTCATTACCCATATCTATCTAAATGCCTGCTATTTCTAACTGCATGTAGGGTAGTTTTGCATGCTCTTTTGTCGTCTGCTTAACTTTTCAAAATCAACCTTTTCAAAAAATTCTTTAAGAAATACAATCAGTGTCATACAGTTTTTGGATTCAAATCATGCCTCACATTTAGTCGAGACTGATCTGAGTCCAAACTGTTTGCAAAGGTTATCACAGTTGCAGTGACAAAATTAATGTTGTTATTAGCTGACGAAGAGTTAACCCATCCATTTTGAAGGCTCTGGTTGGTCTATTATGATCTATATATTTGTGAGACATAATGCCATTACAGGGTTACATTTTCAAATAAATTCATGCATGTATTTTTTCCTTAAAGATTGTTTTATCCTAGCAAACAGTACAGATCCTTCTGAATGAGATGCTGCATAATGCGATTGCTGTCTGTGCCCAGTTAGTTTGGATTTGAAAGTACATGTAATATGGTGGGTCGGACCAAACACTAGACAATCTAGTTTCACTGGATAACAGCATTTCATGTCAATATAGGCCTGGATAGGATTTTTACAGACACATTATGTATTTTCTTATCCATCAGTTAACCCTTTGAGGACCAGAAACCCCAAAATAGGTACTTTGGAAACAGTGAAGACCCAGATGAAATGCCACATCAGGGGACAAAAATATATTACAATTTTCACTCGTTCTGCAAAGACATGCACTCGTTCTTTAAAAGTGTATGCAATTAAGAAAATAAGGGACTGTGTCTTAAGGAATGACTTAATAATTTATAACAGTAACACTGCTAAAATGATATTTACCCAGTCAGTTTCAGAACAGAATCCCATACAGCATACACTGACAAAAAGATTTCACAGTCGATACTCATCCAGTGACGAAGCCACCTTGATAGGTTGTAATAACTGTCCATGTAACATATATCCATTTTAGCAGTGAAATAAATAACTTCAGTAATATTCAATATTTACAGTGATACAGTCTGTCAGTTAAAAAGCTCCCCCTTCTTTTTGGCAGTAGATCAGAGATGTTATAAGCTACATTTGATATGACCTCTAAACATCAAGTAGTAATTGGAATGCTCAATTCTACAATAGTAAACAATTTGTGTATAATTTGCCCACCTAGGGGGCTGTTCCTAGCAACCCCAAATCCTTACTATCCCTATACATACAGGCCTGTTTACTATCATGGTAGATTTGAGCATTCTAATTACTACTTGATGGGTCATATAAAACATAGCTTATAACCTCTCTGATCTATCAATCGACAAATACCCCCAAAAGGAAGGGATAGCTTATGAAAAAACATGCATGCTCTGTTCATCCAGCAGCCGCTCTGACAGATGTATTTTCTTGCATGTTTAAATTATTTTTGTCACTTTTATAGTGAAAAGAAAACTTGAGTTCATTGTTTTAGCTGTCATGAGATTGTTGCCATCGCCATTGTAGCAATAAATTGGCAATATTTTCATATAATTCATTTTTTCGCGAGCAAATCTATATGACGGTCAATTATTTATACAGTCCAATGTTCGCATAATGAGACTAGAATCTGCAGATAACTTTATTAGGCTTTAAATGATATTTTAACGACAGTCCATACTTCGGATAGTGAAATCAGCACTGACTGGTCCTTCTAGATCTTGCATTTCTCCCCTTTACCTCTTCTGGGACGTTTCTAGATATTCCAAATACAATCTATCATAATCTGTGGGGTCCGTAAGAGTATTGGCATAATTGAAAGCCTCAGCCCTTAGTATAGATTAATAATTGAAAATGCACTTACCGGTTCACCACAACAACTTTCTGCCATTTTTTTTGCATATCCTATACATTAGATTTACAAAACCTGTATGTTGTTTATGGTGCCTTTGTGTTATGATGGACCGGTGTGGTTAAGAGTGCCTAATAAAATAAATTTCTTAATTCTCAACTAAAACATGGGTTGTAGGTTCTCAAAATTTTTGTTTATCTATAAACCTGTGATAAAATTTGAACAAACAGCAATGATACCCACCTTTGAGTAGTTTACAACAATGGTTCTTTGCCACTAGTGGCTTAGTAGAACTTGTTCCTTGCTGTGCTGTGGGGTCTTCATGGCTGACTGAACGCTGTTTACGTGGTGACATAGGCATCTTGCTTATCTAGACCATGAACCTGCATGAATAGAGCAGAACAGATCTATGAAAACATTTGAGCCATGACATGTGATTTCCAACAATGAGGCATTTTGACATGTGTAGACTCCGACGAGCCTCTGCAGCCTCCTTTAAAGCTTAGAAACGCCAAATGGTGTTCAGTCAGTAGCTTAACAATCATAGAATACTCAAGCGACTTGCAGAGGCTCTGATCAGACTGCGCGTATGCGCAGGCTGATCTGAGGCTTTGCTGGTCGCACATACACATTGTTGGAAATCTCATGCACTGGCTCATTTTGCTTTCACAACTATCTCTTTCAATTCTTATGATATGAAAGCCGCATTATGATGCCTAGCTGAAAAAGTTTCCGCTCCCTGGCTGGGAATCTAACCGGGTCCGTACTGGTACAAGTCCAATGCTCAAACCACTGAGCCAAAGAGTTGATCGACTCACTGATACAGTTGTCAGAGATTTAATAAAACCTGAAAGCTATATAAATATGCAAAAGGTACTATGTATAGATAATCAAGGTGAAAGCGGTGATTGCCCCTCCCTCTCCCTGAGCGAATTCTGTGATTCCAAGCTCTACCCTGCTGTAGCTGTATTTTTAGGGGATAGATTTTTGTCTAAAGATTACAAATGGACTTGTTCAATTGATGCAAATTGAATTGTCCACTCAGCATAATAAAATGTGCCACAAGAGGAGAAAACATACACTGCATTTGGGAACAATTTTGAAAAAGAAAACATCGTTTTCAAACTTAGGTACGCTTTCTTGCATTATTATAACTATAGTATATTTTTGCCAGTCTAACTTTTAAATGCGGTTTGCAATACTGATCCAATCATTACACGTTTGGTAGATTTGGTTCATTCTTTTTTTTTTTTTTTTTTACATTTGGTTTTATAACTGTTTAAATATTATTCCACTCCTATCAAGCCAATAGCAAACCAAAGATGGAAAAAAAAACATGAAAACTGCAGTGTCTTGGACTCAATATACAGTACATGTGGAATCCTACCAATGAACTGTGTGTAATATATTGTGTTCTCTGAAAATTCAGTAATTATCATAAAGTTAATCTCATTTCAACCAGACAGACATGCACATTTATTAGCTCATCGAAGGGCTCACTAAGTTTAATAATATCCATGGGTTATACATTCACACTGTAGGCCTACTGTATTAAAGTTTATATATAAGTTAAGCAATCTGACATATTGATCATATCTTTTTGGTACTGCTGTGGCAAACCAGGGTACGTGGTATAATGGAGTTTACTAAGTTTATGGCAAAGCTATGGCATAAGGATTTTAAAAATACAAGTTTATGGTGAAGTTCTGGCAAACACCTGATAAAATTCCAAGTTTGTGACACACCTCCGGTAAGGTAATACACAAATATTAAAGTTTATGGCGATGTATTGGCAAGGTTTCTGAGTTTTCATACTTTCTGGCAGTGCAATGGCAAGTTCACCACTAGTGGCAAAGTTGTTTGCCATAATCTAGCCACTAATGGCAAAGATCGGCACAATTCACCGGCACAGAATTTCTTTGTCGCAAGGCTGCTGTAACCTTGTGGCAAAGAATCTTTTTCATAAGGGTACAGTTTGGTTTGCTATGCATATGGTCATGTCAAGACAGTCAGTTACCCTGACATTGACCCCACAATTCCTGGGCAAGCTTAAACTAAGCTTAAACCAGTGCTCTGTGCACATGTATACTTTCACTTGTAATTGACAATAGCTCTTCTTGAATTAGCAGAAGGAGGAGAATGACCCGAGAAAAAATAATTCATGATCAATCTCAACGAAAGTTACAATTGGCCCGGCTGGGATCTGGATCAGATTTGCTACCGATTGCACTCTTGAAAGGGCCTGGCAACACAACTGTAATGGATGACACAGTAAATGCATCAGTAATAGATAAATGTGCACATATGACTATGAGTCATTAGGTGCTTATTGAACTATCAATGTGTGAGCATTTTCTGTCATTTTCAAGTAAAAAAAGGCTTCTGGTGCCGTGAAACTGGTTTCAGCCCTCCACTGAAATATTTTACTGACCGTTCCAATGCGGTACTTCTTTTGTGGACCTTTTATGTTTTTTCTGTCTTGTGTTTGTTATGCCTTGGTGCACGTCTGTTTATTTGTGCCTTGTGGTCACCTGCTAGGAGAGGGCTGACTTCTTGGCTCTCATTTGTGATGTCTAGGTGCAAGTTTGTCACTTTCCCATTGTTGTCCTGGGTGGGTAATGGTACTTGATTGTATCGATTCCTGACTTTTGCACCCTTACTTACTTTGTTAAAATATCATGGGAAACGGGTGCACGACAATTCGTCGAAAACCATTTCGCCGATACGACAATTGGTCGCATACGACTTTTGGTCGATGCGACATTTCGCCAAGTACGACATTTGGTCGAAAAAAATAGCCAGGTACGACATTCGGTCGAAATTGTCAAGTCATTGTTTTTCGACCAAACGTCGTACTCAACGGAACGTCGCATCTGCCAAATGTTATTGGTTATTAAAAAAAGAAAATCATAAGAAATCACTTTGTTTACCTGACGTACAGCTTATATAGGCACACTCGATTAATTTTATAAAGTTGTTTCAAAGCTAATTAGTGTATAAAGGTATTTATCAAAATGACTGTAATGGGCAGTAGTCTATAGCATCATTTTTCACTAGCAATAGGTGAGCCCAAAAAGTGGCATAAAAGGGCTTTCAGGACACGAAAGACAGAGATACTAATACTGATACTGGCGTGAAAATATAGCCTATTGGAGATGTGAGAACCGTAATGTAAACAATTTTTATTTTTTCTGTACAAATCAGTTTTCGACCAAATTTCGACTAAATTTCGACGTAATTCGACGAATTTTCGACCAATTGTCGTAGTCAACCAAACGTCGTAGTCGGCGAAACGTCGCATCGACCAAATGTCGCATTCGACCAAACGTCGTTTCTACGATATGGTTTTCGACCAAATGTCATGGATCCATGGGAAACATGGTCGACTCTTTTTGACAGTTAAACATTAGGAGATAGTGAAAACAGAAGAATCAAGCTGAAAATATATATTTTTTTAATTTCTATGCATTAATAATCAATAGAGAGTGCAGCAATGTAGAATACAATGTCTCCTTTTTGGTGGTGACTTTTCAGAAAATCACTACTTGTTGAAGTATAAGCGTTGAACTGTGATTTTTTACTTTCTCTGTTGTTTTGTCGCATGTATATTCCAAATTTTCAGTTTATCTAGTGCGGATCTAGTGATTTTTAACAATAATAAAGCAATTAAAGTTCAAAATGCCCATTTATGTGCTTTTTTACCAAATAATAAGAGGATTTCACCACAAAAACATCTGTAGCTTTGTCCTTGACTTTTGGCTGGCTCAATATTTTTCAGAGAGGGGTATTTTGTTCTATATTAAATGTGTTTGTAGATGTAAACAAACATTTAAAAAAAACTATTGAAAGCGGATTTTCTCGTTGATTTCATTTATTCTAATGTACATTTTTTGTGCACTAAAGCGTTCTTCTAATGAGTTCTTTCTTTCAATCATTATTATATTTATCCCATTTAAAATGGGTTTAGCCCAATTATGAATAGATAACTCTGTTTAGCTTGTATCAGCAGAACAATAGCTACACTTCCTGGATTTTAGTTTCAACAGGTGTGTTTATATTTACATTTGGTAGAAAAGGATTGTAACATCGTTTTGCTTTATCATATATTAATTAATGAGCCAAGTATTTCACTGCAGTTGACTTCATTATCAACAGGATTGGCCTTTTCTCATAATCTAATTGGTACAAGAATAGCTCTTATAAAAAAGCAATGTTCATATACATCTTGTATAGGGAGTGTTCAAGTGCCGATCCAGAGGGGGGGGGGGGGGGGGGGGGGGGGGGGGGGGGACAGGGGGTCCCGACCATGTATTCGTATTCAAGCCGAGAGAATAGGTTCTTCAGAAGTTGTTGATGTTTATTCTCATATAGAGGACATTCAAGTATAAAATGCTGAACAGTCTCTATTTCACCACAATCACATTCCAAACTTTCACAGAGCCTGGAAAATCACAAGTTATATGGGGTTTCTACAGGGAATAAGAAATTGGACCCCCCCCCCCCTGGAAAAAGTTGGATCCCCCCCTTGGAAAATGTTGGCCCCCTCTGGAACCTTGAAAAATGATAGATTTATTTGAAATTGACCATTTAACTTCTGTAAAATAAGCTGAGGACTAAAAAAGAAACGTTGTCAGAGCTTTTTTTTGTCAGACTGACCTGGACCCCCCCTTGCAAAAATTCCTGGATCCGCGCATGGTGTTTACCTTTAAATCATCACTGATTCTATGAAATCCCCGCTTGTGGTAAGGAAAATTTTGGTATCTGAACATGCTTTCCTTAGTGTCATTTACAGGGATGACACTAGATAAGTGTGCCGTCTTTCGGATCAGGATGTTAACTGGATGTCCCCCACAGGGGGTTAACTCAGTCACAGTGCGGGGTGATTCTTTATGAAAGTTGTAAATGATGCTTTATGAAAGGGTTACAGGTGCTTTATGATTTCCTTAATCTGTATAAGGTAGGTGATGGGAAACTGCATTAAACGTAAGATTCTCGAAGCCCGAAAGTATTTAATTTTTATTAATTCATATAATTGAAAAGCTAATGATTTTACTCTGTCAGTCTTTGCGATGATGGTTTATCACGGGTGGTAAACCTAGGAACTACCACGAAATTGTGTTAACGTAATTTTGTTCCCAAGCCACATCCGGGACACGTCGTGGTAGTGTCTAGGCCGAAAATTGGATAAAGAAAGGTTGGTGTCACTTTCATTTTTGTTGTATTTTTCAACTAAGAACGAACAATGGTGAAATCCGACAATGTGGTTTCGTGTAAATATGTCTCAGCGCCCCCTCTAGCCTAAAATTTTGTTTGAAAAGTTATTTTCTTTCTTTAGATTCGTGTTTCCCCACTGAGCATCGGACCAAATTTTCCCAAAGTTCGAAGGATTTTAGCCCATATCTGTCAAATTAAATGGAATTTGATATCAATTGAAGATGTCTGTTGAAGTTGTTACCTTGAACTTGGGAGATGGTGGCTGAGAGTTGTGCCAATACATTAGATTCCGAACCAGGTTTGAGCCAAAGTTGTGTCCTTGACTTTGGGAGTTGGTGGTTAAGTGTTGTATGCGACACACCTTCGTGGGATCAGTTATAACCATGTGAAGTTATAATCAAAATATCATGAGATTGGCCTTCCGAGAGTAACCCTGTCTTTGGTGGTTGCGAACAAGAAAGGCACAGACCAGCTAGCGCATCCGCGCAGTCTGATCAGCGCCTTTGTAAATCGCTTATTGGAAAGTATCATATCTAGAATAACTACAAGCAAAAATTTAATTTTCTAGCAAGTCTCTGTAGCTAAGCAGGATGGTTTGAATCTCACTTTGTCGGAAACACCAAAGACAGGGTTTCTCGCGTCGCGGCCCAATTATAAAGTCTGATGAGATATGATTTTTTATTCATATGTTTTTTTTTAAATTTTATTTTTATTGATATTGATGTATTTTAACTAAATCATCATTCCTCTAGGGAGCGCAGTGGCTCAGTGGTAGAGTGCTTGACTCAAGACCGAAGGGCCGCGGGTTCGAGCCTCACCGGCGTCACTGCGTTGTGGTGCTTGAGCAAGACACATTTATCCTAGCTTAGTACTGGTTCAACCCAGGAAGACCCGTCCCGCATAACTGAAAGATTGTTGAGTGGATTAAAGAATCAAATCAAACAAAACAAAATCATCATTCCTCTTAAATACTTCTTCGTTTGCCTTTTCTACTTCTACTATCTCAAAGATGTTTGAACAGACATAAATTAATTTTCTGGACAGCATAAGATAAGATGTGGAATGGTAGCTCTTGCTTGTTTGTTTGATTTGATTCTTTATGTCGCAGTCAACAATCTTTCAGCTATGTCGGGACGGGTCTTCCTGGGTTGAACCAGTATTAAGCAAGGGTAAATGTGTCTTGCTCAATGACACAACCCAGTAACGCCTGTGAGGCTCGAATCCGCAATCCTTCGGTTCTGAGTCAAGCAGCTCTATCACTGATTTGGAATGGTACAAATGTAGGTATGGTAGGTTGGTATGGATTCATAGGGGCAATATTAGCATCTACGGCAGATATCAGTCCAGTGGTACACCTTCATGTTATCGGATATATTCATATGAGAGTATAATTTTAGGCAAGGTCTGCTACCAGTTAACTGGCAGCAGCGATTTTACGTTAAAATCGCTGCTACCAGTTAACTAGCTGCAGCGAATTTACGTTAAAATAGCTGCTACCAGTTAACTGGCAGCAGCGATTTTAACGTAAATTCGAACAGCGATTTTAACGTAAATTCGCTGCTTCCAGTTAGATTTTTATTTTTATTTTGACAAGAAGGTTTGAGTCGGTGACGCATGGTGCAAACCAGTGTTTATACATGCAATAATGTAAACCTGGATCCAGAAATGTGTCTCAGGAGGGGAGAGGGTGTCTAGTTGGAGACCAGGGTGGTTCAGACAAAGTTGCACAATTTAAAATGGAGGGTCTGAGGTCCGGATCCGCAGTTCCCCCATTGGATCCGCGCATGTAATTATTCACAGAGGGTTTGGAAACAAAATGGGATTTTAAGTTTTATTAATTTTATTTTGCTTTTGAAGAACATATATATATCGTACAAACATTGTATAGAAAGCAACAATAAAATTAACGACTAATGTTAGCAAATACATTAGGCCCTTTTGTGACATAATTTAAACATATTTGACTACGATCGTCATATGTTGTGGATATGTACCAGAATCGCCGCGGTGAGGAGATTCTAATACCTATCCGCAACATATGATTTTATGGAGAAATTCTGAAAATTATTATATAGTCACTCTTTTACATTTTTGCAAGCTCAACATAGCCCATACTCACACTTTAACATGAAACAAATTCGGAAACACGTTAAACAACTCATTAAGTAAGGCATTCACTAACATTTTGCTACTTCAGTCGATGCAAAATAACTTTCTATACACACTACAATAAAAATACTGAAGCGAACTGGCAGCAGCGATTTCACGTTAAAATGGCTATAACCAGTTAACTGGCAGCAGCCACTCCGATAATTTTATTGGGTCCCGTAGCTCAGTCGGAGGCAAGCCCAGCTATTCATCAAGGGTTTGTGAGTTCCATTGAGACCCAACCAAAGTCCATTACTTCCTGGAGATTGGTCATGAAAACAGATATACAAGTATGTTCATTCGCCACCTTCCGCTGATTCAAGAAGGGTTCTTGTCAGTTTTAAGTGAAAGTATGTGCAAAAAGTACTGTTTTATACCCCTATTCCACACAGGGCTCAAATCCACGAATTGACAAATATTTGGATTCGTGGGCTTAAACGTACTCAGTTCGCGAAGATCTTAATAATAACTGAATCATACAATCCGTAATCAGTTCTTGCCATTCGTAGGCCTATCGGGAATTGGGATCAAAAAATTTGAACTGTTCAAAACTTGGCCACGAATTCCCCAATTTGAAAAATAGTGCTTGATTTGTAACAAATTCCTAATACATACTTGGACATTGTAACTGAATCGTAATTGATTCGGATGCGTTCTTAGGCATTCGTAGCTACTCTCAACACATTTGTGGGTAATCGGGATATAAAGACAAGCAATGAAACCGAGGAAGAGATAGTAGAAGGACTTTCCCTTAGAGTAACTACCCCATCACGCGCATACATTCGAGCCAGTCCTGGAAGTTGAAACAAATTTGGCTGATTCAGGAGCACAATCAGGATCAGTCAGTAGCTCCTGGATGGTGGTTTTGCTGATGGTGAACTACCATATTTTTCCAAGTCAAAGAGCCAGGGCCAGGGCCTCTCGACATTAACGTAATTGTTTTCTTTTAGCTATATAAGTAGCTGTTTTAGACACTCAAGTTGCAGGATCAATTCTACAGCTGACAAACGAAGAACATTCATTTTGGAATTGACCCCCCCCCCACGCATGGATGGGCTTTTTTTATAACTGTCGCGAGAGGTGAGAGAAAATCTAGTGAATCATCACGAATCGTCGCAGATTTCTGTTAATTGGTACCCAATTCGTGGTGCATTCGGCGTATTCTCAACTAATTCGTGATCTATTCTTTAACTTATTAATAGGTTATTGTACATCGTAGTGAATTCGGCACTCAGGCCGAATCCAGACGAATCCCGCGAATATTCGTAACTGTTTCCTACCTATTACGTAACTGAATCGTAGAAGATCACGAATGAATTGAAAAAAATATACAATTCTCCACGAATCCTAACATCGATTCTTGATGATTCGGGGATTTGTGGTCTGTGGGGAAATAAGGCAAGCTTGCCCAGTAAAGTGTGGGATGCCCTAACATGAGGGAAAAACTGTTGACTTTCCCCTCTCCTACCCCCCCCCCCCCCCCCCCCCTCTACTACCTCCCCAGACCCTGGGGATGGGGTCAATAGGTCGAAATTCAACTTTTTTCCAGTACAGCATCAACACAACCCAACACCACCAAAGATATTTGTACCGGGACACCATGCGCGGATCCAGGAATTTTTTGTCAGGGGTGGGGGGGGGGTCCAGGCTCCTCAACTTATTTTACAGTTTAAAGAGGGGTCCAATGCTTTTATTACACATTTTCCAGGGGGGTCCACCTTTTTTCAGGGATGGGGGTCCAATAGAAACCCATATAACTATAACTTGTGATTTTCCAGGGGGGTCTGGACCCCCTATCCCCCCTCTGGATCCGCACATGGACATTGTGGCATTTTGGCACGAATAGGCTCAGACGAACCTGTGCGGCCTCCTTTTAAGCTAAAAAACTTCAAATGCTAATCGGTCAATAGTTTTTAAGCAACTACCAAAGGCTCTGATCAGACTGCACAAATGCACAGGCTGGTCTAAGCCTTTGGTGCTCCCACATACCACATTGTTGGAAATCTCATATTGCGGCCCATTTATTGGTGCAAAAAATGTATTACGGCTGTATATCAGGACAAAATTGCATTTGTCTCATAAAGAACCTGTAACTTCTTTCATAAAGAATATGTAACAACTTTCTAAAAGAAACTGTAACCCGAATTTTAGGCTCATAAAGCATTTGTAACCTTTCATAAAGAACCATTAACTTCGAAAAATTTTGAAATTGGCTAAAACGTATATTTAAGGAAGTATTTAAGCTTCATATACCAAATATATAATATAATGGTTCGTTTCCAAGCATGTTTTGCTCGATAAAACTATGAAATATACACATATGGCATGTTTTGCAACTTAGCATCTCTATTGTAATTGGTGAATTGTTGGACAGCTAAACTGTATGATAAATGCATAGACTATCATAAAACATGCTGCTTATATGTCTTTTAGCAAAATTTGACTCTTAAACTGTCTAATATAACCATTTTCACCCCGTTTCTGGCATGAGCATCGCATCTTGTCAAGAATCATTAACCCAAAGTAAAGAATCTGTAACCCTTTTCATAAAGCATCATTGACAACTTTCATAAAGAATCAGCCCGCACTGTGACTGAGTTAACCCCCTGTGTCCCCTGTGCAGGGAAAGTCACCCCCCCTGCAGACTAAAGAACCCTTCGGTAATTTAGATATGGTTACTTGTAGGCTTTCATCCCCGCTTTCATCCTACAATCTAGAGTGTACAAAGTACACCTGCGGATAATGTTGGTGAGGGCTTCAGGCAGTATTTAGAAAAAGAAAGAAATTCTAAATGTGAACATAAGTTTTTAATCAACTTTCGAAATCCAGGCAGTGCCAAAATTGTACTGATTTGAATGCATGGATGATATTCGACAGGAAAATGGTATAAAGTATAAGGCATCCTCGGTAACCCAGGCGTGACCCATTCCGTACCCACTGCATTCATCACTGATGAATGCAGTGGGTACGGAATGGGTCACGCCTGAGTTATCGAGGATGGGGATAAGGGGTGTTTATAAAACCTAGTATATGAGGCCTTTAGAGCATGTTAATTTTTTTTTCAGATCTTCACTGTACAATGGCTTATCCTGGTGTGAGTTCAGCCCGGGCACCAATGTCCAAAGTGGAACTAAGAGTAGAATGTCGCAAACTTCTGAACAAAGACATCACATCCAAATCAGATCCTTGTGCTGTTTTGTTCATTCACCAAGGTGGAAAATGGACTGAGGTGGGTTTGAGTACCGTTTGACCGCAGACTTAATCTTTATGAGTGTACATTCGAGCCACTAATGGCCTACCCCAGGGCCTACCAGTGGTTAGAGCTGTAACGATAAACCTTATATGCAGGTATATTGCAATACGAGTCTGAGAAGGTACAATATATTGGTACAAAAAACATATCGCAATATATTGTGGTTACTATAAATAGAACAATAAGTAAGTAAAGTATTTGGTTTTATTTGATTTTCCTTTCAAAAGTCAGAGAAATATCTTAAAAACTTATGGAAATAAAGTTATCGGAAAACAAATGTAGTTGTGGTACAAAAAAGGTGCAAATGTAAGTTTAAAATTTGCTGGCTTCTAGCTGTTGACTGCCTTTATTCATCTGCCCATTCAATGCTTTTACGAATTTTCAAAGCATAAATGATTGCTGATAAGGTGCTTGAATTGGTTTCATATCTTAAAACCTTTGATTTCTGCATGAATAGAGCAAAAATCTAAGTATTTTTAAGACAAGTAGTGCTTAGAATAATGACTCAATGTAATAAACGATATATTGTGGTAAAATCGCAATATGTTATTCATATATTGCAATATATCGCAATACGCTTTTGGCATATCGTTACAGCTCTACCAGTGGTATGCCATGGAAGGCCTTTGATGGCCCACTGTTGTGTGCTAGCTGAGGCTACAGTTTTCAAGATACAGGCCTTCAGATAAGAGCTAGTGACGGTGTATAGTTAAAATTATGGAGCATGGTGGTTCAGTTTGTAGAATGTTAGACTTGAGGGTTTGAGACTCACCGGAGGCTAATAAGGTTTAAACCATTTGATGTTTGTGTCAATAAGATTGTTCTTTAGAGTACCTACAAAATATGTTTTGATTGAGAAATAAGAACATTTCTTTTTTTATTAAGCTCTGAATGATTTTTTCATCAAGAGTATATATATGGTGAGGAGGTAAAGTTTGCTAATATCAAGGGGTAAAAATACATATACATGTACATTAAATGGGTCTTGACGTGAGAAAACCCGTCTTCGAGTTTGCCAAGAAAGGTGCAGACGAGTCAGTGCATATGCGCAAACTGATCATCACATTTGTTATCCACTTTTCGGGAAGTTATGTCTAACCTTGCGGCTAGACTTTAGAATCTGTCTGCCACTATTCATCGTGTTTCATTGGTAGAATATGCTTGAACACAAGATACATGGAATGATGCAAAAAAGTATACACCCATAATGATGGTTAGGGAAAGGGAACTATATCTATATTCATTGTAGCTACAGAAAAATGGGTCAGATAAAGTGGCGGACCGATTCTATAGTCGCTCCCATGCAATAAATAAAAGAACAGTTACTGTGCTCAAAATAATCGATTAACTCTTCACCTGCCAATGACATCTGCTACTAACCTTTGCAAACAGTTTGGCCTAACCAAATGTTTTACACTGCATGATGCTCAGTCTCTGATGGTATTCCTGAAAGAGTATTTTGAAAAAGTCAACATTGAAAAAATTTAGCATACAACAAAAGAACTTTATTTCCCCAGCATGCATAGAGTGAAGGAAGCTACATTAACATATACAATCAGGACTGCAGCAGACAACACATTTTTCATCAGTTTTTGAACAGAAATAGCTAAATGATTTGACAGTCTTCAGAGTTGGGGTAATTAAAATTGTAATTGTAATTAATTGTAATTTAATTACATTTTCTAAAGTAATTGCATGTAATTGTAATTAAGAAATTTCTTTAATTACAGTAATTGAATGTAATTAATTACAGGGTCAAAAATGGGAGTAATTAACAATTACTTTCAATTACTTTTTAATTACTTTAAAGATCAGTTATGAACTTCAGTTATCTAAGAACATCATAGATATTTAAAATGCTGCTAAATGGTTCTTGGTCTTTGTAAATGCATATACTCAATATATGAAAAGTTGAAAGCAGCATGGAACAAATGAGAATTGGAACTAGTCATGCTAGTATAAACATAAGATAGCATATAACAATTTTACCTCAGACACAGACTGTATGTTACTGCTACTATTTTGAAAACACCCTTTCTAAGCAAATAGTATATTCTTTGTTCATCTGCTTATAAAAGATAAGGCTTTGAGACAACCAACCTTTAATAGTTAAGCTACCAAAACAATACAAAAACAAAGAAGGTGTGAAAATCTCAACAATAGTATTTACTCAAACAATAGTGTTTGTTAGTGAATTGACTCCTTGAAGGCAATTTGTTAAATTTTCACACTTGGTATCAACACACTCATATGCTATGGTGCATGACACAATTGTGAGCTTAAAATTGTGATCATTTTCTCACCCATCAATTTAAACATGTGTTTTTATTGCTTAAAAGAACCGTCTTGATGAGATGGTTCTTTTGAGTACCCACATCATATGTTTTGGACGAGAAATAAAGAAAATAGTTTTCCAATACGCACTCTTATCTGGAGGCCTGATGATAATAATAATAATAATGATAATAATAATAATAATAATAAAATGTGATTCAGAAAATTAAACTGGATTTCAATCGTTCAGTGAACCTGGGACCCTATCATTGTTGATATAATAACAAAAAAGAAAAACTAAATAAAATAGATGTTCCAGTGGGGACAAAAATAGCAACCTCTTGCTTGCAAAGCCAGCATTTTACACACAAGTAATATTTTAGTTCATCACTATCTGATATTCCTTTTTGTACTTTTTTATGCCAACTTTCATGTCCCATAGGGCAACATAGATTTCTTAATTATCAACACTTTTTGAGAACAGAAATTCTCTGGCGTTTAAGCTAGTCTTACGAAATCATTTCCATGGTTTATCTTCCACAATTGGAAGACTTTTCTCCGGTCAATGTGTATTCATTTCTTTTAAGTTGCATCACTTGACAATAATACAAGAAGTCCTAAAAATGAAATCAACCTAATAGACATATATTTAATTTAGAATTCCAAGTTTACTCAGACTTATTAGGAAGTTTTAACTCATGAATTTCATATATCTCTGAAATTAAAATCTGATGAAGCTATCTAAGTGGCAGTGAAATGTAATTGTAATGTAATTAATTACATTTGGCAAAGTAATTGTATGTAATTAATTACTTTGCTAAAAGCCATGTAATTGTAATTGTAATTTAATTGAACAATTTCCAATGTAATTGTAAGTAATTAATTACATTTTCAAAGTAATTGACCCCAAGTCTGACAGTCTTATTAGTTCCTCCCTTAAAAACCAAGTTCTCAAAATTTCCTCTGTTGGAAATTAAAGGATGCTTTAAAAAAGAAAGTCATTATTGCTCTAATTACCCTAAAATACACCTAAACTTTGCAGCGAACAGCATTTTTCAAATACATGTATTCATTATGTCTTTAGCAAACCAACAAGGCCTGATATTGCTTGTGAGGATGATTCATGCATGTGCATTATTAAGTCTTTTTTTCTCCAGAATTAAGAAAGATATCTGCTATTATTACTAAGGTATGATTTACGCCTCTAGATATCAAATTCTGATATGTGTTGATTTTTCGTTAACAGATTGGAAGAACAGAAAATATTCAGAACACCTTGGACCCAAATTTCGCCAAATGTTTCTCTGTTGATTACATGTTTGAAGAGGTTCAAAAGGTCAAGGTTGCTGTCTATGACCTTGACAACAATACTCCAGACCTGGGTGATGATGACTTTCTTGGGCAGGTGGAGTGTACTTTAGGACAGGTATGCAATTTCTCTTTTCATTTTGAATTGATAATCATTCATTGGACAGGTATCGTGGGCATTTCTAGAGCAATGAAATATTTTTGCTCAAAGGAAGACAACTATATCAACCAATGGTGTCCCCTTTCAAAATGAAGGGGAAGAAGGACCAACTTTTAAGAAAAGTGGGAAGCATTATAATAATTATAACAATCTGTGATCTCCCTTGAACTTGAAGGTGTGCAGTTTTGTTACACATATATTTACATTTTCAAAGCAAGCCTTTAATGAATCTTTAGAATTTTGCAACAGTTCTTAGCCTCATGAACAACACAAAATCTGATTGACAGCTGCCAGGCTCACTTGCCTGTGAAATTTGCTTCGAACATCGAAATAATTCGCGGGATGTGACACTGGTGTTGTGATTGACAGCGAGCCACACCTGAGTTGCACATGCAGAGTGTAGGACAAAAGCCCACTAGGACAAAAGCCCACTAGGACAAAAGCCCACTGGACAAAAGCCCACTAGGACAAAAGCCCACTGGGACAAAAGCCCACTAGGACAAAAGCCCACTTTATATATTTAACAGGGATAGGTTTGAACTGATGGACAAACCCCAGGGGGTGGGGGTACTCTCATCTTCATACATATGCTCGGGCCCAGCATCTATTATTCACCCCTCAAAAAAATATCAAGAATTTCAAGAACCCCAAATAAATATTTGAACTTTTAGCAACCCAAAAAATATCCTCCATTCTGTACCCTGACTTTCAGAAAAGACCCTTAAATGCATAGAAATGACCTCTAAATATAGTCCAATTTTGTGATGACCCTAAACAATATCCACAAAATCTTCATATCCCCAAAAATATTCAGTTTTATGAAAACCCCAAATATATTGAAATTCAAAATTTTGAACCAAAAAATAGCCCGAGCCTACGTATGTATGAATATATCAGAGTACCCCCCTCCCCTCGGGGGAAAACAGACAGACAGGCCTAAGCTTCTTCTTAAATCTGAAATTTCAAACATCTCTTTTTGTTTGGCACCTCTCATAAAAGTGCATGCTAATCGTTACTACCAGATCAAAGGGCATTTAAATAAATGAGACATATGTGTCCCGATTATAATAGACTGTTTGACCCAAACTGTAAATTGATATTCTTCAAATATCAATGGCTTTTAACACCCAAAGTAAGTTGTTTGTCACAACATACAGGAGAAATAATAATGTTAGTGAAAATACACTGCAGGTGTGACTTACGCTGAAGGAGCAGTCTGATCAGGGTTAACAATTTAATAAAAGACTTAAACCTATTTTTTTTCAAAGAAGTGGGCTTTTGTCCACCATGCCAAATTAAGCAGTGGGCTTTTGTCCAGTGGGCTATTGTCCAGTGGGCTATTGTCCTAGTGGGCTTTTGTCCCAGTGGGCTTTTGTCCGTTCCCCGCACATGCAAGACAAGCTTCTTGTTTGCTCCATTGGCTGTCCGTGTTCACACTGGCTGTTCCGCTTTTCCGTTTTGCACTCCAACAAAACAGTTAATACAATCAAATATTAAATACAAAATTGTTTTATATCCTAAATTATTAATAATTTCTATGTATTAGTTATTTATAATAAAATGTAAATAGAAGCCAAATTCAAGGGCTTCACGTTAACTCTGCAAGAGACCCGAAGTATTCATGATTCCATGAACCTCCCAAAAATTTAATTTATTTCTTAAATGAATACGGTAAATGTTCTAAAATTACGAACACTAAAAAATAATTATTTTTTCCGCTGTTCGTAATTTTAGAAATTACGTTTATGAAAAAATGCCAGTGTTCGTAATTTTAGAATGTGGACTTTATCATGAGAAAAATGGTATATATGCATGTCAAAATGTGGTAGAAACGTGTTGAAAACACGGCGGTATGATTCTGCGCTATCTCCTCGTTTTTCTTTTCTTTAATCTTATTAAAACCGCCGCTAAATTCATGCGGACTGAGTCAGTAAAATGTCCAGCGCGTGCGGTATTTGCCAAGTCGAGAGCCAGGCACGTGCATATTATGTCACTCAATTTACTTACAAGTCATAAAAGTCCACTGATTTAAACTATTCGATAAGCCGGGTCTCCTATGTTCACTCGCCGAATCACTTCACTATTTCGTTCTTCCTTCAGAAAGCCAAAACGCTTTCGCTCGCTCTGCTGACTTCGAATTCGAGTTAATATTTTACTCAAGAATTGAAACCGCTAGACATCTCGTACGATCAGATTTTTTGCAAAGATCTATACGTAGACGAGTTCCCAGAGTAAAGAAAAACTGACGAAATTCAAAAAGAACACACACATCTCTCTCTCTCTCTCTCTCTCTCTCTCTCTCTAATTGTCGATCCGCCGATGGAATGTTTACTTTGATGTGCCTGCACCAGTCTCTCTCTCTCTCTCTCTCTCTCTCTCTCTCTATTTGCAAACACGGTTTGGATCCAGATCAGACCCGAATGGTATTCAGGATAGAACGTTTCGTCAATTTAAAAATGTGTGCATGCGGTAGAAAGTACGCAAAGCGTTAATACTGTGGACTGTCCGACTTTGCCGTACAAAAGCCGATGCGCACGGTAAGTTTGAGTTTTGGGTCCTCATCGGAAGCAGTTGTAACAAGATTGATTGACTGACCCAAACATTGTGTTTCGGTATTTTAAGAAACCAAGCCAAAAGTGCAAACACCGTGCAGTCTCTCTACTTCAACGTTTGCAAACCGTTTGGATCCAGAAGATCCTCCGACGTGCCTGATCAGTGGCAAACATGCATACCAAGAGTTATAATCTAGTCCGACTTTGCGTCCCATGATCACCACACGCTGAAAGGAACATTTCAGACAAGTACCTTCTTTCAGATGCATGCCATGGGCAGATCCAGAGGGGGGACAGGGGGTCCGGACCCCCCTGAAAAATCACAAAAATATAGGGTTTCCTAGCAATATTGATCCGGATCCCCTAAACATCACAAAGCTACCAAGCCAGCATTCATTGGTGGGCCATTATCGACAATGGCGTTTCGCTGATGGGCCGATGGTGGTCCATTTTTAGTGGCATTTCGGTCTTCTCTCACTACCCCCTCTGACAAATGTTCTGGATCCGCGCATGCATGCAGTGCGTGTGAACCGACTCGATTGAAATTTAACTGTCGACGGACATGATTCATGCGCGGACCCAGAAGGTTTTGTTAGCTTTGTCCAACTTTGACAACGTTTGTTTTTTAAGTTGATGAGGGGAGGGAGGATCCCAGTCCCACTTTAAGCGGGCCATCATCGGCCCGCCAGCAAAACGCCGTTTCGCTGGCATGCCAATGAATGCCCAACATTATATGCTGGCTTTGCAGCTGCGATTTTTCAGCGGATCCGGACGTGTATTGCTAGAAAACCCTATATTTTGTGATTTTTCAGGGTGGGGGGGTGGGGGGTCCGCACCTGGATCCGCACATGTAATTTCATGATATTTTGGTACTTACCACGTCCGTCAAAGACTCAGACGAGCCTGCGCAAGTGTGCATTCACAATACAGCATTGATGGTCAAGCATCACCGCTTTTATGTTGAATGGATTAATTTTGTGTCTCATGACTGAAACCACCACTTTGAAAAAAGGCCCTTTTGTATATAAGTTTTAGCAAATTTACTCAGTTGTTTAACGCTGTGGTTTGCATGGCATTTTTAAAGTAACAACATCTACTGTTACTTGCAAATGTTCAATTTTGACGACCAGGCAGCGTATGACCAGTGACCTATATATATATGGGTCACTGGTATGACCTAAGTCCTTCATGGTGAACACAAGCTAAGATGTGCGTTTTCTCGCGGTAATTGTAACCCGAGGCATGTCTGTTTAATGTCTGTGACAATATACTGACGAAGGAAATCCATGTTAATGACCATTGCTGATCGGATGCTTCTTATAGGTAAAAATTTCACCAATGAAAGGTTTTAAAAATATTTGAACACCCTGCAGGTAGCCTGCACTGTTTTCCGGACAGCTTATACCAATAACATGCATGAACTTTGTCACGTACTACATGTAGGAAAGTCCGTGCTTTTAATGCGCTCTTGATTTGATCTTATCTGAAAACATGTATCGCACAATTAGCAGACAAAAAGTATAGTCTTGTGCTCGGCATGCGAAAAAGAACGTCGCGTACCAGATTACCCATTTAAGTGGAATGGAACCTTCCAAATGTCGCTACCGCTCACGTACGTTAAAAGTAAACCGAGCACGGATTGGACAAACAGATAAACGGACATCGATTTTCCGCCGAAAATAACTTGTGTTCGTAATTTTAGAAATTCACTTTTCCCAAAAAGGCCAGTGTTCGTTTTTTTAGAATGTTTTAAAAATTATTTTCGGCGATAATTTTAGGTGTTCGTAATTTTAGAGTGTTCGAAATTTTAGAACATTTACCGTACTTTGCACAATTGCCAGTCAATTTTCTTAACCCTTTACTCCATAATAATGCCCTTTGGCGCCTTTGAAATAGAGTGTATTTGAAAATCTTATGGAAAATGGAGCAAATGCTCCATTTTCCATTATATTTTCAAAAGTATTAAAACTTTACTTAAATTTTTCTTGATTTTTTTCAATGTTATCTAAAAATAAAAAATGATGTCATGATCTAAAAATAATTTATGGAGTAAAGGGTTAAATGAAAGTAGATTATATTATTTACTCATGTACTGCCAGGACAATGTGATAAGTATCAAAATCTTTGTGCTGTTTAAATTTTCAAGGACATGTGTTTAGAGCTCATACTGATGGACTTGTACATAGAATGTTTGTTATTCTGGACCTGTGTTTTCTATTTCTTGTTTCAGATAGTGGCTGCCAGTCCATTCAGCAAACAGCTTGTAAAGAAAGATGGTAAACCAGCAGGAGAAGGCAAGATCTTTGTAAGAGGCAATTTTAATAGCAGTCTTAGATAAAAGGGGTAGCCAGACCCCTATTTTTCTCAACAAAGACATGTGTGGTTTGTACTCATTGGAAGCATCTCAATAAGATGCTTCCAATGAGCATAAAACCATATGCTTTCATTGAGATAATATGAAAAATATAGTCAATTTTGATTTAAAAAGGATCTTACGAACAGCTAGGAATAGCTGAACCAGCCTTTTAAAGTAAGAAAGGCAGTAAAGATCAGGAATTGATACAATCAAGTACCACACCTGACCCAGGATACCACATGGGAAAGTGATAGAAATAACCCTTTTCATTCGGATAGATTTTCTCAGGCATGTTGATAGAACAAGAGGCATTGTCCTTTTTGTTTTTAACCCTTTGTATTCTTATGGATTTCCCCACACACACGGGTGGTAAACCTAGGAACTACCACGAAATTGTGTTAAAGTAATTTTGTTCCCAAGCCACATCCGGGACACGTCGTGGTAGTTTCCAGGCCGAAAATTGGATAAAGAAAGGTTGGTGTCACTTTCATTTTGTTTTATTTTACAACTAAGAACAAACAATGGTGAAATCCGACAATGTGGTTCGGTGTAAATATGTCTCAGCGTCCCCTCTAGCCCAAAATTTTGTTTGAAAAATTATTTTCTTTCTTTAGATTCGTGTTTCCCCACTGAGCATCGGATCAACTTTCCCCAAAGTTCGAAGGATTTTAGCACATATTTGTCAAATTAAATAGAATTTGATATCACTTGACGATGGAAATGATAAAAAGACCCTTGATAAACATTCCTACACAGAAAAAAATCTGAGCATTTTCTCGTAAATGATTCGTGCCCCGTTCGTCCTGTGTGGTAGTTTCCAGCTCATCGTGGTAGTTAAAATGCTATCATGGTAGTTTCCAAGACTTTGTAGGATACGTTTCTGAAGTGTTACAAAACATTATAGTGGTTGTTTGTATCGCATGATAACCCTCGAACTCGTCAATTAATTACCACGGTAAACAAATAAATAACATTTCAACACCATGAAGAAGCTAAGCTGAGGACTCAAGAGATTCAATGTGATGCTTGACAGGTGGAGATCATGCACTGGACTGCCAAACAACACCTCTGGAAATCTAAAGCAAAAGAAGGCCATCAGTTGAGCCGTGGTGGACCAAGCAACAGACAAAAAAATTATATAAAAAATTTGCGTCACTCACTACGTTGTTCCATCTTCAGTCAACTTTAAGATAAAATGGCAGGCTAAGACTACTGGCCTAAATTGTATCGTTAGTACTTGCACTTCAGAAAAAAGGGAAATATCCTCGGGTTGGGACACCTTTTATATACATGTGAGTGCGATGATGAACGGGCATGTTATTTGATAATTAAAAAGCATGTTTATTCAAAAACAAAATATGTGAATATACCTTCTTTTCATTCATCTCATCATTTCAATAGCCCACTAAAATTAAAATTCAGGCAGTCAACATTTGTTATCTGACAAAAGGTCGTTTGAAAAGGTCTTCATATGAATAAGAGGGGTTCGGCCTGCACCCCCTGTCTTTATAAAAATGAAGTAGCCCCTGAATAGTGAACATCTGCTGATGTGAACTACTACTAAATTCCTACAAAGTCTTGGAAACTACCACAATAGCATTTTAACTACCATGATGAGCTGGAAACTACCACACAGGACGAACGGGGCACGAATCGTTCACGAGTAAATGCTCAGATTTTTTTCTGTGTAGGAATGTTTATTCAGGGTCTTTTTATCATTTCCATCGTCAAATGCTATCAAATTCCATTTAATTTGACAGATATGGGCTAAAGTCCTTCGAACTTTGGAGAAAGTTGGTCCGATGCTCAGTGGGGAAACACGAATCTGAAGAGAGAAAATAACTTTTCAAACAAAATTTCCGGCTAGAGGGGACTCTGAGACATATTTACATGGAACCACATTGTCGGATTTCATCTTTGTTCGTTCTTAGTTGTAAAATAAAACAAAAATGAAAGTGACACCAACCTTTCTTTATCCAATTTTCGGCCTGGAAACTACCACAAAGTGTCCCGGATGTGGCTTGGGAACAAAATTACGTTAACACAATTTCGTGGTAGTTCCTAGGTTTACCACCCGTGCACACATATTGATACAATAAGGATGGGATTGTCCATTATATATTTTAAGGGGTCACAGGTAGAAATTTACAAATAAAAATGTACTTCAGTCCCTGAAGATTACACTGTGCATGTTACATTTTGCTGCATTTCATCTGGGTCTTCACTGTTTTCCAAAATACCCCTTTAGGGGTCTCCATGCAGTATTCAAAGGGTTAAGGGGTCACATGTAGACATTACTTTATACATTGTATTATGATGCATTTCTGTCATGAAGATTTGTTTTTATCAATGAAAACAGTGCAGACCCTGATGAAATGTCGCATTATGTGGCATTTCATCAGGGTCTGCACTGTTTGCCAAAGTACCTGTTTATCGGTATCCAGAATGAAAAGTGTTAATGGAATCTCTTGAATGAAAGCAATGACAAACAGTTGTGAAGCAGATGAGAGACTGGAGAATATGTCATCCTGTTAGGCTAAAAAAATTAACAAGTATTTCTCAGGCCACTTTTTTGAAAAACAGATGAGGCAGGCGGGTTTTAATTTTTATTTCTCAAAAAAACAGATGAGGCCACTTTTTTTTCATCGAAAACTAATGAGGCACCTTTTTTTTGTTCATTATAAGTATAAAAATTGTGATATTTTGATTTTGACATATGAATAAAATAAAAGAGGCCACTTTTTTTAATTCAAGTCTGAACAAAAGACAGACAAGGGCAGGGGTGTAAAACTCCACTTGCCCGCTCACATTTGTGAGTAAAATGTTATAGAGGGTGAGTAAAAGTTTTGACAATTTGTGTAGTACTTTTATAATATACAGCATCTCGGAGAAAAATAGTGGACATGAAGGGCGAGTAACTTCTTTGGAAATTTTACACCCCTGAAGGGGCATTTGAAACAAATGAGGGAGGGCCTGAGAAACAATTTATTTTTTTATTTGGCCTTAGCATTTACACAGTTTAATTGTTAAAGAAAAAACTCTTCAGTGAGTTAAATATGAAAGTCTTATCTGTTACCCCATCAAAGTATGTTATGGTCCATCCAAACTTCAGTCAGTTAAACTAGGTTGATGATTACATCAGTAAAACAAATGTGAGATGGTTCTTTTGAGCACCCAAAACACATGTTTAAAATGGTAGATAAGAAAATAATTACAATTTTACGCTCAAAAAGTTTCCTTATCTCAACCTATTAGCAATGGCGTTGATCCCGTTATGCAGTTACCCACGTGTGTAATAAAAATAGTATCAACAAATGTGATAAAAGTGATTTATCATACCTTTAGGAACTGCTCTTAAAGGAAAGAATTCGCTCCCTCTGGGAGCAAATTCTTTCCTTAAAGAGAAGTTCCCATTTTGAAAAGGGATGCAATTGAATAGAATCACTGCTTGATCCAGTAGTCTCCCTTTGATGTGCGTAACTTTTTCAGCATTCTGGCTACGCCATTGTATTAGTATACCAAAGGCTCTGTCTCCCATCATTCCTCTATCCGTCCATCCATCAACATTTTCTGCTCTCAAACTACTGGGGCAATTCAAGTAGAGTCCTTAGGGTGGGTGAACGAAAGTATTATGTTCTAATGGACTTAGTCACAGAACCAAGAACACCATGCCCATATACATGTATGATAAAACCCGAAAAAATCTGGAACCAAAGAGCCTTAGGTAACATCAGGGATGTAGGCCCTACAAAGTTTAAAGGGGGGTGGGCATTGAAAAAAAACATGGCCTTTGAAAAAACAGTTCATTCTTATGCTTGATTTCACCGAAAGTTAACCTATTCATATACTGTCCTTTGAATTAATATACCCTTTCATACGAAATATATACGCATACACATGGGGTCAGTAAATTTGGGCCATTCATATCCCCCCCACCCAATGATTCAAGGTTGGCCTTGACCTAGAATGTACTGATACCTTATATAAATTATTAAGGAGATATTGTGACTCAGTATCAGGTAAACAGATCAGGACCTTATTGTTATTTTGTTTGGTTCTTTTTCATAAATACATGTATTGTCATCTGTAAAAATTAGGTGGCATGTTAGTGTTAAATTAAATGTTAACTCTTTGCATGCTGGGTAATTTTTCATGTTTTTGCTAATGTCAACTGACTTTTTTAAAAATTAACTTTTCCAAAGAGTTCTTTCTGTAAAACTATCAGCGAACCAAACAGTTTAGATCCAGATCAGGACCGACCTTTAGTCGGTCCTGTATTGGGTTCAAACTGTTTGCAAAGGTTATCAGCAGACGACAAAAATGGCTGCAATCAAGCAAACAGATAATAATGACAATACAACTTGTAATATATATCCGGGTTTGTTGTAGATAAGATCAGAGGAAGTTAAAGAAGGAGGGGAAATAATCCAGTGTGCCTTTAATGCCAGGAAACTAGATAATAAGGTAACATGCAGTTCTACAGATAAGAGTGCGTAATTGAAATTTATTATTCTTATTTCTTAACCAAAACATATGTTGTGGGTACTCAAAAGAACCGTCTCAATGAGACAATTCTTTTGAGCACTTAAAACACATGTTTAAAATGATGGGTAAGAAAATAAATACATATTTACGCTCATAAATTTTGCTTATATGGACATATAAACATGATATAATCTGTACAGGATCCTGTGTACCGTGTTTATCCTTAGCATAAGGACAGCTTTTACTTTATAATTGCTGGCCTTGAGCCAGCTCATGAGATTTTGATTCTTACCGTATTCAACCTATTGATGGCTCATACTCCTATAAGTGCACACTGGGGTACCCTGTATCAGACTTTATGGAAAATTTCATCAGTCTTAACAGGGCTGAAGAATGTCTTTTTGCATATGTGATAAGTACCATATATTTCGCAAAATCTTACGTTTTGCTTGCCAAAAGCTCTATTTCAAAGTGCCAGTCTATGCTAGTAGCAGAGATAATAAAGTTCAGATAATTTCAGTTCATCAGTGAAATCTTTATCTCCAACTTACTATTACCTCCCTTTTCCTACTGTTCACAACAAATGTTGTCTGCTTTCTCATAGCCTATTCTGCAAACAATATGAACCCAGATCCTTAGGAGCAGTCTAAACAGGGTGAATATTTTTTGCTTCCAAGATGAATGCAGTCTGAAGTGTGTTTGAATATATGCAGCAGATGAAAAAAATAACAGACATCATTTTCAGGACCAAAATATTTGCAGGATAAGGGTTAATTTTGAGGGTTAGGGCTCTGAGCAATGATGGTTCTGAGTATGATTCTTATCTTTGTAGGATTTCCTAGGAAAATCAGATCCCTACCTGGAGATTCTTAGAAATAATCCTGATGGCAGCTGGTCAGTAGTTCACAGAACTGAGGTGAGTGCATGTACCTCTATGTGTAGTTGTGCTTATACAGTAAAAGCTGTCTTAAGCGGCCACTCAAAAAGAAGACCAAAAATTGGGTTCAAAGACCGATTATCGCTTAATGCAGGTCAAAAGTATTGCAGAATGCTCCAAGAGAGCATTCTGCGATACTTTCGACCTTCATTAAGCTACCATTTGTCTTTAAGACCTTTGTTTTGTCTATTTTTAGCGGCCCCTTAATAAAGGTTTTACTGTATACTCATTAACTTGTTACAGTCAACCCTCTTTATAACGACCATGTTTGTTCATTAAAGTGAATTTGCTGTTATAAGGAAATGTCGACCAGTACCAAGTTTCAGAATCATAATCATTTGGTAATAGAAAATATTAAACAAATTAATTTAAATGCTATTGTTCCAAATCTCTGCATCAGTTCTATTTCATATTGCATCAAAATGCACAAAGCCCCCCCCCCCCCCCCCCCCCCCCCCCCCCCCCCCCCCTCTTAGCAATTATGACAGAAACATGATCATGCAAAAGAACTTGTCCTGATCCCCAAATCGACTGACACATGGAAAAAAATTCTGTTATAATGAATTTATTTTCAATAGAAAATGTATATCTGTTCCCAGAACTTACTGTCGGTGTCATTAAGTGGATATTCTGTTATAAAGAGGGAATTTTAATGGAAACAGATCCGTCCACAGCAAATTTATGACGGATATTGAATATTCTGTTATAATGAGTGACTTTATAAAGAGTTTAGACTGTATTACATGAAAGAGAAATGGCATACTTAAATAATTCAGATTATTTTAGTTAAAGTAAGAAAGAGTGCAATGATCAGGAATCTATACAATTAAAGTAAGTAAGGGTGCAAAGATCAGGAATCGATACAATCAAGTACCACACCTGACCCAGGTTACCAATGGGAAAGTTACAAACTCATAGTAGACACCACAAACGAGAGCCAAGAGGTCAGCCCTTTCCCAGCAGGTGACCACAAAGCACATATAAACAGACGCGCACAAAGACATTGCAAACACCAGACACCTATACATAAGAATATGGCCGCCACTATTTGTTGGTTTCATTAGGTGAATGTGCTTTAACATACAATGCATGGAACTATTACAAGAAGAAACTTCAATTATTGATGGTTGGGTTAGGGTTATGTTTGGTAGCAACTATAACATATGGATAATCAGCGGACATAGTGTCATTTAAGGATTGAAAGTCATATTTTAAGCTTGCACTAGATGATGAAAAACATTAGCTATTTTAATGTCTGTGAAGCCCGAAGGACTTCTCAGAAACATAATCTGAAAATGTGAATTTAAATCCTTATATTTCATTCAATATTATCAATCAAATTTACTTAATTAACTTCCACCCAACCCTTTCAGTCATCCTTATAAAATAAAATATTTCATTTGTAACGAAGATGTTGGAAAAGCCAGGGAGTGAAACTCATGAACATTATGTTGTGGTGATATGTGAATGACGTCACGCTATTGTCAATAAACAAAGAACATTATTTACCAGGCTGACGTTGACACTACTCCGCCTATAGGTGCTGTCCAGATCACATGAAATTTCTATGTTTTGTATCGAGAAACGCAAGCAGCCAGAAATGTTGGTTTCAGCTGAGACAACTACACTGAGAATGTAAATATTCAGTATTGTGTAAACATTGTTGTAGTCAAATACTTGCTTTCAGAAAATTACAAGTGGTCATACAATCTGTATTTGTATATTTATAAGCATGCCTGAGTAAATGAGCTATATTTTGATGAAATTGTTGAAAGCATGACCGATTTTTGGCAAAAGTATTGAGATTTAGATAATGGGCCCCATAACATAGTTAATTTGATTTGTTTATTATATTTTATAGATCAGTACACGTCAGGTTTCTAGATAAGAGTGTGTAATTAAAAAAAAAAATCTCAACCAAAACATGTTGTGGTTACTTAAAAGGACCGTCTCAATGAGATGGCTCTTTTGAGCACCCAAAACATATGTTAAAATTGATGGGTAAGGAAATATTAACAAGTTTGTGCTAAAAAGTGTGTCTATCTTTAGCTATGACATGTACAGGTATGTGAAACCTATATTTCAGGTAGTAAAGAACAATTTGAATCCCCACTGGCGGCCATTCCAACTTCCAGTACACAGTCTCTGTGGTGGAGACAAGAAAAAACCTATAAAAGTAAGTACAAAACCAGTTGGCTTGGTTACCCTTCAATGGAATGTTACTTTGAAAAGCAGTGCAGATTACCATTTGGGTCTCGTCGTGAGAAACCTGTCTTCGTTGCTAGGGAACAACAAAGGCACAGATCAGCCTGTGCATTTGCACAGTCTGATCAGTGCCTTTGTTATTCACTTCCTGTAGAGAATAATATTTAAACTTGCTTCATGCAAACTTTTAATAATCTAGCTAGTCTTTGTAGTTGAGCAGACTGGTTTGAGTCTTACTCAATTGGAAACCTTGAAGACAGGTTTTCTCGCGACAAGGCCCATTTGATCCTCTGGACAGATTTTTCTGTCAGGCCCCTGTCACCTACGATAGATTCTAATATTCTTGCACACCGGATAAGGATAATTCAGATTTTACCCTGGGATAGAAAATCTTACCCATGCGATCTTACCGAGGACGTCAAGTAACGTCATCATGTGAAATTGCATCTTACCGATTCAGGGACATCTGAGAGCTTATTTTAAAATAAATGGATAAAAACAGTGGTGAGCAAGAAAAAGAATACATTATTCGTGTGAGGGTAGGATAGAAAAATCCGTCCCTCGGGATCACCGTTTGTCATCACTCGGCAAGCCTCCTGATGCCAAACGGCAATCCTCGGGACGGATTTTTCTATCCTTCCCTCACATTCATGATAGATTCTTATATTCTTGCACACCAGTTTGGAGTAACCACTGTTTTCACCAATATGAGCGATATTTATCGCATATAATCCTTTATAGGAGCGTAGTGGTTGAGTGCTTGATTCAAGACCGAGGGGCCACGTGTTTGAGCCTCACCGGCGTCACTGTGTTGTGGTCCTTAAGCAAGACACATTTATCCTAGCTTAGTACTGGTTCAACCCAGGAAGACCTGTCCCTGTTTAACTGAAAGATTGTTGATGGGACATAAAGAATCAAATCAAACAAACAAAATATAACCCTTTATTATATACCTATAAATGATACAACTTTTGAACTGTCTGTTTTCTGGCCATCTGAAACAGAAAGCAGGATCATCGAACTGAGGTTCTCTGATTCCATATCACTATCCTTTAAAACCAGGCCAACATCGGTTACCTGTTTTTGCTGCGACGTTACGTAAAGTAAATTTCAAGCATGGAACCAGAGACGGAAAACATGGTTGCGTAGCGTCAAGAAACGAAACGTCAAGGCAAACATTCCCACAATTTTTCTAGATTAAAGACCAAAACAATGTATGAAATCAGAAAAATGTCAGAAAAAGGTGTATGATAAACATATTATTATGATAGTAACTGGATTTGGCATACTGTATCAGGTCTCGTGGATTAGCCCATATCATCAGATCATCCTCAAAGCTTCGCATCTCATGTGAATCTATGATATGAGCTAATCCACTCAACATGATACAGGTAGCCAGATCAAGTTACTATTATAATAATGTGCATGTACCAACCTGTGGGAAGGATAAAACCAAACAACTTCACGTCTGAAGATAAGTGATGTCATTATTATGTTACTGTGATGTCATTATGTTATGCGGCATATCAGCATAATCAGAAACTTCCAGCCCATAGCTTTTTTAAAAAGAATATAAGTGTGAAATTAAATGATGAGCAAGAAAAATCTATTATTTGTGTGAGGATGGGATAGAAAATCTGTCTCTGGCAATCACTGTCTGTCATCACTTGGTGAGCCTCTTGCGGGGACGGTTATCCTCAGGATGGATTTTCTATACCACCTTCACACTCATGATAGCTTCTTTTATCAGTTACCTAGCATATTAACTGCATTGTTGCATGTTGCCTGATAAGCATTGTCTATCTCACGGCATATGCCTTTATCAGGTCATGATGACGTTGCACTTTTTGAATGACCTGGCTAATGACGCTGAATCAACACAAAAATCGAAAATTACGTCATAATCGCTATTTTGACGAGTGACACTATGGGTAAAATGATAGATAGAATACCAGGTTCGTGTCTTTTGATATCAAGTTTACCAGGCTCGGCTTTGAGAATGCATGTTGAATCGCTCGGCAAGCCTCGCGATGTCAACAAGCGTTCTCAAAGCCTTGCCTGGTAAACTTGATATCAAAAGACACTCAGACACCTAGTATTCTCTATATATAGCACTAACTTGAAGAACCTGCTGATATAAATGACATTTTTGGCTCAGCTCAATTTTAAAGGATGTATTTCAGAATTAATTCTCTTTTTCACCATTCAAAAATGGGGTCCAGAATAGGCTTTCATATCAATTGGGTATTTTACCCCCACCTGATAATCATCAATTTGGTATTTGAAAAAACAATTGGGTATTTAATTTATTCTTTACCCCACAATTTTGTATGATGTTGCGATTGGCGCATTAAGGATTAACTAGCGGATTTTTGTTGTACCCATGCGGTATTAAGTTTCATCAACTTCTTATTGATATTTTATATGCTTTGCACTTTCACTTTCATCATTATCCCACAAAATTACGAGACATGTTGCTGAAATTTTCTTCACACTAGTAAAGAAAAATCAATACCTGCTTATCATTTGTGTGTGATGCAAATGGATATGAATTGAGCCAAATGGCATGCAGTGACATCACATGTTAATGCATACTGATCCACGAACTTGCACTTCAATACGCAAGCATTTAATTTAATTTGCTTTTGGACGATTTTAAGTGCATTTTCAGAACGAATTATAAGGCACCTTATCTATACTTCTAGTACACTTAACAAAACAGTCTCACGAAGTGGGTTCTTTGAATTACATGTATGCACAACATAATGTTCAACAGAAATTATTGCATAAATTTATGCCACAAGCTTTTAATAGTCATGTTTCAATGAGCGCACCCCCCTCCCCCATGTATCATCAAGGCAGTTTTACATGCTGTTGATGCACAGATTTGTTACCTTAAATATACACATTCTATGCCACTAAATATTACATTTGCCGATCCATTAAGTCCTGTGACTCCAGTCTTATATAATGATTGGCACTGGAAGATGGATAGGGACTGAAAGTGTCCAGCCAGGTGTTAACTATAAAATGGTGACAAAAAATTCTCACATTTTTCTCAAATTTTGATGATTGTTTTATAATTTATGTAATAATTGGGATCAACATTGCCAGGTCCCTTGGGAGAGGTTATAGGTATTGCTTTGCTCTAGGTTTTCAATCTCTTCCTGGAGACCTGGCAGATGTTAATGCATGAAAAAAACATGTTTTAACCCTACAGTAATGAACTTTTTGTCTGTTCATTCAGGGATCAAATTTAGCACTTGCTTACTTCCTAAATGCTAGTAGTTTCTCCAAAAAAGCAAGTAGAAATTGCCATCACTTGCTATTTTTAGCATGTGGAAACAAGTCACTCTCATATGAACCAAATTATGCAACACAGCATATGTTGTATGCCAAATAGTGTAGATCCTGATCAGCCAGCTTCTTCAGAAGCTGGCTGATCTGGATCCACACTGTTTGCAAGGTAGCCTGAATATAAGTTCAGAAAGCTGAAAAAGCTAAACTGGTTTTGTCTATAAATTAATGCTGTGTACGTAATTGGCAATGTTACTTATAAAATAGTTCTAACATTTTCAGTGAAAAAGCAAGTTGATCAGCATCTTTAGCAAGTGAGAAAATTAGCCACTCGCTATTATTAGTAAATGTAAAAAATCTAAAATTTGATCCCTGACATTATTTACTGACTCACTCTGGTCCAATACATGTACTTTTGAATGAAAAGCAGTTGACTGTCCTTTATATTACAGCTGGATGTGTATGATTGGGACAGTGATGGGTCACATGATATGATTGGTGGATTTACAACAACAGTGGAAGAGCTTGCTGCCTCACAACATGGTAAAGAGGTAAGTGCATAGATCCAGATAAGGAAATTTTATTTGCGTAAAATTTTAATTATTTTCTTACCCATTAATTTAAACATGTGTTTTGGGTGCTCAAAAGAACCGTCTCATTGAGACGGTTCTTTTGAGTACCCACAACATATGTTTTGGATGAGAAATAAAAAAAATAATTTTCCCATACATACTATTATCTGGAGGCCTGTAAGTGTGATTTTTCAGGTGAAGTGTGTCTCTTAACATGGGAGACATATGAGGCTTTTCTTGGTAAAACTTACTTAATGACTTTTACATACAGCAAAGATGCATCTGTCCAGACTACTCAGAGCCTTTGCTGTCTGCTTTGAAAATATGGGCTTTTACTACTGTATAGTTATAGGCATGTATAACCCACATCTTTTCCTACATGAAATGGAGGAAAAGTATATATACAGGTCAAGACAATTTGTTGCTTGCAATAATGGTAACTCTCCTTTGCTTCCTGTTTGAATGAGCTCCCTTGAATGAACTTAAAAAGGGGAAACTATCTAAGCTTCATATTTTTCATACAATATGAGATATTTTCATAATATTTCATAGGCAAGGTGATGTGCCATGTGCAAGAATAGTTGCTCTCCCTTACTTATATAAGAGTTATCTCCCTTGAATAAATTTAGAAGGCACCCATATCCTTTCACCAAGGGGGTGAGGTTATCTATAAATCGTTTTGAATGGTATCTGTAAGATTAACAACAAATATATGATACACTGGTTAGAAATATTTTGTCCACTAGTGACATAAATATTCTGACACAAAGACTTGAGGTATCACGAAATAATGAAACCATTCACTTTGGTCATTTCACCCCTAACTGTATGCATTTACTGTTCCAAGCAAAACCTTTGTGCATTATTCATTTTCAGAACTTTGTTTCAACATCTTGACGGCCCAAAAAATGAGGGAAATTCTAGGCAGGGTATAGCTTTATATCCTTAGGACTGCCAGAGATTTTTGAAAAAAATGCCAAATCAGGGGTGGGGGTTGACATTGAGCCCCAGAAAGTCACCTAATTGACTCATCATAAAAGTTTTTCTTGAAATCAGTAGCGGATACATTGCAGAGTAAACCTGGGTAATTTTGACACCTGTATGTTATCAACACTCCCCCTATAATCTGATACCTGTTGCTTATTGATTGGTTTATTTTGATTGTATCATGAATATGTCATAGAAAAATTCAAATGGCATTACTCTAATTCGTTCCAGCTCCACAACACTTTTTGGAAAAGATCACAGGATAATATAAATCACAGAAATACGAAAATCCAGGCACACTTATGAGTTCTTATAAGAGTAGTGATGCAATGTGCCAAAGTTTCACATGTACAGGTTCTAAGATATCCCATTACTGTTTGATACCTCTTGCTTGAAACACAATTGCTTGAAACACAATTGCCTTCTTGTTTTTATCCGCCAAAGTCAGGAGATTAATATAAAGTGTATTTTATAAGGGGTGTCGATAACATACTTACAGAATTTGATGCAGAGGCAGTTATTGACACAAGCCATTGTAGACTAGATAGCAAGCTTGATTTGGCAGCACGCGTCATCTGCAAAGGCAAATTTCACCCACAATCTAGTTCTTCAATCACTCACGGTAGATGAGCTGGAAGACTACAATTATTATTGTGATTGCTGGGTCTATTGCATCCGATTGAATTTCAACGACCAGACAATGAAATAGAATTTCAGATCTTTTAACGATGTTGTTTTAATCATACCCCCCGCAAACTTTGTTTGTGGTGGGTATACTGTTTTCACGTTGTCTGTCCGTGTGTGTGTCCGTCCGTCCGTAACATTTTGTTTCCTTAATAACTCAAAGAGTCATTGCTGGATTTTCATCAAACCTTGCAAACATATTCATATATGCAAGACAAATACTTTAGACAAAAAAGTAAGGGCTAGGGGCCAATTCTATTAGAGTTATTTCCCTTTGTAGTTCAAATGGCTTTTATATAGGGTTTTATGCTTATGCTATTATAGGCCATACACGGGCCGATCAACTCCTACCACATCTTTTGATGGAACAATTTGATACTTTTCCTATACAATGTAGACACATTGAACATATGCATGAAGGAGTTTGGTTCAGAAAAATAATTTTTGACAAAATGACAGCTGTGAGAACTTAGACAATTATTCCCTGATATGGCTTTTGTATATGCATTGATAGTGCCTTTATGGGCCGATCAACTCGTACCACAGCTTTTGATGGAGCAATTTGATACTTTGCCGATACAATGTAGACACATTGAACATATGCATGAAGGAGTTTATAATTTTTGTTTGCACAGATTCTACTGAAATCTTCTTTTCAAAACTAAGGTCTGCTCGTTTGAACTATAACTTGCCAAGTTTTTTCACTGACTCTTACTGTGCTGGGGGTATCTAATAAGCATTGCTTATTGACTTTTTTCATTTGTTTGAATTGTAATTAGAGTCAGATAGAATGGTTCCTCGATTCACGCCTGTATTCTTTTTAGCTCACCTGTCACGTAGTGACAATGTAAGCTTTTGGGATCGGTCTTCGTCCGTTGGCCGTCGTCGTCGTCCGTCCGTCGTCTGTTAACAAATGATTTAAATGACATCTCCTCCTAAACTAAAGGAAGGATGAAAGTGTAGCGTTTCATCGGTAGTCCGAGACGAGTGAACATAGGAGACTCGGCTTTTCGAAAATGTAAATAATAGGTGGACTTTTACGACTTGTAAGTAAATTGAGTGACATAACATGCAAGTGCCTGGCTCTCGACTTGGCAAATACTGCACTCGCTGGACATTTTACTGACTCAGTCCGCAAGAATTTAGCAGCAGGTTTTAATAAGATTTTAATAAGATTAAAGAAAAGAAAAATGAGTAGATAGCGCAGAATCATGTCGCCGTGTTTTCAACACGTTTCTACCCCATTTTTACATGCATATGTACCATTTGTGTTCATGATATAGGCCACATTCTAAAATTTCGAACACTAGCACTTTTTCTGAAATGTAATTTCTAAAATTATGAACAGCAGTAATAATATATGTTTTTAGTGTTCCAAATTTTAGAACATTTACTGTACTTGGTTTTCAGTTTGCACTGCTTATCATTAACTTTGGGTCGTGGGATTTGCCATCTCCCCTGATGGATATATTAGAAGTATTGAAGGATATCAAATGATTATGCTTCCTAAAGGAAGAGCTTCTAGTTGTCCTTCTGTCTGTCCTTCTGTCTATCCTCTCCATTATTCTCTGTCTGTTACACATATCACTAAATTGTACTTTCTTTTCATTGCCCACATTAGTATGCGAGACTGCAAAAAATAAAATCCTCATCATTATGTGAAACACTCTTGAGTATCCCTATATCATGTTTAGGTTGTTGGCTAAAATGGTTGTTTACAGTATACTCTCAACAAGTGATGGCCAATGACATGAATGTATAAAAGATGTTGTCCTGTTTATGCTAGATGTATCATTGGAAAACATTGTAGATTCAGATCATCTGGCTTCTGAGGAAGCCAGATGATCAGGATCTACATTGTTTTCCATTCAATCAGTCAATCTAGGTTGCTAAATTAAATTGTACTTTACTCAGCATAAAGTGGGTTAACTTATAAAGTGCCAAGCACAACAAAAGTTGTCTGCTATTGCAGTCTGCTAAAATGTTTCAGTAGCTTTTAGACAAACAGTGTGGATCCAGATCAGACTGCTCTTGTAGGAGTAGTCTGATCTGGGTCCACACTGTTTGCACCCATACTTACATAAGTCAAATATTGTAGCAAAAAATATGCAGCAGAAGACTTAAGCAGTCTGCATTTTTAAATGAATTTTTGAAGGTGCTTTAAGGGTTAAGGTATTCATAAGAAATTGATTATACATACATTTGTAAAACAAAAATGCATAAATTATAATTGCATAAATTAGATGCTATTTTAGTCTGGTTTAGTGTTCATTGACTTTTTGACTGTTTTGTCATTCATTGATTTTCAATTTTAACTCTTTGCATGCTGGGTAATTTTTCATAATTTTTTGTTGTCTGCTGATTTTTCAAGATCAACTTTTTCAAAAATATTGTTTAAGAATACCATCAGAGTGTAGACAGTTTTGATCAAGATCAGGCCTAACGTTAAGTTGAGCTTGATCTGGGTCCCACCTGTTTGCAAAGGTTATCAGCAGAAGACACCAGCATATGGAGTTGGTTTAACAAATAAGGGAGTTAATTTGTGGTAAAAGGAGCAACTATATAGAAGGAGTTATAGAGCTTGAACATCATATGTCGATATGTTCTACACTCCTCCCTGTTTAAAGGATTTAATTCATTAGCATGTAGTTAAAAGCAGAGTAGAAAACAACATGAATCCAGATCAGCTTGCTCCCTTAGGAGCAGTCTGATCTTGGTCCATATTGTTTGCAATAACGGCTTCCTAAGAAAATAAGATGAGAGAGCAGACAAAAGTCAAGACTGGCGGGAAAAGGGTTAAATGACTTTGTAATAATGCTTGAGGATTCAGTTTACATTAGTTGTTTTCTTAACGATTCCGACTGCAGATCCAGGGGTTGGGAGTTTGATGCCGATCCGGTCCCGTACTTTCGTGAAGATTCATCATTATCATCATCGGGTTTTATTAACATGCAGGTGCAGGCGCATCTTCAACATCAGTGGGCCCCTCTCCATGTAACTGGCTAGCTGCACACAGAGCAGATCTTACTTTGGGTAAAACTGCCATTAATTGTAGATTGATCATGAAATAATTTCTACTGTGATTCTCCTTTGGCTGATTCAAGAAGTTTAATACAAGCGAAAGTACAGATGTTTCAAAGATGCATAATAATAAGATTATACTATTTTCATAGAAAAAGGTAAATTACAGTGTATATTATACTGCAGTAAATGATATATACCTGTATAAAGTACCCAATACCTGGATTAGTTTACATTTTTTGTTCACAATGATTCTCATGTATCTTTGAATCCACAGTATGCACACGAAGTACTGGTTAACCCTTAAAGCGCCAAGAAAAAAATGCATCTGAAAATGTCATCTGCTGTAGTGGTCTGCTGCAAATAATTGCTGAGCATTACTGGCGAATTAAGTAAAGAAGCCAACAGCATAGTATGTAAACTGAAATAAACATCCTGTACCGTTCCTCCGCTAGCTCACGCCTTATAAACATGAATAACAGCACTCGTGCGTAACCAGTAGTCGGAAAATGCATGTATTTAGGTACATGTACACGTTTCGATTTATATTGTTAGCGATACAGACAATACACATTCGAACAAGGTAAGAAAAGCCATTTTATCTATTTTATTCCGTTTTATTCCATGATTTTAACGGTTTCCTCCTTTGCATTTTGCTTTGTTAAAAAACGACTTGCTCACAATCAGAGCCGTTCTGTGTCGAAAAATGCCAGATTGCACAGTTTTAGTGGAATTGGCAATCACATGTATACATGATTACATGGTTGTTACTGTAACAGTTAATTAGATCTATGGAAAAATTAATTTTAATAGGTGGGCCCTCGCAATTACAGCTGTACCAACAACTCTCACATCACGTTTTCCGACAACTGGTTACGCACGAGTGCTGTAATTCATAATGTATAAGGCGTGAGCTAGGAGGAACGGGTACAGGATGTTTATTTCAGTTTACATACTGTGAACAGCGTGGGCCCAGAACAGACTGCTCCTATAGGAGCAGTCTGATCTGGGTCCACACTGTTTGCCATAGAGGCTTCTTAAACATTTCAGCAGACGAGAAAAGCAGACAACTTTTGTTGTGATTGGCGCATTAAGGGCTAATTTCTTAGTCCACCTTGCTCAGGAAAAAGTGTGGTTAGGTAAATTGACCGTCTCGACATGACCATAGCTGCTGTTGACTGGAATCAAACAAAATAAAACAAAAAACAAACAAATAATCATCAAATTTTGAAAAATGTCATGATCTGCTTTAAGGGTCAATAAAGGTTGTTTTATTTTTGTCACTGTCCCAAAAATGCCCACTTCCATAGCTTATTTCATACCGAGTTTTACGCATTACGACCCAAATAAAGTGGCATGTGCACCCAGCAAAACTTCGATCAGGCTATGCATCTTCCCAGTCTAACCAGAGTCATTCCAAATAGCTCCGAGCCCTCCCAAATAGAAAAATATCTGGCCAATCCAAAAACATTCCAACAACATGACGTATATTTAAATAAGCGTTGCAGATACCCAATGTTGACAAGTGAAAACATGCTAGTTTATGTAATTTTCGGTTACATTAGGAAATTCAATCGCTAGATTGTCTTGATAGCTTGATTGTTTATGATGTTTTTGACAAGATTTTGAGTCATTCTTCAAATGGTTAAATGTTAGCATAAACACCAACTCAGTCAGTGACACCGGTGCTGTGATGTACTCAATCCTGACGTCAGCATGTAAACAACCACGGGTGCAGTTTGAAATTCATAAGATTCGTTTCCGAGGTAACAAAAAAACATACAAAGCGACGCTAAGTGGCCCCTTACAACAAATCCTCACTTCATATGCAATATATACAAGCATGTGTGCTTACAAAACTTAATTTCTTTTGGTATTTTGATGCTGGCCTCGAGCACATGGCTACTGGGCCTCGTGATAACGGGACAAATTTTGATTAGCGCTGAGGTAGTCATGTGAAATAAGTGCATGTGACTTGAGACCCGAAAGAAATCCGGAAAAGTACAGAAGGCCTATGAAATCAGCTCTACCTTTTACAAGATCTTACTACGAAAAGGTCAAAATGAATAGTAAATTGTTGCACCTGACATGACCTCTTTACGCTACTACAGGTAAATAGTGGGAGTAAACTAGGCCTTTATTGATATAATTCCGATAATGATATTTTTTATCAGGTCAAATTTTACCTCAGTCCCAGTTTAATACAAATGAATGGCATGCCAGTTTAATGCAATAAACTGATAAGTAAGATGGTTTTCAAAACAAGGTGAATTAATAATTTGACAAGTTAGATAAGGTGATGATATATTATCATACAAGGTACTCCACCTGGTTACCTTGTTACTGTTTGTTTACCTGCCTAAAACCCCTTAAAGTGACTAAGTCTGTAACTATGAACATTTTTCGAAGAAAAAAAAAATCATTTGCAAAAATAGAATTAAGTTATGCTTTCACAATAAATATGTTCAGTACAGCTGAAAACTGCATGGAAAAGTGAATTATCTTATTAAAAGGGGTGTTTTTTGTCTTGTTGGTAATTATTTACGTCCCTCCAATAATTCTTGACAGTTGATTTTTAACATAAATGCTGTCGTTTTGATAGTGAAAATATGTTAAAATTTACCAAAATGGTAAAATGTTTACCTGAATTTGAGTATTTTTACTGTGTTCTTGAAAAATAGAAACTTTATTTCTAAAATTAATAGATCAAAACTTACAGACTATGCAGCTTTTAACTCTTCTGCTATTGATCCCGACTAAATATTGTCTGTTGTATCAACTGCGAATACAGTAAAACCCGTGTAAAACGGCCACTCAAAAATAGACAAAACAAATATCTTAATGACAACTGGTAGCTTAATGAAGGTTGAAAGTATACTTTAAACCTGCATTAAGTGATAATTGGTCTTAAAAAAAACAATTTTCAGTCTTCTCAAGAGTGGTTGTTTTACAGGTTTTACTGTACATTAAAATGTCTCGATATTAAACAGTATGGACCCAGATCAGACTGCTCCTAGAGGAGCAGTCTGATCTGGATCCACACAGGTTTTGATCAAGAAGATAATTTTTGTGTGCAAGTGTCTGTCTATTCAGATGCATTAAATTTTTGGTGTGCATTTCTCTTTAATAATTGCACAAATAAATAATTCTTTGTTCTTACAAACAATGCAAAATTACATAATCAGTAATTTAATAATTGGTGTGAAATGAATTTAATGAGTAACTCTGAATACATTGTACTTTACTGGTACAGAATGCATTTCATGTCAGCTAAATAAAAGTTCAGTGTGGTAAAAGGCTTTGGTCTCCTTTTACCATATTTTCTTTAAATATTTGGACATATACTGGGGACAGAGCAAATAGTGTAGATCCAGATCTTTTTATCTTTTGCACAGGATGGTTTTGAGTCTACGCAACTCGCTTAACCCACAAGCAAAGCAGGCAGTTGAAGACCATCAATCACTTTACTTAATGGATTAGGGCGGTGCAGTGCCACTTTTTGTCCAACATTTTTTTACTTAGTTTATTTGTGCTTTTGCTACAAATGTTCAAAAAGTGCATCTGTTGCAGTATCTTGGATGTTGAAGCCATTTGAAGAAGTTGATGTTTAGTCTCCTCTGCAACTTTAATCACAAACACATTATGCTTAAAGCTATTCCCGAAATTCAAAGTGAAAAACATAAAAAAAGAAAGTTTAATAAAAGTAATTTTTCAGATCATATTTAACTTAGTGGAAATTACAGTAAAGGTCATCATAATTGATACATACTCTGAAACATTTTATATTTGGCAGATATTTTTATTTGACCCTATTGGCAGTATAAACAAAAATCACCAAAATATGAGACCGTGAAATACAGTTTCAAATTCAGTTACACAATAAGTGGGCACACATTCTTAGTATGTTGGATAAGAATGATATGTATAGATAAACCAACTTTGAATGGTAGAGTCTATTTCTATAGTGAGCATATTCTTTCCTTTAAGAGTAGCCCCATTCAGAATAGGAATTAACTTTAATTAAAGTGCAATAAATTGAGAAACCGTCAAAGTAAAACAACCCCGGAAAACAACGCCAAAATGTCAGTGTTCTTAAATCTCTAAATTTTAATGCTGCAAATATTAAGTATTTTACAGTACCCAGCAAACACATAACTTTGTGACAACATTATATCAATGTTGATGCGACATTATTTCAATTTTTTGTGGCTTTAGGAAACAAAATAAAACTAGATGTTTCATACGAATAGCTTGGAATGTCAAGTCTTATAATTCCCTTGAATGCTGTCTGCTGCAGATATTATTGGTGCTATATTAAGGGTTAAAAACAGTTCTAGTCACACAATAGTCTTAGTTACACAATGGTTTCATGGCAACCATATTTTCGGCACATGTTAGTGGTAACTTTACAACCCCCAGTAGAGCTTCACATACATCCTTGAGGGGTTCTATACAGGCACTGAATGGAAGCAAGAATATATACCACCAAGCAACAAAAAATGCTATTGGCCAGCCTAGGAAAATGAGAATTAAGAACCACAAAACAGCCCACAATAGTCCTGGGCACAGACCTCCACTTCCACTTCCCTGACCTTGACCTTCACCAGTTCCTTGACCTTGACCTTCACCACTTCCCATAATTGTCTATTTATGAGTCCTGAAATAGAGATGCAGACGAATGCAATAGATAAAAGTTGTATAACAACAACCATCAACTTAAATGAGCTTTTTTACAGTTTCCCTAAAAACTGTTAAATTGTACAGTTAAGTTGAGTATAACAGCAAACTAAAGTTGGTGGTGGGAACTTGTATAACAGCAAACTAAAATTGATAGTAGAGAAACTATTTAACAGCATACTAAATTTAATGGGTGGGAAACTGTATAATAGCACACTTAAGTTGATGAGTGGGAAATTGTATAGCAGTACACTAGAGTTGATGGTAAGGAAATTGTATAACAGCACACTAGTGTTGATGAGTGAGAAATTGTATAGCAGTATACTAGTGTTGATTTTTGGGAAGCTGTACAACAGCAAACTAAATTTGATGGGTAGGAAACTGTTAAGCAGCACACTCAAGTTGATGGGTGTGAAATTGTATAACAACACACTAGAGTTGATGGTAGGGAAACTGTAAAACAGCACACTAAAGTTGATGCGTTGGAAATTTTATAGCAGCAAACTAGAGTTGATGCATGGGGAAACTATATAGCAGTACACTAGAGTTGATGAGTGGGAAGCTGTACAACAGCAAACTAAAGTTAAAGAGTGGGAAACTGTTAAGCAGGTGACTCAAATTGATGGGGGTGAATTTGTATAACAGCATACTGATGTAGAGTGGTGTGAAACTGTATAACATCACACTAAACTTGATGGATGGCAAACTGTTCAACAGCACACTTAAGGTGATGGGTGTGAAACTGTAAAACAGCACACTCATGTAGATGGGTGAAAAACTGTATAAAAGCACTTTAAAGTTGATGGTGGGGGAACTGTTTAACAGCACTCTGAAGTTGATGGGTGTGAAACTGTATAACAGCACTCTAAAGTTGATGGGTGTGAAACTGTATAACAGCACACTAAAAGTGATGGGTGTGAAACTGTATAACAGCACGCTAAAGTTGATGGGTGTGAAACTGTATAACAGCACACTTAAGTAGATGGTTATGAAACTGTTTAACAACAAACTCAAGTTGATGGTAGGGAAACTGCATAACAACACTCTAAAGTTGATGGGTGTGAAACTGTATAACAGCACACTAAAGTTGATGGGTGTGAAACTGTATAACAGCACTCTAAATATGATGGGTGTGAAACTGTATAACAGCACTCTAAAGTTGATGGGTGTGAAACTGTATAACAGCACTCTAAAGTTGATGGGTATGAAACTGTATAACAGCACTCTAAAGTTGATGGGTGTGAAACTGTATAACAGCACACTAAAGTTGATGGGTGTGAAACTGTATAACAGCACACTAAAGTTGATGGGTGTGAAACTGTATAACAACACACTTAAGTAGATGGGTATGAAACTGTTTAACAACAAACTTAAGTTGATGGTAGGGAAACTGCATAACAGCACTCTAAAGTTGATGGGTGTGAAACTGTATAACAGCACACTAAAGTTGATGGGTGTGAAACTGTATAACAGCACACTAAAGTTGATGGGTGTGAAACTGTATAACAGCACACTTAAGTAGATGGGTATGAAACTGTTTAACAACAAACTTAAGTTGATGGTAGGGAAACTGTATAACAGCACACTAAAGTTGATGGGTGTGAAACTGTATAACAGCACACTAAAGTTGATGGGTGTGAAACTGTATAACAGCACACTAAAGTTGATGGGTGTGAAACTGTATAACAGCACACTTAAGTAGATGGGTATGAAACTGTTTAACAACAAACTTAAGTTGATGGTTATAAAACTGCATAACAGCACTCTAAAGTTGATGGGTGTGAAACTGTATAACAGCACACTAAAGTTGATGGGTGTGAAACAGTAAAACAGCACACTCATGTAGATGGGTGTAAAACTGTATAAAAGCACTTTAAAGTTGATGGTGGGGGAACTGTTTAACAGCACTCTGTAGTTGATGGGTGTGAAACTGTATAACAGCACACTTAAGTAGATGGTTTTGAAACTGTATAACAGCACTCTCAAGTTGATGGGTATGAAACTGTATAATAGCACACTTAAGTTGATGGGTATGAAAATGTATAACAGCACACTTAAGTAGATGGTTATGAAACTTTATAACAGCACTCTCAAGTTGATGGGTGTGAAACTGTATAACAGCACACTTAAGTAGATGGTTATGAAACTGAATATCAGCACTTTCAAGTTGATGGGTATGAAACTGTATAACAGCGCACTTAAGTTTATGGGTATGAAACTGTATAACAGCACACTTAAGTTTATGGGTATGAAACTGTATAACAGCACACTTAAGTAGATGGTTATGAAACTGTATAACAGCACTCTCAAGTTGATGGGTATGAAACTGAATAATCACACTCAAGTTGATGGGTGTGAAACTGTATAACAGCACTCTCAAGTTGATGGGTGTGAAACTGCATAACAGCACACTTAAGTTGATGGGTGTGAAACTGTATAACAGCACTCTCAAGTTGATGGGTGTGAAACTGCATAACAGCACACTTAAGTTGATGGGTGTGAAACTGTATAACAGCACTCTCAAGTTGATGGGTGTGAAACTGTATAACAGCACACTTAAGTTGATGGGTGTGAAAGTGTATAACAGCACACTTAAGTTGATCAGTATGAAACTGTATAATAGCACACTCAAGTTGGTGGGTGTGAAACTGTATAGCAGCACACGTAAGTTGATGGTGGGGAAACTGTTTAACAGCACACTTAAATTTATGGTGGGGAAACCGTTAGTTGATCAGTGGGAAAGGGGTGGTGCCTTAAATTCTTTGTATTTGGTATGCCCCTAAATGAGTACTTTGAAAACAGTGAAGCTCCAGATTAAATGCAGCATATTGTTGCATTTTATCAGGGTCTTAAAAAAAGATCTTCAGACAAAATATTTTGTGAAAACTATAAGCGGAAACCCCTAGATATGTACACTGCAAGCCTTTAGTTAAATGTGTACCAAAAAATTAATTCTCTTATTTCTCAACCAAAACATATGTTGTGGGTTCTAAAAAGAAATGTCTCAATGAGATGGTTCTTTTGAGCACCCATAACATATGTTCATTGTATTTCTCAAAACAACGCACCCTGAGTGTTTGCTGTTGGCAGCGTTGGATGAGCAGTAATAAAAAATGAGCCACCACATGTGATTTCCAACAATATGGCGGTTTGACAAGTGTAGATTTAGATGAGCATGTGCAGCCTCCTTTTAAGCATAGAAACTCCAAATGATGTTTGGACAGTAGCTTAACACTCATAGAATATTCAAGCGACTTGCAAAAGGCTCTGATCAGACTGCGCATTTGCGCAGGCTGATCTGAGGCTTTGCTGGTCGTACATATCACATTGTTGTAAATCTCATGTCGCGGCTCAAATAAATGAAAAAAATAATGATTACTTACCGGTACTCAATATATTTCCGAAGTATCTTTTATCACTTAGCCAGTTTCCAAAAACTTCTCAACTTCTAAGATTTAATCCATGTCCAATTGCTTTGCAAAATTGCTGTGTTGAATTAATGAAAACACAATTGCAGCAAACAATAAATTTTGCAACACCTAAAGATGCTTAACATAAAATAGCAACAAAATTTGAAGATGTAAATCTGCTGCAAAATATGTACAGGTTTAATGAATATTGTTTTATTGCCTCAGGTCATACACCCACAACTAAACGTATAATAGTGTACGTATTGGCCTAGCTTCAAATCTTCGCATAAATGTGGTAAAAGTTGTTAACAATTCAGCCCTTTTTCCTGCGGAAGAAAGCAATAGTTACTGATGTACTAGAGCAAGACCTGGTCATTTATCATTATAAATTGCTATTCTGACAGTCAAACAGTGTAGATCCAGATCTGCCAGCTCCATCTGGAGCTGGCTGATCTGGATCTTCACCGTTTGCTGTGGGCAAAACTAAATACAGGTGTGAAAGCTTAAAGCTGAATCGGAAATTCCATTCTATCTTTGTGCAAATAAAGGTATCCTAGTTGGTCAGATTTCTGTTGCGCTGACATATTTGAACTAAATTATAATTGATTAACTCTTCACCTGCTGCTTACCTTGTGTCGTCTGCTGATAACCTTTGCAAACAGTTTGGATGCAGATTAGGCCCGATAATATGTTGGGCCTGATCTGGATCCAAACTGTTTGACACTGCAGTCAAATTACTGAAATAATTTTTTGAAAAAAGTTCATTTTGAAAAGAAAAAAAAGCAGACAACAAAAATCGCGAAAAATTACGCTGCATGAAACGAGTTTCGTATCTGGATAAATAAAGATAAGAGAAAGGAAAGTGGTCAAGCATTTATGGTTGACCTTTTACCGCACATTTGTATTTGTTTAACCCATAAAGCGCCACCTATAATTTGCAGCAGACGGCAATTTCAAATTTTGCTGCCTTTTCAAAAATAACAAATAAGGCATGATATTTCATGAGAATCGTCTGCTGGCAGACGATTCTCATGAAATATCATATCTTATTTTTGTCGAAAATTGGGAAAGATGTCGCAAAATTTGTCGTCTGCTGCAGATGTGATTGGCACTTTAAGGGTTAACCAGTGATCAATGGTCCTTGCCATGGCAAACAGGACAGTTAACGATCAGCAGATTCTATAGCCAGCTAAGCTGGATCGTATTGTCTTTAATAGGCAAACTTAATCTTATAATCTGGTTTGGTTTTAAAATCAACTGTGGGTGTGGTAGGTAGGTTAATTAATTCACCAAGACCAGACCATGTGCATGTATATGCAATTGATTGTAAATTAACTCTTTCCGTGCCAGCAGTGAGTGACTTTTGTCATCTGCTGATAACCTTTGCATACAGTTTGGACCCAGATCAGGACCGACAGAATGTCCGTCCTTTTCGGAATCCAAACTATTTGACACTACTATAATGTTCCTGAAAGAAATTTTTGAAAAAATTAATTTAAAAGAAAAAAGAGCACTAAGTGGCTCATTGGTAGAGTGCCTGACTAGAGACCGAGGAGTTGCGGGTTCTAGCCTCACTGGCATCATTATGTTGTGTCCTTGAGCAAGACATACTTATTCTACTTAGTACTGGTTCCAACCAGGAAGTCCCATCCCGAAATAACTGAAAATTGGTTGACTGGGACGTAAGAATCAAATCAAAAATCAAATTTCAAAAAAGTCAGCATATTTTTATGACAATAAAGCATGAAAAATTACCCAGCATGCAAGGAGTAAAGAAGAGAGTATAACATTACAATTTGGCCAAGTCTGCATATGAATTCTGATTAATGTCATGTAAAAACAAAGAGCATGTCTACCAGATGCTGTCCTGTAGCCAACCAGTAACGGCTCAGGAGCAGCTATTCATCTGTGGTGACTGGAATGGGCATATTGTCGCAGAATCCATGGGTTATTAAGAGGTGCATGGAAGACTGGTCATAGGAACTTGAAATTTTACACCAGTGTAAAAGAGTGTTGAAGTTTGCATTTGCAAACACTCTTTGTTGGAAACACCTTGTTCAAGAGGAAACCCAGATATCCGGTCAGCTACAAATCTAGAGGTGCCGCGTAACTCAGACTGAATTCATTCTGCACTGGCGCAATTTCAAAAAATATGTGACCAACATGAAAGTCGTTCTCGGAAGGTCATCCACATCAAATCTTCATCAATCTTCACTAAACTTTCCCAAGCTATCGTATAGCAAAGTAAAGAGGAATGCGAACATCAAATCATTTTACTGAAATGAGCAAACAAAAAGTTCCTGATCACAGGAGCAATCCGAACTGGGGCTCTTTTGCTTGCACATGCATTACTCGCAGGACTTTTGGTAAGAGTGTGTAATCAAAAATTAATTTCCTTATTTCTCAACCAAAACATATGTTGTGGGTACTCAAAAGAACCGTCTCATTGAGATGGTTCTTTTGAGCACCCAAAACATATGTTAAAACTGATATGTAAGAAAATATTATTAATTTTTTGCTCAAAAATTTTGTTTATCTTGACCTTTGATTTGTATGAGTTTGGTTCAGACACACAAGATCAGAAGCAATGAGCAGTTGAGGCTCCATAAGATTATACAAGTACAGATAAACCTTTTGGCCTGTAAACCAGATTTATCCTGCCTTTCGCACTTTGAAATGATGATAAGCATTCAGATGAAACTTCAACATTATCTCTCAGCCTGGACCCTGTGAATAAGGATTAAGATCTAGAACATGCTTCATCCCCATACCACCATATCTGTTGATAGAACTTAGGCCCACTTCGAATGGAACTAAAGTTCCTACTATAGTTCTTACGTAATAGTTGTGCGCGCACGTTTACATCCAAACGGCTGCAGTTGGAACTTTAGTTGGTTGACAAGTAAACAAAGTGAAAAGCCTTGCATGCCTCCTTTCAATTCTTCATTGCAGACAAAAATGATGTTTATATACTGCATAGCCAACTCTAATTAAAAATTACGAATAAGTAGGACCACAAAAAGCGCACAGCGAGTATTTATTTTCTAAAACAAATAATTTTGAGGCTACTGACAGATCTTGAATCTATCTTGTTAGATAGGGCTAGAGGAGGGAACCAGACAATCTACTAGAGTAACGATGCTGTGACCCACGTTCATCTCTAGCGACTATCAATGTTCTAATCAAACTATAGTTACTATAGTTGAAACTATAGTTCGATCGAAGTGTGCCTTAAACTAAATTACCGGTTACAGCACTACCTTGGATTGAGATTATCTTACTAGTATAATGAACAGAGATTTTGTCTAGCTGTGTTTTGAAATGTTTAATTATGGGCTTGTAACATGGGTGGCAATTGTGGGATAGGTATAACAGAAATATTTTGCAGGCCTATGGTTTATTTGCAAATATGTTTACAGATGAATTAAATAGACCATGTAAACATATCTTTGAAACAACAAGTTTTGAAAGAACAAGCATTTGTTTGTCAGAATTTCTTACTATGAAAATGGATAAGGCTCTCTTCCTGGGGCAGTTGTTTTGCAGGCTCCTTTATTACATTGTTTACCACTAGTAAGGAGAGATCAATGCGGCAGAACTGGGGTTCAAACTCACAACCCCAAGGAGTCATATTGTCTTGCTCAGGTTCCAAAATGATCCATATCATCTTGCAGCTTCAGGAGTAATTGCACTTTGTTCATTAAAATATGTCATTTTTGACTTTGTTAGAATGCACAAATTTTGCATTAGTGGGGGCATCTGTGTCACGTGGACACATTTCAATTTTTTTCTAGAAATCTTGTATGCGTTTTATGTATGTTGCATAATTATAGCCAAATGCACTGCATACTACTTTTGATCATAGATGTAAAACACTGTGAACCTTTGTGTAACCCTTAGGAACAGTCCAAGCTGGGTCCATATCGAGGGCTGAGCGCAAAGCTATTGTAAGTGACATTTTCATGAAATCCATTTTTTTTGCATATTTTTGTGCCATTTTATGATGTCCATATTCCATCAAGTTTTCATTAATAGGTTTTATTATTGTTTGCAATTAAGTCTACCTAAGAATATAAGCAGACGCGAGAGTAGATTTCACAAAAGCACTGCCTTACAATTTGCTTATTTTACTTCATTTAATAAGTACATATTACTTGAATGTGTGAAGGTCATTTTACATAACCATACTTAATATGCACAATTAGTCCTTTGTATTTATAAATAATGCAAAATTACATGATCAATATGCCATATGTGTGCAATGAATTTAAAGTACAGTATTTCTGGTTATATGCTTTAATATATATAAAGTTAATAAAAATAATGAATCAGGCGCGTAACAGGAGAATAATTTTCTTATTTCTCAACCAAAACACATGTTGTGGGTACTCAAAAGAACCGGCTCCATGATACGATACGGTTCTTTTAAGCACCCAAAACATATGCTAAAAATTATGGGTAAGAAAATATTTACAATTTTATGCTGAAAATTTTTGCCTATCTAAACCTATGCTGTAAATCCATAATTAGGTACTGCAGTGGGAAGATAAGTGTTGAAAATGATGTCAAAGCTTCAGCACAGTGGTCTACCATCTTACCACTGTGCTGAGCTGACATTGGCAAATATTAATGATAAAAGAACAATATATGTACACTATAAGTACAACTGTGTTTACCTGTTTACAACAATGGACGATGTCCACTTATCAAAACATGCTCTGAAGTCATTTATCTAAAGCCCTGGATAACTGTATTCAAAATTTTCATTTGGGGAGGTATATCGTCGGATATACAGTCGGAAATTTAGTTTTACGGGGACACGCGAGCGGAGCCGTAAAATGTGATTGCCGAACGTATATCCGACGACATACCTCCCCAAATGAAAATTTTGAATATGGTTATCCCCATTATAATGCACTTCTGCAGTTTCATATCAAATTGGAGCGTTGCAAGCATCATAAAGCCGCAAGTCATCCAACGAAATGTGACGTAATTAATGACGTCAAACTATTTCCGACAGTATATCGCAGGATTATACTGTCACAAATTTTTGACGTTATCCAATCAAACGCCGTGTTACAAAAGCAAGTGCATAAGAATTTTAAATTACCTGTTCTGTTGATTCAAAGATAGATGAGAATCATTGTAAACAAAAAATATGAACTAATCCAGGTAATGGGTGATTTATAGTTATATATCCTAAACTACCTCTAACTGCAGTAATACAGTTACCGTTATTTACCTGTTTCAATGAAAAATAGTATAAACCTAATATTATGCATCTTTGAAACATCAGTACTGTTGATTCAAAGACAGATGAGAATCATTGTAAACAAAAAATATGAACTAATCCAGGTAATGGGTGATTTATACAGATATATATCATAAGCTACCTCTAACAGCAGTAATACATTTACCGCTATTTACCTATGTAAATAATGATAATAGGACTATACTATTTTTCATTGAAAAAGCTTGTAGCTGTTTCAATGAAAAATAGTATAGTCCTGTGATTATGCATCTTTGAAACATCAGTATGTTGGTACTGATAACTGAGCCAATGCTAAGATTTCCAACAATGTGGTATGTGCGACCAACAAAGCCTTAGATCAGCCTGGGCATATGCACAGCCTGATCAGAGTCTTTGCTAAACGCTTATTAAGTATTCTATGATTGTTAAGCTGCTGACTGAACATCATTTGGAGTTTCTAAGTTTAAAAGGAGGCTGCAGAGGCTCGTTCCAGTCTACACATGTCAAAATGCCACATTGTTGGAAATCTCATGCCACTGCTCAAGTGCTCATGCCACTGCTCAAGTGGTAAATGATCATCAATGATAAACAGAGAGTTCATACTAATGTATGAAAATTTCAGATCAAAAGTGGAAATAAATGCCTTTAAAAGTCATCTTGTTGTTCATGTACATACATATATGGACCTTTGGCTTAATCCTTGGAGCGCTACCAGAAATTTGCAGCAGGCTTAACAATTTCAAAATTTTCATTGCCATAAAAAACAAAATAAGGCTTGCTTTTTCATGCAATGCCATGAAATTCCAAGTCTTATTTTCCCTGAAAACTAAAGAAAGATGTCACTAAATTTATGTTGCAATCTATGATTTGGTGCAATATTAAGGGAATTTAAAGCAGTTTTAGTTACACAATGGTTTCATGGCAATCATATTTTCGGCACATGTGAGTGGTAACTTCACTACCCGGAGTAGAGCTTCACAGACGTCCTTGAGGGCTTCTATACAGGCACTGAAGGGAAGCAAGAGTATATACACCCAAGCAATCAAAAATGCTATTGGCCAGCCTAAGAAAATGAGAATTAAGAACCACAAAACAGCCCACAATAGTCCTGGGCACAGACCTCCGCTTCCACTTCCCTGACCTTGACCTTCACCGGTTCCTTGACCTTGACCTTCACCACTTCCCATAGTTTTACAGTTGTTTATTTATGAGGGCTGAAATAGAGATAAATTTGACAAATGCAATAACTTTGTCTAACAGCGTTGTCTGTTGTAAGCCTTTGCAAGCAGTTTAGATCCAGATCAGGTTCTACAAAAAGTCAGGCCTGATCTGGATCCAAAATGGTTTGACACCCTGATGGTATTCCAGAAATAAACTTATGAAAAAAGTAATTTTTGAAAATACTCAGCAGACGACAATTTTTAAAAAAAAAATCCTGGCGTGCAAGAGTTAGCTAGTTTGTCTCAGCCAAGGAGATAAACTTGATTCTTGAAAATTTGGGCTCAAAATCCATATATATGGAAAAACCTTAATTAATAAGACTCGTATGCACAACAAATTAAGTCTCTGTCCGGCAAACAGGGAAATGCTATGTGTTTGCTCTCAACCATGGGCCTAATGATAAGGTGGGACATGAGGCCCTGATCCCTTCTGTAAAATCACAAATTGCTATAGGTTTTCTCACCGGGCCGCTTAGCACAGTGGTAATGTGTCTGACTGCTGATCCAGAGGTTGCGAGTTCAATCCCGGTCTGGTCCCGGTCTGATGTTCATGCGACCCTCTGTGAAATAAAAATTGATGACTTAAAAAAACACCTCATCAGGACATCCCTGACGGAATTTTCTGGATCGGCCCATGGCACCCAATTGATTTATTTGTCATACCTACACTATAATATGGGCCGCGATGCGAGAAAACCTGTCTTCGGGATTTCTGACAAAGTGAGATTCAAACCCGTCTGCTCAGCTACAGAGAGACTAGCTAGAAAATTGAAATTTCGCTTGTTGCAAGTTTAGATATGATACTTTCCAAAAAGCGAATAACAAAGGGGCTGATCTGTCTGCGCTAATGTGCAGACTGGTCTGCGCCTTTGTTGTTCGCAAACCCTGAAGACAGGGTTTCTCGCATCGAGGCCCATATTATCATCATAAACTATGATGCAATATACCATAGACTGGGCCGCGTAGCGCTGTCGGTAACGTGTCTGACTACAGATGCGTGTCTGATTTCAGATTCAGGGGTTGCAAGTTTGATCGCGGCCCAGTCCCATACTTTCGTGGAGATTGATCATGAAATAATTTCTAGGGTTATTCTCCTCCCTTCCGCTGATTCATTCAAGAAGGGTTGTTGTCAGTTACAAGTGAAAGTATGTGCGCAAAGCACTGGTTAACCGCTTGTTCAAGCTTGCCCAGGAAAAAAAGTGTGGCTAGGTGAACTGACCATCCCAACATGACCATAGCTGTTGACTGGGACGTAAAGCAACAAAATGAACAAACAAACAATATACCTTCTGAGAATTACCATTTGCAGAGCGCAACAGCTCAATTGGTAGAGTGTTAAACTGGGGATTGACGGGTTGCTAGTTCGAGGCTCCCCAGTTACATCCCAGGAGTTGCATTCCGTGAGCAAAACACTTTATCCGCTGCTGGTTCAACCGAGGAAGACAGCAAAATAATCAGGGCATGACTGAAAATTTTTGATTGGGACATAAAGCATCAACACAAAGAAATATACCATGTTTTCATAATAATGGTAATTCCCATGATTTACAAGTGTGTAAGAAAAATATCATGGGTGGATCCAGAGGGGGGACAGGTCCGGATCCCCTAGAAAAGTCACAAGGCTACCAATTTAAGCCAGTCACAATCGGCCTGCCAGCGAAGTGCCATTTAAATGGTGTTCTGCCAGCGGGATGATGATGGCCCGCTTTTAGTGGTATTTGGATCCTCTAGCTTATCAACTAACAAAAAGACAAAAAACATCAGAGTTGGGGGTCCAAATTTTTCCAGGGGGTCCAAATGCTAATTTCTATAGAAACCCATAGAACTTGTGATTTTACAGGGGGATCTCCCCCTCTGGATCCGCGCATGTCTTCAGCAGTCTATTTATGAGGTCAGTGCTTTTATGCTGATCAGTATAATAACACTTGCACAAACATATCAAACGTATATCAAATAACAACCAAGTGCAATAGCCTAGCTATAATTATTAAATGAATATACTTACCAGTCCGTGATAACTTTGATCCCCTTGCCTGTACTCAAATCAGATCCAGTTTCTATATTATTATTATATTTAGTCCATGTCCAATGGTTTGTTACTACAGCAGCAAACAATAAATTTTGCAATGTTAGCAAGCCTTATTTCTTGTGTAAGGGCAGCAAAAAAATTGAAACTGTCGGTCTGCTTCAAAATACAGGTTAAATGTTGAGGTTATACACCTTCACCAAACATATATGTGTGTATTTGTCTTCAATTCTTCGCATTATTGTAAAAAAGATGTTTACACACTTCAGCCCCTTTTCCTGTACTAGAAATCAACAGGACGTCATAGGAAAGCAGGGCCCAGGGTGAGTCCCTGGTCATTTTAATAGCATTGATCTGCTGAGACAAACAGTATTAATCCAGATTACCCAGCTCCAGCAGGCTGACTGATCTGGATCTTCACTGTTCCTCATAGATATATGTAAAAAGCTTACAGGTGATCAATTGGGAAGTTTTTTTCCTCAAGTTATTCAGATTTTCTGTTGTACTGATAATTTATTTGAACCCGATCGGTATTGATTGAGTATCTTGACAAATACAGACAAGAGAAAAGAAATTGGTCAACCTTTTATGGTTGACCTTTGGCCGTACATTTGTATTTGTTTGATGCTTTGCATGCTTGGTAATTTTTTTTGCATGCATGCATTTTTGTCCTCTAATTGTGTTTAAAAAAAATTCTTTCAGAAATCGCATCAGAGTGTCAAACAATTAGGATCCAGATCAGGCGGGAGGATTTGTTGGACTTGATCTGGGTCCAAACTGTTATCAACCAGTGTTCAACCCAAGCTTGCCATAGTCAACTTCATGTATCAGTTGTTTCTTATATTGTGAGCCAGCACAATTTGTGCAACAAGTATAAGCTTTTCAAAAAAAGCTTGCCATCTTTCAGTGGATTACAAAATTGTTGTCTACTGACTGATTTTATCCTAGCTTAAGTACTGGTTCAACCCAGGAAGACCAGGCCCTGTTTAACTGAAAGATTGTTGATAGGACATAAAGAATCAAATCAAACAAAACTGACTGATTCGAAAGCTATCTCAAACGAAAGTGATGACACACCCACCTCATTGTTATCTCCGCTCGTGGAAGTGGCGATGAGCTGGGCATATCATTTTAATATTGTGACACCATGAGAATACGTACAGGTAATTTCACATAAAGGGTCATTTCATGCTACACCAGTGACACAGCCATATATATAAGCATATCTCCCATTAGGCAGTTACGCATGTGCGTAATAAAAATGTTAACATTCAAGGGAGGTAGCCTAATTTGGTAAAAGTGATTCCCATACCTTAAGGAACTGCTCTTAAAGGAAAGAATTTGCTTCCTCTGGGAGCAAATTCTTTCCTGTAACCCTTAATGGGCCAATCGCAACAAAAGTCGTCTGCTTTTCTCGTCTGCTGAAATGTTTAAAAAGCCTCTATGGCAAACAGTGTGGACCCAGAACAGAATTATTTGCAGCAGACGACTTCAGCAGATGACATTTTCTGATGCATTTTTTTCTTGGCACTTAAAGGGTTAAGAGAAGTTCACGTTTTGAAAAGGGAAGCAACTGAAGAAAATTCTTGCTTGATACAGTAGTCTCCCTTAGATGTGTGTAACTTTTTAAGCATTCTGGCTACGCCATTGGTGAAGATGATCCAAAAATCAGGTATGGTCTAACATGCTTGTCAAGACTGTTCTTGTTTGCTCTTTTGTCTGTTTATGTTGCAAACAGTATGGACCCTGAATATATCATTATCGGAAGTTGTGTGCTCAACATAAAAGTAACAAACAAAACTTGCGGAAATGTTATAATTTAGGATAATTAGCAAAAATAACTACATAATATGAACACTTATGAATATGATATAAATGGCAGTAACACGCTACACACATAACATTCATGCATTCCAATATATTTTCATGTATTAGAGAAGTTAGCTTTATTTTACTATTTACGAGTGTATATATGTACAAATATTTGCTCATGTAGGCGGGACGAGTCGAAGACGAGTTTCGCCCTACAAGAGAGAATATTTGTATATTCACGAGTACTTGTACAATAAAATACTTGTATCATGACCAATAAAACAATCACCTTTTAATTTATTCATCAGATATTCAAGTCGATTATAAGCTCCACCTTTGACCGGTCTTGTCGAAATTAATGAACAGTATCGATCAAAGGAAAAGCAGTAGTCATGATACAATGTTCCTTAACCCATATAAGCCTTGCGCCCTTTTTATGGGATATGGACAAACAGTGCAGAACCAGATCAGATGCCACAGAATGCAGCATCTGATCAGGTTCTCATGAACTGTTTATATACAGAATGTACTTTTAAAATTTGGATGAAATTGCCAACCCTCAAATTGGAAATGGATTTGTCCAATTGATAAAGGGTGGGAAATTCCATTAGGCATAATGGGTTAACCCTCACCTCCTGAAGACCTGAGGATCAGCTTGTATACTGTAAATCATTTAATATTCGCGGTATCATATTCGGCGATTTTAAAAGACTGTCATATTGGCGTTGGTTTTTCAATTTCTGCCCTTTAAAGTAATTTTCTGTCCTCAGTGGGGCTACTTTTACAGTTTTGTTAAAAAAATGGTGTTCAGGGTTGCCGCAACACGAGGCTTGGTATTTTGTATGTATTTCAATTCTCGGTGAGCAGTTTATTCACATTTTTAACACACACGTAGACGCACCTTTTTATTCAAAACACAATCAGCTGTATACATCTGCCTATGGTACTACAGGACTTAAGTTAAGAGTGCGTAACAGGATAATAATTTTCTTATTTCTCATCCAAAACATATGTTGTGGGTACTCAAAAGAACCGTCTCAATGAGACCGTTTTTTTGAGCACCCAAAACATATGCTAAATATTATAGGTAAGAAAATATTTACAATTATACCCTGAAAGTTTTTGCTTATTTAAACCTGTGATACTAGGATACACGTAGGGGAACCCTTGAGATTATGGTACCTACCACATAAGCATCCAGTCAGTCTTGTCATGCTGAATATATTTTTTATTTACTATACATGAGCTCTCTCCAAATTTAATCCTGATAACCTGCAGCATTCCACAGTAAAACCTGTGTAAAACAGCCACTATAAAGGTCTTAATGACAAATGGTAGCTTAATGACGGTCGAAAGCATTGCAGAATGCTCCCTTTGGAGCATTCTGCAATACTTTTGACCTGCATTAAGCAATAATCGGTCTTGAAAACCATTTTTGGGTCTTTTTGAGATTGGCCATTTTACACAGGTTTTACTGTACGTATTTTCAACCAGAGTGTAAAACCATGAGGATCCTGATCAGATGGCGTCATCAGAAGCAAGCTGTCATGGAACTACAGTAAAACCTGTCTTAATTTAGCAACCACTCAAAAAGAAAACCCAAAATTGGTTTTAAAGACAGATTATCGCTTAATGCAGATCAAAAGTATTGCAGAATGCTCCAAGAGATCATTCTGCAATACTTTCGACCTTCATTAAGGACATATGCTACTAAATACTTCCCATATTGAAATATTTTTAATACTTTGCATACAGTTTGTTTTATGCATGGGCTATCCATTTATGAGATAAAAAGGATATGTCACCGTGCTTATTTTTTCAGAATCTCATATTGAAGTTTACAGCATTTGACCAATTTTCTAGAAATATAAAATAATAACACTAGTCCTAATTATCGAGCTAAAACGGTTGTAATCTTCAGCCAGCTTCTTTCTTTTAACTTGAATTACTGCCCATGACCTCAAACTTTTAAGAAAATGTGCATGTTTACTTGTTATCTCATGCTGTGACAAGATACTGCATGATATATTTTGGCAATTCGTCGAAAAATGGAATTTGTTTTTAGAATAAATCATGTATTAAAAAATCTGATATTGAAAATCTTGAAAATTTATTTTTAATTCATGGATTATCATAATACCTTTCAGAAAAAAGAATAAAAATCTGGGGTCACCGAACTAATTCTCTTTCTAGAGGGCCAAATTTAACCCCACCCCCATAGGTTTCAGGCGTAATTCAATATTAAAAGTTCGGGGATGACCATTTCGGTCGTTTTAATGATGCCATTTTATTAGTATATGAAGTAATTTAGCATTAAAATGTTAAAAAAGAAAGAAAAAACACACTGAAAATATGTGCGCATCCGGGAATCGATCCTGGTCCTCTGGCTTTGTAGCCAGACACGCTCACCACTAGGCCACGAGGTCAGGTCGTGCGCCGCTCGAAATAACCATACAAATAGTATAGACTCGGCCACTATCATATTCGTAACCAGGGTTATTGTGTACATCGTTTGATTTCGACTGAGCTACATTTATCTGTCTTTAGTGCTGAGACGATCAGTTCTGAAAAGATGTCAATAGATATTTCGAACACACTTTAATTAGTTATTTTGTAAAGAAAATGTCGGAACACCGATATGACATAAGAATATCGGAAGCTGTGATGATCCGAATCTGTTAAGGGTCGAAAGACAGGACCCAGACAACTTTCCCCGTTTGCAGACGCGGGAAAGGTGCGCATTGGAAATAGCCGCATATGTCTTTAAGCTACCATTTGTCTTTAAGACCTTTGCTTTGTCTATTTTTGAGTTGCTGCTTAAGACAGTGTTTTCAAAAAAAGGATAAATCTGTGTTCAAGAGGACAAAGGTTAATATGCATGGACAGCTAGCTAGATTTTGTTCAGAGCCTTCATCAACTTCCATACTTTATGTATGTGAGCAGCGAAAGCTGTGATGTAGACTGAGCTGATACGTAGGCTGTCTTGATGCGTAGGCTCATCTGAATATGCATTAAGTACCTAAATCTCATGTGCTGACTCATTTTATGCCTTATACAGTAAAACCTGTCTCAAAACTAGACAAAATAAAGATCTTAATGACACATGGTAGCTTAATGAAGGCGGAAAGTACTTTTGACCTGCATTAAGTGATAATCAGTCTTAAAAAACATTTTTGGTCTTCTTTTTGAGTGACTGCTTAAGACAGGTTTTATTGTAATAACATGGAATTATCTACAGTCAATGCTTTATTTTGAAGCATTGTACATGTGCAATATTTGTCCCCACTTCCCCCATCCCTGTCCCAACCCTTACCACACACACAAAGGCAAAAAGTGAAGACATAATTCCATTCCATAAAAATTATCATTCAAAGTTAGCATTTAATTTATTTGATAGTCCATATGGAATGGTTTGTAAAAAACATAAATTTGTTCCAACTTTTTTCTCAAAATAGTTTTAAGATCCAATTTTGTACCTTTAAAAAGATTCTTAAAATACTGTCTGCACAAGCAATTAAGCAAGCAAAGTTTCATATAAATCAGCTTTAAAAGAGGTCTAATACTTAAAGCAGGTATTGCTTAATGGAGGCAGAAGTTTTCACTTATTTTAGATACCACCCTTTTTATTTTAGATTTGAAATGTTCACACAATAAATGCAAATGATAAGTGAGAATGAAAAAGCAAGTGAAGTGTAAACAAGTGTCAGGCCAGAATTTTTTTATTAGTTGATTTACGGGATTTTTTTTTCAGATTTAGGGTGGGGGGATGGGGGGGCGAAAAAAATAAATAAAAAAGCTCTGAAAATGACCAGTTAACTGGTCATTTTCAGAGCTTTTTTTTTTTTTTTTTTTTTTTTCATTTTCAGAGCTTTTTTTTTATTAATATATCCAGTAAAACTAATATGGTAAACCAACAGTCTGTATTAAATCTTTAAATATTTCATCATTTCAATAAGAATCTGGACAGGACATTCACTTTTAACAGTGTCACTCTCAAAAATACAGAGACAGAACCTCAAAAATACATTTTTTTTTTTTTCAACGAAGCAAATAATATTTAGAGTCGGCGGATAAAATATAAAAATAATTTTAGAAATTAAATTTTATTTTTTTTCTAATTTTTGGAAAATTACAGAAGGAGGATTCGTAAATCAACTAATAAAAAAATTCTGGCCTCAGTTTCTCAGAAACATGTACAGATATTGTTCCTCTTTGAAAGCACCGTTCAATCATGATTAAAAAAATACATGTACTCGCTCCACTCTGTTTGATATAGCTTCATATCAGGCCTCGACGCGACAAAACCTGGCTTCGGGGTTTCCGATAAAGCGATACTAAACTCATTCTCCTCATCTACAGTGACTAGCTAGAAATTTGAAATTCCACCTGTAGCAAGTTTAGGTAATGACACTTCCAAAAAGCAAAATAAGTCTGCACGGACGTGCAGGCTGGTCTGTGCCTTTGATGTTGGCACACCCCGAAGACAGGTTTTATTGTGTTGACGCCCATATGTAAATGTATTCTTGTCTGAAGCTGCCATTGTCATTGTGCAATGTGATAAATTAAGCAGTTCTTTTTGGTGAAACACAAACAGGTTTCCCCGTTTTCCTTTCTTCTCTTATTTTGCAGACACGCTCAAATGAACTGTTTTCAGCCACGTACTGTTACACATTCTCCAAATAGCCTGTTTTGCTTTATATCTGTATCTGTTCATCTGTGGCATTATGAGGCATCATAAATAAGCTGGTATATACATATATCATTTATAAAAAAGCTGTGACTAATTTGTTTGTTAAGACCTATCCACATAATGGTTCCATTCCAATCATTTTTTCAGCACATGTCAATGGGAGGTTCACTACCTTTAGTAAGGCATCACATACTCCTTTAAGTGGAGATATACAGGCAGAAAATGGCAGCAGGAAGATATACCACCAGGCCACAAAGAAAGCTATTGGCCAGCCGAGGAAAATGAGAATCAGAAACCATATAATTGCCCATAGTAATCCTGGACATAGTCCTCCTCCTTTTCCACTTCCCTGACCTTGACCTTCACCAAGTCCCATGATGCTCTCTACTGCTGCTTCCTGTTCCTGTCAACCAGTATTTACTGTATGCTACAGGTGGTTTACTCTGAAAGGAGAAATGAAAGAGAATGTTTATATCTTTGCATTTGCTGGGCAAATTAAAAAGAACTTCGAAGATTCTGGTTTGAAAGTGAGCACTTGAATTTTTATTCATGTGCAGGCCCCTAGATAAGAGCACAGAAGTAAAAATTTCTTATTTTACAACCAAAACATAATGTTGAGGGTTAAGAAAATATTGACACATTTACGCTCAAAATATTTGTTTACCTAGACCTATAATAGCTATATTCAATGTATATGGAATTTAGCTGTTAACTTTTGTTTTCTGCAATTCAGAGTTTGGCTCCAATATTGATTGACAATGCCAGGATAGTACATGAAAGAGAGACTGCATATATATCAAAGATAAGCTAAGTCAGATTGTTGTCCTGCTAATGCATTGAAATATGCAGCATGATAAACTCATTCAGGCCAAAGCTGGAAAGAGAAATATACAGAATACTTGCATTAACTCTGCATGAAAGAAACCACTTGAAATTATTTTGATATCTTGTGTGGTGTAAACATTGCTTGATACAGAATACATAAAATGAACAAGTATATGGGCAGTAAAAATCTTGTTAATGGTTTTGTTTATAACTTTTCTGAATTGATTAATGGCTTTTAAGGACCTTTTATCCAGACTGACCATTCATGATGACAGATAAACGAAGGTAAACCATGCCAGACGACCATTTTTCGGATTTCTCCATGAAATAAGGATGGAATGTCAAATATATCTGCTTACTGTGGCTGGACGTCTAGATTTTGGGCTGACAGTCTTCATCTACATCCATACTTAGTTTATGACGCTGCAGCCAAAGCTCTGGCAAGTCTGCGCATATGCACAGACTCACATATGCACATACTCACCTGAGTCTTTGTTGCTTGCAGTGACGCTAATATGATTATATACATGTATAAGTACCAAAATCTTGTGTGCTGGTCCTTACTTATTAACCAAAATGGTGGCTGATACAGGATGTTCTCTAGGCATATCAGGGAAAAAACTAAGTTAGTTTAACACTGACCCGTTTAAGGGTAACATAGCCACCAATCCAGCTCCTTCATCACATATACCAGTTGGAATAAACTTTCTGTTTCCTAATTTTGAGAGCAAAATTTAAAAATCTATTATAGCAATGCTATTTTCGATGAGACACTCATTGACTTTTTTAACACTGATATCAGTTTTATGGGGATATTCTACTTGACAGTTTAAAATGGTTTGTAAATGAAGAAAAACAACATTTTTTCAATGTCAACACAGATGCTAGAATTAGTTAATGTGCAGTGTACACTATTTAAGGTATGTCAAAGGTAAACTTTAAGAACATCAAATAGCATTTTCGGATTTCTAAATTTTGTATTCGATAGAAAAAACAACGATTTTGCTGAATTTAAGGCCCATCTCATTAATTTGAACTTCATGATACAGGATTGATTTTTTGCGATTAAGGAGCTGAATTGATTTCATGCGATGAAGGAGTTGGATTGGTGGCCGTGTTTAAGCTGTTAAAAAAATATAATCCCAGTTACCCAGTTGCAACATCTTGCATTAATTCATAATATTGATTACACTACAATTATCATACAACAACTGGACTGCAAAATAAAAACCAGTTGCATCCCTTGTGAAGATTTATGCACTAAACAAAAACATGAAATACCTGAAAACTGAAGAAAATCCGACTCTCAGAGAACACAGAGAGCTAAGGTACTTCTCAGTAAACCTCAGAAATAAAAAGAAGCTTATTAATGAGTTTACCATAATTTGCCCTACCATCCAGAAGTAGGCCTTTTGAGTTACATATTTGGAACCACTGTAGACACAGATCAGACTGTGCTTTGGCACAGTCTGATCTTTGTCTGCATTGGTTGCTGATACATTCTGTGAACTGTGCAGACAATGTAAACCTGGATTTCACTGTAGTTATTTGTATAATCATAACATGCTCGGTAGCAAAACCTTGTATCAGGTGATTTTCTGACTGACAGGTTTCCATGTTTTAGTATGGTATGGCAGGTATACAGCTGTGGGGTGATTCTGAGCAGATTGAACCAGGGCTGCAGATAAAGACTATGATTTATGCATGGTTGTTGATTTCGCTAAAAATGCAAAATACAGCCCTGGTTAGCAATAAAACAGGGGTTTGCACTCTCAATGATAGTCCCAATCAGTTACTGAAGTTTGTGTTTAATCCTGCACAAATATGCAAACTGAATTGCCAGAAGCTTAGATGCATACACAATGTTTGGATGTAGATGAAGAATGGTCTAAAATATAAAGTTAAAGATTGCTTTGCAATCAAAAACATTGCTTTTAGCAGTCAGAAATGCAGTTTTGTTAAAAAATTGTGTTCAGGGTTGTCGCCTACCTGGTGTGGTGCTGGCCCATTATAATCAGAGTAACCTACCCAATATTCGCATATATGGTTGTGGGTTAAAGTACCAATAAATAAGTTGACTAAAATATCAAAACGTTTAGAAAAAATTGAAATTTGATTGCCAAATGTGTTCTCAAATGACTAAATATTGAGATGTACACATAACCTATTATGGGTGCTTTGATTTTCCCATTATCAGGGCTACACAACATTAGCATAATCTTTATGATGGATAAGGTTGTAAATTTACAAGCTTTATACATTGATGGTTGTTAATAAAAAAAACTTTATAACACTTACTGTCGTGCCAACCAAGAGTGACAGTGATGTCGTGTTTTGTTTATAATTGTTAACCTGTACACACCACTTTAGCTAATGTGAATCGATAGATCACTTGTGTATTAATCCTATCCTGTGGATAGGATTAATGCACAAGTGATCTATCGATTGTAAGTCCCTGATAACTTTGTAAACAAAATATGAGGTCACTGTCACTCTTGGCTGGCAGGACAGTAACTTACGATCATACTTGTAATGTTTATTTTGATAGAACAGAACAGAACATATCTTTATTAACATAAAACTCAGGCCACTCACGGTTACGCGTTAGAGCGAATACAACAGTCTTTACTCTTTCCCTTTGTTATCTCTGTTTGATGATGTTACCTTTGAAAACAATTTAGACCCAGATCAGGCCAACAAAATATCTAGAGTCATCAAGGTCTGCTCTTTTTGCTCAACTAAAATCTTTAGGAACAGAAATGCATCATGCGCAGATCCAGGATTTTTTTTTCAGGGGGGGTCCAGGCCTGACGGTCAGAAAACAGTCTGGACAACATTTTTTACAGTCTACAGAGGGGGTCCAATGATTTTATCACAGAGAAAACTGTACTTTTCCAAGGATCCAGAGGGGGTCCAACAATTTCCAGGGGGGGGGGGTCCAACTTTTTCCAGGGGGGTCCAAATGCTAATTTCTATAGAAACCCATATAATTTGCGATCTTCCAGGGGGGTCCGGACCCCCTTTTCCCCCGCTGGTTCTGCACTTGTGCATTATAATGATTCACCCTTCTATCAACATGGATGGAATTCTTTAATAGAATACAGCTTGTTATACAAGGCTTGAGAGCTGCGATGGTGTTGTGGGTAAACCACTCACATAACCAGCGTTCATAGGTTCAATCCCTGGCTTCTCCAGTCTGTCAGATGAGGCTTTAAACCCTGGTCCCATCTCTATATGACATAAGCTGTTAGTGGGACGTTATAAACAAAAAACATAATACATAATACTTTTAGGCTTGGGGAAAGCCTTAGTAAGGATAATCAGGTTGGAAGTGGCCGGTTGCACCACCGAATTGACTAGAAATAGTGTGTTCATGTAGGAGTCAAACCATAATGAATTCAATTTTTGCTCTGTTCATGGAATCATGAATACTTCGGGTCTCTTGCAAAGTAAGTGAAGCCGGAAGTATAATAATAGTTATATTATTGTGTAGCCCGAAGGGCTTCACATAAACTTTGCAAGAAACCCGAAGTATTCAAGGCTTCACTTACTCTGCAAGAGACCCGAAGTAGTCATGATTCCATGAACAGACCAAAAATTGAATTTATTGCTTATATTTACATTTTATTATAAATATCTAAAATATAAAAAAATATTTATAATTTAGGCAATAAAACAGTTTTGTATTAATATGTTATCGAATTACGGTTGTTGGATTGTAAAACGGAAAAGCGGAACAGCCAGCGTGAACAAGGGCAGCCAATGGTGCAAAGAAGAAGCTTGTTTTGCACGTGCGACTCGGGTGTGGCTCGCTATCAATCACAACATCAGTGTCACTTCTAGTGAATGAGTTCTATGTTCGAAGCGTATTGCACGGGCAATTTTGAGCTTGGCAGCTGTCAATCAAATTTGTGTAATTCATGAGGCTATGATTGGTTGCAAAAATCTAAAGATTCATAAAGGCTTGCTTCGAAAATGTAAATATTACTCAGTATGAATGAACATGTAGGAGCATGTGTGATTAACAGGTCAAATATGGTAACTATTATTGTGTAGTATCATGTTTGTGTGTTTGATACTGATGTCACAGGGGCATGATACCAAGGGATGCATGTTTTGTCATTTGATGTGCACACAACAGTTGACTTGATCTTAACTTGACTACTGTTGTGCCAAGCAATAGGGACAATGACGTAATACTTTGCTTAGAATTGCTAAGTAAAACACAAATGTGTACACTTCACTTGAGCTAACACAAACGATAGATCACTTGTGTATTAATCCTATCCTGAGGATAGGATTAATACACAAGTGATCTATCGATTATAAGTCCCTGAAAACTTTGTTAATAAAACATGAAGTCACTGTCACTCTTGGCTGGCAGGACAGCAAGTCTTGATCCTGAGTTTAAGTGCTGTGAGTGTCCCCGGCATCGGGGTAGTTCCCACCTTGAGTTTGTTGAGCCTTTACTGACTGACTAGTTTTATTTGCAAACAATGTGGATCCAGATCAGACTGCTCTCTTAGGAGCAGTCTGAAGAGAGCTGTCTGATCTCGGTCCATATTGTTTGCAGCCATGATAAAACTAAGCCATGATAAAAACTAAGTCTGAAATGCATCTGAATATATGCAGCGGTCTTAAAAAGCAGACAATATTTTCAAAGCAAAAAATACTGGCGAGTAATTTCAAAATTATATATTCCATCCCTGAAGATTGGCTTTTTTCATAGCAAACAGTGAAGACCCCTTTGAGCTGCAGCAGAATGCCTCATCTCAGCCATACATACGTGTCGGTATAAGAATCCATCATGAGTGTGAGGGTAGGATAGAAAAATCCGTCCCGAGGATCACCGATTGGCATCACGAGTGATGACAAACGGTGATCCCGAGGGACTGAATTTTCTATCCTACCCTCACACAAATAATTGATTCTTTTTCTTGCTCACCACTGTTTTTTATTTTAAAATAAGCTTTCAGAAGTCCCTGAATACGCTAAGATGCAATTTCACATGATGACGTTACCTTAACATAACAATGACGTCACTTGATGACCATGTGCGTGAATTCCAATGCAACCAATGTATGTAGCCCTCACGTGACAGCCTGAGTAAGATAGCATGGGTAAGATAAGATTTTCTATCCCAGGGTAAAATCTCAGATATCCTTAACCGGTGTGCAAGAATGTAACTTCTTATGATGTAGTACAAAGCAGTTGCTGATTTTAACCCTTCTCCTGCCATTCACGGCAAATATTGTCTGCTTTCTCTTCTGCCTACTTTGACAGCCTATAATGCAAACAATATGAACCCAGATCAGGCGGATTTCTCAGGAGCTCTCTGATAAAGATTCATATTGTTTGCTTTCAAATTTCAAGATGAAAAAAGAGTTAATAGAGGTCTAAATAAGCAAATTTTCTTAGCTTTATAGTGTGATCATTTTTTTCCCCATAAGTTTAAACATTCCTTTTGGGTGTTCTTGAGAAGCGGCTTATTGAGACATAGAGTACCCACCATATATGTGTAGGTTGAGAAATTAGTTTTTTTAGTTAGAGTCCTGAATGGCAAATATGGATCAAAAGGAGTTAAAATCTTGAATTCAATTTGGTATTTTTAGACAGTCTGGTCTGGGTGTACCCTGTCTGTTCAAAGGGAATCTGCAAAAAAGATAAAAAAGAAAAGAAAGATAAATAAAAATAATTCTTACCAAATTGGAGAGTATTTCGTCTAAATGATAGATGTTGTACTAAGGTGATTTAAAACTGTAATATTGTGTATCCTCGTCTACACAGATGAATGAAAATTTTCACGCTCTTAAATTACCAATATCGTCTGATTAAATTGACGTGATGTGGATTTTTAATTCAAAAATCAGTGAGTCTGCCGATATTCAATAATTGAATGTGTTTATTCATCACCTTGGAAGTAAACAACTGTTTACCTGCCGGGAGATGATAGTTCATAGGCCCTGATAAGCAAGAAGTCTGAGTTAATTGGCAATTAACTGAAACGGCTTGCTTAAAAAATATCTTTTGGGGACACATTGGACTTGCCTCCTTTGAGGCAAGTCCAATGTGTCCCCAAAAGATATGTTTTACAAAAGAAAAAACAAAATTCAGCCTTGAAAAATTAGATTTTATCTGATTTCTGTGTTTCTGATAACATTCAGAAGCTCCTAAGCAATACAGGTAACATATTGGTAGTGTCTGTCTCGGTTCAACAGCCTTATCCGCTACATACTTGGGGTCTATACAGAAATTTGCTCATGGTTAGACCAGCCTTCACTTTAACCAATTTGAATCTGTGCATGCATGTACTGGACTGTGCATGCATGCTATTGTTGATCCGACGAGCATTATAAGCTATAGGCCTCCCACGATTCTTTAAGTTTGTTTTTCTTGTGATACAGGCTATATCATAGGAACAAAAAGTTCAGATACATAAAAGAACTGTGATGAGACCTATATTGGTATCACAGCACATGTTGGGTGTCTAAAATAAAGGGAGGTAATAAGCACTTTTTTGAAAGGGAATTAAGCAATGCAGGAATGTAAATCAAAAAGAAGAGAGAAGCCGTATTTAACGTCACTTATAATGTAACAGACAACACTAGCTCACGAACTATTCTGCGACATAACAATTATATCTTTAACAGATACTTACCTGTCTTTATCTCCCTAGCACAACCCCTTTTATGCGAGCGTTAGCAAGGGAGCTGCTAGTACCATTTTTTACACCTTTGGTATGGTGCAGCCGCGGGATTCGAACCCTCGACCTCCCGCTCCGAAAGCGGACGCTCTACCAACTGAGCTATCGGTTAGCAGTCTGACCTTGGCCTACACTATTTATAGCCAATCATGTCATTTTTGACTTAAGCACTTGGAATTAAATATTTTCTGATATATTGGTTCATTAAGCTACAAAACAGCAACTTCTCTTTTGTTTAAGCTCACCTTATAGTCCAAGATTATTTTGAAAATTTCTTTCAGGAACGCTACGGTTTAGGTCCAGATCAGGACCGACTGGGGGCCCTGATCTGGATCCAAACTGTTTGCAAAGGTTTCAGAAGAGGACGAAAGTTGTGGCTAGCAGGCAAAGAGCTATAACTTTATAGACATTAATTTATTTCAATTATACCAAGAGGTGCACAATATGTTTTTAATGATTTTCATAATAGGTTTTCTCTCTTTTCAGTTTCCCTGTATCAATCAAGAGAAGAAAGCTAAGAAGAAAAAATATGAAAATTCAGGTTATGTCTGCGTGGAATCTATAAAGGTAACATTGCAAGTTCCTTAGGAGGGCATAAATGCCTTTAACCTGTGCCAGGCACAGATTAAATGGTTCATTTTTAGCCGCAACATGAGATTTCCAACAATGTGGTATGTGCGACTAGCAAAGTCACAGATCGGCCTGTGCATATGCCCAGTCTGATCAGAGCCTTTGCTAGTCACTTGAATATTCTATGAGTGTTAAGCTACAGACTGAACATCATTTGGAGTTTCTATGCTAAAAAGGAGGCTACACAGGCTTGTCTGCATCTACACTAGTCAAAATGCCACATTGTTGGAAATCACATGTCACATGTCACGGCTCAATTCATGATCCTTCCACCCTTGCAACTTCAAACTTTGGAATAGGTCACATGATGTAGAGGGTATTGGGCAACATCTTGTGTGACCTTAACCCCAAGGTCAAGGTCAGATAATGTATTTTCATTTAAATGCATCTCCTCCTAAACCCTTACAGGTAGCAGCTTCAAACTTTGCAGCTGCATAGGTCACATAGTGTAAAGGGTACTGGACAACATTTCATGTGACCTTGACCCAGAGGTGAGGGTCAAAAGTCAAATAATATAGTTTCTTCCTAAACCTTAGGACATTGCAACTTAAAACTTTGCAGGTGAATAGGTCACATGATTTAACGGGTGCGGGGCAATATTTTGTGTGACCTTAATGCCAAGGTCAAGGTCGAAGAATTTATTTTCTTTTAAATGCATCTCCATAACCGTTTGATGTAGCCACTTCAAACTTCCCAGGGCCATGAGTCATATGATGTAGTGGGTACTCAGCAACATTTTGTGTAACCATGACCCCAAGGTCAAGTGAAAAAGCAGGTATTTGCGATGGTGCACCGTCGACTGCATTCTATTTGATTTTGTCAATTCAACATCATTAACAATGTCATTCAAAAAGTGCAAATCATGATGACCTGATAAAGGCACACCGTAAGATAGGTAGCATTTACCAGGGCATCGTGCAACAATGCATTTAATATGAGAGGTAACTGATAAACTATTATATTTTATTAATGCCTACCTCAGGTTCCCTCCATTTTGACTATGCGTAACTTGGGGCAAGAGCTCATGAACAATTCATCAGCTACTTACTTGGGGTCATATTTGCAGGGAGATGCATTGCATGTGTTTGATTTGTTTGTTTGATTTGATTCTTTACGTCCCATCCACAATCTTTCAGTTAAACAGGGACGGGTCTTCCTGGGTTGAACGTGTACTTAGCTAGGATAAATGTGTCTTGCTCAAGGACCACAACACAGTTACGCCGGTGAGGCTCGAATCCGCGGCCCCTCATTCTCGAGTCAAGCACTCTACCACTGAGCCACTGTGCTCCCGCATTGCATGTGTATGTGATGTAATGATTTATTTTACAGATTACCAAAGTAGCATCATTCTTGGAGTTTATCTATGGTGGAATGCAGATTAACTTTACCGTAAGAAAAATCTTTTAACTCTCCACTTACTAGCGGTGACATTTATTGTCTGCTGATAATTAACTTTTGCAAACAGTTTGCATCCAGATCAGGACTGACAAAACGTCAGTTCTGATCTAGATCTAAACTGTCTGCCACTCTATACTCATATTTGCATAAGCTTCAATTTTTATGTTATTTAGAGCTATTAATTGGTACTTCTTTTAACTCAAACTATTGATGCCATTCAAACTATTGATGCGCTTATGTTAATGATATGATATGTTTCTTGAAATGTTTCTCAATTCTGTTTGTGTAACAATACAAATTGCAGTCTTTGAATGTCCAGGACAATCTTGTATTACACATTATTGCATAAAGCTGTGCTGCACAATTTTAATAGCGCTACTACCATATATTTATCTTATAGCTACAACCCTGTTGCCACCAATACAAACTTATGAGCCGTGACCTTGGTGTGTCCCTGTTCAGGACTAAATATAGACTTGAATGACGTCACGGATTCACCAGAAGTGAAGCACGGAAGTGCACGTGACTTCATAAAATTTGTATTGGTGGAAGGAAGAGGAAGCCATTTTTGAAACGGAAGAATTTTTGTTAAAAATTCATCGTTCTTGGTTGTAATTCCCCTTGTATTTTCACCATTTTGCTGCCAATACTTGCTTCATTTACCGCGAGTCTTCTTCTGTGAATGTTGTTCACTTTTCTCGCATTTATATATGTTTTTTCCGACTGAGTGGACTTTGTCCATTTCGTCTTGGATTATTTATTTTAGTCGAATTTGTCCCTTTTTCACTCGTTGAGAGGTGCTCTCTCTTACGTCCGCCATTTCGTTTCGAGTGAATAGCTATCAGTTTTTTCTAAGCCATAAATTCGTATTATTTTATTTATTTGCTAGTTTTCTTAGCGGTTTTCTCCTCAAGGCCTTTATGTCCCAAACAAAAGATTTTTGCGGGCATTTTAAGGCCTTGTGGGACAACCATCCGTCATGTGCTAATTGTTTTCATTGTTCCAGGCAAAACACCTGCGAAATTTGTTGTTCCTGGCCTCTGAGCACATGGTTAAAATTTGAACAGAGACGTTCTTACAAGCCAGGATGGAAAGAAGAAATCTGCACCTGCTGAGGTGTTCGGGGTAGATGACCTTTCTGATCATGGAGGATCAACAATTGTTCACCATACGAACAATCCGGGGGCATATCATCTTCGGATGATATCGTACCGCTCAACACTGACCAACCGGACAGGCCTAGGGCGAAACGAAGGGGAAGTCAGTACGGTACACCTCCATCGGGATCCGGTTTTTCTCACTGGAAAGTTCGATCCCATTCTTCACCAAACAGATTCACCGGTCAACGATCTTTGGGTGAATCTACCAGTGGTGAATTTGTGGACAAGTCTACCGGTCATAGAAGGGACCGGACGGGACAAAAGTCACCGACCAAATCCACAGAACCAGATCGGACCGGACCGAACTGGGTGTCAATCTCCAGACGAGTCCACCGGTCACGGGACCGGACCGGACCGAACTGGGTGTCAATCTCCAGACGAGTCCACCGGTCACGGGACAGTCGAGCTATCTACCGGTCTAAGGACGTTAGATTAGTCTACCGGTCAGCTCAAACTGTCTTCTGTACAACATGGAAGAATTCCAATGGGGCTAAGGTCATCCACTGAACAGCCTACTACAATTCGGTATTTGGGACATAGTTCTGGCAGAGGTCCAACTGTTACCAGTAGAAACAGATATTCTACTGGACCGTATCAGACAAACAGTTCTGATTACTGGAAAATAGGCTATAGAACTGATAATGTACCAGACTGAAACTGAACCGGACACCGACGATCAGTTGTCTCTAGGGATCGTTCTAAATCGACTGATCGCCCAAGCAGACTTGATGGTCAAGGTTTCAGAATACCTTTAAGAAATAGTTCACCGAATAACCGGTCACCTTCTTTAAGTTCTCCATCTAGGAGGAAACGTAGATCGGAGAAGAAGAAAAAACGCATCAGGCATTCTTCTTCATCGGTCTCTTCAATATCTAGTAGCTCTTCTTCTTCTAGATCTAGGTCGAGAAGATATAAGAAGAGACATCATAGATTGAGGTCCGTCTCACAGCATTGTGGACATAGACATAGCCGTAAGAGACGGAGATTACCATCATCTTCTTCTTCTGATAGAAGAAGCAAGAAGTCTTATAATGAAAGGGCTGGTGTGAAGTCAGTTTTTCCAATTAGACACTCTTTGTAACCTAGCCCTTCGAGGTCCACTGTTACACATGAAATTAGTCTGACAGTGAGACCTCAGGATGATGATTTTTAACATCCATCAAAATCAAATTTCAAGAAACCCCATATTACTGAGGATAATTCTCGACCCAAGTCTAGTATTGAGGCTGAGATTGTCATAAAAATCTAATGTTGCAGAGAGAGCTGGTTGCTTTACTTAATTTGTCTTCCTGGTGTCTCGTAATGGTTGAGCCGCTCTTCCTCGAGTTGCCAGGGGGTTGTCTGCAGTTTGTGATATTTCCTGATCATACTCTTTTACTATTTTTCATGTAACCTTCCAACGTAGATCCTTTGGATTTACAAGAGGAAGATGAACTTGCACATAGTATTGATGGAATTTTCCTTATTCTACAGATGGAAAATTTCTCATTTAAGAAACTGGCGTTGAAGATAGTCATTGTCCAAAGTCCAGCATTGAGTCTGAGATGGTCAAAGAGGAGAGGAAATCAATTCCTCTTCCTCAATCCACATTAATTCTGGACAGCATTAACGTCATTCAAATTCAGTTAAAGCTTCATTAACAATTAATCCTGCACTGAAGTTGGCTTCCGATAACTAAAGACATCTCTAAAGACATTTCAGCTTTTGCCAACTTGAAATATTTTCAGGCTCATGCAGTGAAGTATATGACCTCAACTACTTCACCTGACAGTGATTCTAGAAAGCTTAATCTGTCTTTAATCTATCAAGTATACCTGGGTCAAGTGTGGTACTTGATTGTATCGTTTTCTGATCTTTGCGTCTTTATTACTTTAAATGGCAAGTGTCAGATTCACATCAAAAGACTAGATTTATTAATACATAAAACAACTAAGAGACATAAGATCTGAATGTTACCTCATATAGATATATATTCTCATTTGCTGTTTTCAAATGTCTACAGCAAAGAATATTCAGATTTTAGAATCACTATATTTCTGTGAAACATACCTTTCTTTAATAGCTAAGAACCAACTTAGAATTGTTCCTTTTGCTTCAAACTCTTTTCAGAAGTCAAATTGATTCTATTTATAAAGAGAATTTTAATATAAATAGAAACAATTGATCACTAAAGCAGTATCTCATCATGTCCTCAAAGCTCTGCTAATTTGGCATCTCAACAGAGAATAAGTCCGATCTAAGAACCCAGTATTTCATAAGAATTCTAATCCTGGTAATAGAGATTCTTGACCAGTAAATTGTAAACCTAGACTCAGAGGTTGACATTCTGGTTGGGGTAATTTAGGAAGGACGGAGTGACCCCCTCTAATAGAGGGGCCTTCTCTGGCTGTAAATTTTGTAAACCTACTCCACTGTCTCTTTCAACCACAAATCATGTTGGTAGAAAGTTGGCACACTTCGTCAAAATTGAAAAATATTGTGACAACCAATGGGTCCTCTCTTTGACTAATTTGGTTATCAATCCTGTTCATAGAATGTTCTCCTTTATCTAGAGAACTTATTTTCCTTCAACAATCACTAAGTACAGGTTGGAGGAAGAAGTCACAAGGGACAGTGGAGGAAATTCAACTGGAAACCCCAGGTTTTTACTGGGGGATTTTCCTTGTTCTGATCACAGATCTAACTACTCTCAACTTATATGTTTTCATCCAGAATTTCAGGTTTTAAAACATAGAGATAAGTTAGGAATGCCATTCAGCATAATGTTTCGGCATTTTTTCCTTGTGTTTTGAATTTTCGAATGGTGTCTCGGGGCAGGTGTGGTACTTGATTGTATCAACTCCTGATCTTAGCCTTCTTCTTCTTTACTTTCTTTGGATCTGACAGACCTAAGGAGAAGAACTATAATTCTACACTTCAATCTAGACAATTGATTATCGAAAATTCAAATTTTCGATCTCTTTTGGAACACAGACACTTTAATATTCAGGGCAATGGCTCAGTGGTAGAGTTCTAGACTTGAGACTGAGGGTCCTCGGGTTCGAGCCTCACTTGCGTCACTGCATTGTACCTTTGAGCAAGAACATTAATTTCAGCTTAGTACTGGTTCAGCCCAGAGACAGGTCCCTTATAACTGAAAGATTGTTGATGGGACGTAAAGTATCAAATCAAACAAAAACCAAAATCAAATCTTTGGGACTGTCATCAATCAAGAAAGTCCGACCTGATTTCTTTGAATTGTTCACTCTTATAGGGATAGAATTTGCCACTCGTATGATTAGAGTTACTCAAGTCAGAGTTCAAACTCTTTTAGAATTGTCACGAAATTTCTCAAGGAACATATGTTTCAACTCGAGAATTCCTTTTCTTTTGGGGCAATTCAATACAGCAGCAGACGTTGTAGTGTTAGGCAGATTGCGTCTCAGACCATTACAATATGTCCCTGCTTACTCTATGTAGGTCACAAGCATTACAGCTTCAACTTCAAAATAAGTTGTCACTGGATGTTTTACATCTACTCCATTGGTGGAAACAACATCGTTTCTTCCTTCAGGGTATTGCCATGAGGGTAAATCCTCCCTTTCATCTGATTTACACAGATTCCAGCCTATTGGGCTCGGATTCATATTTACATCTAACGTTGATGGTCATTTCATTGGCATTGAGGAATGCTCATCAGTTCATAAAGAACTTGACGGTTCTCATATCAAAAGACAAACAACAGTAGTAGCATATTTCAACCGTCAAAAGGGTGAAGAAACATTCACCAGATTGTTGTATGGAAGTTTGCAAGCTTGTCAAATACATCTTCTGATAAAGCACATTCCTTGGAAGTTCATTTACAATTTGTCTAAATCTCAGACTTCCACTGGATGTATCTCTGATCACAGACAAAAGGCGCTATCAATAGACACGCTCACTTCGAATTGAAATCACATACACACAGGGTTACTTAAAATTCACAATCCATCAGAGATTAAAATTTCAAGTAATTGCAGATCATGTCCCTAAGGCTTGTAGAGAGTTTACAAGGAAAGTCTATGATGTAAAATTTGCAAGTCTTTGTTTAGTGGGCAAGTCAGAACCAAATTGATCCTATCTAGGCATCTCCAGATGTAATTGCTGATTTCTTGATATTATGGTCATAGAAAAACAATGTCTAGTTAACACAAGTAAAGGCCTAGATCAATAATTCCTCTATTTTGAAATTCGAATCCGGATATACCATAGGATCACATATTATTTCTGAACTGGTTAAATCTTACGAAACTCAGAAACCAGAGGAAAATCACGAGCTCCTACAGGGAATTTGTTCTTTGTTCGTTCACATATATGTGAGGCCACTTGCTTTATTTATAAATGAAACTGTACTACTACTCACCATGGCTATAACTGCTAGAAGAGTGAGTGTCAGAGGTACATGCATTGTTATACATGTACATTAAGATCATCTTAGATTTAGCTATATAGATGGTTTACTTAATATTAGGATAAGTAGAATCTGCTTTCCTTCATGGCTCATGATTCTATTAATATTCCTGCAGATCCAGGGGTCGCGAGTTCAATCCCGGCCCGGTCCCATGCTTTCGTGGAGATTGGTCATGAAATGGTTTCTAGGGTCGTTCTCCTCCCTTACGCTGATTCATTCAAGAAGGGTTGTTGTCAGTTACAAGCGAAAGCATGTGCACAAATTACTGGTTGGCCGCTTGTTCAGGCCTGCCCAGGAAAAGGTGTGGTTAGATAAACTGACCGTCCCGCAATGACCATAGCTGTTGACTTGGGACGTAAAGCAACAAAACAAACAAAACTATTAATATTCCAACTGTCTTTTCTGTCCTATAAAAATAGTACACTGACCCAAAATGAAAACTTTACATAGTATTCAAAAGTATATATTTTGATGATGAATAAAGTTCCAGGGTTATTTTTTTTCGGTCATCTAATCTTCAATGCCTTATCGATGTCTCTGAAAAAAAAATATTGGATGAAAATCATAAATTGCATAATTTTTATGAATAATTCAATTCAGAGGGGTCAAAATGAAAATTTCTAAAAACAAACCAGTCACACAGATTTTGGAAACAAGAAATTACTGATTGCCTATGTTAAAAAGATCATCAGTAACCAGTGTGACCTTTATTTTTACGAATACTTAGCAGAATACGTCGCCTCATTGAATTTACGTAACGTTGTATGAGCACGTTAGGGATACGTATGTAATGGTAACAGAGGCGCATATTGGAGTCATTTAACGCATCCATTTGATGATTTGACCTGACCCTCCTACCCCATTTATCCTTTTCGTGTTCTATGGGGTTCATGGCAAGGGATGCCACAGCCCATGGCAAGAGGTTGACGTTATTTTTAGCGTGGGATTGTGTGGTTATTTACGTGTTGTATGAGGCCTTGCATTGTCATGCTGGAAAATGCCATGTCCGTTATTTTGCACAAATTGACTAATTATCTTTTGTGCATGAGCCCCGTAAAGACGAGCAATAATGGTTCCCGTTTAAAACGATTACGTGGGTGAGTTAACGCGTTAACGTGATAAGGACGTAACGTGGTCACACGTGCGTGACCAGGTCTTGCACGAACTCTGACATACCCAGTTCTGTTGTACTGGTTCATAAGATAATGAATAGTCTGTCTAGAGCAGCCAAAATGATGCGAGATATCATATACCGTAGACCCCGCCTTGGGCACGCCAATAGCTTGGTTTCTTTGATCTTTTGAAAGACGTGTCGTCACTAAATGGAAGCGTTTTGTAACAATAAATTATTTTTTATTACCAGTACTCAGCTGCAAACGTTTTCCTGTCGGTTTTAAAGCTGTAAATGAACCACCTGTTCCTCAGCACGTGCAACGTAAGGAACACGTTTTTCAGGCGTTGACGCTTGAATAGACATAGGATCTGAATAAAAATTGCATAATCGTTATCTGCGACGAAGTCTCGATAAGCATGCGTAAATCTTACAACGACATGTATACTCACAAAACAGTTATTCAAAGAAATAAAGTGTAAAGTTTTCATTTTGGGTCAGTGTAGAAGATTTCTTTCTACAAGGGAAGATCATGATATAAACAATATATGATCTCCAAGTGGGTTCAGAATACTATCAAACATGCTTACATTACAAGCAAAGTTCTAACAGTCAGGCTAAGCTTCTTAAAATTAAACCACACAAGCTATGATCTCTATCAGACTTCCTAAATTTCATCTCACTGGATGAAATCATTACAGCAGCTGTATGGTAATCACTTCGGTCTTTGCCTCACACTATCTCTACTACGGTACATTCGTGGGCAACATTCAACTTACACGACATCGGTCTTGTTGTGATTGTCCCAAAAGGTGGTAGGGGGCCCAACAAGCAGGCTCCCTTGGGTTAAGATATCTAGATAATTAACACCTACTAACCAATGAAGACAGCTTGCTGAATAGTACTATTTAGATATATGACTAAGGGCTGCACCCAGAGATAAACTGAGGTTGCTGGAAGATTATATCTACTCATTTCGGCTCAGTTTTATGGGATCTTGTACTTTGATTATTTCAAATTACTTCTAAGATCCTCTGGATTATCTCTGGAAGCTTATACTGAGTCGACCTTGGTGTAAAGACTCCTCCCACCATTTTTGGTTATTCTGGGTAGCTATAAGATAAATATATGGTAGTAGCGCTATTAAAATTAAATTTTTTAAAAGTAAAATTTATTTTAATAAGCATACCTACCATATATTTATCTGGAAAATTCCCACCTCCCGGGAAATACCCCTCAGTCTTGTTTTATATTATTATTAATAATATTTACAAATTTTATGAAGTCACGTGCACTTCCGTGCTTCACTTCTGGTGAATCCGTGACGTCATTCGAGTCTATATTTAGTCCTGAACAGGGACACACCAAGGTCACGGCTCATAAGTTTGTATTGGTGGCAACAGGGTTGTAGCTATAAGATAAATATATGGTAGGTATGCTTATTAAAATAAATTTTACTTTTGAAAAATTTAATTTTAGCAGTCATATTTCAACCAGCACAAACCTATGTTTTAACAAGGCAATTTACAGGCTGTAAATGCACAGAACTGGTACCTTAAATACACTTGTAAAGGCCTCTACATTTTATGACAGCTGATCCATTTATCCCTCTTATGTAGATTGGCCTTGTAACACAATAATGAACATGTCCATCCACCTGTTGACTGTGAAACGGCCAGAACATAACATTATTTAGTGCCATATATATAATTTTCGTACATTTCGGTGAATATATTATTGAATCAATCAAACATTGTTTTTAGCTCACCTGAGCCATAGGCTCAAGGTGAGCTATTGTTATCATAGGATGTCTTTTGTCCATCAGTTTGTGCAGCCACCCGGTACATAATGGAGTTATGCATTCTGTATGGCGGTGTCAAGTGAGGTTAGAATTAGGTAAGGGTTGGGGTAGCTTGGTGTTATGGGGTTAAAAAGGAGCTTGTGGGATCAACCTTCTGGATGTTTGATCACTATAATGAAGTTCCGTCCAAAGTCTTGTGATCAGGCTCATTTGATATCATCATAATGTTTATCTGCTAGTGTCATCTACTGATAACTTTTATTAAAAGTTTGGACCCAAATAAGGCCTGAAAACATGTCCAGCCTGATCCAGATCCAAACTGTTTAACACTGTGTCATAAATTCACAGTCCATTTCTGCTCAATTTAATGATTCTTAAAACATAAACATGAATCAAGTGGGGTTATAGATTTTGGTCTGGTCTGAAATATCAGCCACTTCAATTCTTTTGTATGTACAAATTTAATAGTGATGGCTCTGGAGAAGTTGAATGGATGTCCAGGCTTGTCTGAGTCTTCATGGGTTGCTTGTGTGTTTAATACTAAATCACATCTGCATGCTCATATATTTTCATTTTTAGGTTGGTGTTGATTTTACTGGATCAAATGGAGAGCCTAAATCACCCAACTCACTCCATTATATCAACCCATATCAACCTAATGAATATATGCAGGCTATACAAGCTGTAGGGGCAGTCTGTCAGGACTATGATACGTAAGTATATACTAACTCAATGCCATCATGTAACATTGATTTTCATTGGCTGACAAGTGGTTTTATGCAGTATCCGGAGCCAACTTATGACAGTAAACAAAGCATACAGTAACCAGTTGTTTTTATATGAGCTGGTTCATGAAAAAGTCATCAGAATAATGCGTACATCCAGCAAAGACAGATCAACCTGAGGCAGTGCTGGTTAGTTTGAGGGTTAATGCAGAGTAATTGTGTTTGTTTGCCAAAAACTACTGAAGACAAATAAGAATTGAGCCAGGACATGAGATTTCCAACAATGTGATTTGTGCGACCAGCCTCAGACCAGCCAGCCCATATGCGCAGTCTGATCAAAGCCTTTGCTAGTCGCATGAATATTATATGAGTGTAAAGCTACTGGCTGAACAGCATTTGGAGATCCTAAGCTTAAAAGGAGGCTGCACAGGCTTTTCTGAGTCTACACTTGTCAAAATGCCACATTGATAGAAGTCACATGTCACGGCTCAATTAAAAGAAGAATGAAGAATTTGTTGACCCTCTATGCACATCTTAACACTAACAATAAACTATCTATGTTTATTAGATATATTAATATTTTTCCTTCCTAGTGGTGACTTTTTTGTCTGCTGATAACCTTTGCAAAAGGCTTGGATCCAGATCAGCCCATACAGAATGTCAGGCCTGATCTGGATCCAAATTGTTTGACACTCTGAGGGAATTCATGAAAGTATTTTTCAAAAAAGTTGATTTTGAAAAAAAGTCAGCAGGTGACAAATAAACATACTAAATTACTCAGTAGGCAAAGATTATCAATGACTGCATGATGGCTGTAGACACCATCCAACAAGCTTTGAAACTGACAGTAGACCCAAATGAAGGGGTAAAACAGGAGCTTGAGAGACCTGCTGAAAAAAGGGAGCCATGATTGACCTGCTGATATTATTTCATAATTAACATGGGTTCATCCTGTGGCTGAAAAAACATGTAGAACCTGATCAGCTGGTCTCATCACTATTTTCAAAAAATGATGTAAAGTTTTGATCAAAATATGCAAATATGGCAAACCTCTTTATTTTCATCATAGTTATATCTGGTCTTTAACTTCTTATCTTAGCTCATGGGAGCTGTAAATTGTTTACGGTTTTGTCTGAATCCTTTTTGTCGTGAGGTAAAGGAAGGTTGTTTACCTCACGACAAAAACGATTCAGATAAAACCATACACAACTTGCGGGAGCGCAGTGGCTCAGTGGTAGAGTGCTTGACTCGAGACCGAAGGGCCGCGGGTTCGAGCCTCACCGGCGTCACTGCGTTGTGGTCCTTGAGCATGACACATGTATCCTAGCTTAGTACTGGTTCAACCCAGGAAGACCCGTCCCTATATAACTGAAAGATTGTTGATGGGACGTAAAGAATCAAATCAGACAAAACAAAAACAAATACACAACTTGCAGCTCACTTCAGCTTGGATAAGACCAGAGCGGAGTACCACATTTTCTTTTTTTAGCTATTTTACAGGATAACAGAAATATTTTTAGTTTTTAGGTGATTTGATCAGCCTCCATTGGTATTTCTGTATATGTAGTTTCCTACCTGTGTATATATTCTTATGTTTTTTTACAGAGATAAGATGTTTCCAGCCCTGGGGTTTGGAGCTAAAATCCCTCCCACTATGTCTGTCTCTCATGAGTTTGCAATCAACTTTAATCCACAGAACCCATACTGTGCTGGTAAGATAGTCTTATTTATAGATGTTTGATTTATATTTGAATATATGGTAATATCACACAGAATACTTTTCAGTGACTGTCTGCTTTGACTTGACTTGATTTCAGATTTATGTCTGCACAGTGCGGCCCCCGCCTGCAGCATATAGAGCGAGCACAAAATGCCCAGTGATAATGCATCCACCATGGCTTTAAGAAACGAGTTCTGGCTGTTGCACGCTATTATTGCCTGGCATATTGAATAATTGGGGCATTTGATTAGTTCCAATTATAGGGTGAACTCAGGCCCAATCTCGCAGGGTTCGACCTAACCATTCCATCTGCTCTGATGACCTCAATCCTCTTAAATACCAATATGTTGTTTTATGTTTAAGGTATATTAACTTAATCACAATGTACAAACTCATTTCACCAATGCTTTTACTCCAATTAAGTGACCCCCTTTTAGTTTTTTTTTTTTTTTTTTTTTTGGGGGGGGGGGCCCATTCAGGAACAGTTTGTACACTCTACATTATGGTCAGTCACATTAAGCAAAAAATAAATGTGAACAGGAAATACCAAAACCACAGTTCTGGCCATTCCCTGGCACCTAGGAAGATAAACAAGCACAAAAGTAAACCCACATGGCCCATTCACTAATCATTACCTCACTAAACAAGACTTAATATGTGCCCCCCCCCCCCCCCCCTCCCTCTATACTGACCAATTGGATCAAGAAATAAAGAAGCTACAACAACAGAATCACTGTCTTAGAATGATCAGCAGCTACTATACAGCTTGCTGAATCTGATTCTGTTCAAAATCAGCCTGTTTTGAAACAGGTTCCAGTTATACTTCTTCCATTGCAGGAATAACACAAGACAAAGATGTGTTCTGGATAGGGTAAAGTCAGGTAACTTCGGACATCAGGTAAATTCGGACAGTGACCTTGTTGGTGTCATATTATAATTAATGGAATAAAAAAGATAATCAACTAGGCAAGTACATGTAGTGAAAACCCTGATGAGACGGCTCATAAGGAGCCGTCTCATCTGGATTTCCACTGTTTGCAATTGTGTGTCCGAATTTTCCTGGTGTCCGAAGTTTCATGACTTTACCCTACAAAGCAAAAACACATCTGAGGCTACCCAAACCTTCCTTATTATTATAAAATTGTTTGTTTACAGGTATCCAGGGTATTATACAGGCCTACCAGAACTGTGTCCCTCAGATCAGCCTTTGGGGCCCCACCAACACAGCCCCTATCATCTACCATGTAGCTAAGTTTGCAGCAGCAGCTCAACAAGAGGAACCAACCAAAGGTGCTCATGTAAGTACAGTGGAGGGAAGAGTCCCTTATCCCGCCACGATTTTTAGTCCTGTAAATGTTGTATGCATGGGAGCAAACAATATGAACCTTGATCAAACTGCTCCCAGAGATTCACTGAACCTTTATCCCACCACTATTTTTATCCTGGAAATGTTGTCTGCTTTTCACATCAGACTGCTTCTCTGATCAGTGTACATATTGTTTGCAATTTAGGCAAACTAAGAACATGAGCAGATGAGAGAAGCCGACAAAAAAAGTTGTGTGTTGGGCTTAGAGTTGATATGCAAAGCACTATAATTACCGAAGATCCCAAATGTTGGGATACATTTCTGATATTTTTAGAAATAAGGCTCGATGGCATGATTTGTGCCCAAGGTCACACAGTCAAGCAAATAAATGAAAGTGCATGTAATATCTTTACTGAAACCAGTAGTGAAAGTTCAAACTCACTTTCATAGAGGTTCTGTATCCTATATACAGACGTTGATAAAGTATTCTTGCTCACCAGATCAGAGTTTCCACTGTTTTTACCCATATGAGAAAATTCTATCTCACATACCCGTACCAACCCATGGGAAAGATAAAAATCGAAAAGCCGCACAACGAAAGATAGGTGACATCTTTGTTATGTTAGTGATGTCATTATGTTATGTCGCATCTCAGCATATTCAGGAAGTTCTGTAAGCATTTTTTAAAACGTAAAAATGAGGTATTAAATGGTGAGCAAGAAAAAGAATCTATTATTCAGTGATGAAGGGATAGAAAAATCCGTCCCTCTCGATCACCGTTTGTCATCACTCACGCAAGCCTCATGATGCTTGGGCGGATTTTTCTATCCCATCCTCGTACTCATGAATGATGATAGATTCTTATATTCTAAGGCACTTGCTAATGTAATGCAACCTCTGATTGGATAGCGCTAGAAATTTGCAACAGTTAATCCTGTGATATACTGTCAGAAAGTTTGACGTCATTAGTTTCATCACATTTCATTGGTTGACATGTGGCTTTATGCAGCTCGCAACCTGCTTGTTTTTTGGTATACAAGCATAGCAGGGTAGGGCATTTGAATTGGGATAACTATAATCAAAAAGTTCCTTTTGTGAGATATCTCATCCATTTTATGTCGCAAAAAACCTTATAACTGAATTTGTGACAGTAAATCCAATGATATATCTCCCCAAATGCCATATTCCAATACAGATATCTTGTAATTCACTTCTAAAATATCCAGTGTGACCTTGATAGGAGCATGTGTTCTTAACTCTTTTCCCCATGGGAAATTTTTCATGCTTTTTTGTCGTCTGCTGATTTTTTCACAATCAACTTTTTCGAAAAATTCTTTCAGGAATACCTTTTGAGTGTCATACAGATTGGATCCAGATCAGGCCAGACATTTTGTCTGGCCTGATCTGGGTACAAACTGTTTGCAAAAGTTATAAACAGACAACACTAGAAGGTAAAGAGTTAATAGGATGAGATTTTTTTTTCAAGCCTCACGGGCGTCACTGACTTGTGTCCTTAAGCAAGACACATTAATCCTTGCATTGTACTGGTTCAACCCAGGAAGACCTGTCCCGACATAACTGAAAAATTGTTGACTGGGATGTAAAGAATCAACTCAAACAAAACTATATTTTTTTTGTATTCAGGACTTTAGTTGTAAGTGCATAACTTAAAAAAAAAAATTCTCATTTCTCAACCAAAACATATGTTGTGGGTACTCAAAAGAACCGTCTCAATGAGACGGTTCTTTTGAGCACCCAAAACATATGTTTAAACTAATGGGTAAGAAAATATTTACATTTTTACGCTGAAAATTTTTGTTTATCTAAACCTGTGGTATCGGCGTCACTGCGTTGTGGTCCTTGAGCAAGACACATTTATCCTAGCTTAGTACTGGTTCAACCCAGGAAGACACGTATCTATATAACTGAAAGATTGTTGATGGGACGTAAAGAATCAAATCAAACAAACAAACAAAAACCTGTGGTATTTCTGTCTTTCTAGGCATATTATATCCTGCTACTACTCACAGATGGTGTAATAACAGACATGGATGACACAAGGAAAGCTATTGTCTATGCTTCAGGTCTACCTATGTCTTTAATCATTGTCGGGGTTGGTGGGGCTGACTTTACTGATATGAGGATGTTAGACGGTGATGATGGAGTATTGAGGGCTCCTAATGGGGAACCAGTGAAGCGTGACATTGTTCAGTTTGTACCTTTTAGAGACTTCAAGAGAGTAAGTGATTCAGTAAGTGTAGTCTTTATCTTCTCTCATTACAAGTCTCGAAAACTTGAGAACATAAAAATTATCAAGATTTTTTAAAAAATATTTTGAGGTAAAAATTGTTCTTATTGGTGTCTAAAACATTTAATCATTTTTAGCTCGCCTGAGCCGAAGGCTCAAGGTGAGCTATTGTGATCGGTCTTCGTCCGTTGTGCTTAAATTGTTTCTTTAAATGACACCTCCTCCTAAATCACTGGTCCAAATTTTAAATAACTTCACATGTATGATCCCCATGATGCCCTAATGCAAAATTGCATAAATGGTTCCGCTACACTGAACAGGATGGCTGCCAGAGCTCTAGATAAGAAATATTTTAAACGACATCTCCTGAACCACTGGCCCAAATTCAAAATAATTTCTCAGAAATATTCCTCATGATACCCTCTACCAAAATTGCACAAATGGTTATGCTCCACAGAACAAAAGGGCTGCCAGAACTCTAGATAAGAAATATCTTTAAACAGTACTTCCTCCTGAACAACTGGTCCAAATTCAAAATAATTTCACAGAATTGTTTCCTATGATGTCTCCTACCAAAATTGCACAATGGTTCAACTTTGCCAAACAAAGGAGCCGCCAGAGCTCTTGCTAAGAAATGTCTTTAAACGACATCTGCTCCTGAACCACTGGTCCAAATTCAAAATATTTCACAAAATTGTTCCTCATGATGCACTCTACCAAAATTGCCCAAATGGTTCCGCTGCACTGAACAAAGGAGCTGGGAGAGCTGTAGATAAGAAATGTCTTTAAATGAAATCTCCTACTCAACCACTAGTCCAAATTCAAAATAATTTCAAAGAATTGTTCCTCACAAAATCCTTGTTAAAAACTGCACAAATGGTTCTGCTCTGCTGAACAAAGGGGCCACCTGAGCTCTAGATAAGAAATGTCTTTAAACTGCATTTTTCCTCTTAAACCACTATTTCAAATTCAATATTATTTCACATAAATTTTCGGCATAATGCCCAGTATCATAATTGCACAAATGATTTGGAAGCACTGAACGAAAAGGCCACCAGAGCTATAGATAAGAAATATCTTTGAATGACCTTGTGTCCTAAACCACTGGTCCAAATTCAAAATAACTTAACAGAAATGTTCCTCATGATGCCTTCTACCAAAAATAATCAGAATGTTTAGCTCATTTGAACAACATGGCTACCAAAGCAAAAATAGATACCTTATGCCTTTTGATCAGGTAATCTTAGACATTTACTATACCAATTGTATAATAAAAGTGGACGAGAATTGCTACCTGGTAGTATAGAAAAATAATTAGAAAACCAAAACCAAGAAGTTTTAATCAGAGCTTGTAATGAGGTCATAGTAATCCCTATGTTTATCTAGATTTTACTTATTTTGTATGCTACTAATTCATTTTCTTTGCAAGTTATTATAAACTTATTGCCCTTTATGTTATAATAAAAACTTTTTTTCTTCTCTGCTACTACAAACAAACTTATTGTCCTTTCACATGCCATACAAACTCTTTCTTTGCCAGTAGTTAAATTTTGTTGCCCTTTCAAGTACTAGATTAGCTATATATCCTTGCAATACTTTAGGTACAAACTTATGGCACCTTCATTGACCTTTCAAGTAGGATTCAAAATATTTTTCATTGCAAGTAGGTAAAAACTTATTTACCTTTCATGTAGGATTTTCACTAATTTTCATTGTAAGTAGATACAAACCAGGTCAAGCTTATGACCTTTCAAGTAGGATTTATGCTATTTTTCATTGCAAGTAGGTACAAACTTATTGCCCTGCCAACTGGATATGAACTAGTTGTCTTTGCTAGTAGTTACAGACTTATTGCCCTTTCAAATATGCAAGTAGATATAAACTTATTGTCCTTGCAAGAAGGATATGAATTACTTTTGCAAGTAGATACAAACTTATTGCCTTTTCAAATATAATACAAATTCTTTTCTTTTGAAGTAGCTACAAACCTATTGCCCTTTCAAATAGGATATGAACTATTTGTCTTTGAAAGTAGTTGCAGACTGATTGCCCTTTCAAAATTGGTACAAACTCTTTTTCAAGTCAATACAAAATGTATTTTCAGGCTTCCATATAAGAGTGTGTTATTAAAAAAATATATGTCTTATTTCTTAACCAAAACTTGTTGTGGGTACCCAAAAGAACTGTCTCAATGAGCACCTGAAACATGTTTAAACTGATGGGTACAAAAATAATTACAATCTTACGCTCAAATTCATTGCTTAACTGGACCTATGATTGACTTTTCATATATAATGCAAATTCTTTTCTTTGCAAGAAGATGCCCACTTAATACCCTTCCAAATATGATGCAAATTCTTTTCTTTGCAAGAAGATACACACTTAATTAATGCCTTTCAAATATGCATTTTTTTTGCAAGTAGATACAGACTTAATGCCCTTTTAAATCATTTTCTTTGCAGGTAGATATGCACTTAATGCCCTTTCAAATATGATGCTAATTATTTTATTTGCAAGTAGATATGCACTTAATGCCCTTTCAAATATGATACAATTCTTCTTTGCAAGTAGATACACATTTAATGCCCTCTCAAAGTATATACAAACTCTTTTTCTTTACAAGCAGTAGTAAACTTATGGCTTTTCCAAGTTTTACACAAACCCTGTTTCTTTGTAAGTAGATAAAGTTTTTTTTTCTATTGCAAGCATGATAGTAGCACATTTCCTTTAAAAATGGATACAGGCTTATAAATGTTGCAACAATGATAAAATCTTCTTTTCATTCCATAAGATCTTCTTTGCAAGAACATGTAGATACAAACATACCTCCCCTGCACAAATCATACAAATTTATTTCCTTTGCAAGAAGACATCATATATGAGCCAGCTCAAAATGGTATTCTAATGCACTTGTAAATATAACATGACGTCTGATTGGATGCTATAAATTTGCGACAGTATATCTTGCAATATACTACCGCAAACTCAACATCATTATGTAAAGTAGCTTTTCATTGGCTGGTAAGTGGTTTTATGCAGCTGCCAGTTGCTGACTGTTGGTGCAACATACATTTTTGTCATTTGGAAGGAAAAAATTTCACTATTGCATTAGCCCTGCTACTTTTATTTTGCAATTTAGTAATGTTAAGCATATGCTTTTCATATTGTTGTAGCATGTTTTTATTTTATTTACTCATCACTGTTTGTTAACTCTTTGTCTATTAGGGTTGTCTGTAAGTTGATAACCTTTGCAAACAGTTTGGACCCAGATGAGGCCCAACAAAATGTCAGGCCCAGATCAGGCTTGTCAAAATGTCAGACCTAATCTGAATCCTAACTGTTTGACACTCTGTTGGTGAATACTCTTTCTGATTTTTTTTTCAAAAGTTGATTTTGAAAAAAAATCAGCAGACGTCAAAAAAGCATGCAAAATTACTCAAGAGGCAAAGAGTTAATGAAGTGTTTATCAGGACTTTAGTTAAGAGTGGGTAACGAAAATTTAATTTCCTTATTTCTCAACCAAAATATATGTTGTGGGTACTCAAAAGAACCGTCTCAATGAGACGGTTCTTTATATGTTGTGGGTACTCAAAAGAACCGTCTCAATGAGACGGTTCTTTTGTGCGTCCAAAACATATGTTAAAACTGAAGGGTAAGAAAATATTTACAATTTTACGCTGAAAATTTTTGTTTATCTAAACCTATGGTTTATGTTACTGTGTTAGGCAGCTGGAATACTCTTCTCTGTAACAATGATATAGGTGAACTTGTATTTTGAGTTTGCAACCATGATAGACTCAAGCCAGCCTGCTCAACTACAGAGACCATCTGGGGCAGGTCCCGAGAAAACCTGTCTTTCGGGTTTCTGACAAGGTCATGCTTAAGCCAACATGCTCAGCTACAGAGATAAGCCAGAGTATTGAAATTATATATGAAGCCAGTTTAGATACCATAATTTGCATTAACCCTTAAAGGTGCCAACCGCAACAAAAGTCGTCTGCTTTTCTCGTCTGCTGAAATGTTTAAGAAGCCTCTATGGCAAACAGTGTGGACCCAGATCAGACTGCTCCTATAGGAGCAGTCTGTTCTGGGTCCACGCTGTTTGCTTCTATACTTAATTTGTCAGTAATGCTAGGCAATTATTTGCAGCAGACAACTTCAGCAGTCGACATTTTCAGATGCATTTTTTTCTTGGCACTTTAAGGGTTAAGCAAATAACAAAAGTACTGATCAGACTATGTGGATGTGCAGGCTTGTTTGCATGCAACAGTCATTTTTTCTCATTATGGCCCATCTATTATCTAGAAAATTTGGGTTTTAAATCAAACATAATTAAATGTCCATTTAATGAAGAAAAAAGGCACACATTTTCAATCTGATGCTATAGAATTTGCTGCAGGCTGCAGTAATCTTTGAAATATGCTGTTTGTTGCAGTAAAAATTTCCAAATGCTGCAGTTGTGATCAGCTGTTTGGGGTTCTTTATCATGTTTTGTTTTTGTAAATTTATACAAGCTTTTTCAATGTCAAATTAATTTTACCGTCTATTTACAGGCATCAGCTGATGAGTTGGCTCGGAATGTTCTAGCGGAGGTTCCCCAGCAAGTCACCAAATACTACTCAATGAAGGGCATGTATCCCAAACCCAGACAACCAGCAACAACATCCTAGTCATGAACAATCAAATCCTGCCTGATCAATTATATTTTCTATTTACATGTACTCTTTGCCTACTGGGTAATTTTGCATGTTTATTTGTCGATTGCTGATTTTTTCAAAATCAACTTTTTGGAAATACCATCAGAGTGTCAAACAGTTTGGATCCAGATCAGGCCCGACAAAATTTGTCGATTTCTGATTTTGTCAAAATCAACTTTTTCGAAATACCATCAGTGTCAAACAGTTTGGATCCAGATCAGTACCGACATTTTGTCAGGCCTGATCTGTGTCCAAACTGTTTGTCGGGCCTGATCTGGATCCAAACTGTTTGCAAAGGTTATCAGCAGACTGCACTTGTAGGCAAAGAGGTAATACTGCAATATTCAACCTAATAAGTACACAGTGTATGGATGTTTTCAGAATTTTATATCCTCATTACAAAACAGTGTAGATCCAGATCAACTGGCTTCATTAAGCCAGCTGATCAGGATCAACACTGTTATTCAATCATAATATGAATCCATGTTTATAATTAAATTACACCACTGGATTGACCAGAGATCGTTAAACAACCCATACATTACTCAGGATGCAATGATCACAGCATGTATGTTTGTTAGGATGAATTTGGTATTTCATTGTCTATGCATTTACTGAAAAAGCTGAATCTTTACCATTGGGATGCAATGAAGTATACAGTCCATTATTTACATTGAGTCACATGACATTTCTTTCCAATCTGATTGGACATTAGTTATGTTGTCTACATCTACATGGTACGCCAAGTTCCCAACACAGCCAATCTTGACTTTTATGTGTTCTGGTAAAAGAATGGAAAAGAAAGAAAAGTTAAAAGAACCAGGAATAGATAAAAGACAGAAGGAAAGTTTGATACATGTATCAAATTAGACAACTTATAGCAAAAATTCTTTGCTTATGGGGGTAATTTTTCATGCTTTTGTTGTCATCTGCTGACTTTTTCCCCCCCCCAAAAAAAATATATAAAAAAAATAGAAAAAGTTATTTGTGAAAAATCAGCAGATGATAAGCATGAAAAATAACCCAGCATGCAAAGAGTTAAAGCAATAAGAGTTAAAGAAATAAAATTAATATATATGTTTTATGCAAATTAATAAAGGCACAAAATATCATAGTTATGACCCTGCAGAGACACTAGTAGGCAAAGAGTTAATAAACTCCACTGACAAGAATCTCAGAAGTGCTTTCATTCCGTCCTCTTCTGAAATGTATGATAATGTTATTGATCAAGTGATTTTGTATTGGCCCTGTAACAAGTCTTAGGTCACTGTATTGGCCCAAGGCCTACTGGCATTTTTATTAATTTAACTTCTTAGTTATAACACTTCTAAATTTGATTTGACCTCCGGTTAATACAGATAACCTCAGACTAATACTGTTAACCTCAAGTCAATATTGAATGACCTTGAACCAATACAGTGTAGAGTCCCTGCTCGATAAGAGTAGAGCTATGTAGTTGGTCACGTTATGGTACTTTATTCACCTAATTGGACAGATATAGGGTTTTCATTCATACTTCTAACTGTAAATCTGTTTTATCACCCTACTCTTATCTAGCACGGACTATAGTTGATTAATTAAACAAACTACAAAATAAATAGGGTAAAGGGAAATCAAGGTAAATGGAAATTCAATGTCAGTGTGTTTATTTTCAGAAATAAGCCAGCTGGCAAGGTTTTGATACTTCTCACATTTACATTGTCACTCTGGGATTTAACCCTTAAAGCGCCAAGAAAAAAATGCATCCAAAAATGTCATCTGCTGAAGTTGTCTGCTGCAAATAATTGCCTAACATTACTGACTAATTAAGTATAGAAGCAAACAGCATGGACCCAGCGCAGACTGCTCCTATAGGAGCAGTCTACTCTGGGTCCACACTGTTTGCCATAGAGGCTTCTTAAACATTTCAGCAGACAAGAAAAGCAGACGACTTTTGTTGTGATTGGCACATATAGGGTTTAATTTGGCCGGAGCCTTTATCTGCATCCTTTCTTTGTCCATGCAAGCATTCAATACTCTTACCAGACTGGGCAGATGTGCTGGCTCTTCTGAGCCTTGGCTTCTCATTGATGTGATAAATATATAGAGGATCTTACATGAGTGCTCATGTTTTATTGAATTTATTAAACGAGTTGGGGAAAAGAGAAAAAATGCGAGGCTTGCCGAGCATTTTATCTCTTTTTCGCAACGAGTTTAATAAATTCAATAATACAAGAGCACGAATGTTAGATTCTATTTATCATATGACAAATACTTTGAAATCTCATTTCTGGCGTAAAAAACGTTATGATTCTGATACGCAACGTTGTTATGGACGTAATAACGTTTCCGTAAATCGGTAAACCACTAGTGGTTTACAGATTTTATTGCATGGTGTTATTTCACTCCCAGACGCAACGTCATATGATAAACATTATTATAATAGTAACTTGACCTGGGGTACTGTATTATGTCAAGTGGATGATGTCATACCATCGGATCACCCGAGACGCAAAGCGTCTAGGGTGAGCCAATTGTATGGCCTCATCCACTAGAAATGATACTGTACGCCAGATCAAATTACTTTTATAATAATATGTTTCTTAAATACTTTTTTCTGACATTATTTTGATTTTATAAATGTTTTGGTCTTTAATCCAGAAATATTGGGAGAACATTTACCATTATGTTTTGTAACATCATATTCACGTCATATAATATGACGTTACGTCATCAGGTTTTCCGTCTCTGGTTCCATGCTTGAAATTTACTTTACGTAATGTCTCCGCAAAAACAGGTAACAGATGTAAGCCTCGTTTTAAAGGATAGTGATATGGATTCAGAAAGCCTCAGTCTTTCTGTATCAGATGGCCAGAAAACAGACAATTCTTATAGGTACCGGGTATATAATGAGTAGATTTTATCAATTGTTCTATTTAAAATATGGGATTAATAAATTGAGGGAGGTTGAAATTCCTATAAAGAAACAAGTGAGCAAGCATGAGTTTCTTTATAGAAGTTTTCACCTCCCCAGGTTTATAAATCCCTTATTTTAGATGTAAAGATTCAATAAACTATATCACATGCTTTCTGCTTTAACTGATTGCACACATTTAAGAAAATACTACTGTATGCCATGTGGTAAATCAAGTGGGATGATGACACACCTTATTTTAAGCTGAGTAGTAATACAGTAAAACAGGTATGAAGTGGCCACTCAAAAAGAAGACCAAAATTGGAATTCAAGACTGATTATAGCTTAATGTGTCAAAAATATTGCAAACTGATCCGAGAGAGCATTCTGCAATACTTTCGACCTGCATTAAGCTAGGGTAAAGTCAGGTAACTTCGGACATGTAAATTTGGACATACATTTGCAAACAGTGGAAATCAGGATTTTCACTTTTTGCTTAGTTAATCTAGTTTTGTATCCCAATAATTTAAATATGAAACAAACAAGGTGGCTGTCCGAATTTACCTGATGTCCCATGTTACCTGACTTTACCCTACTATTTGTCTTTAAGACCTTTGTTTTGTCTATTTTTGTGTAGCCACTTAAGTTTTACTGAACATCAGTTGTTCCCTACTGGAAGAATTAGAAGAACCCCATCTTGAAAATCTTTAGAGTCCACTTCAACATTTCAAATGTCTGTAACTTTCTTATAAGTGAATGATAACATAAAGCCTGGGTACTCATTTTTTTAATTAGAATGTAAGGAACATTTGGTACCAAAGTTTATGTCTTTTTCTAAAATGTTTCATTTTTGTACCTTGAGCACCTCCAGTGTTGGAAGAAGGAAATGACTTACAATGTCATTGCATTTTATAGGAGCCTCGACACAAGAAATACTGTTTTCGGAGGTGCGCGAACAACAAAGGCGCAGACCAGCCTGCCCATCCGCACAGTCTAATCAGCATCTTTGTTATTCGCTTTTTAGAGAGTATCATATCTAGACTCTCTTGGAGCGAAATTTGAGCTGAGGAGACTAGTTTGGGTCTCACTTTGTCGAAAAACCCCGAAGACGCGTTTTGTCGCGACGATGCCCATATGATGTCATGTGTGCAAACAGTTAATTCTCATTTTGTCATTGATTTATCAGATTCACTGTTTGTTTATATTCTGCTTAACCCTTAACCCATTACTCCATAGGCTATTTTTAGATCATGACCTCATTTTCTATTTTTAGATGACATTGAAAAAATTCAAGAAAATTTTAGTAAATTTTGAATACTTTCGAAAATATTATGGAAAATGGAGCATTTGCTCCTAAAGAGCAAATGCTCCATTTTCCATAATATTTTCAAATACATACTATTTCAAAGGTGTCAAAAGGTGTTACTATGGAGTAAAAGGTTAACTCTTTGTATCTAATATTTCATGCTTTTGCTGATGTCTGCTGCTAACTTTTTTAAAAATTAACTTTTTTAAAAATTAACTTTTTCAAAAAGTTCTTTCGGGAACACTATCAGAGTGTCAAAACTTTTGGATCCAGATCAGGAGAGATGTTCTGTCGCTCCTGATCTGGGTCCAAACGGTTTGCAAGGGTTATCAGCAGGTGTCTGGTCAACGCTAGCAAGGAAAGACTAATTACACTAGTATAATTGTTATATGTTTGTATATTTTTATGTTATCTAGTGTGTGTTTTGTGGCCATTTTTTTATCTGAGAATTTAGAATTTAGGAACATGGGAGTGTAGATTATATGAATCTATCATGAGTGTGAGGGTAGGAGTGATGACAAACTCTGATCCCGAGGGACGGATTTTTCTATCCTACTCTCACACAAATAATGGATTCTTTTTCTTGCTCACAATTAAATACCGCATTTTATGTTTAAAAAATGGCTCCCAGAAGTTCCTGAATACATGGAAATGCTACATGTTATGATGATGTCACTTTAGCATTACAATGACGTCACTTGACAACCATGTGCGTGAGTTGCCACGTGACAGCCTGGGAAAACCGGGCCGCATAGCGCAGTCGGTAACGTGTCTGGCTACAGATGCGTGTCTGACTGCAGATCCAGGGGTCGCGAGTTCGATCCCGGCCCGGTCCCATACTTTCGTGGAGATTGATCATGAAATAATTTCTACGGTCATTCTCCTCCCTTCCACTGATTCATTCAAGAAGGGTTGTTGTCAGTTACAAGCGAAAGTATGTGCACGAATTACTGGTTAACTGCTTCTTCAAGCCTGTCCAGGAAAAAGTGTGATTAGGTGAACTGACCGTCCCGCAATGACCATAGCTGTTGACTTGGGACGTAAAGCAACAAAAACAAACAAAGAAAACAGCCTGGGAAAGATAACGTGGGTAAGATAAGATTTTCTATCCCAGGATGAAATATCAGATATCTTTATCCGGTGTGCAAGAATATCTTTTCTTTTGATATAGTTGTTACTCTAAGTATGTAGATAGAGTTTTTCCAAATTTCCTCTCCTCTGCCAAATTAGTTGGAGCAGTACGGAATTCAAATAAATTAATCTTAATCAAATGAAAATAACTTTTCATAGTCTATTTAGCTATCACCTTTCTTCCTATTAATACATGTACTAAGCTTCTTCACATTGGTGGCCAGGCCTTTAGGATATATTTTTCATGCATAACTCAACTGAGCATGAAATTTATCCTACTCATAAATTTTAAAATGCCAACAATTTATTAGCAGGATAAATACAATATCTGAGTAAAGCAAGGAAAACTTTATTTTCCACCATTTTACCTTTTATGAGTTGTTCAAATTTCATGCTCAGTTCAGTAAACCAAGAACACAAAGTTTTATTACTTCAGGGACCAGTTTTGCCTTTGAATTATCAGATATTTGAGCACCCCATATTTCTTTGACAAGTGGGTTCATGTTTATTAATGTTTTATTTGGACATTACAGTAAATGTTCTAAAATTTTGAATAAGTTTGCTACAAAAAAGGTCTTGACAAACAGCCGATACCAAGATCAGAGTCCTTCTTCAAACTGGTCAGATCGGGTTTCCCCTAATTGCTATTTTGACTAGCATTTTGTGAACACCAGCCCTGGTATTCAACATTTCTTTTAAGAACAGAAAGAGAAAATTCTACAAAGTTTTAGAACATTTTCATTTACCATAACATTTTAAAAAATACCCGCTGTATGCCGAAGACAGTTTTCTCATGATAGGCCAAAGTGATAATGAGTCTAAGCTGATTGTGTACTGGTACTTTTATTTTGTATACAACACTGGTACTTGGGTTTTGTATACAACACTGGATCTTGGGTTTTGTATACAACCCTGGTACTTTTTGTTTTGTATATGACACTGGTCTCTGGGTTTGGGCAGTATTTATTTATAATTACTCTAATACACTTGTTTTTACTTTGATATTATTGTATTTATTGTATGTTCAGCAATATACACAATATTATGACTTTGTTATAATAAAATACTATAGTATACATGTAAAGTGTGATTATTTTTCTTTTACAAATGGAATATTAATCCTTTAATTCTAGGTGCTTCTTGATGAAGTCAGAAGGATATAGTTTTGGAGTTGTCTGCGTGCTTCCGTCCATTCTGTCCAGAACCATATCTCAGTACCTATTGACTAGATTTGATGCATTCTTGGTATAGATGATGAGTACCATGGACAGTCAATATCCTATAAGTTTTGTCAAAATCAATAACACTTGAGTTACTGCCCTTGATTTAGAATAGGTAGTTTTAATACAAAAGCTATATGGCTTTTGGCACAGGTGAGCTATTGTGATTTTTGTGATGTCCAGCCATAAACTTCTTTTTTATGACATCTCCTGAACCACTGGTCCAAGTTTAAAATAATTTCACAGGAATGTTTTCCATAATGCTCTTCACCAAAATTGCACAATGTGTTCTTTTTCTCTGAACAAAAGGGCCTCCAGAGCTGTAGATTAGACATAAAGGTTGATCATATAAGAGTCTGGCTGCTACCATGGCATGGTAGTCAGTCTGTTATCAATCATCTTGAACCATCAAGATATTGACATTCCTTTGCTATAGATGCCTTATTTTTTAAAGGGGCTGTCTTTTGATATTTGTACCTAAGAGACTACTGAAGTTCAACATTATTTACCTCTATGGCTTCTTGTATTGTCTGCTGATTATATTTGCAAACAGTTTCGATCCAGATCTGATCCGACAAAATCACGCAAAAAGTCATAACTTTAAGCCCCTGTGGATATTGGGGCACAAGAGGGTCGACGACGGACAAAGACGATGAGCTTTAAATGTATAAAATCAGATCATATGTTTTGTTACTTTTGACAAGAGGAACTATCCCTTTTCACGCTATTCAAAACTACTGTCTTACACGCTCTCTCTCTCTTCATACTTTGGAGGTCTATATCCCCAAAAAATGGACCCAGATCAGCATGCTCCTTGAGGTCTAAGTGTTGTCTGATCAGGGCTTATAGTGTATGAATCCTTGATAAATTAGACTGGAGTGCATTTGTGTATATGCAGCAGATGTCATACGCAGGCGAAATTTTTTGAGACAAAAATATTTGCAGGACAAGAGTTAAGCAATATCTCTGAAATCTGTATCTGTACTTTATGGTAGTTTTTTTTGAGTACTTTCCTATCATTCACAAACATTCTAACACTATACGAGGGTCTGGATGGGGGGTCTGGTATTAACTATTCATTAAAAATTTAGCCCATTATTCATCTCATTAAAATTTTGGGTTATTCATTAAAATAAGACCAATTATTCATTAAAAATAAGAAAGTTGGCAAAGAAATATGATTATTCACTGTTCATCAATTTTTTCTTCAATTCATTAAAAAAAATAGGAGTATTCATTAATTTTTAGGCACTCATTATTCACTATTCATTATTTTTTGGCTCATTATTCACTATTCATTATAAAAAGGGCCATTATTCACTAATCATTATACCCCATCCAGACCCTCCTATACAGGTTCTGGGGAGGCCCTTTAAACTAACTGATTTCCTTGCTGCTTTGGGGTTGAATAGCTGTTGCATAAATAAAACTGTCCATCAGATTAATGCTTCTTGGAGAGGTAGTTATATCATCTGAAAATACTCTCTGGTTGTATGATTGACTGATATTTTAAACAACATCTCTTGAACCACTGGTCCAAATTCAAAATAATTTCACATAATGCCCTACCAAATTTGCAAAAATGGTTCACTCCGCCAAACAAAAGGGCTGCCAGAGCTGTAGATAAGAATGAAAAGTCAATACGCAATGCTTATTAGATCCCCCCCCCCTGCCCCCTGCACAGTTAGTCAGTGAAAAAAGTTGGCAAGTTATAGTTCAAAGCAGCAGAACTTAGTTTTGAAAAGAATATTTCAGTAGAATCTGTTCAAACAAAAATTATAAACTCCTTCATGCATATGTTCAATGTGTCTACATTGTATCGACAAAGTATCAAATTGCTCCATCACAAGCTGTGGTAGGATATTAGGGAAAAATTGTCTAAGTTCTCACTGCTGTCATTTTGTCAAAAATTATTTTTTCTGAACCAAACTCCTTCATGCATATGTTCAATGTGTCTACATTGTATAGGCAAAGTATCAAATAGCTCCATCAAAAGCTGTGGTAGGAGTTGATCGGCCCATGAAGGCACCATCTATGCATATACAAAAGCCCTATTAGGGCAAATTGTCTAAGTTCTCACTGCTGTTATTTTGTCACCGAAGCATATCAGGTCGAGAACTTTTTGATCACACCTCCTATATTAAGATTATCTACAATCTTATGACTCAGTGTCAAGTGAGCGCTTCAGGACCCAAGGTCTTCTTGTTTACATAAATAGATTTTAAGTCGTATGTGATTAAACACTGTATGCAGCTAGACAGATGTTTGGTGCATAATTATGAGAATATTGTTCATTTTCTATGAAAAACTTGGGAAGTTTGCTTCAAAGTAAAAATACGAAACCACAATAATTTGGTACTTAGAAATTTTGTATGTGTCAGCTGGCTCGTTGTTATTATTTACAACTTAACAATTCAACTTCTAAATGAAATTATTAAGGTTTAAAGGACATTTGTCCTCTATATTTACATTAGCTTTGAAATAGAGGGTCATTGTAGAGACGCAGGTTTTTTTTCTGCTGAAAACATTAATTTCATTTAACAGTTGGAAAATAAGATAGAAACAAAATGTATAACTAATATCATATCACCATATTTAACCTATCTTTGTCTGAGATGCAGAATTGTAATGACATAGTAGGGTGTAAAGAAAAAAAATGTCCCTAGAAAGACTTTATCGGCGCACAAGGAAGACTATATGTGACCAGCCATGAGATTTTGGGTCCAAATGAGGTACCTGGTCGAAATTGAGATATTGATATTTTCTGATACCTATATATCCCTGGAGTATACATGTGAAATTTCAGTTCGATATCTTAAGCGGTTTCTGAGAAATAGGCAATAGTTCATATGTCCCTACGTCATGGAATTGTATATATCTATATATTTAGTGTTTGCAACGTCAACGTTAATTTTCTGATAGATAACTTGGCGAGTTTATTTCAGGATATTTGAAACGAATTGATTATTCTTTTGGGAAAGTTCATTTCACTTCAGAAATTCTCGATTAGAACATTTTGGGATCATAACGTGAGCGGATAAATCGTCAACATCATTTCTTTAAAAAATAAATGTATTAGATTAAGCATTTTTCCTGGGTTCGAAAATTTTGAAATTAAATTCAGATAATATTGCTACAGTATGAATTGTTTGGTTTGAATGCGGTCTTTTTCATGATGAAAATGGGTAGTTATGCAAATCAGTAGGTTGATTGTTAGCTCGTTTAAAAAAGGCGATCAGATATGATTCATGCGCGGATCCAGGAATTTTCATCAGGTGGGGGGGGGGGAAGGGGGTCCAGGTCCATCTGGCGTATTGACAAAGTTTTTTTATATATATATTTGTGTAGTCATCAATTTATTTTACAGAAGTCCAGTGGTTACTTTTATTTGCTAAGGTTCCAGTGGGGTGGAACATTTTCCAGGGGGGGGGGGGGTTCCAACTTGTTTCAGGGGGGTCCAATTGCTTTTTCCCTATAGAAACCCATATAACTTGTGATTTTCCAGGTGGATCCGGACCGCTTGCCCCCCCCCCCCCTCCGGATCCGCCGAGGTGATTCCGCCCATTGTGGTTTAATCTATCTACTCGTTTTTCTCTTTTCTTTTTCAATATAACCTTCGCTAATTCCTTTGTAAAAAGATGAGGGAACGTAGCATCAGCAGTAGTGCTGCCAGTAGTAGTAGTTATAAAATACTAAGGTCAGTTTACACTCTCAGTGGTGTACCGCATGCGGTAGTCACCAAGTCAAGAGCTGAACCCCGGAACCCATCACGCGATATTCAATTCGTAAAAGTCGGGCACCGATAAATTAGTAGTTAAGCCGTGTCTCTTCTGTTCAAAAATTGTGTTAGATCTCTCATACCAATACAGATGCATTGCTTCACTTCAATGTTCCCTTAGAAAACCAAAGCAAACTACTGAGTTTACTCTGTCTTGGTCTTAACATGCGCAAATGCTGATCAATCTTTTTGCCGATTGTGCATACCTTCCACTGAAACAGAGTTTTAAATTTTAAAGGCAGTCAAAATTGAAACGGCGAGACATCTCGCATAATCGATGTAATCAAATTCTATATGTACATGTACAATGTATTTTCAAGAAAGAAGGAATACATGTAACATGCTGTGCTGCTTAAAACAAAAGCAGAGAAAAGAGTGGACGAGCTCCCACAAAATATATCAAGCAAAATGTTTTGTTGGTGTTCTATATCAAAACATGACGAAATTATGTCCTCCTATCGCTAGATGCATCGGATCAAAGAGATTCATGTGGATGTACTAGTCCCCACCACTTCTCTATCTTCATATTTCTTCGGTTGTCACTTGCTAATATATATTTGCAATCCAAACTGTTTAGAACCAGGTCAAGAGCAATGGATACCCAAAGCGCTATTTTCTTATTTCTCAAAGAAAATGTTTGCAGTGGCGCTCATGGCAAAAGCTCGTGACTTCATCTTACAGCATATAGTAATACGCACATCACCGATTAAGCAGTCTTGCATTTGTCACGCTGATGCGATACACTTGTTACATGTAGCATATACTGAACAGTCAGCGCATCAGACTTGTAGCCCAAATATTGATATTGATATTTGTGTTCATACATATTCGCCACTTTTAAACAGTGCATTTCCAGAATGTTTGTGAAAATTATGGGTGCATTTCTTTAACAAATTTACGGGGATGGGAGGCAAATATGAAATAGCAATATACAATAAAATATTAAAATAAATTATAATTTTGGTTCTCAAGTAGGTCCCGTTTAAAGTGAACATACATTTTTAGTAAAATTTCACGATTTCCATTGTCGCTAAATTTGTCGTCGTATTTAAATGGCAACAATACGAAAACAACAGACATCAAGAAGCTACAATAAAATTGTATATTGCGTAAATCAATTTTCGTTCATTTGGTACTTTTTTCACGGTTGTATCTTCGATTGTTTTGCGACAATAATTTTGCCAAAAAAATCTGGAAATACATTGATTTAAACGGCGACGTTGTAATGCGGCAAATAATTATGTCCTGTGACTGTACCTCAAAGTATTACGCTTATTGCATACACTGAAGCGAGAATCGTATGCAACATAGCCCATAAGTAGGATGGAACTTTCTACTTGTAGTGTGTCGCCTCAAATCAACAGGCAACAAAACCGCTCACGGTCTTGGTCTGCAGTGTGTGATTGTGGTATTTCCTGGTCAAACTCGTTTGTTTTTTTTCTTTCTGGTCTTTAATATGCACAGTAGAAACAGAATAAAAAGGCACTATGGCCGATACAGATAGTGTCGGAGAAACGATGTTTTTTTTTTAATACATGCTTGTAAATAGTCATCTCATCTATAATTCCTCCAACTCCTTTATTAAGAAAGTCGTATGTACATGTATAAATCTTCTAATCCATAATTAATATTTCCTTGCGAAGAAATGCACCTCTTGGGCTTCAAACGATGTTAACAAATGACGCTTAGCGACGTACAAATTGCGCAACAAAGTGCAGTTGCATAAATTACGTCACTTTTGCAGCGCGTTTTCCCGATGTCACGTTTTACCGCATTTGGGCACAAAATGTCATGGCGCGTCACATATTAGAACACAAGAGCCTGCCCATAGTAGTTTTCAGATAGAAACATTGTATTATTGTTTTATCTTACAGCTAAACGGCTTCCCATACCCGGTAAAACTAACTGTCTTATTTCTCAACCAAATGTAAGTTGTGGGTACTCAAAAGAACCATCTAAATGAGACGATTCTTTCAATTACAAAAACCATGCTTAAACTGATTGACAAGGGAAAATCACACAATTTTACGTTCCAAAACTTTGCTTAACTGAACCTATGTCAGTCACTCCAACTGCATTTTTTTTTTTTTTTTTTGGTGAAATGCAATTCCCATCTAAGAAAAAGCTCAGATACCTTTTGTCATAAAAAAGAAAAGTTCAGGTTACCAAACCGTGCTTTTTTTTTTGTTTTGCCCCCCATCCCCATGTAAAATTAACAAAATAAAAATATTTTCAATCTACTGTTTGGAAATATAATTATACTTGTACCACAGCCTCTGAGTAGTGACCTTTCGATCATTCTATTTCAAAAGTGTAAAATGAGCCAGTGGGGCTAGATCATCTATGTGTGTCAAAATATTATAGTAAATGTAAGTAAATGCCGGAAACCCCTAATTCTAGATCCTTATTTTCAATATTGTAAATAGTCATGCCTCAAAGCTTTTTGTTTATCTATACAATATTACTGTTTTAAAATTTCATTTAAATTGTAAAACATGTTTTTATTTGGCCATAAGTACCTACAGATACCTATTGATAGAAAATAGTGGAAATAACCATTTTACGCTTTATAATCTTTATTGACCACTTCTTTTACATCTTAATCTCTAAGTTAAAAACTCTGGTCCTAGGGACTCTCTGTTAACCTTTCACCCCTAAGTTTCTGAGGTAAACTCTTCCACTTTAAATTGTAGAAGAGTCCATTGTGGTAAAAAGCGGTGTTAGACAATTCATGAAAAAAAAATGAGATTGAGAAAAAAAGCAAAATGAGTGAGCAAACAGTGTAGATCCAGACGAGATGGCTCATATGAGCCATCTCATCTGGATCTACACTGTTTGCCCATTTGTTTTGTTTGATTTGATTCTTTATGTCCCATCAACAAACTTTCAGTTAAACATGGACGGGTCTTCCTGGGTTGAACCAGTACTAAGCTAGGTTAAATATGTCTTGCTCAAGGACACAATGCAGTGACGCCGGTGAGGCTCGAACCCGCAGCCCCTCAGTCTCGAGTCAAGCACTCTACCACTAAGCCACTTTGCTTCTTCACTGTTTGCCCAGACCCTTTTTTCAGGTTTGTAGCGATGAAAGGATAATAGAAGTCACCTATGATAAAATTTAAAGCTCCAAACATTTGCATGTCTCTAGCTTGAGTCATATTGCTATAGTATCCCGTAGCTATTGAAAGCCATTGTTGTCTCTGCAGCTGCTGAGTGGCTGTGCTTCTGTTTTCTAGGAGATAGATCACAAAGCAAGTTCAATGTGTTCCTTGCAACTGTTGGAATTTCAATCTCTCCAGGTAACCTCCACTTCATCTGTTCGGTATCTGCATAAACATAACATGGCATTTTAGCAAAATAAGCATATACATAGACTGGATCCAGTCCTTAAAACAATTTTTCATCAATGTGTCATATCATATACTTGCAGCCAGTCTAACTCTGATGGCTCTGTTTTAAGCTTAAAACAGAGCCATCAGAATTAGACTTGCTACAAGTATCACAGGGGGTTAACTCAGTCACAGTGCGGGGTGATTCTTTATGAAAGTGGTCAATGATGCTTTATGAAAGGGTGCTTTATGATTTCCTTAATCAGTATAAGGTAGGTGATGGGAAACTACATCAAACGTAAGATTTTCGAAGCCCGAAAGTATTTTATTTTTATTAATTCATATAATTAAAAAGCTAAAGGTTTTACTCTGTCAGTCTTTGCGATGATGGTTTATGTGTCAGGGATTAATGAGCGGTTTAATTCAGATATTGTTAAAACCCATAACAAAAATCAGTATATTTATCAAAGTACATATTCCATCAAAGATAGTGTGCATACAACTTCAAGTTCAATCTAAATGTGTTTGAAAAAATCAATTTTCTCCTCATGTAAAACTATAAAGGGCTTATTTTAAATGACTAATATTGACAAGCCAAAAACTGGTGGTAAAGAATCAGTAACACATTTTGGTAACAGGTTCTTTACCTGTCCGAATGATGGATAACTGGTTCTTTATGAAAGGGTTCGGATGCTTTATGAAAGAATTTGCAAAGATGTTAATGGTTTTAGAATCAAATATCAAGGCAATTAGACCTATTACTGCAGCCCTGACTTATTTATTGATTGAATTAAGACCTAACGGCCCAGTCAACAATATTTCTCTCATGTTGGGACTCCTCCAAGAGACAGGGAGAGACTAAAAGGGCCCTATCCCATCCAAATTTGCCACAAGTCAAGCAAATCACGCCCTATCATAACGATTAAGGTTAAGATTTATTTCAATATTATATCAGTGATGCCGATGCTGGGTGCGATCTGTCTGCTTGCATATTAAGCAGATAGGCAACTGACCGAGCTACAGAGTTAAGGTTGTTAGCTAAGCATCGCATGTGCGTGTCCGAAGGGTGAGGAACAGAGGGTTTGCAACCCACCTGAAAGATCACAAATTGTTATATGTTTCCTTAGAAATACTGTTATTGACAACCTCGAGAAGAAGTAGGACCTCTTGGGTCTTAAATAAAGTTTTCAGGACACCCAGCCCCCCCCCCCCCCCCCCCCCCCCCCCAAACCCTGCTATCAGCATCCAGCAATGTAGCATTGTATCCGAGACGTCAATATGTCTTTTCGAAACTCCCAATAGGGGCATGTGGTGGACTGATGGGGGTGGGGCGGCTCAGCGTATTTTGTAGGGACTTAACATGAATTTTAGTGAGAGTTGAGTCGACAGGGCAGAGTAGGAGCATTTGGTTTGTTCGTTTGCTTGTTTTCATTTGCTTGGCTTGATTCTTTACTTCCGAGTCAACAATCTTCCGGTCTTGTCGAGATGGGTCTACCTGGGTGGATCCAGTACTAGGCAGCGGGTAAAATGTCTGTTTGCTTTGATATTTTTCATCCCAGTCCACGGGTGGTAAACCTAGGAATTATCACGAAATTGTGTTAACGTAATTTTGTTCCCAAGCCACATCCGGGACACGTCGTGGTAGTTTCCAGACTGAAAATTGGATAAAGAAAGGTTTGTGTCACTTTCATTTTTGTTTTATTTTACAACTTAAAACAAACAATGGTGAAATCCGACAATGTGGTTCCGTGTAAATATGTCTCAGCGTCCCCTCCAGCCCAAAATTTTGTATGAAAAGTTATTTTCTTTTTTTTGATTCGTGTTTCCCCCCTGAGCATCAGACCAACTTTACCCAAAGTTCGAAGGATTTTAGCCAATATCTGTCAAATTAAATGGAATTTGATATCATTTGACCATGAAAATGATAAAAAGACCCTCAATAAACGTTCCTACACAGAAAAAATGTCTGAGCATTTACTCGTAAACAATTTATGCCCAGCTCATCTTGCGTGGTAGTTTCCAGCTCATCGTGGTAGTTAAAATGCTATCGTGGTAGTTTTCAAGACTTTGTAGGATTTTAGTAGTAGTTCGCATCAGCAGATGTTCACTATTCAGGGGCTACTTCATTTCTTTAAAGACAGGGTGAGCGGACCGAACCTTGACTACCCCTCTTATTTATACGAAGACCTTTTCAAACAACCTTTTGTCAGAGATAACAAATGTCGGCTGCCTTAATTTTAAATTCTGGGGCTATTGAAATGATGAGAAGAATGAAAAGAAGGGATATTCACATATTTTGTTTTTGAATTAACATGCTTTTTAATTATCACATAACATGCCCGTTCATCGTCACACTCACATGTATATGAAAAGTGACCCAACCTGAGGATATTCCCCTTTTTTCTGAAGCGCAAGTACTAACAATACTTTGGGCAGTGCCATTTTACCTTAAAGTTGACTGAACATGGAACAACTTAGCGAGTGATGCAATTTTTATATCATTTTTTCGTCTGTGCGCTTGTTTCACCAGGGCTCAACTGATGACCTTTTTTTTGCTTTAGATTTCCAGAGGTGTTGTTTGGCATTCCAGGGCATGATCTCCATCTGTCACGCACCACAATGAATCTGTTGAGTCCTCAGCTTTGTTTCTTCATGGTGTTGAAATGCGATTTATTTGTTTACCGTGGTAATTAATTGACGAGTTCGAGGGTTAGCATCCGAAACAAACACCCACTTAAATGTTTTGTACCACTTCAGAAACGTATCCTACAAAGTCTTGGAAACTATCATGATAGCATTTTAACTACCACGATGAGCTGGAAACTACCACACAGGACGAACAGGGCATGAATCGTTTACGAGTAAATGCTCAGATTTTTTTTCTGTGTAGAAACGTTTATTGAGAGTCTTTTTACCATTTTCGTCGTCAAATGATATCAAATTCCATTTATTTTGACAGATATGGGCTAAAATCCGTCGAACTTTGGGGAAAGTTGGTCCTATGCTCAGTAGGGAAACAAGAATCAAAAGAAAGAAAATAACTTTTAGCACAAAATTTTGGGCTGGAGGGGACGCTGAGACATATTTACACGGAACCACATAGTCGGATTTCACCATTGTTTGTTTTTAGTTGTAAAATAAAACAAAAATGAAAGTGACACCAACCTTTCTTTATCCAATTTTCGGCCTGTAAACTACCACGACGTGTCTCGGATGTGGCTTTGGAACAAAATTACGTTAACACAATTTCGTGGTAGTTCCTAGGTTTACCACCCGTGCAGTCGGATCGGGACGATTTCTTATCCTTCTGTTTTATACCAGTTTCGGTGTCTTGCTCTAGGACACAACACAGTGACTCTGACGTCTGTGAGTCTCGAACTAGGAAACCTTCAATTGAGCCACTTGCGCCCCACACAGGCATGAAAGATTAAGGCAAACATTATCCTTATAGTAACTTTAATCTTACTTGATAGTCTACTCTTGATAAACAAAACGAGGCAAACAGACAACAACTATTTACATGTTTGGATTCTCAAAAGAAACGTCTCATTTAGACGGTTCTTTTGAGTACCCAGAAGAAATACAAATGATTTTTATAAATTTCGCAAACTTACCTCGTCTAATGATATATCCATTCATTAAAATCTAACAAAAACCTATAAAAAAATAGACTATTTATGAACCCAGACGCCAGATTTCTCGTTCTGGATACCTGCAGTTATAGTTCTCTTCGCTGGAGTTATTTTCTCATAATTTGAAAACGGTATAACATCTAGCAATGCACAAAGCTGGTGCACTATTGACAAAACATACCGGGCAGGCGGCAAATGAAAACCCTCTTAACAATCGACGAACGCGGATAAAAATCGCAAGAAATGGTGTTTACGATTGCCAATCGGGCGACAAATGACAATAGAAAACTCTGTTTCTATCGATTTTGATCTTCGTTCGTCGATATTATTAACGTTTTCGATTGCCGCCTACCCGGCGTGATAAAGAAAGTGTACGGCTTTTGTGTCTGTACGGGCGATAATCCTCACTTAAGCCTTTAATAGGGCTACGCTTTAGGCACATCTAAAGTTTTGGCCATTTAAAAAGCCAAGCCCTTATCCTTTTTTATACATTATCTAAGTCACATACCTCGGGGAAAGGGGAGGGGGTACCCTCAAGTACTCTTTCTACAAAGGCTTGGTCCCCCATCCCCGCATCCCGACAAAAATTTCAAGATCCGCACTTGAATAGCTTTTGATGTAGCATGAAAAGTGATAAAAGCATGCAAGCTGGCTCCATGGCGCTCTAAGCATTTTCTAGTTGAGCTTTAAAAGCTAGATAGACTTGAAATATTGGATGTAGTTTGTAAACTTGACAGAAAACAACAAAGATGCGGACAAATCTGCGCCATCTGTCTGCAAAAATGCAAAAACATGTCATCATTCGGTGAGTGACAATCAAAGGATGACTGGGCTTAGGTCTGATGCAACTTCAAACAGCCAGACAAAAAATTGTTTGATCATTACACCCAAGTCGGCTGCTGCATATATTTTCTTAGATTATTGACTAATATATTAGCACAGAAGCAAACTGCAACAGTCTGTTCTGGTTCTACATTGTTTGCCTAAGAGGCTTCAAAAACATTCAGCATACGACAAAAGCAGACACACGGGTGGGCATCAGCGGAACTACCGCGAAATCGCGTCAACCTAAATTTGTTCCTTCGTCACATATGGGACCTGTCGTGCTAGTGGCATCGCCAGGGAAAAGCAAAACAAAGGTAGGTACTCTCGCTTTTTTTGATTTTTTGTGAAAGAATGAGCCAACTATGTAAAAATCCGGCAATGCTATTCCATGTAGATATGATTTACCTTGCTAAACAGGCCAAACTCGATGTTGAAAAAAGCTTTGCTTTGCGATGAGGACCGTAACCAAATCGAACACAGAACGGGATTTCTTCAGTTTTATGTCAAAACGAAGAAAGTATGCAGCTGATTTGCCAGTTTTAGCTCAGAACAAGAGCATTTTACACATGGCATGTTCATAACAGCCCTTATTCTTCCGTCGGACGTAAAAAAATCGAACCGATCATGCACTATGAAGGAATGCTGCCAAAGTTTTCAGGCGCCGTAGCTCCTACGCCATCGCTCTAGTTGTAACGTCACGCTCTAGTTCCTTCGAGTATACCATGTCAGTACATGCAGTGCACAAACTAGCACACTTTACCCCGCCCTACTTCAAGTTCTCACCTCCAAGACCCCCACAACCTTTAGCTCAGCCTTTTGCGCAGATGCGCTAAAGATGTAAGTATCAGCCCAAATATACTTGAAGTGTCAATCATTTATTTACATGTATATATGTGTCAGTAGATGAGATTTTGTCGCATATCGCATGTGCCACGACTAAGATTAGCTTGCGCATTTTTAAGGTTTGCCAGAACTTTAGCTGCTCACACAAACAAAGTATGGATGTAGATAAAGACAAGACCAAATTTTAAATTCAGCTAGTGGTCTAAAATGTGGTCTTGTCTTTACCTACATCCATACTTTGCGTGTGCGAGCAGCGAAAGTTCTGGTGAAACTTTGAAAATGCGCAAGCTAATCTGAGTTGTGGCACATGCGATAAGCGACAAAATCTCATGTACTGAGACATATATACATGTAGATAAATGATATACACTTCAAGATTATTTGGACGAGACCTGATACTTACATCTGTAGCGCATCTGCGCAAAAGGCTGAGCTAAATGCTGTGGGGGTCTTGGAGGTGAGATTTTTGAGTGGGGCAGGGGTAAATTTGTACACGGGGAGCAGCGTTTGAGGTGGATTGGTGGTGGTTTGGGGTGTTTCAGTAGATACTACAATATAACACACATTTCTCTTCCCGGCTGCATGCACTGCATGTACATGTGTACTGACATGGTATACTCGAAGGAACTAGAGCGTGACGTTACAACTAGAGCGATGGCTAAGGCGCTATTGCGCCTGAACTTTTTGGCATCATTCATTCATAGCACATGATCGATTCGATTTTTTACGTCCGAAGGACGATTAAGGGCTGTTATGTACATGCCATGTGTAAAATGCTCTTGTTCTGAGCTAAAACTGGCAAAACATATGCATACTTTCTTTGTTTTGACATTAAACTGAAGAATCCCGTTCTGGGTTCGATTTGGTTACGGTCCTCATCTCAAAGCAATGCTTTTTTCAACATCGCGTTTGGCCTGTTTAGCAAGGTAAATCATCTCTACATGGAATAGCATTGCTGGATTTTTACATAGTTAGCTCATTCTTTTACAAAAAATCAAAACATGCGAGAGTACCTACCTTTGTTTGGCTTTTCCGTGACGATACCACTACCGCGACAGGTCCCGTATGTGACGATGGAACAAATTTTCGTTGAGGCGATTTCGCGGTAGTTCCGCTGATGCCCACTCGTGAGACAGCTTCTGTTGTAATTGGCAAAACAATTCTAAAATAGATGTTCATGCACTTTTGAAGAAAATATTTCTAGTCTTACCATAAACAAAAAATGTTTTATGGGCGAGGTACTTCCACGATTAAATTGCAAAATCTACAATTTTCCGTTTTAACGGGTCATATATTTTTTTAAAAAAAAGAGGGGGGAATACAGAGTTAAAGTCCTTGTGTATTACACGTCATCTTATGTTGATTGGTGTCTGTTTCATAAAGATATCTTAAACTGAGAGGACTCGTAGCATGTGTAAGATCGATGGACAGACATCTGAGTCGAACTTGTTACCTTGAACTTGGGAGATGGCGGATGATTGTTGTGCCAATACATTAGATTCCGGGTGTAACAGCTTCTGACCAGGTTTGAGCCAAAGTTGTGACCTTGACTTTGGGAGTTGGTGGTTAAGTGTTGTATGGGACACACCTTCATGTATAACCATGTGAAGTTATAATAAAAAATATAATGAGATTGGCCTATCCGGGCACGAAACCCATAGTTACAGCACTAGCGTGGCTCACAGATTTTGGGTCAAAGCTGTGACTAAATTGATATCGATACATATGCGCTTCCGCGAGTAACCCTGTCTTTGGTGGTTGCGAACAAGAAAGGTACAGACCAGCCAGCGCATCCGCGCAGTCTGATTAGCGCCTTTGTTAATCCCTTATATCTAGATATGCTATAAGCGAAAATTTAATTTTCTAGCAAGTCTCTATAGCTAAGCAGGATGGTTTGAATCTCACTTTGTCGGAAACACCGAAGTCAGGGTTTCGCGTGTCGCGGCGCAATTATAAAGTCTAATGAGGTATGATTTTTTATTCATATCTTTTTTGCGTTTTTATTGATATTGATGTAGTTAAACAAAATCATCATCCCTCTAAAATACTTCTTCTTTTGCTTGTTCTCCTCTACTATCTCATAGATGTTTGAACAGGCATAAATCAATTTTCTGGACACCATAAGATACAGGTAAGATGTGGAATTGTAGCTCTTGCTTGTTTGTTTAATTTGATTCTTTATGTCCCAGTCAACAATCTTTCCGCTATATCGGGACTGGTCATCCTGGTTTGAACCAGTATTAAGCAAGGATAAATGTGTCTTGCTCAAGGACACAACACAGTAACGCCGATGAGGCTAGAATCTGCAACCTCTCGGTTCTGAGTAAAGCACTCTATCACTGAGCCACAGCACTCCTTTGGAATGGTAGCTGTTGGTATGGATTCACAGGGGCATTATTAGCATCTATGACGGATATCAGTCCAGTGGTACACCTTCATGCTATCGGTAATATTCATATGAGAGTATAATTTTATTGGGTCCCATACCTCAGTCGGAGGCAAACCCAGCTATTCATCAAGGGTTCGCGAGTTCCATTGCGACCCAACCAAAGTCCATTATTTCCTGAAGATTGGTCATCAAAACAGATATACGTTCATTCGCCACCTTCCGCTGATTCAAGAAGGGTTCTTGTCAGTTTCAAGTGAAAGTATGTGCAAAAATTACTGTTTTATACCCCTATTCCACACAAGGCCCGAATCCCTTGAATTGCCACAAATTGACAAATATTTAGATTCCTGGCTGAAACGTACTCAGTTCGCGAAGATCTTAACTGAATCATACAGTCCGTAGTCAGTTCTTGCAATTCGTAGGCCTATTGGGAATTAGGATCAAAAGATTTGAACTGTTCAAAACTTGGCCACGAATTCCCCGATTCGAAAATCGTGCTTGATTGAAATCGGCACTCAGGCCGAATCCAGCCGAATCCCGCGAACATTCATAACTGTTTCTTACCTATGAATCGTAGAACATCACGAATAGATTGGGAAAATAACAATTCTCCACGAATCCTAACATTTATCGATTCTTGATGATTCGGGGGGATTTGTGGTCTGTGGGGAAATAGGACATTACCGCTTAGCGAAGCTTGCCCAGTAAAGTGTGGGATGCCCTAACATGACGAGAAAATTGTTGACTTACCTCTCTCCTACCCCCTCTCCTACCTCCCCAGACCTTGTGGATGGGGTCAATAGGTCAAAATTCAACTTTTTTTCCAGAACAGCACCAACACAAACCAACAAAGACATATGTACCGGGACAACATGCGCGGATCCAGGATTTTTTTGTCAGGGGGAGGGGGGGGGGGGGGGGGGTCCAGGCTCCTCAACTTATCTTACAGTTTACAGAGGGGGTCCAATGGTTTTATTACACATTTTCCAGGGAGGGGGGGGTCCAACTTTTCCCAGGGGGGGGGGGGGGGGTCCAAATGCTAATTTCTATAGAAACCCTTATAACTATAACTTGTGATTTTCCAGGGGGGTCTGGACCCCCTATCCCCCTCTGGATCCGCAAATGTACAATGTGGCTTTTTGGCACGAATAGGCTCAGATGAGACTGTGCGGCCTCATTTTAAGCTTAGAAACTCCAAATGCTTATCGGTCAATAGTTTTTAAGCGACTAGCAAAGGCTCTGATCAGACTGCGCATATGCGCAGGCTGGTCTAAGCCTTTGGTGGTCGCACACACCACATTGTTGGAAATCTCATATTTCTGCCCATTTATTGGTGCAAAAAATGCATTACGACTGTATATCAGGACGAAATTGCATTTGTCTGATAAAGAACCTGTAACTTCTTTCATAAAGAATATGTAACAACTTTCTAAAAGAACCTGTAACCCGAATTTTAGGCTCATAAAGCATTTGTAACCTTTCATAAAGAACCATTAACTTCGAAAATTTTTGAAATTGGCTAAAACGTATATTTAAGGACGAATTTAAGCTTCAGATACCAAATTTATAATATAATGGTTCGTTTCCAAGCATGCTTTGCTCGATAAAACTATGAAATATAAACATATGGCATTTGTTGCAACTTAGCATCTCTATTGTAATTGGTGAATTGTTGGACAGCTAAACTGTATGATAAATGCATAGACTATCATAAAACATGCTGCTGATATGTATTTTAACAAAATTTGACTCTAAAACTGTCTAATATTACCATTTTCACCCCGTGTCTGGCATGAACATCGCATCTTGTCAAGAATCATTAACCCAAAGTAAAGAATCTGTAACCCTTATCATAAAGCATCATTGACAACTTTCATAAAGAATCACCTCGCACTGTGACTGAGTTAACCCCCTGTGAGTATATGATATGACACATTGATGAAAAATTGTTTTAAGGACTGGAGCCAGTCTTGCATATACACTTCTTTACCATTTTTGTTCTCAAGCAAAGTGTTGGTTATCAGGACTGGAATTCACAAAATACTTGTCAGAATAGCAAACAAGGGATGCCCTGACCAGACTGCCTCTTTAGAAGCAGTCTGATCTGGGTCTGCACTGTTTGTCTAAGTCTTTTTGGCAAGCAATTAGTGTTAAAAAGTTTAGTACATCTACCGTTCTTCAACAAGATCAATTACATATGGGACAGTCCCATATAAGAGTTGTGATAGATTTTTTTTTTCAACCAAACATATGCTCATTTTAATTTTTAGTTCACAGACAACTCATATTAATTCTTAATTCACAGACAGCTCACCCTAATTCATAGTTCACAGACAGCTCACTCTCATTCATAGTTCACAGACAGCTCACCCTAATTCTTAGTTCACAGACAGCTCACCCTAATTCATAGTTCACAGACAGCTCACCCTAATTCATAGTTGACAGACAGCTCAGCTTAATTCATAGTTCACATACAACTCACCCTAATTCGTAGTTCACAGACAGCTCACCCTAATTCTTTGTTCACAGACAACTCACCCTTATTCTTGTTTCAATAGAAGAAATATAGGTATCAGTAAATTTCTTGAAAGGCAAGTATAATATTTTTACCGATCATTTTAGCCAAACAATCCCACTTAGCACATTGCTTTTCTAAACTCTGTATACCCTCTTTTAAAAACAATGTAGATCCAAATCAGATGATCAGGATGCCTCCTTTTTAAACATCTTGTAATTTATCCACAAGAATAATAAAATCACACCACTCAATTAACTGAAAATCATAATTTAATATAGTGTGAACAACCACTAAAGTAATGGATGTGCGCTTGTAATGGCATGTGCTTGTAGGCATAAAGATTAGTTTTGCTGAACTAATGATATAAGGATTAGTTTTTCTGAACTAATGATATAAAGAATAGTTCTGCTTAACTAATGATTTAAAGATTAGTCTTGCTGAACTAATGATATAAAGATTAGTCTTGCTGAACTAATGATATAAAGATTAGTCTTGCTGAACTAATGATATAAAGAATAGTTCTGCTGAACTAATGATATAAAGATTAGTCTTGCTGAACTAAAGTCTTGCTAAACTAATGATAAAGATTGGTTTTGCTGAACTAATGATATAAAGATTAGTCTTGCTGAACTAATGGTATAAAGATTGGTTTTGCTGAACTAATGATATAAAGATTGGTTTTGCTGAACTAATGATATAAAGATTGGTTTTGCTGAACTAATGATATAAAGCTTGGTTTTGCTGAATTAATGATATAAAGATTAGTCTTGGTGAACTAATGATATAAAGATTAGTCTTGCTGAACTAATGATATAAAGATTGGTTTTGCTGAACTTATGATATAAAGATCAGTTTTGCTGAGCTAGTGATATGGGTCTCGACGCCAAAAAACCAAACTGTTGCATGGGAAAACAAGGGCGCTGATCAGCCTGCACTTTGATGCAGTCTGATCGTTTTTCACTGACTGCAAAGTGTAACATTTAAGCCTTCTTCATACAAACTTTAAAAATTCTAGCTAGTCTCTGTAGATGAGTAGGCTAGTTTGACCTTGACCATGTCGATAACCCAGAAAACAGGTTTTCTCGCGACAAGGCCCATATATCGTTTACCTTTGTGTACACCATGTGTCTGCCAGAGGTGTAGTTTGACCAGATCTGAACATCTCATAACCAGCTTGAGCAATCATAGCACCATTATCTATACAAAATCTGGAAAGTAAATATCAAAACTGCCATTATATTTATAGAGGAGCATACATGAGTGATCTTATATTATTTAATTTATTAAACAAGTTGAGGAAAAGAGATAAATTGTGAGGCTTCAAATGTATTCCAATCTACATTCCTGTTCTAGTTGGGAATTTTCCATTAAGCCCCCTAATGAAGTAAATGATCAAGCTTTTCAAATTTCTCAGCCACTATCGCACTTTTGAAGAAATAACTTTTTTTATCCCAAAAATAATAATATTGTTTTGTCACAACATATTATAATGTTGCTACAGAGTTAAATATGACAAATAAGTGATTAGATGCCTCATTAAATTGCTAGGTAAGGAAAAGCTATGATCTGAGTGTTGTTGCATGCTTACAACAAGGATGCAGATCAGCTCGCCCATCCACATGGTCTGACAGGGTTCCCACAAATTATAGAAAGCAAAATTCCCCAACTTTTCCCTGACCTTGAATTTATTCTTTTTTCACTAACTTTTCCCTGACCGTGGGAACCCTGTTAAGACTGATCAGCACCTTTGTTTTCTCGCACACCAGATCTGAATTTCTGTTGTTTTTACCCATGTGAGCTATTTCTATCACACCCGTACCTGCCCTCGGGAAAAATAAAAAAAAACTAACAGCTGCATGCTGGTCTCACATCGATCTGTGACGTCATTGTAATGTTAAAATGACGTCACTATGTCGCATCTCAGCGTGTTCAGGATTTTCTGGAAGTCTTTTCCACATTTTCCCAATATAAAGAGGTATCGAGTGGTGAGCAAGAAAAAGAATCCATTATTCTTGTGAGGATGTGATAGAAAAATTTGTCCCTCACGATCACCGATTGTCATCACTCAGCAAGCCTCGTGATGCCAATAGGTGATCCTCAGGACAGACTTTTCTATCCTACCCTCACACTCATGATAGAATCTTATAATCTACAATCAGAAAAGAGCAGTAACTAAACTTGCTACATGCAAAGCTTCAAAAATCTAGTAAGTATCTTTAGCTGAGCAGGTCAGTTAGGGTCTTACTTGATCAGAAATCCATGTCATACCTTTCATCTGTAGCAAAGAGTTTTGCTCCCCTCTCTTTGGCCATTATATCCATCATCTCTTGTAATCGTTCATTGCCTGAAATAAATCAACCTTGCCATGATAAAGTGCACAGTAAAACCAGGCCTTGAGGTTATAAAACTATTTCATGCTCTAGTGACTGATCTGGGTCCAAACTATTTGCAAAGGTTATCAGCACTGCCAAGCAGGATTTAAAGGCATTAAAATCAAATTAATCCTACACCAATAATCAAATAATTTTAGTTGTTATATGACCAGAAAGTGCTTTTTGGTTGGTTTAGACCACTTGGATTAATCTTTATGTTTAAATGGAGCTAGTCAGAACTAGTCTCTTGAGCTTAATATTTAACCGCAAAACCAGAACAAAACCGTTGTGTGTGTGTGTTTAAGCTTAAAATCCCACCAATGGAGACCGGTCCACTGCTTAAAGTTTTGTCCACAGACTGAAAAAGCTGAGGATCAAACCTGCCACCTCTGGTTTACAAGGCCAGTGCTTTATCCACTACACCACAGGGGCTTCTATTATTTCTGACAGGCATTTTATAGTGACCTCTAGACAGCTAAAAATAGACACAAGTGACTTGTCATGTTGAAAGATACATGATTTTTGATTAGAATGTCAACCAATCAAGAGTCTTGTTACAAAACGGATATAGTCTAGTAACTACAATGAAATTAACATTATATGCTGTTAAATCCTTTACAGACAGGCTGGTGGACAGGCACCAAAAGCAGTATGCCCAACATACTTTAATATGTTGGGGCATAAACAAAGGCAGGCTTTGAAATAAAATTCAAGCCTTCAAGGGCCAAAATGCGGGTTTTATTCATCATTCTCGACCTACTTACATCCCACACCACCAACAATGAGAACTTCTTGAGAACCACAATGAGCCATGGCACGCTCTGTAATAAAGGAAAGAAATTCAATTAGGTGATAACTGTATTCAAAAGATTCAGACCAGTTAAGGTTGCTATTTTGTGTTTAACATGCAAAAATTAAGATAGTGTTCAAAACATTCAAAAAAGATTCTAACAGTTCTCAAATAATTTTGAGTTTCACAAATACTCATGGAAATTGCAAACAATGTAGAGCCTGGTCAAACTGCTCCTGAAGGAGCGGTTTGATCTGGGACTGCATTGTTTCTTAAACCTTTTTTGTTAGAAAACTAGTTTCCAAAAGTTTTGAACAGTACCGATAACTGAAGCCTTATCTGATATTTCTATCTATGTCTGCATTGTTTTTTGTCAGTTTTAATTGTTTTCATTGTTTGTTTACATCCCAGTCAACAATTTTTTCAGTCACATCGAAACATTTCCAGTCTTACTGGATTGCACCAGTACAAAGCAGTGTCCTGGTCAAAGACACAACACAGTGACTATGCTGGCGGTTCTGTGTCATTTCCAAACTTTTTTGTTTGTTAGAAAACTAGTTTTGGAAAAAAGAAAAATGACTAGCCCTACCTGTTATTTCTACTAACATAGCAAAGACAGTCTCCTGCAGGGAGAAACAGAGATCTTCTGGAGTATATTCACCACTCTTTATTAAACTTGGAGCTTTTTCCTGCAACAGGTGTAGGGTAGTATTAAGTATTGGCACTAAATGTCATGATTGATGATCGAAAGCCTTATTCAAATGGTAATTTCATGTGTCCAGTTAAGCGACCCTTTTGAGCATGTAATTTATAGTACAATCGGAAAAAAACAACTCATTCCTTGCTAGCAGGCACTTTTATCGTCTGCTGATAACCTTTGCAAGTTTACATACAGTTTGGTCCCTCAGATAGTGTTCCTTTGTTGTTGTTTTTTTATTTTTATTATTTTGTTGCTTTACATCCCAAGTCAACAGCTATGGTTATGGTGGGCCGGTCAGTTCACCTAACCACACTTTTCATGGGCAAGCCTGAACAAGCAGTTAACCAGTACTTCGTGCACATACATTCGCTTGTAACTGACAACAACCCTTCTTGAATTATGCAGGGGAAGGAAGGAGAATGAACGTAGAAATTATTTCACGATCAATCTCCATATAAGTATGGGACCGGGCCGGGATCAAACTGGCGACCCCTGGATCTGCAGTCTGACACGCATCTGTTGCAGACACATTAATGACTGAGGTACGCGGCCCAGTATTGATATTGTTCCTTAAAGAATTTTTTTAAAAAAAATCTGTGTGTTTCTTAAAGAATTTTTTGACAAAAAATAATTTTAAAGCAGTCTGATAGAGGTCTGCCCTGTTTGTCCAAGAAATTTTAGAACACTTATCAGACTTAAGAAGTGCAAGCTCAGGTTTCTCATAGGGCTACAAGTCTAATCTTTGGTGATAGTCTTCACTTAATTCCATACTAAGTACATACAAGCAACCAAGGCTGATGCATTTGCTGCTGGTAAACAGGTAAATTACTGATCTCATGTGCTCCTATGACAGATAGGAGTAGGTGATATTTGAGGCTTAAGATTTAGGTCAAAGATTCCTCAAAATTTGACCATATCGTCTCACCGGTGGTAATGTCGTAAGGGGCAATCCAACGGTTATGCAAATGAAATCTTTACGAGATCATCCGGACATGAGCTACGGGAGCAATAAACAATGGAATCAGCTATGTGAGTAGTCCTGTTTTAACTGTTTTTAATGTTTTGGAGCCTAATATAAGGAAACAGAGAATGATATTCCCAATAATCTCCATTTCTGTCCAAGAGGCAAAAGAATCTGACGTAAGAAAGTTTACATCTAACGAATGATATACTTTCTCCTGAGTAAGGTGTAAGCATAATATCATTTTTGTGGTTGCTAATGAAGGTGTTCTGTTCAATAAATGTTCTTAAATGCTTTATTTTTTAAAAAAAAAATCATATCATTTCCAACTTATTTTTCAAGCATAAACCGTATACACCATCTTCTTGACGTCACTTTGTGTCTGCGACAAGTTTTTGGTGCCCATTACCCCTTACACCATTGGTTGCCCCTAAGGGTACGATTGCCCCTTACAAGACGAATAAACTTGGATAGTTCAAAGAGAAAAGTAGAACAGATAAGTTTTTGAAAATATTCTCGTTGTGATGCATGACGGGTCACTGATATAAATTCAATTTATCCTCATCATGTGAAAACCTGCTTAATGTCCATTGCGACCGACAAAGGCGCAGATCAGCCAGCCTGCGCAGTCTGAACAGCATCCATTATTTCGCTTCTTTGATGGCAGGATATCTACTGATGTTAAAGCCATCCTAATCATGCTAAAACTAGAATGTCAATGATGCAGCTTGTTTCTGTGGCCGAGGAGGCTGGTTTGAATTTTACCTGGTCAGCCTAGAAATTCCCCAAGACGCATTTTCGCATGGTACGGTTCGATTCCAAGTTTATTATATTGAGGAGCGTGATGACTAATTGGCGAGCTCGAGGGGTTTCGAGCAAAGGCACTGCGCTGTGGCTTCAAACAAATACTTGATTAATTGCTTGGTACTGGTTCAACCCGATTTTGAGATCAACAAAGTTTTGAATAGTATTATAATTGTGCGTGTGAGGAGTGGGGGGAGGGTTTTGCCATTGAATGGGGATGTTTGGTCATTTTAGGCTCTCATTAAGGTTAAGGTAAGATAGGAATACTTTGGGGAAGGGGGTAAGCTATATTTCTTACGTGTGTGTGTATGGTGGGGTGCGTGCTAGAAATGTATAGTTGAGGGGGAACTAATTCTGTAGACGGAAACTTTTGAATATAGCCCCCAACCCCCCCCCCCCCCCTCCACCACCCCAACCAATGTGCATGTTTTCACTTGGTGATTTTCTCTATTTATTCTTTTTTTTTGCTTGGGGTGGGAGGGGTGTGTGGGTTGCTACTAAAAGGGATTTTTTTGGGGGGGGTGGGGGGGAGGTCATGTTTGGTCCACTCTTAGGCTAAGGCTAAGACTGGGAATAGTTTCTGGGGTGGGGCATACTCAAATTTAAATGTTTTTGGGCCATGTTTGATACATATATCTTGAGGAAGGGGTGTGGAGCAAAGTAGTCAGTGGATTGTAAGCCAACCTGATAGTTTAGCCAGAAAACAATGAACATAGACGCCCCCCCCCCCTCCCCCAACCCCCCCATACCCCCCCCCCCCAACACACACACACACACCTTCCACTGGACGTGTGGGTCATTATCGGCTGGTGGTGTATCCAAAGCGATTTGGCTATGTAACCTGGTATTTTAACATGCAAGGATTTGAACAGAGCTAAAAATGCAATTGCAGCGAATCTGAGTGCTTGCCTGGGCTACAATTTTGTTTATATTTTCCCCAGGTCTGCTTAAACATCACCTCGTACATCTAGGAGCTGTCGTGGTGTAGCCAATGAACCGGGGGGTCTCAGGTTAGATCCCCAGCTTCACCAGTCTGTAGAATGAGAATTTATGCCTGGGTCCAGTCTCCATATGACGGTTGTTGTTGGTGGGACGTTTTAAACACTGTGCATACATCTATCAAAGGGACGTGTGTTGTTGTATTGTTATAAGAAGGACATCATGCTGTCCCTTTCTGACAAGATCAGGCAAATGTTGTTGAAACGTTCAATATTCTACTTCAATCTTGATTCCGGAGAGCAGCGGTTCAGTGGTAGAGTGCTTGACTTGAGACAGAAAGGCGTTTAACGTTTGGATTTAACGGGCCCACCTATCCTTAAAATTTTAGTGCATCTTACTCTCCGAAAAAAGTCAATGCATTCACTCAGTTTGGTCGAAAATGGGTACCCAGTTTGAAGATGGAAACTGAGAAATAAAGGGGACGGGTTTATGAAATCCAAGTTTTCATGACTTTTGTAAATGTGAGTTGCTTTAAGGGAAGATATTTGAATTTTTCCTTTCTTCAATAAGTCACACCTCCTGGTGGATATGTTTTGACAGGCCATACTTATTTATAGCGTTTTCGCTATTTTGTAGAGGGTGAATTAGTGTTATTTTTTTCAAATTCTGATAATTATTTCAAAGAAGATGTTTTAAGATTCTTATATAGGTAAAGAAGCACCCTGGTTGCCATGTCTTCGATGTGTAATGTTTTCGCTAGTTTTGAACCAGATCATTCAGTTATCAATCCTTCAAAATTATTTTGAATTCTGATCACATGGTTGCTCTCGTAATGGTTTCAAACCATGCGGTACTACTGTCCTAATTTACTCTTCTTTAAACAAAGAACAACAGAAAACAGTCTCAAAAGCATTTTATTCTTTGCCGAAGGCTTTAAAGATGAGATGATTAATTTCAAGTGCATATCATGCGGGTATCAATGGGGTTTACTTATTATCGAAGTATGGCCCTAAAATTTAATGGTTAGCGAATTTTTAGGGTAAATTTAACCAATAGCGGAATGAGAGCTTCAAGTGGTAAGCGAATTAAGGCATAAGATATAGTGATAAGCAATTTAGGGGCAAAGAAATACCAAATAGCACAGTGGCGCTTTTAATCAGTTAACAAACTTGATGGAAAAAACGCTTTTCTGCTATTCCACCTCGTAAATGAATCCAGACAAGCTACTGATTTTTAGGCCTAAAATTTACTGATTTATGGGGCCAAAATTTAACTGATTAGCAATTTGGGGGCCTCAATTTTACTAGTTGGTGATTTGTGGGCAGAACTTTACAAGTTAGCGATCTATGGGGCCCAAATTTTACTGATTAGCGATTTCAAAGGTACCCCATTGAGACCCTCTATCATGTATGGATAATGTGCAAGGGCTAGACCAAGAATTTTCTAGTAAACGCTTAAGTGTAATCAGTTGTCGGTGTGTACCATACTGGCTCGTAAGGGACTGACTCGTAAGGGGGAGTCAATGTCGTAAGTGTTGATTTTTTTTCTATTTAGTCTATGTCAACATTTTAAACCCAACTTTGACTAAACACAATTAAGGCATAAAAGAAAAAATCATGTAAAGTATATTTGTGTCACTAAACCTGCCAGTAAACATGTTAAAAAGCCCCTAAATCATGTTTATTTAAGATCAAAGCTAAAAAATCAACACACCCTCGTCCAGGAGAAATTGATTTTTAGACTAACTACTTGGTTTGCCACTTCCGCTATTAATCTGCAAACATCGAAATAAATGTAGAAGTCGCTAACTTACATGTTTTGCTAGATTTATTTTCATCCCGTCACTCATATCTGGACACTCTCCTAAGGCGACCGTTTGCATAACTTTTGATCCCCCCTTACGACATTACCACCCGTGTGTCTATTGCTACTTTTCAGTGGCATTTTACGGGTTAAGTGGTTTAGTCACTTTGCTAGTTTATTATGCCTTAGACCACTGTGAGAAATAATTTATAACTAAACAAGTACGGTAAATTTTCTAAAATTTTGAACATGTTTCTCTTACTTTCTGTTCTCAGCTAAAATGTTTGTAATCAAGGCTGGAATTCACAAAATGTTTAACAGGGAAGACCCTGAGTAGACTGCTTCTACTGCTCTGTTTGCCTAGGCCTTTCTGGCAGACAACTTGTGTTCAAAATCTTTAGAACATTTACCATAGATCTTACCTCTATATATGAAAGTAGCCCTGAGAATGAAACATCCATTCCTTTTACTGCATAAGGCAATTCTAAATATTTCTTTCCTCTGAAATGAAGATTTACGGTAAATGTTCTAACATTTCGAACACTTTTCTCTTTCTGTTCTCAAATAAACTGTTTGTTGTCAGAGCTGGAATTCAAAAAATGTGACAGTGACAATAGCAAACAGGGAAGACCCTGATCAAGCAGTCTGATCTGGGTCTGCACTGTTTGTCTAGGCCTTTTTGCCAGGCAACTAGTTTTCGAAATTTTAGAACATCTTCCGTAAAAAATCTTTTGATCCATGACATATCTCTTTTTAATCTGCTCTTATTCTGATTCCTTTTATTTCTCTTATATCTCTTTTTTAATCTGCTCTTATTCTGATTCCTTTTATTTCTCTTATATCTCTTTTTAATCTGCTCTTATTCTGATTCCTTTTATTTCTCTTATATCTCTTTTTAATCTGCTCTTATTCTGATTCCTTTTATTTGCTTTACAATATTTCCCCAGCCCATCCAACTTTCTCATATGTACTTTTTCTATGTATTGCCATCTGCTGATAACCCTTGTAAACAGTTTGGACCCAGATCAGGAATGTCTGGATCCCAACTGTTTGACACTCTGATGGTATTCCTGAAATAATTTTCGTAAAAGTTGATTTTGAAAAAAATCATCAAACCATAAAAAGCATGAAAAGTTACCCAGTAGGCAAACAGTTAATGACACTTATGTGGAGCGCAGTGGCTGGGTTGGTAGAGCGTAAGACTAGGAATTGAAGGGTTGCTAGTTAGAGACTCACTGCTGGCATTGTGTTGTATCCTTGAGCAAGGCACTTTAACTGCTGCATAGTTGTTGACTGGGACATAAAGCATCAAAACAAACAAGCAAGCCAACAATAATTACACTTGTTTTGTTTTGTTTGATATGATTCTTTACATCCCATCAACAATCTTTCAGTTATAAAGGGACGGGTCTTCCTGGGTTGAACCAGTACTAAGCTAGGATTAATGTTCTTGCTCAAGGACACAATGCAGTGATGCCGGTGAGGCTCGCACCTGCGGCCATTCGGTCTCGAGTCAAGCACTCTACCACTGAGCCACCGTGCTCTCATAATAATGATACTTGTGGATTTTGTTACCTAAAGAAGCTGTGAAATAAAACATGAGGAAATATTCATGTGGAAACCCACTATAGGTACAAGGCACTTACTTTTTGGCAAGCTGTTCTATATTATAACCAGGGCTTGGATCATTTGATAACTGAAAAATATAACATGAGCTAGGCTTATTGAATTTACTGCCCATGAGAATATGGTACAGTAATACCTGTCTTAAGCAGCCAATCAAAAATAGACAAAACAAAGATCTTAATGAAAAATGGTAGCTTAATGAAGGTCGAAAGTATTGCAGAATGCTCCCCTTGAAGCATTCTGCAATACTTTTGACCTGCATTAAGCGATAATTGGTCTTGAAAAACAATTTTCTGTCTTTTTGAGAGTGGCCCTTTTACATAGGTTTTACTGTTCTTATTGTATATACATGAAGTCATTCTTTATTCCTTTGTATACTGGATAACGCTAAACAGAACTTTGGTTAACAGTGAAAACCCTGATGAAGTGCAGCATATTGCGGCATTTCATCAGGGTCTAAACTGTTTGCTGAGATAAAAACAATCTTTAGGGTCAATCAAAGGGCAATAATTGCTCTACTACTAAAGACATCATGATAAAGCGTCATGTGCTCTACCACAAAATTGTCATATATATTCAGTATGTTTCATGAAATTCCATCCATTGGTTACTAAGTTATGGCTTTGAATGGACAAATTCATTAATATTAAGGCAATCGAAAGGCAACACCTCTTTAAAACTGATGAAATCCTCACAAAAGTTCACATGCATTATCACACCATGGTCATATATACCCAATATTAGTTTCATGAAATTCCATCATTTCTATTATTCCTTTTGTAATTTTTTTCCTTTATAACACGGTTCACATTTCATATTGCAGACTCATCTGAGCCTTTGTTTCTGGACAATTGATAGATAACAAAATATGAGCAGGCTCATAAATATTATAAGACATACCTTTAAAACTCTAGCAAATCTATCCAGACAATTACCAACTGCTATATCTATAGTTTCTCCAAATATTCGGTATCTTCTTTGCAAGTATGCTATCACCTATAATTATATATAAAACACCACCACTAGTTTTTCTTGCACCAGAAAAAAATAGGACTCTTTGGCCCTTAACCCTTAAAGAAGCTGCTAAAAATGCATCTAAAAATGTTGTCTCCGTGAGTTATGTGCTGCATATATTTGCTACCATTAACGACTAGCATAAGTGTAGAGACAAACCATGTGAACCCAGATCAGACTGATCCTATAGTCCTATAGGAGTAGTCTGATCTGGGTCTACACTTTTTGACGAAAAGGCTTCTAAAACATTTAAGCAGATGACAAAATCAGACAACTTTTGTTGTGATTGCAATTGGCAGCAGCATGCAGAGGCCAAATTTAAAATTTGGAAGCACTGGCTAAAATAGTAGGTGACAGTTTTTCTCTTATTAAACATGAAAAATTTAATATGATGTTTGAAGATTTTCTGGTGTCAAGGCCGGTATTATCTAAACCATACAAGCTAGAATGGTTTGGTAGGAGAGACCCAGCAGACAAAAAGGATGTCTTGGAGGAAGACAAGTCAGACAGGAGGAATGTGTAAAATAATATGGTTGTTAATGACACTTAACTCTTTGCCTAATGGGTAATTTTGCATGTTTTTTGTTTGTCTGCTGATTTTTTTTTTTCAAAATCAACTTTTCAGAAAAAGTCTTTCAAAAAGTCAAACAATTTGCATCCAGATCAGGCCCGACTTTTTGTCAAGCCTGATCTGGTCCAAACTGTTTGCAAAGATTATGAGCAGGTGACATTAATAGGCAAAGAGTAAAAGGTGTGATGCAACCCAATGTTACCTGTGTATTTCCTCCACTGACATACAAGACAGTAGGATTTTCGGATCCAGTCACCAGTCTCCCCATCTCTATATCTGAACAGCATTAAGGGTGCATACTTGATAAGTGGGAGCGCAGTGGCTCAGTGGTAGAGTGCTTGACTCGAGACCAAGAGGCCGTGGGTTTGAGCCTCACCGGCGTCACTGCGTTGTGGTCCTTGAGCAAGACACATTTATCCTAGCTTAGTACTGGTTCAACCCAGGAAGACCCATCCCTGTTTAACTGAAAGATTGTTGATGGGACGTAAAGAATCAAATCAAACAAACAAACAAAGCATACTTGATAACTATGGCACTTCAACATTAACCCTTAATGCGCCAATCACAACAAAAGTCGTCTGCTTTTCTTGTATGCCGAAATGCTTAAGAAGCCTCTGTTGCAAACAGTGTGGTCCCAGATCAGACTGCTCCTATAGGAGCAGTCTGTTCTGGGTCCACACTGTTGGCATCTGTACTTAATTTGTCAGTAATATTAGGCAATTATTTGCAGCAGACGACTTCAGCAGACGACATTTTCAGATGCATTTTTTTCTTGCCGCTTAAAGGGTTAATCTATCCATGTTGGGAAGAAAACCTACTTTTCTTATTTTTAGCCTTTACATTCTTTCCTAAACTCAATTGATTCTTGTGCCAATTCATGATAACTATGGCACTTCAACATTAATCGAGCCATGTCAGGAAGAAAACCTACTTTTCTTATTTTTGGCCTTTATATTCTTTCCTAAACTCAATTGGTTCTTGGGCCAATTCATCCCGCAGTTCAGTAACGTAATATATGTAGCTCTGAATTACAATCTATTAATAGAGGAGTTAAACTTGAATTTTTTGACCCAAAAATGGTACCTACTACGTCATGATTTGGCTACCTTGAACTACTGATAACTCACACATTTTGCACAGTCCCTTTGAGTTGGAGGTATCCAGAGTAGACTGTATTTTTTTTTTGCCAACTTGCCTTTACGTTAAATTAACATTCAAATTTCTACTTTTGAAACAAAATGTTATGTGCAAGTTACAGAATTTTTCTTCACTAAATCTCACTAAATAAGCAAATGGACTAACACTATTAGAAGAAGATAGAAAAAACACATTTTGATTTTATCTCTGATTGCCAACAAGCCTCCAGACAAGAATGTGTATTGGAAAACTATTTTCTTTATTTCTTATCCAAAACATATGTTGTGGGTACTCAAAAGAACCGTCTCAATGAGACGGTTCTTTTGAGCACCCACAACACATGTTTAAATTGATGGGTAAGAAAATAATTACAATTTTACACTCATAAAATTTCCTTATCTGGATCTATGTATTGACTGTAAAAAACTTCCTCATGTAAAGGATACGTCCTATACAATGGTTAACAGCAACAATAGGTTTCTTCCATAGCTGTGCTACTGTTCTAGCAACAAGGGCTGTGGAGACTAGGGGTGCCCCCATTCCGGGTCCTGTAAAATTAAACAAAGAAGGTTATAAAACTTGTGTCATGCTCAACTTATCTGAGAATGAAATTTATCCTCCTCATAAATGTTAAAAGCCAATAATTGTTCTTCTGAATCCCTTTTTTGTATTTCGAAATGATCTATATGTGAACGTATTGTTGTTATAAAAGTTTAAACTAATGATTGTTGGCATTTTAACATTTATCTGCAGGATAAATACAACATCTAACGGCTTAAGAGCATTTTCAGCATTTCAGTTTAAGCAGCTGAAATCGACAGTGAAGAAATCATTATTTTTTTAAATCTGTCTGAAAAGTCTAAATTGATATCAGCAAGATGATTTCAATGAGAATCTAAATATTAATTAAAAAATACATTAAAATTTTTCAGTCAAAAAATTCTTTTACCGCGGGCCATGAGATTATATGGGCCTTGATGCCAGAAAACCTGTCTTTGGGGTTTGCAAACAACAAAGGCACATACCAGCCTGCGCATCCACACAGTCTGATCAGCGCCTTTGTTATTCGCTTATTGTAAAGTATCATATCCAAACATGCTACAAGCAAAATTTCAATTTTCTAGCTAGTTTCCGTAGCTGAGCAGGCTGGCTTGGATATGACCTGGTGACAGGTTTTCTCGCGACAAGGCCCATTTAAAATTTACCCTTTGTGTAAGAAACAACATCTATATCCTCTGGTTTGACTTTTGCTTCTTCCAAGGCCTGCTTCAGAACATCTAAGACCACTTCCTGGTGGTGTTTGGCTGTATCTCGGGGAAGAAAACCTACATAATACATTACAGAGATAAATTAACATATCACTTGTCCAGGCCTTTATATAGTTAACAGTGCGTAATAAAAATAGTTTTCTTATTTCTCAGCCAAAACATATGTTATGGGTACTCAAAAGAACAGTCTCAAACTGATTCAGTCTTCAGAATTCCTGACAATGGGATTTAAACCAGCCTGCTCAGCTACAGAGTCCAGCTAGAAAATTGAAATTTCACTTGTAGCAAGTTTAGATATGATACTTTCCAATAAGCGAATAACAATGGTGCTGACCAGACTGCGAGGATATGCAGGCTGGTCTGGGCCTTTGCTGTTTGAAAACCAAGAAGATGGGGGGGGGGGGGGGGGGGGGGGGTTAACTTGGGGGCAATTCAAAATGTTTACATATTCATTTACTGTTCTTTGATTTTTATACCCTATTTGCTGTCTGTAAACACAGTATACAAATAAATATTACAATTTTGGTTTCTAAGCTGAATATCTGAGCAAAAATATGAGCATTTTCAAAAAGGGATGCCAGAAAACAGGAACATTCATATATCAATAATGAAAAACTGGGTCTTAGAAAAAGGAGGCTTATCAACGCTATCGTATACCTGGCAGCGCTGAAAAAGGGGGCTATTTGGGTGGCACATCCGTACTATGTCATACATAGGTAGTAACCCCCCCCCCCCACCACCCCCCACCCGAGGCGTATGCCCCTGGCTGGTCTGAGGGGGGGGGGAATGATTTCCCACAGCCCAAAATGTAACGTCTTGGCCAGCCCAAACATTAGCATTTGGATTTTTGGTGTGCTCTCTTGAAAATCTTTTTTTCCAGTATAATGAAATAATTAGTACAAGTAAGTTTTCCTTTCATAACCCTTTAGTCATGAAATAATACAACATTTTAGCAGATTTTTCTTTAGATTATGAAAATTGTCCTTTTACTAAATTCAGTGTAGATTATTTTGCACATATACTGTATCTATCCAATACACATAAACTACATGGCCATTGACTTGGTGTACTTTACGCATGGATGAATGGTTATAGTACATTGCTGCATAATATTGTACCAGGTAAATACATTGTTATCAAGGTTGAAAACGGACTACAGTTGCACTTCAAAATAAATCAGATAGAAAAAACATCAACAAAAATAATCATTAAAATGCTCCTGATTTTGGACTTTGAAATACTTTCACTGTGATTTGTAATTGAGAATTGATGATATAATACCCTAATTACCCTAACATGTGAAAAAATTTGTTTTCTAAATGTTTTGGTGAAGTCAAATTTTGCAACCCCTAACCCCTTTGGTAGCGTCTCCTGTTTTGTTGTAGGGATCTGCCTGTCTATGTATAACCTTAATTCGTTCCTGATACACCAAGGGTCCTATTCAAAAGAATACCAGTGATATCTTATGCATAGGGAAGTTTTGGGAAGCATCTGAAAAATAGGCAGATACCCTATCAAAGTGTCAGAGGTCCTTTAGGTACTTGTACACATACATGCACATTGTTAATCAATTAAATAATGTCTGCAAAGAAATAGAGTGTTTCCTGAACTTATCTCCATGTAATATGTGTTTAAGGTATTGCAAGTAGCAGTATTAGGCCAGAATTTTTTTATTAGTTGATTTTTACAAACCCTCCTACTGTAATTTTCGGGGAAAAATAATATATCTTTGAAGTTCTGTCTGTGTATTTTTGAGAGTGACACTGTTAAAATACTTGTCCTATCCAGATTTCTAGGAAAATGATGAAATATTTAAAGATTTAATACAGACTGTTGTTTACCTTACTACTAGTTTTATTGTTTGTTATGGAGATATTAAAAAAAAAAAAGAAGCTCTGAAAATGACCAGTTAACTGGTCATTTTCAGAGCTTTTTTTTAACTGGTCATTTTCAGAGCTTTTTTTTCTCGTCCCCCTGACCCTAAATCCAGAAAAAAAATGCCGTAAATCAACAAATAAAAAAAATCTGGCCTTATACTGATGGACAGACAGACAGACTGAATGATGTAATAAATAATGAATAAGATATACAGAATGGTCTCAAGGGGACTAATAAATGAACCATACCTTGACCTGGTGGTGTTATATATGTATGACGTGGATTAGACAAGACAACACCATCCTTAATGATCCCAACTCCCAGTTTGTTTGCACTTCCTTCAAACCCTATGACTATCACCATCTCTTTATATCTTTTTTAAGTCTGAAACACAACATTAAAAGGGGGACGTGCATTAAGACCTATGAGGTCAAAAAATAAAAATTGCTCTTCACAAGTTTCTTCTTATTACTACTAATTAGTTTATTAGAACAATAGCCAAAGTGTAAAGGTCTGGTATTGATTCGACTTTTATGGTTGCTATGGTAGCAAAAATGGCCACCAAAATAGGCTGAAAATAGGAAAATGACCATTTTGGAGCAAATTTGAGACATGTAACAGAGGAATTAATATAGAGCACAAGCAAATACAAAAAAAATATTTTAACAGATGATGAGAATTATCACGGCACACAATATATTAAAAGGTTTTTTGGGTATTTGCTTGTGCTGATATCTAATTCTTAAAAAATTGGTCTCCAAAAGCCTCAAATTTAGCCTAAAATGGCAATTTCTCTATTTTAAGCCTATTTTGTCGGCCATTTTGGTTACCATAGCAACCCGTAAAAGTAAAATAAATGCCAGAATTTTACACTTGGGCTATTCTTCTAATAAACCAATAAGATGAAATTGGTGAAAAGCAACTTTCAGTTTTTGGCCCTAGAGGGGGCCAAAATAGCCCCTTAATGCACATACCCCTTTCTGTAAATTATCTCACCTTCCAAAAATAATCTCAGCATAAAATGTGCCTCATCACGAGAAAACCTGTCATCGGGGTTTCCGACCAAGCTATGCTCAAATCAGCCTGCTAAACTACAGAGACTAGCTAGAAAATTGAAATTTCACCTGTAGCAAGTTTAGACATGATAATTGAGCAGTGACATGAGATTTCCAACAATGTTTTTGTTTGATTTGATTCTTTCCTTCCCATCAACAATCTTTCAGTTAAACAGGGACGGGTCTTCCTGGGTTGAACCAGTACTAAGTTACATGTAGTCCAACAATATGGTATGTGCGACCAGCAAGGGCTCAGACCAGCCTGCGCAAATGCGCAGTCTGATCAGAGCCTTTGCTAATCGCTTGGATATTCTATGACTGTTAAGCTACTGACTGAACATCATTTGGAGTTTCTAAGCTTAAAAGGCTGGTCTGAGTCTACACATGTAAAAATACCACATTGTTGAAAATCTCATGCACTGTCTCATATATCATGTCAATGATCACAGTGAGCAGAAGTACAGTTGAGCCTTAGGTGACACATTACATAATTTTATGTGCATACCAACTTGCCAATGATCACAGTGAGCATATGTGCATGCCAATGATCACAGTGAGCATATGTGCATGCCAATGATCACAGTGAACAGAAGTACAGTTGAGCACTAAGTGACACATTACATAATTTTATGTGCATGCCAAATTTTATGTGCATGCCAAATTGCCAATGATCACAGTGAACATATGTGCATGCCAATGATCACAGTGAACAGAAGTACAGTTGAGCCTTAACTGACACATAACATAATTTTATGTGCATGCAAAATTGCCAATGATCACAGTGAACACATGTGCATGCCAATGATCACAGTGAACAGAAGTACAGTTGAGCCTTAGGTGACACATTAAATAATTTTATGTGTATGCCAAATTGGCAATGATCACAGTGAGCATATGTGCATGCCAATGATCACAGTGAACAGAAGTACAGTTGAGCACTAGGTGACATTGAATAATTTTATGTGTATGCCAAACTGCCAATGATCACAGTGAACATATGTGCATGCCAATGATCACAGTGAACAGAAGTACAGTTGAGCCTTAGGTGACACATTAAATAATTTTATGTGTATGCCAAATTGGCAATGATCACAGTGAGCATATGTGCATGCCAATGATCACAGTGAAAGAAGTACAGTTGAGCCTTAGGTGACACTTTACATAATTTTATGTGCATGCCAAATTGCCAATGATCACAGTGAACATATGTGCATGCCAATGATCACAGTGAACAGAAGTACAGTTGAGCCTTAACTGACACATAACATAATTTTATGTGCATGCCAAATTGCCAATGATCACAGTGAGCATATGTGTATGCCAATGATCACAGTGAACAGAAGTACAGTTGAGCCATAAGTGACACATTACATAATTTTATGTGCATGCCAAATTGCAAATGATCACAGTGAACATATGTGCATGCCAATGATCACAGTGAACAGAAGTACAGTTGAGCCGTAAGTGACACATGACATAATTGTATGTTTCATGCCAAATTGCAAATGATCACAGTGAACATATGTGCATGCCAATGATCACAGTGAACAGAAGTACAGTTGAGCACTAAGTGACACATAACATAATTTTATGTGCATGCCAAATTGCAAATGATTACAGTGAACATACGTGCATGCTTATGATCACAGTGAACAGAAGTACAGTTGAGCACTAAGTGACACATTACATAATTTTATGTGCATGCCAAATGCCAATGATCACAGTGAACATATGTGCATGCCAATGATCACAGTGAACAGAAGTATAGTTGAGCACTAAGTGACACATTACATTATTTTATATGCATGCCAAATTGCCAATGATCACAGTGAACATATGTGCATGCCAATGATCACAGTGAACAGAAGTACAGTTGAGCACTAAGTGACACATAACATAATTTTATGTGCATGCCAAATTGCAAATGATCACAGTGAACATATGTGCATGCCAATGATCACAGTGAACAGAAGTACAGTTGAGCACTAAGTGACACATTACATAATTTTATGTGCATGCCAAATTGCCAATGATCACAGTGAACATATGTGCATGCCAATGATCACAGTGAACAGAAGTACACTTGAGCCGTAAGTGACACATTACATAATTTTATGTGCATGCCAAATTGCCAATGATCACAGTGAACATATGTGCATGCCAATGATCACAGTGAACAGAAGTACAATTGAGCACTAAGTGACACATTACATAATTTTATGTGCATGCCAAATTGCCAATGATCACAGTGAACATATGTGCATGCCAATGATCACAGTGAACAGAAGTATAGTTGAGCCTTAAGTGACACATAACATAATTTTATGTGCATGCCAAATTGCCAATGATCACAGTGGACATATGTGCATGCCAATGATCACAGTGAACAGAAGTACAGTTGAGCCTTAGGTGACACATTACATAATTTTTTTGTGCATGCCAAATTGCCAATGATCACAGTGAACATATGTGCATGCCAATGATCACAGTGAACAGAAGTACAGTTGAGCACTAAGTGACACATTACATAATTTTATGTGCATGCCAAATTGCAAATGATCACAGTGAACATATGTGCATGCCAATGATCACAGTGAACAGAAGTATAGTTGAGCCTTAAGTGACACATAACATAATTATATGTGCATGCCAAATTGCCAATGATCACAGTGAACAGAAGTACAGTTGAGCCTTAACTGACACATTACATAATTTCATATGCATGCCAAATGCCAATGATTACAGTGAACAGAAGTACCATTGGGCTTTAAGTGACACATTACATGCAATATGTACTACATATGTGCATGCCAATGAGCAAAACATATTTTCAGTGGAGGAGTATGTAGTGGGCGTCTCAGTGAGACGGTTCTTTTGAGCGCCTAAAACAAATGCTTAAACTATAAATGGAAAGAAAATGGTTTATGTTAAAATGATGTCTCTGATCACAGTGAACAGAAGTACAGTACTCTATCGTTTTCATCAATGATAACTGCAATTGAAAGGTAAGAAATACTTCTTTCCATTCTCGTTTCCATTTGAAACATCATGCATTTGTTTTCATACAATAATATGATTCAGCAGTTGAATCAGTGACTTGTTTCAGTTTCACAGGAACTGAACTACCACCAAATCGTGTTAACATATATTTGTTCCATGGTCACATCCGGGACCTTTCGCAATCCCAGGGGGGTGCTCTAATTTTTTTCATAAGAAGGCTCGGGCCCAGCATCTACCCTTCACCCCAAAAAATATCAGAAATTTCAAGCACCCCAAAAAAAGATTTGAAATTTTAGCAGCCCAAAATTTTTCCCCCATTCTGTATTTTGACCTTAAGTAGACTCTAAAATGCATAGAAATGACCCCTAAATATAGTCCAATTTTGTGATGACCCCCCCCCCCCTCCAAAAATATTCACAAAATCTTCATACCCCAAAAAATATTCATTTTTCTGAAAACCCCCAAAAATTTGAAATTCAAAATTTTGAACCCCAAAAATGACCATAGCCTACGTATGTATAAAAATATCAGGGTCGCAGTAGTGGCATTGTCATAAAAAAGATAAACAAATGTACGTACCCTCGCTTGTTTTGATTTTTTGTAAAAGAATGAGTGAACTATATATTCAGAATTTTGGCAATGCTTTTCAATGACGATATGATTAACCTTTCCAAACAGGCAAAACAAAATGTTGACAACGGTTTTGCTTTGAGATGAGGACAGTAACAAAAATGAACCAAGAACAGGATTTCTTAAGTTTTATGTTAACACAACGAAAATATGCAAATGTTTTGTCAGTTTAAGCCCAGAAGGAGAGCCTTTTACACATGATTCAAGATGTAGATGGCGCTCGAAGATGCCGCACGCGAATTTCAAAGGGGGATTTTGGATAATTAAAATATGGATGAAACGGAGTGTACTGCTGCCAATTTTATGCCAAAAGACCTTATAGAAATCATCTGCATTCTTGAGAGAGATGAAAAGTGTCATTCGTATAAAATTATACGAAAGAGGAATTATTTTACTCTCGTCACTAAATTTCCCGCCAAGAATGGAGAATCGACGCCATTGAAGAACTACGCTTCCGGTCGACAAACAGTTTCTCATCAGGACAAGAAAGAAGTTTCTTCCGAAGAAAAGCCGCTTAATAGAAAGCCAAAGCGTAAAAAGAACAAATCTTCAACTCTTCCTTCTGGACCCAAGTCTGCTAAACAACCTTCTGTTCAAGATTCCTCCAATGTAAAGGCAGAACAGCCAAAGTTAAAGAAGAAACCCCCAGCTGTAGTGGCAAGGGATCGTGCCAGGCGGAAGGAATATTGGAAGCGCATGAAAGTTCCCAGACAGCTAAGAGCTGAGAACCTCGCTTTGTTCTACAAACTGCAAGAATTACAGACGGTAGCCAGTCCACAGATCCCTGTGGTCAGACAGCCAGAGAAATCCGGTTGCTTGGAACGTACATCTGCTGTTCCTCAGTCAAACAAACTGCAAGAATCACAGACGGTAGCCAGTCCACAGATCCCTGTGGTCAGACAGCCAGAGAAATCCGGCTCCTTGGAACGTACATCTGCTGCTTCTCAGTCATACCAGCTGCAAGATACAGAGACGGTAGCCAGTCCACAGGTCCATGTGGTCAGACAGCCAGAGAAATCCAGCTCCTTGGAACGTACATCTTCTGTTTCTCAGTCATCTAGTCATTTAACCATTGAAAGGGAACCTGTCGGCACAGCCCAAGTTCATTCGGATTTAAATAAACTATCTGCAGAGGCTGCAGCGGAGCATTCCAGTAGTTTTTCGGAAGACTGTGAAGTTTCGGACATAGTGTGTGCGCACTGCCTGAAAAAAGGAAGACAGACAGAATTACGTCGCTGTACAGGCTGTAAAAGCTTCAGTTATTGTAACAAAGTCTGCCAGATATCAGATTGGCCCTCACATAGGCAGCTGTGCAAATCTATCCAATCTTTAAATCTACAAAACTAACTGAAAAAAGGCTCATTTGTGTACATAGAACTTCTTGTGGTGTTGGAAGATATTCAATTGATTACTCACTGTGTTGTATTGTACAGTACATTGGTGTTAGTGACATTTAGTGTTTAGAACATTTTATCCACTATCCCCCTTTTACCGGTTTATCCGGGTGCGTCGATAAGTCAACGGCGGAACTCTACGAGATAACGATAACGATAACATGGCATGTGCATTACAGCCCATATTCATCTCTCTGAAGTAAAAATTCAAACTGTTCATGTACTTTATGAATGATGCCAAATTTTTTTCAGGTGCTGTAGCTCTTTCGACATTGCGGTAGTTGTAACACCACGCTCTAGTTCCATCGAGTCTATCATGTCATAACATAGAGACGTAGAGAGAAATGTGTGTATTACTGTAAAATGTGTCCATTGAAACACCATAAGCACCAAAACACAGACTGTCATACCCTGTCAATCTGTATAAATGTATCCTTTGATCATTTGGCCTGTGTGTGTTAAATAACTCTCGGGGAAACATATAGATTACGGTAAATCTTGTATTAGTTTGTACAGTAAAAAATAATTATTTTTCTCGGTGTACAAACTAATCAAAATTATTTTTTCTAAAAAAAACAGACACTGTATGAACTAATAAAATGAAATTCTGAAGATCGATAAAACGAGACCAAAACATTCGAAAATTGCCAAAGAGGGAGGGATTTCTGTTTATCCTTTAAGCCTAACCAAAGGTTGAATGTCTGATCAGTATTTTCAATTAAACTAACATTCTCAATAGCTTGGTAAAAGATTGAAAATAAACAACCAAACTTTAAATTCAGCCAGATCAGAAAAAAAAACTGAAGTCGCAGTTCTGTTTGTTTGTTTTTGTTGCTTTACGTCCCATGTCAACAGCTATGGTCATTGCGGGACGGTCAGTTCACTTAACCACACTTTTTCCTGGGCAGGCTTGAGCAAGCCGTTAACCAGTAATTTGTGCACATACTTTCGCTTGTAACTGACAACAACCCTTCTTGAATTAATCAGCGGAAGGGAGGAGAATGACCGTAGAAATTATTTCATGATCAATCTCCACGAAAGTATGGTACCGGGCCGGGATCGAGCTCGCGACCCCTGGATCTGCAGTCAGACACGCATCTGTAGCCAGACACGTTACCGACTGCGCTACGCGGCCCGGTAAGTCGCAGTTCTGCAACTAGGGATTGCTTTGACTTTAGATTATGCCATTTTATCAGCCGTGCTTGTTCCACTACACACTCTAGGTTGGTGGCACAGTTTTCATCCTCATCCGTAAATGCCTACTACCATTGGACATGGAAGAGTCAATCATTGAAGTTGAACCTGTCCAACCGCACTCTGGCTGTCTGAAAAAATATGGACCTTTCTTAAGTCTGGTGGTTTCTGTGTTTTGTACCTATAGCTCTAGGTATTAAAGGGCCTCTTTAATTGCTACTACCTTTCCAAGAAGAATAGATCCTCTGCTGCTCACTGACTGCTTTAGCAAAACTGGTTCACTTCCTCCTGTCAGACACAAGCTACTTGTTTTGAAAAGCAAATACTTGTTTGTCTTCTCTAGCTGTATAACTGTCGTGGTGTACACTAATCGGCGGGATCGTTGTTGTTGTTGTTCGGTTTCCAGCCAAAGATGGCTCAACAGCTTCCGCTGAATGGATCCAATGTTTATAACCACAATTTTAAAACCACTATATTTACACATATAAAGTCTAGCGTATATTTACAGTCAGTAGCCAACACCACAATTAAAATTCCAGTTCACCGCGATAGGGCCAAACATATGAATCCTTCTTGTAGACGTTGGTTAATCCAGTACACAGTTGATGTAATTATAAGAATATATAAGTATGCAGCATTCAATTGCTAGAATAAGGTTCATTAAAATATGTACACTCCCTAGTAAAAGCAAGTACTATATAAGCATCTTCATAGACCAATCTGATTTGTTGCCTATTTCAGCTTAAGAGACAATAAGTCACAACGGTATTTATGCAGGTTGTAACACATGTTCCTAGATATCTTCTCTATACAATCTGTCATTTCTGTATCAATGAATAAATCACCATTTCTTGCATGGACAGAACTGTCTAAGATCAGCTGGGTAGCTTTTTCTGGATTTGTTAAAACTTCATCTATACGCGACTTAGTATTACTTGTCTTTAAAATGTTTCTCATTGACTGTATGAACCCCTGCCTTAAATTACTAAACCTACTGCACTCTACAAGGAAATGCACTCGAGTCTCAGCATTGGCCCTGCATAGGGTACACGTATCGTCTATCTTATACTGATTAAATTTGGCTCTATTCTCCTGTAGAATGTACGTTCCTGTTAGCAGGCGTAGTTTCGGGTAGGCTCTCTTTACGGTTCTGACATCATTTGGGAGTGTTCTCAATGACTGGTGGATTTCTCCAACATGAAAAGATTGAATATTTAGGTATTTCAGGGAAAACTTTGGTTCATGCAGCCACTGGGTTCTAACATACTCGTCAATGTGTCTCTTTATCAGTGATTTCCATTTCTCCATGCTTTCAAATGTTTTATCTGCGTTGTAAAGGTTTGGTAACCCATACTTATACAACAGTCTATTACAGGATGAAAACCAACTTTTGCTGTCAAGGGATTTCACTGCCAGTTGTCTTTGTGCTATTTGATATTCAATTGAATCTCTGTTGCTCAGAACATTACCCAGTAGGGTGAGCTTTCTAAGGTCAAGTTCCTGCTGCATGGGTCTGATACCCAAAAGTCCATACACTGCGCATATAGCTGTGTTGATTGGGAAATTCTGTATTAGCCTAAGAGTGGATCTTTGGAACTTCTCAAGCTGGTGTACTTCCTTTGCAGTAAGTTCGAAGACCTCAAGTCCATATGTCATTCTTGGCAATGCATAAATTTTCCATAAGTGTGCTACCAGAGGTGGGGTCACACCAGAACATCCATATGCCCCAGCACCCATCAGCGCATACATGGTACGCTGGCCAGTCTGTATTTTTGCTGCTATGTCAATAGTGCCAGATAGATTGCGATCGACACCTAGATGAACCTCTGACGGGCTAGGTTCTATTGGTTCCCCTCCAAGAGTCAAAGTACCACCAGAGGAGCCTGTCTTGTCTATGGCCAGGTCCACTTCTGCAGACTTTTGAGCGTTGATTCCATATCTCTCTCTGTCGATGTAGTATTTCACAATGTATAGGAGTAATTGTAGACAGAGAAGTACCGCCGCCAATAGCGCAACGTCATCAGCACAGGTCGGAGCGCTGCAGTCGATGTGTCCAATGGTAATTCCAACACCAAGTCTCTGGAGCATGAGAAGCAGGTCATTTATGAAGAGCTTGTAATGCATAGTAGACAGAATACCACCCTGCCGTACACCTTGTTTGATCTCAAAGGGTGAGGAAGTCCTTCCTTGCCACTTCACCACAGAGGTAGCATCAGAATACAAGTTGCTCATACTCAGCCACAGGCTACCATGTATACCAATGTTGTACAGTTTTCGAAGAAGGGAGTCCTGCCAGACGACGTCAAAGGCTTTGCATGCATCAAGGGTAACAAGCTTCAATGGGTGTCCGTTTTCCTTGGCCTCATTTTGTGTTTCAGAGAGGATAAGTGCTGCGTTGATAGCTGATGATTTGTTCGTGAAGCCTCGCTGCAGTCTTGATTGACACTCATCAATTGGCGCTGTAGTACGGTTCTGCAGAACTCGCTCGAGAACCTTCCCTATTATTGATAGCACTGTGATACCACGATAGTTTGTGGGGAGAGTGGCATCCTTCTTCTTCTTCAGTACAGGCGTTAGTACACCCTGCTTCAGTTGAGGTGGAACATATCCATTGTCCAGAATGGTGTTCATCAGTAGAGCCAGTATTCTAAATAATAAGTCTGGAGCCAGCTTGAGATGTTCTGCTGATATGCCATAAATGTCCTGGGCCTTATTATTCTTGAAGGATCGGATAATATTCATTATCTCTTTTGGTATCACGGGCTTGAACTGGACCTTTTCCTCCTTAGCCAGAAATTCCATTAATAGCCTACCAAAAGAGACTTGTAGTTTGTATTTCTCGTCATAGTCGGGTTTATCAGCCGGTGTAGCAAGCTTCTGGAAGTGTTCAGAGAAGGCCTCTGCTACCTTTTCTTCGGAAGTGTGGGTCTCACCACCATATTGAAGTATGTCTGTTGCAGTAGTCTTAATAGACCGCTGCCGATTCACCGGCCTGAAGAACGTCTTCATATCCGTATCATGGGTCCGCATGAGCTGATTGTATTTATCTTGTTTATCCAGATAGACCTGCTGCCTGATCACTCTTCGCATTGATGAACGGGCAGTCTTCTTCTGCTGAACATACGGGCTAATAGGATTTTTCGGGCACCCTGCAGCTTTCCATTCACTGTGTGCAATTTTACTTCTTTTAACTACAACTGCAATCTCATCGTTCCATAATGGAAGGTTTCTTTTCTTTTTCTTAGTCTGTTTGTTCAACTTAGGCGACGCCGCAACAGAGGCCTGGTAAAGCTTAGAGTTCAAGGATATCACCAAGGCATCCACATCAAAGTTACATGTAGGTTGGCAGTGTAAGGTTGGTTGCAGCGAGTCCCGCAGAATATTACTATAAAAATCCACATCACACTTGTCCCAGCGAATTTTTAACTTTGTCATTAAAGGTGGGTCCTTGTCTGAAATCACGGATGGGACATTCTCTATGGATTTCAACTGTATGTGTAGTGTTAAATGAACATGATCTGAAAGATTTAATGGATCGGGATTTCCAGTCTCCACCACCGCTCCCTCCGTAACGCTGAGAACCCAGTAATCTATCTGTGAACATGCTCCAGTTCCATCATGCCTATAGGTCATATTCTCAGGATAGCTGTCAGGCAGACATAGGCTGTGTTCTTGTAGGAACTCTTTTAGTAGCTTATCCCTTTTAGCTGGAGGTCTACGATGTAATGATGAATTGAAGTCCCCTCCTATAATTATCCTATGTGTTGATCTAAACTTTTCAACAATTTCGTGTAGTTCATCCAGGACCTGCATGAAGCCAATATCACCATCTGAGGTACCCCTTGCATACATGTATACACAAATAAGACAGAGTTTATCTTCTGGAGTAGCTATCTCAACAGCGGCAATCCTGTCACTTCCATCGGGTATGGCTGTTATCAGGTGATTGAGGTCTTTGTGCCATAGTATACCAGTGCCAGCATAGCCTCTAGGAGGCTGAACAGGTAGGATAGGATCTGCATCATCAACACATTTCACAAGGTAGTCGCTATTGTCATATATCTTTTCCAGAATTGCAGTTTCAAAGCCATACAACCAATGTTCCTGAAGTAATATAATTTTATGGGTATTACTTAACTCTTTAACAAAATTTTGATTGGTTTTGAAATTTTTCACATTAAGAGACGCTACTGACAGCGTGTGCTGTGGGGTAGTAGATTGTGGACATCGTCTTCCTTTTCCTGGTCCATGACACATATTTTTGGTATTTGGAGCATCCTTCTTTGACTGTTCTGCTGTTTGGTTCTTTCCTGGTTCCCCTCCAGGTTCAGCATCAAAATGGATGGGAAGCTCTGTGGATAGTCTGGTACTTCCAACATGTTGTTTGACTGCTTGGAAGTTATCCTGCCACGGTGCGTAGCTCTGGGGCTCTGTTCTTTTGACGTATGACTCATCCTTACTGGTAGATTTGGAGGGGCTCCCTGCTTTATCTTCGGTTTCGTCTGGCTTTTGAGACGTGTTGTTTTTCTGCGGCCTCGGCAGGAAAAATGCACCGGGATTGGTTGCTCGTTATTTGTTGAAAAACTTTCTGTATGCGTCTTGGAACCCTGCACATCGGTAGAAGATTGCACCATCACCTCAACGTGCCCTGTGGAGCTGTCACTGGCACCTGCATAGCTCACCATTGTTGGATGTTCTCTTGCCTGCGATGCATTCCATGAGCCTGGCTGTGTTGTTGGATACTGAAAGTTGTCAGTCTGTGCTGGCGATGTATGTTGGTGAAAAATGCCATGGTGATGGATCCCAAGGTAATAGGGCTGTGTCATACTGTACGGATAGTAGTACTGATGCTGGACATGTAGATTATGATAGGGATCACCCCACCAAAGAGGTTGTCCCCAATATTGTCTATTAGAGTGGTTATAGCTTACGGACTGTTCCAGGTGAGAAAGTCTTTGCTCAAGCTGTCGGAGCTCTATATTGGTAATTCTGCTCTGTAGATCTTGTGCTTGAGGGCACACATGACCTTGGTTTCCTGACCTTGTGTGTTCAAGACTGTTGTCTGGTGGCGGGCTGAAGACCTGCTCACTACTAGCTTCAGCTTGGGTTATTACCTTCATTTTTAGGAGTCTGTTGCTATTCTCTAACTCTTTAACCTTGTTCTCCATTGTTACGATATAGGCTTTAGCATATTCACTCTGATCTATTTGGTCTGTCAGCCCTATCTCTTTGAGATGAAGTTTCTTTTCGATATCCTTTAACTTCCTTTCACGAGCATTCAGTGTCTTTTCTTTTGACTTCAACATCTGTTCAGCTAGGGAGTCCTCTACCTTTTTCAGTTTTGTGGGACTACAGATTGGGTCATCATCATCGTCCATAGTGTCTACAATAACCTTCTCGCGGTCCACTCCACCGACTTCAGCGTGTATAGGTTTCTGTCGCTTGGTAGTCTTTTTGGGTGCTCTTTTCATAGGTTCATTGCCAGAGGAGGGTCCACTTTTTGCAGAATTTGTTTTTGACTGACCATCAGGTGGGACTTCTGTGTCTGCCAGTGTAGTGGCCAAGACAGATGGAGAGGTATTTGAGTGATCATCAGGTGGGACTTCTGTGTCCAGAGTAGTGGCCAGGATAGACGGAGTGGTGTTCTGCTGCCTATTACATCTAGCCATAGGACTGGGATTTCCATTGTCGCTCGTGGTAGTGGCAACTAAACATTGTATTTGCTTCTCTTGCAGCTGGTCTGTCACAGATCTAGCTTCATCATGCTCTCTGTCTTCTCCAATAATGACTGGATTTAGGCCTGTACTCCCAACGGAACAGCTCCTACACACATATATACTGTCAGTTTCCTCTCCGTATATAACAAATTCCTCCTCCGTCATACCCTCACACATGTAATGGTACCAGTTTTCGCAGGTTGAACATTGGATTACACCGTCGGTAGCTCCCTCTTCGCAGTGTAGACACAGATCTTCTGTTGCAGATTGGCCATCATCAATGTCTGTGCATGCCATTGTATCGGTGATCAACTGAGAGGTGCCCGAAGGACTTCTGTCAGGAACCATAGCAACTAGGCTGGAATCGTCACAGCAGTCCTGTTGGATTAGATGGTTATTTATCTGAATTTTGTCCAACTCCCGTATAAGTACTGCATGCAATTCCTTATCGATTGTGTCCAGATTGCTTATATTCAAGATACTGTCGATGGCAACCTTGTGATCCTGGGTAAAGAGGTCTGCTTCACTGCCATTTACCATCATGGAAGACCTTGTGTGGTACAAATTCACAGTATACAGATGGTCACCAACGCCTCCGCCATTTCTCTTGCGATGGACTCTAATCTGACTCTCAACGATCATGCTCTGCTTGTCCTTCACGGCTTTCAGCTTCACTAGTTTCGTAGAGCCATTATCTGCCATTAGCTTTTCGAAGTGAGCAATAAGTGCATGTCTGTATAATTCATATATACCTCCAGACATACTGAAGATTCTGTTGTCTCCCTTTCTTTCCTCAAGAACCTTTGTGTCTTTGGAGCACTGTTCAGCCTTCTTCTTGAGGGCGCGAACCAAGTTCAAGGTGTAGTCTCTTTCAGTCTTTTCTGCTATACTCTCTTTCAGCAAAACCCTTTTGGTCAGGCGCGAGCTTCGTCTCGTTAAGGCATTCATCATGTAGAGTGCAGTAAGGTAAATAGTTAATATATTGCGGTATATTTACTTCTGAATTATTACTTTAAATGTTGCTAAAATAGTATTTCAGCTTTGGATTGGTCTCTGTAAAGTCTGCCTATATATATATAATATATTCAGTTCAGATGATATCTTTTCAGTGGTTTTCTAGTACAGTACTGTAGAAGGAATATCGCGAATAACTGGAAAAGTCTATACCTCTAAAAATGTTACATATAAAGTCAAGTTTAAAATAATTGTAAAACCGTATTCAAAATAACTTTAAAACTTCCTCATGTTAAGCATGTCTCTTGTAGCATTCAGGAAATACCGCAAAGTTTCTGAAAGGTTCGATGTTTGTTACACAGGCGACGTCTCCCTAGATTTATGCACTAGCTAAAATAATTGTCATTGAAATATTTTGTAGCCTGTAGATACTGCCTTATCTTAAAGTCAGCTTCATTTCCACCATAAAAGTTTTAAAATGTTAAAAACATGTAATTCACACCAGGTTTACTAAACTGTCTATCTGTAGGTCGATGACCATTTATTGCTTAAAAGTTTGCTAAAAAGGTTCTAAGATGTGCGTTTCTTTAAAAATAAAACAATTGATCATCGTATCACCATCTTGTATATTATAGAATCTAGGCTCATGTGTTTCAGACACTATGTATTACCTCAGCTCAGTCTATAAAGTCACTTATACACTTTTCGGTTGGCTCATCCACTCTTCTATCAGTTCAGATAAACATATACATTTGCTCTACTAGTTCTAGCTTCTGCTATTTGGTGATACAGTAATTACAACAGGTGGCAAGGGGTTCTTATTAGACTTAGCCTGACCACAGTTTATTCACACAGAAACTGGAGCTTTTTTTCCATTTAAAAGTTGTAAGATAAAAGTTAATACATAAAATTGCTTTCAGCTAAAACGTTAACATCCTATGTTAAATTATCCTGGATCCATGGTAGGTGATGTTGATCTCAATATTTTTATAAACGTGATAACGGTTTATTTATCTTTCAGAAGATGTAAATACATTGCAAAAATTCGGAATATTAGTATGTTATATGTCTTTCAAAATTTGCGGGATCCTCGAAAATTTGGTTAATTTTGTGCGGTACGCATTGGGTGTTGTTGGTTCGACATGGATATCTCAATATATACACATCAGATTTTTATAAACTTAGTATCACTTTAAAGAGGAGTTATACACCTATTCGGAAATGTTAAGAAAATGCAAAAATTCGGAACTTTAATATGAATATTTACTGTCAAAATTTGCGGGATCCTTCTTAATAGGCTATCAGAATCCCAAAGCCAGTTACTAAACTATTTTAATCATTACTAAAATGTTCAATCAATGAAACATGAAACAAGCAAACTTTACACACAGTTCTATGTAATTGTTTTAATTATTGATTAAGTACTTCAAACAGTTTGGATTCAGAACAGAACATACCTACTGTAGTTGCTGACATGGATCATAAAATTATTTTATGATCCATGGTGCTGAGCTGAGTTCTAACTGGCCACCGTTCTAACTGCTTTAAACGACATAACTCGCCGCTGACAAAGAGAGAATTGTACGGGTCGTTAATTCCCAAATCGGCGTTAATGGACCGTTAATTTAATTAGTTTTCTTAATTTGTGAAGTGTGGCTCAGACTATCAATGACTCGGACACTTTACTCACGTATGGGGTCAGCGAAGGTCCAGCGCCCAGGGGGGTACTCTGATATTTTCACACATACGTAGGCTCGGCCCATTTTTTTGGGCTCAAATTTCTGAATTTCGATATTTTTTTGGGTTTTCAGAAAAATGAATATTTTTTGGGGGTATGAAGATTTTGTAGATATTTTTTTGGGGTCATCACAAAATTGGGCTAGTTTGAGGGTCATTTCTATGCAATTTAGGGTCTTTTTTTAAGGTCAAGGTACAGAATTGGGATATTTTTTTGGGGTGCTAAAATTTCAAATATTTTTTTGGGGTGCTTGAAATTCCTGATATTTTTTTGGGGCGAGCGGTAGATGCTGGGTCCGAGCCTACGTATGCGGAAAAAAATAGAGTACCCCCCCCCCCCCCTGGGGTCCAGCGAGCCTGTGTTCGCTAGAGCATTCAATGTTCGCGTGTCATCTCTTTAGTTGCGTCGCTCTTTTTTCAAGCACTGCGTCGAAATATGAGTTTCCCCAGAATTTATTCTGCAATAACGGGTGCATAAGTGGTACATATATGTATATTGCTTCGAGAATAGATACATAACTTCTCTTTAAGCTGAAACCAAAATAAAAATCTGATGTGCAAAGTGTAATATTAAAGTCAAATCAACACCACCCCACATGCATCACGCATAATAAAAAAAAAAATTTCGAGGATCCCGCAATTTTTGCGAGTAAAAGAATCATATATATTGAGATATCCATGTCGAATGAACATCACCCCCATGCGTACCACAAAATTCTAACCAAAATTTAGAGGATCCCGCAAATTTTGAAGGTAACAAAAACATACTTAAATTCCGAATTTCACATTTTCTTTACATCATCTAAAAGATAAATAACCCCTCTTTAAACTGTTACCAAGTTTATAAAAACATGACATGAAGATTGTGAGATAATCATGTCAAACCAACATCACCCCATGCGTCCCGGATGGTAAAAGCAGTATTTTCGAGGATCCCGCCATTTTTGCGAGTAAAAAAATCATATAAAAATACGAATATTAACATTTTTTTCACATCATCTGATAGATATATAACTCCTCTTTAAACTGATACCAAATTTATAGATCTGATATGTAGATCTATATCGAGATATTTAGGCTACGTCGAACCAACACCACCCACCTGTTGTTGTTGTTGTGAGGGCTCAAGCCTGGTTAGGCTCAACAGCTTAGTTAAAGCTGAATTTATAATGGGCTGTTTAAAATCACGTTAAAATAAGCGTAATATTCACAGATATTCACAATTTAAAATTCCTATACTGGCGATAATATAATTCTTCACGGGAATAGAGATCACATCCATGCACTACTTCTTTATCAGTAAGTTTGTGTGCATATCCCTCGTGTCAACCATTAGAATCATTTCATGATCACACTTATAGGGTGAATTTAATACTGTTAATGAGCATATGTTGTGAGTACTTGAAAAACCTTCTCGTTGGGACTGCTCTCTCTCGAGCACCCAGAACACACGCATACGCTGTTGTCCGATCAAAAAAGCCGACCCCATGATTATAATAATTCTTCTTTTCAAAACCATGCCCCCCTTGATAATCCGACACATGTCACCACGCAGGTCTTACATCCCCCTGGCCATGCCACGCCATTGATGCTCAAGGTGGCCCATATAAAAGAGAGAGAAGGCCCCCAAGTTACTGTTGATGCACGCCATGGGCGCTCAGCAAGGCCAACTATATAAGTCCGCCCCTCCGAGCACCCAAAGCATGCAACCAACTTTCGTAGGCCTACTTCCTAATAGTGCTGCAGCAGACCCACCATATTTCATCTTCATCTTCATCTTCCAAAAAAGTGCTGGGCCCAATCTTGAGCATAGTCGCACTGTGTTAAACTATATACACATGTGTGAAGGAAGGTTCTTCATACAGGTTAAAAACCGGTTAAAACATCTTGTCAGGTTTAGAGGGCTGGTCCAGCGCCGACGCAGCCCTTGAAGGCATCAAGCGACGGTGCTGTAACTGCGGAGACAGGCAGAGGGTTCCAGAGACGTATTGTTGAGGGAAAGAGGGAGCTCTTGTAGGCATTCACGGAGCAGTAAGGTACCAGGAATCGGGTCCCGTGGCCTCTGGTTGTTGTGCCGGAATGAGTTAGGTAGTTCTCAGCAGGAATGTCGATGAGGTCATTGACGATTCGGTACATCATGATTGTTTTACACTGCTCACGGCGATGTTGTAGCTCTTCCCATCCCAGATTCTGAATCATGGAGGTGACGCTGCTTGTTCGGCGATAGTCATTGTGGCAGAATCTTGCTGCGCGTCTCTGGACAGCTTCGACCTTGTTGATGCCGGTCTTTGTAGATGGGTCCCAGACTGTAGCCGCATACTCTAGCTGAGGTCTTACAAGGGTCTTGTAGCTGGCTTCTTTTATATCCTTTGGACATGATGACAGGTTTCTCTGTAGAAAGGAGATAGTCTGGTTGGCCCTTTTTGTCACCATATCAATGTGGTTGTTCCAGGATAGTGTTTTGTCAATGGTGACTCCAAGGTACTTTGCTTTGGTTGTTTCCTTGAGTACTTGACCGTGGATCTTGTGTGTAGTCTGGATAATCTTCCTTTTATTGGTGATTCTGATGTGCTCACACTTGTCCGGGTTAATGTTCATCTGCCAGTCCCTCTCCCACTCCAGAAGGTGGTCAAGATCTTCTTTTGACACATATCAGTCCCCACAGGGTAACAAGCAGCAACATATATCAAATTAAAGCTCAGAGTCTTGGGAGTTCAAAGTTCCATGATGCCACTGTCAGGACCGAGGGCGATTTTTTATGGCCCTTCAACAGAGGGTACCCCTAATACCCCTAATACCCTAGTCTAAAGCCCTTACTGATAAATGCATTAATTGTGTTGCAGTATATTCGTGATAATGGACAGTTCGATACAACAATAAACAGAAATGATAATAAAAATTAATAAAATATCAGTTCCATGTAAACGTTCCCTGTCTACAGTCACGAAAAAGGTCAACAAGTGCGAAAGTCACGAAAACATATGACATTGTAAAATATTAAAGATACTGTTGATTTGTTAACCTTAATACATGTCATAACTTAAAACTGGCCATTCAAAATAATATTTTATTCAATTGACTTGTAAGTAATCGTCAGTGTATGTTAAAGTTCACATTTACACTGTACTGGAAATAAAATTAAAGAATACCGGAACTTAGTTGTGAAAAAGCAACAAATTTTAATCTGGATTTTTAGCAATTTTTCCATAAAACACTGATTTTGTGCAAATGAGTCAATAAATATTATAGAAGGACAATATGATTGATTTTTGACTGATTGATTGATTGATTGATTGATTAATTGATCGATTTTGTTTTGCTATTAAATTATTCTGACCAGTTATATTGGTTTTTCTGTATTGGGTTTTTTCCATAATTTAAATTGTCAACCAACAATTGTTATTAGATTAAATGATCTACAACCCAGGAAATATTCTACAAAATCATGGGTTTTCGTGACTTATGTACTTAATGACCTTCCACCATCCGTGTATTTGAACTTATATGAGCCTTACACATGATTAATAATATTTTAGCACCCTCATGTATCATTTAGTGTTCATATTACGCCAACTTCAGCAATGCTTTTGATCATTAGTTTAAATTGATTTTTATCAGAAAAGTTATTACTTGTATGGATACCCTTTTTTGGTGGGCCATAACATTATTCGCACCAATAACTGGCAGTGACATTATGCACTGTTTGATTTCCAGATGTCATTGATAACATTTAAACTTGTTTTCAATACATTTATGCCTAAGGAGGACCATTTGTCAAAAAGAATTCTAGAATATCACAGGTTTTCTTGACTAATGCACTTTATGACCTTTCATCGTCAGTGCATTGGGACTTGTTTGCATTTCATGTATGATGCAAAGTATTTCTAGCATCCTTCTGTATCATTTAGTGTTCATATTATACCAACTTTAGCAATATTTTTGATCACTGGTTTAAATCAATTTGTATCAGTAAAGTTATGAATTTGTATGGGTGCCCTTTTTTAATGACTCGTAAAATTTTACGCCCCAACATACCGAGGCGGCATCATGCATTTTTTAATTTGAGAGACTCTTAGCTTTAATTTGATGTATGTTGCAGCTTGTTACCCTGTGGGGACCACCATCTCGAAAACTAGCTCACTTTTTACTGCTTTGCTGCAGCACTATAATGACCAAACCCAAAGATCCACTACGCTTTTGGTGTAGCTTCAAGCATACAGTCGATCCTACAACCAGAAACCTTTTTCAGATGACATAACTACCTCTCCTAGAAACATTAATCTGACTGACAGTTTTATTTATTTTACAGCAATTTAACCCCAAAGCATCAAGGAATTTGGTTAGTTTAAAGGGCCTCCCCAGAAACGGTTTAGTGGTTAAGTTGAAGTGTAAGAATTTTGTATGATATAAATTTTCTCAGAAAATGAATATTACTATAAAGAATATTCATCCGCAAGGGTATTGTATTCATTCAGGGTCTTCAATTTTCCCTGTGCGATTAATGCAATGTATCAAAATATTATACAATGTATGATAAATACATTTGTGGGAAAGAAATAATGATACTGGGTACTCTGCGAAACAGTAAAGACCCTGATGAAATGTTGCATAATGTGGCCCTTTTCTTTGTTTCATCATGGTGTGTTAATTTGATTAGAGTGTTTCTCCATGATGATACATTGCATTAGTTAGATGGCCTCCATGCGAGCTAAACATTTCTTGTACTTCAACAACAGCAGAATCTAGGGCGAAGATTTGGTACCAGTAAAATGCATAAAGCCCCCCGGTGGCTTAGGCTGCTGTCCGTTCTAAGGCGGTGGTTCTGTTGTTGTTGACTTTTTGTTTATTGTTACTCCCATTGTGGGAGTCTGTAATTGTTCTATGTTTTGTTGTACGTTACTTTATGTCAATTCTAGTATTGCAATCATCTTGATGGGGAAGAGAGAGCTGGTTGCTTTGCTTAATTTGTCTCCCTGGTGTCTCGTGATGGTTGAGCGGCACTTCCCCGCGGTGCCACGGGGTTGTCTGCGGTTTGTGATTGTGGTATTTCCTGATCATACTCACTTACTATTTTTTATAATTAAGGTCTACATGGTTAGCAAAGACAAAACTCCGCCCACAGAAAGATACACATGTACAAGTTTACTTGAAAATGACAACATGTGCCCCCCCCCCCCCCCCCCCCCTCATTACATGCAATGGACAATCCAAAGTAAACTGTTTCAAACCACAAGGAAAAATCCATTTGGTACACACTGCACTGTTTGAGACAAAAGTTGTGTATTTGTTCTGTAATGTGTGATCTGTGTACTACTGTACATATACAGATTTCAGAGAGATAATACCCTGGATGATATTTCTTAACCCTTATCCTGCTATCATTTTGTCCAGAAAAATGTCATCTGCTTATGACGTCTGCTGCATATACAATGTATTTAAATGCACTACACACTAATTTATCAAGGGTGCATACACTATTAATTTTGTATGGACGGTGATGATTTTTTACGAGGGGCATTTGTAAAGTTCATAGTTAAGCATGGCATCATAACTCCAAAATGCTATCAAATAATACATTTTTGGAAACTAGAATTCAACGGCTACTTGGTGGTTTAATTTTGCCGAAAAAGGACATGGTCTGCACATGCAGCATGTGAAGAGCATGCTCAAAATGAGTAGGGGTTTATATACTGGCTCAAATTTTTAACAAACTATTTTGAAAAAAGGAAGGAAAATTGGGCACCTTATTTACGATCACAATATGACAAGTTAACGATTTGGTGCAAACTTATTTTATTTAAAATATATTATGCAATCACTGCTTGCTCTACTTACATCTTTACATTTGAAAACTGTTGACTGATAGAGAAATGGTAAACTTGCCAAATGGGACTTTTTTCGATTTTTCTTTATACTTTTAACATAAATTGTGTCACTACAGAGCACGAAACAAGCCTATTGAGTATCTGTTTTGCTTTATTTGTAGCAAACAATGCATAAAAATAATTTTGTCGCGCAAAATGTGTGGCTTGATTAGTTTTGTATTCAAGAAAAATATTCCTTATAACACTACCCCTACTTTTCAAGAAGTGTTGGAGGGGGGGGGGGGGGGTAACTCAACCCCTCATATTTTGAGCAATATGAACTTAGTTCGATTTTCGAGATTCAATTTCAGAAGTTAGTTCGATTTTGGTTTTTCAATTTTCGGGATTCAATTTCAGAAGTAAGTGTGATTTTCGAGATTCAATTTCAGAAGTTAGTTTGATTTTTGATTTTCGATATTCAATTTCCGCGATATTCAGACTGTAACTGTTTTTCATATTATTATGATCAGAAACCTACTTTGGCATTCGGAACGTTGCCGAATACCAGGTTTTCAATATCAAAACTCACTTCTAATGCACGATTTTGAATATCAAAATACCATTTCGATATTTGTATTTCGATTTTCGATATTTGGACTGTCACTGTTTTTCAAGTTATTATGATCAAAAACATTCTTTGTTGTTTGGAACGTTACCGAATATCAGGTTTTCAATATCAAAACTCACTAAGTATAGTTTTTGACCATTATATCATAAAACAGTGAAAGTCAGAATATCGAAAATCGAAATTCGAATATCGAAATGGTATGTGGACATTCAAAATTGTGCATTAAAAAATAGTTTTGACAATGAGAACGTGATATTCGAATACGTTCTGGATGCCAAAGTAGGTTTTTGACTGTAATAACATGAAAAACAGAGTCAATCCAAATATCGTAAATCAAAACACGAATATCGAAATGATATTTTGATATTCAAAATCATGCTTTAAAAGTGAGTTTTGATATTGAGAACCTGATATTCGGCAACATTCTTGGTTCCAAAAAGAAGGTTTTTGACCATAATACATGTAATATGAAAAACAGTGACAGTCCGAATGTCTAAATACGAATATCGAAATAGCATTTTGATATGCAAAATCGTGCATTAAAGGTTTTGATATTGAAAACCTGATATTCGGCAAATGCGAATATCGAAATTGCGCATTAAGGGCGATTAACATGATATTCGGAAATATTCCAAATGCCAAAGTAGGTTTTTGACCATAATAATATGAAAAACAGTTACAGTCCGAATATCAAAAATTGAATATCAAATTAAACTATCTTCTGAAATTGAAACTCGAAAATCGAACTAATTCCTGAATATAATTTATATCGTTTGATTAACAAAGTGAATTAGACATAAATTGACTTTCTCTTGTGGGTCATTAAGCAACTTTACATTTTATGTTGAGTAAGGTCGCTTTTAGATAGATATCACGTGCATACTTTGCACGTGAGATTTATCTTGGTATGGCATTCAATTTGAAAGGTTGTGATTAATGGGGAAATGCCATACGATACGTCCGTTCACTCCAAGTCGCTCATCACGCTTGTTAATTACTAACTGAATGAATAGTGAAATTATGTTGGTTGGTTTTATATGTAAAGTTGCTGGGGGTTGGGTGGCAAGAGAAAATGAAATATCAAAAAACAAACTAACTTCTGAAATTGAATCTTGAAAATCGAACTAACTTCTGAAATTGAAAAATTGAATATCAGATGTTCAGACGAAGCAATAGTTGAAATATGTCTACCATCTATCTTATCCCCACAACCTCTTGTAGCCATTGATAACCTCGGTTAAGTCATCCCCCTTCCGAAACTTAACATAAATTTTGAAGAGCTCGTCAACAATTGAAGACCAAACCCGTTTCACACATTCACAAGCCGTTCATTTTGCTTTTCTTAATTGTCAGGCTCTGCTCAGTCCTAGCCAAACTGCCACCAGCAGTTCAATTGAAACAACTTAACGCACATGCGCATTCCGTTGCAGCTGTTCGCTCAGTTTGTCGCAGAGACTGTCAAAAGACGCCCTTGACATTCGGAAGGCACTGATCATCAGTACATGTATAAGTCTCAAGCACTATGTTCGTCCACCACTCTTGGCCAGATAGTCCTTTATTTACTTGGTACTGCTACAACAGCTTCTATAGGCGCCACTCACCCTCTTTAAATATTGTATAAATAGATAAGATAAATAAAACCAATTGAAGTTGCATTTTTCCCACACCATTATTAACACATCGAATTTCTCCTTAAAGTAAAACTAAAACATTTGTGGTATGTTTAAAGATCAAATTCAATAACATATGAACACAATTTATTGGCATATGAACGCTACATAAGGGGATGTAAATTAACTCCCCGGTGCAATATTGCACATAAGTGCAAATTTACACCAGGGTGCAAATTGCGCATACAATCGAGGCTTTAGACGTAAACGTAAACATAAGCGCATTTCTAAACGTTTTTGGTATTGCTTTTCCGGCATTTAGTTATTAGAAACATCTAACTCTGTCATCAATTGCAGAATCACTGTACCAGATTGTGGCCTACCAAATGGTACAAAATTACCTATTTTCATGAACTACCTGTATTGTTAATGTTCTGCACACTTTTCAAAAGGTAAAAAGATATATTTTCCACTGAAATTTTTGCGTTTTCCAGTATATACAAACACTACATGTACTCACAATAGTAGTTTCGTGTTTGCATTATAACATACTCATGAAATTTGTGCTATAACATAGAGTTAAAATGATATCAACATGATAGGGTTTGTAAATGGGTTACTGAGATAAAATGCTATGCCGCGAACTTGCCAAATGCCCCTTGTAAAAGAGCAAGTTGATCTTGTTCCATATTGTTTGCATATAATAGACCTCTATCAGCTTGATCCACTGCTCCACACCAGTTCAGTTATTCAAATGGCAGTTATTATCTTTATTTCCACTTAATATTATTACTCGAAATTTTTAAAAATGCTTTAAATTCCTAGAGCGAATGATGTCAATTGTTCAGGTCAAATGTTAACATATCACAACCTAGATGCAATAAATAAAGTTAGACACATTATGTTCAAGAAAAAATCTTTGAAATAACCAAGAACAAAATTATGAACAGTCAAAGAAAACATTATGTTCATGAAATGTCTCTGAAATAACAAACAAGAGGGCCATGGTGGCCCTGAATCGCTCACCTGTACTATGTGCATCAGCCTTGTTCAGTGAAAGGTAATGATTTAAACCATTTGGTGGAAGGCAATCAAGCTGGTCTCTTCTGTAGTATAGTCTTTGAGCACATAACAAGACCCTACCCCCTCCCCCACCACACACAAACATTTTCTACATACCAAATATTAAAGCTCTAGCCCTTGTGGTTTCAGACAAGATGGGCCTGCCCTCTGCGAAACATGTGACCCCCGGGCGGGCCAATTTTGTGCCCCAGGGTCAAAATTTTTAACATACTTGGAAGAGGTCAACTAGGTGATCTGACATAACCAATATCAATGCTCTAGGCTTTGTGGTTTCAGAGAAGATTTTTCTTGTCTTCCCTATTCATTTGTATTATCCAATACAAAACATGTGACCCTGGGGCGGGACCTTTTTTGACCCCAGTGGCATTATTTGAACAAATTTGGTAGAGGTCCACTTGGTGATGCTACATTCCAAATATCAAGGCTCAAGGCCTTGTGGTTTCAGACAAGAAGATTTTTTCACATTTTGCCTATATAAGCCTATGTAAAACATGTGACCCCCGGGTCCGGGCCATTTTCGGCCCCAGGGCTATAATTTGAACAAACTTGGTAGAGGTCTACTAGGCGATGCTAAATACCAATTATCAATAGTCTAGGCCTTCTGGTTTCAGACAAGAAGATTTTTTCACGTTTTCCCCATATACGCCTATGTAAAACATGTGACCCCCGGGGCGGGGCCATTTTTGGCCCCAGGGCTATAATTTGAACAAAATTAGTAAAGGTCCACTAGGTGATGCTACATACCAAATATCAAGGCTTTAGGCCCTGTGGTTTCAGACAAGAAGATTTTTTCACATTTTCCCTATATAAGCCTATGTTAAACATGTGACCCCCGGGGCGGGGCCATTTTTAGCCCCAGGGCTATAATTTGAACAACCTTGGTAGAGGTCTACTAGGTGATGCTACATACCAAATATCAAGGCTCTAGGCTTTGTGGTTTCAGACAAGAAGATTGTTTTCACATTTTCCCTGTATAAGCCTATGCAAAACATGTGACCCCCGGGGACGGGCCTTTTTTGGCCCCATGGATATAATTTGAACAAACTTATAGAGGTCCACTGGGTGATGCTAAATACCAAATATCAAGAGTCTAGGCTTTCTGGTTTCAGCCAAGAAGATTTTGAAAGTTTTCATCTCGATTTTTTTTAGCCTCTATGACCTAGATATGCGACGGACCAGAATCATTCGAACAATTTTGGTAGGACCATTTGTGTGAAATTATTTCAAAATTGGGCCAGGGGTTTAGGAGGAGTTGTGGTTTAAGTCAAACGTTAACAGACAGATGGACGGACGACGGACGGACAGACGACGGACAACGACCGATCACAAAAGCTCACCTTCGTGACAGGTGAGCTAAAAACAAATGTAAGAACACATTATCTTCAAGAAAAGTCTTTGAAATAGTCAAGAACAAATATAAGAACAGTTCAAGAACACATTATACTCATGAAAAGTCTTTGAAATAGTCAAGAATACATATAAGAACAGTTCAAGAACACATTATATTCATGAAAAGTCTTTGAAATAGTCAAGAATACATTTAAGAACAGTTCAAGAACACATTATATTCGTGAAAAGTCTTTGAAATCGTCAAGAATATATTTAAGAACAGTTCAAGAAGACCAGAGTCAACACATCATTCAAGAAAAGTCATAAAATGTTCATGAGCAGTTTATGAAAAATTCAAGAACATCACAAATTCTTTAAAAGTTCTTGAACTGTTCTCATTTTATGTTCTCGAGCGGTTCAAGTACAATTGTTCTTGAACAGTTCAAGAATTCTTGTTAATTTCATGAACTGTTCTTGAACTGCTCTTGAGTTTAGAACTAAATTTCGCAGTGGTGGAAGAATCTGATCAGACTGAATGCACTGGCTGGTCTGAGTCTTTAATGAGAGCAAATGGAAATTGTAGCTATTGCTATGATAGTTTTCGACATCACTTTTTTCAAAATTTTCTTTCGGGAATAACATCAGAATGTCAAACAGCTTGGATTCAGATCATGTCGGATGTTCTGTCGGACCTGATCTGTGTCCAAACTATTTGCAAAGATCACCAGCCCGCAAGCAGACGACAAAACTTCCTATTAGCAGGAAAAGAGTTAATATATACTATTGCCATAAAGTTAAGCATATTCCATTTTATAACACCACATAGGTTTTAAAACGGTAAGAATGGAAACTTTTGAGAGATACCAAAAATTTATTGTGGTAGACAACAAAAGCAGACTATCAGCGATATGATAAAGAAAAGCTGTGGAATCTCTGACTTGTTTATAGGCTGCAAACACCTTACAAAAAATACCCATGAATTTTACAAAATTCAATGAAAACAGCATGGAGGCCAAGAGTCAGCAAAACTTTTACAATAAGGCCGCCATAGTTGTAATTTCTTCAAAACCTTCTCTTTGGAGCATACTCTTTCAGGATCTGGTGCAAAAAGTCACGGAATGGCTCATAATAATCCACTACTTCCGCTTTATGTTGTGTATAGCCTTCACACTGTCAAATAACAACTTGGCACATTTTCATCATACAGTTCGCTGGGTACATGCGTACAAGACATGAAATCCTATCCCACTCATGCAGTAGAGTCTAGCAAAATTCGCAATGGTTTTGATACGGCTGGTTCCTGGTTTCAAACACGTCAGCCGAGCTTGTCCCACACGTGTTCGATAGGGTTCAAGTCCAGCAACAAAGTAAGTAAGGGTGCAAAGATCAGGAATCGATACAATCAAGTACCACACCTGACCCAGGATACCAATGGGAAAGTGACAAACTCACAGTAGACACCACAAACGAGAGCCAAGAGGTCAGCCCTTTCCCAGCAGGTGACCACAAAGCACATATAAACAGACGCGCACAAAGACATAGCAAACACAAGACAGAACAAAAACATAAAAGATCCACAAAAGAAGTACCGCCTTGGAACGGTCAGTAAAATATTTTACTGGAGGGCTTAAACCGGTTTAACGGCGCCAACCTCAACTTTAACTCAGATGTGGATCAAGACACATAGATATTTGGTTTGCATGAAAGACCCCTAATTTATCAATGCATCATCTCCTAAAACATATAAATCAAGATATAACAAGGAGATAAAGCAAGGATAAGGACTCAGCAGTAAATTAAACTGAATACCGGAGCAAAAGAAATCCAACAGGTAAACCCCGGTGGGCCCCACAAACAGCCAAAGCATCAGGCCCCTACCATCTCATCAATAGATAAGTCTTTAAGTCGGAACCATCATAGAGTCTGAAGTCCGACCCACCGGCGTGCAATTAAAGAGGAAAGCAAAGTTGCCAACCGCGATTGGGTTGACTACCAAGCATGCAGTCTGTTGCAATACATTAATGTCATAGCCAATCTTTTTATAATGGGAAATTATTTTAAAGAACTTCGCTGAAAAATTATTAGAGCCAACAATCTTCTTCAATTTATACACCAAGTCACCATAGAAATCCGGTTCTGAAAGTCCTTGGCGCAAGAGAGATTTAAGTCCAACTTGGCCATGGAAGACTAGCAATGTTCTATTGATTTTTTGTATTCCTCAATGATGTGAGTACAGTGAGGCTTGCAATGTCATCTCGGAGCACCACGTTCTGGCATCTAGCGAATCCAAGGGTGACCTAACATCAGATTTTAGGAGTTCGTCCTGGTACTTTTGAGCGTTCAAAGTCCCAGTAAACACCTTTAACTGTATCAGGTGGTCGTCAGATAATGCACCACGTACCATAATGCTTCAGTAACAATTCCTTGCACCCAAGAATCTATGTAGACCGTTCCCTTTTTGTAATAATGCCACTCTCTCTATGTTATTTCAAAAGTCTGCTTTCAACACTCTGAAACACGTTTAATACCCTTGCAATGTCACCTTGTTTCATACCAGCGTTCCTAATGGCAATTTTACACATTCTGTCCTCTTTCTTCTTTGTATATTTATCCAACATACGCATTTTATGGCTATTTCATGACCCAACAGCAAAAGAATTTCATTCTTGCATATCAACTCCTGGACCGTACTGTGTCATAAGCTTCCCGTCCATGGACAGTAGTGAATAAAACTAATCGAACTTATCCAAACTTGCTAGCCATAATACAAATGTACATGTCGAATAAAACCCAAAACTCAAATTATTTTTCATTACTTCGAAAATCGGGATCGTATAAAAATATGCTTAACTTTATGGCAATAGTATATATAATAACTCATTGCCTACTGGAAATTTAGCAGGCTTTTTGTCGTCTGCTGATTTTTTCTTAAATCAGCTTTTTTGAAAAAAAATCTATAAAGAATACCATCAGTGTCAAACAGCTTGAATCCAGATCAGGCCCTACATTTTATCAGCCCGGATCTGGTTCCAAACTGTTTGCAAATGTAGTCAGCAGATTACATTTTCCATTTTGTCGGGCCTGATCTAGGTCCAAAGTGTTTGCAAATGTAATCAGCAGACAACATTTTGTCGGGCCTGATCTGTATCTAAACTGTTTGCAAACATGATCAGCAGACGACATTTTGTCGGGCCTGAACTGGATCCAAACTATTTGAAAATGTAATCAGCAGACGTCATTTTGTCGGTCCTGATCTGGGTCAAAACTGTTTGCAAATTAATCAGCTGATGACAGTTTGTCGGGCCTGATCTGGGTCCAAACTGTTTGCAAATTTAATCAGCCGAAGATACAAGAAAGCACCGTCACTTAAACAATGTTGAACTTATGTAGTCTCTTTAGTACAAATATCAAAAGACAGCCCCTGTAAGAGTAAGGCTCTGAAATTCTGCAAATTTAATAGCCAAGCTTGATGGTTCAAGATGATTGATAACAGACCAGCTACCATGGCATGGTAGCTGCAATACCATTATATGATCAACTGCATACATTTCGTGACCAGTTCTCAAGCAGCAGCAGCAGCAGCAGCAGCATGGCATTGTCTAACTCTATCAGACCATCCATGGCCAGAACTGAACTATCCAGAATGACCTGTGTCAGGTACTGCGGATTTTCAGTCACCATCCTTATATTAGACTCAGAGTTTTTGGTGCACAATATTGAGCCCAATTTATCCATAAAGCCCTGTCTGCTCTCTGCAAGCTTTGGGCATACTGCCAGAAAGTGCACACAGTCCTCAGCCCCCATGCCACAGAGAGGACAGCATGTGTTACCACATACTGACTGAAACGGGCCCTATTTTCTTGAAGGATGTAAGTGTCGGACAATGGCCTAATTTTGGGGTATGCCCGCTTGACTGCCTTTGTATCATTTGGGACTGATAACCATGAGTGATGAACTTTTCCTACACTCAATGTCTTGACATTCAAAAACCTCAACGAGGACTTGTCTGTTTGCCTCCATTCATTTTCAATAAAGGAATCGATGTGCCTTTTCAAGTGGGCTCAAACTCAATTTGGGTACCAAGAATATAGATATTTGGTAGGCCATATTTATGAAGGAGACGACGACAGTCTGATTGACCTAACACCTAATAGACCATAAACTGCAGTCAAGGCTGTATTTGGTGGACTATTTTGAATATGCCTAAGGATGGTTCTCTGCATTTTTTCCATTGATTGAATAGCTTTGTCACTAAGTGAGAACACTTAAAGGCCGTATGTCATACGAGGCAGGGCATATATTTTCCAGAGTTGAGCTATTAATGGAGCTGGGACCCCGGAACACCCATATGCTCCGGCACCCATTAAAGCATACATGGTTCTACGCCCAGTGGATCCCGGATAATTAAATCGAGGATCCTAGGAGGGTATAATTCCCCAATAAATATGATTTTACAAGTGGTTTTCGGTGGTTTTCGGTAAATGAGTGGTTTTCGGTAATTCTACGGACCCGCCGAATAGTGTGCACCCGCTTTTTCACAATGCATTTCAAGATTTCATAATAAAGTGATATTAAAGGTGAGTAAACTTAAGAGCAGTAAAGATAATAAATGTTACTGGGGCCAAGCGCAATCTGCATAGCTGGGTAATTTAATGCGTGTCGATATAAAACAAATTTGTTAAATAATCATACGTTTTCGCGACCAAAATAGGCCGAGGCGATATACACGGCGGCCGTGTCCGTAAACAATTATTTGCACGGCGGCCGTATCAATAAGGCGCGAGACCACAATTAATTTTACTACATAATTTAATCATTCTTTACAACACCTCCTATTATACATGATGAAGCTGGCTTTCTTCTGAAGCTTTTCCCCACTCAAACATGGCCTGGGAGTCATTCTAATCACTGACTAGATAGGGCAAGTCCGGCTCGTTTTGGAACCACACTGAGGGGTTTAGACAAACCCTATGTGACACAGCAGTCGTGTTAACAGCATTTTACTTAGTTGTGCAGAGGCCTCGATTTTCCAAGAATTACCAGGTAGAGGAAAGATTTGTATTTATAGATATACTATAAATTTATAGTACATCTATTAATGCATAGAAAAATCGTTCTATCTATCTATCTATCTTCATATACTCAGGCGATCATGTATGATCATTTTCTGAGGTGAGTGTTTTTTAGAAATTTTGAGAAAAAAAAAAAAAAAAAAAAAAAAAAAAAAAAAGCTTCTGGCTGAGTCATCTAAATGAGTGCCCTGAACTCCTCTGTGGTCTCAGCTGCGACCACAGATGGAGCCAGACTATTCCAATGAGGAATAGTCCTTGGGAAAAAAGAATACTTCAGGGCATCACTATAAGTCTGGGGCCTGCAATACTGTGAGTTGTGTGATGACCTGGTAGATCTTGTACTCTGAGACGGGGTCAAGTACTTGTCTTTATCGATAGACATAGTCCCATAGTTCTATAATTTTATAGATATCACAGAAGGATCTAGCACTGAAATCAGGGCTGTATATGATGGATTTTTATTTTATGATATCATATACAGCCCTGAAGTTCCGGCTGGCTAACTGAATCCCAATGTTTGTATGGACGCAAACCGCTCTAAATTTGGACCAAAACCATAATTCCAATTGTTTTTATCTATAAAGCCTTTTTGCTCCAGTGAACTAAATGTGTTTTCTATCTATCACTGCAAAATTTTGTCATTGATAGGGCGTTGTTAATAAATAAGTATTGTAAAATCAAATCACTTACTTGTTTATTTATCGTTCCAATCCATTTCCCTCGTGATATTTTTTTTAGGTATGTCTATAAGCTGAAGGGAATAGAATAATAGTGAATGGAATAGAATAATTATCCCCACGCTTTTTTAAAAAAGTGAAGGTGATATTGTTATCACCTCCATCTGTCTGTCCGTCCGTCCTTTATGCTATCTCCTCCTAAACCATTGGACGAAATTCAACCAAATTTGGTGTGTGAGTTACTCACATGAATGGGGCACGCAACGTAATTTTTTTTTTTGGCCCCACCCCCTGGGGCCCTAGGGAGGGGTCAAAATGTCAAATATCATTTAATTTCAATTACAAAGTCAATTTCAAAGATTTTAATTCCAAACTTTGTGTGTGTTCTCACAAATGAAAGATACAAAACATATCAGACATGGTTTTTATTCTGTCGCCTGGGTCATGCCCTAGGGGTGGGACTTGGGGGTACTTAGGGGCCAAAATCAAATTCCGTTCTGCTGTCTGTCCGTTATGCTATCTCCTAAACCATTGGACGAAATTCAACCAAATTTGGTGTGTGAGTTACTCACATGAATGGGGCGCGCAACGTAAAATTTTTTTTTTGGCCCCACCCCCTGGGGCCCTGGGGAGGGGTCAAAAGGTCAAATATCATTTATTTCAATTACAAAGTCATTTTCAAAGATTTTAATTCCAAACTTTGTGTGTGTTCTCACAAATGAAAGATACAAAACATATCAGACAGGATTTTATTCTGTTGCCTGGGTCATGCCCCAGGGGTGGGACTTTGGGGCACTGGGGGTGCCCATGGGGTCAAAAAAAATTTCAAACATGGTCATGTGGCATATCAAATCGACGGGGATGACAAGCAGAACAGTAACATTTTCATATATATATGTAACATATTGTACAGAATTTTCATTCTGTTGCCAGAGTCATGCCCCGGGGTGGGACTTGTGGGTGCTGGGGGGAGTCAAAAACTTTAGCGCGGGGATTTGCGATGGAGTCCCATCGACTGCAGGCTGTAGTATGCTAAATGTTGTCACTCTCATAAAATAAAGTCTTTACTGGCTTACTTACTTACTAATAATGAGGCATCACAGGCGGCTGTGGACTTGTGTTAATAAGCGGTATACATTACTCAAAACTCTGCCGCTGTTAAGTAGCAAGTGGAAATGGCTAGAAATAATCCATCTGTGGAGACACCTTTGATAGCCTAACCATAACAATGTTGTGTATTATAGTATTTAGGGATAGAATGATGATTTTTTCTACATTAAAACGTTTTTAAAAAGTTTTGCACATGGTCAGGTCATAACAGCCTTCCATTTACATTTGATGACAGATTAAAACAAGATTGAATTAACCAATCCTGTGAATCACATGACTGACGCATTTGGTAAACAAGTATCTCACATTTATGTACCCACAATGCTCAAATGAGATTGGTCAGTATTTGAAAAATGCTACCTATTGGAAGATAATGCCCCCAAAATTTGTCATGTACCCCCAAATACTGATGACCCAGGATTCTCTTTTAAAGGCTGCTATATATTGAGAGCTAAAAACTAAGAAAAGACAACTTATTTACCCCCGTTTCCAAAATGCAGTGGGAACCCAGGCCTTAACCTGACTTTGTTTGAATGATGTGCTTTCTGTTTACAGGGGTTTCAATAAATTTTTGGCATTGGAAAATTTTTATGCTTTATTGTAGTCTGCTGTTTGTTTTTTGAAACTCAACATTTCAGGAATACTACCAGAGAGTAAAACAGTTTGGATCCAGATCAGGACCAACAATTTTGTGGGTCCTGATCTGGGTCCAAACTGTTTACAAAGGTTATCAGCAGTCGACACTTGCAGGTAAACATAACCCTTTACTCCATAGTAACGCCTTTTGACGCTTTGAAATATCATGTATTTGAAAATATTATGGAAAATGGAGCATTTGCTCCAAAGAGCAAATGCTCCCTTTTCCATAATATTTTCAAAAGTATTCAAAACTTAACCCTTTAAGCACCAAGAAAAAAATGCTTCTGAAACTGTTGTCTGCTGAAGTCGTCTGCTGCAAATAATTGCCTAACATACCTGACTAAATAAGTATAGAAGCAAACAGGGTGGACCCAGAACAGACCTATAGGAGCAGTCTGATCTGGGTACACACTGTTTGCCATAGCGGCTTCTTAAACATTTCAGCAGACGAGAAAAGCAGTCGACTTTTGTTGCGGTTGGCGCATTAAGAGTTAACTTCAATTTTTCTTGTATTTTTTCAATGTTGTCTAAAAACAGAAAATGATGTCATGATCTAAAAATGGCCTATGGAGTAGAGGGTTAAAACTAAGTTAATTTGATTTACAGGAGGTATTTATCTCAGTTTTGATCATCAATAAACTGGAAACAGAACAATGATGAATCTTATCAGGAGGCTCCTGATTCAAAGACCACTAGCTAATGTCTTCAAGAGGAAGCAATCATTTACGGTGGGTGTAACTAAATGTTTAAGTTCATTTAACATACGTGTACACAGCAGATGAACTGGGAGACTTAACTCTTGAGGCTTGTCCTGCTGGACCCAGATTTATCCATTTTTGAAAGCGCTGTAGATCCAGATAAGCTGGCTTCTGACGAATCCATCTGATCTGGTAACTTAACCCAGCACTGCTTGTTTATTCATATTTGAGCCCCGACAATAGATTTCCAACAACTTGACATTTTGACAATTGTAGACTCGGATGAGCCTGTGCAGCCTCTTTTTAAGCTTAGAAACTCCAAATGCTGTTCAATATTCAAGCAACAAGCAAAGGCTCTGATCAGACGGCGGGTATGCACAGGCTGGTCTGAGCCTTTTCTGTTCACACATACCACATTGTTAGAAATCTCATGTCGCGGCTCATTTATAATTGGACAGCTGCAGGTTATCAGGATAACTATTGGGGAGTAGTGTAGTACACATACAAACAAATTAATATTCAGCTTGACATAATCAACAGTTGAGCTGTGCCATCTTGGTCTGTGATCATAAAAAATCCACGATTACAGATTACTTTTATGATTACTGAAAAAAGTAATTGATTACAAGTAATCATGATTACAGATTACATACTATTACTTAAAACATATGCAGCTAATTCCCATGCGCATATTTCCTGCGTCGGGAAACGAGGAAAGTTGGTCTGGGTCCTGTCTTTCTACCATTTATGAGTTTGGATCAATACAGATTTTTGATACTGTTATTTCAGATCGATGTTCCGACGTTATCGCTACAAAATAAAGTAATTAAAATGTGTCTGAAATATCTACATGTATTTGACCTTTCATCAGACTTGATTGTACCAGCACCAAATACAGATAAATACATGTACATATATTCATATTTTCTGTAGGGTTTGAGCTCATGAACAATAATTTAAGTTAAAAGAAAGAAGCTGTCTGAAGATTACAACTATTTTAGCTTGATATTTAGGGTTAGTTTGTTTGTTTGTTTTGTTGCTTTACGTCCCAAATCAACAGCCATGGTCATGGCAGGACAGTCAGTTCACCTTACCACACTTTTTCCTGGGCAAGCTTGAACAAGCAGTTAACCAGTACTTCGTGCACATACTTTCGCTTGTAACTGACAACAACCCTTCTTGAATGATTCAGTGGAAGGGAGGAGAATGACCGTAGAAATTATTTCATGATCAATCTCGACGAAAGTATGGGACCGCGCCGGGATCGATCTCGCGACCCCTGGATTATTAGCTCACCAGAGCCGAAGGCTCAGGGTGAGCTTATAGTATGGGACTCGAGCCGGCGTCCGTGAGTCCGTGCGTCCGTCCATTCACACTTTCAAACATGAATATCTCTGAGACCAGCTGGCCAATCGTAAACAAATTTCATCAGAAGCATCATTGGGGTGGGGGATTGGCTGCATAAGGTTTTGGGCCAGATCGGATCAGAACTTTGGTTTCCATGGCAACAGATAGCTTATGAGTTAGCTGCCCTTGAGCGTTTGAAAAAATCCCCATAGACTTATAATGGGAGAAACGTTGTGACTACTGAAGTACCTTCATTTTCCAATGGATCTTCTTCATTCTTGCAGGTAACAAGGTCAACCATAAAAGCTTGGATGGGTTTGAATTTCGGCAAGATTCCATCACTGACTTCGGAGTTAGCTGCCCTTGAGCATCTGAAAAATCAATGAATAATGTTGTGACCACTCTAGCTCCTTCATTTTTGATTGAATCTTCTTCATTCTTGCAGGCAACAAGGACACCCATAAAATCTCGGATGGGTTAGAAATTTGGCAGGATCCGATCAGGGACTTATGAGTTACCTGCCCTTGAGCGGCTGAAAAAATCCCCATAGCCTTATAATGGGAGAAATGTTGTGACCTCTCTAGTGCTTTCAATTTTGAATGGATCTTCTTCATACTTGCAGATAAGAAGGACAACTATAGAAGCTTGGGTGAGTTTGTATTTGGTCAAGATCCCATGGCCTATTTTGGAGTTAACTGCCCTTGGGCATCTTAAAAATTGAATTATAATGGTGTGACCACTCTAGCGCCTTCATTTTTGATTGGATCTTCTTCATTCTTGCAGGTAATAAGGACAACCATTAAATCTCGATTGGGTTCTTAATTCAGCCAGATCAGACCTTGGACTGTAGAGTTAGCTGCCCTTGAGGGTCTGGAAAAATCCCCATAGACTTATAATGGGAGATCTGTTGTGACCACTCTAGTGCTTTCAGTTTTGAATTGATCTTCTTCATTCTTGCAGATAAGAAGGACAACTATAAAAGCTTGAATGAGTTTTTTTTTTTCAAGATCCCATCACCTATTATGGAGTGCCCTTGAGCATCTTAAAAATTGATGGATAATGTTGTGACCACTCTAGCGCCTTTATTTTGATTGGATCTTCTTCATTCTTGCAGGTAACAACGACAACCATAAAAGCTTAGATGGGTTCGAAATATGGCCAGATCAGACCTTGAACTGTGGAGTTAGCTGCCCTTGAGCGTCTTAAAAAAATTCCCATAGAATTATAATGGGAGAATTGTTGTGACCACTCTAGTTCTTTCATTTTTTAATAGATTATATTCATTCTTTCAGGTAACAAGGACAACCATAAAAGCTTGGATGAGTTTAATTTTAAAAGTAGACCCAACTTTAGACTGTGTAGCGTTTCCCATAAAGAGGAATAGCAGGGAGGAGCACCCTGCTGCCCTAAAGCTCCCCCTCCTGCCCTAAAGCTCCACCCTCCTGCCCTTATTTTCAATTTAATATAAAAAATAGTCATATTTTAATTTTTACTGTATAAAATAAATTTTTGTTATCCCAATGAATCCTATGCTCTACTAGAAGCTATTCTAACCTTTTAACAGACATAAAATAATTTATCTAACTCACATTTGAAAAGTCTGTTCTAACAAAAGTGCCCTTTTGGGTGAGTTTCGCGCATCAAAAGTGCCCTTTTTCTGGCCAGCACCCTGCCCTTTTTTCAGGCTGTGGGAAACACTACTGTGGAGTTCACTTCCCTTGAGCATCATAAAAATCTGCAGACTTACAATGGGACATCTGTTGTGACCACTCTAGCACATTCATTTTTGGATGGATCTTCCTTATTCTTGCAGGTAACAAGGTCTTCCATGAAAGTTTGAATGAGTTTGATTTTCCTCCACACCCATCCACCAGCTACAGAGTTAGCTGACCTTGAGTGTCTTAAATATAACTGTATAACGTTGTGACCACTCTAGCACCTTCATTTTTCATTTGATTTTCTTCATCCTTGTAGGTTACCAGCACATACATAAAAGTATTGATGAGTTTGAATTTCGGTCAGATCCCATCACTGACTACAGAGTTAGCTGCCCTTGAGCATCTGATTATACACTTTCAACAGATTTCCTCTGCAATTTTTATTCAGATCTTTTTAATACTTGCAGATAACTAGAACTGACATGATATCTTATGTTTTTGAATTAATTTCTGGTCAATGTTTCAAGTTCAGAGTTACCTGCCTTTGGGCATAGTAAATTATGGTGTCTCCAAACATTATGCTGGCTCCATGGTGAGAGATCGTTGCCCATTGTGCTACTTGTTTAGGATTAGTGTGTCTCTTGCGTCTTTGTAGAAATGCTTTAAACTTCCATATGAGATTATGAAAAACTAAGCACGGTGACATATCCTTTTTATTTCATAAATGGATAGTCCATGCATTAAACAAACTGTATGCAAAGTATTGAACAAATTTCAACATTGGAGGTATTTCGTTGCAGCATATGTCCTTAAGTCTGGTCTGCACACACAATCATGTGCTTTTGTATATGTACCTTTTTTAAAAAACAAACTGAAATTAATGCAAGATCCAGTTAAATCTCGTAAAGACTAGAAGTTTTATTTAGAAGAATTGAAAATTCAAATTGGAGGTAGATATAAAAATGTACATGTATAACCACCAAAATGTTTATTATAAGTGTTTGCCTATTAAATATACGCTTTTGGTGTGTAAAAAAACGTCTCCGCGAGACATGTATATATATGTATATCTTGTTGATTTTTCAGGTTTGTGTTGAAGGCAATATAGGGAGTGGTAAGACTACATTCCTGGAGTACTTCAAGAAGTTCTCAAACATTATTGAGGTAAAGACAAAATATAATCATGAGCCGCCTAAAGCCATAGGCTCAAGGCCAGCTATTGCGATTGTTGAATGTCCAGCGTATTGTGCGCCGTCTGTCGTCAACAATTGCTTCAAAGGACACCCAGTGGACCTCTAGCATGACTGTTCAAATTATATCTCTCCAGGAGTCACATGTTTTACATAGGCTTATATAGGGAAAATATAAAAACAATCTTCTTGTCTGAAACCACAAGGCATAGAGCCTTGATATTTGGTATGTAGTATCACTGAGTGGAACTTTACCAAGTTTGTTCAAATAATGGTTCTGCAGCCAAAAATGACCCTGCCCCTTCGTTCACATGTTTTACATTGACTTATATAGTGAAGCTATAAAAATCTTCTTCTCTGAAACCACCAGGCCTAGAGCCTTAATTGTTATTATAATTTTTATTGAGGTTCTATATCCTGATTCTTTTGTCCGTAAAGCCTTTGTTAAACTGCTGATCAATCTAATTTCAGAGCTGAATTTTGACGTGACAATGCTTCCCCTTACCTTATAAACAGTCATTCTCAGGTGATCGATCGAGGGCCAAAGGGCCCTCTTGTTAAAAAAACATATGTGTACTATACTGGCTTAAATATAAAAAATATATATTATTCATCTTCTTGTGGGTTAACCTTTCTAGTCCATCATTCAACTCAATTTTCATCCTCTTACATGAGGCAATTTTATTTTAGACAAGCTTCTTCTGTGGCTGAATGTCTCTGATGCTTTTATTTAAAAGCGAAATGTATTTAACCCTTTATCATTAGTTTCGATCAACAAAATTTTTGAGCGTAAAATTGTAAATATTTTCTTACCCTTAATTTTAAGGATATGTTTTGGGTGCCCAAAAGAACCATCTCATGGAGACGGTTCTTTTGAGTACCCACAACATATGCTTTGGTTGAGAAATAAGAAAATTTATTTTCTGTTACGCACCCTTAACTAAAGGCCTGCCCTTATGCACTAATGGATTCTCCTTCTGGTTTGAAATAATAAATTTGGGATGATCCATTGAATATATTGAGGGGTCACAGGTTATAATATCCAAATAAAATTGTATTTCTTTCTCTGAAGATCATTTTTAGCAAACAGTGTAGACCCTGATGAGATGTTGCATAAGTGGCATTTCATCTGGATGTTCACTGTTCGTCAAAGTACGCATTTAGGAGTCACTGGTATATAAAGGGTTAATTAAAAGACTTAGTATACTTTGTGCCATGAACTAACAAAGTACTGGCTATTATTAGTCACATGGCTGAAAATATTTGTTTTGTATGGTTTTCTGTTCCAATTACATATATGTAAATCTTGATTTTTTGTTTTCATTGTAGGTGAATGGGGAACCAGTACAAAAATGGAGGGAATTTGAGGGCCATAATCCATTGGTAGGTTGAAATAATATATGATATGGGTCTTAGCATTGTGGTATTTTGGCGTTAACTCTTTTCCTGCTAGCGGCGGCTTTTGTCATCTGCAGATATCCTTTGCAAACAGTTTGGACCAAGATCAGGTCCGACATTTTGTCAGGCTCTGATGTGGATCCAAGGTATTCCTGAAAGAATTTTTTGGAAAAGTAAATATTGAAAAAAATCAGCGTACAACAAAAACATCCTGAAAAATTATCCAGCATGCCTTCTTTTGCAGTGGTCAATGGCAGAAACATTTATTGACTGTTGACCCTTATTTCTGTCTTGAAAATGTAGTCTCCTAAATCCATCCTCTGCATATACACGCCAGAATACTTTTACCATAGAAACAAACACTATGAACCCTGATCAGACTGCTCCCGCAGGAGCAGTCTGTTCTGGGTTCATTTTGTTTGCAAAATAGACCACCAAAGCATAAGCATATGAGCGAGCAGAGGACATCTTTTTTAACCCTTTACTCCATAGGATTTTTTAAATTATGACATCATTTCTATTTTTAGACAACATTGAAAAAAATCAAGAAAAAATTCAGTTAAGTTTTATATGCTTTTGAAAATATTATGGAAAATGGAGCATTTGCTCTTTGTGTATGATCAGGAAATACTACAATCGCAAACTGCAGACAAACCCGTGGAACTGCTAGGAAGAGCCACACAACAATCACGAGACACCAGAAACACAAACAAAGCAAAGCAACCAGCTCTCTCTTCCCCATCAAGATGATTGCAAAACTAGAATGGATACAAAATAACGCACAACAAAACATAGAACAATTACAGAATCCCATAATGGGAGTAACAATCAACAAAGAATTAACAACAACAGAACCACCCCCAGAACCACCTCCTTAGAATGGACAGCCTAAAAAGTTTGTCTAAAATCCTAAAGGTACAATTTCTATAATTAAGTACACACCATAGTGTTAAGTCACTGCATTCGCATACATCCGACCCCTATCATGTATTCTGTTTTGAAACTCAAATATATCCTGTTTTTAAAACAATGTAGATCCTGGTCAGCTGGCTTCTCAGAAGCCAGCTGATCAGGATCCACATTGTTTTCCACTCTGTAAATGCATGCTAATAAATGGAATCCCGCATGTTCATTAAATAAGCATTGGGGAGGAGTGTAGTACATAAGCTATTCAACAAGATAAAGGTAAAGATGCCTGTTTGATTTCCTGTTTTCATTGCAGGCTCATCTCTATGCTAATCCAGTGAGATGGTCCTATACAGTACAGATGTTTATATTGCTCACATTGTTGGAGTTACACACAACACCACAGGTAACCATCATATCGTTTTATCTTCTAGATTTTGTTTGCTTTGATGCTTTCTGTCCCAGTCAACAATTTTTCAGTCATGTTGGGATGAATTCCTGTCTTCCTGGATTAAACCAGTACTAAGCAGCAGAAAGTGTCCTTCTCAAGAACTCAAGACAGAAACTTCGCCAACAGTGAGTCTCGAACTAGCAACATTTCAATCCCCATTCTAGCGCTCTACCAATTGAGCCACTGGGCTCCACATTTTATACTTGATGATACAAGAAATGCAAAAGATTTATGTTTGAATTTTCTACTACATTGCTGACTTTTTCTTATCCCTGGGAGGAATAGTTTTGGCCTCATCCATACATGCGTCTGTCAGTAACTCTGTCCATCTGTTTGTCCATTCAGAACCATATCTACGTACCTATTGGTCAGATTTGATGCAATTTTGGTATAAATGTTTTAATAGTACCATGGACAATCTTTATCCTATACTTCACTATTCGAATAAGTAAAAAAGCAACATCTTTAGAAACAGAATCATCATAATTCCCCTTGATCTATTTTGAAATGCATTATTCTAGAAACTGATATTTGTTGTCAGTAAGCTTGGTAATTTTTATACCGTTGTCAGAATAAAAAAAATGATAAGATTTCAGCCCCTGAAGTAAGAAAAAACCGTCTTGTTTATGTCACGTGACCTGTTTGTTGCAGTGTCTAAAAATAGATGTTTTAAGCTAACAGACATAACATTTGAATTTGAATTGAAAATAGTTAGATAACAGATACATATTTGGTGACAATGGAAGTTTCTAGAATGTTTTACATTCAGGTGTAGCTCGGTCGCTTGTAAAGGCCGTCGTCCTGGTAATATGTTTCAGTAGGAAGTGTTTTACACTTTGCTTGTAAAATTACATGCTTTAACTGGAATTCTGATGGTTAACAGGATCAAATGGGGGAGGAGTGTACATTGGACAAAAATTCCACTCGTTCTTTGGTAATTACGAGTGAAATCTAGAAAGGACAAGTAATTCTTTTCAAAGCAGTCGTCTTGTAGGAAGAGTGCTTTGGGAAGAATTACTCATCCTTTCTAGTTTCACCCTAAAAATTGAGGGTGAAACTAGCATTTTCTGAGTATTTACTGTGAAATCTTTTTGTCAGTATATGCGGGTAAATATAACTTTAACAGTGATATATCGATTTTTTTAAGTCTTATCACATATCAAGCCCATATGTCCTTTGTTGTATATGCTTTTAAAGGACAAGTACATGTGGCTGCAGGACAAGTGAAAATTGTAAGTCCTGCAGGACAAGTGCAATATTGAAATATTTTTGTCCCCTGGTGTAGTACATAAAAGATTCAGCATGACAGGGGTAAACAGGTTAGATTTACTCTTTTTCAGACACATCCAGTAAGACTGATGGAAAGATCAATGTACAGCTCAAGATATTGTTTTGCTGAAAATCTATATCAGAAGTGAGTATCCATTTCCTTTACATTATTTACAGTAAAATCTGTCTTAAGTGGCCACTCAAAAATTAACAGAACAAAGATCATAATGGCAAATGGAGCTTATTGAAGATCGAAAGTATTGCGGAGCATTCTGCAATACTCTTGACCTGCATTAAGCGATAATCAGTATTGAAAAACAGTTATTGGTCTTCTTTTTGAGTGGCTGCTTAGGCCAGGTTTAACTGTAGTTGAAGAAATGAAGAACAAAAAGCATTTTATTTACTATGAACCTTGCAAGTTTACTTTTGATTAAGTTTATGCTAATAAATAACCAGTATGTTAGCTAATATTTAACACTTAATTAATTACTTTTTTCCTGGTGAAACATGAGCCAGCACAGGATATTTTGGTACTTATTCCATTGTCGAGCAATCCCCAGAGGAGCTTGTGGAAATGTTCAAACATGCCAGAGCCTTCTCTGTTTGCATACATATACTGAAAGTATAAATGTAGATGAAGAATCAGACCTAAATTTAACTGTATAGTTCAGCATGGGCATTTAACCCTTTACCCCATAGGCTATTTTAGATCATGACATCATTTTCTATTTTTAGGCAACATTGAAAAAAATCAAGAAAAAATTTAAGTTTAGTTTTATTTACTTTTGAAAATATTATAGAAAATGGAGCATATGCTCCAAAAGAGCATATGCTCTATTTTCCATAGTATTTTCAAATACACTATATTCCAAAAGCGTAAAAGGGCGCTATCATGGGATAAAGGGTTAAAGAAGGCTTTATGCTTATGGGATAAGTGTCAAATTCTCATGAATTAGCTCAAATGGTATTTATCCTCATTTTTGCATGAGAACATGTACTCAGGTGCTCATTAGAAGTGTATCAATGCACAAAGCAAGATTAACAAAAAAATGAGCGTACATGTATTTTCTTATCCATCAGATTAAAAATGTTTTTGGTGCTTGAATGAACCATTTCGTTGAGATGACTCTTTTGAGTGCCTACAACATATGTGTTTGTTGAGAAATAAGAAAATTAATTTTAAATTATGCACCTCATCTTAAGGCCTGTCTTTACAAAATGGATCCAGATTTTTTTTTTTTTGTTTTGGAATAGAAATATCATCTTTTAGTCAATTTTTAACCCATAATGTGCCAGTTATGACTGCAGAAGAAAACTTTTTTTGTGATATCTATCTTAATTGTTAGGGAATAAGACTTGAACTTCCATGTGAAATATCTGCCAGCAGGTGATTCACATGAAATATCAAGCTTGACTTGATCCTGAGTTTATTTTTCTACTGCTGCGGGTGTCCCAAGTACTGGGGTAGGCAGCAGGTGGCTAGAGTGTCTAACACCCAATCCCCAAGCCTCTCTGTTCAGTGGATCGATGCTGCCAAGGCTGCACATTTTCATGTCAGTCTTAACACATTCAGACCAGGTCTTTTTAGGTCTCCTTTTTCTTCTGGCGCTAGGAATCGTCATACTTGTGATGGAGTTTATGCATGAAGAGGAGCGTGCAACATGTCCATACCATCTCAAACGCCTAGTGCGGAGAGCTGCTGTCACCTCCTGCACTCCTAACATTGCACAGAGTGAGTCCAAGGACCTTATTTGTTTTTTAATAAAAGTGAAAAAAATTGAAAATGTTGTCTACTTTAAATTCTATATGGGGCTTTAGGGGTCAAGGTCTGACATATATTGAGGGTAATTTGGGAGATAGCCTTTTAGCCGAAAAACATGTTATTTGTTTGAAATTTACACTTTTTTCTACCCTTTTTGCAGTAAACTAATGAGTGAGATAGAATATCTGATGCTGTCCAAGTGGTTTGACTGGTTGGTCAATAATAATACTATTAATATTGACCTTATTGGTAAGTCTTGTAATGCCATCCTTCAAATAAGGGGATAACTGTATTCAGAATTATGATTTAGGGAAGTTTATCATGGGATATACCATCGGAAATTTAGTTTTACATATAGATTATTACACTGTGTTTTTGATCCCATCCCTGATCTCAGCCCGAGTAGACCGTATCAGCCTGAGCCGGAAGGGCGAGGGCTGATACTGTCCGAGGGCTGAGATCAGGGTTGGGATCAAAAACACTGTGTAATAATATTTTTATCATATATTGATGTGTGTGAAAAAGCTGTGGAATAATAACTTACTTTATTTTGAAGCACATTAATTAACAATCACTAAATTAAGTGACTTTATCAGCCTCAAGACACAAAGCGGCCTTGTCGGATCATTTCGCTGATCCTTTTGTGCGCGCCTCTTTGACATTAATGTGACGTCATGACGTTCGAAAGTTTGACGCTGACACCATTTTGTTTGGAGATACTTGGTGTGAAAAATGGATATTTCAATGTTTTTAACGTTGTTTTCAGTGCGATTTTGGTTGGGATCAGGTAAAATGTGCAAGAATAAGTCCACTGACTTTATTTTTACAATTATTTTGCAGACATTCCCTGTTTTATTTCTCCAGGGCGAGATAAACTCCTGGGGAGGGAGAGATAGGAAAATATCGGCCCCCGTATCAGCCCTCTATCAGCCTTATACATGAGTTTTGGGTCGTAGGGCTGGACAGCTCTACTTGAATTGGTTGATACGGCTGGGCCTAAAGTCTAGTATCAAGGGAAATATTATTAAAAGTCAGTGTTTATCGGATGATATACTTCCCAAGGTGAATGTTTCGAACATGGTTTCGCCCATTCTAAAGCAATTTTTACCATTTTGTCCTTCAAAAAGGTGAAAATACTGTATGTTGGGCCTACAGCAAGTGTCTGTCAGCTGCATAAAACCACTTGCTAGCCAATGAAAAGCAACGTTACTTAATGACTTTTGGTTTCTAGCATTATATCAAAAATTTAACTTTGGCAAATTTTGACTTTATCCAAGCAGACCTCACATTACAATAGCAAGTGCATTAGAAGAGCCAGTTAAACCTACAACATGTCACTTTTGTGCATTCTCGTCATTTTTTTAGAAATAAAGTTTGACATACCAGGCTCTGAGATTATAAAACCTTTTTCATGCTCAACTCAACTGAGCCTGAAATTTCAACTGCTCATAAAAAATAAAAATGTTAAAAAATAAAGATATTTCTTGTTTTCAATATTTATCAAACTAAGTAATGTTAAAATGCCAGCAATTGTTGGCATTTTAACATTTATGAGCATGATAAATATCATGCTCAGCTGAGTTGAGCATGAAAAAAGTTTTATAACCTAGGTGAATTGTCTAATAGCAGTTAATTAACTATAAACATCAATTTTGAAGAAGAAATAAAAAAAACATTTAAAAGTGTTGTCTGCTGTAAATTTTAGGAATAACACGAGGCCAAATTAGTCAGTTATCACTCTACCTCACTCCCAAAATTGAAAAAGAAATATCTGCTTTTATCACTTGTGCATAAATATAAACTCAGCATGGCAAGGTTTAACAGCAAGCTCAGTAAACTAAACGGACAATGTGAAAACAGTATACCCCCTACAAACAAAGTTTGCGGGGGGTATAATAACACAGTATACCCCCTACAAACAAAGATTGCGGGGGGTATAATAACACATATTTCATTGGTTCAGAGGGTGATTATGTGCATAGGGTAATACTTCATATTGATAAATGATTTTTCAGACGTAACATAAACAATACAAACCATGCAACATGAAATAATATTGCATTGCTTTCAGGAAGTGACATCAGAATGCCAAATAATATCCATGGTCAATCTGTTACATTAATGGTTGCTTTGTCTAAAATGGCAGGAAATGCATAACATATCTTTATCATATAATTAAACAATTGTTGACTATGTTTTGCAGGACATGAAGTGTTATGGAACAGTAAACTTAATCATCTTGACCTCTGCTTTGTGTCTGTCAATATGAAGTCATCTATTCAATAGCACTCCATGTCCACCTCACTATAAGTCAATAATTGTGTAATTACTCTTCATCTTATTGTTCTTCTCTATACAGTAAAACCTGTCTTAAAAATGGACAAATATCCGATCTTAATGACAAATGGTAGCTTAATGAAGGTTGAAAGTATTGCAGAATGTTCCCTTTGGAGTATTCTGCAATACTTTTGACCTGCATTAAGTAATAATCAGTCTTGAAAAACAAGTTTTGGTCTTCTTTTTGAGTGGCCGCTTAAGACAGGTTTTTGCTGTATTATTTTCCCAAAGTCAGAGGTGATTAACTGAGCACCATGCCCCCTAGATAAGAGAGCATTTTCAAAAAATATTTTTCTTATTTCTCAACCAAGCATATGTTGCGAGACGATTCTTTTGAGCACCCAAAACATATGATAAAACGGATGGGTTAGAAAATATTCACAATTTTATGCTGAATTTGTGTCTGTTATATCTAGACCATTGGAGTACAAGCAATTTATTTTGTTGAATCAAAGGAAAGTAGCAAAAAGAATATATCAAAGCTATATATTGATGTACATGGAGGCAGCTACTGCTGTGTCAAATTGTGTCATATTATTAAAAAAATATATTTTCAGTATATCTGCGGACAGAGCCTGAAAAAGTTTATGAAAGAATTATGGCCAGACAGAGGCCAGAAGAAAGTGCTATACAGCTGGTATGTAGCTAATGAGTTGCATCTTCGATAGCATTAAGAAACTTGAGTTAAGTAAAAGTCCACATTTCATTTTGTTCCATTCATATCAGCTTAAATGGTAACTGTTAAAAAGTTCATATATTGTCACCTGACCAAAAGCACAAGGTAGCAGTTTGATCTGGGCTTTTACTCTTTTTTCAGTCATTATGACACTAGCAGATAACAAAAACAACATAAAATCTTTGACATACTTTTTCCTGGCCAGTTGGGTCAGGTTTATTGTCTGTGGTTTTATCTTCAAATATTCAATCTTCATGAAATATTCAGATTATAAGCTGAGTTATAAAGTCTTGTAAGCTCATATCAGTTGAAGAGCAGACTTTAACCCTTTACCTCATAGAGATGCCCTTTAACGCTTTTGCAAACAGAGCAGACCTAGATCAGGCAGCTCTTGTATGAGCTGCCTGATCTGCATCTACTCTGTTTGCTGATGGAAATATGATATATCTGATTATACACAAGTGGACCTGAGAAGTAATTTAGTTTGTTTATACAATTATTCATAGTGGGTGGAGCCTAGCATGAATATTCATGAAGGAAAGGGTTAAATATTGATAGATTTGCTTCATTTCAGAATTATTTACAAGATCTGCACAACTTCCATGAGAAATGGCTAATTGAAAGAAAAACATTTCCTATGCCTGCACCAATCCTGGTTTGTATAAATTTTGACAGGGGTCTGGAAACAGCAGAAGTTGATTCTTGCCCAGGGACAAGTCAATTGTCAAAAATGCTTGTCCAACGAAAGTTTTGCTTGTCCCAAAGAACAGCGAAAGTTGATACTTGCCCAGGAACAAGTAAATTGTCAAAAGATACATGTACTTGTCCAATGAAAGTTTTACTTGTCCCAAAGAACAGATAATGCACAAAGCTTAGCCCTAAATATCTTTAAACAATATACATACATCTTTCAAAAGCAGTATGAAACGAGATATAAACTCTATTGAAAACAGTGTAGATCCAGATAGATCAGCTGGCTTCTTCAGAAGCCAGCTGATCAGGATCCACACTGTTTTCCCCGCAACATGTAAGTTCATCATAATTTCAGAATATGAAATGCAGAAATGTATAAACTTTCTTTAAATTTGTCCTAGGACAAGTAAATATAAATTTCAAACTTGTCCTGAATGAAATGGGACCAGGTCCGACAAGTCGTGTATGGTATTTCCACAGCCGTGACTTTGATGATTGTTATATGAATATATATGGGCCTCATCGTGAGAAAACCTGTTTTAGGGTTTTTGGACCAATTTAGACTCAAATCAGTCTGCTCAGCTACATGGACTAGCTAGAATATTGAAACTTTGCATGTTAACGAACAATGAAGTTGCTAATCGGACTAGGTTGATGTGCAGGCATTCTGACCTTTATTGTTTGTATGCAACAAAGTCGCGTTTTCTCTGTAGACTCTCTGTAGACTCATTGCGTGGATGAAAAGTATTGTTATTAGCTGTCATCATCAGATCTTGGTCACTACTAAAAAAAAAAAAAAAATTTTGAAAAACTTTTGTGCTGATTAGTGCATAAAATAAGAACTAGACTGCTAGGCACCTAATGAGACTAGAACATGCTTCTTCTCTACATCCATTAAACCATTATATAAAATGTCCAACATTACACAACTGATGTATAACTTGTTTTGCCATTTAGTGGTATGGTTATGATTTTCTATGCATTAAGAGCTACTGGGCCTTGAAGGTGGTGTTGAAACCCCAGCCTGAAAGTGAGGTTAGTAACAACCTCAAGGGGGCCAGTAGATGTTTGTGCATCAGAAAAACATGTTTGATTGCTATTACTGCATAAGGTCATTTTGTTGCTTGAGAAAGGACCTCGGACAGTTTCCTATTCAATCTGCCCAAATTTTGACAGCCTGTGGCTAGCATAACGCATAACTGACAACTATAATTTTGTGCTTAAATGAAACCCTAACATTAAGTGCATCTAACAAAATAAAAATATTTTGAAAATATTGCATAGTTATGCCAGGACTTTAGGGTTTAGGGGGTGGGGGTATTTTTTGTGACCAATTTTTTTTTTCACAGAAAGTCAAAGTTTCGTCGAGTATTCACCCAAATACATGTTAATATAATGTTTGGGGCATAAAACTTGAGACGAAAGTGATGCGTTTGCAAAATTTGGGTTGAGAAGATTTCATTGTTTTGTCTAAAGAAGTGTGCTGTCAATTACTTTTGACTATTACCTGTAATGTTTCGAGTTCAACAGTTCTACCTGTGCACTGAAGTGTATCATATCTGCATACTGTATAAATCATAGTCTAGAAAAACACAGTTTTTAGCGTAAAATCGTAATATTTTCTTACACATCAGATTTAATCTACAATTTTGGTGCTTAAAAGAACTGTCTCATTGCGGCGGTTCTTTTGAGTACCCACAACATAATGCTTTGGTTGAGAAATGAGACAATTAATTTTTTGTAAGTACTCATATCTAATGCCCTGATATATGCCATAGCAAATTGATATTTACCTACAGGTTTTTGTTTTTACAAAATAAGTTTCTAATAACAAAATAAGTTTCTAATACCCCAACCCCCCCCCCCCCCCCCCCCCCCAAACATGCCGTTTTTATATGATGTGTGAAATGTAAAACTACAACTGTATGCAAAAGGATTAGTTTGGTCACGGGGGGGGGGGGGAAGTACCTCAGTAAAACTTTTTCTATTTTCTATATGTTGAATAGCAAAAACGGAGCTTTCAACCCATATTTTTCAATTGGTACTTGTCTAATGAGAAAACGGCTTTTGTGGATAAGTCGAGGGTTGAACCTACTATCTTTTTCATAGAAAAAATATCATTTTCTTTGAAACTTTTCTCTGGTCATTTTTATGGGCAATCCTTCATTAAGACTGTCCGAGGTCCTTTGCAAAAACGCTTAGGAAAGTTCAAATTTTGTATTGCCTATAGTGGCCCGCAAAGGCATGAAAGATGCATAGGTTTTATAAATGCCCGTTCCAGAGCAAAGACTTACTTCATCCTGACCTTACTGAATCATGTCCATTTCTATGCACATTGCTGTTGATGACATCATTTTGTGTTACGGCCCCAGAAACTGTATATGTTTAGTAAAAAGCCTTGCACTAACAGCATGTGAATTGCCTTGTTAATATATACGTGGGTTTGTGCAGGACAAAACAGATTCTAATTCACTTGATTTTGTAACATGATGTTTGATTGGATAATGTCAAACATTTGGGACAGTATATCCTGTGATATACTGTCAGAAATAGTTGACATCATTCATTACGTCACATTTAGTTGGATGATGTGCGCTTTATGCGACTTGCAATGCTCCAATTTTGAGATGAAACTGCAGAAGTGCATTAGAATGGGGATAACCATATTTTCATTTGGGCAGGTATATTGTTGGATATACGATTGGAAATCACATTTTACAATGCCCGTAAAAAAAATTCCGACCCTCCCCAAATGAATATTTTGTATATAGTTATCCCCTAACTATTAATATCATGTGGCATGGCTTTTATGCAATAATATAAGTTAAATCTTGGGAAAAGCAATATCTGACTTACCTAACTCAGATTGTCTGCTTTTCCAATCTGACAAAGACTTAAGGAAGAATTTGCATCTATCTCTCTGGTTTGAAGGGAAGGTCCCTCATTTGTGCTGATTTTCTCTTACTTCAAAGGAGACAAATAATTTACCAACTATAATTGAGCCGCGGCACGAGATTTCCAACAATTTGACATTTTGACAAGTGTCGACTAGGACGAGCCTCTGCAGCCTCCTGTTAAGCTTAGAAACTCAAAATGGTGTTCAGTCAGTAGCTTAACAATCATAGAATACTCAAGCAACTAGCAAATGCGTATGTGCAGGTGATCTGAGGCTTTGCTGGTTGCACATAGCATATTGTTGGAAATCTCATGCACTGGCTCATTTATAGTTGGAAATTGTCTCGCTTAACTGTGTTATTTTACTTAAATTATTTCTCTTTGCAGGTTGTTGATGCTAATAAAGACATGGCTAGCATGCAGGAGACATTCAAAATTTTAAAATCAAAAATTCTCTTTGGTTATGATTCTGATGTTTCATGGGACACAAACACCGTGAAAAGAAGACAAACAAGTTGATATGAGGCTCACCATTATGTTTTAAGCTGGAAAATGCCAAATTAAGAGTTGAATCTCGTTAGTTCGAAGACTGTGGGGACCAGAGTTGGTTTGAATCATTGGGAGTTAGTCCAAAAAGATTCTTTTTAGTATTTCCTATGTTCGTGCGATACTTCCCGATTATGGAAGTTGCACAAAATAAAACACAAACTCCGAAAATGAGTATAAACAATCTTTACTTCTTCTGCGCTCAATCATTAATGGCTGCTCTCAGTCTCCTAGCAACTAACGTAACGTACGTTATATAACTGACGTAATAACGCAAGTAACGTCATGATAGCCTAAATATATAGAAAATTTTGATGAGATTTTCTAGTCCCCTAAAATCAACTTTCATCTTGTGTCCACCCTATTAAAATATATGTTCTAGGTGCTTAAAAGATGTCTCTCTTGTAGTTGTTTCTATTAAGCACCCAAAACATTTATTTTGATACAAAAATATTAAAATATCTCATATATAAATAATCTTTAAAAGCGGATCCTTCAAAAATAGAGAGAACCAACAATATTAGAAAACAGCTGACTTGGTTTTATTGAGTCCTTTCGTGAGAACTAATGGAAAGTGCAACAAGTGGCCTAGGTGGTATTCTGCTTTCCAGCAGAACCCAATATTCTGGAAGGACCAGAATATGATAAAATATCACCACTATATTGTTGCATGGGGAGAAGTTTTACTAACTCCACACAGAAACAACCACAGCTGTTGCGACTTCTAAATAATCTGGAAAAACGGATCCTTTTCTCTGAATTTTAAACTTTTTACTGTAATAATATCTGTGATTCAACACACTAGACGAATACCTGAGAAGTGCCACAAAGGTGTAGACATACCCTGGCCTGGATTAGATGGTTTTCTTTTTTTTCAACTGAACTATCAAAATATTTGAGCCAATACATATCAATACCTTCAAAATATAGGTCCAGTTTAGCAAAAGATTTTACCTTAAAATTGTGATTATTTTCTTATCCATCAGTTTAAACATGTTTTTGATGGATAAGAAAATAATCACAATTTAATGCTCAAAAATTTTGCTTAACCATATACCTTTAACAATAAAGCGTTGGTATTTGAAATGCAGAAATAACTTGAAGGGGTGGATAGAAAATGTGTAAACTATCCATTAACAATATGTTATGGCTCGCATTGATGTCTGTCGTACAGAATAAACATCTTCCAATGCTTGAAAGTCGGAGATATGCTGTTAGACACAGTCAAAGTTTGTGTAGTTTGTGTCAGGAATTATACCACAGCTTCTTTTTTTACCCCTTCCGGTTTTGAAAACGACCCAATATTCGGGCAATTTCAAAGCAAATAATGGATATTTTCTTGCAAATTTTAGATAAAAACGGGCTTGATGACACATAGGGAAGGCTTCTGTACCAGTACGGCCAAAAGTGTATCGGGATACGATATTTATTTAGAGTGAATCGCGGTTAATCGGTATATCGTTGAACACACTGAGCTGGTACCTAGGCTGATCTGAGTTTTCTCGTGACACACAGCTACATTGTTGGTTTTCTCAATTTACCACTCCTATATGAATTATCTCCAGCACTACCTAGCTTCTTATAATAATTGAAACATTTGTAAACCATGCAGATGAGATGTTGAAGATTATAACAATCCGCCATGAGTGTCCATGTAGGATAGAGATATCTCACCCGAGGGGTCGGAATCTTAACCAGGGCTTAGGCTTGCCAAGGGTGAGATTTCTCTATCCTACATGGACAGGCTCATGATGGATTTTTTTTGCTTATTAAGAAGTATAATATTTTTAACTTGCTTTGGGCAAATTTCAACATTTTAACTAATCTTTTTAGCTGAGCCGGTTGTTTTGAGTTCTACAGTCTAGGACCCAGAAAACAGGTCTTCTCGGGATGTGGCCCATATAATCTTAACTTAAAATGAGATGCCACAGAAGGCTCCATCTAATCAGGGTCACCAAGCAGGGACAGAAATGCAATGTTAGTTGTGTCCCCTTAAGATATGCAATGGACAATGTAAACTTTTTTGTTTGATTCTAACAGAATCAAACAAAAAATGTTTACATTGTCCATTGCATATTTTAGGAAGGTTAAGACAGTTTACAGGTCCCATTAATAAGTACTGTATATGTGTAGATAATTTGTAATGTTTCTGCACAGAAACACTCAATTCATATGCTTTGAGAATCCTTTTAGTTATAGTTTTTGTAAACATACATGTATACAGTATAATCCCAATTTATACAACAAATGGGTAAGCACTAGATTTTGGTACTTGTCGCATAGGCAACCAGTGATATTTACTGGCAAGCCTGCACATATGCACAGACTCTCAACAGTGTTTGCTGCTGGCACACATAGAAGGCTCAGACCAAAATGTAGGCCTCTAGCTCCACAAGATAGCTGTGTATTCCTGTTTAAAGAATGGTTTTATGAATATGCAATAGGTACCAAGATCTCATGAGCTTGTTCAAGTATTAATTCTAGTCCTTTCAAGTTTTTATCCTTATTTTGGTTAATTGAATATGTTCCCAGTGATATAGGTATTATTTAGACCTGCCCATGTGATAATAGTATGTACATATCCCATGCTAGAGAACCACTGTACTCGAACAGCACAGTCATCGCATGGTGGTTGCAGTCAACAAGTGCACAAAACAGTGTACCTAGCTGTTAATAAGTTTAATATTTTGGTCAATTTTTTTACTTCTGAAAATATTCATCGCGAATTATTATCACTTTTAAATCCAGCTGTGTATCTGCTTAACAAAATTTTTGTGGGTAGAGTGATAGTTGCTTCAGCGCCAGAGTTATGCCTTTTCCTGAAAAAGAGGGTGAAAGAAATTTTTGCTTATGTTCTGAAATGTATGCTTACTTTCGATAAAATGCAAAATACCAGTCTTTTCAGTTGCACAAAGTTTGAAATCTGAAGACAGAGCATTTTGAAAGTTATTCAAACTCTTCATAGTGTATGCATAGTTCTGTATATCGGGTGTACTGGCCCAGGAGTCAAGTGTCTGAATAAAATGAAAAGCTTGAATTACTTTCAAAATGCTCCAGCCTCAGATTTCCAACTTTTTTCACATTAAAGTGCTGTGATTTTGCATTTTAGCTAAAGTAAGCATAAATTCCAGAACATAAGCAAAAATTTATTTCATCCTCTTTTATAAGTGACAATAATTTGCAATGAGTATTTTCAAAAGCAAAATATTGCCCAAAATATTACCGTTTTTAACAGCTAGGTACACTACTTTGTGCACTTGTCAACTGCAACCATCATGTGATGACTGGGCTTTTTGAGTACCTAGGTTCTCTAGCCTGATATCCCATATGTCTAAAAATGGTCATTAAGCGTTGTCATGCTTAATATTTTATGTACTACACTCATCCCATGTTTTTATCCTGTTAACCTGCAGCATTCTAGTTGTAAGCATGTATTTTCAACCAGAATGGAAAACAGTGTGTGTCCTGATCAGATGGCTTTGTCAGAAGCCATCTGATCTAGATCAACAGTCTTTTAAAAAAAAAAAGAAAATGAATACGGGTTCAGCAGGATGCCTTAACTAGGAATATACAGTTATCCATTGGAACTGGGACTTCAAATGTTAGCTAACATTGAAGTCTCTGAAAAGACTGAACATGCAGGGTTGACAGAGTCTTCACTTGTCACCTCTGCCTGAAGTTCCAAAATGACATGGGGTGGCTCATTTACACTTTAGGATTATTACAATTTTTTTTGAATCTTTGTATTGTTACTATAAATAACTTTGATTGTAACTGTTAATAACTTTGTCATAATATTTATGGAATAAAAAATATCATTCCTGAAGGATTTGTTTGTGTGTTGTCATCTTGATCAGTGGGACCATACCTGTTGAGCTTTTAAATTATGCATTATATTTTGATATTCTAACCCTTAAAGCGCCAAGAAAAAAATGTATCTGAAAATGTCGTCTGCTGAAGTCGTCTGCTGCAAATAATTACCTTACATTACCGATGAATTAAGTATGGAAGCAAACAGCATGGACCCAGAACAGACTGCTCCTATAGGAGCAGTCTGGTCAGGGTCCACACTGTTTGCCATAGAGGCTTCTTAAACATTTCAGCAGAGGAGAAAAGCAGAGGACTTGCGCATTAAGGGCTAAATATAGAATTGGAAGGGGTTTATTTCAAGTGAATTAAGTTTAGTCTGTCTCCTTTTTGTCCCCTAACAGACAAAATCGGGGGATATAGTGATCAGTCTGGCGTCTCTCCGGAGATGAAAGCTTTTGCCCTCAATAACTTTCATACCATTTGAGATACTTTGATGTTATTTGGCATAAGGTCAACATGGTGTGTAGCATGCAAGAATGGTTGCTCTCCTTTGTTTCCTGTTTGAGATATTTCCTTTGAATGAACTTTGAATGAAGGGGGAACATTGTGCACTCCATGACTCTATACCCTTTGAAATATTTTGATATTTGGTTGGCATGTATATCCGGTTAAGATGGTGTGTCGCACGCAAAATTGTTGCTGTTTGAGTAATCTGCCTTGAATGACTTTTAAAGGGGTAACCTTTAATAACTCTTATTTGATGATATTTGGTAGGCATATAAGTCTGCGATGTGCAAGAATGGTTGCTCTCCCTTGCTTCTTGTTTGAATTTTAAAGGAGAATCTTTGTACATTCAGTAACTTTCATACCCTTTATGATATTTTGATAATATTTGTTAGGATTAAATATCATATCAAGTTATGTCACATGCAAAAATGGTTGCTGTCTATTAATTTAAAAGTTATCTCCCTTGAGCTAATTTTGTACACTTTAATTTATAACTTTCATACTCTTGGTGCTAACTTTTTGGTAGGATTATATAATCTGGTCAAGACAGTCTAAACAAAAATTGAAAATTAAAATTTGGTCATATGTCAAATCACTAGGACACATTTGAGATCACTTATGGAAAATGGAATTTTGATAAATGATACAAAGGAAAAAGCCAATATTTGTAATCGATAATTCTAATCTGCCTTCACACATGAAGCAAATTTTGACCCATTCTCAAAAGGATCTAGTCCATTCTCCTCCATGGAGGAGATAAGAGATGATCAGAAAGAGGTCGCCATTTTAACTGTTGGATGGACTTAATTTGCGCAAAGCACCTGGCCCCTATGGACGATGCCAGAGTTCACAGATTTCACCCATTCTGGCCCTTATATTTTATGAATCTCTAGCTCAAGGCAATGTATTAGACATTTTACAAAAAGCAAATGTATCCCTTTATAAAAAATAGAAAAATATGATGCTGCAAAATCTAGACCTGTGTTGTTAACCTGCATCAGACTCTGCTGCAAAACCCTACAGCATCAATTAATAAGCAACACCAAGCCTTAGATAGCATTTTTGCTGACAGTCAACATGATTTTCGAAGTCAGAGATCTTGTGAAACCCAGTTGGTGTATGATAGCATTAACCTGGATGGTGAGTTATGTAAAGTCAACACAGACAGATTCAATCACAAGGGCGGCCAATCACGTGATACACATGTGGTAATCTCACATGATTTGTTTACCTTTTTAGCTCGATTGAAGGTAGGTTTAACAATTATGTTCTTGGTTTTTGGTGGATTTCAGAAATGACACCTAGTACAGAGTACCAGGACTAGAAAGTTCTTCTTTATGACCCTGTACTTTTAGACTAGAGCAGTATCGTTCTTTTGAAATTCGTCGCAAAGTTGTGCTATGTGAGTTGATTAGAATCTTGTTTGTCAAGCAATGCTTTGTTTGAGCTTTTTTGCTGCACACAATATTATGCAGCAACAGTATAATATTGGTAAAATTACAATTGGTAAATAAATGATAACAGCAGGGTTCGAACAGGCTTGAAAAGTACTTGAATTTAGAGGATTTTTTGAAAAGTCCTTGAAAAATAAACATGCCTTGAAAAGTACTGGAAAATCCCATAAAGGCCTTGAGAAGTCCTTGAATTCTTCTAATTTTTGTAGGAATTAACATTGTTGATAGAGATATAAATCACAATAAAATTGTTGTGCCTTTATTTGGTGCAGCATTTGCAAGGCACAACAATTTTATACTAATTTTCTTGTACTAATTTCTCCATTATCTCAGTCTAGCATTTCTGAAGTAGAATTTTAACACTTAAATCAGGATTTTTTATAATCTTTTAGTCCTTGAAAACTGTAGGATAGTCTTTAGAAGTCCTTGAAAAGTCCTTGAATTTTACTCAAACTTGCCTGCATGGACCCTGAACAGGCATTTATTATATGCAGTATATGCCTATGGTTTTCAATAAAAATAAAAGTTTGTCAATTGTGCCTTTCTTCACCGTGAAGCTACCCTGACCTGAGTTCTTAAACTCCATCAGTGCCCACCAAGGGTTGTTTATTACTTACATAGGCTACCTTTACTTGATTCACATATAGTAAGGCTTGTAATTTGCATGCTACACATAGTGAGTCAAATATGTTACACAAACGTATTATACACATGACACCACATTGTCACAATATAACTAGCGTGAAGCTAATGGTAAATTTCGACCTCAAACGGATCAAAGATTGGACAAGATCATTAGCATGTGAAAGGTAACTCAGACTAATAGGTATTCCTAAACAAAATATCTGCGGTTCGCGCTATCGATGTTGAACTGAAAAACAGGTAAGTTTTCATCCAGATTACCTTGTATCGAGCAGAAAACTCCCATAAAAATGTGAGATTACAAGTTGTGAATCGTGATTCCCCCCCCCCCCCCCCCCCCCCACTGAATCATCATGGCATTCGCATGATGTTTTATCCCTTGTATAATAATGAATTCTACCTTCTGGTTTGATGCAATCAACTTGGGATAGTACATTGTGCATATCGAGGGGTATCGGGCTATAATTTTCAACACATATTGTATTCTTTTGTCTGAAGATATAGCGAGTTTTGTTTACCTTTACAAACAACGAAGACCATATACTACATCAGCGAACTTCAAAAATGTTCAGTCCACAAAATATCATGGTATAACTATTATAGAGAACATGGATTGGGGTCAACATATTTTGATGTTTCATCCAAAGTAAGAAAGACGGCAAAGATCAGGAAAATATACAATCAAGACACATAGATGTTTGGTTTGCATGAAAGCCTCCTAACTTATCAATGCATCATCTAGAACATATAAATCAAGATATATATAAAGGAGATAAAGCAAAGATAAGGACTCAACAGTACGTAAAACTGAATACGGGAGCAAAAGAAAGCTAACAGGTAAACCCTGGTGGGCCTGACAACAGCCTAAGCATAAGACCCCTACTACGCTCACATGTCCAGCGCTTTCAATGTCAACAGATGTTTCATTTTACAAAGGAATGACGTTAGCAAAGCTCTGTGCAAGAGAGAGGGCCCCTACCATCTCATCAATAGATAATCCTTTAAATCGGAACCATTATAGAGTCTGAAGTCCGAGCCACCGGCGTGCAATTAAAGAGGAAAGCAAAGTTGCCAACCGTGATTGGGTTGACAACTTTAAGCAACTAAAACGTTAGGTATCCTTTACAGGAATTTTGCTTTTGCACCTAAGAGTACTTAGGAAGTTGTATGCAAACCTTTGGTGCCCCCCTTAACTGGAGTATGCAGCACCAGTATTTGGGACACATATTCTAACCCTCAGATTCAACGAGTGGAGAAAGTGCAGAGGATGGCAGCCCACTGGACCTGTACACTAGCAGTGTTGGGGACGTGCTCAATTAGCTGCAATATGGCCAACTCTGTAAGGCATAGAGGGATCAGTCCTCTCTACTTCCCTTCCACATTAGAATCAATGTCTATTAATAAATACAAGACCTGACCCCATCATACAGATAGAAACTCACCAGGCCATATCACATAGCCCCCAGCTTGCAGGCCCCAGTCATACAGTGATGCCCTGAAGTTATCTTTTCCCCAATAATTATTCCCCATTGGAATAGTCTCTCTTCGAATGTGGTTGCAGCTGAGGCCACAAAGGAGTTCTGTCAAATCACTCGGCCATATGGTGTTCTTTCTGTGTTTTTTAACAAAAATTCAAAATTATTACACGTCTGATAATGATTATGCATGACCGCCAGAGGGTTCCGGGTCATTTCGGCCCATAACAAAATCGGCCCATGTCAATTTCGGTCCATGTCAATTTCGGCCCATAGCAACTTCGGCCCATAAATTTTGTCAACCTGGATTTGCTGCAAAAGAGATTATATATTATTGAAACTATTTAAAATTGATAGATCTAAATAGTTATATTGAGAGAAACAAACTGATTTTTTACAAACTAGTAAGGACTAGAAATCGCTTAGACTGGTATCTTTATTAGAAGAAATAATCATAAATTACATATAAGTGCGGATCTGGGAAAAGGGTCCTTAAGGCATTTCAGCAATTATTGCATAAGATACATTTGAAAAACAGCTAAAATTACAATATTTCACAATCCTTTATATTACCACAAAAATGTTTCTAAAGTTTGATGTGACCAAAGTAGCAAACGTTTCTGAATATATTTAAAGTTTTGTATGGGTGATGTTGCCATGGCAACAATGAGGCCATAACACCTACACGGACCCAAAATGAAGGGTTGGTCACTTTAATTGCCTATAATACGACTTGGAAACTATATTTTCATAAAATTTCACTTGCATTTACATTATAACATAGATAAGGCTTGTGAATACATTATATTTGTTACATATTTATACTGAGCCAAACAAAACCAACAAGCAACTAGAGACCAGCACTTAGACGTCATATTAGGGATAACGTTTTCTTGACGTCACATTCCAAGCCTGATTACATATGTCGCTTCTAACATCCATATATCCGTCAATATTAAAGATAATTGCTTCAAATTTTCATGAAATTCTCTAAAGAGGTAGTAATTTACAAACTTACTATTAGCTAGATTTTGATTATCACAACCATAAGGTACCTTTTGTCATATCCTGGCCCAATTATATATTTTCATTTAGCAAATACAACTTGTTCAGTGAGTTAAACTGAATAATTGGATTTAGAAAGAATCACTTGCGTTTCATATGCGAGCAGGAAAGGCTCTTGCTAGAGTGTGCAAATGCGCAGGCTCGTCTGAACCTTGGCTACCTGTTGCCTATGTGATGAACTCTTATCTTACATACAAACTCCTAACCAATCAAAACGATCCATTCTATTAATTATTATGTTTGTGTGCATAATTACAGGTAAGCCAATCTAATTATACCAATTATATACAAACATACCAATTATACATTATAATACCTGTGGGCCGAAATTGTATAGGCCGATTTGGTTATGGGCCGAAATTGACATGGGCCGAAATTGTTATGGGCCGAAATGTCCAGTGACCCCGCCAGAGTAAACATAGATGGATGGGACCCTATATTAGGCATAGGTACGTGTAGGTACTCCCTTGATTCTTGTTTTAGTATTGCCTTTAAACAACTAGAATCCAACCTACTTACCAACCCACATATCCATCTATTCACCCCCAGGGGGGGGGGGGGGGTACTCTCATTTTTTCTTCATACGTAGACTCAGGCCCAGCATCTACCGTTCACCCCCAAAAATATCAGGAATTTCAAGCACCCCAAAAAATATTTGAAATTTAACCAACCCCCAAAAATATCCCCCGTTCTGTACCTTGGCCTTAAGAACGGACCCTAAAATGCATAGAAATGACCCCTAAATATACTCCAATTTTGTGATGACTGCAAAAAAATATCCACAATATCTTCATACCCCCCAAAATATTATTTTTTCTGAACCCCCCCAAAAATAATGAAATTCAAAATTTTGAACCCAAAAAAGACCCGAGCCTTTAACGTATGTTCGAAAATATCAGAGTATCGCCCCCTCCCCCCCCCCCACCCTGGGTATTCACCTTCCAGACATGTACGCACCCACCAAACCATGGCCGGGTAAAATTGTTGTGAATGTCATTTACTAAAACACCATAAAAAAAAACTATGTACACACCGCTTTCGTTTTCACAGAAAACCGGGAATGGCAACAAATACTGTTGTTCAGTGTCCTATATGTTCTAAGTCACTCAAGAACTCTGAAATAAATGAGCACATTGATGAGTGCTTAAACACAAAGACTGAATCCACAGATCAAGATGTCATTCTTGAAAAATGCGAAAATCACATTGTAAATAGGAAGCGAAAATCGGACTCGCCAGACACAAGTGGGTGGGGTTTTCTCAAAGCAGCCAGCAGTGACAGCAACATACAGATGTCAAAGAAAAACAAACATAACGACCATAATGTAAAATCTGTGCAGGATCCCATTGATAAGAGTAAAAGGGCGGTCACTATCATAAGTGATGATGAGAAAAGGGGCTAAGGAGAAAATGCTGATTCAGTAAAAATAAAACCAATTAGTCTCAGTTTTTTACCATCAAATAACCAATTAACAACTTCAATTAGGAGTCCAAAGAGAGGTGACAAAAAAGACCTGTCTATTCAAACAAATATTGACCCATTCAAGCCGTTGGCAGAGCAGATGCGGCCAACATGTTTTGAGGACTATATAGGTCACGATAAAGAGGTTGGTGGTCACACTATGCTGGGTTCTCTTCTACAAAATGACAAAGTTCCGTCAATGGTGTTGTGGGGTCCTCCAGGCTGTGGAAAGGTAATTTTAAGAAAAAAGACATTTGAGCCTCGACATGAGATTTCCAACAATGTGCGACCAGCAAAGGCTCAGACCACTGAGACCAGCCTGCGCATATGCGCAGTCTGATCGGAGCCTTTGCTGGTCACTTAAAAAATACAGTAGAACTTCAATGACTCTAAATCTGATGGCCCATTCATTTGGGCTGACTAGACCTATCATCATGGTCCCTACCAGTCACTTTATGCATAATTCACCCTGGATGGCTGGAACTATGCTTGGCTAGAACTATTTTTCATGGTCCCAAGCCTGTTCGAGACATTGAAGTTCTATTGTATTCTATGACTGTTAAGCTAATGACGGAACAGCATTTGGAGCTTCTAAGCTTAAAGCTCCTCTGAGTATTCAAGTCAAAATGCCACATTGTTGGAAATCTCATGTCAAGGCTCATTTGAGCCAATGCATGGCAAAATCAAGAATTTTAGCCATGTTACCACCAAAGACCCAGATCAGCCTGTAGGTATCAACCCTGTCAGGCCAGAGTCTTGCTGTGCACTCTTGCAGATAGTAAAGACTGGATAAGATAGCATTGGTCTGGCCTGTAAACGAACACATATTCTACAGCAGGCATAAATTAATATTAACATTTTCAAAGCAAGCTTTAATGAATCTTTAGATTTTTGCAAATGTTCATAGCCAGTTCATAGCCTCATGAACAACACAAAATTTGATTGACAGCTGCCAAGCTCACTTGCCCGTGCAATTTGCTTCAAACATCGAATTTATTCGCCAGGTGTGACACTGGTATTGTGATTGACAGTGAGCCACACCTGAGTCTCACGTGCAAAACAGGCTTCTTGTTCGCTCCATTGACTGTCCATGTTCATGCTGGCTTTTCTGCTTTTCCATTTAACACTCAAACAAACCATTAATACTATTGAATATTAAATACAGAATTGTTTTATCGCCTAAATTATAAATACTTTCTATATATTAGTTATTTATAATAAAATGTAAATATAAGAAATAAATTCAATTTTTGGATGGTTCATGGAATCATGAATACTTCAGATCTCTTGCAAAGTTAATGTGAAGCCCTTCATTAACCTTCCAAAAATCAAATTCATTTCTTAAAAGGAAGATGAAATAAACTTATAGTAAATATGAAACTAGGAAAAACAACAACAGCAGATGATAAAAAAAAACATGCCAAAAAGTTGAAATTATCCAGCTTGCAAAGAGATATTAGATGAATTGACTCTGCCTACTGGGTAATTTTCATGTTATTTTGTCGTCTGCTGAATTTTTTCAGAATCAGTTTTTCAAAAAAAATTCTTTCAGGAATACAGGTACCATCAGAATGTCAAATAGTTTGGGTTCAAACTGTTTTCAAAACTCATCGTCAGACAACACTAGTAGGTAGAGAGTTAAATCCTTTAAGATACATACCTTTATTTTGGATATGGGGTTGGCCTGACTATTTTCATGCTGGGATAATTTTGTTGTCTGCTGTTATGTTTTTTTCTGAATAATTTTTTTCCAAAAAATTCTTTTAGGGATACCATCAGAGTATCAAAACAGTTTTGATCCAGATCAGGCCTAACATTCTGTTGGGCCTGATCTGGGTCAAAGCTGTTTTAAAAGGGTATCAGCGGACGACACTAGTAAGCGAAGAGCTAAAAATCCTGTATGATCCATACCATTTCTGTACAGGGCTGGCCCCAACTCTTTTCCGTGCTGGGGCATTTTTCATGATTTTCGTCATCTGATGTTTTTTTTCTGAATAACTTTTTTTCAAAAAATTCTTTCAGGGATACCATCAGAGTGTCAAAACAGTTGGATTCAGATCTGGGTCCAAACTGTTTGCAATAGTTATTAGCAGGAGACCCTGGAATAGAATATATAGAGTTGATTTATTTGTATTTTTAGACAACACTAGCCAGGATAGTAGCTCACAAGTGTAAAACGGAAGGAAGTTCCAAGTTTGTGCAACTCTCGGCAGCTGCAGCTGGTGTGAATGATGTGAAAGAAGTGGTAAAAATAGCCAAAAATGACATGAAGATGTTTCGAAAAAAGACTGTCTTGTTTCTCGATGAAATCCATAGGTTTAACAAAACACAGCAGGTCAGTAAAATCTGATAGGGCATCCTCAAAAAATGCGACTCATAATTTTCCTGGTGGGTAGGTAGGTTTTTTAAAAAAAATTACTGATTTGTTAAAAAGATATTAAAAATAAAGAAAGATCTCTAAGATTAGAATAAAAATATTATTTTCTCAAAACAATCTTAAATTTTTAGGGTAGGTGGCATTTTCAGTTAGTTGGTCGGGTGACAGCACACAATTTTTTTAAGGATAGCCTAGGTTATACCGGATTTCCAAATAAGATCATAAGAGTGCATAATTTGAAATCAATATTCTTATTTCTCAACCAAAACATATGTTGTTTGTACATGAACTCTTTTCCCACTGGTGGCAACTTTTGTCATTTGCTGATCTCCTTTGTAAACAAAATGTTAGACCTGATCTGGATCCAAACCGTTTTACATTCTGATGGTATTCCTGAAAGCAGACTAAAAACATTTAAAACTACCCAGCTTGCAACCCAAACAATGAGGTTTAAATTGGCAGTTAGGAACATACCACAATTTTACACTCAAAAAATTTCACCAATCCGATTAAAACCCTATCTACGCTTATTATGTCCGCCGGTGGATCAGATTTTAATCAGATTGAAAATTCACTAAAATGTACATATACCCTTCTGGTTTCACAGCTATTGACAGAATCTGAGCTTACACTTTGTCCTAGTTGCGATAGGCATGGCCTTAAATAATTTATCATATGACATTGTGTCTGGCAATGCTATAACACCATGTATTAAAATTGATAGACCACTAGTTGTTTACATAATTTGTTACATTATGTAATGATGTGCATAATTACATTGCATACATAATTACAAAATCTTAAAGTTTTCCAGCCAAAAATAAGATTACAAAGTATTTTTGATGTCATATGATAAAAGGAATCGAATATTCATGCTCCTGTATCATTGAATTTATCTGAGGAATCTATTAAACTTGTTGCTGAAAAGCGATAAAATGCTTGACAAGCCTCGCGTTTTATCTGTTTTTCCCAACTTGCTTAATACATTCAATAATACATGAGCACTCATGTAAGATCATCTATGTATACTAATTATTTGATTTCCTCTTAAACTAGGACACCCTTCTGCCTCATGTTGAAGATGGGTCCATTACCCTTATAGGTGCCACAACAGAGAACCCCTCCTTTCAAGTGAACTCTGCTCTACTGAGCAGATGCCGTGTGATAGTGCTTGATAAACTGTCGTCTGCTGCAGTAGAACAAATACTGTTGCGGGCTGTAAAGAGGCTGCAGGTGGAAGTTTTGGAGAGCGAGCTTGATCTGGTGGAAGATGAAAAGAACACAAGGTAGAGAATATGTGAGTTGTACCCAATACAAGCTTGGGGCGGACAATTGGAAAATAGGCTGCAAAAACCCACTTTGTTTCCTATAACCCAAGTATTACCTGACTTACTCTTTTTTCCTGTGATTCAGGTCTTGGCTCAGTCAAGACTGCATAGATGCTTTTACTCCTGGCATACGCAAAAAATGGAAGAAAATGAAGGTTCATATGTTTTAGGATCTTCACTGTTTTCAAAAGCAGGAGGTATGTATTGATCCAAATTTGGAGTTTTTGCGCAGGACGCAAACCATCCTGTAGTGGATTTTTTGCTTATTTGTGCATTGAAAAGCTTGCTTTTGTGGATTATCTGCGTACAGCGCAAAAAATCCATCAAGTACAGGATTGGAGTTTGTGCATAGACACGCACAAGGCTACTAGCTATTTAGATCATTTCTGCACATGGATATATTCTGCGTATGTACGCAGATATTTCTAATAATGATTTGCCTTCCAACGCTGGATTATTTGCGTACACAAGCAAGTACCTTGGGATACGGGTGTATTCTGGGTACGTACGCATTTATTCCTAAAAATGATTCTGGCCTTCCAACACTGGATTATTTGTGTACACAACCAAGTACCTTGGGACATGGGTGTATTCTGCGTACATACGCAGATATTTCTAAAAATGATGCTGGCCTTCCAACGCTGGATTATTTTGCGCATATGAGCAAGTACCTAGAGACATGGATGTATTCTGCGTACATACGCAGATATTCCTAAAAATGTTTTTTTTAACTTCCAACGCTGGATTATTTGCACGTCTCTATTAAGATTTTGCAAATCTATCAGCGCACAAAATCCAATTATGGTGCGCAGATTACTTCTACGTATCTATAGGGAATATTATACAAATCCTTATTTGGAATGTCTGCGCATATATGCAAAAAATCCACGTCTCTATTAAGAATTTGCGTGTTTGTGCAAATAATCCAAAGTTGGAAGATCAGTTTATTTTCCAAAATCACTATTAGGAATTTCTGCGCATGTACGCAAAAATTCCACGTCTCTATTAAGATTTGGCGCATCTGTCAGCGCACAAAATCCAACAACGTTGGTGCGCAAAATACTTCCACGTATCTAAAGGGAATTATACAAATCGCTATTAATTTAAGAGTTTCTGCGCATGTACGCAAAAAAACTTCAACACCTCTATTAAGGATTTGCGTATATGCGCAAATAATCCACCGTTGGAAGACTTTGTTATCCGAAGATCACTATTAGAAATTTCTGTGCATGTACACAAAAAGCTTCCACGTCTCTACTAAGAATTTGCGTATATGCCCAAAAAATCCAACAAATGATATAATACAAAGCTCAAATAATCCAATGGTGGATGTTTTGCGCCCTGCGCAAAAACTCCGGGTATGGAATACGTATATACCTGAAAGCAATTATAGATTTTTTAGAAAAGTTGAGCCCCGTAGTATCCTTATTAGGTTAAAATAATAGAATTAATCATTTAGAAAAGAAATTTTTGAAGCAAAAAACACACACAAAAACACATCTTTGTTGGCTAAAATTGTCATACAAGTATGCAATATATATAATTTTTGGCATTTAATTTTTGATGCAGCCCTCTGAGCAAGACAAAAATCGAGTTTGCTTATGGTGTGGCTCTTATAAGAGTATATTTAACAAATTATTTTCATGTTGGGGGTGCTCAAAAGAACCATCTCAATAAGACTGTTCTTTTGTGCAACATAAACATATATGTTTAAATTTCAGAAACAAGGTATGGATAGAGAAGAAAGCAATAGAGACTATTTCCCACCTCTGTGATGGAGATGCAAGAGTGGCTCTGAATGGCCTACAAATGACCATCCAGTCACAAACTTCAAAAACAAACCAATCAGGACAAGTCTTACATTCTAATCTTCACACACAGCCCAGGAATATAAAAACAGTCAAACAAGATGGTACTGGCAAGGTGCATATGTTATCTGAGGAAAGCTCAGACAAAAGGAATGGATTGGATGGGAAGACAAATGGACAATCTGATCATGTTATAATAAAAGTAGAACATGTTAAAGAAGGTTTACAAAGATCCCATATACTTTATGATAGAGCTGGTAAGTACGGTAAATGTCCTAAAATTTCGAACACTTTCTCTTTCTATTCACAAATTATTGGTTATAAGGACTGGAAAAGGCTTGTCAAAATAGCAACTGGGAAGACCCTGATCAGACTGCTTCTTCAGAAACAGTCTGATCTGGGTCTGCACTGTTTGTCTGGGCCTTTTTGACAGGAAACTAGTGATCGAAATTTTAGAACATTAACCCTAGAATATGTAGAGACAAAATTGGGCAGTCAGTGTGTTGCAATACCATATTAGTCCTGATAAGTGCTCATGTTCCTACAAGAACTTATTGACTTCATTATGGATTTTACACTATATGAACCATAGGTGCAGATAAGCAATTTTTTTTAGCATAAAATTTAATTATTTTCTTACACTGTCAGTATTTCAGCTTCACTTCACCGTGATTCACTCCTGGATTTATCTTTTTTGAAAACATTGTAGATCCAGATCAGCTGGCTTCTCATGAAGCCAGCTGATCAGGATCCACACTGTTTTCCACTCTAATCGAAAATGCATACTTATAACTAAATTCTGCAGGTTAACAGGTTAAAAATTGGGGAGGAGTGTAGTACATAGAATTATTCAGCATGACAAGGGTTAAGCTACACAGGCACTTTTCTTTTCTTCACCTCAACTTGTTATGGTCAAGTTGTTCAAATCAAAACACAGCCAAGATAGCCAAAGAATCACATTCATTGATTGATTTTACATAATAAATTATATTTTGAAGGATGTATTTTAATAATTTTTAGACGTTGAAACATGAAATTGAAAATTCCTATTTTGTCATCAATCAGTCTTGTTTTTTGACGAAACCTGAACGAAGAATTACCTTTTTATCTCCTGACTCAACCAGGGTCAGAGCATATAGGGATCAATCTGGCATTTGACCTTCCATCCGTCTTTAGACGAAAGCTTGTTCACTTCATAACTTTAATACCCTTTGAGATAGTTTGCTTATATTTGGTAGGCATATAAATTGAGTAAAGATGGTTTTGTTGCATATAAAAACAGTTGCTCTCCCTTGCATCCTTTAATGAGTATCTCCCTTAAATGAATTTTAAAGGGGAAACTTTGTTCACTCCATAACTTTTATACCCTTTGAGATATTTTGCTTATATTTGGTAGACATGTATAACGGGTCAAGATGGTTGTGCTGTGTACAAGAATGGTTGCTCTCCCTTTTGAGTATCCCCATTGAGGGAATTTTAAAGGCGAAACCTTGTTCACTCCATAACTTTTATACCCATTGAGATATTTGGTAGACATATATATCGGGTCAAGATAGTATGTTGGGTACAAGAATGGTTGCTCTCCCTTTCATTCTTATGGCGTTATCTCCCTTAAAATTAATTTTAAAGGGTGTTTTGGATCCAAACTGTTTGTGAAAGTTATCAGCAGATGACACTGATAGGCAGAGTTTATGTGTTACAGGTGAAGAGCACTATAACATCATATCAGCTCTACACAAGTCAATGAGAGGCTCAGATGACAATGCTGCCCTCTACTGGCTTGCCAGAATGTTAGAAGGGGGAGAAACTCCTCTCTATGTAGCTAGGAGACTGGTTAGATTTGCCAGTGAAGATATAGGTGAGATTTGTTTTGATTTTTTAACAAATTTTAGCCATGTCATGAGAAAACCTGCTTCTGTTGTATGCAGTGGTGAAAGTTTTCAGGAATATTCCTGAATTCAGGAATTTGAGGCTGACTTTCCATAGAAAGTCAGCCTCAAAATACTGAATTCGGCAGATTACAATAGCTTCACTGGTTATTTCTCAGTTTATTTAAAGACAATTTAACATTCTCAATTAAAAATTTTACTATTTTGAGGCATATTTTGCAAGTTTTAAGATTTAAATTTCAAAAGTTCAGGGTTTTACAACAAAAGCACAAACCCACCAGTGATCTGCCCGTAACGGGCGTACGTGAACTTTAATATTTTACTGACTTACTGTAATTATATTTTCATCACAGATACCTTTCCCCTTGTATTTTAGTTTTGGCAGATTGACCTAGTGAATTATATACACGTGGAAAAAAGTTAAGGAACACCTGAAGCCCTAATTTTAAGTTTTGAATATCCAAATTACCTGAGGGCTTGCGATTCTGGATTTTTGATAGGACACTTTGGAAAGCATTGCCAACTTACAGCTTGAATTGCTGAAGTCCACTGAATTTTGTTTTTGTGCTACGGAGGATACAATATGCCGCACATGAATAAACTCAATTTTCCTGAATACATGTTTGCCTTTTAGTTTTTGCACTCTATATAAGACAATTTTGGAAAGCAAAAACAGCTTAAAATGAAAGAACTGAACATATCTAATGAATAGATGACTTTGGTTTTGAAAAAGAGTGTATCAGCTTTGAGTAACATAACCGTATACGATCTGCATTTTGCACTAGTTCATATGGAAACCGATATTCTTAGATAATTTCCAAAGTAAATGAAGTTCGTTTACTTCTGTTATTATTTTATGATGAGAATGTATGTTTTGAAAGTCCTGAATGGACAATTTCAAAATCTGGCTAAATCATAACAACCTGCAAAATGTTTAGACAAAGAAGGAAATGTGGCATAGAATATTGCCATTGGTTAAGTATGGCCCTCCTCCGAAAAAAGGCCAGTAAAGTAAAAGATTATGATGAAAGTTCGTCACACAGACTATCAGCTTTTTGCTTACGAGAGAAGAGTACAATCAGACTTCATGGAAGGAATTTATTGCAAAAATTATCAATGGGGTCCTAACATGAAAAATTAAATTTCTGTATCCAAAATGGGCGCTTCCAGCCACGGTGATTGCTTGATACTCATTATTTTCACTTTGAAGCAAATTCAGATAAAACGGATGTTGATTGTTTAAAAAGTTTTGTTAATGTACTTTAAGAATGTAGGGAAATGGTAGTCCAAAGTTTAGCCTCGTAATATAAAAGATGTTCCCTAACTTTTTTCCATATGTATATTTCCATTGCAGATACCTTTTCCCTGTAATTGTAGGTTTGGCAGACTGATCTACTGTTATCATATTATTTTCATTGCAGATACCTTTCCCCTTGTATTGTAGGTTTGGCAGATCCATCAGCTTTAAACCAGTCTGTGGCAGCATACCAGGCTTGTCATTTTATTGGAATGCCAGAATGTGAGGTACCAAAGTTATGTATTCTAATACAGTAAAACGTAGCTGTCTTAAGTGGTCACTCAAAAAGAACACCAAAATTGGTTTTCAATACCGATAATCACTTAATGCAGGTCAAAAGTATTGACGAATGCTCCAAGGGGAGCATTCTGCAATTCTTTTGACCTTTATTACGCTAACATTGGTGATTAAGATCTTTATTTTATCTACTTTTGAGTGGCCGCTTAACACTGGTTTTTCTGTACACTTGCTATTAATATAGCAGGGGTTGGATAACTTTTGTGCCAGATAATTGTTCATGTTTTATACCTTTTCTGTGACTGAACACCTTAAAGCAAATTAATCAGCTGCTAAGTATTGGTTCAACCCAGGTCCCAACATTACTGAACAGTTGTTGACTGGGATGTAAAGCATCAAAACAAACAAAAAACCTTTTTTAAGTACTGTAGATCAGTTCTTGTCACCTGCTTGACAGTGCTTGTTAACCATTGGGCCTGTCACATTCAACACAAAGATGGGGTATACTGCCATAACTTTTGAACTCCTGGACTTAAGAGCTTTGATATTCATATGTATACAACTTGCGGGAAGAACTTATTGAATGTTCGAAAATATATGCCCTTGACCTTTGACTTACTTTTGAAAATAAACAGATTATAGTTTAAAAAAGGCTTTACTGAGAATTGTACCAGGGTCATAATCATAGGTCCAGATAAGCAAATTTTTTACCCTAGTCAAAATTATTTTCTTAACCATCAGTCTTGGTACTGGTTCAACCCAGGAAGACCTGTCCACACATAACTGAAAAATTGTTGCCTGGTACATAAAGAAGCAAATCAAACAAATTACCCATCAGTTTAAACATGTGTTTTAGGGGTCTCATTGAGACGGCTCTTTTGAGTACCCATAATATAAGTTTTGGTTGAGAAATAAAATTAAATCTTAATTACACAGTCTTATCTAAGGACCTGAATACAGTATGACATTGCTGGCATATTTTCAGGTAATACTTGCCCAGTGTGTGGTATATTTATCAAGAGCCCCCAAGTCTGTGGAAGTCTATTCGGCTTATGATAAGGCTAAGAAATGTGTTCGATCTCATCAAGGTCCTATGCCATCTGTGCCATTGCATCTAAGAAATGCTCCAACAAAACTGATGAAAGATCTAGGTAAGGAATTTACCAATGTTCATAGACTTATATCCTCTTTTAATACAGGGATCAAACATGGTTTTTCATGCATTAACTTTTGCCAGGTCCCGAGGGAGTTGCTGAAAACAGAGGATTTTAACCTCTTCTGGAGGAACCTGACGAATGTTAATGTATGGAAAAATCACATTCGATCACTATTGCATAAATTTAATGAATATTCATCGAGATATGTGAAAAATATGAGCCTATATTTTGGTCACCATTTCACAGTAAACATGTGGTTGGACATTTTCAGACACTATTCCAACACCCTAGATAAGCAGCGTATACACAATTAAAATCCTAAAAAAAAGCAATTAAAATTAAATGTGTGCGTACCGAAAAGCAATTCTAACGATCGGTATGCAATTACATGCAATGTCATTGCGTACAATTTGGTCCATTTCCTTTCCATTTAGGTAATAAACAAATGCCAGTCGGGTATTGATTTTTTTTTTACTAGCGACGCAATATTCCAGTTTTATGAATAAAATATCGGTGCCCAGTCCAGTATTTCGCGGAAAAACACTATCAATAAAAGTGAAACTTTGCAAAGTGTACACGCATGAATGTCAACATGGGGATGAGATTTGCTTCATGTACAATAAAATCCGCTAGTTTGATACTTTAGAAAGGCAGACGATGGGAGTGAATAAATATGCAGGCACATTCCAGATAGCTTCATACAATAAGAAGATGTGTAATCACAGAAAAAAAACGTGGCGTAAAAAAATATGAAAATACGCAATTGTTTGTGCAAGTACGCAATTGAGGATAACCAGGTTGCGTAAATACCCAATTGACCCAAAAGCTTATCTAGGGCGCTGCTATTCATCTTCCAAGGTCAGTGTATAAGAGCGATTAACGGTTCACAATCGTAAAATTTAGTGATCTGGGAATGAGTCTATTGATAGTTGTGAATCTGTTTGTAAACAGCACATGAATTTCCTTGTTAATACATGGATTTTTCATAAGTTAATGCATAAGTGTTAATAGCATGTGGCGCTGTGTTTTGTTCAATAATATAGGGATCACACTTTTTTTCATGCATTTACATTTGCCGGGTCCTGAGGAAGCTGTTTGAATACGAGGCCGTTAGGCTGAGTATTCAAACATCGTCCGTGGGACCTGAAAAGTTTTAATGCAATGAAACAAACATGCATGATAATTATTTTTGCATATTTTACCTGATTTCAGCATAAACAGCGCTGAAAACGTCGCTTAAACATTAAATATCAATTTTCTTACACTTGATTTCTCAAAACAAAATGGCGTCAGCGTCAACTTTCGAATGTCATTACGTCGCCACTACGTCATATATTTGCGTGCAACGTTTTCGCGAACGAAAGTGTCTGCGAAATGATCAGTCATGGCTGCAATGCATTCCAGTGTTAAGTCATGCATGCAAATCAGGGCCCAGTTTAGGCTTTTTCAAGTAAAAGCCATGTTCAAACAGCATGTGAATCTCATGATTTGAACATGGATTTTGCGGCTTCAAACAGCTTCGCCTATCGAATTCCCATGCAAAAATAGAATATTTAACTAGTTCTATGAGCATCTGTTGTTGGTATTATTACACTCGATAAGTAGGTTCCATGTTTAGTTGCAAATAGTATAGTCTTGATCAGATACAAATTTGGTTAAAATCTGGTGCCTGGTTCTTCAGATATTATATACAGTAAAACTTACTCCAAAGGTTAGCTGTGGGCACTTATTTCAAAAGCTCTTGATATTGAGGAGTAAATACATCTGGTGCTTTAAGTTGCTTATACAGTGCAGTCCCTATATACCAATCCTTGTTACAACATGGATTTGGATATAACATGGTCATGTTGTGGCTCCCAAATATCTTTTCACCATGGAATTTTAAAAAAAAGAATTAAAGGAAAATGACCACGAGTTGGATTTAAAAGTATATTGCAGTCCCTTTATAAATCTATATTTGGGGTCCATAGGAATGGGCTGTGCTACAAGTGAACCATGTTACAAGGACCATTTTACAAAGGAATTCTAGGAAAATGACCATTTTATGGTCATTTTCCTTTAATTTCTTTGTAAAATTCCATGGTAAAAAAATATGGGAGCCACCTTATGGCTGATATATCCAAATCTGCGTTATATTTAGATGTGTTATAAAGAGACTGTACTGTGTATATCTGTCACTTTGTTTTCAGGCTACAGTAAAGGTTACAAGTACAACCCTGCCTTTTCTGGACCTGTGGAACAAGAGTACTTTCCTGAGGAGTTAAAGGGAACTAACTTCTTCAAGTGAAAGCATATAAATTAACATAACTGCTTAATTGGCAATTTAGCATTTTTGTCACTAAAACATCTAAAGATAAGTTTTTAAAAGATAAAATCTGTTATCCCCATTCCTACATGCTGAGTTCACCGGAACAGTAAACAAAGCTCAGAATGACTTGTGCAGATGTGCAAGGTGACAGAATCACGGATTCTAATCTGTGTGACATGTATGGGCACCTCTAAAGGCAAGCTTTTTAAAAGATAAAATTGCCCGTCTGTTATCACCATTTCACATGCCGAGTTCACAAGAACAGTAAACAAAGCTCAGAAAGACTTGTGTATGTTGTGCAAGGTGACAGAATCACAGATTGTAATCTTTGTGACATGTATGGGCACATCTAAAGGCAAGCTTTTTAAAAGATAAAATTGCCAGTCTGTTATCACCATTCCTACATGCCGAGTTCACAAGAACAGTAAACAAAGCTCAGAATGACTTTTGCAGATGTGCAAGGTGACAGAATCACAGATTTTAATATCTGTGTGACACATGCACCAGCACATATAAAAAAGATGCTAATCATATTTTAAGTTAGGATTCGCAACTATCCATTGAGGCTGTGTCTGGCTTTTGGTACAAACCTTTGGTACCAATCTTTATCTTCATGGTTTGTGTATAGAGAGGCAAAATTGGGAGCGCAGTGGTAGAGTGCTTGTCTGGAGATATAGGGGTTGCATGTTTGAGTCTCACCTGCGTCACTGCATTGTGTCCTTGAGCAAGACACATTAATCCTTGCTTAGTACTGGTTAAACCCAGGAAGACCCATCCAGACATAAATGAAAAATTGTTGACTGGGTCGTAAAGAATCAAATCAAAAGAATGTGGAAATACAGGGGCTAGTGCTAGCCTTCACTGGTTACCTTTGTTATGAGTACAAAAAAATCACATATTGGCCAATATGTTTAGAGTAACAAGACAATTCTAATGTTTGTCAGAAAGGAGACGGCAAGTCATCAATGGCACTGAAAATGGACTCCTTCAATAAAAACTTAAAAGAAAATCGTCCTCTTTATTTTCAACCCTTTTCATGCTGAACTACACTTATATGCAATTATCTTGTACAATTCCATTTATATGCATGGATTTACATACATAGTGGAAAGATGTGGATCCTGATCCAGGTCCCCAGATAAGAGTAACAGAAAATTATTTTTCTTATTTCTCAACCAAAACATATGTTATGGGTACTTGAACCATCTCTATGAGACCGTTCTTTTGAGCACCCAAAACACAGTTTAAACTGATGGGTAAGAAAACAATAGCAAGTGTTTAAACTGATGGGTAAGAAAACAATAGCAATTTTAAGATTAAAAATTTGCTTAACTTGCCCTATGCTGATCAGCTGGCATCTAAAGACTAACCTGATCTGATCTACATTATTCTTAAAACAGGATGAGTTTAGCCTGGTAACTAGCTACAAACTAGCTCTACTGATTGAATTAATTTTGTGGGGTCCAATGTTCTGCAAGGTATGGGGATTGTCAACCAGTGAAAGATGCACAGCCTTGTCTCTGCCATCATTTGTCCCACATGTGGGAAGGTCACCAGTGTGTTTGTTTTGATCTTTGCATCCCAGTTAACAATTTTCAGTCATGTTGGGACGATTTCCTAGCTTCCTGGGTTGAACCAATACTAAGCAGAGGATAAAGTGTCTTGGTCAAAAACACAACACAGTTCCACCAGTTGAGAGGTGCATGATGGATGGATGTTAGCCTATTTCCCGCCAATCATATCTTTTGTGGTCTGCCATCCTTTCTACTTATGTACTTGGGAAGCCTATATTGCAAACAACATGGACCCAGATCAGACTGCTCCCAGGAGCTGTCTCATAAGCATTCATAAGGTTTGTGTCTATGTTAAAATCAAGTATGAATAGCACTTGAATATACCCCCGTATACGGCGCTATATAACCCGCTGTCTTAAATAACCCGCACCCCCCTATGTAGCTCAGACTTTTGGGGAAAAAAGTTAATTCTGGAAGATAACCCGCACCCCTAAACTGCTAAAGAAGCGGAAAACTGGTCGGAAAATCGGCACATGTAGACATCCTAGAATGCTCTAGTTTTTTGCATGTGCATTTGAATTAGATAAAATAAACAAACAAACAAAAAAAAATAAAAGTTATTTCTCAGAAAGTCCTTTTTTTGTCCTAATCTAAGTTAATAATTAACAAACTACGGTAAATTGATTCTCCGGTCATTGAACAAGGTCACGCTATTGCGCACATGTCTAATTGTCGGCACCTTTAATGTGCAGTTAAAGTCGACTACTGAGGCTTAACTAACCTTTGATTATCTAGCATCAAAGTTGAGCGCTTTGATAATTAAGCAATTAAAGCACAAACTCGCTAATTTGAGAAGTTTGAGAAGTGACATTGAGAACATGAGCAAATATATAAAACAGCTGAGATTTCTCAATCATTATCAATTCTTAATTGAATTAACCTATCGTTGCTACATTGTTGCTTGATTGTCGCTATCCGTCCGAAGAATTACCTTATTTGTCAGCATGGGTCGAGTGAGAAGAGCCTTCACCGCTAAAGAGAAGCTTGCTGCAGTATCCTACGCCGATGCACATGGAAACAGAGCCGCTGGTCGTGAGTTCACCATCGACGAGTCCTGCATCAGACAGTGGAGAAGACAGCGTTCCCGTCTAGAGAAGAACCGATTCACAGTGATGCTCGCCTGTACAGCTGACGGCGGTAAGCTTCCGCCGTTCATTATCTTCAAGAGAAAGACCCTACCCAAAGGCGTGACCTGGCCGTCTGGTGTGGTTGTCCGTTGTCAAGACAAGGGCTGGATGAATGATGCGCTCACAGTAGATTGGATCAAGACCGTCTGGGGAAAACGTCCGGGTGCGCTGCTGAAGAAAAAGTCCCTTCTTGTACTGGATGCATTCAGGTGCCACAAGTCGCAGAACGTCAAGGAGATGCTTAAAAAAGACCTGGGGACAACATTAGCCATCATTCCCGGTGGCATGACTAGCGTTTTGCAGCCACTGGACGTCAGCATCAACAAGCCCATGAAAGTGATGTTGCAGCGGCGTTGGAATGACTGGTACTCTTCAGGGGACCATACCTTCACTCCATCTGGGAACATGAGAAAGCCGACCCTACTTGATGTGTGCACCTGGGTTAATGATTCATGGGAAGAATTGGACCCTCAGATCATCGTTAGAGCCTTCAAGAAATGCTCAATCTCAAATGCGCTGGATGGCACAGAAGACGACGAGTTGTGGGAAGAAACCAGACAGATCCCAGAGACCTGCAATGAGGACGTCGAAGACCCCTTCTTTGAGGAGCCATACTATGCAGACTGCAGAACCCAGAGGTTTATGACCGAGGAGCAAGTTGAGGATCTTCTCTACAGCGACGATGACCAGGAGTTCGACGGTTTTCAGTAGATAGCCAAAGTTGCAGGTCTCCACAAGATTCGGCGAGAATAAATGTTCTTTTATTCCAAACGGCCCTTTTCAGGGCCCCCAAATATCTAGAAAGAATAACCAAATTGTTGTCCATGTCCCACATTGCTTCCCAACCCGCATGCTGATTTCATGCTCAGTCCGATCGAAGCGTTAAGCCCTTTTCCTTTCACCCAAATATCCAAAGTTCCATTTTCACACTGAAATGCATTTAAGGGAAACAACTCAATATGGCTTCACAATAATAAGTAATCCCCGTGAAAACGGACATTCCAATATGTTCGAAACAAATCAGACTGCGCAGTTGTACCAGCTATTCATACAATTTTCTTTGAGTATGGAGTCTCTTACAATGCTGCACTATCCGCTGGATGATCAATATAGACCTGTGTTCTCTAGTTTGGGCTGCACAGACTGATCAGAATTCAGAATAATAATGTTGGTTATTTTATGGTGAGCTATCGATTTTACATCACTGTTTACCGACTTTATAAATTGTGTACTACCTGCTGCGCTTTAGAAGTGGGAAACCAGTCTATATTTTAACACAGTGACAGGATAAAATGGATGACATTACACAACAAACAAGCGTGTTTAATTTCTTTGTTTATTCAATAATATAAGTACAAATGACCTCTTGGACGCTAGATACGTTGATTATACACAACAACAAGTAAACCTCAACAGCATTTAAGGTTGTATATACTGTAGATCTTTTTTTTTTCATTTCTCCGGTGAAGCAAAATGCACAGGGCGAAAAGGGTCTCGATTTTTTTTATCAAAAATTTTTGGAGCTGAATTTCTCATGAGGTTCACTTCTAATACATTACCCGCACCCCCTTTCTATCATAAAATGTGGAGGGGAAAAAAGTGCAGGTTTTATAAGGCCGTATACGGTATGCAGCATACGTAAAAAGCAGACTACATTTTCACAACAAAAAATTGGCAAGGTATGGAACTAAGGGTTAATAGTTGACCAAATACTTAATTTAATAATGTGCAATCCTTGCAACTGAAACCAAATTTAAGTAAAAAAAACACACAAAAAACACACACTGAAGTATGGTTGAGGGTCAAGCCTTCTTATTATGCTGTTGACTGTGACGTAAAACCTCAAACCAAGGCTTGATATATGAACCTTGTCATTTTTTTGCAAGTGAACACAGGAACAGACGACCGACCAGTCTGTGCATCTAGTCTAAAGTTAGTTGTTCTATTGAAAGTAAAATAGCTAAACTTGCTGCATATGAATTTTCAATATTCTGGCTAGTCTCTGTAGCTGAGCAGGACACATTGAGACTTACCTGTTCTGAAATTCTGATGACAGGTATTCTCCCAATGAGGTCAATCATATGTGAATCGTCTGTTAGATTTGTATGAAATGTCAAACCATATCTGCCCAATATGACGGACAGGGTTTTAATTCTAATTTTTCATGCTTTTGTTGTCATCTGCTGACTTTTTTCCAAATCAACTTTTTCAACAAATACTTTCAGGAGCACTATCAGAGTGTCAAACATTTTGGATCCAGATTAGGACAGACATTCTGTGGGTCCTGATCTGGGGCCAAACTGTTTGCAAAGTTTATCAGCAGACCACAAAAGTGGCCCCTAGCAAGGAAAGAGTTAAGGGTTTCAGAAAATAAGGCCAATGGTTATCAAAATAGAATTTATTTCAATAGAACTTAAACATACAAAAATAAACCTTCCAAAAACAGTATAATAGAAACTGCAAATAATGTATATGACTAGTAACAAATAGCACCCTCTGAGGCTTTGAAGATTTAAGTACAAAAATTAGAAATGCTCACACACAAAGTAGGGATGTAGATTAAAGCACATGCCTAACTGTTGGCTTCTAGTATGACTAGATAGCTTTGCACACATGTTTAATGAGCGACTATGTATATAATCTTGCACTCAAATGAAAATTATACAAAATCTACTATTACACCTGCCTCCAACATTGAGTGAGAATAGGCCCTATTAGCCTTATTTTGAAAGCCTGGATTTATTTTTGATCATTTTAATAAATATTTTTGAGAAAATCACTTGTTTCAAGTAAACTGATAAATGATATAATTTTAGCAAGACATATCTACTCTGCAGAATGCAGGTCCTGTGGTTTTGTTTACAATGATTCTCACTTGACTTTCAAAGGACAATAACTGGACTATTCACTGGCTATTATTGAAGACAGTCAGATGCAAATCAACAAAAATGTTGGGGTCCACTGTGAATTTTTTATGTATCAATTAAACATTTGTTTTGATGTGCAAAATACCATCTCAATGGTTCTGAGTACCCACAACATGTTTTGGCTGAGAAATAAGAACATAAATTTTAAATTATGCACTCTTAAGACCCGAGATGTATGTTATTGCACATAATTAATATATTACTATCAGATATGAAAAAGGAACATTTAATTAGAAAAGACATTAATTCCATGTCAAACTTGGGGACATTAATCTTTGTCTAAGTACAGATTTTATAATCAATGCATACAGAATTTAGTCCTTAATCGGACCTTATATTTCAGTCTAAACTTGCTTGCCTATATCCTGACAACATATTGCTACTCGGCTTCAGGTGAGCCAAACTTTTAATTGTAAAAAATTGATTTATTTTCTTACCACTCAATCAAATTATATGTTGTGGATATGCAAACAAACAGTCTCATAATTCAAACTCCAGTGGACATGCTACCCCACTGGAAAGCTGTAACTGCATGTTTAAGGAAAGACCTGAAAAATATTTGATAACTTCCAATATCACATAAGCTAGCATATGAGCCGTGACAGGAGATTTATGATAATGTGGCATTTTGACATGAATGGATCCAGACGAGCCTGTGCAGCCTCCTTTTAAGCTTATAAACTCCAAATGCTGTTCAGTCAGTAGCTTAACAGTCATGAAATATTCAAGTGACTAGCAAAGGCTCTGATCAGACTGCGTGTATGCACAGGCTGGTCTGAGCCTTTGCTGGTTGCACATACCACGTTGTTGGAAATCTCATGTCGCGGCTCATATATCGATTGTCTTTTGAAGAAAGGTCTCTATTCATCTTTAATGCCTAGTATGGAATGCAAGTCATTTTTCAGTGGGTTCAGAGCAGTTTTGGTAAGGAATGACTCATGATCCCCACTATAGAATTTCAGATGAACCAGCCCAGTACAGTGGTCTTGTAAGCCATAATCTGTGGCCAGAGATACTGCTTCAAACACTGGTGGGGTCTTCACTCTGTGCAGGTAGATGTCCCCTGAAAATAAAGACACAAAGTCAGATAGACATCACAATAACGCCACTACAGGTATTATGGTATAAAAGACACACATACAGTCTCGCTGTATGAGCTAGCTTTTACAGCGATGCATAGTGTATCTGGACAAAATTTAAGTTAAGCAACCCAGAGCTCAGTTAGTAGCTGGATGGGTGACCCAGGCACTGGAGCAGGGGCAACTAGGTAGTTGCGCTCATGCTGGGTACCATCAGTACTACAATGGTGTCAGAAGTGTTCGATGAGCTCATGTAGAGACAACTCTGGCTTCTAAAAGAAAATTAGTATTGTATTATTGTCACTTTGTGCTTCAAAATATTTCATAAACTTTTGATAGAATACTTATAATCATTAACCCATATCCTGCCACTATTTTTTGTCTTGAAAATATTGTCTGCTTTTAATATTTGCTGCATATATTCATGTGCACTTCTGACTAAATTTTTCATGGAAGCAAACAATGTGAACCCTGGTCAGACTGCTCCCTGGGAGCAATATGATCTGTGTCCATATTGTTTGCAATATAGGCTACCTAAGATCATGAGCAGAAATGAGGAGCAAGCAAAACAATTGTGACTGGCGGGATAAGGGTTAATTAGAAAATTGATGGTTTTGTTTGATTTCTTTACATCCTAGTCAACATATTTTCAGTCATGTCGGGAAGGCCTTCCTGGGTTGAACCTGTACTTAGCAGAGGTTACAGAAATATCAAACATCCTCTTAGTGATGAGACATCTCCCAAATGTCAAATGAAGGACACTTGCCAGTTAATGATAGAAGTATGACTGTATACACAAAATACTAGCCCATAATAACCATGAAAACAGCATAGGACAAAACAGTTATCTTTGGATTCAGAATGCTGAATAAGAAAGAAAAGAAATATATGCAGACTAAGGAAAGGGTTCATAGATATTTTCTCTGAAGGATGTCTAGCTATCAGCACTATTGGAATAGGTACTTAAAAGTTCCTGAATTTCTTGAAAATTATGTACATAGAGGAACAGTTCAACTCATGAGTGCTCATGTATTATTGAATTTATTAAACAAGTTGGGAACAAGAGACAGAGCATTTTATTGCTTTTTTGCAACTAGTTTAATAAATTCAATATTACAGGAGCATGTTTATCATATGATGTTAAATTACTTTCAAATTGAATTTTTCGGCCTGAACATGAAATGAATTTTTAATTATGTTGGCAACCTTGCTATAGATGTCATTATATGATGATACTATTGTAAATCTGTAAACCATTAATACTTTATCAATTTCTATCACTCCCAGATGCGACATCATATGATAAAGCTCAAGTTTGGATCAATTTGCTCTATTGTGCAATTTATATAAAAATTGTCACTAATACTCTGGATATTTTCAATACTTCTTAAATGATTTATTAGTCATTTGACATTAGTAATGAAGTCTATGGCCTTCTCTCTATCAGCTGTCTATTCTACCCTATCAGTTCGTTAACCCTTTTAGACCAATGGAATTTTCCAAAAGGAATGAATAAAGTCGGGAGTTCCATTGTATATAGTGAGGGTCACAGAGGCCATATATCATATTTTTGTCCCTTTAGATTGGTATTGTTTTAGAAAACAGTACAGTCTTGATGAAATGGCACCATCTGTGGCATTTCATCTTGCTAAAGTACCTGTATCCAGTATACCAAGGGCTTACTTCTTCAATTAAGCCTTAAAGCCACAATCATGACTGCAGTGATGTATTTGGAATCTTGACATTTCAGATGTTTTTCAGATTATACCAGACATGATTTGAATTTGGCCTGCTGTGAATTCTTTGCATGCTGGATCATTTTTCAAGCTGTTATTGTCCTCTGCTGACTATTTTTTTCAACTTTTTCAAAAAAATTCTTTTAGGAACACTATCAGAGTGTCAAACAGTTCGGATTCAGGGTCGACATTCTGTTGGTCCTGATCTTGGTCCAAACTGTTTGCAGATGACAAGTTGCTGCTAGCAAGCAAAGAGATGCAAGTTGATTTGACTTTCAGTATAAACTCTTTAATACCCAAATGCTCTCAATAAACTTACCCTCAAACTTCTTGAATGGTTTATAAGCCTTCGCCATGGTTACATGTGTAATAAAGTCAGTGGCCTTCTCTTTTCTCTTCAATCTAATCAACTCTCTGGCTGCCTTGAAGACCTCATCTTTCTTCTCTCCCTTACTGCCCAGCACTTTATTCTTTGCTGTTAGCCAGCTTGTCTTGTTTGGGGTTTCACTGTTGAGCAAATATATAAAAAGAATATGGTTTACTATTATTCCATAATCCTTACTGGACGAATCAATCGAGTGCTTCTTCCTCCAAGTTAAATATGTTTGTGTTGATGCTTTACTTCCTAGTCACTACAACAATTTTTCAGTATTTATTTTGTCGGTACAATTTCCTGTCTTCCTGGGTTGAACCAGTACCAAGCAGTGGATAAAGTGTCTTGCCCAAAGACACAACGCAGTGCCTCCAGTGAGTCTCACACCAGTGACCATTTGATTTCAAGTTTAACATTCTACCACTGAGAAACTGCTATGGTGTAGTGGATAAACAACTTGCCTTGTTAACCAGGGGTAGTGGGTTTGATCCCCGCCTTAACCAGTCTGTCGGATGAGACTTTAATCTGTGGCCCCTTCTCCATGTGACCTTAGCTGTTGGTAGGATGTTAAACACACACACTCCACCACTGAGCCACAGCGCTCATCCCCTCCCAGTTCAATACATTAAAGTACTGAATGGTACATTGTGTATTTTTAGGGGGTCTTACGTTAGAATGTGTTTACATAGTACTTCTGCTGAAGTTGATTGTTTTAGTTTTCAAACAGTGCTGCCCTCAAAATCCTATCTGGATCTAAACTATTTGTTGTATACCATTTATGAGGTATCTGTCAGGGAAAAGTAATGAGGCTAAATTTTGAATTTCAAGCTTGGTAATTGTTCATGCTTTTGTTGTCATCTGCTCTAAAAAAATTAAATTAACTTTGTGTGGGGGTCGGAAAGAAAAATCTTTCCCTATGATCACCTTTTGGCATCATGAGGCTTGCTGATTGATGACAAACGGTGATCCCGAGAGACAGATTTTTCTATCCCAACTTTATACAAATAATGGATTCATTTTCTTGCTCATAATTAAAGTCTGAAAAAAAATGATATCAGAGAAGTTTCTGAATATGCTGAGATATGACATAACATGATGATGTTACTTTAACTTGACAGCCTGGTATGATAACATGGATAGGATTTTTTCTAACACCGAATAAAATCTCAGATATCCTTACCTAGGGTGCAAGAATCAAAACAAGTCCATTTTACAATCAGATGAGGTGTGTTGATTAACATCCCAGTCAACAATTTTTCAGTCATGTCAGGATGTTTCCTGAGTTGAACCATTTTTAAGCAGAACACAATGCAGTGCCTCCAATGAGGCTCGAACCAGTGACTCCTCAATCCCAATTCAAGCACTCTACCACTGAGCCACTGCACTCCCCTAGGTGAGGTGTGCCAAATAAGTGTTAAAGACAAATAGTGTAAATCCTGATCAGACTGCTCATTTAGCGGTCTGATCTGGGCTTGCACTATTTCATCAAGCATATCTGTCCAAATATTTAGGATGACTATGGTGTTGATTTTATAGTTCTTCCTTCAGATATAGTACAGAGAAAATAATAAATCTAGAAAAAAAGAAATAAGGCAAAAATGTAGGTTTTGTCTGGGTTGATGCTTTACATCTCTGTCTGCAATTATTTTTGGACATTTTCCTGGATTGAACCAGCACTATAAATAAGCAATGAGGATAAAGTATCTTACTCAAGGACAACGCCAAGCTGATTGTGACATTTGGACCTATCCACCTCTAGCTCATGAGTCCAGCACTCTAGAGCTGCGAAAAAGTAGGACAGAGCTGTGTGTGTGTGGGGGGAGGGTCAGTATACCACATTCATCCTGATAAGCTCGCTGTGTGCATAACTTTTTTCAAAATGCTATACTCTCTCTTGAAAACCACGTAGATTGAGATCAGCTGGCTTCATCAGGAACTACATTGTTTTTTTTATCCACACAATGAATCTGTATCAATAATGAAATTACACTGTACTGAATAGGATCTATAAGTCAAATGCCCTTATTATGCATGTACGTTTAGCGGTCTGATCTGGGCTTGCAGATTTAGGCCAGACATTCCAGATCAGGTTATCAGCAGACGACAAAAGTCGCCACTATAGCATGAAACTAGTTAAATACCCTTACCTTACAACAGTGTTACCCATTGTGAGATCTACAGCTGTGTTTAATCTTTCTTCCAAGTTCGGTAACTTTCGTAGAATACCATAGGTGAGGTTTTTGTTCTTGACAGGACCATAGAAGGTCATCCAGTTCACCAGAGCACCTGCTTCTAACCCCTCTTGTACCTGGACAGCAGAAAATATCAAGATTGTAATTATTTCTTGTATTTTTGACAAAAAAACAACAAACCTTATGTAATGGTTGCACAAACAATCCATCAAACAAGATGATTTAAATATGGAACTGCTAAACTTAAAGTTTTGTTTGTTTTTGTTGCTTTACGTCCCATGTCAACAGCTATGGTCATTGCGGGACGGTCAGTTCACTTAATCACACTTTTTCCTGGGCAGGCTTGAGCAAGCGGTTAACCAGTAATTTGTGCACATACTTTCGCTTGTAACTGACAACAACCCTTCTTGAATAAATCAGCGGAAGGGAGGAGAATGACCGTAGAAAGTATTTCATGATCAATCTCCACGAAAGTATGGTACCGGGCCGGGATCGAACTCGCGACCCCTGGATCTGCAGTCAGACACGCATCTGTAGCCAGACACGTTACCGACTTCGCTACGCTGCCCGGTGCTTAACTTAAAGTAATAAATTCCTCCGTAACCCAGGTTTAAAGCATTCCATTTTACGGAGTGGAAAGAAATGCTTTACACCTGGGTTACTGAGGATGTTTAAATTTACATAGGTCCAGATAAGTGATGTGTTACTGAGTGTTAAATCTATGTTACATTGTGTGTGTGTTTTTTTTTTTTTTATTATACACCAGTATAAATGTTTTGAGTACTCAAAAGAACTCTCAAAGAAGGTTTTTTGTTTGTCAAATTTTTTTAGTCATATCCGTATGGGTCTTCCTAAGCTGAACCAGTTCTAAGCAGAGGATAAAGTGTTGCTTAAGGACACAACACAGTGACTCCGCTGGCGGTGAGAGTCAAATTAGCAATCTTTCGATCCCCAGTCATGTTCTACCAACTGAGCCACTGTGCTCCCCATAAGTGTCATAGGTCTGGTGTCCCTTCCTCTTTGTGTCATAGGTAAGTCTGTGATTGTGGCTTATTTTTAGACATGGTTCTTACAAGAAAAACTATGTAAAATTTATGGACCTGCAAGAGACTCTTTCAGTTTTTAAGTACAAGAAACTTATAGAATGTACACTAAAAATTCAACCTGGAAAATGTTACATCGAGAGTACTCTTATGAGTTATAATAAGCTTGTATAAAGCCCAATTTTTCAGACTGATCTTTGTCTCAATGAAAGAAAATAGTTAAATTCAAGAAAATTCTATTTTTCCAAACTTCAGGGCTGATCTAATTCTCGAGGACTTTTCGGGAAAGCCCCCAACATTCAAGTACTTTTTACACATATCTGTACCCTGTTGCATACTAGTATTTTCTCAAACTGTTTACCTGCTCATTAGTGGCATTGGTAGGAAGTCTCTGTATGGCTTGTGCGATCTGTGCCTGGATGTACATGGGGGAACCATCTAGCATGATGAGCTTCTCCACCTTCTTGCCATCTGACTGCAGCTGTACTGCTATCTCAAATGCTATCAGGGAACCAAATGAGTAACCAGCAATCCAGTAGGGACCAGTGCCTTGCACCAACTCTATGGAATTCTTATAGAAGCTGAATATTCAACAGAACAGAAATCAAAATGCATCAGTCAAAGGATTATAAATAGTAACCAGGGGATAAAAATATTTGAGCACGGATCTGACAAAAGGGTTCTTAAGGCATTTCAACTATTATTGCGTAATAGACATTTGAAAAATGCCTAAAACGACAAAAAAATAACATGCTTTTACAGTACCACAAAAATGGTTCTATAGCTTGATGTAATCAAAGTAGCTCATCTTTCTGATTATATTTAAAGTTTTGTATGTTGACTGTTGCCATGGTAACAATAAGGCCATGGCACCTACATGGGCTCAAAATGAAGGGTGTATCACTTTAAATGCCTACAATACCACTTAAAAAGTACAAATTCATACAATTTCATTTGTATCTGCATTAAACCATAGATAAAGCATGAGAATGCATTATATGTACTCAATAGTTGTACCGAGTCGACTATAATCAACAAGCAACTGGAGACCAGCATTCTGACGTCATATTAGACTTAACCGGTTTCTTGACGTTGCATTCAAAACCTAATTACAAATGCTTATTCAAACCTCCATATATTCGTCAATTTTTAAGATAATTGCTTCAAGTTTTCAGAAAATGCTCTTAAGTGGTAGTACTTTGATTTTGATTTATATAGCCATAGGGCACCTTTTGTCATATCCTGGCCCATTTAAATATTGCACTTGTCCTGCAGGACGAGTGACTTACAACTTTCACTTGTCCTGCAAACGCATGCAAATGTCCTTAAAAAGCATATGCAATAAAGAACATAAGTGAGTAATATGTAATAGGACTTCCTCAAGTAATTCTTCCTAAAGCACTCGTCCTGTACACTCGTCCTACAGGACGAGTGCTTTGGGAAGAATTGCGTATCCTTTCTAGATTTCACTCGTAATTACGAGCGGACGAGTGGTATTTTTGTCCCCTGATAACCAAAACTGCTTTTTTAAACATTGATGAAAACATGGCCTTGGTGAAACGCATTTATCAACTAAAACAAGCTGGTTTTCTGGGGGTAATCTCAGCGTGCAAAATGCCAAACTTTGCATACAACAATGCTGTTCACTGACAATGAATAAAAGAGGGTTATAATTTGTCATTATTTAAACCCATTTGAAATCATCGGAGTCCTACAACTATGCCAGTGTGATTTAGCAGGGATAAGTATCTAAAACCTTTGACAAACAGTAAACGAAACTGCTTCTGTTGTATTGTTTTTTTGAGAAAACACCCTTTTGGTTATATGAGGGTTTCCTATAGGTACAATTCTAAGATTGTCGTGACAGGCAAGGTAGAAGTCTATATTTCCGAATTTCCGATAGTTGAATAACGGTACATTTTGTTGTTCAATAAACATTTTTTGCTTAAATCAACAGTTTGGCAAAAATCAGCTAAACCATCAAAATATGCCATTAGTTTATTTTTAGTACTTTTCCTTGATTGCGACAGAAAAATATACTATATCAAATGCATCTTAACTCTTTGCATGCTTGGAAATTTCATGCTAATTGTCGCCTGCTATTTATTTTCATAAACTTTTCATAAAATTCTTTCTGCAATACCATCAGTGTAAAAAAAAGTTTAGATTCAGATCAGGCCCAATATTTTGTTGATCTGGGTCCAAACTGTTAACAGAGGTAATGTAAGCAGACAACAAAAGTAGTCCATGGAAGGTTGGAGTTAAAAGCAGTTTATGTTTTGAAGTCAAGATAATGTTTGCCCTTTGTTGAAAGTATTGGCACAGTGCATCTGGGTTTAAACTGCACATCTGAACAGAATGGTGAATTTACACATAAAGGATACCAATGATTAGACAATTATGAAAATTGTATAACTTTGGCATGAAATTGGTTCATAGTTTAAATCTTTTCAACATCATTTGGGCCTGGACGCGACAACCTTTCTTCAGGGTTTCCGACAAAACGAGACTCAAACCAGCCTTCTACACCACAGAGACAAGCTAGAAAATCAAAATTTCGCTTGTAGCAAGTTTAGATATGATATTTTTCAAAAGCCAATAACAAAGGCATTGATCAGTCTGAGCAGATGTGCAGGCTGGTATGCGCCTTAGTTGTTCGCAAACCCCCATGACAGTTTTTTCGTGTCAAGGCCCATTTTCACATTTACCAAGGAGCTCGAGGCCAGGCCTCCTCCTTATTGGCATCAATTATTGATAAGCTTATTCCCTTCTTATTAACAATTTAATTTACTATTCAGTGAGAAGTGATATTTTCACATTGAATTGAATATCTTTAATTCTTGTCCTGTCAATAAACTTTTGTCCTGAAATTATGGTTTGTATTTATTCAAATGCACTTCAGACTATTTTTGATCATGGAAGCAAACACCATGAGCCTTGATCAGACTGGTCCTAAGGGAGCAGTCTGATCTGGGTCCATATTTTTAGGCTTCCAAAATGTATAAGCAAGTAAGTGGGCAATTGTTGTGAATGGCGGGAAAAGATATGTGACAAATTGAATTTGTTTACCTGGCAACATTATGAATGGAGTCTGAAGGTGTATACATAGTTCTCTGAATACCATAGCAGGGGATCTTTAGTTCTCCACCTAATGCCTCCAACAGTTTGGTTTGTCCTACAAGACAGAATGAATTCAAAACTTGAAATAGTGTTGTTGAACACCATTTCCCCAACCATAATTGTATGCTTGTTCATAAGGGTAGTACTTTACTCTTTTAAAGCTGCATAGTCTGTAACTTTTGATCTTCTAATTTTAGAAATAAAGTTTCTATTTTTCAAGAATACAGTAAAAATACTCAAATCCAGGTAAACATTTTACCATTTTCGTAAATCTTAACAAATTATCACTATCAAAACAACAGCATTTATGTAAAAAATCAACTGTCTAGAATTATTGGAGGGACGTAAATAATTTCAAACAAGAGAAAAACACCTGTTTTTATCAGATAATTCTTTTTTCCGTGCAGTTTTCAGCTGTACTGAACATGTTTATTGTAAAAACATAACTTAATTCTATTTTTACAAATGATTTGAAAAGAAAAGAAAATTTTTCGAAAAATGTTCATGGTTACAGACCTAGTCTCTTTTAATAGCAAGATTCTAGCTTAAATTCTCTTTATGTCATCTTTCTAACAAGATCAAAATCTTATTATAATTAATCAGGGGCAAAAACTGACTGTGATAATTGATGTAAAATTGAGTAGCCCTTATAAAAATATTCTATACATCAAATACTCTTTGTATTCGAAGTCAAGTGGGCCCAAACAAGTGCCAGGGGCATAACTTAGCCATATTTTATGGAATGATTGGAATCCAACCAAAAGTTAATCAGATTATCCACTACTCATCCCAAATCAACAGACCAAATGAAAAGATTTTAACTTAATTTCTTTTTTAAAATATCTTGCTTATAAGAAAATCCATAAAAGGCACCAGACATGTTTGCATGATATATTATGGAAAGCATAAGCTTTGGCGGGCACAAAGGTTGCACATGAAAAATTATGTTGCAACATTTGATAGTTTGTAAGCTGGTGCCATCACTATCTAATTTTTAACTCTTACCTCCTAGTGTCGTCTGCTGATAACTTTTGCAAACAGTTTGGACCCTGATCAGGCCTAACAGAACCACGGGCTTGATCTGGATCCAAACTTTTTGACACTCTTATCATACTCCTGAAAGAACTTTAAGAAAAAGTTGATTTTGAAAAAATAATCAGCAGACAACAAAAAAGAGGGAAAATTTTAGGGGCAAAGAGTGTACCCACATTTTTGAATTAATGAAGATTGGAATCATACTTCAATGCATGAATAATGATCACAGGTTTGCTACATTGCATCATCACTTGCTGGGACACTCAGAAGATGTGAGAACTTGGTCTGCTTTGGTATTGGCATAAAAAATCATGCACTATCCATACATTCACTATCACGATAATTAAAATATGCTTGTAAAATTCAGTTCAATTATTATAAGTCTAATTCATGAAAATGCTTCGTACCAGTTATAGGATGAACAATAAAGAGTGGTCTCCCTTGATCAGCTTTGAAAGGGTTCAGTGGCACAAGAGTGGGAAGCATTTTACTGGGAGTCAAAACATCCTTCAAGGCTGGAGTCATTGGGGTCATAGGAGGAGCCACCATGAGCAGATCTATTTTCGGCTTGAGCAGTTTAAATGGGGCTGGGATTGGCTTTGACTTCTTGGCCATCAACCTCATAAAGGAACTGTCTTTAACCACCGGTGTCCCTGGTTTGTTTGATCCAGGGGACCAGGGCTTGTAGAGAGAAGAATCCGGCTCTTCTGTGATAAGAATCGAAGGTGGTGTCAGAATAGATTTAGATGTTCTAACTTTAAGTCTACCAACAAGATGGCTGCTGTCAACTGTATCCTTTGCTTCCTCCTCTGCTTCATCTCTAGCATTGACATCATCTTCAAACCTTGCTACCTTCTTCCCTTTCCCAGGTTTTTTGTCAGTCTTGATCTCCGAGATATTCAAATCTGGCTTTTCTGATCCTTTCTCTCCATCAGAGCCAGCTAGATCACCGGCATCCTTCCTATCATCGAGATAACTCTCCTCAAGACACTTTTCTGAATCATCACCCCCACTGGCCAAGGTGTCAGTCATAGGGGTAGAGGTAGGAGGGAATTTTTTGATGGGTGCTACTGGAGATAAGCTCTTTATTTCTTCAGTTTTCTCTGCAATACCTGAAGCAAATAGAAGCAGAAAAATTAAGACAAGTGAACGAACCCATTAACTCCCCTTGCTAGCAGCAACTTTTGTCAACTGCTGATAACCTCTGCAAACAGTTTGACACTGATAGTGTTCCTGAAAGAATTTTTTGAAAAAGTTGTTTTTGAAAATAAGTCAGCAGACAACAATAAAAGCATTAAAAATTAACAAGCATAATTTTTAAAAAGTGTTACTTATCCAATGGACATTATCATGAAAAACCAGACTTCCATTGTATCAAGGTAAGGCCTAAATAAGCCTGCTTAGCTACAGAGACTAGCTGAAATATTGCAATTTTGTTTGTAGCAAGTTCAATATTTTAAACTTTCTAGAGAGCCAATAACATAGGGGCTGAATTGACTGTGTAGATGTGCAGGCTAGTCTGCGTCTTTGTTGTTCGCTTGCAACAAAATCAGGTTTTCTAGCAACAAGGTCAGAATATGCTCTAAGTCATTCTTTAACTCACTGTAGACTGGAAATCCATAAATGGGTACTTTTGCAATCAGTGAAAACCCAGATGAAATATGCCGCAAAATGCGGCATTTCATCAGGATGCACTGTTTGCAAAGACAAGACAAATTCGACAAATTTATATCCCCCCGATGAAGGGATATTTGAGAGAAACATGTAAATCACAAAACATAAATCCCATTTATCTTACCCTTAGTTCACCTTCAGTATTATTCAGATCATAACAAATACCTGTCAAGTATGTTTTAGTGCTTAGTTTATTGAAAAATATACTTACATCTGCACAATTTTAATATCTGACCTTTAAACCCAAACCCAGAGGTCAAGGGTGTGTGTAAATTCAAAGTGTTACCTTGCATGTAGGTCTACACTTCCACTTTAATTTGTATGCAACATGACCACTTTTAGAAAATGAAAATAAAATGACCTTTTGACACCACCCCAGGGGTCGTTGGTGTGTGTAATGACAGCATGTTTGCTTTCATGGTGCTCTGTGCTCAATTCATGCAACATGACTACTTTCAGAAAAAGATATGGTTTGACCCCACCCCCTGGGTCGAGGGTGTGTCTGTGGGCAAAATATTTGCTACCATGTTGCTGCCAGCGTCGTCAGCTCTAATTTGATATGCAACATGACCATATTCTGACAAAGTTTAATTTTGACCTCGGCCCCACCCCCTAAGTCCACCCAAAAGGCTTGGACCCAGGCGTTCAAACTAAAATCCCTATTGATATGTTTCATATCTATTGCTGCTCTGCCTGTATGCAAAATTTCAGCAAAAAATATTGACAACTGCCTTAGTTATTGCAAAATTTAAATATTTGACCTTTGACCCCTTAGGTGGGGTCAAAGGGGGTGGGGTAAAACTTTGACACTGCCATCCTTATCTAAAGGCACTTGGCAATCATGGTCTGATAGTGAGAAGTTGTTAAATATAATAGTTTTGATGAAATGTGAAGATAATCACACAAAAAAGCCAATATAGGTTTTGCCTTATAATTGCCTATACTAAAACAAGGGCAATAACTCAAGTGTTAAGGGGTTGATTTTGACCAAACTTATGGGATATTGAGAGTCCATGGTACTTATCATTTGTACCAAGAATGAATCAAATCTGACAAAAAGTGTGGACGGACGGAAGGACGGACATACCACCGAATGGCCATTTAGGTGGCTAAGAGCTATGTGTCTAAAAACTTTATGCGTCTTCGAATTTTAAGTGGCTAAATTCTGTCGATTTGATTCAAGTGACTTTATTTTTGGGATAGGCTACATTTTTATGTGGCTAAACACAAATTTAACCACCAGGGGCTCAAACTGCAACAGATTTTTATTTTCATTACCGGTATATGAGGGTTACCCCCTTTAGAATAGCTTTTTGACAGTATCAGTTGACAATGAAAAAAAAAAATCTATTTAAGAAGCAAGTAAGATCAAGGCACATAGTGTATGGACAAGACACCTAGTACATGGACATATTTTACCAAGCCACATTATGTAGATGGACGGTGTTTGAGGTTCATACTTTAATATAATTTGATAATTTAATACCCAAATTTGAGTGTCTTTTTTCAAAACTTACAGGGGTTACTCCCCTTAGTTGATTTATATAGTTTTTAAAAACTTCTTATGTGACTAGACCCATGAGAGCTTTTAGCCACTAAAGTGTCATAAATACCAGTTATTAGCCACATAAGTGGTCATATGTAAACACGGACGGACGACGCCAAAACTATATCCCTCCGACTTTGTAGGGGGATAAAAAACAAAGAGGACAGAAATACGATACAGTCTGATCAGAGTTCATATTGTTTAATTCCATGATAAAGTAAGTCTGGAGTGCATTTGAATATATGCAGCAGATGTAATAAGCAGACAACATTTTCAGGGCAAAACTTGATTACCAGGATAAGGGGTATAATATTAATACCAAACACCTGTAATTTAATTCAGATTTTTGTGACTGCTAGAAGCTGTGCATCATGTGGATTTAATGCATGTGCCACAATATCTCAAAGCTGCAAAATCCTGAATAAATTTATAATTATCTGTAGAGCATGCCGTATCACTTTCACTAAAAAAGGCATTTTCATACCGATGCCTTTGTAATTCTCACATTTAACCTTAAAGATAAATTTCCTACTTAAAAACAAAGTGGCTTTTCCTCCATAAGACTTGTGAATAAGTTCATAAATGTCAGGCAGTGGTCAAATAGCCCTACGTAAGTCAAATACCCCTAAACAGCCCTAAACTGTCCAGGATTGGAGGTAGACAAGCCCCACCTACCTCCTATTTCTGGACTATGGGCTGTTTTAGGGCTTTTATATAGGAACTTATCACATGACGTCGCGTCTGAGAGTGGAATAAAGCCATGCAATAAAATCTATAAACCACTAGTGGTTTACAGATATTTGGAAAACGCTATGAAATGAAGCTTTGAACGTCACGCATGTGACAAAATCCTTACATTTTCACGCCAAATATTTTTAATATAATATGATAAATAGAATCTATCACTTGTGCTCCTGTATTATTGAATATATTAAACTTGAGCACTCATGAAAGATTCTCTATTTATAAAAATTCAGATAATGCCTTACTGCATGCAACCTTAACCATGTCTGCCCTGATTTTTTTTATTATTATTTATTAAGCCTTATTCCCGCAACTATTTTTGTCCTGAAAATGTTGTCTGCTTTTTGCATATGCTGCATATTATTCAAATTCACTTCAGACTTATTTTATCATGGAATCAAACAAAATGAGCCCTGATTAGAGAGGAACAGTCCAATCTGAATTCATATCATTTGCAATATAGGCTACCTAAGAACATAAGCAGACCAGAGGAGCAGACGCAAAAGTCATGAGTTGAACTGTAGGTAGCTTAATTAAGAAGCTTATTGTTCACCAGGCTACTAGTTGTGCAGTTTCTTATTGTCTGGGTGGCCAAAAGGACATCATCTTATTTACCCGCGCTTTTATCTACATGACAGTCAGTTGAAGATTGTCCAATCCACTGGCAAATAACCCTTTCCTTCATGAATATTCATGCTAAGATCCACCCACTATGAATAATTATATAATACTGGCAAATAACCCTTTCCTTCATGAATATTCATGCTAAGATCCACCCACTATGAATAATTATATAAATAAATTTTCACGTTTGTACATAGAGCAAAGAAATTACTTGTCAGGACCACTAGTGTATTATCATATCATATTTCCATAAGCAAACAGAGTAGACACTGAGCAGGCAGCTCTTATAGCTGAGTGCAAGCAGAGTAGACCCTGAGCATGCAGCTCTTACAAGAGCTGCCTGCTCTGGGTCTGCTCTGTTTGCAAAAGCATTCAAAGGTGTCTCTTTGAGGTAAAGGGTTAAGAAATTCTTGTGCAATTTAGTACAAACCTGAGAAAGAGACAACATTAATCTCTGGTGAGACAAAGAATTCCTCATTATCTGGTCTTGAAGCAGGAGGAGTCATTATCATACATTTATCTAGGGTATGATCCTCAAATCTCTGTAGAGTCAGTACTTACCTGAGAAAGAGACAACATTAATCTCTGGTGAGACAAAGAATTCCTCACTATCTGCTCTTGAAGCAGGAGGAGTCATTATCATACATTTATCTAGGGTATGATCCTCAAATCTCTGTAGAGTCAGTACTTACCTGAGAAAGAGACAACATTAATCTCTGGTGAGACAAAGAATTCCTCACTATCTGCTCTTGAAGCAGGAGGGGTCATTATCAACATTTATCTAGGGTATGATCCTCAAATCTCTGTAGAGTGAGTACTTACCTGAGAAAGAGACAACATTAATCTCTGGTGAGACAAAGAATTCCACGTTATCTGGTCTTGAAGCAGGAGGGGTCATTATCATACATTTATCTAGGGTATGATCCTCAAATCTCTGTAGAGTCAGTACTTACCTGAGAAAGAGACAACATTAATCTCTGGTGAGACAAAGAATTCCTCGTTATCTGGTCTTGAAGCAGGAGGAGTCATTATCAACATTTATCTAGAGTATGATCCTCAAATTTCTGTAGTGTGAGTACTTACCGGAGAAAGAGACAACATTAATCTCTGGTGAGACAAAGAATTCCTCATTATCTGGTCTTGAAGCAGGAGGGGTCATTTAGTGTAGGCCGCTGTGTCGAAATTTGGGCTCCCGTGGGAATTTTTGGGTAAAAGTGTTTCCTTTCGATTTTCGTCTAGAAAAATATATTCCATTTAAGGAAAAAGATGTTTCCATTTTTTTTCTTGCAGTATTGCCGTCACGGTGACGTCACAAAGTGACGTACCGTCTTTTCACGTGAATCAAACAGCTTTTATCAGCTAGTGCTGTATACACCTAAAATAATCACATTTTAGTGTTGTTTATTAGGTTTAAACAGTTGTAAAGTCTACAGGAGGACCACAATGAAAATTTGATTCAACATGGACTTAAATAAAGGCCAAATTGACGTCGGTTTGATGTCAGTATGCAGGAAAGAAACACATTACGTGCAGAAATATAATTCAGGAAAATTGTGTGTGCCTTGCGATTAAAATCAAATGTTAGCATAAATTAATGTTTCTGGCGAAGCTTTTTGAAACATGTTAGATCGCTGGCGGTTGAAGTGTTTGGCTGTTACAGCATGTTAACTACGTTACCCCTCACATTTTAAAACAAATATAATGTATAAAAGGTTGTTCAGGTAGTACCTGAATATTCAAAAAGGCTAAACTTTCATGTAATATGCAAAAACATTTTATTCCCTACATATATCTATGCTTATAAAAGTTATTAGGGACCATTGTGTCTTTTATGTTACATTTAAACTACCCCCTGCAAAACCATTAAAATGCTGTTAATATGTTAAGAAAAAAGCTTCTCATTTAACATTCATGTTTGAAATATATATTCCAAATGACAAGTAATGGGCCATTTTATAACTGCAAGCAGTTGGTTTTTATCACAAAAAATTAAGAGTCATAAACTACTTAATATTTAAACCCTGAATAACATGTTAAATGTAAGAATATTTCATTCTAAAACTTAGCATGTAATGCTATATGAAAACCTTTAAACACCATATTTGAGCTTTATATTGAAAATCAAAAGTGAAAGGATGTACTCAACATAGTTTCTGGTGTAAACTATCATTTTGTTATTTGTGTGACAATATGTGACGTATATTACAACCCTCGCGACTGTATATACATTGCTTAATTACATGTATTATACACAATATGGTATTTTATATCATTTCGAAAAAGCTAGTAAGTATGATCAGGAAATACAATCACACACTGTAAACCAACCTTTGGCACTGTGAGGTAGGGCCACAGAACACTAATAGTTACAAGACATCAGAAACAAGTTAAGTCAAGCAACCATCTCTCTCTTTCCCATCAATGTGATTGCAACACTAGAAGGACATAAAGTGCTGAGTAACACAAAAGGACCAAACAAACACAACGACACAAACAATGGGAGCAACATAAAATAATGAATCATCAACAAGAGAACCACCGCCTTAGAATGGACAACTGCCTAAGCCACTGGGGGCTTGGGGCTTAAATGCACCTTCGTCCAAGATCCTGTTGTTGTTAAAACGCAACAACTGTTTAGCTGGCATGGAAAAACTGATTATTTTTGTTATAGATATCTAGATTCCAGTTTGTCTGAATAAAAAGATTTTTCAATTCGTATTAAAGTCGTGTTAAATATTCATGCAACAATTGCAAAACAGTATATCTTTTAACTTTTTATATTTACAATAATGATTTGCCCAAAATAATATATTTTGATACTTATTAGCAAATAAATTGGTAGAGAAATCAAAGTTTAATTGAAATAATTCTTATCAGTTGTTCAAAACAATCATTTTTGTAACTTTTTCAACTTTAGTTGTTCAAATAATGGGTAAACATATTCAGTTACGTTACATGATAAGGCTAAATTCTATGTATCCTTGTATCTTAAGGTTAATTTACCATAAACGAATACTAAATGGTTATAGGGAGGTAGTCAGATCTTATGCATTAAAACTGTCTCTGATCAGTTTTAGTTTAAAGAGACTGTCGCCAAATCAATTTGTATCCTGGCTTTTAGTTGCGTATGCAGGTGGCGAGGCTTTTAAATTAATTTAAGTTTACATTCAGCATATCTTTCGTTGTTCAATTAACGAAACTATCAATCACGTCAACTTTGTACTTCTGATCACTTGCTCAACCAACAATTGGAAAATTGGTTATAGTGGTGAGTTTTATGTGTGGCAATGACCTCATTAGATATGATCATTTCCAACGAAATAGGTCAATTGTTACTTCAATACCAATATAAATAAAAAAATTATCATCCAAAATTATTTCCAGTCAAATTTGACCAGGAGACATTAAAGTTGTGGTGAAATAGATTTTACAATGTTCTGATAGAAAAGTGAAATATTTAATAAGAAAGTGCAGTCATGAGTTCTGACTTAATTTTAGCAATGCATACTAATATACCTGAACAGACTGTGACTTTGCAAATTATTACAGGAGCCTTATAAATATGGTAAAGGGAATAATAACAAAGAGTTATATATTTATTGAAGTTTAGAATAAGTTGTAAACTCGCCAGGATATAGATTCAAAGAAACATGCAAAAATGTCAACTGCTCCAGTAAAACAACATTAAGAGGACAATCTACTCAGTATTATGCTGTGCCAATGATAGACTTACTTGCAAAGTACCAAAATCAAATGAGCTTGTTCCTACTATTTTTTATGTTAGTACAGTTAATTTATTTTGTTTTATTGGAAATGTGCAAAGAATTAATTGAATGTATTTCTGTATCAATAATGTTCACATTTGGTTGACTAAATATCAAATGATATTATCTGCAACAAAATTCAATTGCAAGGCTAAATCTAATTGATAGATTAATGTAAAACAAAATAGCCAATAATTTATTTGAGTCCATGAATTTAGCAATGGCTGTTATATACGTATTATATTAGCAATGTCAGTGAGTTTTTCTGGGTGTTACCCTATTTCTTTCAAATGTATGACTATAATGAACCATAAAGAACTCATTTTGTTCTGTTTCAATGCTTCACCCAATTTTAGAACCAGCCAGAATAAATGATAAGTGTAATACTCTCCTTAAAATTATCTTGTTATAAATGGGATTCTGACCTCACCAAACTAGATATCCTTCAGATATAAAGCGACTAAAACCATAGGAATAGGCTTGGCGTGTGTCATATGTGGGTTGAACGTGGTTAAGTTTAAAAAAAAAAACACTTCAGTTTATTTTTTCAAAAGACAAGGATAAATGCCTCAAGTTTCACCTACGTCTGAAATAACTTACAATTTTAACGAATTCTGGGTAAGTTTTTGTCTTTGAATGGTATCAATATAGTTGTTGTAATCACTGGCTGGCTTATACAATGTGTGATAGATCTTGCTAAATTAAAGCTGCTTCATGCTTTTTTTTAAAGTTGTTATTGCTTTATGCTCCCCGTCCATTGGTGTGTAGGGGGTCGGGGAGGACCATCCCCCCTTCACATCTTAAAAACTACAATGTTTTTCATAAATAAAATCAATGTATAATAAATTAATAGACTTTTTGCTAACTGTAAAGGCAGCAACTTAATTACTATTATCTGGCCGTAGCTCGGCTGTTTCTTCTAATAAGGAAGGGAAATCAGGTTTTGTTAATAATTTGGTAAAGAGTTAATAGACTTTTTGAGCCGCATAAATGTGCGGGCATTCCATGAAAGTCTATGCATTAACCTTTCAGGCGCCTATCACTAAAAGTTGTATGTTTTTGTTGTTTGCTGAACAATTTTGAAGCCTCTTTAACATACAGTGTAGATGAAGATCAGACTGTTCCTATTGGAGCAGTCTGATCTAGGTCTACACTGTCTGCGTCTATACTTATGTTAAACAATAAACAGATACCACACCTCATTTTCAGCTTTTACCCTTGTATTAGACCAGACCTAATTACGTATTCATGAGGTGCCGCCTTTACAGTAACCAAAAAGTTCAAGAGTACATACCCTAGCACCATGCCGGACTTGTCTGACCTGGTCCCATTTCATTAAGGACAAGTTGAAAATTTCAATTTACTTGTCCTTGGACAAGTGCTAAATATTTTATAAAGTTAATAAAATTTTGTATTTCATATTTAGATAAATTATTACGAGTTAACATGTTGCATTGAAAACAGTGTGGATCCTGATCAGCCGGTTTCTTCAGAAGCCAGCTGATCTGGATCTACACTGTTTACAGGAGAGTTGATATCTGCATGGTTTCATACTGTTTTCTAAAGTGTAAATTGTTTAAGCACAGAAAGGAATAAGCTAATCTTTACTATCGGACAAGTAAAATTTCGTTGGACAAGTACATTATAGCCATTTACTTGTCCCTGGACAAGTAGAAAATCTTACTATTTCCACACCCCTGCACCCTAGGCTAGAGAGACTGTATGGGATATTACAAAAATATGCAAGTTACAACAACAACAACATAAAGTAAAAAAAAGAGAAAAAAAGGAGAGATGAATAGAAAGAATGAGTAAAAAAGGAAGAAAAAATAGAAGAGAGAGTTAAAAAAACAAGAAAGAAGGAAAACCTGACCCGACAACAAGGCATGAATGATTGTTGTGCTGACAATTATCTTGCTTACAATTTTTTGTACAGGACTTTTCTCTATTTTAACACCGTAGAATGTCATAAACAATGTTTTTGGGCTGATAATTATGCATCTATACTGTTTACTAGTGGCAAAATGCTAAATTTTATTGTGTCGTCTAAAATGAGGTGAAATGAGTGACAAATACCGTGTTTTTATATATCATTTAATGTATAAAAAGAAGCAAATACATGAGTTTCAGTGAGATAAAAGATATCATGTAAGCATTAAAAACATTTGATCAAATACACCGACTTGATATGATGACGCTTTATGTGATTTAGGCTTAAAATTTCTTCCCATAATCATCAATGCTTTGTTGGTATTTTCAGTTAATTGCAGTTAAATGGCAGTAAATAAACCACCAGCAGTGCTGTTTTTGCTTTAACATAATATATTTTAAAAAAGTAAAGTGCAATAACAGTAATAACAGGTCCTTTAATTGGATACATCCATACTGCTAATAACTTGAATACAATCAAAATATCACATTGTCACGTAAGAATAAGCATTATTTCAGGGTAACAAAGTAACTTTGGCTATTGCAAGGTAACGCTGTAACCGCTATAGAGTTAACATACATGGTTCTGTGGCTTTTATATTTTAGTTTTGGGTCTATGCTCCAAATACAATATGACGCCAGTAATTTTACCATTACTGATCAAACAGTACATGTTTATGCAAGCTGGAATTCACAGTACTAAATTTTCAAACTCTAAATAAGTCCAAAATAGGTACATCACTTTGTGACGTCACCATGGTGTAAAAACAGCAAGCAAAAATTGGAAACATTTTTTTCTTAAACAGGATACATTTTTCTACAAGAAAATGTATGTTTGACACGTTTACCCAAAAATGCACACGGGATTACACAGCGGCATACACGTCATTTTTCCTATGTTGACGTCATTTTGACGTTAATGTAACCTGTGTATAATTCTTATTTAGTGTTTATTTTCTGTTAACAAAATGTTGACAGTAATATTATCACATCTGATCAGATAGTACATGTTTTACCCGCTGGAATTTATAGTATTGGATTTTCAAGCCTTAAATAAGCCGAAAATGGGTATGTCACTTTGTGACGTCACCGTGACGTTAAAACAGCAAGAAAAAAATGGAAACATCTTTTTTCTGAAACAAAATACATTTCTCTACAGGAAGATACATGTTTGACACTTTTACCCAAAAATTCCCACGGGATTACACAGCGGCCTACACTAATTATCATACATTTATCTAGGGTATGATCCTCGAACTTCTGTAGAGTGAGTACAAACCTGAGAAAGCGACAACATTAATCTCTGGTGAGACAAAGAATTCCTCATTATCTGGTCTTGAAGCAGGAGGAGTCATTATCATACATTTATCTAGGGTATGATCCTCAAATCTCTGTAGTGTGAGTACTTACCGGAGAAAGAGACAACATTAATCTCTGGTGAGACAAAGAATTCCTCGTTATCTGGTCTTGAAGCAGGAGGGGTCATTATCAACATTTATCTAGGGTATGATCCTCGAATCTCTGTAGAGTGAGTACTTACCTGAGAAAGAGACAACATTAATCTCCGATGAGACAAAGAATTCCTCTTTATCTGGTCTTGAAGCAGGAGGGGTCATTATCATACATTTATCTAGGGTATGATCCTCGAACCTCTGTAGAGTGAGTACTTACCTGAGAAAGAGACAACATTAATCTCCGGTGAGACAAAGAATTCCTCATTATCTGGTCTTGAAGCAGGAGGGGTCATTATCATACATTTATCTAGGGTATGATCCTCAAATCTCTGTAGAGTGCGTACTTACCTGACAAAGAGACAACATTAATCTCCGGTGAGACAAAGAATTCCTCTTTATCTGGTCTTGAAGCAGGAGGGGTCATTATCATACATTTATCTAGGGTATGATCCTCGAATCTCTGTAGAGTGAGTACTTACCTGAGAAAGAGACAACATAAATCTCTGGTGAGACAAAGAATTTCTCGTTATCTGGTCTTGAAGCAGGAGAGGTCATTATCAACATTTATCTAGAGAATGATCCTCAAATCTCTGTAGAGTGAGTACTTACCTGAGAAAGAGACAACATTAATCTCTGGTGAGACAAAGAATTCCTCGTTATCTGGTCTTGAAGCAGGAGGAGTCATTATCAACATTTATCTAGAGTATGATCCTTGAATCTCTGTAGAGTGAGTACTTACCTGAGAAAGAGACAACATTAATCTCTGAGGAGACAAAGAATTCCTCGTTATCTGGTCTTGAAGCAGGAGGAGTCATTATCAACATTTATCTAGAGTATGATCCTTGAATCTCTGTAGAGTGAGTACTTACCTGAGGAAGAGACAACATTAATCTCTGGTGAGACAAAGAATTCCTCATTATCTGGTCTTGAAGCAGGAGGAGTCATTATCAACATTTATCTAGAGTATGATCCTTGAATCTCTGTAGAGTGAGTACTTACCTGAGAAAGAGACAACATTAATCTCTGGTGAGACAAAGAATTTCTCGTTATCTGGTCTTGAAGCAGGAGGGGTCATTATCAACATTTATCTAGAGTATGATCCTTGAATCTCTGTAGAGTGAGTACTTACCTGAGAAAGAGACAACATTAATCTCTGGTGAGACAAAGAATTCCTCACTATCTGCTCTTGAAGCAGGAGGAGTCATTATCATACATTTATCTAGGGTATGATCCTCAAATCTCTGTAGAGTCAGTACTTACCTGAGAAAGAGACAACATTAATCTCTGGTGAGACAAAGAATTCCTCGTTATCTGGTCTTGAAGCAGGAGGAGTCATTATCAACATTTATCTAGAGTATGATCCTCAAATCTCTGTAGTGTGAGTACTTACCGGAGAAAGAGACAACATTAATCTCTGGTGAGACAAAGAATTTCTCGTTATCTGGTCTTGAAGCAGGAGGGGTCATTATCATACATTTATCTAGGGTTTGATCCTCAAATCTCTGTAGTGGATTCCTCGTCATAGTACTGATGTCAGCAATGGAATAATCCTACAAAGATAGATATTTAATTAAGTGTGAATATAAAAGCTATTATCACATATTTAAAACACTTTTTGCAGTGATAACCCAAAGTCTGCATATGCTCTTTCCCGCCAACTGGTTATCAGCCTGCTGTGATGATAACCGGAAGTCATGTATTTTGAACGGAGAGGTTATCATGCCCGACACGTAACATTGATCATTTGATGACGTCAGATGTAAACAAGTGACGTGACGTAACGCAAAATTTACGCCATTCCTGTGTTTTACTTACATTTTTTACGTCAAACGCGTCGAAATAGTGAAATGAAATATGTGATAAACAGATTATAGCATGGGATTTTGTTTATCACCCTCAGTATCAACCCTCGACCATTATCAGCCGTCGAGCTAAAGCTCTCGGGCTGATAATGGGGTCTCGAGTTGATACTTCCGGCGATAACCAAAACGCCATGAGATAATCTCTAAATAGTTTTGTTATTGCCGCCAGTGCATGACAAAACCAACTGCATCCAGAGATGACTCAGATTAGCCTGATCAGAGTCTCCACTTTGCACTCAACGGATAGCTAGAGACCCAACTGTTCTTCATGCATCCAGGGATGACCTTTATCAGACTGAGCAGATTTCCAGGCTGAGTCATTGCTGGGTCCAGTCAAATTGTTGGTATTGTCATGCACTGGCTCATTCATAACCTGGTAAACTAACTGAGCTTTAAGTGAGAAAACCTGTCTTTGGGGTTGCAACCAGGTGAGACTCAAATTAACCTGCTCAACTATACAGACTAGCAAGAATATTGAAAATTTGCATGAAATATACTTTCTAGATAGTGAATGAAAAAAATGCTGATCAGCCTGTGCATATGCACAGGCTGATCTGTACCTTTCTTGGTCACATGAAAAAATCAGGGTTTCTCCTGACAAGCAACTCAAGAGGGAGTTCAAATCAACAGTGGTAAACAAGCTCTTGGTGTTTGAGCCATTGAAATTTCACTGTATGTTAACCCTTTTCCTGCAGGTCTTTCATTTATATGAAATCATAGGCCTAGGTTGTATGGCCAGAGCATGCACTTATGCAGATTCACCAGTATCGTTTTACCATTATATTTCTTTTGACCAATCAGAAAGTGTGTACTTTTGTAGTTCAAGTCAGTCGCTCTAAACATTGGAAATCATGTATCTGCAGTCAATCAGTTATTAACCCATATAAACCTAGTGTCCTTTTTGTGGGACATAAGCAAACAGAGCAAAACCAGATTAGATGCCGCAAATGCAGCGTCTGATCAGGTTCTCCACAGTTTCTTTTGAAATCTGAATAAAAATGAAAAATACTACCCAACAACCCTTAAAACGGAAATGGACTGGTCTAATTGATAAGAATGGGAAAATACATTCGGCATAAATGGGTTAAATCATTATTGGTTTTGTACAGGTGAGTCGTGTTCATAAAGTGAAATTTCAATTTCATCTGTGCAAAAATGGTGACCATCCTGCCAGAAATGGCTACATTCTTCAACCATTTGAATGTCATTTTGGACAGCAGGGGGGAATTTGATGGTTTTGTAGTGGGGGATGCAGGGTTGGAAAAATCCACTCATCTGCTCGCCATGGCCAGTACTTCATGCTGCAGATCAAATGTAAATTATTGAATTTAACAAACACATATGAGTATTGTAGGACTAGTTGAAATATCCTGTGGATTTAAAATTGGATAGGGAAGACCATGATGATTCCGACGAAATGAATTTACAGCTGGTTTATTTTAATTTATTAATACTCACATTTTACAAAACTACCAAAAATACACAGGGAGCGCAGTGGCTCAGTGGTAGAGTGCTTGACTGAAGACCGAGAGGCTGCGGGTTCAAGCCTCACCAGCATCACTGCGTTGTGGTCCTTGGGCAAGACACATTTATCCTAGCTTAGTACTGGTTCAACCCAGGAAGACCCGTCCCTGTTTAACTGAAAGATTGTTGATGGGACATAGAGAATCAAATTAAACAAACAAAACAAACACCAAACAGTGATTTTGTAACCTGCGCATCCTGCATTTTTTACTCATACTTTTGTCTCTGGGATGCAAAGTTTTTATTTAATCGAGTCCCAGGATGCAATGGTATTGCAGACTTGTCATGAAAAATAGTGCTCTGGACTCATAAGTTTGTAGTGGGACTCATTGATATGGGAAACAACGAGTCCCAGGACCCATAAGCCCAAAATTGTAAATAAATCACTGACCAAAAAATACTCAGCCAGCAGCAAAAGTACTATACATTTTAGCCAGAAGGACAATGGTTAATATATACCTTTTTAAACATTTTGCTGCTGTATTTATATATGAGCCCTGACACGTCATTTCCAACAATGTGGCATTTTGACAAGTGTAGACTCAGATGAGCCTGTGCAGTCTTCTTTTAAACATAGAAACTCAAAATGATGTTCAGTCAGTAGCTTAACAGTCATAGAATATTAAAGCCACTACCAAAGGCTCTGATCAGGCTGCGTGTATGCACAGGCTGGTCTGAGCCTTTGGTGGTCGCACATACCACATTGTTGGAAATCTTATGTCGCGGCTCATATGGTCTTTGCCCATCAAATGTTTTGATAGTAACATATTAAACGGTCATACCTTTGGTTTAGCTGCAACAATATTCTGGAGTTTCTCAACAGCAAGAGCATCAGTTTCCATCAGGCTCCCAGAGAGGCTTCCTAGAGTTGGCTCTGTGATCAATGTCATCAAGACGTCTAGGCTGATTGGTTGAATAAAGGTGGAACAGTTCTCCTGGTTGTATAGTATTCCTCTGTGTTCAGGAAAACCTTCAGTTGATAGCTGGAAAAAGATCACATATTTCTAGCATTACCTTATTAACCCTAAATATTTTAACAGATAGGCATCATCAAACAGTGTAAGCCCTGATGGAACTGCTATTGAGCAGTCCAATCAGAGCTTACAATGTTTGTCTTCCAGCTTTACAATTTACACACCCTCCTCAGGTAGAGAAATGAATTTGCTTAATTTAAGCATCTAATCTTTAAATATTGTGAGCAAGTTGTATAAAGTTGTGATCAAAACTACTTGATATTGAGACTGGACATCATAAAAAATGTAAAATTTTACAAAGGGCAATAACTCCAGAAGGCATATTGTGATATGGCCCATTATGGAAATTTAAGACATTTTGGTATTGAAAAAGACAAGTTTCATAAAATTCTGGCCTCAAGGTTATAATTTTTTTTTCATGCTCAGCTGAACTATGTATGAAATTTCAATTGCTCAAAAAATCTAACATGCTGAAAAATAAAGACTTTTCTTGCTTTCAAGCTCTCAGATGTTGTATTTATCATGCTAATAAATGTTAAAATGCTAACAATTGTTGGCATTTTAACATTTATGAGCAGGATAAATTTTGTGCTCAGTTGAGTTGAGCCCGAAAAAAGTTTTATTACCTCGGGCCCAGATCAAAATAACTCGACTAAGAGAGAAGAAGACGTTGGAATGGTGTAGGTACGGACATGGGTAACATTTAATGTCCAGACCATTGTCATGGGTATGCATAAAAATTATGCACACAGTGCACTTATTAGATCAAATACAGTATTTTCAGAATTACCTTTGTGATGGACTCTCCCTGCATATCACAGAGTAGAGCTTGTATGTCATCCAGCCACTTCTCTGTGAGTGAAGTGAATGCTGTCAGTGGTTTCTCAATAGATAGACTGGTTCCCTTGTGAAACATCTCCCAGTCTAACTGGGAACCTTCAGGTGGAGACATACACTGGATCATGTGACCATTATGACCTACATACCTCATGGCTGAATCAATATCTGTAGAATAAATCCATACCAGAGTTAGACAAAACAGTCAATGGACATACAATTGTACAATATATATGTAACATTAAAGCTTTTGCTTATTGAATACCTGTATGCTTGTTTGTTTAAGCTGATGCCTTATGCCCTAGTCAACAATTTTTAGCCATGTCGTGACATTTTCCTGTCAGATGAACCAGTACTAAGCAGCGGGTAAATCGTCTTGCACAAGGCCAGTGACTCTGTTGAGTCTAGAACTAGCAACCATTCCATCCCCAGTCTAACACTCTACCAACTGAACCACTGTATTATTTTGTTTATCTAGACCTATGTGTATGTCTTTAAATATGGAATATGGTAAATGTTCTAAAATTGCAGACATTTTTCCCTTTCTGTTCTCAAATGAAATGTTGGTTTTCACAGCTGGAATTCACAAAATGCTCCTCAGAATAGCAAACAGGGAAGACCCATATCAGACTGCTTCTGATCTGGGTCTGCCCTGTTTGTCTAGACCTTTTTGGCAGGCAAATAGAGTTTGAAAATTTTGGAAAATTTACCGTATAGGTAGAATACAGTACCTCCAGAGCTTAGCCTGACGCACACATCTACTCCCTGTCCTTGGGTCAATGACATAATGTTTTCCTCCAGATGATCGCCAGGTAGCACTCGTATATGTGGGAAAATATGCTCTAGACACTGAAGATTCTCTTGGTCTGAGGTACTGGTGAACACACTACAGCCCAGTTGACAGGCTAGAGATATCAGGTATACACCTGTAGTATCTAAAAATAGAGAAAGATGCTTGTAACAGATGATCGCCAGGCAGCACTCGTATATGAGGGAAAATATGCTCTAGACACTGAAGATTCTCTTGGTCCGAGGTACTGGTGAACACACTACAGCCCAGTTGACAGGCTAGAGATATCAGGTATACACCTGTAGTGTCTAAAAATAGAAATGATAATTGTAACAGAGGATCACAGGGCAACACTCGTATATGTGGGAAGATATGCTCTAGACATTGAAGATTCTCTTGGTCTGAGGTACTGGTGAACACACTACAGCCCAGCTGACAGGCCAGTTATATCAGGTATACACCTGTAGTATCTAAAAATAGAGAATGATAATTGTAACAGATGATCGCCAGGCAGCACTCTTATATGTAGGAAGATATGCTCTAAACACTGAAGATTCTCTTGGTCCGAGGTACTGGTGAACACACTACAGCCTAGTTGACAGGCTAGAGATATCCGGTATACACCTGTAGTATCTACATATATAGAATGATAATTGTAACAGATGATCGCCAGGCAGCACTCGTATATATGGGAAGATGTGCTCTAGACACTGAAGATTCTCTTGGTCCGAGGTACTGGTGAACACACTACAGCCCAGTTGACAGGCCAGAGGTATCAGGTATACACCTGTAGTATCTAAAAAAATAGAGAATGATAATTGTAACAGATGATCGCTAGGCAGCACTCTTATATGTAGGAAGATATGCTCTAAACACTGAAGATTCTCTTGGTCCGAGGTACTGGTGAACACACTACAGCCCATTTGACAGGCTAGAGATATCAGGTATACACCTGTAGTATCTAAATATAGAGAATGATAATTGTAACTGATGATCACCTGGCAGCACTGGTATATGTGGGAAGGTGTGCTCTAGACAATGAAGATTCTCTTGGTCTGAGGTACTGGTGAACACACTACAGCCCATTTGACAGGCTAGAGATATCAGGTATACACCAGTAGTATCTAAATATAGAAATGATAATTGTAACAGATGATCGCCAGGCAGCACTCGTATATGTGGGAAGATATGCTCTAGACACTGAAGTTTCTCTTGGTCCGAGGTACTGGTGAACACACTACAGCCCATTTGACAGGCTAGAGATATCCGGTATACACCTGTAGTATCTACATATATAGAATGATAATTGTAACAGATGATCGCCAGGCAGCACTTGTATATATGGGAAGATGTGCTCTAGACACTGAAGATTCTCTTGGTCCGAGGTACTGGTGAACACACTACAGCCCAGTTGACAGGCCAGAGGTATCAGGTATACACCTGTAGTATCTAAAAAAATAGAGAATGATAATTGTAACTGTATGCTCACAGGGCAGCACTTGTATATGTGGGAAGATATGCTCTAAACACTGAAGATTCTCTTGGTCTGAGGTACTGGTGAACACACTACAGCCCAGTTGACAGGCCAGAGATATCAGGTATACACCTGTAGTATCTAAATATAGAGAATGATAATTGTAACTGTATGCTCACAGGGCAGCACTCGTATATGTGGGAAGATATGCTCTAGACACTGAAGATTCTCTTGGTCTGAGGTACTGGTGAACACACTACAGCCCAGTCGACAGGCCAGAGATATCAGGTATACACCTGTAGTATCTAAATATAAAGAATAATTGTAACTGAATGTTTGTTTTTACAACAAAAACAGATGTCTCACTCAACCAGCATATTAAGCAACCAGTATAGTGCAAAAAATAGTATGCATATCTTTTTAAAAATTAAATACCAAATTTAACCTTTATAATTATATATATTTATATAAATGCGAGAACCAGAGTGTTCTCGTCAGAAAAAGTGTCTGAAATTTTAGAGTGTTTACTTTAGCTCTTGCCAGATCATAGAGTATGAGAACAGTTTTGAAAAGTTTTATCATTACCTATGGGTGGCAATATGAGAACTGTTTGTTTTTCTTTGTTATTACATTACCTATAGGTGGCAATATGAGAACTGTTTGTTTTCTTTGTTATTACATAACCTACAGGTGGCAATATGAGAACTGTTTTTTTTTTTGTTATTACATAACCTACAGGTGGCAATATGAGAACTGTTTGTTTTTCTTTGTTATTACATTACCTATAGAAGGCAATATTAGAATGGTTCGTTATTCTTTATTATTACATTAGGTATAGGTTGCAATATGAGAATGGCTCGTTCTTTGTTATAACATTACCTTTAGGTGGCAATATGAGAAGGGTTTGTTGTTATTACATTACTTATTACAGGTCTATAGGTGGCAATATAAGAACAGTTTGCTCTTTTTTGTTATAACACTACCTACAGGTGGCAATAGGAGAACGGTCTGTTCTTCTTTGTTATTACATTACTTATGGGTGGCAATATGAAAACGATTGTTCTTCTTTGTTATTACATTACCTGTAGGTAGCAAAATGCGAATGATTTGTTCTTCTTTGATATTACATTACCTATAGGTGGCAATATGAGAACGGTGCTTTCTTCTTTGTTATTACATTACCTATAGGTGGCAATATAAGAACTGTTTGTTCTTCTTTAGCTCTTGCCAGATCATAGAGTAGATGAGAGGCGATGATGTAGGGAACCAGTACTTCCATCTCTTCTGTCTTCCATTCTGTTGGTACCACTATCTCCTTTGCTTTAAAGTCACCTTGTAATGAGATAAAAAGAGAATTACCTGAGAGCTGTCGTGGTACAGTGGATAGACCACTTGTCTTATAAACCAAGGGTCGTAAGTTCGATCCCCCGTTTTACCTGTCTGAGGGATGAGACTGTGCCACAGTCCTCATATGACCTTAGCTGTTGGTGGGATGTTAAACACAAGCATAAAAACAAAAGAGAAAATTAACAAATTTACTCTAAATATAAACCATCATCCTGCCAATTTGTCCTGAAAATGTTGTCTAATTTTTATGTCTGTTGCACATATTCAAATGCACTTCAGATTACTTATTTTTGAGCAAGGGAGCATTCTGATCTGGGTTTACATTGTTTGCAATATAGGCTTCCAAAGTGTATTCTTTTCGTGAAGATTGATCATGAAATAATTTCTAAGGCCTTTCTTCTCCCTTCCACTGATTCATGAAGGATTGTTGTCAGTTACAAGTGAAAGTATGTGCATGAAGTACTGGTCAAAAGCATAGTCAAGCTTGTCCAGGAAAAAAGTGTAGTTAGGTGAACTAACCATAGCTGTTGACTGGGATGTAAAGCATCAAACCAAACAAAATCAAAACATTCTACCTTGATGTCTCCTATCAGGTTTCAGTGTAATCTGACTGCTTCAGTAGGAGAAGACATCTCCCCACCACCCCTGTCATCCAAACAAGTGTTTGATGGCCATTTGTCCATTGGTTAAGGAGACAGAGAGCATGCAAGCAAGTTCAGGTTTAAAATTGGCAGTTTCCATCTAAGAGTGACCAAGCTTTAAAGCTGCATAGTCTGTAACTTTTGATCTTTTACTTTTTGAAAAAAATGTTTCTATTTTTCAAGAACACAGTAAAAACTAAAATTCAGGTATACATTTTACCAATTTCGCAAATCTTTACAAATTTACAGTACCAAAACAACAACATTTATGTTAAAACTTGACTGTCTATAATTATTGGAGGGACGCAAATAATTACCAACAAGAGAAAAAACACCTGTTTTTATAAGAAACTTCACTTTTCCATGCAGTTTTCAGCTATAGTGAACCGATTTAACTTAATGCTGCTTTTACAAATGATTTAAAGAGAAAATATTTTTTTTTCGAAACACGTTCATAGTTGCAGACTTAGTCTCTTTAATATTGGGTCAAAGCCAACAATACCTTAAAAACTTTTAATCAGGACCCAAGGTTATTCTCAGGCAAATTCCACCTACTGGTTCTTGGGACAGTCACAACATAAACAGTACGGTAAAACCTGTCTAAAACAGCCACTCTAAAAAGACCTAAAATTGGGTTTCAAGACCGATTATAGCTTAATGCAGGTCAAAAGTATTGCAGAAAGCTCCAAGAAAGCATTCTGCAATACTTTCAACCTTCATTAAGCTACCATTTGTCATTAAGACGTTTGTTTTGTCTATTTTGAGTGGCCACTTAAGACAGGTTTTACTGTATGTTCCATCCTCTTCAGTGAGGGGGGGGGGGGACATAACTACCTCAAAAAATGCTTAAACATGTTAAAAACTATGACAGATTATTCAATATTCACAAGACTATGGTAAACGCTTTAAAATTTTGAACACTTTCCTCTTTCTAATTGCAATAAAATGTTGGTTATCAGGGCTGGAATTCACAAAATGCTTGTTAAAATAGGAAATAGGGAAGACCCTGATCAGACTGCTTCTTCAGAAGCAGTCTGATCTGGGCCTGCACTGTTTGTTTAGGCCTTTTTGACTGGCAACTAGTGTTTGAAATTCTAAAACTTTTACTGTAACTGCATTTCCAAGTTGTACACACCTGTTTACCAGGCCGCGTAGCGCAGTCGGTAACGTGTCTGACTACAAATGCATGTCTGACTGCAGATAAAAGGGTCGCAAGTTCAATTCCGGCCCGCTCCCATACTTTCATAGAGATTAATCATGAAATAATTTCTATGGTCATTCTCCTCCCTTCCGCTGATCTATTCAAAAGGGTTGTTGTCAGTTACAAGCCAAAGTATGTACATGAAGTACTGGTTAACCACTTGCTCAAGCTTGCCCAGGAAAAAAGTGTGGTTAGGTGAACTGACGGTCCCCCCATGACCATAGCTGTTGACTTGGGATGTAAAGCAACAAAACAAACAAAAAATACACACCTGTTAAACATATTACGCCAAGGACAGACTTGTTCTTCTCTTCCTCTAAGTTTTTATCAGCTGTGTAGACAATGATCTTGTCAGCCATTTTGTTGTAACCATGGAGACTGTACACCATCACCTCGGAAACCATGGTTTTATCCTGACCTGTCAGGGATAGCTGCTTCATGGACACATCTGAGCAAGGTGATGTTGTAGGTAGCCGGAACTGCATCACACAGCCTCCTGATCTACATAGTCCTGTAATGTAAATATTAATGGTAGCATATCCTAAGTATTTGGAAACTTTAACACATTCTATTAAACCGTGATACATCATATCCTGCTCTGGATCAACATGGCGCTTTACGCACTTGGTGAATACACAGGTAATTCTCCATTATGCAAACGTCTTTTGGTGAATTTATAACTTGCAATATCTTCAAAACTATTCAAAATTTTGCGTTGAAATTTTAAGTATCGATTAGAAATAGGATTTTCTTTTGATACAGAAAGTGTTTATAAAAAAATCGGACATAGTTACGGACATATTATTGATTAAAATTGTATCTCAGCGGAGCTCTTCAGCGTGAGGTAACATATGCCTAAAAATACTCGGATGACTTAACAATAGAATTGTTTACTTGAAACCCTTCAACAAGTATTTTGCCAAATAGATGAAAGGCAGCAAAATGCTGTGTTTCATCTGAGTATGTAGTGCTTGATAAGACAAAACAAAATCTGTCAAGGTGACAAAAACACTATAATTTGGAATTTCCACCTGTGACCCTAAGATTTTTAATGAAACATCCATATTATATTTTATCAAATGAGATGGGAGAGTTCATCTGACAGTCAGGACAAAGGTATTTGAGCTAAAATTTGACTATGTTTCATTAACTCTTTGCCTCCTAGTGTCTCCTGATAACCTTTGCAAACAGTTTGGACCCAGGTATTCCTGAATTTTTTTTGGAAAAAACTGATTTTGAAAAAAAATCAGCAGATGACAAAAAGCATGAAAAATTTCACAGGGGGCAAAGAGTTGAGGGGTTAAAGGGGTAAAATAGATTAGATTAGCTTCAACTCAATATCTTTTTTCACACATAAATGAGAATATAGAGCTTACCTTCATCTTTTTTCAAATACTTCATATAAATTCAAGAACATTTGCTTCATGTTTCAATATTTACAAATGTTTCATAACTCCAAAACATTGAGTTTCTTATGTATGTGTGTTTGTGTTAAAGGTCCTACCAACATACGAGGGGTGTACCAGAATTCCGCGGAAGGGTTAGCTAGCTCAAAAACTACATGCTACTCATTCGTCAAATTTAATTATGATGTAAAATGGCATATTTGATTTATAAATATGAAAAATGGAGTCAATCGGTTGATAAATGAATGATATGTTAACATATCTGCAACACTACGCGAGGGTAGGCGGGGCAACGTCGTTTTTTGAATATGACGTTACAATCAAATTGTTCAGCGGTTTGTTTGAGGTTTACAAACTGTTGTTAAAACTTTTTAAAATATTCTTTGTATTTTACACACTTTTGCCACCTTTCAACCCATGTAATAAACGACTTCTTGCAATTATTGCACACCACTACGCTGGAAAATAGGCCTCAACGGGAGAAATCTTGTCTTCGGGGGTTTGTGAACAACACAGGCACAGACAAGCCTGCGCATCCGCTCAGACTGATCAGCGCCTTTGTTATTTGCTTATCGAAAAGTATTATTTCTAGACTTGCTACGAGCAAGATTTCACTTTTCTAGCTAGTTTCTGTCGATGAAGAGACTGGTTTGAAAAACCCAGAGACAGGTTTTCTCGTGACAAGGCCCAGGTCATTTAACTTTCCGTGGCGTCCTGTTCTAGGCAGATCAGCTGCGGAATTATAGCCTTCCGACAATCGCTTCTACCACTTGTACACAGCCGTTTTTTGTAATTCTGCATGCCCGTTTACTTTTTAATTTCACAGAGAGTTTCTTGCCTAGTTTTCTTAATTCTAACTATATATTTTATCGCATATCGCTGTTCAGCATCCATTGAAGCTTCAACGCAGGTATGCACGTGTGGAAAATGCGAGATGACGTCACTGGAAACGTCAAATGTAAAAATCACGTCATCAGTAATAAGAGATAGGCTACTGATGTATCACACCAAAAATTGGTATTCTATCGTTTAAATTAAATGTGCAAGACAGTTTTGAAATAAACCTTAATGCAAGATGAAGTTGAAATTTGCCCTGCATTGGCCAACCCAGTTGCCTTAGCAACCGTAAAATCATGATTTTTTTAATATATCTTGTTCAAACTTTCTGAAAAAATTACTATATGTTCTAGTTTCATGTACCAAAAGCACACTTTAATTAAATATAAATTGTGGTTGTTATTAAACTTTTCCGCATATTTCTGGAAGTTCATCCCTCATATAAGGTCATACGGAAACAGGGCCACTGCTAAGTCTCATCTGACTGAATGAAGGAGCAGAGGATCAAACTTGGAATCCCTAGTTTACAAGACTGTTATTTATCCTCTAATTTGCAGCAGACAACAATTTCAAATTTTGTCACCTTTTCAAAAATAACAAATAAGGCATGATATTTCATGAGAATCGTTGAAAACTAGGAAAGATGTCTTCTGCTGCAGTCGTGATTGGCACTTTAAGGGCTAACATGACTTGTGAGCCTTTCTGTATGGCAAAGCATTCCTTCATGGTTTCAGAAAGGCAAACATAATTGAACAAGTGCATGAGATTTCCAACAATGTGATATGTGCGGCCGGCAAAGCCTCAGATCAGCCTGCCCATGGGCGCAGTCTTATCAGAGCCTTTGCTAGTCGCTTGAGTATTCTATGATTGTTAAGCTACTGACTGAACACCATTTGGAATTTCTAAGCTTAAAAGGAGGCTGCAGAGGCTCATCTGAGTCTACATGTCAAAATGCTACATTGTTGGAAATCTCATGCACTGGCTCATATATAACATATACCTGTGTATTTTTCAAACACTGCTAGAAATACTGGACATTCTTTGGCTTCTCTGAGGTGATAGTTGGGGTCTACAATGAGTTCTCTGAGCGAGGTCTCCGTCATCTGTATAGCAAACTCATATATATCATTGATGTAGCTAAGCCAATCATCTTCCCATTGAATCTCTGTCTTGAGGCAAACTTCTTCACTAAAATATGAAAAGCTAGATGCTAACGAAAAGAATGCAATCTCCATCCAATATATAAAAGTTTAATCACATGTTTTCATTACCTTGCCAAATTTAACTTTTATGCATTAATCATCATAGTCAACGAATTTCCTTTATTCAAAATTTGAGACCTCATTATTTATCACCTTTAATGGTACAAAAAGCCAATAACTCTTAAAGCAAACAGTCAATAACTCAGTTGAAATATACCTGATTTGACCCACAATGTACATAGCTTTTTCAAACTTCTGTAATCTCTTTAAAAACACTGTAGATTCAGATCAACTGGTTTCTAATAATCAAATACACTTTTTTCAACCACATAATGAATCTTTATCAAAAATGACATTGCACAACTGAATGAGCTGGAAATCAGAAGTAGCATTTGCAACTTCAAAAAGGGCTCAGTGTGTACTTATTAGAGCAAATATGTTAAGAGTTTTTCTGTTTGCACCAAAGTGCCTGTTTCAAGATTATAATCTTTTATGGAATACGTAGTTAATGCTTGCATGGTCAGTTCCTTTATTTTGTTTGTTTGTTTTGTCGCTTTACGTCCCAAGTCAACAGCTATGGTCATGGCGGGACGGTCAGTTCACCTAACCACACTTTTTTCCTGGGCAAGCTTGAACAAGCAGTTAACCAGTACCTCGTGCACATACTTTCGCTTGTAACTGACAACAATCCTTCTTGAATGATTCAGCGGAAGGGAGGAGAATGACCGTAGACATTATTTCATAATCTCCACGAAAGTATGGGGCCGGACCCCTGGATCTGCAGTCAGACTCGCATCTGTTTCCAGAAATGTTACAGATTGCGCTGCCCGGCCCCGGTTCCAGCCAGTTCCTTTAGAACTTGAGGAGCTGTTACTGGTACTTAATATAGACTTAACAATTTCCTTCATGTTAATGAATATTCATGCTAAGCTCCACCAACTAGGAATAATTATATAATTAAACTTTCACGTTTGTAAATAGAACAAAGAAATTACATGTCAAAGCCACTAGTGTAGGATCATATCTAATCATATTTCTAAAAGCAAACAGAGTAGACCCTGATCAGGCAGCTCTTACAAGAGCTGCCTGATCTGGGTCTGCTCTATTTACAAAAGTGTTAAAAGGCATCTCTATGAGGTAAAGTGTTAAACCATCAATTTCTTTAAGTTCAGGTTGAGAGGTCCTCTGCACTTCAAAGAAACAAAGTTCGACTGGTTGTGCAATTATTATGATGCTCTCCATTTTCATCCAATTATCTTGGAGGTGTTTAGTAATATTAAGCATGTATCTACAAGTAAACTGGAAAACAGTTTGGACCCTTATTATAGCTGGCTGTTCAGAAGCCAGTTGATCTGGATCTGCACAAAATGGGCTATACCCTTGTCAAGCATGTTTTGGGTAAATCAACTTTACAAGCACAAATCTTATGACCTAAGATACCAACCTGTCTTTTGGACTGACTTGTATATTGTCATTGACATCAAGGTCATAGCCAGGGATGCTGGGTAGATGGAGAGATTTAGATATTTCAAAACCACCTTGCATCAGCACCATATCTGCAACAGATAGATCATGCTATTAATTTTTTGGTTGTAAGACAGTGTGATTTTTCATCTAAAACAACCACAAAAAGCAAATTTATGTACTTTATGGCCCTGCATCTAAATTTTGTCTTCTAATATATTTACTAAAATGAAAAGGAGTCTTAAAATGAGTAACTTAAAAAAAATGGTGAAAAGATATGAAGACTAATCTGTCAGCAATATGATCACCTATATACTTTGATAATTTTCAAGTCCAATAAATGTTTTACATCATATAATTTGGAAAAAATGTCAAAATTTCAGAAACAATGACTGAAAAAATGCTATTTTAAAAACGACTACATATAAGTGCTAAAGGTTGTTTTTGTGTTGTTTTTTTATCAACAATATTCAGATTAATGATCACTAAATATTTATTGAATATATGTGTTTAATAAAAAAAATGCTAATTTTCATCAGATATAGAAAATTAAGATTAGGATAGAATAACTATATGTTTGCCATTGTAAATCAAACTGGAGCGCACAGTCGATGGGGCGCCATCACAAATCCCCACGCTTAAGTTTTTTACTCCCCCAGTGCCACCAAGTCCCACCCCTGGGGCATGACCCTGGCAACAGAATGAAAATTCTGTTCAATATGTTTTCTATCTTTTATTTGTGAGAACATACACAAAGTTTGGTATAAAAATCTTTGAAATTGACATGTTAATGATATTTGACCTTTTAACCTTGCCCCAAGGTCACCAGTTTGACCCTAGGATGAAAATGTTACTTGCATTCTGTTCTGCTTGTCACTCCCGTTGATTTGATATGCCACATGACCATGTTTAAATTTTTTTTTGATCCCATGGGCACCCCCAGTGCCCCAAAAGTCCCACCCCTGGGGCATGACCCAGGTTACAGAATAAAAATACCGTATGTTTTGTATCATTCATTTGTGAGAAAACAAAGTTTGGTTTAAAACTCTATGAAATTGACATGGTAACCGAAATTTAACCTTTGACCTCACCCCAAGGTCACCAGTTTAACCCCAAGATAAAATTTTTACTTGCATTCTGTTCTGCTTGTCATCCCCGTCGATTTAATATGCCACATGACCATGTTTGAAAAAAATAAATTTTTGACCACCTGGGCACTCCCAGCTCCCCAAAGTCCCACCCCTGGGGCATGACCCAGGCAACAAAATGAAAATCCTGTCCGATATGTTTTGTATCTTTCATTGGTGAGAACACACACAAAGTTTGGAATAAAAATCTTTAAATTGACTTTGTAGTTGAAATTAAATATTTGACCTTTTGACCCCTCCCCAGGGCCCCAGGGAATGGGGCCAATTTTTTTTTTGCCGTTGCACGCCCCATTTATATGAGTAACTCACACACTAAATTTGGTTAAATATCGTCCAATGGTTTAGGAGGAGATAGCATAACAGACAGACAGCAGGCTGGAATTTGATTTTTGACCCCTAAGCACCCCAAGTCCCGCCCTTAGGGCATGACCCAGGCGACAGAATAAAAATCCTGTCTGATATGTTTTGTATCTTTCATTTGTGAGAACACACACAAAGTTTGGTATAAAAATCTTTGAAATTGACTTTGTAATTGAAATTAAATAATATTTGACCCCGTTACCAAGGCCCCAGGGGGCGGGGCCAATTTTTTTTCCGTTGCGCACCCCATTAATGTGAGTAACTCACACACCAAATTTGGTTGAATATTGTCCAATGGTTTAGGAGGAGATAGCATAACGGACAGAGGGACGGAGGCGATAACAATATCCCCTTCGCTTTTTTAAAAAAGCAAAAAAGCGTGGGGATAATAAATTCTGCCCAAGATCAGAACCTAATACCATGGGATTTCGAACACAGTTCACCTTTTAGAGAGGCAACAAATCGCTTTGTTCCCAGCAACACCTGGATAGTAACTTCAGGTAGCATTTCATTGGTCACTTCATTTTCATCTTGAAGGTCAAGGTCATACAATTTGACCGGCAAAAGCTCCTCAGATATTTCCTCCTAAAAACAAAGTAAAAATCTTAACAACCCTAGCCTTTGATAACATGGTGTTTATCTTAATGCTTTGTATAACAGCGAGTTTGAAGTGAGTACATCTGCAAACAGTGATGACCCAGGTGAAATGCCCCATCATGCGGCATATCATCAGGGTCAACACTATTTGCTAAGAAAAAAAACTATCTTCAGAGAAAGAATACAAATATATTTGAAAATTATAACCTATGAATCCTAGATATATGCAATGGCCCATCCCAAGTTTGTTGTATGAAACCAGAGGGAAGAATCCATTAGTGCATAAAGGGTTCATTAACCAACAACTGGAATATTTAGGCCAGCCTATGTGAAAAGAGTTTGTGAGTTCGAGCCCCACTTGCAGACTTTTTCATCCCAAACTTGTGAACTTCTCAGGAAGATTAAAATGTTCCATAAAATTTGATTTTTTTGATCTGATGCTTTACATCCCAGTCAAAATTTTTTCAGTCATGTGGGGACTTTTCCTGGGTTGAACCTATCATAACCTTGCAGCGACCTTACGGTGAGCTTATCATGAGCATGTAAACATTCCACATTTCAGCTAAAGAGTACTTGCCAATAGCCGGCATCCATCTTACAAAACCTCACTTATTCTGTATGGGAAGGGACACACTTCAAATCCCAGGACTTAAGTTAAGGGTGCGTAATGAAAATTTAATTTTCTTATTCCTAAACCAAAACATATTTTGTGGGTACTCAAAAGAACCGTCTCAATGAGACGATTCTTTTGAGCACCCAAAACATATGTTAAAACTGATGGGTAAGAAAATATTTTGATTTTTACGCTGAATTTTTTTGTTTATCTAAACCTGTAAATCCAATATATATCCCCTCTGCCTTTGCTGATTGCCCACATTATCCTAGTACTGTTAATATTTTTTTACCTATCAGTTAAAACATGTCTTTTTTGTGCTCAAAAGAACCATCTCCTTAAGACAGTCCATTTGAGTACCCACAACCTACGTTTTGGTTGAGAAATAATGAAATAAAACTTACACACTCTTGTCTGCAGGCCTGTACATTTTTTCTACAGACAGGTAAATTGACTATAAAGATAATTAGAAAAAAAAAATAATTTCACACAATTTTGAGCCAGAAAAAGTAACATAAAACCTTTTTTTACCTTTGTTTCTTGTGTTTTTTCACTAATAGCTTTGCAAACATGATAGAGAAGTACTGACACAGGACTATGTATACCTTCCAGTTCTTCAGAGGCTAGGTTGTAAGGTTCTACGACATCTTTCACTGAAAGAAACGAAATATGGTCATGCATTTCTAAGTTCATAATGTTGGAAACAGGAAAGATTAGATGTCAGTCTACATTATAAAGTGCTTGTAAAACAAAGTTTACTAATAAAGTGTAAGGACGTGACTGAACTTATTCAATACTATAGGTAAAAGTGTGCATAGCTTTACCAAAATTATAAACAATCTTTTGAAAATAGTGTAGCTCCTCACTTTTGTTTGATTTGATTCTTTACGTCCCATCAACAATCTTTCAGATATACAGGGATGTGTCTTCCTGGTTTGAACCAGTACTAAGCTAGGATACATGTGTCTTGCTCAAGGAACAAAACGCAGTGACCCCAGTGAGGCTGGAACCCGCGGCCCTTCAGTCTCGAGTAAAGCACTCTACCACTGAGCCACTGCACTCCCCTGTAGATCCTCAGTTTTTTTAAACCACACAATGAACGTTAATAACAATGAAATTGCACCACATGTTTGACTTGAAACAATAAAATCATACAGAGTAACTAATCCATGAAGTAATCAGTGAGTGTTTTAAGAGCATATGTGCTTAGAAGACTGTATGAGTAAATGCATGTTTTATTGCAATACAGGGATTGTGTGAAAATTTGTAATGTTGAGTATTAATCTACAAGTAAATGTAAAACAGATTATTCAATCAGAAAACTACAGTACACCAAACGTGGATTTACCATATTTCACGTTGGTTTCGGTGTCGCCACCCTGTGTCTCGCCCAGTCACGGTGGTTTCATGGTGACGGCCACCATGAATTCCAGGTAAATCAACGAGACAGTCAGCGTGACGAAGAACGTGGCGTAATTATTGATTTTCGGGAGATGGGATGTTTTATTGCGACACCGTGTCTGTTCGTGTCAGGGCGAGAAATACCGCGTCTGTACGTGTCAGAGCGAGAAATTTATGACTTATTGTTTACCTTTGCCATTTCTGCGCATGGTAGCAAGGTACAGCTTACCGCATATGCTCAAAAGCCTTCATAGGCTAGCGATCGCCATTATAATGGATTCGACTAATGAAGAATGGATGATGAAGAAATTGATGTTGAATTAATAAAATTCATTAAGAAATGTCAAATAAAAAAAAAAGCGGAGGCTAGCGATCGCCATAATAATGGATTCGGCTAAACAAAGAAATTGATGTTCAATCAATTAAACTTCATCAAGTATATCGAATTTAATAAAAAGGCGGACGCCATTTCTGCGCATGGTAGCAAGGTACTAAATGAAGAATGGATTACAAAGAAATTGGTGTTGAATTGAGTAAACTTCACAAGAAATATGAAATTTTAAAAAGAGGTTATGATAAAACCAGCCTGCTGAGTTACTTATGCTCGCCCATAGCAAGTCTAGATATGATCCTTTCCTTTAAATTGAAAACAAAGGCGCTCAGACTGCGTGGATGTGGACTATGTACAAAAAATATTTATCTTACCTTCAAACGATTTACTAATAGTCCATTTATAAAAGCCTTATCTTCTAACGCACCATTTGTATTTTTTCATACCATCTGATAGCCCCCCCGCCCCCCATCCCCCAGTCAGAAGGTGACAATGATCCCCTCCCTTGTAGACACGAGCTCACAAATTGTCTGCTGCGCGAGCGTGAATAAAATATGATTGTCTACGTGACGAAGCGCACATATATGCGCACTGGTCATTCGCGGATCCAGAAAGAACGTTTTTTAGTTGATGACAGGAGAGGAGCCAAATACCATCATTGGCGAAGCACCCATTAATTTACACAACGCACGTGCGTAATAAAAATTGTAACACTCAAGGGAATTCACCCAATGTGGTAAAAGTGATTTTCCATACCCCAAGGAACTGCTCTTTAATTGTAGAAAATCATTGCTTGATACAATAGTCTCCATTTGACGTGCGTAACTTTTTCAACGTTCTTGCGTTCTGGCTACGCCATTGACCATTGAAGCGGACCATCATCGAATGCTGACTTGGTAGATTTGTGATGTTTCAGGGGATCCAGTATTGCTGATAGACTGAACCCTATATTTTGCGATTTTTAAGGGGTCCGGATATCCCCTCATGCTGGTGATTACATAATTGGGTATACGTTTAATAAAAAAAAATAAGGCGAACTGATCGAGTGCATATGCCTCGCCTAGCCTGTGCTACTCCGCATGAAACATAAACGTTTAGTAGACTTAGACATGCAATCGTTGGTGAGTTTCTTATTGCATGTGCATTGTGCGAGCAACAAAAGCTCAGGCAAGTCTGCGCAAATGCACAGTCTCGTAAGAGCATTAGTTCTAACTATACACGGCGTTTGCAACGAATAAGTACATTAGGTAGACGTTGGTGTTTTTATTGATTGTGCGAAGCGAGCGCAAGAGCAATCAAAATAGGCCGACCTGAAATAAAAGTTGGTTTGCCATGCTCCTATCTACCAACCCAAAACAGGCCCTACCCCAAAAAATCATTGCCTTTCTGAGAATCTTTATTTTCTTTTTTCTTTTTCTCGAATTCTGTTAACAAACTCTTCTTTAAAATCAGTAAAAGCTGTTTTTTAATTGAAGAAAGGCTACTTAGATTGTTATTATACAAGTGCGGATCCAGAGGGGGGGACAGGGGGTCCGGACCCCCCTGGAAAATCACAAGTTATATGGGTTTCTATAGGTATATAAGCAATTGGACCCCCCCCCCCCCCTGGAAAAAGTTGGACCCCCTGGAAATGATAGTTTTCTTTGAAATTAACCATTTGACTTCTGTAGAGTAAGCTGAGGACTAAAAAAAAAACAAAAAAAAACGTTGTCAGAGCTTTTTTTGTCAGATTGACCTGGACCCCCCCCCCCCCCCCCCCCCCCCCGATGAAAATTCCTGGATCCGCGCATGTTATATGCATTCTTACCTTATACAGCAGCCATTAGTTCATGTGTTTTTGGCGCTCTAAAGAACCCTCTCATCGAGACGGTTCTTTTGAGTACCCAAAATACATGCTTTGGCCCAGAAACAAAAAACGCGAGATATTTTATCTTCGAAGTTTCCAAGACGAGTCTGTTCAGCTACAGTGACAAGCGAGAATCTTAACGTTTTTTCAAAACATCCCCCATTTTGGAGCTGTACGCCAAAATTTTATATCCGTACAATTGCGCGAGTGCGCAGGCTCATCTGAGCCTTATCTGTTGCAACTGTTTTATATTATGCGTTGTCCGATGTGGGGAGAGGGTAAGAGGGTTGGGGAAAGGCGGGGTAGTCGAGTAGAAGTTTATAAGTGGTTTTAATTGGCGAGATGCGCGTATTCAGTTTTTTTTATCTTCTGTTCAAGTGGTGAGTTTGTTTATAAGATTATAACGTCAGGTCTGCGAAGGCTCACGAGTTGCTTATAAATGCATGACACCACCCCCTGTAACCTTGGAAAAATAGTTCTCTTGAAGTTCACCGTAAACTAAGTTAGACTAAAATACATATAAAAATGTCAGAACTTTTTTGTCAGTTGGGCCTTGACCCCCCCCCCCTCCCTCCGCCGATAATTCCAGGATCATCGGCTGTACGTCATTTCGTTGATGTTAGTGAACAAAGTTATCTTCTTACCTGAAAATGATTTACTAATTAAATCCGTAATTTCGATCCACCGACGTTTTAAATTTTCCACCAATATACGACGACCAAATTGTGTGTACCCTCCAACACCGGATAGGCGGCAATCGAAAACGTTCTTAACAATTGACGAACGCCATCGGAGACAGGGGATCTGGACCCCCCCCCCCCCCCCTGTTGAAAAATTTCAAAAATATAGGGTTTCCAAAGCAATACTGGTCTGGATCCCCTGAAAAATCACAGAGCTACAAATGTACAAGTCCAGCATTCAATGTTGGGCCACCATCGGCCCGCCAGCGAAACGCAATGTGGTGTTTCGCTGGCAGGTCGTTGGTGGCCCGCTTATTGTGGTATTTGGATCCTCTCTTCTCCCCTAATTAACTTAAAAAAAAAGCTGTCAAAGTTGGACCCCCCTGGATCCGCGCATTAACGCCGATAAAAAAATCGCTGGAAACAGTGTTTTCGACTGCCATAGTCTGGCGACAAATTGCAACCTAAAACTCTGCCACTAACGATTTTTTATCTACGTTCGTCGACAGTATTAGCGTTTTAGATTGCCGCATATCCGATGTGCCTCCGAGTTACTTGACGAGTCTGCGCGGAAGAATCGCCTTGGAGAGGCATGAGTGCTCACAACATGTAGAAATAAGTTTGGCATGACCTTTGATGTCAAAAGTTGAAACACTCTTTGTCGACTTCAAAGCCGAAATCGCCCTTGTGTACGTGACAAAATGCAGTAATTGAATGACGGGCAATGTCTTCTGCTGATTTCAAGAATTCCATAAAAGTGTCAAACGGTTTGGATCCAGATCAGGCACGACTTTTCATCGGACCTGATCTGGATCCAACTTGTTTGCAAAGGCTATCAGCAGACGACACTTGTAATGCCTATTGGGTCCACACTGTTTGCCTACATTAGTCAATATATGCAGCAGACGACTGGAGCAGATTACATTTTCAGAAGCATCTTTTTCGCTGGCGCTTTAAGGGACAGCGAAATGATTTGACATCTTTACACGACTTTTAAAAATAAGTATTCGACAGACGGGGGTCTACGTCACACAGCGCAGATGCACAGACTGAAATAAACTTCTGCTCTATTCTTGACCTTGAAGCAGGGCGTCCAAAATCTTCGATGCACGTCGTCTCATAGAGGTTGACTTGTGTGCAGGGAAGGAAGTGACAAAATATCTCTAGTCCTACTAGATAGCTGTGCATATACGTCGGAAGAATTAATAATCCCATCTGCGAAATATACATAAATCTTCCAAGCAAGTCTTCGGCCAGTACAGCAAACGACAACACAGCATGCTTATGCAGATGCGTCTACGCATCGGAATTGGCTTACAAAAAAGATTTCAGAATTTTAAACAATGAGCTTCGACGGTCCGCTGTCTTCATTGCAATATTTTCTTGGAGAAAGTACACGAAAAAAAAGTAACCAGACCTCCAGATAAGAATGCGTAAATGACATATAACTTGGTTTCTTAACAACAAATACTTGTCTTGGGTACTCAAAAGAACCGTCTCACGGTTCTTCTGAGCACCCAAACACATGTTTGAACTGGAATCACACTCAAAACATCCGCTAATATTATCTGCGTCGTGCCAAAGCTCGAAACCTGGCAGCTTCCCGTTTCACGTGCAGATGTCAACATATACATTATGTACATGAGAGGTACATCACATGTCAGTGGATCTCCAGTGTTGTTGTTTTTCTGTTGGTGGTATTCGTTACTAGAATCGCATTGGATGTGCGGTTCTAACGAGTTCTCAAACTATGGTTATGTTAGTGTAGATATACGTAAGAAAAGAAAAGAATGGTTTAAATATCGTGACATGTACTGCTCATGCACGGATCCAGAACGTTTTGTCCGAGGGGGTCCAACTTTGACAAAGGTTTTTTAGTTGATGAGAGGATCAAAATACCACTATCAGCGGGCCATCATCGGCCCGCCAGCGAAACGCCATTTAATGCCGTTTCACTGGCGGGCCGATGAGTGCAGAAAATTAAAGCTGGCTTGACAGATTTGAGATTTTCAGGGGATCCGGACCCCCTGCCCCCCCCCCCCCTCTGGATCCGCCCATGCTGCTTCATGTAATTTGTGGTAGCTACAGGATAATTTTGCACGTTTTTTGTGGCCTGTGGAATCTGTAAATTAACTCAAGGAACACTATCAGAGTAACAAACTATAATCGGGACCCTAAGTCTATTAAATTACTGAGTAGCTAAGGCTCTGCCAAGCGTGCGCAAATGCGCACAGGTCTGAGCTTTTGCAGAAGCAACAACAACAACGTCGATTTCGTGTCTGCGTCTTCTAAATGTTTTGAATGCGTTTTGCTCTATACAGCGAGACTGGGCAGACTCGTTTGGGCTTTGTTTTGCTCGCACTAAGTGCAATAAAGACCAAGTCAACGTCTTCTAAATGCACTTATGTTTTGAATGGGAATAGCAAAAGCACTGGCGAGACTGCTCAAATGGACAGACTCGCTAGAGCTTTTCCTGCTCGAACATGCAATGAAAACCAACATCGATTGTTCACGGTAGGGAGATTTTTTAATTGTCTCCCGACGTTTATCAAATGAGACTATTAAAATGAGTTTGTCCGTTGGTGAAATGAGGGGTACTGTAACTTAATGAGCGCAACCCCCCCCCCCTCCCCTTACAGGTTTAGTACGATCTTTTTGAAACTTCACAGATGTTTTGTCCATGGACTGAGGATGTGCATTTGGTTTGGTACATTATCGTCAAATTATTTTTTCACTTTTTTCAACTTGTGAACTTTTAACCTCTTCCAATCTCGGATACAATGTGTATTTATTTGAGAGCGTAACTCCTCTTCAATTTTATTCCGGTCTTTAGGAAACTTCGCAGATGTTTTGTATATGGTCTAAAACGTGCAGATATTAGGTAACTAGTCTAATTTGATAGTCCGGCATGACAGAAAGCCGAGGAGTCTTGCATCAAATAGCGTTTCATCTGGGTCAACATTGTTTGCTAAACAGAGGGGTTAGAATTGCCTCTGCAATGCGTCGCTAACGAGTTTCCTCAAAATATGGTTGTGTTATGTTGAGAAGAAAAAGACAACTTATAACTTCGAAATAAAAGTAAAGTTTATTGTAGAACCTCAATTCATAATCGGTGCTCAAAATGATCGCATGTCAAAGGTAAAAAGCTGGCGAATTGCGATGTGAATTTTGTCACGTACGCTTCTGTTTCACGTGCAGGTGTCGGCATACTTCATGGGGAGAAAATCTGGACAAATGGCGCTGATTTTCAACGCTTTTCTAATATAACTAGCACATTACCGTGAAAAGCCTGCGCTATGCTACTGATCGTTTTCGACAGTTTAAACGTGTCTTCACCTGTTAAGCGCGAGTGTAATGTTTATATAACAGTGCAATAAAATACACGCTGCGACACCGTGGCTATTATCGGATCCACCGTGAAACGGTCACCAGTCTCGTTCTGTCGGTGGATGTCAACGTGTTGTCACCGTGGCGACACCGTGCGTCACTCTAGGTCACCTCCACCGTGACTAGTGGCGAATGGTAATTACTCGTTTGGTGTACGGTATACTTGAATATTGAGCCATTGGATATTTTCTGAAACACAACATATGCTATTTATATTGACCAAGAAGCATTACAGGCCTTCAGACAAGAGTGGGTATTTAAAAGCTAATTTTCTTATTTCTCAACCAAAACATAAATTATGCTGTTGGTACTCAAAAGAACCATCTCAATAAGAGCACCCAAAACAAAAGTTTTAACTGATGGATAAGAAAATATTCACATATTTATGCTTAAATGTTTAGTATATCTTTACTTATGGTCTTAGGATTAGTTTACCTTGAGCGGAAAATTCTGTCCATCTTGGTACACTCCATGAAACACTATGGTCCCATTCCACCAAAGGGCTGAGACAAGGAGTTTCTATACCAAGTGTGGAATCTGGGAGACAATATAAACTGGCAACATGGATGCTATGACCTGAAAGCAAATAACAACTGATCAGCAGCCTTTTTAATTTGTACCTTGAACTTTAACCTTTACTCCAAAGGCTATTTTTGGATCATGACAACATTTTCTATTTTTAGACAACATTGAATAATTTCAGAAAAATTTAACTTAAGTTTTGAATACTTTTGAAAATATTATGGAAAATGGAGCATTTGCTCCAAAAGAGCAAATGCTCCATGTTCTATAATATTTTTAAATACATGATATTTCAGAGGCATCAAAATGCACTATGTTCTATAATATTTTCAAATACATGATATTTCAGAGGCATCAAAATGCACTATGTTCTATAATATTTTTAAATACGAGGGTCATCCAATAAATAGAGAGAATTTCCTTATAATATAAGAGTTTGTACCACTTTAACATCACAAATATAACCATAAGGTGGCATAACGTGTTGTGCATGCAACATCATATCTAAAATTTTGACAGAATGTGATGTCTGTTGTTGCTTAGCAACGCAAACACGTACTTAAAGCTTACCTGGCCGGATGCCTTAAATTGGTTGCCATGGTTACTGGCATGTGCAGATCAGTTCCAAAAAGCATATATTCAATAAAATACAACATAAGGTAATTACTCTGTAAAATTCATTGACTTCTTATCAAAAATGTCAAAAAGACAGGTACATTTAGCATAAAAAAGCGAACAAAATGCAAAATTGTGGAATCAGAAATGGGGGTATGGGTCATGAATTTGCCCTTAAATTATTGTTGGTTGTACTATAAGTTTTAAATCACCCTAAAAGTATTAAATATATTCTATATTTTAAAACAGTATCGTTAACAAATATATATTCCATGTGTCCATTGTTGCCTAGCAACAGAAAAGTATAGACTTTACAAATAGTCTATTTTTTCAAAATTGCCTGGTTGCTAGGCAACAAAGATTAACTGGTACATGTTAATGACCATATTTTATATGAAACATTGAGAACAATTAAACTATAACATATTTAATGACAATCTATGTTCAGATAAATAAAAATAATTAAATGTCAAACTCTGTTTCTTTAGCATTAGGTTTTTGTATGTGGAAAATCTGGCCAGGCTAGCTTTAGTATCACTTTTTCGTTGCTAGGCAACAAGCGACCTCACTTTCCAACAACATTTTGGATATGCTGCTGCATGCACAACAGGTTATGCCATCTAATGGTTACATTTGCCATGTTCTAATGGTACAAACTCTTGCATTATAAGGAAATTCTCTCTATTTATTGGATGACCCTCGTACATGATATTTCAAAGGCGCCAAAAGGCGTTATTATGGAGTAAAGGGTTTAGTATGATGATTATCTGCATTTATTGGGCATGTGTGTCAAATAGAGGATATCTTACATGAGTGCTTTTGTATCATTAAACAAGTTGAGAAAAAGCGATAAAATGCAAGGCTTGCCAAGCATTTTATCCCAATTTTGCAACATATTTAATAAAGTCAATAAAACAGGATTACAAATGTAAGATTCTATTTATCACGTGACATTTTAATTACTTTGAAAATTGGTTTGCATAAAATGAGAAATTTGCCATATGTAAGCAACATTCGTTCAGTCTTCATTACATAATGCTGCTAAATATGTAAACAACTATTGGTTTATGGATTTTTATTCATGGCATTGTATTACTCCTAGATGCAACGTTATATGATACAAGGGTCAGAAAGCTATAATGTAATTTTGGTGGCTTATCTTTTCCTTCAACACATGTGACAATTTGAAAGCTTTTTCATAGGGTTAATGCTCTGCCAAATAAAGGCTGAAATAATTCCATACTCAAGTTGATCCCCTTAAACATGGTACATAAAAGAGAATAAAACAAAATTCAGCTAAATTTTGTGTATAGTAGAGTTTTCCAGCATTTTTCAAGCCAGTTTTAATGTTCAAGGACTTTTCAAGAAGGAACTTAATTTTCAAGTACTTTAAAGCCTGAGCAAACCCAAAATTTATCAAAGAATTTAACCCTTAAAGCGCAAATCACAACTGCAACAGACGACAAATTTTGCTACATCTTTTCTAATTTTCGAAAAAAATCAGGTATGATATTTCATGAGAATCGTCTGCGAGCAGACGATTCTCATAAAATATCATGCTTTATTTGTTATTTTTTAAAAAGCAGCAAAATTTCAAATTGTCGTCTGCTGCAATTTATAGGTGGCGCTTTAAGGGTGAAGAGGTTTACCTAAATTGTGCAACTCTCCTAGTGTATGGTACAAAGACTTTGCTGTAGGTTCACAGTACAACTCTGTAACTGGTGAAGACATGCCCATTGAATCACTGAGTGAGATGTCCGCATAGCTCGAGACACTTGCAAATTTTTGATGCACCCCACTTCTCTCCCTCAACTCTTTAGACTGGGACACCTCCAAATCAATGACAGACTGGTCACCATCTGGAGATTCATGCATTTCAGTGTGAAATGACTGGACTGATGAGGGAAACAGCTTGAGAACCAGACTGTTTTCTGGAACACTTCCCAAGGCTGTAAACATGTTGACTGGTTTACAAATCATTTCTGAAAAATAATCTGCATCACACAGAAGCTGTTGCTGTTTTCCGTTTCTCTGATTCAGTCCAATTCTTGAGTTGTACATATGTGAGGACCTGAAAAGTTCAAAGGAAAGTGAATATCATCAGGAAATACAAATTATTCTTACATTTTTCCTGCCAATTGTTGTCAGCTTCCTCATATGCTTATGTACATGAGCAGATCCAGGAATATTCATCAGGGGGGGAGGGTTTAGGCCCATCTGACAGAAAACAGTTCTGACGATTTTTTGTATTTTCAGTCAACTTATTTTACAGAGTGGGTCCAATGGTTTAACCCAAGGTCCAATATTTTCTCATTGGGGGTCCAATTGCTATTTCTTATGGAAACCTATAGAACTTGTGATTTTCTATGGGGGTCTGGACCCCATTCCCCCCTCAGGATCTGCCCATGATGCAGTTTGGTAGCCTATATTGCAAACAGTATGTACCCATATAAGACTGCTCCCTAGGGAGCAAGCTGATGTGGGTATATATTGTTTGCACCCATGATACAAGTATAGCATGGAGTGCATTTGATAATACACAGCAGATGTAATAAGCAGATGACACAGGACAAAACATATTGGCAGGTTGAGGGCTAACATATGAGCTAAGGAAAGATTGATCAGAATACAGGGATCACACATGTTTTTTCATCCATTAACATTTGCTGGGTCCCGAGTAAGCGGTTTGAACACTAGGCCGATAACGTCATCACAACGTTATAGCAGTATGCAAAGCTTTTGTGAACAAAAACACTGGCGAAATGATCAGTCTGGTCCTCAAAGCTTTCTGTACTAGCGGCATGCAAATAACTCTGGGCTCATTTTAAGTATTTTCAAGTTTAAACCCATGTTCAATCAGCACGTGAATCTCCTGCTTTGAACATGGACTTTCGTTCATTTGACAATGGGTTAAAAGAGCTATACGAATAGGTATTTATGCAAGAATGGGTGACTGCCCTGTCTGATCGGAGTCTTTGCCGGGCAAATATGTGACTTTGTTGGTTTTGTCATGAGGCAGTTCATAATGTTGTTTATATAAACTGTGAATCTTCATTGATCAGGCCCCAGGGTTATAAAACTTTATTCTTACTCAGCTGAGCATGAAATTTATCCTCCTTATAAATGTTAAAATGCCAACAATTGTTGGCATTTAAACATTTATTAGCAAGATAAATACCACATCTGAGAGACTTAAAGCAAGAAACTTCTTCGCTTTTCGGTATTTTAGTTTTTATGAGCAGTTGAAATTTCGTGCTCAGTTGAATTGGTTATGAAAAAAGTTTTATAAACTCTGGGCCTGCTCTCAGCTTCAGTCCAGAAGTGTATCAAAAACTAAATTCAACTATATGTACATGTTGTCAGATGTCTCCTTTCACAGCTAAGATGTGGACATAAATTCTGCACATGTAAATAATCTCTTAATATGACCTTCACCTTATCAAATTTTGTTATTTTTGATTTTGCAAATTGAATATGGCTTCAGATTTTCTGCGACTCATCTGTTGGCTGATGATTACCATAAAATGTCTGGCCTTATTAATCCTCTAAAATCTTAAGGGGTATAACCTTTTGTCGTGATTGGTGTTTCTAAATCTTATTAAAGAATGATGTTAAATCTTTACCATGATGAACAGAATATATCCTATGTTGATTCAGATCAGCTGGCCTCTCAGAAGCCAGCTGATCTGAATCCATACTGTTTTCTACTCAGCCTGTAAATACATGAATCCTGTTAGTGAATAGGATTAAATTAGAGGATGGGTAAATAACCTATATTTAGGAGATGGCAAGATGTCTTGTAGCTCTTTCCTGAGTTCTGTGGCAGTCTGTTTCATATAACCACTATAGAGTGGAAGGTTGATGCGCAGTAGTTTGTATACCCCACCTACAATATGAGAAGAACAAGTATGTGATTGATTTTACCGAACACTGGGACTAGGCAGACTTCAAAATCTTTGAATAGAATTTGCAAATACATGTATTGCTATTAGGTACTAAGTCCTTTTAAATCATGTGGTAAATACATATGAGCCATGACATGTGATTTCCAACAATGTGGCATTTTGACAAGTGTACACTCAGACGAACCTGTGCAGCATCCTTTTAAGCTTAGAAACTCCAAATGATGTTCAGTCAGTAGCTTAACATTCATAGTATATTCAAGCGCCTAGCTTTAGGCTCTGATCAGACTGCGCGTATGTGCAGGCTGATCTGAGGCTTTACTAATGTGTTTCAAGAATTTTAGTGACTCCCGTTTTTCTTTTTTTAAACAGCTTTAAATTGAACCTAGAAAAACGGCGCTTAGCATGTAGATTTAGATGCACACCGCGTAACTAAAACTTATTTTTGGGAGACACCCTTATTTATAAGTGAAGCCCAAATCCCCTGTACAAAAGAATAACTTAGTTGTTTTTCCCTATGAATATACCTATGTGTACCCCTATGGTATATTTGCATTGCTATGATGATATATAATAGCCTACAGGAATATCTATATCCGCTGATTCAACGAAAATCTATTCCGCAAACCTCACTCGTCATCATTTTGACACACACGCACGCACACACGCAATTGTAAAAGTCTATATGGGTCCTAGACTGTGCCGTATTGAAAGCAGGCAAATATAAGGCTTAAGCATGAAACCTGCATGTACATGTACATGTAGCACCTTTCATTTCAATTCATCGACCCTTTTTGCCTACGAGGTAATTTGACATGGTTTTGTCGTCTGCTGATATTTTTTTTCAAAATCATTTTTTTGTTGTTGTTTTTCTATTTTTATTTCGGTGATATCAGTAGAGTGTCAAGCAGTTTGGGTCCAGATCATGCCCGCCGGATCTGATCTGGGTCTAAATTGTTTGCAAAGGTTATCAGCAGACGACACTAGTAAGTAAAGAGTTTATGATGACAATTCAAGCAAACTAGAGAGTTGACGAGAAATAGCGAATCGGGGATAAACATTAAATTTCAAGAGCATCAAATATTTGCCTGCTTAGGATATTTCGCTGATAAACTTTGTCAACAGCCGAAGCTAAGTTCAGGCTAAAATGTTGGGGCCCATATCTGGATCCATACTGTTTGAAAACCTACTTGTATTCCTGAAAGACATATCTTTAGAAAATAATTATCTCGAAAGAAAATTCAGCAGAGGACAACATCAACCAAGCATTTAACGTTTAGACAATACTATTATTTGAATCGCTTTTAACACAGGTCATTTCAATGCATCAGTTTTAGATGTACAGTGAATTAAGCTTATCAGTCAGTATAAGCAGTGAATCATAGCCTAATGCGCGAAGATTGGTCCAGTTAAGCAATTTTAGCGTGAAGCTGCGACTGTCTTCATCAGTTTAAACACGTGTATTAGGTGCTCAAAAGAACCGTATCATCGAGAACACACCAAATATTTTTTGCAAATATTTTTTGGTTGAGAAAAAGGAATAATATTTTTCTGTTACGCACTCTTATCTGTAGGACTGACAAATTACCTCCACTGACCCGTATAAGCCATGTTTTATTTATATCGTTAGGCTCACTTGGGGACTAATTCAAAGAGGAGCGGCAAAAACACACCAAAATTCCATCTAATCCAAGCCTATACAAAACCTCACATTTATGTGGAAAAAATTAATTCAATTACGCGGTCTATATCTAAATTTATTTCTCTAATTTATTTTTCAATTAAAATCACCATTAAAGAATAATTAGCAAATAACGGGGGTCACTTAAGTCCTGGAAACACTATAGTCGCACATACCACATTGTTGGAAATCTCATGTTGTGGCTCATATGTAGTTTAACACTTACTTTTATTTTGTTGTTTTCATGATTTATATCACAGTCAATAATTTTTAAGTCGTACTGAGACAAATTCCTGTCTTCCTGGATTAAACCATTACTAAGCAGCGGATAAAGTGTCTTGCTCAATGACACAACACACTGACTCCACTGGCAGTGAGTCTTGAACTAGCAACCTTTCCATCCCCAGTCTAACACACTACCAACTGAGCCACTGCTTTACTTTACTCAGAAAGGACAAAAGTATCTGGAGCTTTGGGTAAAAGGATCATCTGTAGGCTAAAATTGTTTGTTTGGTTTGGTTCTTTACATTCCAGTCAACAGCTATAGTCATTTTGGGATGGTCAGTTCACCTAACCACACTTTTTTCCTCGGCTTCACTAAGCGGCTAACCAGTACTTCGTGCATATACTTTCGCTTGTAATTGACAACAACCCTTCTTGGATCAGCGGAAGGGATCATCTGTATGCTTTACACCCAAAAAACTTGAATTGTAAACACACATTGGTACTGTCCTGCCAACCAAAAGTGACAGTGACGTAATATTTTGTTTACAATTGTTAAGTAAAACATTAACTTGTATACTCCACTTGAGCTAATGCACATCGATAGATCACTTGTTTATTAATCCTATACTGCGGATAGGATTAATACATAATGGAGCAGTCTGATCTGGGTCCATATAATTTTGGTTTGCATAATAGTCTTCCAAAGTACATAAGCAGATGAGGTAGCATACAACATTTGCCAGGATTGGTGGGAAAATGGCCATTATAAAGATTGTGCCCCACAGACACATAAGCAAATGGTCCTTTGGCAAACAAAAAATGCACATAATTATAAGCAGTCATATTCACATACAGCTCGACAGGGCCTTCCCCATCTTAATGTTAAAATTTAAAGAGCTAATAATAATCTGCAGCAGACTAAATTTTCAAAGTAGGAATAAAGATATCTTGACTGTTGGGTAATTTCTCATGCTTGATTTTTTCAAATCATCTTTTTCGAAAAAATTATTTCAGTAATACCATCAGAGTAGAGTAGAGTGTCAAACAGTTTGGATCCAGATCAGGCCCGACATTTTTTGAGCCTGACCGGGGTCCAAACTGTTTGCAAAGGTTATCAACAGACAACACTAGTAGACAAAGAGTTGAAATAACATTCTGATGGGGTTCAAAATGATTTATTTGTTTCGTTTTATCTGATTCTTTACATCCCAGTCAACATTTTTCAGTCATATAGGGACTGGTCTTCCTGGGTTGAACCAGTACTAAGCAGAGGATATAGTGTCTTGCTTATAGACACAACGCAGTGCCTCCTGTGAGGCTGGAACCCAAAACCCCTCAGTCTCAAGTCAAGCATTCTCCTACTGAGTGTCTAAGCCACTGCGCTCCATAAGGCTTCACAATGAAGTTCAAACTTACCCATGTCATGTATCTTGTTGAGAACTTCTTTTTCATGTTCTGAGTCTATCGCCATGACAACAAACTCTTCATCAATGATAGAGAGGATGTGTTTCCAGCAACTAATGTGAAAGGCTTCGTCAACCTCTATTCTCACCTCATACACTTTCCATCGCTCACCTGAATAAAATGAGCCGTGACATGTGATTTCCAACAATGTGATATTTTGACTAGTGTATACTCAGACAAGTCTGTGCAGCCTCCTTTTAAATGCATATATTTTGTGATATATGGAATCATTAGTGAATTTACTGATAAGGGACAGTTTCAGTATCTCACAAACTTAAAGGGGCCTCAAGAGGGGACTTACCTGTATACAACACAATTTCTTTCACTAAGATAAATATCAATATTTTATCAGAAAATACCTAATCCCTTCATGGGACCACTTTATTGCCCCCTGTAAGGAAGTCATAATCACCAAATAAAGATTAGCCTTTGATCTGTCCAGTATGACCCCTGGAGAGAATCATAGTAAGTGGTACCAGTATTACTGCTAAATTTTCTATGCCTTTAAGCTTTGAAACTCAAAATGATGTTCGATCAGTAGCTTAACAGTCATAGAATATTCAAGTGACTAGCAAAGGCTCTGATCAGACTGCGCCTATGCGCAGGCTGATCTGAGGCTTTGCTGGTCGCACATACCACATTGTTGGAAATCTCATGTCGCGGCTCAACTCTTTGCATGCTGCATTATTTTGCATGCTTTTTTGTTGTCTGCAGATTTTTCTAAACTTGATTTTTTTTAAAAGATCTTTCAGAAAAAACATCACAGTGTTAAAACAGTTTGGACCCAGATCACACCAGATGTTTTGTTTTACATGATCTGGGTCCAATTTGTTTGCTAGGGACCCTAGGGTTATCAACAGGTAACAAAAGTCACCATACTTAGCTTAGAATTTCTAAAATGGAATATTCTGGATGAAGATCTCGACTAACTTTGCCCAGTTAATAATAGATTATATGCTGAAGAAAGCATATATGGGCCAGCTTTGGTACTTATTACATAATACATAGATGCCTCTAATAAACACCTAAAAAGCTATGCTGCCATATCCAGCAAAGCTACAGGTCTTAATATTAGATCCATTCTTTGTGTGTACAAGCAGAAAAGCTTTGGCTAGTCTGCACATGTGCACAATCACTGCTCAAAGATGCCAGAAGTACCAAGGTTTACAGTTTATGCAATGCAAAGTTCCTATTCCTATTCCAAATTAGAAATGTGGCATATGTTACTATGTTTGAAGTCCCCACATTCAATGATCTTGTCTGATGCCTTGCCAAGATATTAAGTTCAATTATAACATGGTGATGTGTTCAATCTTTTGTCAGTAACTGTCAACTACTTTAGTTGAATCAGAGATGAAGGAGAAAAATCACTATAATAGTATGCATTGGGACCAGGTTTCAAACTCACATCCCCACTATTGCAGTCAATAGGTGTCAGATAACCAATTTGATTTGCTACTAAGGCCTAAATGAAATATATGTGTGGTTCCTGTTGCATACCAACAAAATTTAGGGTAGGCAGGTAGGGTAATTATTAAATTTTGTTATAACATTTAACAAAGAAAATAGTGACAAAATCTGAAAATGTGCCCATTTTAGGTATTTTTTCTCCAAAGACCATTTTAATGCTTAGGGTAGGGTTAAAAAAATAGGGTAGGTAGGCAACAGGAACCACACATATATTTCATTTAAGCCTAACTGGGATTTGCAGACTGGCAATTTTAACACATCCATCATGTAATAAGAGGATAAAACATTCTTTTCTGTATATTAACGTTTGCCAAGCCTGAGTGTGATAATGTGTATGTTGCATCCCGAACCACGAACCCCACACATTATCTCTTGGGCTTTGCAAAAATAAATACGGAAAAGAATGTTTTATCATCATTGTTATATACCTTCCTTTCCAGCACACCATGCTTAAATGGCAATGAAGCCCTTTGCTGCTGTGTATTAATGGGTATGAAGCCCACGGCCAGTGATTGGCATTGTGACACGTTAAATTTAGATGAAATGTACAGCTGTCAGCAATTGAAACTCGTCAAGTTTCTATAGTAAATACTTATTTGGTATATAACAATGATAAATAAACATTTAACCACTCTTACTTAATGTATATGTCTTTAAAACGGAAATGGACTGGTCCAATTGATAAAGGTGGGAAATTCCATTAGGCATAAATGGTTTAACCATGCATGCTTACTTGAGTACTGTTCTAGATGTTGACCAACACAATCTGCAATACATATACACTGATCCAGACTCAGTGCCCCGTCAACATAGGCGGCCACTATCTCTGTCAGTCCACAGCCCAACACATCACTCACTTCAATACCGCATTCTTCTAAGGTCTGAATCAAGGCTGAAATGATAAATACACATTATCATACTAGTAACTTGATCTGGCATACTGTATCACGTCGAGTGGATGAGGTCATACCATTGGATCACCCGAGACGCGTAGCGTCGAGGGTTATCCAATGGTATGGTCTCATCCACGAGACGTGAAAGAGTACGCCAGATCAAGTTACTATTATGATAATATGTTTATTATATGCCTTTTTTCTGACATTCTGATTTTAAAACCTGTTTTGGTCTTTAATCCCGAAACATTGCGGGAACCTTTGCCATAACGTTACGTTTCTCGACGTCACGTCAACATGTTTTCCGTCTCTGGTTCCATGCATGCAATTTACTTTATGTAACGTCGCCGCAAAAGTAGGTAACTGACGTTAGCCTCGTTTTAAAAGATAGTGATATGGATTCAGAAAACTTCAGTTCGTTGATCCGGCTTTCTGTATCAGATGGCCAGAAAATGGGCAGTTCTAACGTCGTATCAGTTATAGGTATATAATAATAATTATTAGAAATTTAACCCTTATCCTGTAAATATTTTTTGCCATGAAATGTCTGCTTTATACGTCTGCTGCATATATTCAAATGTACTGCAGAATACATTCATCATGGAAGCAAACATTATAAAACCTGAACAGACTGCTCCAAATATGAAAAGTGTACTGACAAGACCAGTTAACTCTTTGTATGGTGGGTAATTTTTCACACTTTTGTTATCAGCTGCTGACTTTTTAAAAATTTAACTTTTCAAAAAAATCATTCAGTTACACAATCAGAGTGTAAAACTGTTTGGATCCAGATCAGGGCAGATGCTCTGTCGATCCTGATCTGGGTCTAAACTGTTTGCAAAGGTTATCAGCAGACAACAAAAGGTTGCCGCTAGCAGGAAAGAGTTAATCTTGGATTAGCTTCTTCTTACCTATTAGGATTGTAGTAGCAGTTATCAATCCAAGTTTACTGGTTGGCTTTAGTGCTTTCTCCTCCTGTAGAACTGTCTGTATATCAATTGATGGATTTAATCTCTTAATTATCTAAAAAAAATCAAACAAAAACATTTTTTATTCAAACAAATTTCATTTATTATATGACGTTACTGTTATGCAGTGGATAAGGTCGTGTAATAAATAATGTTATGACCACAGGTTACATAACATTTTTGGCGGGAACAAGTAACATCATAAAATTACGACATCCATTACAACAATGCAAATTTTCGTGGAAATAAAAAAAACTTTGAAGGCGATAAAATCGCATTTAAAAGGTCATACATTAAACAGAATCTTACACCAGTGATCATTTAATATTAAATTTATTAAACTTGCCAAAGGCTAGTATAATAAATTTCATATGAAATGATCACTCATGTAAGTGTGTAAGATCCTCTATATTCTGCCAATTAATTTTGTAATAGTATTGATCTAAGGTAGCAAACCACCATCAAACGGAGACCCCAGAGCGTGCCGGAGGGCGCACTAAGATAAATTCTGATTGCGACCAGTTTCAAATATGAAAACCAATTCTCTTCAATCTAAATCAAGATTTGAGATGTTTTTGTGGATTCTAGAGAAATAAAACACTAAAATTGATGTTACATAAGAGAGCCAATAGCATAGAAATCTTCTCGGACCCCTCTTTTTTGACGGCAATTTTTACGACAAAATGTACCAAATCTGATGCCCCTGCTTGACAGTGTGCCCGAGCAAGCCACTCAAATCTTGCTAAATCATGCAGAAATCTCCATGATCATGTGCAACACTCACAACTCAATACCTGCCTCCCACCTCGTTTCTTTGATAATCAGCTTTGAGTTTGTGTATATGAAAATGAAAGTAGAAATCTGATGCATTTCCAGGCCGAGCCACACATTCGTATTTTGGCCGGATAGCCACATTTAGTATTTTGAGTTGCCAAAAAATGCTTTTTATTGATGATCAAACATTCCCAGGCACACAGAAACAGCATTGTACAGTATAAAATACAACAAAGTGTTTTTAGAGCCAAGAATTGAAGGGTACCCCCTTATATTATCAAATTTGCCCAGGCCCAGCTGATCCGATCAGTGGTTTGCTACCTTTAAGAAAACTTTTTTGCTCCAAATTTGAGAATTTTTGAAAAAAATCACAAATTTGGAGCTTTTGCAGACATACAGTGTTTAGGAAAGTTGGCTGAAATACTCTTTGACCTTTTGACAGCTGTTGTAGAATATCACCCTGTTCCGAAAAGAGCCACAGGCACAAATTCTTTACCCCGACACCAACTGTGCGATTTCCCCTCCTGTGAAAAATACTTGCGCACAAGAATCCAAATCATGCTATATCCTTAGCCGACAGCTGATGAGGTGTGCAAAGCCTGCTTTATTTACATCTGAAGTGGAAACTTAAAAATCACTGTTTGTGCTTAAAGGTAGCAAACCACCATCAAACGGAGACCCCAGAGCGTGCCGGAGGGCGCACTAAGATAAATTCTGATTGCGACCAGTTTCAAATATGAAAACCAATTCTCTTCAATCTAAATCAAGATTTGAGATGTTTTTGTGGATTCTAGAGAAATAAAACACTAAAATTGATGTTACATAAGAGAGCCAATAGCATAGAAATCTTCTCGGACCCCTCTTTTTTGACGGCAATTTTTACGACAAAATGAACCAAATCTGATGCCCCTGCTGGACAGTGTGCCCGAGCAAGCCACTCAAATCTTGCTAAATCATGCAGAAATCTCCATGATCATGTGCAACACTCACAACTCAATACCTGCCTCCCACCTCGTTTCTTTGATAATCAGCTTTGAGTTTGTGTATATGAAAATGAAAGTAGAAATCTGATGCATTTCCAGGCCGAGCCACACATTCGTATTTTGGCCGGATAGCCACATTTAGTATTTTGAGTTGCCAAAAAATGCTTTTTATTGATGATCAAACATTCCCAGGCACACAGAAACAGCATTGTACAGTATAAAATACAACAAAGTGTTTTTAGAGCCAAGAATTGAAGGGTACCCCCTTATATTATCAAATTTGCCCAGGCCCAGCTGATCCGATCAGTGGTTTGCTACCTTTAAGAAAACTTTTTTGCTCCAAATTTGAGAATTTTTGAAAAAAATCACAAATTTGGAGCTTTTGCAGACATACAGTGTTTAGGAAAGTTGGCTGAAATACTCTTTGACCTTTTGACAGCTGTTGTAGAATATCACCCTGTTCCGAAAAGAGCCACAGGCACAAATTCTTTACCCCGACACCAACTGTGCGATTTCCCCTCCTGTGAAAAATACTTGCGCACAAGAATCCAAATCATGCTATATCCTTAGCCGACAGCTGATGAGGTGTGCAAAGCCTGCTTTATTTACATCTGAAGTGGAAACTTAAAAATCACTGTTTGTGCTTAAAGGTAGCAAACCACCATCAAACGGAGACCCCAGAGCGTGCCGGAGGGCGCACTAAGATAAATTCTGATTGCGACCAGTTTCAAATATGAAAACCAATTCTCTTCAATCTAAATCAAGATTTGAGATGTTTTTGTGGATTCTAGAGAAATAAAACACTAAAATTGATGTTACATAAGAGAGCCAATAGCATAGAAATCTTCTCGGACCCCTCTTTTTTGACGGCAATTTTTACGACAAAATGTACCAAATCTGATGCCCCTGCTGGACAGTGTGCCCGAGCAAGCCACTCAAATCTTGCTAAATCATGCAGAAATCTCCATGATCATGTGCAACACTCACAACTCAATACCTGCCTCCCACCTCGTTTCTTTGATAATCAGCTTTGAGTTTGTGTATATGAAAATGAAAGTAGAAATCTGATGCATTTTCAGGCCGAGCCACACATTCGTATTTTGGCCGGATAGCCACATTTAGTATTTTGAGTTGCCAAAAAATGCTTTTTATTGATGATCAAACATTCCCAGGCACACAGAAACAGCATTGTACAGTATAAAATACAACAAAGTGTTTTTAGAGCCAAGAATTGAAGGGTACCCCCTTATATTATCAAATTTGCCCAGGCCCAGCTGATCCGATCAGTGGTTTGCTACCTTTAAGAAAACTTTTTTGCTCCAAATTTGAGAATTTTTGAAAAAAATCACAAATTTGGAGCTTTTGCATACATACAGTGTTTAGGAAAGTTGGCTGAAATACTCTTTGACCTTTTGACAGCTGTTGTAGAATATCACCCTGTTCCGAAAAGAGCCACAGGCACAAATTCTTTACCCCGACACCAACTGTGCGATTTCCCCTCCTGTGAAAAATACTTGCGCACAAGAATCCAAATCATGCTATATCCTTAGCCGACAGCTGATGAGGTGTGCAAAGCCTGCTTTATTTACATCTGAAGTGGAAACTTAAAAATCACTGTTTGTGCTTAAAGGTAGCAAACCACCATCAAACGGAGACCCCAGAGCGTGCCGGAGGGCGCACTAAGATAAATTCTGATTGCGACCAGTTTCAAATATGAAAACCAATTCTCTTCAATCTAAATCAAGATTTGAGATGTTTTTGTGGATTCTAGAGAAATAAAACACTAAAATTGATGTTACATAAGAGAGCCAATAGCATAGAAATCTTCTCGGACCCCTCTTTTTTGACGGCAATTTTTACGACAAAATGTACCAAATCTGATGCCCCTGCTGGACAGTGTGCCCGAGCAAGCCACTCAAATCTTGCTAAATCATGCAGAAATCTCCATGATCATGTGCAACACTCACAACTCAATACCTGCCTCCCACCTCGTTTCTTTGATAATCAGCTTTGAGTTTGTGTATATGAAAATGAAAGTAGAAATCTGATGCATTTCCAGGCCGAGCCACACATTCGTATTTTGGCCGGATAGCCACATTTAGTATTTTGAGTTGCCAAAAAATGCTTTTTATTGATGATCAAACATTCCCAGGCACACAGAAACAGCATTGTACAGTATAAAATACAACAAAGTGTTTTTAGAGCCAAGAATTGAAGGGTACCCCCTTATATTATCAAATTTGCCCAGGCCCAGCTGATCCGATCAGTGGTTTGCTACCTTTAAGAAAACTTTTTTGCTCCAAATTTGAGAATTTTTGAAAAAAATCACAAATTTGGAGCTTTTGCAGACATACAGTGTTTAGGAAAGTTGGCTGAAATACTCTTTGACCTTTTGACAGCTGTTGTAGAATATCACCCTGTTCCGAAAAGAGCCACAGGCACAAATTCTTTACCCCGACACCAACTGTGCGATTTCCCCTCCTGTGAAAAATACTTGCGCACAAGAATCCAAATCATGCTATATCCTTAGCCGACAGCTGATGAGGTGTGCAAAGCCTGCTTTATTTACATCTGAAGTGGAAACTTAAAAATCACTGTTTGTGCTTAAAGGTAGCAAACCACCATCAAACGGAGACCCCAGAGCGTGCCGGAGGGCGCACTAAGATAAATTCTGATTGCGACCAGTTTCAAATATGAAAACCAATTCTCTTCAATCTAAATCAAGATTTGAGATGTTTTTGTGGATTCTAGAGAAATAAAACACTAAAATTGATGTTACATAAGAGAGCCAATAGCATAGAAATCTTCTCGGACCCCTCTTTTTTGACGGCAATTTTTACGACAAAATGTACCAAATCTGATGCCCCTGCTGGACAGTGTGCCCGAGCAAGCCACTCAAATCTTGCTAAATCATGCAGAAATCTCCATGATCATGTGCAACACTCACAACTCAATACCTGCCTCCCACCTCGTTTCTTTGATAATCAGCTTTGAGTTTGTGTATATGAAAATGAAAGTAGAAATCTGATGCATTTCCAGGCCGAGCCACACATTCGTATTTTGGCCGGATAGCCACATTTAGTATTTTGAGTTGCCAAAAAATGCTTTTTATTGATGATCAAACATTCCCAGGCACACAGAAACAGCATTGTACAGTATAAAATACAACAAAGTGTTTTTAGAGCCAAGAATTGAAGGGTACCCCCTTATATTATCAAATTTGCCCAGGCCCAGCTGATCCGATCAGTGGTTTGCTACCTAAGGGATACAGTTTCTGACACAGCACACCAAATTACAGTGATAACAGATAACAAGCACTGCTTCTTAGATACCTGCACATTACTGGTCAATAAACCTTGACCTTTGACCTCGCCCTAGGAATGTTACATTGGAGCAGGGTAACTGAAACCTTACTGAATTGCACCACTGAACTGGCTGAAATCAGAAGTTGATATCTTTCACAACTAAAATAGAGTTCCATGTACTCTTATAAGAGAATCCAAGCCTGCACACAGTATTGTGCCACTACCAAACCGCCAGCCAAAGGCCATTTTTATGGCCTTTGGTTAGCAGGCCGATGGTGGTCCAATTTCAGATGTTTACTGCAATGTGGGCTTAACAGATCTAATATAGATTTGAGCAAGTTCACCTTTGCACATTCCTTTACAGCCTCTCTAAAACTGTCAATCTCCAGAAGATCACAGGTGGCAGATATGTTCACTCCCATAAAGTCTTCCAGGCACAAACACACAGACGGAGGCTTCTCTTCTGTACTCAGACAGCTGTGTAAGTTGAAATCTGTAATAATAAATTATTTCAATCACAATAGCTCAACTCTTTGCAAGCCTTGTTGTTGTGTTTGTGTTTAACGTCCCACCAACAGCTAACGTCATATGGAGACGGGGCAATGGCTTAAAGTCTCATCCGACAGACTGGTGAAGCCGGGAATCGAACCTGCGACCCCTGGTTTACAATTTGCAAGCCTTGTATAGTTTGCATGCTTTTTATCATATGAAGTTACTTAATTAACCATGATGATGTTGCACTTTTTGAATGACATCGCTAATGATGCTGAATCAAGACAAAAATCGAAAATAACATCATAATAGCTAGTTTGACGAGTGAAACAATGGGTAAATTGATAAATAGAATACCAGATGAGTGTCTTTTGATATCAAGTTTACCAGGCTGGGCTTTGAGAATGCATGTTGAATCGCTCGGCAAGCCTTGCAATGTCAACAAGTGTTCTCAAAGCCTTGCCTGGTAAATTTGATATCAAAAGACACTCACCTTGTATTCTCTATTTATCAACTAGAAATGGGCCTCGACGCGAGAAAACCTGTCTTCGGGGGTTTGCGAACAACACAGGCGCAGACCAGCCTCTGTTATTCGCTTTTTGGAAAGTATCATATATGGGCTTGCTACAGGTCAAATTTAAAGTTTCTAGCTAGTCTTTGTAGCTGAGCAGACTGGTTTGAATCTCACTTCATCGGAAGCCCCGAAGACAGGTTTTCTCGCGTCAAGGCCCAAATTATGTTTGTGAAACACTGAGCCACAGACCATTCGCTTGTCCATGAGTGACACTCTTTCTCAAACAAGGGCAATAACTGGCAATATTGCTATTTTTTTTAATTCCTAATCAAAAATTAGTTAAATAATTCATTTATTATCTGTAATTTTCTTATTGTCGCTTAGTTAAACAAGTACCAAGGCTGTAGATTTTGGTTTGGTTTGATTCTTTACGTCTCAGTCAACAGCTATTGTCATGTTGGTCTGTTCACCTAACCACACTTTTTCCTGGGCAAGCTTGACTAAGCCGTTAACCAGTACTTTGTGCACATGCTGTTGCTTGTAACTGACAACAACCCCTTCTTAAATCAGCGGAAGGGAGTAGAATGACCGTAGAAATTATTTCAGGATCAATCTCCACAAAAGTATGGGACCAGATAGAACTCACGACCCCTGGAGCTGCTGTCGGACTCGCTACCAACTGCGCTATGCAGCCCTCCAACGCTGTAGAACATACAATGAGATATCCTGCTAACATGGTATGCATAAAGACAGAATGAAGGATGGACAAACCTTAAGCAATATGCCCACTCATTTGACTAAAGCAAGGGGAATATTAAAGTTTTAAGGAATACCATCAAAATGTTTAACAGTTTAGGTCAATATCAGGTTGGACATTTTGTCAGGATCTGACTAATATACTTTGTTACTGCATATATTACCTTCTTCTTTTGGTCCAATTTGAGCAAAAGCTCTGATTGGCTGTCTTGGTTCACATGACAACATGGATTCACTGAGCATGCTGAGAAGCCCTATGTTGTAGCGGTTGTTGGAGATGAAGTCTCTAATCTTCTCAATACATGTTAGGTTCCTGGCAGTGATGGGGACAAGGAGATTACCTGGAACTGGAAATACAACATAGTTCCGTATAAAAAAATTTAGCACAAAATTGCAATTATTTTCTTATCCATCAATTTAAACATTTGTTTTTGGTGCTCAAAAGAACCGTCTCATTGAGACGGTTCTTTTGAGTACCCACAGCATATGTTTTGGTTGAGATATAAGATTTTTTTTCATAACACTTTTATCTAGAGACCTGTGCAAACCCAGCATTATTGACTGTTCCTTAACCCTTTAACTTTTATAGTTTCTTCCTTCTGTTTAATAAAATAAAACTTGAGATATTTCATTTTACATGTCAAAAAATCCAAAGTTTTAAATTCCGATGCTTGAGTGATGCGCAGCAAATTGATGACTGATAATCCAGTAGACACAAAACATTAAAACAATGTTGTAAGAATGTTGATGCCACTTAATGATGTCGCATTGATGTTAATATGACACTGTTTCTAAATTATGTGTTTACTGGGAAGAGAGGTGGCTATTGGATACAAGCCTAAGTATTCCTGTATGTCTGCTAGTGGCTGCTGGGAGCTAGGGGCCTGGAGTGGGGGACAAATTCACCACACTTCTCCCTCTTCTCACTAAGTCATCTGCCACTCTTGACAACACGGGTGTATTCAACATGTATCACTACAAGAGGTTTGATGCTGCATGCATCAGGGAGGTAGGCAATAACAACATACTTTCTGCTGTGTAAATGACTCTTTAACTTAAAAGCAATCTTTCACCCTAGATTGATCTATGCACATTGGAAATATAGCTTGAAAACTTCATTTCAATTATACCATAGGTCAAGACAAGCAAAATATTTGAAACAAAAATTCTATTTTTCTTATCCACTGATAAATCAGATCTGAACTAATGTTTTGTGCAATCAAAATCATAACCCTCACTTAGAGAAAATTCTTCTGGGTAACCATGCTATATCAGTTATTTTACATATATGCCATGTACACATTTCAGCTTATGCATTCAGATGGTTCTGTGAAGCATAGTTGTATGAATGAATAACTGTATACCTTGAACAAATTCTTCCTTGTTTATGTGAGTATATGGCTCCAATATCACATGACCATTCACTCCTCCAAATCCAAAAGAGTTCACACTTACATATCTTCCTGTAACAGAGAAACAATCATATGGGTCTGGTGACACGAAAACCTCATTTTGTGGTATGACCTTGCAGAAAATGGCATATTCTCACAAACAAAGCCAAAATTGGCATATTCTTATGAACAAAGGGCAATATCTCTTCGAGCCACAAGTTGATACATGTCATTTGGATCTTGAGCAAGACATTTTGGTGTTAAGCATTGTGTCCATATTTCGTAAAGTTTTGTTTTGAATTATTTGAGTAAGAGATCAAAACTATTTGACTTACTAAGCAGACTATGTCGGTGTGACTTACGTATAGAAAGCTAGGGGTAACGCTTAATGCCTTTGCCATTGTCATGGCGAGGGCATAAAACTAAATTTTTCTAAAAATTCTTTTAGGAATACCATCAGAGTTTCAACAGTTTAGATCCAGAATATCAAGTCTGATCTGGATGCAAACTGTTTTCAAAAAATATATCAGCAGATGCCACTAGCAGGCAAACTTTAAAAAAGACATTCTACTAGGTGAACTGAAAAAATGTACTTTAAGGCTGTTTGGCTGATTGAATAAGGCAAGTAATATCAAAATATATAGCCTTTTAATATGTGACTCTAAAGGAAAACATTTTTAACATAAAATTTACTTGCTGTAAATTTTAAAATGTGGTGCATTAAAACTTGACCATTTTGATGCTGGATATTTTCATGTAGGCCCACTACATTCCTCCCTAATTTATTTCCAATTAACTTGCAGAATTCCATCTGATAGCATCTATTATCCAAACAGAAAGCAAAACAGTTTGGATCCTGATCAGCTGCTTCTGAGAAGCCAGCTGATTTGAATCCATGCTGTTTTCAAAACAGGAAACGGTGAAGGCCCTTAACATTGCGCACTTAAGCATTTTGACCTCTGTTGGATATAATAAGAAAGAATCCAACTTGAAAAACTTTAACAGCTAAATAAAGTAATCATTATACTTTATTTACACAAAATTCAAAATGAAAAATATTATCTTGATCTCTAGCAATTTTGATTTGAACTGCACAACCCCCCTGTTTTAGGATAACAAAAATAGTCTCCCAACATTGCACACTTTCTGCAAATTGTTCTATAACTTCTCTTTGATGAATTACTTTTACAAAATATACCAGGGAAAGTAACACCAGGTCGTTCTCAACAATTTACTTTATCTATAACTTGATTCAAGTAAATAATTTGAAGCCTGTGCCATTTGAAATTACGGTCAGAAAGTTTTTAACAACATTTTCCATTTTTTTTCCGAAATCCACCCCTGCTCAGAAGTCAAAGCATAGAGTGAAAACTTTTTTCCTGTTTTTCTCTTTCCAAAGGCAACCCAATATTAAATAACAAAAACATTTTTATCTGATTAAATGTGGCATAGTCACTTGGGCTAGTGCGCAATGTTAGGGGACGTCACTGTATATCTAAATTGAACATAGTGAAGGTTAAATTGAACTCATGACTGCTGTATGACACATTTTCCCCCAAGTATTTTGGGCCAGTACTTACCTTCAAATGGAGTCGGTTTATCAACAACCTTCAACTTTCCCTCTTGAATTCCCTTAATACCTGGGTTTAGTACTTTAAAATTCAAGTTTCCTGGTATCTCCTTGTAATGCAGGATAAGTATACTCTTGATCATAGAGGCGAGTGCTGCAAGGAAATACATATATGAGCCATCACAATATTTTGGTACTTACCACATTGTCACCAACGAAGACTCAGATGAGCCTGCACAAATGTGCAGACTCGCCAGAGCCACCACTGCTCACTTAAATAAAACATGGATGAAGATAGACTAAGACAAAAACTAGACCTCTAGCACCACTTTATACATCAGCATGGGCAATTAAAGGAGGTTTTTGTGCATATGCCATCATGAGCTGGCTCATATATAGAATATACAGCCTTCTTCTCTTAACACATTTATTGAGACAAAGTTTCGTTTAGTTTTCAGTAGTATGAGTTAATAGAGTTGGTCTGCAAAGAAATATATCACCAACCAAAAGTTGAGTTAATTTTCAATTTTCATTTATCATATGACATCTGTGAATAATATAATGCCATGTATTAAAATCAATAAACTTCTAGTGGATCCTAGTGAGTTACACATTTAGTATAAACGTTATGTCATGACATCGATAACAACACTGAGTACATGATGACATAATCTTTACATTCTCACACCAAAAATTTGATTTCAAGGCCACTCATCTCAATGAGACAGTTCTATTGAGCACCCAAAACTTATGTTAAAACTGAGGATAAGAAAGTATTCACACTTTTATGCTCAAAAACTTTGTTTATCTGGACCTATAGGCTATACCAACCTGCAGTTGCCTCAGAGTGGCCCATATTACTCTTGACTGAACCAATCAACAATGGCTGTTTTCTCTCCTTACAGAACATTTCTCTTATACCTTCAGTCTCTGCCTTGTCTCCTGCCTGAAGAAAATATTATAATCAACCTATTAGCATGTGTGAAAGTTAAAAATTAAAAAAATCCTGAACTTTCGAAATTCAAAATCTTAAAACTTGCTGTATGCCTACAAAATATTAAAAATTTAAAGTTTAAAAGGCCAGTTGCCCAAAGATGAACCGAAAATAAATCAGAGAAGCTATTTTAAAAAATTCTGCCTAATAATCCCGAAAACATTCACACATGGATGTATTAGGCACACATATTTATACAGGCAAGTTCGTGTAAACATTCAAGGACTTTTCAAGGACTCCTATGGTTTTCAAGGACTACATTTTTTTTAAAATACTGGTTTACATGTTAAAATTCTACTTCACAACTGTTAGACTGAGATAATCAAGAAATAAGCCGGAACATGTGATTTCCAACAATGTGGCATTTGGACAAGTGTAGATTCAAACGAGCCTGTGCAGCCTCCTTTTAAGCTTAGAAACTCAAAATAATGTTTGGTCAGTAGCTTTACAGTCGTAGAATATTCAAGTGACTAGCAAAGGCTCTGATCAGACTGCGCATATGTGCAGGCTGATCTGAGCCTTTGCTGGTTGCAAATACCACATTGTTGTTTGTTTTGTTTGTTTGATTTGATTCTTTACGTGCCATCAACAATCTTTCAGTTATATAGAGACGAGTCTTCCTGGGTTGAACCAGTACTAAGCTAGGATAAATGTGTCTTGCTCGAGGACCACAACACAGTGATGCTGGTGAAGCTAGAACATACCACATTGTTGTGAGTCTCATGTTGCGGCTAAAATATGTCTGAGAAATACAACCACAAAAGTGAAATATCAACTGAAGTCATTTGTTGTTAATTAAGGCCACTACAGTATTTAAACAAAATTGGTTTCTACTGCCCTGCCATCCTAGAGTGACAGTGACATCATGTTTTGTTTAAAATTGTTAAATAAAATATTTACTAGAACACTCTACTTGAGCTAATGCGAATCGATAGATCACTATGTATTAATCCTATCCTTTGGATAGGATTAATACACAAGTGATCTATCGATTATAAGCCCCTGATATCTGTGAAACAAAACATGATGTCACTGTCACTTTTGGCTGGCAGGACAGAAGAAGTACAGATATTGAGTACCTGTGTACCAGTTCCATGAGCTTCCAGATAGCCCACATCATTGACATCAATGTTTGACCTTGTATATAATTCTCTTATCAGCTCTGCCTGAGTCTCACTGTTTGGGTTTGTTATACCTGAAATATTAGATATATGAGCTGTATCATGTGATTTCCAACAATGTGGCATTTTGACATGAATAGACTCAGACAAGCCAGTGCAGCCTCCTTATAAGCTTAGAAACTCCAAATGCTGTTCGGACAGTAGCTGAACAGTAAAGATTATTCAAGCGACTAGCAATGGCTGTGATCAGACTACGCATATGCGCAGGCTGGTCTGAGCCTCTGCTGGTCACACATACCACATTGTTGGAAATCTCATGTTGCAGCTCATTTCAAATTGCATACAGTATGTGTTAACTCTAAATACTCGGACACATGGGCCTGAACAAATAGTGTACACCCTGATCAGCCTGCTCCTGAAGGATATTTTGTTTGCGTTTATACTTTAGGTCCCAGTCAACAACTTTTCAGTCATGTCCGGATGTTTCAATTCCTGTCTTTCAGAGTAGAACCAGTACAAAGCAGAGGATAAAGTTTCTTGCTCAAGGACACAATGCAGTGCGTCTGGTAAGTTTCAACCAGAAACCCTTCCATCTCAAGTCTAAAACTCTACCACGGAGCCATCATGCTCCACATAAAGGAGCAGTCTGATCAGGGTTTACACTATTCTACCACAATGTTTTACATTGTTCATGTTTTAGAATGAATATGGTATTAAGAAGGTGTTTGATTATTTAGGGTAAATAGGGTGTGCCTTTCCAGGGGACAAAAATTCCACTCGTCCGCTCGTATTTACGAGTGGATTTTAGAAAGGACGAGTGAATCTTCCCAAAGCGCTCTTCCTTAAGGACGAGTGCTAAAATCTGCGGGTGAAAGAATGGCAGAAAGCGTTTTCATCGAGCCACACACATTTTCAATTCCGAAAGTAGAAACCGGATGTTGTGATTGCAAATGGCGAATAAAAGCTGCGCAGTATAATGCGCGGTAGTGTGGTAGACTGTATCGAAGTAAATATTGATTTTTTCGTAGCGCATTTTCATCAATGAAATAGGTTTGACAGACTGTATTGCTGTAATTATTGAATTTTCTTCTTGACGGTTGTAATTCTGCTAAAATGTCTCCTGCAGAAAAAGCGGAAAGAAAACGCGATTTTGAGAAAAGAAAGTCGCAACATGAGACTGAGTATTGAATGTAAAACTCTTTTTGTCAGTGTATGGGATGCAGTTATGAAACTGACTGCAGTGGGTAAATATTATTTTAGCAGTGATATAAGGAACTTCAAAAACATCAACCCCCCCCCCCCATACAATTTTTAAGGACGAGTGCATGTGTTTGCAGGACGAGTGAAAATTGTAAGTCACTCGTCCTGCAGGGCGAGTGCAATATTGAAATATTTTTGTCCCCTGCTTTCTGTCTAAGTTTCTTGTGACATATTGCTGATTTGTAACCTCCTCCTTCCCTAGAAAACAAGAGCTGGCAAGATGATAAAATGTGCATTATGTTTGAACTTGTTGGAATATGGTTCACTGGAATGCCATTATAACCCATTCTAATGCAATTACTTTAGCAGTGCGACGTCTGATTAGACAATGTCTAAAATTTGCGACAGTATATCCTGCGATATACAGTCAGAAATAGTTTGATGTCATTAATAACTTCACATTTTATTGGATGACGTGCAGCTTTATACCGCTTTGCAATGCTCCAATTTGAGATGAAACTGCAGAAGTGCATTAGAAAAGGGATAACCATCAATTCAAAATTTTCATTTGGGGAGGTATATCGTCAGATGTACGGTTGGAAATCACTTTTTACTCCTCTACCAGCGCATGGCCCTAAAACTAAATTTCCTACCCTATATCTGACAATATACCTCCCAAATGCAAATTTTGAATACAGTTATCCCCTAAAGTATGTCTGCTTACAAACTTAATAACACTATAATGATTGTAGCCCATGACTCCATATTTTCCTAATTTTTTTGTCGAAGTAATTTTTAACACTTGTCTGATGTTCCCTAGAGTCATCAATCTTTAATATCAAATATCTGTTATGTTTCTTTGTTCAAAAAATATGATAAACAAAGCTAGATAACAGCTATCATGGTGGTAAGTGAAAATTTGTCAACACAAATTGTCTCCTTATCAAACCACAATTTGTTCTATAGGGGTAATATATATAAAATGCATCAAAAGTCAATGAAAGCGGCCTAGTAAACAAGTCATTCTCTTTTTTAGTTTCAAAATTAAATAAGAAAAATAACAATATTTCATCACTGGTCATCACCCAGGGTTGTAGTGTTATATCTATTGATAACTAGGTTACTATTAAAGATTAGCATTCCTATTTTTTCAAAAACAATATCATTTTCTTGCATGTTTTAGGTTTTAACACTGAAAATCATTTTTAAAAAAATAGTCCTCCAGATAAGAGTTCATAATTGAATTTTTTCTCATTTCTCAACTAAAATGTATGCTATGGGTGCTCAAATTTTAAATTGATGTGTACGAAAATAATGATAATTTTAAGCTCAAACATTTTGCTTAACTGGACCTATGAAGATGTCTGAAATTTTTTAAAGGTAAATAATGTAACATCTTTACCGGATGCTTTGTAGCCATCACAGTTGACACCAACGTCTACAATGTTAGCATAGACCCTTTGACAAATCTCTGATGTTCTGAAATTGAGAAAAAAGAAGCTTAATTATTTAATCCAGTCCATAAGATAATATTTTTATCACATATCAGTAATTTAACCCTTAAAGCACCAAGAAAAAAATACATCTGAAAATGTCGTCTGCTGAAGTCGTCTGCTGCAAATAATTGCCTAGCATTACTGACGAATTAAAGACATATGGGGCTATTTCCAATGTGCACCTTTCCCGCGTCTGCAAACGGGGAAAGTTGTCTGGGTCCTGTCTTTCGACCCTTAGCAGATTCAGATCAGCACAGCTTCCGATATTCTTATGTCATATCGGTGTTCCGACATTTTCTTCACAAAATAACTAATTAAAGTTTGGCCGAAATATCTATTGACATCTTTTCAGAACTGATCGTCTCAGCACTAAAGACAGATAAATGTAGCTCAGTCGAAATCAAACGACGTACACAATAACCCTGGTTACAAATACGATTGTGGCCGAGTCTATACTATTTGTATGGTTATTTCGAGCGGCGCAAGACCTGACCTCGTGGCCTAGTGGTTAGCGTGTCTGGCTACAAAGCCAGAGGACCAGGATCCATTCCTGGATGCGCACATATTTTCAGTGTGTTTTTTCTTTCTTTTTTAACATTTTAATGCTAAATTACTTCATATACTAGTAAAATGGCATCGTCAAAATGACCGAAATGGTCATCCCCGAACTTTTTATATTGAATTATGCATGAAACCTATGGGGGTGGGGTTAAATTTGGCCCTCTAGAAAGAGAATTAGTTAGGTGACCCCAGATTTTTATTCTTTTTTCTGAAAGGTATTATAATAGTCTATGAATTAAAAATAAATTTTCAAGATTTTCAATATCAGATTTTTTAATACATGATTTATTCTAAAAACAAATTCCATTTTTAGACGAATTGCCAAAATATATCATGCAGTATCTTGTCACAGCATGGGATGACAAGTAAACATGCACATTTTCTTAAACGTTTGAGGTCATGGGCAGTAATTTAAGTTAAAAGAAAGTAGCTGGCTGAAGATTACAACCGTTTTAGCTCGATAATTAGGACTAGTGTTATTATTTTATATTTCTAGAAAATTGGTCAAATGCTGTAAACCTCAATATGAGATTCTGAAAAAATAAGCACGGTGACATATCCTTTTTATTTCATAAATGGATAGCCCATGCATTAAACAAACTGTATGCAAAGTATTGAAAATATTTCAATATGGGAAGTTTTTAGTAGCATATGTCCTTAAGTATAGAAGCAAACAGCGTGGACCCAGAACAGACTGCTCCTATATAGGAGCAGTCTGATCTGGGCCCACACTGTTTGCAATAGAGGCTTCTTAAACATTTCAGCAGACGAGAAAAGCAGATAACTTTTGTTGCGATTGGCGCATTAATCACATAAGAATCCTCTAGCTCAATTTAATTTTCTTTTTAGTGTATGATCAACTTTGGAAATGCACCAATTCATGCTAACAAATTTTGTCAGGATAATGAGGCTAATCTGTCTTGCATTGACAGATAAAGGTCCTTATCAGCCCTGCACATGTAATAAGCACATGCTGAATTGGCCATTCACATTTGTGTGTTACAACTCAAAGAAGGGCTTCCTGTGATTATGTCTCATAAAGAATGTTATGTATAAAAACTAGAAAAAGTGTTTGTGAAAAACCACCCTCAACCAAGTGTTTGCCTATGATGGTGGGGCAGTTTCTTTGACAAGGGTCAAAACTCTGGTAACATTTTTCGTAATTCACTCATCATGGGTACTGAAATATGTGTTTTGGGTTCTCGAAAGACCTGTCTTATTGAGATGGTTTTCGATACCCAAAATACATGCATGATTAAACTGATGGTTTAAATGCAAAAATAACCTAGAGCTTACCCTGCAATGAGAAGAGCTGCACAGCCCTCAGCTCTGACATAGCCATTAGCACCTTCATCAAATACTTGACTTTTACCCTCTTTACTGAGCATATTCAGGACAAACATCTGCTGGGAGAACAGAGGGTTGATCACCAAGTTACAGCCTGTAATAAATAGAACCTTCATCAATTAATTCTCAGGTATCGCAGTGGCTCAGTGGTAGAGGATTTGACTCGAGACCGAGGGGCCGCAGGTTCAAGCCTCACCGGCGTCACTGCCTTGTGGTCCTTGAGCAAGACACATTTATCCTAGTTTAGTACTGGTTCAACCCAGGAAGACCCGTCCCTGTTTAACTGAAAGATTGTTGATGGGACGTAAAGAATCAAATAAAAAAAAAAAAAAAAATCAATTAATTCTTTGCATGCTGGGTAATTCTTCATGCTTTTGCTGTCTGCTGACTTTTTTTGAAATTAACTTTTTCAAAAAATTCTTTCAGGAACATTATTAAGTGTGTCAAACGGAATCTGGACCGACAGAACATGCTGTTTGGAAAAGTAATTAGCAGACAACAGCCGCTAGCCAGAAAAAAGTTAATCAACTGTCATTCTCTTAATACTATACATGCTGGATTATTTTACCTGGTTTTGTTTTGTGTGCTGCTGTTGGTTTTTTTGAAATTAACTTATTTTTAAATCACCATATTTAACATACTAAAAACATTTCCATTCCCCAACCTATGAATTTTGTAACATGAAAGCAGCAATGCTTTTATATAATAAATACCTTAGGCGTCTAGTTAAGATCGCACTTCCTTAACTCTTTGCTTGCTTGGTAATTTTTCATGCTTTTGTTGTCATCTGCTGACTTTTTTCAAGATTAACTTTTTCAAAACAAATTCAGGAACACTATCTGAGTGTCAAATGTTTTGTATCCAGATCAGGACGTTCCTGATCTTGGTCCTAACTGTTTGCAAATGTTGTCAGCGGACAACAAAAGTCCCCGCTAGCAAGGAAAAATTTCTCAACCAAAATATATGTTGCTGTTACTCAAAAGAACCATCTGAATGAGACCCCAGAACATGTATTAAGAACAATGGATAAGAATATAATATCTTTTCCATGCTCAAAATTACTGCTTATATGGACAAATACCTTAAAAGTATCCTGCTTTGGGTCTGATTATAATAAGATTGTACCTACCAGCAACCAATGCATATTGGCAGTTGCCACACTGGAGATCATTGACAGCCATACTGAGGGCAGACATACTGGAGCTACAGGCTGTGTCCATGGTTATACAGGGACCTGTCATAAGATTGTACCTACCAGCAACTAAAGCATATTGGCAGTTGCCACACTGGAGATCATTGACAGCCATACTGAGGGCAGACATACTGGAGCTGCAGGCTGTGTCCACGGTGATACAGGGACCTGTCATAAGATTGTACCTACCAGCAACTAAAGCATATTGGCAGTTGCCACACTGGAGATCATTGACAGCCATACTAAGGGCAGACATACTGGAGCTACAGGCTGTGTCCACAGTGATACAGGGACCTGTCATAAGATTGTACCTACCAGCAACTAAAGCATATTGGCAGTTGTCACACTGGAGATCATTGACAGCCATACTGAGGGCAGGCATACTGGAGCTACAGGCTGTGTCCACGGTGATACAGGGACCTGTCATAAGATTGTACCTACCAGCAACCAATGCATATTGGCAGTTGCCAAACTGGAGATCACTGACAGCCATACTGAGGGCAGACATACTGGAGCTACAGGCTGTGTCCACGGTGATACAGGGACCTGTCATAAGATTGTACCTACCAGCAACTAAAGCATATTGGCAGTTGCCTCACTGGAGATCATTGACAGCCATACTGAGGGCAGACATACTGGAGCTACAGGCTGTGTCTACGGTGATACAGGGACCTGTCATAAGATTGTACCTATCAGCAACTAAAGCATATTGGCAGTTGTCACACTGGAGATCATTGACAGCCATACTGAGGGCAGACATACTGGAGCTGCAGGCTGTGTCCACGGTGATACAGGGACCTGTCATAAGATTGTACCTACCAGCAACCAAAGCATATTGGCAGTTGCCACACTGGAGATCATTGACAGCCATATTAAGGGCAGACATACTGGAGCTACAGGCTGTGTCCATGGTTATACAGGGACCTGTCATAAGATTGTACCTACCAGCAACCAAAGCATATTGGCATTTGTCACACTGGAGATCATTGACAGCCATACTAAGGGCAGACATACTGGAGCTACAGGCTGTGTCCACAGTGATACAGGGACCTGTCATAAGATTATACCTACCAGCAACTAAAGCATATTGGCAGTTGCCTCACTGGAGATCATTGACAGCCATATTAAGGGCAGACATACTGGAGCTACAGGCTGTGTCCATGGTTATACAGGGACCTGTCATAAGATTGTACCTACCAGCAACCAAAGCATATTGGCAGTTGCCACACTGGAGATCATTGACAGCCATACTGAGGGCAGACATACTGGAGCTGCAGGCTGTGTCCACGGTGATACAGGGACCTGTCATAAGATTGTACCTACCAGCAACTAAAGCATATTGGCAGTTGCCTCACTGGAGATCACTGTCAGCCATACTGAGGGCAGACATACTGGAGCTGCAGGCTGTGTCCACGGTGATAAAGGGACCTGTCATAAGATTGTACCTACCAGCAACTAAAGCATATTGGCAGTTGCCACAATGGAGATCATTGACAGCCATACTGAGGGCAGACATACTGGAGCTACAGGCTGTGTCCATGGTGATACAGGGACCTGTCATAAGATTGTACCTACCAGCAACTAAAGCATATTGGCAGTTGCCTCACTGGAGATCATTGACAGCCATACTGAGGGCAGACATACTGGAGCTGCAGGCTGTGTCCACGGTGATACAGGGACCTGTCATAAGATTGTACCTACCAGTCACCAAAGCATATTGGCAGTTGTCACACTGGAGATCACTGACAGCCATACTGAGGGCAGACATACTGGAGCTACAGGCTGTGTCCACGGTGATACAGGGACCTGTCATAAGATTGTACCTACCAGTAACCAAAGCATATTGGCAGTTGGCACACTGGAGATCATTTACAGCCATACTGAGGGCAGACATACTGGAGCTGCAGGCTGTGTCCACGGTGATACAGGGACCTGTCATAAGATTGTACCTACCAGCAACCAAAGCATATTGGCAGTTGCCACACTGGAGATCATTGACAGCCATACTAAGGGCAGACATACTGGAGCTACAGGCTGTGTCCACAGTGATACAGGGACCTGTCATAAGATTGTACCTACCAGCAACCAAAGCATATTGGCAGTTGCCTCACTGGAGATCATTGACAGCCATACTGAGGGCAGACATACTGGAGCTGTAGGCTGTGTCCACGGTGATACAGGGACCTGTCATAAGATTGTACCTACCAGCAACCAAAGCATATTGGCAGTTGCCTCACTGGAGATCATTGACAGCCATACTAAGGGCAGACATACTGGAGCTACAGGCTGTGTCCACAGTGATACAGGGACCTGTCATAAGATTGTACCTACCAGCAACCAATGCATATTGGCAGTTGTCACACTGGAGATCATTGACAGCCATACTGAGGGCAGACATACTGGAGCTGCAGGCTGTGTCCACGGTGATACAGGGACCTGTCATAAGATTGTACCTACCAGCAACCAAAGCATATTGGCAGTTGCCTCACTGGAGATCATTGACAGCCATACTGAGGGCAGACATACTGGAGCTACAGGCTGTGTCCACGGTGATACATGGACCTGTCATAAGATTGTACCTACCAGCAACTAAAGCATATTGGCAGTTGCCTCACTGGAGATCACTGTCAGCCATACTGAGGGCAGACATACTGGAGCTGCAGGCTGTGTCCACGGTGATACAGGGACCTGTCATAAGATTGTACCTACCAGTAACCAAAGCATATTGGCAGTTGTCACACTGGAGATCATTGACAGCCATACTGAGGGCAGACATACTGGAGCTACAGGCTGTGTCCACGGTGATACAGGGGCCTGTCATAAGATTGTACCTACCAGCAACTAAAGCATATTGGCAGTTGCCACACTGGAGATCATTGACAGCCATACTGAGGGCAGACATACTGGAGCTGTAGGCTGTGTCCACGGTGATACAGGGACCTGCCATAAGATTGTACCTACCAGCAACCAAAGCATATTGGCAGTTGCCACACTGGAGATCATTGAAAGCCATACTGAGGGCAGACATACTGGAGCTGCAGACTGTGTCCACGGTGATACAGGGGCCTGTCATAAGATTGTACCTACCAGCAACTAAAGCATATTGGCAGTTGCCACACTGGAGATCATTGACAGCCATACTGAGGGCAGACATACTGGAGCTACAGGCTGTGTCCACGGTGATACAGGGGCCTGTCAGACCTAGGGAGCTCATAACCTCTCCTGCTATGTAGGGTGAAACACTCACTGAAATAATGAAAGCAATCATAGAATTCTGGTCACTGGAAAAAAAACAGCAGACACAAAACCTTATAACAACATCATATCAACACCGATGCGATGTCATGACATCGCATCGGTGTTGATATGATGTTGTTTTGACATCATGTGCCTGCTGAGAACAATCTTGGCTAGGAGTAGAAAGTCAGGCTTCCAGAAAAGATAACCTAATTAAAAATTAATTGGATCAGCAAAAGACTGGTTGGTAACTCATCACATGAGAGCAAAAGCCGCCTTTGAACACTTAATTATGCTCACGTATCCATGGAGCTGGGTCTAAAAAGTCTAAATTTTCTGGGAAAGCTTGACTAACGGGTTGACTAAGCGGTTAACCAGTACTTTGTGCACATGTTTTTTCGCTTGTAACTGGCAACAACCCTTCTTGAATTGAATCAGCAGATGGGAGGAAAATGGCTGTAGAAATTATTTCATGACCAACCTCCACAAAGGTATGGGACCGGGTGGAGATTGAACTCGCTACCTCTGGATCTGCAGTCAGACATGTTACCACTATGGATATGCAATATGTAACCACTATTTCTATTCAGACTTGCAGAGTACCCTATTTTCCTATATAAATAAGCATACTGTGCTCATATTTTTTTCAAAATTGTATACCCTTTTGGAAACAGCATGTAAATTAGATCCAGATCAGCTGGCTTCTAGTGACGCTATCTGATCAGGATCCACACTGTTTTTTGTTTACAAGATAAATATTACATTTATATAATAGGAAATAGCACCACTGAAGTGACTGGATATCAGAAGTACATATAGAGTAAACAACCCATAGGCCCGACCCATAGGTTACTCAGTGTGCATTTGAGTATGTGTGCTTATTAGGTTGAACAATATTTACTGTTAACTTAGCATTCTGGGTAATATTTCATGCATTTTTGTCTTCTGCTGATTTTTTTCATAAACAACTTTTTCAAAATTCTTTCAGGAATACCAGTGTCTAACATTTGGGATCCAGAACAGGCCCAAGGTTTTGTCGGGCCTGATCTGGGTCCAAACTGTTTGCAAATGTTATCAGCAGACTACACTCTTAGGTAAAAGAGTCAAGATAGTCAGGGATCAAAGATAAAATAATACCAAAACATTGGGTCACCAACCATGTTCAACATTTGTACTAGAAGCTGATGTCTCGACGAAGTCTGTATCAGATCCAAAGATGGCCAAGTACAATCCCGTCTTTGTCTGTTGAAGCTCTTCCATGCTCAGAGCACTGTCAACTACACACTCGTATGTTACCTCATACAGGTGGCGAAGTAGGGGATTCAGGGTGTTTGCCTGTTTTAATATTCAATATTAACATTTTCAAAGAAACCCAGTTAGGATCAATGGAATATATTTTCCATAAAGCTGCATACCATTATGGTAAGTCAGGATGGTTTCCCAATTTTGAAAAAAAAAATCCTTTTTTGGAAGATTGGGATTTTCATTCAGTCACCACAAACACAAGCAATCTACTACCATTGCATCTTAATTTTTCCTTCCATTTTTTTTATGACAAAAGTATGGCTAATAGCTAATATGTTTTTTTATTGACCAAAAATGACATAATTGTGCACTATAACAAATTTCCCAATTTAGTGGTTTACCACTCTAAGTTTCCCAATCTGAAAGGCCCTAGGGCCTCTTCCCAAAATTGAAAAAAGTCCCTGAGGGGTCACAGATTATAATTTCCAAAAATATTGTAGATTGACTTTGTCTTAGCAAGCCATGAAGACCCTGACGAAATGCCACATGATGCAGCATTTCATTTGGGTCTTCACTGTTTGTCAAAGTACCCATTCAGGAGTTCTGGTCCACAACAGGCTAATAAATCTTTAGCGTTTTGCAACCAAACAAAACCTCATGGACAACAGAAATATGACTGGCAACTGCCAAGCTCAACTGCATTGGTCCAATATTAATATGCTTCAAACAGCGAACTCATTTGCCAGAAGTGACAATATATTTGTGATTGACAGCAAGCCATGTCTTGTTTGCTTCATTGGCTGTCTGCGTACATGTTCACCAGGCTATTCCGCTGTTCCGTTTTACACCCAAATTAAATTGATATTATTAAGCATTAAAACCAAAACTGTTTTGTATCCTAAAGTATAAAAAATTACAACATCAGATAAATATTAAAAATAAAAATATATTTAAAGAGATTGATTTTATTTTTCAAAGGCTAATGAATTAATGAATTTTTTTACTATTTGATGACAAGTGCAGACAGAAAAATCCATCCTTGGAGGTCATTTTTGGCATATTACTCGGCTCTGAAATATGCAAAACATGATCCAACCCATGGGAATGATTTTCCTACCACACCTCTTTGCCCCAAAAACATATGTTTGGATCGAGACATAATAAATTTTATAGGCTTAATGTTTTTGCTTAATTAGCCCAACCTGTTATCCTATAGTCATACCTCATTGTCAGAAATATTGAAGAAGACAGAATCAAACTTGTCTAAGTCATGGATGGCCCCTATCCTTGGTGGTAAATCATACAATCCAGCTGGCCACCTAGTTGGACCAATCATATCATTACCTTGTGCCAGATTCTCCCAGAACTCCTGTAAACATATACAAAAGAGTACTGTAGGGTCAAGTCGGGTAACTTCGGACATCAGGTAAATTCAGACAGTGACCTTGTTTGTTTCATATTTTTTTTTTGAATAGAAAAATAGATAAACTAAGCAAACAGTGAAAATCCTGATGAGGAGCCATCTCATCTGGATTTCCACTGTTTGCACAGGTATGTCCGAATTTACCTGATGTCCTAAGTTACCCAACTTGGCCCTAATATGATAAATTCCCATAGGTGACCTAATTAGCTTACTTTGCACATAACTTTTTTTCAAAATTTTACACCTATTTTGGAACAGTGTAGACCCAGATCAGCTGGCTTCTGTTGAAACCAGCTGACCAGAATCCAAAATGATTTTCATCCACATGAATTCAAATTAACCCTTATCCTGCTCATAAATCATTGTCCTGAAAATGTTGTCTGCTCTTTATGTCTGCTGTATATATTCTTCTACTTTAGACTATGGACACTGATAAGACTGCTCCTAATGGAGCTGATCTGGGTACTAATTGATTGCACTACATACTTTTAGACTTCATAGGCAGACAAGAAAGCACACAACAATTGTCATGAATAGCAGGGTTAATATTGATCAAAATTGCACCACTAGACTAGCTGGAATTCAGCAGATGACCACAGGTTTAGATAATTTATAAAACACAATTTTTGAGCATAAAATTGTAAATATTTTCTTACCCATCGGTTTTAACATATGTTTTGGTTGCTCAAAAGAACCGTCTCAATGAGACGGTTCTTTTGAGTACCCACAACATATTTTTGGCTGAGAAATAAGAAAATTAATTATCTGTTACCCACTCTTAACTAAAGGCCTAGATGATATATGGGCACCTGTCTTCAGGTTTCGGACAAAGTGAGATTCAAAGCAGTCTGTTCAGCTACAGAGACTAGCAACACAATTGAAATTTTGCTCGCAGCAAGCCTCTATATTATAATTTCTAATAAGTGAATATCAAAGGCGCTGATCAGACTGATGGGATGCGCAGGCTGGCTTGCACCTTTGTTGTTCACAAAACCCCGAAGACAGGTTTTCTCACAGGTTTTCTATAGCTTCACATCTAAAAAAACTGTGTGCCCTTGAAAAAACATATAGGTTTTTGTTTTGTTTGTTTGATTTGATTCTTTACTTCCCATCAAAAATCTTTCAGTTAAACAGGGACAGGTCTTCCTGGGTTGAACCAGTACTAAGCAAGGATAAATGTGTCTTGCTTTAGGACCACAATGCAGTGACGCCGGTGAGGCTCAAACTCGCAGCCCCTCGGTCTCGAGTCAAGCACCCTACCACTGAGCCACTGCACTCCTCTGGCATGTACAAGGCATGTAGAGTGTTTCAACCCTTTGCGGGTATATAAACTGGAAGCCCGTAAAAGGGCAATTTAGCAACCAATAATCACCCGTTCCTCGACACTTTACCTTGCTAGAATTTGGCTTCAAACACCTCATATGGGTCTGCCCTGTTTATGTTTGTTAGTTTTTATGCTTTACATCCCAGTCAGCAACTTTTTTCAGTCATGTCTGGACGATCTCGTCTTCCTGGTTTGAACCAGTACTAAGTAGCAGATATCTGCCCTGTTTGCAAAATAAAATTGAACTTGACATCTCTATCATCTTGGTCTGCACTGTTTGATCAGTGAAAGAAGATCACATCATAAGATCAAATCAGGATTGATTGTCAAGCTGAGGATAATTAATTTACCTATAGATAAATGATACTTGGGGGAATTCCTTTTTAATGCCAAACCATTCTTGTGCATACTCGTTAAATACATTTGCAGAGACAATTGAGTAAAAACTATAGCAAATTGTTTCCATATGCAATAATTGTTGTTTACCCATAAAGTCCCATCTTGGCCCAAAGAAACTTAAGGCATCTACATCGCTATTTCTTTACACATAAAATAAATGCTGGGGACTCTTCTATTAAAATTATTCTTTAATTTCTTCTAAACTAAGTTTAATTTGTGTTAATATGGTTCCCACTGATTTATGAGAAAAAAGTGCACAAATGTAAATGTTCTCCATCCCAGCTATAACCTACAAATCTTAATCTATATAGAAGCAGTTTTATTTGTAAGTTGTTGATTGAGGCTGACTCTCAACCAAAGGTAATAACTTGCTATTTTCATACCTGCACGTTTCTGGATCTTGGAAAGCGGCATGCCAGACCTGCAATTACTGCTTTTGCATCTTTTTCTTCAACCTCCATCTACAAAAGACAAGACAGAATACATAGGTGGCCATTGCATAGGCAGACCCAGAGGGGGGGGGGGGGGGGGAGACCCTTATCGTCGATATCATTTTAAAATACAGACACAATCACAAAAATATAGAGTTTCTTAGCAATACTGGTCCAGATCCCCTGGAAAATCACAAAGCTATCAAGCCAGCATTCAATGTTGAGCCACCATCGGCCCACCAGCGAAATACCATTTAAATGGCACTACCCCGGCGGGACAATGCTGGCCTGCCTTTAGTGGTTCATTTGGATAATCTACCCCATCGTCAACTTAAAAAAAACAGCAGAGTTGGACCCCCTCTGACAAAACTATCTGGGTCCACGCATGCCTTGGCTGCTTGCACACAGGCTCAGGCCTCTTGTTTGTTTGATTTGATTCTTTACGTCAGAGGTCAACAATTTTTCAGTTATGTTGGGATGGGTCTGCTTGGGTTGAACCAGTACTACTAAGCAAGGATTGCTCAAGGACACAACGCAGTGATGCCGGTGAGGCTCAAACCCACAGCCCTTTGGCAAGGTTGGCAAAATACCGGGAAATAAACATATTTGCCATGCCAGTGGTATTTACCAGAAAATACTGGCAAATACCGGGAAATACTGGCAAATAGGATTTACAAACCTGGAATTTTTAAACTCAACATTTCGATTGGTAATTTCAATAATAGAGATTATTTGACTTAATATTTCAATTCTACTAGTTTATCAGACTATCAGCTATGGGATTTTTGTGCCATATCATGATGATCAGTTTGGTAATAATGTGAATAGTCTAATTTCAGAACTAATGAGGCCCTGGTAGGGGGGTCTCGGTATCCCATATACCTTTAATTATTTTGAAAAATATCCCATATCCCTAAAATAAATATGGCAAATATCCCCAAAATTCAGAAAGCATTGTATCCCCATATCCCTAAAATTGATCCAAGTATCCCGTATCCCTTTAAATATTCATAAAAATATCCCGTATACATTTAACTTTTGGGCCAATATCCCTGTATCCCTAAATACCCTTCCAGGGCCTCACTGATAATGACAACATTTTTCTGACTTCCAGGGTATACGTGAAGTTTGAAGCCATACTATAACTCAATTAAAGACACCTCTGTTTGTGGTCACCTGGACTTTAATTGTCTTAATTAAGTTAAAATATGAAGTCAATCATGACATCCTATTGTTACTCCTAAAAATTGCCCCTGGCCACTTCAATATTAATTAATTAGGATTGCTAGAGATGTGTTTTTAGCAATTTATGACAGGGACAGGTGTCACACAACTGCCAGTTACACAGGTAAATTTTCTCCCCTTATAAAGGTCAAAATAGAATTAATCCTTGTCCTGCTGAACCAGTATTAACCTATGTCGTGTTGAATCCTTTTTTGAAAACACTATTATGATCAGCTGGCTTCTTATCAGGATACACACTGTTTTCCACACTAATTGAAAAAACATGTTTCAGCTGAACAGGATAAAATTTGGGAGGTGAAGTACATAAAATTTTAAAGATACTATATTTTGTTAAAATTTATTTCAAAATTTCAGTCGAAGATTCATTTTTGGCTGTTTTCAAAATGTATTCAAAGGTTGGTTATATGCTGATAAACTCATATTGTATTTTTACATTTTAACTAATTTAGTTGGATTATACTATTTTTAAGCGAACTTCCCAAATATATTTGCAGCATTTTATAGCTAAAAATTATTTTTGCCAGTATTTCGCGGCAAAAAATCATATTTGACAGTATTTGCCACTTGGTCCTTATTTTCCATGCATATTAAATACCGGTAATTGCCACCGGTAAAATGCCATCGGTAAATACAGCAGGTGGAATTTGCTGCCCAACCTTGCCCTTCGGTCTCGAGTACTCTACCACTGTGCTCCACCTCACTAGAAAGCCATATAACAGCAGCATCTGCTGTACTTGTGTACTCCCTGAAAATATAAACTGGTTGATACCCAGCTGTGGTACATGTTCCCTAAAACTTTACCACTGTATTTACTTCCCCATTCTACTTAAAGTCTAATCTTTGTTCCACTCCTGTCTACGATCCCCCCCCCCCCAACCTGTTCCCTTGAAATAAATTGGCTTGTGTTCCCCCAAAATTGAAAATGTGTTTTATGTTCTGTTCTCCAATAGTCTTTGTGCCCGTCAAAATTTGGCCTTTGTTCACCTGAAATGCCATTTTCCCTCAAATGTGCTATGATAGGGGAACAGGCATCGAGTTGGAATAGGCGAATCCACTCTGGTGTGGAAAAATAGGACTAATGGCTTGCGCCCAGGTCCACTTTTTCAAATACCGTCCAATATATGTATCTGCCGGATACTCCAAACACCTCTAGAAGAGTATTACGTGGAGTGCGCGCGAAAATAGCATTAATTTTTAGTCCAAATAATCAGAATATAACATGTAAAGATGTATTGATAACTTGACAATACATAAAAATTTGGAATTTCAACTAGTTTCGTACTACAATTCGTTATTGTTTAAAAGGGGACATACTGTGAGACTGGCACGACTAAAAGTTTTATGTGGTAGATGATATTATGTGTGAATGAGGATGGTGATGATGATAATGATGATGATGGATGATTGGTGTTGTGAAAGCTTTAGTGGAGATTTTGATCAATTCCAGCTCGGAATGTTTCCAGGGCTGGACAGTTGATCAAGTCAGGGGGTAGGTCGTTCCATAGTCTTGCGGTTCTTGGGAAGAATGAATGTCTGTGTGCATCAATCCTTGAGTACGGGATGGAAAATCGATTTCGTAAAGTTGGTTTGATATAGTCAGGAAATTTAATTCTTACTAGACCATGATTGATCTTGTAAAACATACTCAGAGAGGCAATTTTTCTGCGTTTCTCTAGAGTGGGCAGTGCCAATTGGTTTAGCATGGAGGAAACACTACTGGTGAAGTTATAATCATTGAAAATGTAGCGGACAGCTCTGTGTTGTACCATTTCTATTTGATTGATGTATTTCTTTTGCCAGGGATCCCAGACTGTTGCCGAATATTCTAATAAAGGCCTGATATTTTGCATTTTTTGTAAGTTGAAGTGTGATACCATGAAGCTTATAGTCAAAAAGTACTGGTTTTTTCTTTTTTGTGATCCTAATGACTTCACACTTCTCAGGATTGAATGCCATAAGCCATTCACTCTCCCAGGATTTGAGAGTGGTAAGGTCTGATTGTAGGGCTTGACAGTCTGAATGATTTGTGATGGTAAGGTACATGATGGTGTCGTCGGCAAACAGCCTGATGTTGCTTTTGATTGAGTCTGGCATGTCGTTTATGTACATGAGAAAAAGGCAGGGCCCAAGTACGGATCCCTGAGGCACCCCAGACAGCACTGGGCAGGCACCAGACTGTTTGCCATCGAGGACCACATTCTGTGATCTGCCCGATAAGAAGGACTTGATCCATGCAATCACAGTTGTGTTTATGCCCAGTCAATGGAGCTTCAGCAGGAGCCTTTGATGGTCAACTTTATCAAAAGCCTTTCTGAAGTCCATGACTATGACATCAGTCTGTCCTCCTTGGTTCAAGGTGTCATACAGGTCCTGAGTGAACTGGATAAGCTTGGTCTCACAACTGACCCTACTCCTAAACCCATGCTGGTTGTGAAATAGAAGGTTGTTTTGGTCGAGATATGACATAGTATTTGAAGTGATAATGTGTTCTAAGACTTTGTAACAGATACAAGTTAGTGAGATTGGGTGGTAGTTTTCCGGTTTGCATTTGGGACTTTTTTTGTAGACGGGTGTTACATAGGCATTTTTCCAATCGTCTGGAACAATGCCTTCAGAGAGGGATGTATTGAAAATATCTGTTAGAATGGGCAGGTTGGGAACACTTCTATTTTGATCTGTTATAGTTCAAATGATCTAAAATAGACCGATTTGTCTACTTAAAAGCTGCTTTAAGCACTGAAATAATGCTTTATCTGCTCTGCACAGGTGTTGCCAAAAAATTGCAAAATCATTCTCCAGCCAAACTGTAGCCTTTGTTGATGTGATCTTGATGGTGTAAAAGTTTTGATTTTTCATCGTGGAAATTTTTGCAGAAAACCCTTTTTTTGTAAATTTGTCTGCTGATTTTGTTAGGAATTCAATTTACCTGATGAACTTTCAATAAATGCTTTTGAAGCTTCCAGACTTCTTAAGACCAACATATACACTTCCATTTCTGCAGCCTTTCTTTGACCCGGTCATGATGATGAGGTCGATTGGGCTGCTGCAAATCAAATTTCCCACAACAGCATCCAAATGTATGGGGGCCAGTAAGTGTCATGCATATCTAGAGAAATGGGTTTACAGTTAATATACAGTGCATAATCCAACTATTTTTGGTATAAAATTGCTTAAGGTTTAGTTTGGTTCCATTTATATATTTAATCTAAAACTCATGAATTATATTCTCCTTATATATTTTTATCTAGTATTTTGTTTCTGTGTCAAAATATTAAAGAAATTTCAACTTTTTCACAGACAAAATATTATTTAAATAGTTTGTAGTTGCCTCCCTTAACATGGTTACAATTATTGGCTTTTTAAAACAAAATAAGCAAAACATGTTTTATGCAACTCATAAAATTTGCACTGGGACATTCAAAACCCACAGGAAGAGAGTCCTATTTACTCCTGTAATACAAACCTGAAAGAAAACACTGAAGTCACACACAATAAAGGCTGTTTTCTCAAAAAAACTAAAATTTTCTCTGTACATGGATGTCATTAATTTGCCTTCATACTTTTGGATGCTGTTAAGGGGGGAAAATTAGATTTGCAGCAGAACATGTGACCTTATTATCACCTTTCTGTCCAGAAAAATGAATGTGTGAATGTTGTTCTCAAGCAGTCTGTAAGGAATAACATTAAAGTGAGTTTTTAACAAAATCAGCAGACAATTTAATAAAAAAGAGGTTTTCTGCAAAAATTTCCTCGATGAAAAATCAAAACTTTTACACCATCAAGATCGCATCAACAGATGTAAGGTAGTAGATGATTCTAATCTTCAAGCCAGTGACTATTTTATACAAAGGCTACAGTTTGGCTGGAGAATGATTTTGCAATTTTTTGGCAACAGCTGCGCAGAGCATATAAAGCATTATTTCAGTGCTTTATAGTAGACAAATCGGTCTATTTTAGATCAATTGAACTATAACAGATCAAAATAGAAGTGTTCCCAACCTGATGGGAGCAATTTCGTTGTGGAGTTATTTGAGAATACGAGGAGAAATATTGTCTGGGCCTGCTCCTTTCCCTGGGTTTAACTTAAGAAGCTGCTTAGATACGCCAGAGACTGATATTGTAATGTTTTGCATTGATGGAGAGCTTAGTTTCCTTGGGAGTACAGTTAATGGCCCAGTTCCGAATCACTTTTACTTCAAGGCGTATTCCAAATAGTTGCTCTGAGTAAATAAGATTTTGGTTTTACTATTACAAAGCACTATTATTCTCCTAAATAATGAACCTCAATTTGTATCATTCGGACTCTGCTATGTGCCATACCACGGCTTCGAAGTAGGCCGCCAATTTGCCTAGTTGCGGGTCATTTGCCCAGTTTCGAATCACTTAAGAAATTCTAAGAAATTACCTTCGGTAGTACAGTTGCATTAACATTTTGCCATTGTTGGCTTAATCACTACTTCCAATGACGAGTTTGACGCATTATTTTACCGTATTCATTGCAGTAAACTTGCACGGACACAGAAAGTAACTAAAACGGACAACCATCGGCCCGCCAGTGAAACGTCATATAAATGGCGCCTCGCTAGCGGTCCGATGATGACCCGACATCGGTAGCTTTCTACGTTTCCAACCAGTAATCCTAAGATAATCTACAGCTTTGTGCTTTTCCATGCGGGAGGGGGTGGTCCGGACCCCCAGTACTCACTCCTGTGGATCCGCGCATGAATTAAGATCCTAAGGCTATGAACATTTTTACCACATGCAATTAATACTCCCGATTATACACCCTGGCTAATAATCGAAAGGTTTACAGGTAAACTTGGTCTATGAGACAGTGTAGAGTTGAACTAGATCAGATAGCTGCCGGCGCGTTCTAATCAGGATCTTCACTGTCTGTCATTTGACGCATCGCTTTGTGATACATACACTAACATTCACTTTTCAAGTATTTTTTCTATTTTGTGACATTTTTATTTAACGTCTGTGCTTATTTCCATTGTTATTTAGCGCACGCATATACCAACACGCGTTGTGAGAGTAAAATGCATTTGTAACCCCTGCCTCACCTGCCAACACGTGATACCATAGCCGATAGCGGGGTCATTGTAGATATTTGAATGATTATAACGTCTTGACCCCCCCCCCCCCCCACCACACACACACACAGTACGGGGTAAAGGCCAGGTTTTGAACATTTAAAACGACGATCGACGAAATCTGCGCCAGTAAAAAGAAAAACTGGAGAGCTTCAACATGTTTAACACTACCAACTTCACTCTTAATTCTGATTTGGCTCTGGTCTCTTCCCAGTTATACATAGTTGGGCAAAAAGCAAGGGAATCATCCGACACAAGTATGTCCACTTGTGTGCGGAGTGAGGCCTATACCAGGGCACTGGAAAATCAACAAGGCGTTAGCCCTACTTTTACTCGTAGGAGAATGTAGTGCATGTGCGGATCCAGATGGGGGACAGGGGTCCGGACCCCCCTCGAAAATCACAAAAATATAGTTTTTTTTAAGCAATACTGGTCCCCCTACGATCCCCTTAAAATCGTAAAGCTACCAAGCCACCAAGCCAGCTTTCAATTTTGGGCCATAATCGGCACGCCAGCGAAACACCATTTAAATGGCGTTTCACTGGCGGACCGAAGATGGCCCGCTAATTGTGTTTTTTGGATAATTCCTCCCCCATCAAACTAAAAAAACGTTGTCAAGGTTGGACCCCTGTGACAAAACTTTCTTGATCCGCGCATGTAGTGGTTACGGATAAATGATGCATAATTAGGATAATGGGCTTCTACCAGCTAAGGTTAATCGGGAACGGGACTGATTGCCCGGTATCGAGCTCGGGATCCCTGGTCTGCTAGGTCTACACCAGATATGCTGTGTGTGAGAGAGAGAGAGAGAGAGAGAGAATGAGAGAGAGAGAGGGGGGAGAAAGAGAGACATGCAGACAGACAGGCATATACATATAGAAAGACTTATATAGATAGACAGACAGACAGACAGACAGACAGACAGACAGACAGACAGACAGACAGACAGACAGACAGACAGAGTAATTCAACAGACGCACACAAAGGCATAATCCTCATGCATACGCGGATCCAGGGAAGACTGGGGGTACAGAGCCCCCCCCCCCCCCCCCCCCCCCGCCAACCCCTGTAAAGTCCCATAGCTATGCCCCTAAGATTCAGACTATTTTCACACTAATGCTCTCTAGAGCTACCAAGGCCATCAAATGGAGTTTCCCTGGCGGGCCAATGACGGCCCGCTCTTGTTATATTTGGATCCTCTCTTCCCTTATCAACTAAAACGGCATGACATATAAAAAAAACGATGTCAGAGTCAAAACTTTCTGGATCCGCGTCTACTAAGAAAGAGAGAGAGAGAGAGAGGGAGGGAGAGCATATGGTGCCCTTGAAACTTTTTCACATAATTTTGACTTCTATGTTGTACAAACAGCTGAGCGCGTGTACGTTATTGTTATGTGACGTGAAATAAACTTGTGTTCAGCTGATTCGAAACTGGGCCAAAGAGTGACAATGATTACACGGCTATCACGGAACCAAAAACAGAATAAAAGATCCGTTTTTTTCTTAGATGTGTTTAAATAATTGTTGGAAAACAAACTGAAACCGAAAGTTTGATAAAAATGCATTTCAAACGAAAGCATTTTTCGGAAATATGCAGTTAACATTTACCGACACGTGTGAAAATATACCTTCATAAAATGGATCATGGGGGAAAATTGTAATTATTTTCACCAAGCAGATGACTTATAGATATTTGCTTTCACTTACATACAGAGGGATAATTATACAACAAAACAAAACCAAAATATGTATTTTAAATTTTACCACTGATGTGTAGTTTGCAACGAAACTATGACGTGATTCGGAACTGGGCCAGATTCGAAACTGGGCCATTAACTGTACAAGTCAGGGGCGTGCCTGCGTATACGCAAAGTACGCAGCTGCGTACTTTAATTTTTGAATGTCCAAAAAATAAAAACGTCTGAAATCGCGAAAATGCAATAAAAACATGCCTTACCCCCCCGGGTTAGGTCTTAACATTACAAGTATACCGATTTTGTAATAATCCTGAACCAAAGCAATAGGATTTTGACTGTTTTTCACTTTTGTTTTGGAAACAATTAAGTCGGTGTTTCGGTTCAGAAAATGCAGGAGAAGCCAACATTTAGTGCATATTTTGATTTTTTTTCCTAACGTATGGCAGGGGGACCCCCTCCCATACCCACCCCCTGCGTACTTCGATTTTGCCATCAGGCACGCCCCTGCAAGTTCAACAAGGTGCCGCAGCTTCAGGGGAACAAGCTTGGTGAAAACTGACTGAAATTGGGTATTTAGGATGTTGGCTTTGTCAGTTGGAAGTGTGTAATTTATGCCAATATTTAAATGCAACACTGGCAAATACGTCCGGCGTCGATTAAATCCCGGGATAAATACAAACCATGGTCAACATTACAGTCTGAAGACTCCTGACCATTTATTGGAAGACGAAGACGATGCCTTCCGTGGGACAGTACGTACTGCGCGTGCAATTTTAGGCGTACTTGATTCACTGTTCGGTGCACACATTCTAGCGAATCAAGTCATAGGTGCAGTGCTCGGTGCAGTACACTTTCCGACCTGGTCGGGTCTGAAATCCCCTTCCCAGCCGAGTGCCGACCTTCATAGTTTATTTTTTCAAAATCATCCTCGGTGGAGAATTTTCATAAATAATTTTTATTTAAAATCATCATATAGACTAAAACCGATAAGTGGAACAATAATAATAATAGTAAAAAAATATAATTTTGATTTTATTGCCGTTTTATTGCTCGCAAGGGGTCTTAAAGGCGAGTGTAGGACAAAAGCCCACTAGGACAAAAGCCCACTAGGACAAAATCCCACTGGACAAAAGTCCACTAGGACAAAAGCCCACTGGGACAAAAGCCCACTAGGACAAAAGCCCACTTATATGCATTTAATAGGGGTAGGTTTGAACTGATGGACAAACCCCAGGGGGGATACTCTCATTTTTCTTCATACTTAGGCTCCGGCCCACCATCTACCGTTCACCCCCCCCCCCCCCAAAAAAAAAAAAAAAAAAAATATCTGGAATTTCAAGCACCCTGAATAAATATTTGACACTTAAATGAATAGAAATGACCTCTATATAAAGTCGAATTTTGTGATGACCTGCAAAAAATATCGACAAAATCTTCATACCCCCAGAAATATTCAGTTTTCTGAAACCCCCATAAAATATTGAAATTCAAAATTTTGAACCAAAAAAAAATACCCAGGCCTACGTACTTATGGGGGACAAACAGACAAACAGACCTAAGAAGAAGAATCTCCCTTCTTCTCAGATCTGAAATTTCAAAAATCTCTTTTTGTTTGGCACCTTTGATAAAAGTGCATGCTAATTGTTACTACCAGATCAAAGGTCATTTGGATTAATTAGACATATGTTTCCTAATTATAATAGGTTTCCCAATTATAATAGATTGTTTGACCCAAACTGTGAATTGACTTTCTTCAAATATCAATGGCTTTTAACACCCAAATTAAGTTGTTTGTCACAACACACAGGAGAAATAATAATGTCAGTGAAAACACACTGCAGGTGTGACTTACCCCATAAGGAGCAGTCTGATCAGGGTTAACATTTTTATAAAAGACTAAACCTATTTTTTTCAAAGAAGTGGGCTTTTGTCCACCCTGCCAAATTAAGCAGTGGGCTTTTGTCCAGTGGGATATTGTCCAGTGGGCTATTGTCCTAGTGGGCTATTGTCCCAGTGGGCTTTTGTCCGTTCCCCCTGAAAGGCACAGCCAAGTGGGTCAAGGTTTCAGTTGATTTTTATTGGAAATTTGAGAGGGCTACATGCGAGCTTGGCAAACATTCTGAAATAAAAGATAATTGAAGAAAAAGTTTAAAGGAATCTTACTTAAAAATGCGCTAATTTCACGAAAATGGTCATTTTACTAAAGGCCACATCCCGTTATTTTGATTAACCTTTAAATCCAAATAACTATTAACTATTATTTTTAATGTTCCACTTATTGCTCTTAGTCTATGTGATGATTTTTAGATGGATGATATTGAAAAAACAAACAATGTAGTCGGCAGCTCGGCTGGGAAGGGGCTTTCAGACAAGACCCAAATCACTGATGCCCAACTCTGTCACAACGATTTTCGGATTTTCACTGATCTGTCACGAATTTTCACTTACAACTGTGACGAAACTTTTAAGACAAAATCACGGACTTAAGCGAAAATATGCCAGGGCATAAGGTCGAAATAATTATAGTCAGGCATTTGTTTTAATCCCTTATCGTCGATATCATTTTAAAAGTGATAACGGACAGCACACAAATAATATTCATAGCTATTTACTCAGCATTTACAATACCATTGTGTTTAATTGGCAATACGGTTTCCTAGGAGTTTGAACTGTTTATATGCATTGTCTTGCGCAGGCGAGATACTAAAGAATCGACCTGTCTGCTAAGGCACATCAAAACACTGAAAAATCGGATTTGTATCAATATGCGGTGTGCATTACCCAAAACACTACGTTAAAAGAGTAACAAACACTGAATGGCTATAGATAATCCGTTTATGGAGACACCCAGTAACCTTTGGTAGCTAAAGAATAACAATGATTGGTATTACAGTATTTAGCAAAACAATGATAAGATTTCCTACACTGAAGCATTTTTGGGTCAAAAATTTGGCTTCAGTGACACGTGATGACGCAGATTGATAACAAGTATGAACCAACCAATCGGGCGAATCACATGACTTGATGACGCTATCGATAAACAAATATGTCACGTGTGCCCACAATGCTCAAATCAGACAGGTTAGTATTTGAAAGATGCTTCCTGGCGGAGACAATGGTTTATATGTGCCTTGTGGTCATGACGCACCTGCTTGGAAAGGGCTGACCTCTTGGCTCTCGTTTGTGGTGTCCAACTGTGAGTTTGTCACTTTCCCATTGGTTTCCTGGGTCAGGTGCGGTACTTGATTGTATCGATTCCTGATCTTTGCACCCTTACTTACTTTTAGTAAAATAAGAATAATTTAACCTGGAAGCATGTTTTTATCGATTCATAAAATTGTTATATTTAATATCTTGTGCATATCTGTTGTAAAATCGCATAAAATAACAAAACAAAATAAAAATGTAATGTGACAGTTTGGTTGATACAATGTCACGGTTTTGAAAACGATTCTGATGGAACTGTCACCATTTTTAAGACATTTATAAAACTGCCTGATATTGATTTTCCTTGTAATCTTATCAAAACAACATTAAAATGAACACATGTCCTCTCGATATGATCTTAGCTATTGGTGGGACATTAAAAACTCAAGCACACATGCACCAAAATCTATGCAAATCCCAAAGCGAAATCATTTCAGACCATATATGAATTATAAATCTCGAAATATACTGAAGGACTTTAGAAATGCACCACCTGCTTAAATGCTAATTTATGTCGAAAATTTAATATTTCCATTATGTGAAAAATGAAATTGACAAGTTCTCTGTCATTTAGACTGCATTCAACAAGAGAATCAAAACGCTGTGGCTTATGATTACCGTGACATCGTAATAATTCTGAGACAACTCGAATTAAAAAGTCACAGAATACCAATACCTTCTATAATGAACGAAAAAAAAAGTTCTCAAAAGCATAAGGAAAGACATAGTCAAATCATGAAGTTTTGGGCCTCTGACAACGTTCATTTCGTCTACATGACGTCATTACGTTTTGACATAATTGGCCGTTTATATCCTGAGAATCAGGAATAATAAAAAACTTATTGCCAACAGATACTACTCAATCAGTTGCATAAAAGACAAAAGTAACGTGACATGCGAGAAAGTCAACCGCCTGTTATTGCTGTTTAAAAATTTAAGACTGGCGTTAGCAAAGAAACGCTGCAAGTGAGAGTGTAATAAAACAATCATTTCTAAAACCGTTTGTGTTTTCCATTAGTTAAGACATCTGGCTACCACCTCATAGTGTTTGTTTTCAAATTGAATCAAATTACCATCTGTCAGACGTCAATTGTTGAAAAACACTTAAGTCGGTATTATACCAGACTGAACAGCATGAGTAAATCTGTTTTTATATTTGGGAAAGGACTATCTAATGTTGTAATAACTTGTGTTCAATCCCTTTGTTTGCTTATGCAATAAAATATGTTTAATATAAAAAATGAGTTAATCAAAATTATGTCAAACCATGGTCCATTGTGCAAGATGATAAAAAATGATAAAGAAAACATCCTCAAACCAACCACGTGGAAGAGACAGTGGATGTAAAATGGTGCGTTTCTAAAGTTCCTCAGTATATTTAAGTTGATCAGATAGGCTCCAGAGACAACAAGCAGGGTCACCCTATAACAAATGTTTATAAGGTAGTGCACTGCATATGATGAAGTGGTGGTAGGTGCAGACTTTCCATTGTCTTCGCAAATAATCTCATAAAGTCTCATGAAATTCTAAGAAACAGTTCAAAGACATGCAGCCATGGATGGGCAAACAGGGTTGACGGACAGAGGACACACATCAATATACCATCTGATTTTTTGAGCAGGGGATAAAAGAATGAAATATCTCCATACATTGTTGAAAATTAGTGTAACTGTACATCCAGTATGGTGGTAGCTGATCTGCCACTGCTACTGGTGTAACCTTTCCACTGCTTTAAAATATATGCTCTGTTTGATCGTTTTGGTCCAGAGATAACTACAACAATAACAGGTAGAAATGTTTTACATGATGCCGTGCTAGCTTTGTTTTCTTATTACATTATTTTTGATAATTGTTTGTGCAATTATTTCTAAACTGTATCATGGGAAACTTAAACATTAACACCATATTCATTGTTCCATTATCTGCTAATTACCAAGACTGACAGATTTAATTGTCATTCAGCCTTGAAAAGTCAACCCTTAGAGTGCCTGCTAAACGCATCTGAAAATGTTATCTGCTGCATATATCTACTAACATTATTTACTAATACAAGTTGTAGATGCAGTCTGATCTGAGTCTACCCTGCTTAATCAAAAGAATTTTAAACACCAAGAGCAGATGACAATTGTTGTAATTGGAGCTTAAATGGTTAATTCATTTTTTGACCCCAAACTTTTGAATCTCTAATCCTGGCAATTTCATCACATGCAAGTATTTGAGATCAGGACAACTCTATTCATGAGAAATTGGTACTTGACAACCCTGAGGGGCTTAGAAGATGTTAATGTAGAAGTAAAGCACGTTTCATCACTATTATCAGATTATTGCATAAAGTCATTTTTTGTTGGAAATTTTTGGACAAAACGCGTTTTGAAATTTTCATTTTGTGTATAGCCTATGTAAGCACAAAAGCATAAGAAAAACGCCTGATCCAGAGCAAAGTTGTACACCACTCTAACGTCACTTAATTATGTTCAAATCTATGCACGCTGCTTTTGATGACGTCATTTTAGTGATGGCCCAGAAACCACATGATAAACTAAATTCAGAAAATAACAAAAAAGTTCATCAATGGCTTGTGATCTACCTTGTTTGGTGCATTAGTTTATGCTAATTAGGACGCTACTTTTGTTATATCATGCGACACAGCTTTTTATGCAATAATATTTATTTACTCATAATATTGAGTTATTGAACTCAAAACTATGAGTTAAGGAGCAATACAAAGCTTATGTAGTGAAAAAATGCATATACTTGGCATTTTACCCGTATCAACCAGACCGTGACGCTCTTAGCCAGACCGTGACTCTATCAATGTCCAATCTGTGACATTGTCTTAAACAGACCGTGACACCCAAACTCCAATCGCTGTACAAACCGCCACAATTCTGTGCAAATGCAGTGATTATGATTGTGTTGCTATTTTCAGTAAGAAACGATAAACAATTTAGAAACTCGAAATGGGAAATACATCTAGCAGTTTTCAAACAATAAAAGCACATATTATACCTTTATAACCCATAAAACTTTTAAATAAGTTACTTACGTCTTTTCTATGTCCTTCTGTTTTCTGAATTGTTTCGCGATGTCCTGTAGGGGAAAATCTAAAAATCGCTGTGAGGATGTTGGGCACCAGTGTAAATAATAGGTGTGAAATACCCAGATGAAGGGACATTACACCAAGACGGGTGCATGTTCTCATACCGGCAAAAGATTCAAACAAATATCTCACTCGCGTGTTTTATACAATAGTTATTGTTGCAGAAACACCAGTGGATGAGTGTGTCTCTCATAAGCTGTAAGCATATTTGTTGGGTTAAATTTCAATTATTTTTCTACACCATACTTAGTTGCATATTGGTTCAGGTGTATTGTTCCGAACATGATCCTTTAAACTTTATTCGTGCTGAAAAGTTCTGTTTCACAATCGTAAAAATAGAGATTTGTCAGCTGGAGGCCCTCAGCAGAATTGTTTCACCAAAAGGAAACTTATGGATAAAATGGTTAATTTGGTTGGTTTTAAATAATAAAATAAAAGAAAGCACAGCTATAAATGCAAAATTACATGTGTCTTTGCTAGATTCGTGTTCTATACTTGATTCATTGTGGAACAATGATCACAGAACGTTACACCTCACTCAAAAACCACTTGATTCAGGAACATTATTCGGTGCATACGAAACGGCCGAATCAAGTCCGCCCTGTTTTCCGCCGGCGATTTTTCGGCCGACACGTTCCTTGCGCATTGTTTCTAGTCTTAGGGTAAGTTAGGCGACACGCCTTACCACTTCCCGTCATACACTTCCCCAACCTGAGACCCCAACCCACCCCTGTCTTTAGGTTACTTAACATAATGTAAATAACCCTAAATTTTAGGATACGCCACCCCTGGCACATCTATCCGTTGACGTATACTATCCACTGACCTATCCAAACCCAAACAAACACACCACTATACAACATACCATACCCTCTCTGCCCCACCATACCCTGTCCTGGCTGCCCCGGTACCACCGCACATAGGTCTCTTTGCATACCCCCTAACAATGAAACCGACTATATGGAAGAGTTGTGTCAAGCTATAAAAGACCTTTCAACCGGCCACAGTCAGTCAACTATATGGATAGGAGGTGATGCCAACCTACTGGATATAGATTGGAGCAGCTCATCCATCAATGGAAACAATTACAGTATACCAATCAACACAGCTTTTGTCAACGTGGTACACGATATCTGTGCAGAACAAGTGGTGACCTTTCCAACGCGTTAGAAAATACGCTGGACATCTTTATTACTAACAGTTCAACACTAGTGAGTAAGTGTACATCAATGCCCGGATTGAGCGACCACGACATAGTCCTAACAGATACCAATATCATTCCACGCAGACAGAAGCCACCAAAAAGACTTGTATACCTGTAAAGAAAGCAGATATTTCTGGTATGGAAGATGACCTTCATCAGTTTTCAAAAACCTTCACCTCAAAGTTTTCTGTTGATACTCGCATTAACTCCCTATGGACCTCCTTCAAGACAAAGAGCCTCCCATCGATCAGCAAACATGTACACTACAAAATGACTTCCTCCAGGTACTGCAAGTCATGGTGTAACAGGACTGTACGCCGGCTATCCAGGCAGAAACATAGGAAGAATGCAAGAGGGCATACAATAACTATGTCTGTGATATGGTCAATGACGCATCAAACTGCAAGAAACTATACCCCTTCGTCAAAGATAAGAAATGCGACAGCTCAGGCATGGCCCCGCTTAAGAAAGATGGTACCACCCATAATGATGCGACCACCAAGTCAGAAATTTTGAACTGCCAATATTTATCAGCCTTCAACACAGAAGATACAAGATCCTTTCTTGACCTTGGAGCTAGTTACTATCCGGACGCTCCAGAGATCTCAGTGCATCCAAATGGAGTTAGAAAACTGCAAAGGAACCTGAAGCCCCACAAAGCTACAGGCCCGGATGACATATTGCTGAGGCTCCTCAAGAAAATGGCGGAGCCGCTCACTCCTATACTGACTCTGATATTCTCAGCATTGCTCAAACAAGGAAAGACGCCCTACGACTGGAAGGAGGCGAATGTTTCTCCAATCTTAAAATAGGGAGATTAAAGTCAACCGGCCAATTACAGACCCGTATTACTGACATCTGTTTGCTCCAAAGTAAGTAAGGGTGCACTGATCAGGAATCGATACAATCAAGTACAACACCTGACCCAGGACACCAATGGGAAAGTGACAAACTCAAAGTTAGACACCACAAACGAGAGCCAAGAGGCCAGCCCTTTCCCAGCAGGTGACCACAAGGCACAAATAAACAGACGCGCACAAAGGCATAACAAACACAAGACAGAAAACATAAATGATCCACAAAAAAGTACCTCCTTGGAATGGTCAGTAAGATTATTTAAAATTATTTCATGAACACATCATCCATAGTCACCTGATAAACTTCTTTGAGGACAACCACACCTACAACTATTTGGTGCTGCTACAAGAGGCCACCAGTGCAAGTACAGAATCCCATAATGCAGGACCAATACATACAAAGATTCTTTCTTCTCGTCAAGTATCAGACTGTGGAACCAGCTGCCAGAAAAGCCGACAAATGCTGAGTCCCGTGAGACCTTTAAGGCAGGGATTTCAGCAGCCACACAGCCCTAGACTCCAAGATGTTTTATCCTGTTTTTAGCCTGCTTTTAACCAGTCTTGGCATAGTTTCTTCTAAAAATCTATGATAAACGGGATGATTTTAATTTTGAAATAGTATATTTCCCCTTTCTTGATAGAGATGTACCTAGCTCTCTTTCCTATGGTGTATATATGTCTCAGCTAATTCGTTTTACTAGAGTGTGTTCTAATGTTGTGGACTTCAACAACAGAAACTTGTTTTTAACTGCTAAGTTATTAAAACAAGGTTATAGATATCATAAAACTTGAAAAGCTTTTTCTAAATTCTACCACAGACACTCAGAGTTGATTGTTAAATACAACATTGGGTTAAAAACTCTTCTGCAACAAGGCATATCAGAACCTATATTTTATGGTGATTTAGTTTATAAATTCAAACGAATTGTTGGAAAACCTAATTTTAGTGATCAATTCAAAAAGATAGTAAAACGTTATATAAGGGTTGGATATAACTTCGATATCATGTGACAGTCTGCATGCCTAGTTTTAAACCCAATCAAGGTTTATAGCTATGGTTTCCTCTTTAATTGCACGATGGTGGGTCAGGCCTCAGACTCTATGACGGCTCTGACATAAAGCTTTAATCAGTGGGTTGGTGCCTGATGCTTATCTGTAGCTGGACCCACCGTGGCTCCATTGGAGGTTTTCTTTAGCTCTGACTATCAGTGAGTCATATGCCATTTTCTTTGTTTCATCAGAGTGTGTTAATTTGATTAGAGTGTTTCTCCATGATGATACATCACATTAGTTAGATGGCCTCCATGCGAGCTGAACATTTCTTGTACTTCAACAATAGCAGAATCTAGGGCGAAGATTTGGTACCAGTAAAATGCATTTAAGCCCCCTGGTGGCTTAGGTTGATGTCCGTTCTAAGACGGTGGTTCTGTGGTTGTTGACTTTTTTGTTTACTGTGACTCCCATTGTGGGAGTCTGTAATTGTTCTATGTTCTATTGAACGTTACTTTATGTCCATTCTAGTATTGCAATCATCTTGATGGGGAAGAGAGAGCTGGTTGCTTTGCTTAATTTGTCTTCCTGGTGTCTCATGATGGTTGAGTGGCTCTTCCTCGCGGTGCCACGGGGTTGTCTGCGGTTTGTGATTGTGGTATTTCCTGATCATACTCACTTACTTTTTTGGGCCACTTGCCATGTACATAGTTTCAGTCAACAGTGCGGCAATGCTGGATTCACCCATTTTGCACTTTAACGAGAAAAAGTAGAAGAAGGAGTATTCTGGTCCCAATTCATGATCTTACACCAGCACAAGATTGGGTAGGATAGGTTGGGTAGGGATGGTTTGTGGGCGAAACAAAACGGATGGAAATGGTTTAGAGCGAAACGACCAATGTGTGGGGCGTACTACTAAGGGTGAAAACTAGCGGCAAAACGACCAAAGAGGAAACGACCAGAGGGAAACGTCTTGGGGCAAAGGTGTAAATTCAATAGGGCAAAGGAGTCAGTAATTCCTTAAGATGAAAAATACAGGAGACCTAATAGGGACCTAGATAAGAGGGAAATAAGCATATAAGCATGTTGCTTCCATTCCAATCCTTGTAACTTTAATATTGTTAACATCTGTTTGATAATGTCAACTGTTCTTGCTAATAAAATATGTTTAAACCAAGAGGGAAATAAGTTTTACAGCTAGCATACAAACCTAAAAACGTAAATACCATAACAATTCCATACATACTTCGTATGCCGGGGGTATAATACCATGGATATGAAGCGACTTTCGTATGTAATAAGGGGCGTAAAGCCTGAACATAAAGTGGATATAAGCATACTTAAAAGTTTCATTATGAGCTGTATGTTGTTTTAGGTCCAAATTTAAATAAATTTAGGTGTCACCTATATTATTTTAGGTCACACCGAAATTAATTTAGGTTCCACCTAGAATAATTTAGGTGCCACCTAAAATAATTTAGGTCCCACGGATATTACTCAGTAGTGTTATGCGACAATGTTGATATGAAATTTATTAAATATGCTTCCAAAGTAAGAGTTTAAAATGTCAATAGAGAGGCATTATCTTCTCCGTAAAGCTGGATATATAATGTTTAAAACACAGTGCATAAAGATAAAGTCGCTCAAAGTTGTCTGCTGAAGACCTGCAGATTCTACCAAAATACAGTAAAATATTTAGATAATGTCGCATCTCAAACGTACACATGTATACGATTGAGATGGTCTCCGCTAAGGCTAACTTAATGTCTATAAAAACAGACTAAATAATAGTAGTACACTCGCCAGGGCCTTCAATGTTCGCAGACATGAAACATGGATGAAGCTGAAGACAGGCCTAAATTGTTAGACCACTAGTAATTTATGGGTGTTTAATAGGAGTCGATTGCACATATTCGATAAGTGCATGTACGTAAAATCCCCTAGCTAGCTACAGGATACTTGCAAAAATAATGAAATTATTATTTTGAAAATGTATTTTTTATTGTTAAATGCGATCCATTATAATCGTTTCATCATTATTTATAAGCTTTTTTCGAGATGTTCGTGCCTCCTTATTGATATAAGCTTTTAATTTGGAAGCATAATACACCACTTATATCGAAATTTCCGCGAGGGGTTTGGGGATGCGCATAGGCTCATCAGAGCATGTGCTGCTCGCTGATGGTTTCATATCCCATTCAGGAATCGATACGATCAAGCACCACACCTAACCCAGGACACCAATGGGAAAGTTACAACTTCATAATTAGACATCACAAACGAGAGCCAAGAGGTCAGCCCCATTCCCAGCATGTGACCACAGGCATCAATAAACAGACGCGCACGAAAGCATAAAAAAGACAGATATAACATAAATGGTCCACAAAAGAAGCACTGCCTTTGAACGGTCAGTAAAATATTTTACTGGAGGGAATAAATTGGTTTCACAGCGCGTCGACCTCACCCTTAGTTCAGATGTGGATCAAGACACATAGATGTTTGGTTTGCATGAAAGACCCCTAACTTATCAATGCAACATCTCCTAGAACATATAAATAAAGATATAAAAAGGATATAAAGCAAAGATAAGGACTCAACAGTAAATAAAACTGAATACCGGAGCAAAAGAAATCCAACAGGTAAACCCCGGTGGGCCTGACAACAGCCAAAGTGTCAGGCCCCTACCATCTCATCAATAGATAAGTCTTTAAGTCGGAACCGTCATAGGGTCTGGTCCAACCCACAGGCGTGCAATTAAAGAGGAAAGCAAAGTTGCCAACCATGATTGCGTTGACCACCAAGCATGCAGTCTGTTGCAACACATTAATGTTATACCCAATCTTTTTTTTATAATGGGACACTATTTAATGAACTGCGCTTAAAAGTTATTAGAGCCAACAGTTTTCTTCAATTTATACACCAAGTCACCATAGAATTCAGGTTCTGAAAGTCCTTGGCGCAAGAGAGATTTAAGTAAGTAAGGGTGCAAAGATCAGAAACAATACAATCAAGTACCACATTTGACCCAGGATATCAATGGGTAAGTGACAAACTCACAGTCGGGCACCACAAACGAGAGCCAAAAGTCCAATTTTGAATTTAGATATCAAATCATAGTATCATCTATAAAATTTAGAAAAAGGTTTTGATTTGCGAAGTTTATGAAACCGATAGCCTTGTTTAAGTAGTTTCTGAGTTAACAATTTATTGTGAGTGTTGAAGCCAGCAACATGGCTAGATGCTCTAGCAAAACAAATACGTTAAGAGATGTAGACTCTATAGTAAGCAGAGTGAGGAACATCACCATCTAAAAATGGGAAATTGACAATTTCAAAATCAAAGTAGTCACGTTTATCATAAATTTTGGTAGAAACAATACCATTAGAAATTGGCAAATGCAATTCTACAAACGCGGCTTCAGTATTAGAGGTATTAGCTTTATTAAGTTGGAGCTCTGAAGGGTACTTGATAATATCGATTCCTGATCTTTGCACCCTAACTTACTTTTACCATATTGTCAAAATAAAACACTTTTAAATTTGTTCTTCAATAACACATTCTGGGTCTTTAGATTGTGGTTTAGGCGTTGGTTTTGGTGGTTCGGAGGTAGTTTTGGTGGTGAGATTATTTTTTTTTTGGGGGGGGGGGGGGGTGGAGGGGGGTCCGGACCGCTATAATTCTCGGGGCTAGAGGGTGGACCTGAGTAGAAACACGAAACGGCTACCATGTTGACAGTCTAAATTACACGAGAGAAAAGCGACTAGTTTCATAACTTCTGCCAATATTTTGTTTGAAAGAAAAGTTTTTTTTAAATTTCACCCAACCCGTTATAATCAGCATTTTTCAAGAAAATAAACAAGTGAGACAATGCTTTTATAGGTTTATAAGTATGTAATGGCATATTCTTACATTGAGAAATCGAAAGAGAGAAGAAATTTCTTTTGTAATTTCTGAAGCAGATAAACATTATTTCGGACAAAATAGTTTTCGGACATAACAGGGTTTTATCCAGGTAGTGGATTAGCAAGCACTGAATTAAGATAAGATAAGAAAATTTATTTTAAGACGGCATGACAGTAAAACAGAGAAACATAAGCTCTAATGAGCTTTTGACTGTCTATAAGTTAACATACAATTATAAGATGATATAGTGGAGTAAGCTAATTTCGCCAAGAATGTAATTTCGCCAATTGAACATTCCAACCATTTTTTTCACTTGTGTGAAGTCACAGGCTCATTCTGAAAAGGGGATTTCCAAGAGCAGAAGAAAAGCTTTAAAGATAAAGATAAAGAAGCCTTATTTAACGTCGCTTATAATGTAACAGACAACATTAGCTCATGAGCTATTCTGCGACATAACAATTATATCTTTAACAGATACTTACCTGTCTTTATCTCCCTAGCACAACCCCTTTTTATGCGAGCGTCAGCAAGGGAGCTGCTAGTACCATTTTTTACACCTTTGGTATGGTGCGGCCGCAGGATTCGAACCCACGACCTCCCGCTCCGAAAGCGGACGCTCTACCAACTGAGCTATCGAGGCGGTGAGCTTTCTGTTAAATTGTTAAGCAGTAAGAAAATGCTTAGTTGAGTGGTAAAATAATGGTCACTTGCTTGCATCAATGTTTTTCCGCCATTTTTACTAATTCTTTATAATCCCAATCTTTAAATTATGATCCTGACATGTTTTACTCGGTAAATTATTCGCTTCCTCCATCTTTATTTATGTTGACATCTTCAAGATGGAGGTAAGAAAGCTCAGTGATGTATTGGGGTCCCAAGTGGGGAAATTATTGATTTTATCATAAGGGGGTTCTTATTAATGTTAAGACTCAGAAACAATGGTCTGGCTAATAAGCAGCTGTATGGACCATATATCTAAAAATGATTTTTTGATAAATTATATCAATTTTTCACCTGCAATGGCTTCATGTATCCCTAAAGTACATAAAAGAAAGCTTTTAAGTGTACTTTTTCATTTACTGTCTGTGTGGTAGCACCCCAATGAGCCTAGGGGTCCAAATCAATCTGAATTTGATTTGAATATTCAAAAAAAATGTGACTGAAATATTTTTGATTACAATAAATAAAACCATAAAAGATTTACAATAATTTTGTTCTTAGAATGAAAAATAATGGTTTGTCTCATAACACCTATTGATTTTTTATCTATCCAACCCTTTATGAGGCCTCTTTTTCCAGGTCAACAAGAGTTGTCGAACTTAGATTACTATTTTCAAGATGGCTGAAAAACGGGTGCACAAACAAATCAAAGTTTTTGAGAATTAAATAACATATTTTGATGGTCTAAGGTATCACACATTATTATAAAGGGTTGAAATTTTATGATAAAATCATTTTCTGGTCAGGTTGTATTTTGTTTTGCTATCCTCAGAGCCATATCTGCCTACGTTGGCGAAAACTGATTATCCCAGTATAGTGTTTCGACAATAATTACAAGGGATAACCTAAAAAAGATTGAAATAAATTAATGTATATCTCAAACATAAACATATAAAGTTTTGAATTCAGGGCGATATGATTGTTTTTTATTTTATGTTATAATCATAAAACATGGTTGATCAGGCTCTTTTCCTATTTCCCAAGGTTTACATGGATGCAAACCCACCAACCACCACTCTGAAGCCATATTTTATCTCTAAAGCGTTATAACTCTTGAAACTAAATGTGTTTTCTATCTTTTACTGCATAATTTTGTACAAGATACAAGAAACTTTATTTTCCGTCGGTTATAGTACAACAAATAACATTGGATACAAGAGCTATTTTCAGACATAACAGATGTAAAACTATTTAGACAACACTACTATTATGTTTCAGTGGTCGCATGGTATGATGATTTACATCTTGCTGAAAAAGTTGTGAATCAGTGTTTACAGAAGTACAATCAGCTTCCAAAGAAGGGAAAACCTCAGAAAGATGTTGAATGGACTTTACTGGCGGGTATACTGGTTGCTATTGAGTCAGGTTTGTCTTTGAATTTTCATAATGATTCAGTGCTGAAAGAGACCCAGGGCCATTGTGTCCTTGTTTTTTTTAGCAAACTACAGATTCTGATGATTAGAAGTGCATTGTCTCATGGTCATCCTCGGTAACACAGGCGTGACCCATTCCGTACCCACTGCATTCATGATGAATGCAGTGGGTAGGGAATGGGTCATGCCTGGGTAACCGAGGATGTCTCATTGTAAGAGTTAGGATCTTAGGATCTCTAGTTTGAGACTCACCAGAGGCACTGTGTTGGGTCCTTGGGCAAGACATTTTATGAAATTATCCTCTGCTTAAGTGAACAAACAAGAACTTAGAAGTTTCAAAAAAGTTTCAGTTCAACATTTTATTTTCTAAAAAACAGATTAGCATCAAAAGCATGTAGAAAACATAGCAAACATATAACCCATACTCGGTCAAAAAAGCAAGTGAGTATGATCAGGAAATACCACAATCACACACTGCAGACCAACCCACAGCACCATGAGGAAGACCCATAGAACACTTACAGTCACAAGACATCAGGAAGACAAAGTAAGGCAACCCATCAAGATGATTGCAAAACTAGAAAGTACACTAAGCACTGCATACGAAAAAAAGGACCAAACACAGAACACCCACAAACAAATTGAAACAATGGGGCAACAATAAACAATGAATCAATACAATACAAAATATATTTAGACATATGATTTTAGCCTAAGAACTAATGCAATACATTTGAGTGAGCAGACAGCAGTCACTGGGGGCGGGGGAATGGTGACATTCTCCTTCAATTTAATGACAATAGTATGTGTGATAGCTAATTTGTTTTTATGACCAAAAATGACATAATTGTGCACTATAACTAATTTCCCAATTTAGAGGTTTGCCACACTAATTTTCCCAATCTGAAAGGCCCTAGGGCCCCTTCCCAAAATTGCAAAAAAAATCCATGGGTGGGGGTGGGGGGGGCCTTAAATGCATTTTACTGGTACCAAATCTTTGTCCTAGATTCTGTTGTTGTTAAAACACAAAACTTTAGTCCATGAGCCACTAAGGGTTTTGCCCCTCCCCCATTTTGTAGACCATGTTTTTATTAAAGCTTATAAATTTTACAAGATTTTTGAAACATGTTAGTTCTCTGGTGGTTGGGGCATTTGGATGTTTAAAACTTGTTTAGCTGGCAAGGAGGCTTCCTAACTATTGCAATGTATCATCACAGAGAACCAATCTAATAAAATTAATACACTATGATGAAACAAAGAAAAGGGCTCATGTCTCACAGATACATGTAGTCCGAGCTAAAGATAACCTCAAGTTGAGCCATGGCGGGCCCAGTCACAATAAAAAAACAGTAAATTGTCAACTTGAATTTCATTCAATATGAAAATTTTAATTTCTCCTTTATGCATACGACGTGGTTTGCCATGGTGTGAAGTTTGCCCTTTTTTAAGAGTTTCAACCTGCCCCTTTTTCAGGCTGTAGGATCTAAGGAAACACTGATCTGGGTCTATGCTGTTGTCATTTCCTTTTATTGATTTCCCCTCTAAAAAGATACATGTATCAAAAATTCATTTACAATTTTGGGCTTATGGGTCCTGGGACTCGCTGTTTCCCATAACAATGAGTCCAATTGCAAACTTATGAGCCCAGAACACTATTTTTAATGACAAGTCTGCAATACTATTGCATCCTGGGACTCACTGAAATAAAAACTTTGCATCCCAGAGGCAAAATTATGCGCACAAGATGCAGGATGCGCAGGTAACAAAATCACTGAATTGTATTTTTTTTCAGAGGATCCAGAGGAAGACTACTTGTTGAGGGTTGTCTCTCTTGGGACAGGATCTAAGTGTATTGGACAGTCGAAAATGAGCAAGGAAGGTAAGTTTAATTATTTTTTATCTCCCCCCCCCATCCCTTCAGAATATTTGCTTGTTTAGACATACTACCAATTGATACATTTGTTTTGTTGGTGAAGTTTCTTCATTTTTACAGGTTGCATCTCTTATAAGATACCTTTATATCATTTGCAGGGAATATATTGAATGACAGCCATGCAGAGATATTAGCCAGAAGAGCCTTTATATGGTATGTCCTTGTTTTGAGATTACAATTTCATGCACAGCTTTCAGTTATTGCTTGGTGCTACAGCTTCTTCTGATCAGGTTACGGTACATTTTCGAAAATTTCAAACACTAGTTGCCTGCCAAAAAAGGTCTAGACAAAGAGAGCAGTCTGATCAGGGTCTTCCCTGTTTGCTATTCTGACAAATATTCTGTAAATTCCAGCCCAGATAACCATCATTTTCTTTGAGAACAGAAAGTGTAAAGTTTTCGAAATTTTAGAACATTTACCACATAATATTGATTGGTCATCTCATATTTAAGATAACACATTTAGGACCCCGCCAGTGTTTTCTGGTAACTTGATGTGGTTTTGATATTTATCTACAGAAAGAAAATATGCTCTGAATTGTCCTTGCAATAATCAATTCTGATCAAACTCTGTGAATGTATGTGTATTTAAATGAAAGCTGGTTTTAAATTTTATTTTAATTGCATGTCTAGTTTACCTGTTTAAAACATTGTTAGCCCAAAGCTGCAAATTTGTTTAAGTAATAGATTCACTCACAATAATTTGTTGTTTAATATATCAGTGGCTAGAGGTCAGTCGTTAAAGTGGATAAATCATGAGCATGAAGAACGAGAGATTTATCCCCTTATGACAGACAGACAGATAGTAATATATTAAGCAACAATTCAATGTAAGCATGAATCTATTTGGATTATAACACACAAAAAGATTGAAAATTTTAACAATTCCTTCAGTCTTTAAAGATTCCACAATCTGGAACAGAGCATTAAAATTTCACGTAAATCTTGTGTGGACTGAAACACGTATTTTTACATATGTTTTTAGCGCCCATTAGTTTTAAAAATGGTGTTACGCCATTTAAACTCAATATTACAAGGCTGTATGTGATAGATGATGTCATAAAAATAAAAATGGCGGCCGAATGACATCACACTGGTCCATGCAGTGATTTGTCAACCAATTAATCACTGAATTTAACCATAGGCTATATAGGGGATCAGTGTTAGAATTTAGGATAAAATATGAATACCAAATTATGATGTACATAAGAACAGCGGATGTTTGACCATATATCCTTCAAAATATTCTGTCCTGATTTTTAGCGCTAGATAGAAAATGTTTGTAGTGCGATAGACACAGGGCTTTTTATCCTTATATTGTTAACATTATGTCAATTGTCTATTTCCAGCTTTCTTTACCATGAACTGTGCCAGGTTTATAAAGGTCAAAGAAGTGATATCTTTACCTTTCCGACAGCGAGGTTTGGCAGGAAGGTGAAGGTCAGAGATAAGGTGTCTTTCCACTTTTACTCCAGTCACACTCCATGTAGGTTTTTGAGTTTAGCAAGTTTTAAATTCAGTATAAATCCCCACCATTGAAAGTAAGGGGCATATACATGGATGAACATTTTCAGGATCATTCAGGACTGAGTTCATGATATTAAGGCTGGCTTTCCATAGAAAGCCAGCTTCAGTATCCTGAATTAGGCAGTTTATAATAGCTTTTTTGATTTATTTGCAGTTTATCCATCAGTGATTTTCTTACCTTTACTTAAATTCGGGGCCAGAGGCCTGTTAATTTGGGAAAAAAAAAGTATTTGGACAATCAAAGTTGGGAAAACTTGATGCAGTCTAGAAGAACTGGACTGCAATTTTATATTGATTAAAAACCATGGATATAAGAAATTAGCTGCTTCAATTGTCCTTCATAAAACCTCAAGAAAAGTTGTATAAAAATGTCAATGAAATCATTCACATTTTAATGCAAATTTTCATGAATCTGTAACTTTGCTATTTTGTTGGGATTTTCATGAAATTTTCACCTAAATGTAGAACTAATATACACCATTTTGGGAAGTTTTCGCTCATTTTTTAATTGGGAAAGGGCTGATATTCGGCCCCAAATCAGGACTAGGAAAATTCTTGTCTAATGATATTTTGTATGTTTTGTATCTTTTGTTGATATACCTACCTGCATGCATAATTTTGATTGAAAATATTAACAACATATAAAACTAAGTTTAATTAATATAAGGCCTGGGTATCACCCCCACCCCCCTCCCCCAGAACATAGACATAGAAGGATGGCCAATAATCAAATGATCATGTAAATTGTTGTATATCAAATATAAAAGGAATGATGAGTAGAACAACAATGAAGAAAACATTGATCCCATGGTTTAATCTAGGATTTGAAAATCATGGGAGATTTTTGATGAAAAGTGGGCATTTTACATAAATTTTATTATTTTCTCTTTGTCTTTATAAAAATACCCCCCATCCTTCTTAAAATCAGGGGGGGGGGGGGATCTTTCAAAAACTGGGGGAGTCCCCCAATCCCACTGCCTAGAATAAACTGTGTGGTCCTTAAACTCGCTTGGCCTCTACGGTAGGACCGGTGGGGGGGGGGGGTTAATTATATTTTCTGAAAGAGGCCATGTTGCCTATCAAGTTGAAGAGAATGATGAGTAAAGCAAGATTCAAGCAAATACATACCATACACACGACTTTTACCCCAGTTGTGGGGTATAAAGGTAAATTTTTCGAAGTTAAGTACATTTTTTTTTATTTGAGGGTGTACTTTATTAGGCTTTAGTTTTAGCCCACAGGATAATGGAAGTGCAGAATCAATATTTTGTGGTTCACTCTTATTTCAATGACAACTATTTGGTGTGGGATAAAAAATTGACAAATTATGGTAAATGTTCTACAATTTCATACTCTAGTTGCCAGGCAAAACAGCTTAGACAAACAGTGCAGACCCAGATCAGACTGCTTCTGAAGAAGCACTCTGATCAGGGTCTTCCCTGTTTGTTATTCTGGCATCCATTTTGTGAATTCCAGCCTTGATAGCCAAGATTTCATTTGAGAACAGAAAGAGAAAAGTGTTCTAAAGGGGTACGTGCATTAAGGGGCTATTTTGGCCCCCTGTAGAGCCAAAAACTGAAAGTTGCCTTTCACCAATGTCATCTTATTGGTTTATTTGTAGAATAGCCCAGGTGTAAAATTCTGGCATTTATTTTACTTTTACCGGTTGCTATGGTAACCAAGATGGCCGACAAAATAGGCTTAAACTAGAAAAATTGCCATTTTAGGCCAAATTTGAGGCTTTTGGAGACCGATTTTTAAAGAATTAGATATCAGCACAAGCAAATACCAAAAAACCCTTTTAATATATTGTGTGCCGTGGTAATTCTCATCATCTGTTAAAATATTTTTTTTGTATTTGCTTGTGCTCTTTATTAATTCCTCTGTTACATGTCTCCAATTTGCTCCAAAATGGTCATTTTCCTATTTTCAGCCTATTTTGGCGGTCATTTTTGTTACCATAGTAACCGTAAAAGTCGAATCAATACCAGACCTTTACACTTTGGCTTTTGTTCTAATATACTAATAAAAAGAAACTTGTGAAGAGCAACTTTTATTTTTTGACCTCATAGGGGGGGGCCAAAACAGCCTCTTAATGCACGTACCCCTTTTAGAACATTTACCATAACCCTGTTTTTGTCTTGCAACTTTTTAGGCGGTGATGCATCCATATTTCCGAAGCATGATCCCAAATCAGTGGCTAATGGTGAACATTCTAGCAACACAGATGTTTCACCAGTTGTTGTGAAGAGAAAACTAGAAACCATTCAAGAAGAGCATGAGGATGAAATTGTTAAGAAAATAAAAGAGGAGTCATCTGTTGAATCAAGTACTGCATTAGAAAACTCTAAATGTCTGACCGAAACATACTCTCGTGACACTGATATATCATTACATGATGACATGCATGTAGGTGATTCTTCATGTTCAGACAAAACAATGGATACTGATATTACAACTGAATGTGGTAAAGAAAATGATAAAACATTACCAAGGAAAGCTAGTGATAAAAATAGTGATGCTACAGCTGAGTGTAATGATGACAATAAAGCAGTACTTAGTGATAGAATTAGTGATACTATAACTGACTGTGCTGAAAAGAATAAAACATTGCCATGTGATAAAAATACCAACATAAGTACCAATACAAATATTGAAACAACTGGTATGTTATCAAGTGATAAAAATGTTTGTTCTGACGAGGATCACAGAATGATCGATGAGGATGGAGACCAAAAAGACCATTCTGTTCAGAATAACAAGCAAATAGTTGAACTAGGGACTGTAGTGAGTGACATTTATAGAACAGGGGCCAAGTGTGTCCCAGAGGGAGTTCAGGACCCTCTAGGAAAAGGAGTGGACTATCATACTGTAGGTGCTTTCAGAACTAAACCGGGAAGGGGTGAGAGGACTTTGTCTATGGCCTGTAGTGATAAGTTGTCAAAGTGGAATTTATTGGGCTGTCAGGGGGCATTACTCATGCATTTCATTGAAGAACCCATCTATTTTGAAACCATCACCACTGGTAGGTAAGTTCTAAACAATGTATGCAGTGGGTACCAATGTGCAGGCCTTTAGATAAGAGTGCATAATTGAAAATGAGTTTTCTTATTTCTCAACCAAAACATATTTTATGGGTATTTAATAGAATCGTCTCAATGAGATGATTCTTTTGAGCATTCCAAACACATGTTTAAACTGATGACTAAGAGAATATTGACAATTTTACGCCAAAAAAGTGAGTTTTTCTAGACCTATGAATTTACCTTGAGAAAACACTCTCTATGCTAGATGTATGGTTACCATACCTGTTGACCAGCATGTTAGTTTCTTGACAACTATACTTTGCACACCCAAAGCCAATAGCCACTCTTAAACTTTTAATGGCGTTGATGAGATCAACTAGATCTCTTTAATAATGTTAAAATAGGTCAAGGTCAACTACAGCTTATAATAAAACATATTTTGTTTTACCATAATATGGGGGTTGCAGCCATTTTGGTCAAGTGACTTAAAACATATACTCCATCAAACAGCCCAGTGATTTCTGAGAAACCAATGTTTATATAGGTATGTGGCAGTCCAAATATGTGGCATTGGATAAAAGGTCACAGGTCAGCTTGACATTTGGTACTTATATAAAGACATTACCTCATAAGGTTAAACTTTTCTTGAAAGTATTATGATTTTGGCTTAAACAGTTATAGAAAAATGAACATTTCAAGATTTTTACCATATAAATGTAATAGGAACCAAATTTGACCTTGCCATAAAGTAGGTCAAGCTAGATTCATCATTTGTGCAAACCTGGTAGAGACCACATCCCCAATGCTACATACCAAGTCCCAAGGCCATTGATCTTTTGTTCTAGAGAATAAGATATTTAAAGGGTTTTTACCATATATGGGTGTGGTGGCCTTGACCTTTGAAACTTATTTATAGCCATTGTCTCATTAGGTTTAACATATCAAGTGAGAATAATGACTTTGACTTCAACAGTATTCAAAAAATCAACTTTTCAAAAATTTTCCCATTTAAATGCAATTGGAAGCAAATTTGACCTTGACCTAAAGTAGGTCAAGGGTAAGTTAGGATCATCATTTGAACAAACTTGGAAGGCCCCACACCCCCAATGCTACATACCCAGTCCCAACATCACAGGCCTTCTGGTTCTGGAGAAGGAGATTTTTAAATGGTTTTTACCATATATTCACGTGGCGGTCATCCTGGATGTTGGTCATGTGACCAAAATATTTTGCATACATTTTAGCTAACTTATCATAAGGAGTCTTCACATGAAATTTGAGTTCCATTGGGCCAATGGTTTGTGAGAAAACTGTTTTAATATATTGATTGGACTCCAATATGAGTGGCCTAAGCTGAAAGGTCAACCTTGACCTTTGGAACTTATTTATAGCCATTGTCTCATGAAGTTAAACATATCAAGTGAGAATAATGACTAAGGCTTCCACAGTTTTAAAAAAAAATCAACTTTTCAGAAATTTTCCCATTTAAATGCATTAGGAAGCAAATTTGATCTTGATGTTAAGTAGGTCAAGGTCAACCTAGGATCATCATTTGAACAAACTTAGTGGGCCCCACATCCCCAATGCTTCATACCAAGTCCCAAGGTCATCGGCCTTCTGGTTCTGGAGAAGAATTCTTTTAAAGTGTTTTTACATATATGGGCGTGGCGGCCATCCTGGTCATGTGACCAAAATATTTTTCATACATTTTGGCTAACTTATCAAAAGAAGTCTTCACATCAAATTTGAGATCAATTGGGCCAATGGTTTGTGAGAAAACTATGTTTTAATATTTGATGGGACTCCAATATGAGCGACTTCGGCTGAAAGTTCAAAGGTCAACCTTGACCTTTGAAACTTATTAATAGCAATTGTCTCACTAGGTTTAATATATAAAGTGAGAATAATGACTTTGGCTTCAACAGTATTCAAAAAATCATCTTTTCAAAAAATTTCCCATTAAATGCATGAGGATCATGATTTGAACAAACTTGGTAGGCCACACATCCCCAATGCTACATACCAAGTCCCAAGGTCATCAGCCTTCTGGTTCTGGAGAAGAAGATTTTTAAAGGGTTTTTACCATTTATATGGGCGTGGCGACCATCTTGGTCATGTGACCAGGACCATTTGAACAAACTTTCATTTCCGCGTCCTAAGGAGTCTCCATATGAAATTTGAGTTTATTGGCCCAGTGGTTTCTGAGGAGATGTTTGAAAATGTTGACGGACGGACGCCGGAGTGACTGGTATACTATTAGCTCACCCATGAGCCTTCGGCTCAGGTGAGCAAAAAAATCACCCGAATCAGTATACCAGCCTCCCAAAATATGCAAGTTTAATAGTGCTGTAAAGATTCACTGAAAATGTATCATATATGGTGGTACTTTTTCTGACAGTATATACATATCCTATTGATTTTGCAGACAAGATAAATAAGTTTGTTTAATTTCTCTTTCAATGTTAATTTTCCTGCTTTAATTAGTTATTGCTTTCAAATTCCATGCTTAACTCTAATCTCTGGCTTGTAAACAATATACATGTACTGGCTAAGCCAGCTGATCAGGATTCACATTGTTTTCTGCTCTGCTTGTAAATACATGCTGATAAATTGATTCCTGCAATTTAATTGGATAAAATTGGTGAGAAGTGTAGTACATTATACCATCCAGCATGATAAGGGTTAATATTTGAGTATTGTTAGGAGAAGGGCCCTATTAACTGATGTTGTGTGCGTATTTGAAAATTATTTTTCTTGTTTCCAAACCAAACCATATGTTGTGGTATTTAAAAGAACCGTCTCAATGAACCGTCAGAACCGTCTCAATGAGATGGTTCTACCGTCTCAATGAGACGGTTCTTTCAAGCACTCAAGACACATGTTTAAACTGTTGGATAAGATAATTATTACAATTTTACGCTAAATTTTTTTGCTTATCTTGACCTATGGTTCATAAGTATCTGTGTTCACTTTGCTATTCCAGGTGTCCATACAATGAACAAGCAATGAGACGTGCCATAGTTGAAAGATCTGAGGAATTGAGATTCCAAAAATCTAAACCATATCCAATGAACCTCAACATAGACAAGCCAGTGTATCGTGTAAAATATCCTAAATTCTACCAGTCTTCTATACCGTTTGAAGATGGCCGAGAAGAGATATTGAAGAAAAATAGTAAAAGTGGACCTTCCCCAGCAGGTAAGACTAAATGAGCCGGTATCCAGCATAAGGTACAAGTTGGCATGTGCGTACTGCGAATTTTCAAATATGTCTGCACAGTCTGATCAGACTCAGAATCTTAATTTTCCGCCACCTTTGGCTACTGATAGAGTGCACATCAAAGACTCTGATCAGACTGCACGGATGCGCAGGCTGAACTGAGTCTTTGATAGGCGCACATGCCAACTTGTACCTTCTCCTGGACAAGGGCTCAAATAGAGTAAAATAACCTAATTCTACAAACTTAATTTTCTTGCTTTTTAACCAAAACATATGTTGTAGGTATTCAAAAGAACCGCCTCTATGAGATGGTTGGTTCTTTTGAGGACCCACAACATATGATAGAACTGATGGACAAGAATGTAATTACAATTTTTAAATTTTGCTTTGCATAACAGATCTTCTATACCATTTGAAGATGGTCTAAAAGAGATGTTGAAGAAAGAATGGTGTAGCTAGTTGTACAATTACCAGCAGGTAAAGGTAAGATAAAGAAGCTTTATTTAACTTCGCTTATTTGAAACAGATAACATAAGCTCTGTAGAGCTTTAAACTGTGACATAACAATATCTTTTAACAGATACTTATCTGCCTTACTCTATCTTCCTAGCACAACCCCTTTTATGCGAGCGTCAGCAAGGGAGCTGCTAGTACCATACCATTGGTATGGTGCGGCCGGGATTTGAACCCACGACCTCCCGCTCCGAAAGCGGACGCTCTACCAACTGAGCTATCAAGGTGGTAAATACTATAAGAATCTATCACGGTTTTGAGGGGCCGAGAGAAAAATCTGTCTCAATATTTGCCCATTCGGCACCAGAAAGCTAGCCCAATGATGGCCAAAGGAGGATCCCAAGGGATGGATTTTTCTATATGTGCCTACACACATATTATAATACAATGGCTTCTTGCATACGTTTGTCCCCTTTTTTCTTTTTCAGCAATAGGTTGGTGCAGCATTGGCAGTAAAAGTTGTGTTCATGATGTGACAGTTAGTGGGAGGAAACAAGGAGTGACTGCAAAATTACAGGATAAAGCTTTAGCTTGGTAAATATATGATTAATTATTTGTGACAGCAAATGGTGGAAAACAAGAAGTTACAGAAAAATTACTGGATAAACCTTTTGCTTGGTAATATATGATTAATTACTTGTGACAGCAAATGGTAGAAAACAAGCAGCGACAGCAAATTACAGGATAAACCATATGATTAATTACTTGTGACAGCAAATGGTAGAAAACAAGGAGTGACAGCAAAACTACAGGATAAACCTTTAGCTTGGTAATATTATATCTATACTACTAAAGGAGCCCTTTGCGCTCAAAAACTCGGAAACGGTATATTTTACCAGCATTTTTCCTACACCGAGTTATTCAGATATTGCCCTCATTGATAACTTCGATCTAACCTTCCTTTACTTTTATTTCGTTTTTGAGGTTTTTGATACAATTAAGTTTTAGATTCCATAATCTCCCATCAATTTTGACAGGGTAACGCCTTCTTTATCAACTAATGAAAATGGACGATATCGATCAATGTTTTCATATTCTCTCAACTTCTACCAAGAAAGGCTGCAACGATTGGTCGTAAGGTGTATTTCCATATGTCATGCGGCCATACGTCACTTGCAGGGGTCAAAGTTGACACGTGATATGATGGTTATGAAAGCCATGACCGCATCGTGCTGCCGTGTCCGATCTGCCGCGCCAGAAATCCAATTTCCCAACGAACAAAGAGGTTCAATTCTCTATTCATTTTGGCTCTATCCTCTGCATAAAATATTTTCTCATTTGCAAAATAAAAAAGGTACGTAATAATGTTTTTGTATATAAAAATAGATTTCTGGCACGGCAGATCGGGAACGGTCATGGCTTTCATACCTGATAACATTTCTGTGCATGTCCACCTATTGGAAGATAATGACCCGATTAAAAAACAAAGATGGCTGCTGTCAGCTGGGTTTTTCAGTCTGGCTGATTTTCCACAAAAACACCAAGAGTGTTTCAGCGAAGATCATGACAGGTTTATTTCTGTCCATTCTGTCGGCAGAGAAAAGTCAATCAAGTTGTGGTGCTCATATTAGAAGCGGCGATAACATTTTTTTCTGTTCAAGTTTCAACGTCAACAGAGTGTATGCAATGGCCCACTAGAGTCTTTGTTAATCACTCGAAAGATGCATTTGTATAGACATTTAAGCAGATTTCTTGGCCGATTACTTGACTTTTCAAGTGTTTGAGAGGGGTCTTGAATCTGAGCCTGTGGGTGGGGAAATATTGGTGGGGGGGGGGGGGGGGGGTTAACGAATTTCAAGTGATTATTGGCGTGCATAGGCTATCATCCTGCACCACAGGAAGGGACATAGAAAGGAATGACAAAGTCTGTCAAAAGTTCATTGGTTTTATTTCAATATAGTATGTTATGAAAAAAAAAATTGAAATTGATTTAGATTCGGAGGGTCCGTAACTTACCTAATCTGGCCCAATTACTGTATCGGGCCCATTCAAGCCCGAAAATGCCATGTTTTTGCGTTTCTTGATCTGAGTGGTTTCTTTTACTAGAAAGGTGGAAATGAACAAATATAATGGTTCTGAGTTATTTGGTATGCATTATAATACATTTCCCGGCTGTTGTTGTTGCATACGTCCAACGTATATTGTGGCGGTCAGACAAGTGAACATGTCATTCACATGTGTAGGCTAGGACTATCGTCCTGCGCCACAGTAAGGGACACAAAAAGGAACAAAAAAGTCCGTCGAAAGCTCATTACTTTTATTTCAAAATAAACATTATCTCTAAAACTACTACAGCATTTGTATTGACACAGATTTAGATATGGTGGGGTGTCTGTAAACTTACCGAATCGGACCCAAAATGGCCCGAAAATGTCATATTCTTTGTTGGTCTGAGTGGTTTCTTTTACTAGAAAGGTGAATATAAATGAATAATGGTACTTAGTTATTTTGTATGCAATAGAATAGAACCCGGCTGTACAGTTGTTGTCTGCTGTGTTGAGTTCCATACTTCCAGATAAACAGCGTGGACTAAAAGGCAGTCTTATCTGAGCCTACACTACTTGCCACAGCAGCATTTTAAGTCATCAACAGATGACACAGCAGACGTCTTAAAATTTGCAATTAGATGCTGAAGGTAGTATCAGTTTCCCTAGGCGCTTAAATTCATGTTCCAATGAGCGCCTTGACCTAACATGCCCAACCCTCACCCCCACTCCCCCCCTATCCCCCCCCCCCCCCAAAAAAAAACCAAAACAACAACAACAGATAAACAAGCTAATTGACCATTTTCAGGCTTGATTCGGTAATTGGATCCAATTTGGTAAATTTACAGCAACACATCTATTCAAATAGACCATTTCTCAACAGTCCGCCAAATAAGGTTCCAATCAGATTCTATAAGTATTTTTGCTGCAGTTCAGTTCTTGCGACAAAAGTAGTATGGCATTTAATAACCCCATGTATCTCAAAAAAATTTACCTCACCATTACAACTTATTTTAATATTAACTACATATATACATGTAGGTATATCCTGCCTTTCGCTCATTTTCTGGATTGTCAAAGTTCTGAAAATGAATAATGCACGAAGGTTTTGCTTGGAACAGGAAATGCATACTTTTAGGGGTGAAACTTGCACCTATGTTCCATATATTTTGATCATCATACGGGTACCTGTCGAATCAAAACGTAAATAATCCTCACAGCCTATAGGCAAATAAGATGAAACTTACCTGCCCTGAAAGCAGAGTTTTGAAAAAGAAAATGCTGACCTACAGGCTACAGACCCCTTATATTTTGGGTGCTCAAAAGAAAAGTCTTGAGACGGTTTTTCGAGCACCCACTACATATGTGGCCATATGTTTTGGTTGAAAACAATTAAAGTGTATCATACCGATTTTTTTGGCGTTTCAAAGATAAAAGCTTTACAGTGGTATCATCTATTATAATGAAAGAAGATAGTTACAGCGAACCCGCAATTCGACATGTAGAAATGCCATGTAGCCCTGAACACACCAAAACATTGGAAACTCGACTGTTTTACCGAACCACACCTATTTTTGCTTTTATGCACAAATCATTTGCAACCATGCCCCGCTTTTATGCACAGGTCATTTGCAAAATTGCTACCACGTTTTTATATTTTGGGTGCTCAAAAGAACCGTCTCATTGAGATGGTACTACATATATTTTAGTTGAAAACATTTAAAGCGTATATACCGATTTCTTTTTTGCGTGTCCAAAAATATAAGCTGCACAGTGGCATCAATCGATTTCTGGAATTCGTGTAAATGTTTAAAAAATCGTAGAAGCCCTATTTACAACCATGGTTTTATATCTTGGGTGCTCAAAAGAACTGTCTCATTGAGACGGCACTTTTGAGTACTCACAAGATATGTATTGGTTGAAAACATTTAAAGTGTATATACTGATTTCTTTTTTGCGTTTCAAAGATAATAATATGCTTTACATTAAAATAATAATTGGTATCATTCGATTCCTGGAATTCGTTTAAAAAATTGTAAACATGGAAGTCCTTTTGCAACCATGGGTTTATATTTATGGTGCACAAAAGAATTGTCTCATTGAGACGGTACATTTTAGTACCTACAACATCTGTTATAGTTAAAAACATTAAAAGTGCATATACCGATTTGTTTGTGTTTCAAAGATATAAGCTTTAAAGTGGTATTATTCGATTTCTGGAATCCGTGTAAACGTTTACAAAAATTGTAAACATGGAAGTTTATTTGCAACCATGGTTTTACATTTTGGGTGCACAAAAGAACCGTCTCATTGATACGGCTATTTTGAGTCTGATACTTTTTTGTATTTCAAAGATATAAGCTTTAACACAGTGGTATCATTTATTTTGATGAAAGATCTGGTAGTTACAGCAGATGTATATACCGATTTCATTTTTGCGTTTCAAATATAAAAGCTTTACATAAGTATCATTTCTTATGAAGAAAGAAGTCTGTTGTTGCATGGTAGTTACAACGAACCCGTGATTCGACGTGTAGAAATGCAGTGAAGGTGCGTGTAAACGGAATCATTTCGATTTTTGGAAATCGTGTAAACCTTAACAAAATTTTGTAAACGTGTAAGCTTTATTTGCAACCATGGTTTTATATTTTGGGTGCTCAAAAGAACCGTCTCATTGCGACAGTACTTTTGATTACCCACACCATATGTTTGGTTGAAAACATAAATTTAAAGTGTATGTACCCATTTCTTTTTGTTGTAATAATCACTTTCCTCATCAATAGTCGTGAAAGATAACACATTTACCAAAAGAAATTGCCACGAAATTGATTCCCAACTTTTTGGACAATTAGGTATGGTCAAACAGTGCAGACCCACATCAGACTGCCCCTAGAGAAGCAGTCTTATCAGGGTCTTCACTGTTTGCAATTCTGTCAATATCTTTATTTGGTATTATTCTATAAAAAAACCTTTTGGTTCAATTTTTGGCATATTTACAGCAAAGTTTAGGGAGTCATAAAATTTTGGAATATTACAGTAGACATTTTTCAAAACTTTGGATTTAATGCCACATTCATTAATGCTTTAACCATATACACCACTCTTAACTGATGGGCTGCTTAACTCAATCAGTAGAGTGTTACTATCAACCAAAAGGCCATTGGTTCGATTCCTGGTCTTTCTTTCATACAGAATGAATTTGCTGTATTCATTTTATCAATTATACCAATCTATACAGACAGAATAGAAAACTTTGGCCTATTTTTCCTGCAGTCACAAAATTTCGTATGCTTGGCTCAGATGAGCTTATGGTATGTACAGGCATCTGTGGGTCTCTCTTTAGCTGTGAAGCTCATTCCATATTTCACTTATAGTATCTAGCCAGCACAAGCATGAGTAAGACATTAAAATATGACCCAAGGTCTGCATCCCCTCAATATCTGGTCATCTGAGGGAAATGAATAAGCATTGGAAAAGGACTAAAGTTGATATGACAACTTACAGTTTTCATTGGCATACATATACGTTGGTTGTCGTACAGTTTACAGTCACTTTGAGTAACACTATAGTAGTGCGTTATGCTACATGCGTTGTTTCGATCAAAATTCACCCTTGGGTCGTTACCGCCATATTTTTGAGTTAGGTTGATAGAAATAGATTATATACTTTATTACAGAGTTATGGCCCTTGATTTATATCAGAATTTTGTTAGTATTTATCCTACTCTTAGATATTGAAATGCTAACAATTGTTCCCAATTTTAATATTTATGAGGACATCTGCCATGCTCAGCCGAGCCCAGAACACTTTTCATCATAACCTGCGCTTGCGCGGGCCCGTTTCTAGTATGATTAATTACTTATGACAGCAAATATTAGAAAACAAGGAGTGACAGCAAAACTACAGGATAAACCTTTAGCTTGGTAATATCTGATTAATACTTGTGACAGCAAATGGTAGAAAACAAGGAGTGACAGCAAAAAAATTACGAGATAAACATTTAGCTTGGTAAATATACAATTAATTATTTGTGACAGTAAGGGGTAGAAAACAAGGAGTGACAGCAAAATTACGAGATAAACCTTTGGCTTGGTAAATATGATTAATTATTTATGACAGTAAGTGGTAGAAAACAAGGGGTGACAGCAAAATTACAGGATAAACCTTTAGCTTGGTAAATAAGAAGAGTCTGATCAGCAGTGTTCCCCAATGGCAGTCGGACTGTCTGACATAATGTTTGGCGCGGTCCAGTAAATAGCTCTCCAGTGGCAGACCGTATGTCCAAGGAATTTTCGGAGCGAATTGTGTTTTTTTTGGGGGCTGAAATTACCAATGCGCGAATCCAGTATTGGAAAAATAAATCGCATAATGGACTGGTTACCAAAGTCAGGCATATTATCTTAATGGCTAAAGCAAAGGCTGAACGGTTGCTAAAACAAGCATGTAATTGCTCTAAGCCATCAAATAAAACATAAAATTTTGATAAATTCTAATATTTAATCATTCAACTTGTTTCGTTTTTTTTCGGTCCCGACAATATTCTGACAAGCATTTTGTGAATTCCAGCCCTGATAAAACAACATTTGATTTGAAGTCAGAAAAAGAAAGTATTCAAAATATAAGAACTTTTACCATAGGTTTTGTTTCAGGAGTTGATTGTACACCACTGATCAAGAATAAAGATAATGAGCCAGTGCATGAGATTTCCAACAATGTGGTATGTGCGGCCAGCAAAGCCTCAGATCAGCCTGCACATATGCGCAGTCTGATCAGAGCCTTTGTTAGTCGCTTGAGTATTCTATGATTGTTAACCTACTGACTGAACACCTTTTGGAGTTTCTAAGCTTAAAAGGAGGCTGCAGAGGCTCGTCAGAGTCTACACTTGTCAAAGTGTCAAATTGTTGGAAATCTCATGCCACGGCTCATATTGTTTCAGGAGTTCATTTCATTTTTTGTTTCAGGAGCAAACTGTGCCCACGGGAACTATTCAAACTCTTCATGTCTCTCAAGGAATCTGTACATTCAGGAAAGCTTCCAGCATCTCTGAGGTAATTAGTTTACAGAGTATGGGGGATTCATTAAACATATTACTTTTAAACCCTTATCTGGCTAGTCAACTTTTTTCGTCTGTTTCTCATCTGCATATGTTCTCAGATAAACTATGTTGCAAACAATATGGACCCAGATCAGAATGCTCCCTTGGAAGCATTCTGATCAGGGTCATTAGTGTATGCTTCCATGATAAAATCTAGTCTGAATTTATACATTCAGGATTGGCACTTAACACTCATTTATTGCATTAACAATAGCAGAATCTGGGTTGAAGACTCGGCTGGTAAAATACATATTTAAGTAAAGCCACCAAGTGGCTTCAGCTGTTGTCCTTCTTAGGTAGTGATTCTGTTGTTGTTTCTTTGTTGTTGCTCCCATTGTGTTAGAGTTTTGGTCCTGGATTTGTGATAGTTCTTTATGTCCTTTCTAGTTATGCAATTTATTTGCGTCCTTTCTAGTTTTGTAATCGTGTCAACTCATCCATGGCTAATTGCTATTTGTTAACAATAAAACAGCAACTTTGGAATGATTTGTGTTTAAGATTGGCTAAATCCACCTATTGGTTAATCAGTAATTTTGCAGACAATTCTGAATTTATCGGATGGTGGCCTTGAAAATTAGGTCATGGTCACCAAACCTTATTAGTCTTTTTCAGTGTATCAAGGAAGAAACACAAGAAACTTCACACAGCAAATAGAACATAACCAAAGCAAAGCAACCAGCTCTATCTTCCTCAGTTAGACGATTGCAAAACTAAAGGGTGCAAATAACTTGTAAATTGTGAAATTTTCATATCCATCAGTTTAAGTTTAAACTCTTTTAAAAGACTCTCTGACCTGTTCCTTGTTCACTCATTTTGATTCTTGATACTCAAATAATTAGGTCTTGATCCTTCTTAAGAGGATAATGTATTTGTTGTTTATTTTGCAGTGATCCTGGTTTGAAGACTTACAAGGATTTCAAAATGGCAGCCTCAGACTACCAATTTGCCAAGCAACAGATGCTTGAGGCATTTGGATCATGGGTACATAAACCAGACGGCTTCCTTGATTTTACAGTTGCAGCAGATTAAAAACTTGTGTGTGTTCTTTTCTTTCAAAACAATTGTTTTAATAACAAATCATTTTACTTATGTTTAAAAAATACCTTAACCCTTTGTATATGAGAAACCCCTAGATGGGTATTTTTACAAGATGAAATAGCACAATGCGGCATTTCATCATGGTCTACATTGTTTAAGGTAAAAAAGTTCATGAAAAAAATACAATCTTTTTAAAAAAATATAACTTGGCACCCCAAGATATGTGCAATGGACTATCCCAAATTTATTGCATCAAATCAGAAGGATGAATCCATTTGTACACGAAGGTTTAAATATGTACATTACATTTTCATAAAATTACATACACCAACATAATGAGCTGAGTTTCTCATATTCGCACAGTCCTATGAAATATTCTCTCTACATTTGCTATTTGATCAGGCACCAGGTTCATCAACTGTTAGCCAATTTCTCCAAATTGGTATACCATTTAGTCACAATACAATTATTGTCATTGAAATACAGATTAAAAAAAACTGAATTTGAGGCTGGATGCTTACTTCCTTAGCATCTATTTGTTTTAAACCCTAAATTTACTTCTTCCTCAAAAATTGTTCTTTTTGGTTCAAAATGGCAAATAAAAGAGGGGATATGGATAACTTTTTCATTTGTTCATTCATGTTTTAGCATTGTAGTTGTTGGTACATTTTGTTTCACGAGCTTTTGTGTAAACACTGTTATATGAAAATTAATAAATGATGTCAAAATGACTTCCATTAACTTTTCTTTTCAATCCCAGAAAAGTTGTATTCAATGTCAAACATGATGTGACAGAAATAATAAACATGTGTTTGATGGATATTTCTTTGCAATTCCGAGAAAAATGCAATATCAAGGGTAAGGCAATTTAAAACCTTGTCAGTACGTGTTATTTGTTATATATATATACTGTTCACAAAAAGTAGGGGATATTCGAACATAATAAATCATAGAAATTACCAAACTCATGTCATAAACCTGAAACAGCTAGTATTAATTAGCCAAGTCATCTAGCTGACAATATGAATAAAATTTTCTAGGATTAATCTGGTCACGTGTACCTGAGACAACCATATTTAGACCAGGGGTAGCCTTTCGATTTTCACACGTGAATATCACGGTGACGGATTATGCAATTGCTATGTTTTTTAAAAGGAAAATATCCGTTATTCATTATTTTTTATGTTTAGAATTTGTTTTTATCTCTTTTTCCTCGATTTCAGGAATGTGAGGCTAAAATCTGTCACTTTTAAGTGAATTTTGCCATTTTTTACATTTTTGTCACCGCCCTTTTTCCTACAAATGACAATTATGGATCATGAAAAAAATCTTAAAAAACAAAGATATCCAAAATGCATCTTAAGCATGCATTTTCGAAAGCATGTCAAAAATTTTGATACTTTTTTGTGAAATTTGGATATTAACCCCTAGTGTCATTGGCACGCCCTTAAGGTCACATTACTAATTTTTCAGTCCTCAAATTATGCAGGAAAACTGGCTGACATATTGCTATATCCAAAGGCAAAATTATTTATGCAACAAATTAGGATTTTAATTTCTAGATTTTTTTGCGTCCCAATATCCCCTACTTTTTGTGTACAGTATATAATATGCTTGTATATAATTATATAGAGGAATAATACATTCAGGAGTGTTCATGTACTATTGAATTTGTGTGTTTATGTTTAACGTCTCGCCAACAGCTTAGGTGATACATAGATAGTGCCACAGCTTAAAGTCTCATCTGACAGACTGATGAAGCAGGGGATTTACCCCGGAACCCCTGGTTAATAAGGTGAGTGGTTTATCCACTACACTCAGTGGCACCTTTTACTGAGTTTATTAAACAAGTTGGAGAAAAGTGATCAAATGTGAGGCTTGACGAGCATTTTATCATTTTTCACAACTTTAATGAAAAAAGTCAATAAGCAACGCTTATTAGATATCGCCCGCACAGTAAGAGTCAGTGAAAAAATTTGTCAAGTTATAGTTCATACCAGCAGACCTTTGTTTTGAAAAGAAGGTTTCAGTAGAATCTGTGCATACAAAAATTATAATACTCCTTCAGGGAATAATTGTCTAAGTTCTCACAGCTGTCATTTTGTCAATTTTTTTTTTTTTTCAACCAGACTCTCGTGCATATGTTCAATGTGTCTATATTGTATAGGTAAAGTATCCAATTGCTCCATTACAAGCTGTGGTAGGAGTTGATCAGCCCATGAAGGTTGCCTATGCATATACAAAGGCCTTATAAGGGCAAAATTGTCTAAGTTCTCACAGCTGTCATTTTGGCAAAATTATTTTTTGTGAATCAAACTCCTTCGTGCATATATTCATTGTGTCTACATTGTATCTGCAAAGTATCAAATTGTTCCATCAAAAGCTGTAGTAGGAGTTGATCGGCCCATGAAGGCACCATCTATGCATATACAAACACGTTAGAAGGGAAAAATTGTCTAAGTTCCCACTGCTGTCATTTTGTCAAATATTATTTTTCCTGAACCAAACTCCTTCATGCAGATGTTCAATGTGTCTACATTGTATAGGCAAAGTATCAAATTATACAAAAGCCTTATTAGGAAAATATTGTCTAAGTTCTCACAGCTGTCATTTTGTCAAAATTTTTTTTTTCTGATCCAAACTCCTTCATGCATATGGCAAAGTATCAAATTGCTCCATTAAAAGCTGTGGTAGGAGTTGATCGGCCCATGAAGGCACCATCTATGCATATACAAAAGCCTTATTAGGGAAATATTGTCTAAGTTCTCACTGCTGTCATTTTGGCAAAAATCATTTTTTCTGAACCAAACTCCTTCATGCATATGTTCAGTGTGTCTACATTGTATGGGCAAAGTATCAAATTGTTCCATCAAAAACTATGGTAGGAGTTGATCGGCCCGTGTATGGCCTATAATAGCATAAGCATAAAACCCTATATCAAAAGCCATTTAGAACTACAAAGGGAAATAACTCTTATAGAATTGGCCCCTAGCCCTTACTTTTTTGTCTAAAGTATTTGTCTTGCATACATGAACATGTTTGCAAGGTTTAATGAAAATCCAGCAATGACTCTTCAAGATATTAAGGAAACAAAACGTTACGGACGGACGGACATGAAAACAGTATACCCACCACAAACAAAGTTTGCGGGGGTAAAAGGAAACAAAAAGTTACGGACGGACGGCCAGACAGACGGAGGGACAACGTGAAAACAGTATACCCACCACAAACAAAGTTTGCGTGGGGTATAATAAATTTAATAATACCGGAGCAGGAATATTGATATCAAAACAATGAGAGGGTAACTATTGTGGTATGCGCGAATATTGTCTCTTGCTGAAATCCATCAATAGGCAAAACCTTAACTTGCATGCTGGGTAATTTTTCTTGCTTTTGTTGTCGTCTGCTGACTTTTTACAAAATTAACTTTAGCAAAAAATTATTTCAAGAACACTATCAGAGTGTCAAACAGTTTGGATCCTGATCTGGGTCCAAACTGTTTGCAAAGGTCACCAGCAGACAACACAAGTCATTGCTTGCAAGGAACACAATTCAAAATAGGTATGATAAAATCAATGCAATGACCTTACATTTAAATTGAAGCTCAACAACTGCTATGAGGGAATGAACATTTTTATTACTTTACTTGATACCGTATATAAAACATGAAATATCTATAATCGGTAAATGTTCTAAATTTTTGAACACTAATTGACTGCCAAAAAAGCCAAGACAAACAGAGCAGACCCAGATCAGACTGCTTCTGAAGAAGCAGTCTGATCAGGGTCTTCCCTGTTTGCTATTCTGACAAGCATTTCATGAATTCAGAACCCGAAGATAAGTGTTTGAAATTTTAGAAAATTTACCGCAGTAGGCCGATCAAGCAAATACAGCCAACAATGGCATATATACCTCAAGAAAACTAAAATACACACCTAACTTATATAGGGGTATATATAAATAAATGTATCATTTAGTGAGCGGTTTGGGTCATTTTGGGCTGAGAATTTGAGAGATTAGCTGAATTATTTGCCAAAATAACTAATTAAAATCAAGGTGATGGGAGAAAAAAAACAACAACAACTTAACTTAAAATTTCCCACTGGGGGAATGACTGTAGGACCGCAATCCAATTAAAAACTTATCAACTAGTTCTTTGAAAGATGTCTGGTTGAGGTGATAAAGATACATAAATTATTTCAAGAGCATTTGTTTGATTTGTTGAACACAGTAAAGTTTAGATTTAGTTTAGATTTTGATTAGACTCTGCACCTTGGTCGAATGTACGCAACAAAAGCATTTTCTTATGACACATTTCTTAACCCTTAATGCGCCAATTGCAACAAAAGTCGTCTGCTTTTTTCGTCTGCTGAAATGTTTAAAAAGGCTCTATGGCAAAAAGTGAGGACCCAGATCAGGCTGCTCCTTAGGAGCAGTATGTTCTGGGTCCATGCTATTTGCTTCTATACTTAATTCATCAGTAAAGTTAGGCAATTATTTGCAGCAGACGACTTTAGCAGACAACATTTTCAGATGCATTTTTTTCTTGGATCTTTAAGGGCTTTCATGATTTGTAAGTTGTATTTGCTTGAAAACGCTCACTTTTTCCAAATTCTGACTATAGTGTAATAAATTATGAAAACAAATATGTATCAACAAGCATACTGCTAGACATTGCCACACTCGCTAAGCAAGCAGTGGGGATGTCAATTTTAGTACAACATGATAATATCCTCAAATGGGAGAGATATCCAGATTATATGTTTACTTCAGTTCGTTAGGTTTTGGTACGGTAAAACCTGTCTTAAGCGGACACTCAAAAATTGATAAAACAAAGATCTTAATAGCAAATGGTAGCTTAATGAAGGTCAAAAGTATTGCAGTATTGATGAATGAAGGTCGAAAGTATTGCAGAATGCTCCCATTGGAGCATTCTCCAATACTTTAGACCTGCATTAAGCGATAATCAGTCTTGAAACCCATTTTTTGTCTTCTTTTTGAGTGGCCGCTTAAGACAGGTTTTACTGTACTTTGCATATTTATATTTTTTGATAGAAACATTTGAACCATAATTAAATTTTTGAACAATTATTTTATGAATGCAAAATAGGGACTATTTTCTCATAGACTCAGGGTTCCCACGAGCTCCGGAAAACCTGGAAAATCGTGAAAAAAAATTCAATGCATGGAAAAATCATGGAATTTGAAAAAACTTGAATAATCATTGGAAAATCATGGAATATTGTGAAATAGTTTGACGAACCATCAGAAGCCAGAAAACTAGCTGTCAGACACCTAAATTTGTGTGTCTGACAGCTAGTTTTCTGGCTACTGATGGTTTACAGTCTTAATTATTTCAAAATGCATGCATGGTCTTCTAGCATGCTTATTTAAATACATTACTGCTGCTGCATTCTGCATTTATGCTCAGTGTGGTGAAGATGCCGCTAAAAGGGTAGGTTGGAGACCGTGCATTAAATAGTCATGGAAATTGCATTGTTTCCATGGGAAGATCATGGAATTGTGTTTTTGAATTTCTGTGGGAACCCTGTCTAAGACTAAGACTGACCCTTTAATATGTCTTTATTGCAAAATAAGTAAACAACCAACCTGAGTATCCCTAAGGCTTTCATCTGGTTATGCAGTTCTAATGACTGTTGGACAGATGATACATAGATCTAACAGTTTCTCTTCCTCAATAAATAAGATGAAAGAAAAATATGAAAAAACCTAAGCATGCAAAAATGAACACATGTGGTAGTGCTCAGAATGACTGCTCATAAAATACATAGGTGAAAATTCAAGAAAATTTCAAAACGCTGATTTTTGAAATTCAAATCTCAAAATTAGCAGTAAGCCTACAAATTATTAATAATTTCATGTTTAAATGGTCAATCATTATGGACTTTAAACTGAAAATAAATCTGAGAAGCTATTAATCTGTTTAATTCAGAATTTTGAGCCTGACTTTGGAAGATCCCCTTTAAATTTAAGAAGGAAGGGGGTATTTTTTATATATTGCAAGAAGAGAAACAATATTAAAAAGGTTTAAGCAATATGCTCACTTTTCATTTAAAATCCCCCCCCCCCTGGTTTTCAAACCCTTGAATAAACATTGGGCGGCTAACCAAATGATGTTTACATGGGATAACAGAAGGGCTTTCAAGGCAGACCTGCTGCAGTCACACTATCAGATTGGGAATTTGGGAAGTGGTTCATTTTCAGGATGGAAACAGAAGATCTTATACAAGTGCTCCTGTATTATTGAATTTATTTGATGAGTTGGGGAAGAGATAAAATGTGAAGCATTTTATTGCTTTTTCGCAACAAGATTACAAATTCAAATATAGGAGCATGAATTTTAGTTTCTAATTATCATATAATGTGAACAATATTTAATAATCATGTTTTTGGCATAAAAAATGTCAAGATTTTGCCATACATATGCCATTTTCGTAATGTTACCAAAACCTGCAATTCACTTGTGGTTTATCGATTTAGCTCATGTCGTTACATCACTCTGGGACGCAATGTCATATGAAATTTTTTTATCTCAATTTGGAAGAGCTAAATGTCATCAACAGGAATCCAAAATTGATGAAAATGCTCTTAAGTAACTGAATAAATAGTAAACTTTTATGTCTGTTAACCTTTTGAACCACACTTCTTCCAGGCAAGCTTGACTATGTGGTTTACCAGTACATTGTGCACATACTCTAGCTTGTAACTGACAACAGCCCTTCTTGAAGCAGAATGAGAATGACCGTAGAAAATAGTAACTTGATCAATCTCAACATATGGGACCGGGCTGGGATCAAACTCACAACCCCTGGATCTGTAATTGGACACGCTACACGGCCCAGTTAAGCTGCAGGATGGACTCTGATCGACCAACAAATGGATGAAATTTTCCATTTATACCACAACCTAAGTGGGCATCTTCCTATAAGTGACCACAGAGTTCGTTTTGTGATGTAAATGCTATACAAACTTCTTATCCATTCATTATGTGGATCCTGATCAGCTGGCTTACTGTTTAAAAAAAATATTGTTCCTAAATTTTAATGCGCATTAGATTGAATATGGTAAGTCCCCCAAACTTAAAAAAGTGCAACCAAAACAATCTCTGCTAACACTGCTTTAACCCTTTGTATACTGGAAACTCTTGTACTTTGGCAAACAATGAAGACCCAGATGAAATGCAGCATAATGCTGCATTTCATCAGGATCTGCACTGTTTGCTAAGATTAATACAACCTTCGGGTTTAGAAATATATCATAATTTTGAAAAAATTCTACTTAGGACCCCTTAAAGTACACAATGGGCAGTCCCATATTTACTGTATTAATGTGTATGGGAATATCCATCAGAATACAAAGGGTTAAACAACTTGACCCAGACTGGATACCAGCTTGGGCTGCTATGGACATCATAAATACAGGTAATCACAATTTTTCTCAACACAAAATAAATTTACTAACATTGCTGATTAAGGTTCAACATATCTGTTTACATGTACAAGAACAATACTAGAACATTTATAAATGAGCAAGTGTGTGACAAAACCAACAATCAGACTTTGCACCCAGCCTTGACTTGAGCACCCTGCAGATCTACCTAGTCTAATAAGAGTCCACTGGGTACAAGGTATTAAAAGATTTACAAAATCCTGAACTTTTGAAATTCAAATCTTAAAATTTGCAACATGCCTACAAAAATTTGACACTTTCAAGTTTAAAAGGTCAATTGTCTTTATACAAATTGAAAATAAATCAGAGAAACTATTCTTAATCTTAATCTGCCTAATTAAGGATTTTGAGGCCGACTTTCCCTAGAAAGTCTGCCTAAAAATCCTGAATTCAGGAATAATCAATAAGACAATGAGAATGCTTGGGTACTTTGCAAAGACTGATTAGACTTCAGGATCTGAATCAAACTTTTTTTTTCATGCACAGGCTCGTGTTTGTTTGATTTGATTCTTTACGTCCAATCAACAATCTTTCAGTTAAACAGGGACAGGTCTTTCTGGGTTGAACCAGTACTAAGCTAGGATAAATGTGTCTTGCTCAAGGACCACAACGCAGTGACACCGGTTAGGTTGAACCCCTGACCCCTCGGTCTCGAGTCAAGCACAGTACCACTGAGCTCCCTACACACACACAGGCTCGTGTAAATATGACATGGAGGTATAAAAAAATCTGTAACTTAAGGTCCTGGATGAATGCAATTGAAACAAATGATCACATGGTGGTACTGCTTTCCTTCTAAATATTTGGACACCATAATACTATCTATATAATGCCAGTGTTGAGTAAAATTTTAAAACAGGTTAACAGCCCTCCAAATAAGAGTGTATGATCAAAAATTGATTTTGTTATTTCAACCTAAACATATGTTGTGGGTACTGAAAAGAACCGTCTCGGTAAGACGGTTCTTTTGAGCACACAAAACATATGTTTAAACTGGTGGGTAAGAAAATAATCACAAGATTACACTCAAAAATTTCGCTTAACTGGACCCATGTATCAAATGAGAAATTACTGTGAGTTTCGGAAATTTGAGATTTTTAAGCAAATTTCGAAGTCGCCAAAATACTTGAGCATAAAATTGTAAATATTTGCTTGCCCATCAGTTTTAAAGCTGTAAAATTGCTCAGAAATCGACAATTTTTTCTCTCACAGGAATGTATCAAAGTTTTCCTATACGTCTAGAATACAGATTATGGCAGTTCTGTAATTTTGTTGACAAATGAAAATATCAGAATTATGGAAAATATGAAAAACAAACTGAATATGCAGTAGACAATTTCTACTTTTCTAATTTTATGAAAAGATACTGGGCATGCGCAAAATATTTCATAACAAACTGTCATTCACGTAAGCTGGCTTCCTGAATTTTTCTGTATTGTGATATACAAACAAATTGGAGTTGGGAGTTGCAAAAACCATTGCATATCATTGCTACAACTCAAAGAATCAGTTTGCATTCATAGATGAAATTGTGTGATAGTTATTTGCTTGAAACAGTGTAAACTACTACATAAAATGGAATCGAGGCTCTCCAGTTTAATTTGTCTGACAAAGTGTGTGTGTAATATACACTGCTGAACATATATAGAGTAAATACAACGGTTGGAGACCATTTTACGCGTAAATGTTCTATGTTATTTATAATTTTATAAAGAATCTACACCTTTAGCAATGACTACTGATAAAATGTGTAGTGGCTATTTGAACAGTGACATTACGTCTCTGACAGGCAGCATTCCTCGTAACACATGAAATTTGCGGTTTGTAGAAAGTGATTGTCGTGTTATCTTTATAGTTGTGACATTAATGGTAGCATATTTGAAAATAATCATTCCTCATGAATACTGCAGTCTACATTCTACTTCAGTTAATATAACATAATGGCGTGTAAATGTATATTTTAAATCGAAAATCCAATATTTACATAACGCCAGACCAGATACTAATAAGTCCAGAAATGACCTGCAAATTAATCACGAGTCTTTAGTCCAGATGCGAATTTTAACCCTGCCTACCTTTCTTCGTACTTTCCGATGTTTACCCTACATATTGATCCATTTAATTCCTTCCATTGTTTAATTTAATCCCTTGTGAATGATCTTTTTGTGTGTTGTTGTGGTTTTTGACAGACCATGTGTTGTCTTTCTAGCACATGGATCCATGGAACAAGTACTCATGCACGAGTATACAGACTGCTGGGTCAGGCACATATATTATCAGTTTTCCGTAAAATAACTGTTGTACTGGAAAATAAAAATCATAGAATTTATACCGACACATATTTTTGTTGTACTTTGCACCTAGATGACCTGTAATTAAAGAAATAATTGTTCTAAAACAGTTGATTTCTTTTTGGAAAGAAAAATGCTTTATTATGAGCAATTTTACAGCTTAAACACATGTTTTGGTTGAGAAATAAGAAAATTGATTTTTGGTACGCACTCTTAACTAAAGGCCTGGTAGTCTGTTCATTCTTGCATATGAAAAAGTGTTGGACTACTTTACTTTCCAAAGCCTGCACGGCAAAGTCTTTAAGACTGTTCATTTTGCACAGGTGCATAATCTGACATAAAATTCACTGGAATCCCATGCAAATTGTAGACATTCACCGTTTCTACTCAAACAATTGTCCATTTATCACAAATGAAAACAAACTGTCCATTACCCATTTATGACATTAATTTAGAGAGGGTTATGACAAAATTTAAAGAAAACTGTTATAAACTTGCATCAATGGATGCTGCTTAACAGGATTCAGTCAGGCGCTGCTAATTGCTCAGACGTTCAAATCAAACACATTTGGATTGCGATGTATACACATGATTACGACAGTTCAAGGTCAATTTGTTCACACAAACACAGCTGATCAATTAAATAATGCTGGCATCAATTTATGCTATTATTAGAAATGAATCACAATGATGGAATAAAATGAACTAAACTAAAGCCTATTGTTCGATGAATTAAAGGTAAATTACAGTCTTCGACATAAGCAGTGGTAAACTATTAGAAAACTACCTTTCAGGAATGAAAAATCACTTCGATATAGCCATATCTTTGTGATAACCAAGTTCTTATTTTGTTAGAATTTTGTTTGTTTTGTTGGCGAGCAGCTAGCCAGCTACCTGAAGGGGGACCCATTGATGTGGATGATCAGGGTTTTACAGGACGCAATATCCTGCGTCTTATACGCATAAATCATTAGGTAGGACCCGTCAATTCACCTTACCTGCGTCCGCTGGGACGCAGATGTGTTTGTTGTGCCTTTCATTAAAATCCCAAATTCCAAAGTTATTTCGTAACGATTCGGGTTTTCCCATAGTTACAGGCTATCTATAAATAAATAGGACAGGCGTTCTTGTTTTAGAATGCTGCACTGACCTCGTAGGTAAGCGAGAAGTGAAAACATCCGTGCAAACATCGGCCGTGAAAAAGTCGTAAAATACCATGGGAACAAGACAGTTCACCGACAAGACAATTCACCGACACGGGTTTTGAAGACAGTTCACCGACAGATTTGAAGACAGTTCACCGACAATTTTGAAGACATTTCATCGACACTTTTTTATCACGTTATTGACATATGGCTCGAAAAGATAATTAATTATTGTGAAGAAATATTGATGAGTTGTGATTTGAGGCGATATGTCGATATAATTTGTTGAGAAAGCGATATTTTGTCAGTCTGGTTAATGATTGATAGACAGATATTTGGTTGCTCTATTAAGCTATATTGATGTGATCCAATAGCCAATCGTACATTATTTTTGATGAAATTCGCCAGCAATTTAATGCATTCCTTTTGAATATTTAAACAGATTTGTTCAGGCCTACCTTTTCGTTTTATATAGTTATTTTACGTCAGTGATTTAAGACTTGTTTTCGCTCAGACACTGTAATGGTCGCTATATATAGGCAGTTGTATGCATGTCTAATTAATCATATTGCCATAGCAAATAGGTAATTTAATTAGCTTTGTATTAGGCCTTCGTTCATTATAACATCAATAAATGGTGAAAATTGTGACATTCCATATAAATACAGTATAAAATTTGTCGATGAACTGTCTTCAATTCTGTCGGTGAACTGTCTTCATTTCTGTCGGTGAACTGTCTTCAAAATGCGTGTCAGTGAACTGTCCTGTCGGTGAACTGTCTCGATTCCAATACCATGCTTTCTCTCAGGTCCGCTCTGCTAAAAAGCATGGAAAACATATACTGATTTGTCCATCACTAAATTTGTGTATTGATTTTTTCATAGTGTGAATATTCATTGACAACTCAGCCGACCGCTCAAGCATGAAGGGCAATTATCTTGACAGTTTTCTTTCTTTTGTATATGCCAAATTAGGTAACATTTTCACTTGGAATGGCTCAGGTCGGCAAAGATAAAGGCAGAATAGATCAAAGATACCAGAGACTTCAGATAAGTGGAGACTTGTAGACAGATAGATAGAATACAATGACAGCAAGATCATGTGTATTTCAAATTTACCAACCAAATTTCTCAGAATGGAAAGCAAGTAGCAGTCTGATCAGTGACTGTTTTTTCGTGTTTTTTTTTTATCTCAATTAGAGAAAAGTCTGGTCAGAGACTGTTTTTTTCTGTCTTCTGGATGCAGCAATCTATCATTTCTCCCTATTTTCTCAAACTTCTCCCTATTTGCACTTCTTCTCCCTAAATTTAAGGGCTACAGGTAGCTTGGTCCCTGCATATTATAGGGATAAGCTCAGCTTTTGTAAAAAAGCGTATAGGATTGTTTTTCACTGATGGTAATATGTGGCCCTCAAAAATTTCAAATGCCCCCCCCCCCCCAAAAATCGGAAGGGGGCCAAACATGGCCCTCAAAATTACTGACCTGGGGACAACACCGAGCCTTCACGGAAAGATGTACTACCTTCCAAAATTCGAAGCTTATATAAAAAGATGGGACCCTCGATTTCAATGATGGGACCCCCATCATATTCAAAGTTGAGTCCCAAGGACCCCCAAACATTCAACTTGGTGTAAAACCCTGGATGATGTCCCTGCACCTGCATGTTAATCAAAAACCTGAAGATGATGATGAGATTTGTTGCCTATGCAATACAAAAATCCAATGTACTTTACAAGGTCATTGCCAGATGATGGCTTGCCAACTTCAATCAAAGTAAGTCATTGGTGTAAATTTTTAATCATAGGACCAGTTAAGCAAAATATTTCAGTGTAAAATTGTGATTATTTTCTTATCCATCAGTTGATACATGTCTTTTGTTTTGGTTGAGAAATAAGAACAAATATTTTTTAGTTACACACTCTTATCTGGAGCCTGATAATTTTGTGAACTGAGAACAGGCCACAATGTAAGGCTAGAATGCACTGTGCACTATGGTAAATGCTCTAAAATTTTAAATGCTAGTTGCCTGCCAAAAAGGCCTAGACAAATGGGGCAAACCCTGATCAGAAGCAGTCTATTTGCTATTCTGACAAGCATTTTGTGAATTCCAGTCTTAGAAAGAGGTGGTCGAAATTTTAGAACATTTACCGTTATGATTTTGAAAATGTTTTAATAATGGCTTGGATTCCTCGTTGAAAGCTGACATAAGCTCCAAAATCCTGAACATTAGATTATTCAAATCTTAAAACTTGCAATTACCTATATAATATTTATAATTTCAAGTTCAAATGCTCTCAGATAATCAAAAGATAAAACAGAGAATCTATTATAATAAGCCTAATTCAATATTTTGAAGCCAACTTCCAAAAGAAAGTCAACCTCATAATAATCACTTCGGGATTATAAACAGTAAAACCTATCTTAAGTGGCCACTCAAAAAGAACACCAAACATTGATTTTCAATATCGATTATATCACTTAATGCAGGTCAAAAGTACTGCAGAATGCTCCAAGGGGAGCATTCTGCAATACTTTCGACCTTCATTAAGCATCCATTTTCTATTAAGACCTTTGTCTATTTTCAAGTGGCCGCTTAAGGCAGGTTTACTGTAATCCTGAAAATTTTCCCCATGTTGTTTGCTTCTTAATAAATTTTTGCAGAGTTTGATATGATGGAGACATGTAACTCGAAGAAAGCTAATGGGGTTGGTGGCACAAGTTCATAAGTATGTGAAAACATTCTAAAAGTGACTAGTAGCATGTGTCCCCAATGTGATAACCAACCTTTCAATGAAAACAGACTGCCTATGATAACTGACCATACTTAAGATTTAAAGTTTTATTTTTCAACCTTCATGATATGATGATGACAGTGGGCAGCTGCTCACTGTCTTCATGACATCATGAAGCCAGAAGATTGAAAAATAAAATTTTAATTTTTATATTTACACTTTATATTTCACGTGGGCAAATCTCTTCATCGGCAAACGAAGACAGCTGAAAACCTGCAAATCTTTTCATCAGCAAATGAAGACAGTTGCTCGATCAAAAATTCATCAAAGGGAAGACCGAGGTAAGTGTAAATATTGTGGTTTACTGACCTTACTGTGGTAACCAATCACATAGTCTTAACTAAGCATACTTTAATACCACAAGGTCATAAGCTAACCACACCCTGATTATTTACAACACTGATCATAATGTGATAGACATACCGCATTGCAAATGGACTATCCACAGAATTTTTAATTGCTTGACTACACTCCATTTTGACTCCATTGGACTAGCTAGAGAATTTTTTAACTATTTTCCATTCTAACTGCACCTTTCTGATATATCATTGATCATACAATGTAATTTTTTCTTTCAATGAGCCAGCACCACGATTTTGGTACTTATCACATATGCAAATAAAGTTTCCAATAAATGCCCCAGCTGACATATCAAGAGAGACTAATGGTCTAAACTTTGGTGTGAGTCTCCACTTACATCCATACTTTGTGTATACATGCAGCAAAGACTCTTGTGAGGCTGCCAAATTGTCCAGGCTCCCCTGAGCCTTCATTGCTTGACTAAGTGATATGTACCAAAACCTTGTGAGCTGGGCCATTTTTAATAGGGGACATAATAAATATATTTACCAACAACAATTAAATTTTGGAGCAAATATGCAAAATATTCTTTAAGTACAGTTTTACTTCCATTATCCTGTCTGACATCTTGACCTACAGTAAATGTTCGCAAATTTCTAATAACAGTTACCTTACAATAAGGCTTTGGTACAGTACAGAGCCAGATCACTAAACAGACTGATCAGGGCATTCACTGTTTTGCAATTTGGACCAGCATTTTCTGAATGAAAGAACAGTGAAGCAAAGTTGAGCTTTGAACAATATGAGATTTAACTTTTAAAATTTGAGAATATTTACTGTATTTTTGTACAACCATTTGAGCAATCAATGCTACAAGTCTACTTTTCTATGGAACAATGCACCTTCACTCGTCAAAGTCCTTTATATAAGGAAACCACAGGTTTAGATAAACAAAATTTTTGAGCGTAAGGTTTTAAGATTTTCTTAACCATCAGTTTTAACATGTTTTGGGTGCTCAAAAGAACCGTCTCAATTAGATGTTTCTTTAGAGTACCCACAACATATGTTTTGGTTGAGAAATAAGAAAATTATTCTTATGTTACACACTCTTAACTACAGGCCTGGAAAACTGTTCAACAGATAAATGCAATATCTTTCTTATTTCTCCAGAGAAATCATTTGCTGTTGTAGGGCTGCGAGGATTCACTGATACATTGATGAAACTCGATATGAAAGCCAGCGATACCGCATTGATACACAAGCCCAATACGTATCAATATTTTCACGGAAATTGACGAGAAATTACGATGGGAAAACAAAGTTTTTTTCCCTTTCAAAAGCCTCTGGTAAGGTCTATTTTTCCATCTTGGGTGAAAAAACCTGTTATAAAATTCCTTGGTGATGAGGTATGGCCCACCATAAATGTCAATATTCATGCCTGTATCAGTGCAATGCCCATCGAAGATCGTATTTAACTGCGGTACCCCACGTGATGCGTATCGTATCATGGCATCAGCGTATCATCGCAGCCCTATGCTGTTGTGCTCATTGGAAGCATCTCACATATGTTTTCTTTAAGTATTAAGGAAGTTGCCGACTCGGATACAATTCTAATCTAGCTAGAGCAATTTGACTTATTGCATTATCTTCCTCTTTCAACCTCCAACAAATGCAAAGTCCATCTTTTTACTTGCATCCTACCAATTTTCCACTTGCACCATCTTCAGTTCCCAGCTTCCGCCATCTTGAATACCCAACTTGCACCATCATAAACTCCTAACTTGCACCACACTCATTTATCATTGCACTTTGTACTCAAGATCGACAAAAGTAATACATGATTACACAATTTCTTCTAATTCCTATAAGTGACATTAAACAAAACTACTTATAAGTTCATTTAAGCCTAGATTTCGCCAATCATTTTTGAAGTCATCTAAATGGTTATCAAAATCTATGAGGTCTCTGTATGACTGCTTTGACAATAATGCCTGTGCTGTACTTAAAGTCTCTTCCTCTACCGTTGACCTGAAAACAAAATGACATCTGTAAACTAATACACACCGGGTATGTGGTGATAGAGAACACACTGATTTACATGTTTATCTAAAATGCATTTTCGATTGCCAAAAACCTATGTTTTTGATCACAAAAGGATTATCTCGTGTTGATGAGGATTGTAGGCTGCAATCATGCCTGTCTGCTCGATATATTCAAACCTGTGCACTTCAGAATGGGTTATTTAATGGAAGCAAGCACTATGAGCCCTGATCAGACTGCTCCCAAGGGATCTGATCTCGGTCCATATTGTTTGCAATTTAGGCTACCTAAGAACATCCTGCACAAGAGAGTAGGCAACAAAAGTCATGAATGGCAGGAAAAAACATATAAAGCAGTCGCCTATGTACTCATTTGCCATATTTGAGTAATCATTGTGTAAATTCATTAAATTCATCAATCCCCAAACTATTAATACATGATACGCAGGCTGGTCTGCCTCTTTGGTGTTCCCATGCAACAAAATCAAAATTTCTTCTGTTAAAGCCTGTTTAATGATTACTAATTTTACCCTAGATCAACTCTTTCAATGCTAGCAGCCACGTTTGCCATCTGTTCTTAATCTATATGTAAATAGTTTAGACCCAGTTCAGGCCAGACAAAATGTTGGGTGGGGCCTGAAACTAAATGGTTTTACATGGTATTCCTTAAAAGTTTTTGAAAAGGTAAATAAAAAAAAATCAGCATACAACAAGACAAATTCGATGAATTTATATTCCCTGATGAAGGGTTATTTGAGAGAAACATGTAAATCACAAAACATAAATCCCATTTATCTAACCCTTAGTTCACCTACAGTATCATTCAGATCATAACAAACACCTGTCAAGTATGCTTTGGTGCTTAGTTTAATAAAAATTATACTTACATCTGCACAATTTCAATATCTGACCTTTAAACCCAACCCCAGAGGTCAAGGGTGTGTGTAAATTTAAAGTGTTACCTTGCATGTAGGTCTACACTTCTTCCACTTTCATTTGATATGCAACACAGTGATTTTGTTACCTGCGCATCCTGCATCTTTTGCGCATAAGTTTTTATTTGAGCGAGTCCCGGCGAGTCCTGGGATGCAATAGTATTGCAGACTTGTCATTAAAAATAGTGTTTTGGACTCATAACTTTGCAGTTGGGACTCATTGATATTGGAAACAGCGAGTCCCAGGACCCATAAGCCCAAAATTGTAAATGAATCACTGCAACATGACCACTTTTAGAAAAGAAAAAGAAAATGACCTTTTGACCCCACCCCAGGGGTCGTTTGTGTGTGTAATGACAGCATATTTGCTTTCATGGTGCTCTGTGCTCAATTCCCTTTAATTTGATATGCAACATGACTACTTTCAGAAAAAGATATAGTTTGACCTTTTGACCCCACCCCCTGGGTCGAGGGTGTGTCTGTGGGCAAAATATTTGCTACCATGTTGCTGCCAGCGTCGTCAGCTTTAATTTGATATGCAACATGACTACTTTCAGAAAAAGATATAGTTTGACCTTTTGACCCCACCCCCTGGGTCGAGGGTGTGTCTGTGGGCAAAATATTTGCTACCATGTTGCTGCCAGCGTCGTCAGCTTTAATATGATATGCAACAGGACCATATTCTGAAAAAGTTTAATTTTGACCAGGGCCCCACCCCCTAAGTCCACCCAACAGGCTCAGACCCAGGCCTTCAAACTGAAATCCCGTTTGATATGTTTCATATCTATTGCTGCTCTGCCTGTATGCAAAATTTTAGCAAAAAATATTAACAATTGCCTTAGTTATTGCGAAATTTAAATATTTGACCTTTGACCCCTTAGGTGGGGTCAAAGGGGGTGGGGTAAAACTTTGACACTGCCATGCTTATCTACAGGCACTTGGCAATCATGGTCTAATAGTGAGAAGTTGTTAAATATAATAGCTTTGATGAAATGTGAAGATCATCACACAAAAAAGCTAATATAGGTTTTGCCTTATAATTGCCTGTACTAAAACAAGGGCAATAACTCAAGTGTTAAGGGGTTGATTTTGACCAAACTTATAGAATATAGAGAGTCCATGATACTTATCATTTGTACCAAGAATGAATCAAATCTGACCAATTGGTACTGAGATATGGTTCCGGACGGACGGACGGAATGGACGGACGCACGCACGGACGACACCAAAACTATATCCCTCCGACTTCGTCGGGGGATAACAAAAAAGCATGCAAAGACCAAAGAGTAAAATTGTGTGTTTGTGTTGATGCTTTACATCCCAGTCAACAATTTTTCCATCATGTCAGGACAATTTCCCATCTTCCTGCGTTAATAGTTCTAGGACACGATACAGTGCCTCTGTGGTGAGCCTCTGAATAGCGGCACCTCTATCTCAAGTCTAACACTCTACAACTGTACTCCTCTTCAAAGTTAAAAGTGCAGTAAAAACCTGTCTTTCAAGTGGCCACTCAAAAATAGACAAAACAAAGATCTTAATGACAAATGGTAGCTTAATGAAGGTCGAAAGTATTGCAGAATGCTCCAAAGGGAGCATTCTGCAATACTTTTGACCTGCATTAAGCGATACTTTTGACCAGCCTTAAGCGATAATTGGTCTTGAAAACCAATTTTAGTCTTTTTTTAAGAGTGGCAGTTTTTCACAGGTTTTACTGTATACCTTTTCTCTTCCCTCCATTGAGACTCTTTCATTGTATAAACTGAATATACCTCGGAAACTGACTTTAATGATACACGATGGTTATTAATCTGAAACAGAAAACATAATCACACGTTTAGAAAAGCAAAAATTTCTCAGTGTAAAACGGATTTTTTTTTTCTTACCCATCATTTTTAACATATGTTTTTGGTGCTCAAAAGAACCGTCTCATTGAGACAGTTCTTTTGAGCACCCATAACATATGTTTAGATTGAGAAATAAGACAAATAATTTTCTGTTTCGCACTCTATATGATACTGAATGACATGAAATCTGTTCTCATACATTACCGTTTATATTCAAAATGCCGGAGAAGTGGTGTGAATGCTGGAGTTGTGGTATTTTAACACTGGAGTATGGTATTTTTTTCACTGGAGTGTTTTATTAACATTTAACAGGTAAATTAACAATCATAAACGTTCAGTGAGTATGACTATTAGCTCTCCCGATATACACTGATTATACTAAATGTCCAATATTCAGTTTGTGTGGAAATAATCATCATTCCTCTAAACATTCAACAAGATTTTAGATTTTAATAATTTAGTATTTGACATAGACAGGTCTTACGCCAGCAAGTTTCCTTCTTTTTTTCTGGAATGTGGGCAGAAAATGTGAGCTAGGTGCAATTTTAAGCATCCTCATACTCTTGCCAAGAATTTATAAGTGCATTTTTGTACCAGAAGACAGTGGCTGAGACTCACTCCCTGAAATTGAATACAACGCTGGATAAAATGGCACCACTAGATTATTATGAACAAGCTTGTTTCTTTTATCCTTGCGATCATTACTTGTGTAAACTGAGAATATTCCAGTAAATGATGTCAATTCTTCTTTGAGTATATGTATATATAAGAATAAAATAAAGATCCATTCATTCTTTCATCATTTCACCTGTTAGTTCGTCTCTCAATGTGTGTGGTGGTTCATCTACATGTATCTGTCACTGAAACATTTTCAACTCAGTGGCCATTTGTACATTTAAGGCAGCTTTAATAGGCGAGTTACCAAAAATTAAAAAGTATGCTTTATGCTACTGTACATGTATAAGTAAATAAGCGGACATTTAAAAACTAAAATCAGGCCTTTAGCTAAGAATATGTACCAAAAATGTTTTTTTTCTTATTTCTTAACTAAAGCATATGTTGTTGGTACTCAAAAGAACCATCTCGATGAGATGGTTCTATTGAGCACCCAAAAGATATATTAAAACTGATGAGTAAGAAAACATTTACAATTTTACGCTAAAAAATGTGTTTATCTAAACCTGTGTATTAACAAAACGCTCTTGGAGCTACTTTGAAATGGGCCTCATCGTGAGTAGACGTGACTTTGCTGCATGCCAGCAACAAAGGCACAGAACAGTCAGTACTTTGTGCATTTCTGATCAGTCTTTGTTATTCGCTTTCGGGAAAGTACTATTGTAAAACTTGCACAATGTCAGCAAATTCCGTGTAATCTCTGTACCTGAGCCTGCTAAAGTCATAATTTTACATGTGTCTTGATGCAAGAAACCCTGACTTTGGCGCATGAGAATAACAAAGTGAATGATCACCGATCAGCCTGCACATCTGCAGTCTGATCAGGACCTTTGTAATGTCTAAACTTCTTACATGCAAAATTTCAATATTCTAGCCAGTCTCAGTAGCTGAGACTACTAGATTAAGCCTTACCTTGCCACACACCGTGAAGATGGGTCTTCTTGTGACGGGGCCTAAATATCAACTGACAATCTTGTCCTTAATTCTTTGCACGTTGTGTAATTTTTCATGCTTTTTTTTTCGTCTGCTGACTTATTTCAAAATTAACTTTTTCAAACAATTCTTTCAGGAACACCATGATGAGTATCAGACTGTCAAACAGTTTATATCCAGATCAGGACCGTCATTCTGTTGGTCCTGATCTGGGTCCAAACTGTTTGCAAAGGCTATCAGCAGATGACAAAAGTAGCTGCTCACAGTCAAAGTGTTTAAAAAAACTTACCATAAATATACATGCTTCAGGATAAAACTCATGAATTTTCCTTCCTATATGTTTTGCTAAATTATTCAACCTGGAAATAAACAATAAGGTAAATACAGTAAAACCTGTCTAAAACGGCCACTCAAAAATAGACAAAACAAAGGTCTTAGCGACTAATGGTAGCTTAATGAAGGTCGAAAGTATTGCAGAATGCTCTTTTGGAGCATTCTGCAATCCTTTTGACCTGCATTAAGTGATAATAGGTCTTGAAAGCCAATTTTTGGTCTTTATTTTGAGTGGCCGTTTAAGACAGGTTTCACTGTACTAGTTTCTATACATTTATAGGTCAAGAAAGAAAATTTTTGAACGTAAAATTGTGAATATTTTCTTATTCATCAGTTTTAACATTTGTTTTGGGTGCTGAAAACAACCATCACAATGAGAGCGTTGTTTTGAGTACCCACAACATACACAAAATTTTTGAATGTAAAATAGTAATTATTTTCTTACCTGTCAGATTAAACATGTGTTTTGATTATGATGAATTTATCCACAACATGTGTCTTGGTTGAGAAATAAGAAAAACAATTTTCAAATATGAATTCTTATCTGGATGCTTGAACATATGTTTTAGTGGAGAAATAAGAAAATGTTTTATTACACACTCTTATCTAGTGTCCTATCTAGGTTGACTTGCAAGTTACAGTAATTCATTAAGAAATTAATTTGATTTTTCAGAGAGTCATAAGAGTTTGATTGTGACAATGTCAAACTGAACAGCCAATGTAAACTCTTTACACTCAATGAAGCAGGCTACAGGGTTGTTTTACATTTCCCAGTCAGGTGTGTGGGCTCATAGTCAATTACAGCTACATATGATATTTCAAATATTAATGGTCACTATTATACAATTATTGACTATTCTGGTATTGGATATGACGTTTTTTTTATGACCTGATATCCACAAGAGGATACCAATATTGACCGAGGCTAGAGCAGAGGTCAATATTGGTGTTCATTGGTGGATATCAACGCCATAATCAATAATGCAGTAGTCTATAACTGTTTTATTGTGATCACTTTCTAGTGACAAGTATAGCAAAATCATTTACGTCAGACACCACTACTTTAAAAATATGTATGAAGATGTCTGTCAGACTGGTCCTGATCTGGATCCAAACCATTTAACACTCTGATAAAGATTCCATCATTATAGGTGTTTGTTTTTTATATTTTGATTCGATTCTTTACGTCCCATCAACAATCTTTCAGTTAAAAAGGGGCGAGTGTTCCTGGGTTGAACCAGTACTAAGCTATGATAACCATCATTATAGGTAAATTCCACAGTAATTCAACCCTTACCTTGCTAGCGACAGCAACAACAAATGCTGAAAACCTTTGATTAAGATTAGGACCGCCAGAATGTCGGTCCTGATATGGATCCAAATCATTTGACATTATGATAAGTGTTCCTGAAAGAATTTTCTGAGAAAAGTAATTTTGAAAAATGTCAGTAGATGACAAATTACCTGGAGCATGCAAATAGTTTAATTTTATGTGTTGTGTACAAATATAGATAGAGGATCTTATATGAGTGCTCATGTTTTATTGAATTTATTAAAAGAGTTGGGGAAAAGAGATAAAATGCGAGGCTTGCCGAGCAATTTATCTCTTTTTCGCAACGAGTTTAATAAATTCAATAATACAGGAGCATGAATGTTAGATTCTATTTATCATATGACATTAAGATTACTTTTAAATCACATTTCTGCCGTAAAAACGTTATAATTTTGTCATTATGTATGTTACGTTGTTACGGACGTCATAATGTTTCCCGAAAATCGATAAACCACTTGTGGTTTACAGATTTTATTGCATGGCGTTATTTCACTCCCAGACGCGACGTCATATGATAAACCTATATATGCAACTTTTGTTTCAAGGATTGTCTACTTACTCATTATCCATAAGATTTTCATTGGCTTGATAGTAACCAGCTATCACAAGACCATTGTGTTTACAGTAGGAATCAATCTGAAATACATGGAACAGGGATTTTTTTGTGTTATCAGGGGCCAAAATTCAGCCCAATTTTTCCAATGGAATTTATGTGACTTTTTCCCAATTTTGAAAAAAATTTCTCAAACTTAATTTTTTTTTGAGGATTGGGATTTTCATTCAGTCAACATACAAACAAGCTACATGATGACATTCTAGTTCAATTTAATGTATTGTTGCCAAATGCATCTATACTGACACCCTCACTATATTGCTTTCCCGTACAAATAACAAGGAAGAGGTTGATTGTTCTGAAAGTGGTTCTGTTGTTGTTGATTCTTTGTTGATTGTTGCTGTGTTTGTTCCATGTTTTGTTGTACATTGCTATGTGTCCTTTCTAGTTTTGCAATCATCTTGATGGGGAAGAGAGAGCTGATTGCTTTAATTTGTTTGTCTTCCCAGTGTCTTGTAGCTCTTCCTCACGGTGCCGTGAGTTGGTCTGCAGTGTGTGATTGTGATACTTTCTGATCATACTCCTTACTTTTTTCATACTAATCCTTTCCATTCTTTTAAAATTCAGCAAAAGTGTCGGATATGGGTTATCAAACAATTCCTAGGACACAGAATATAAGTCATATGGAATATTGACCAGCACAGTCTGTTCATTCGTGGCTGGCCATGTGGTGATAGCTAGCTATACATAGAGTTCACACTAATAGGCTAGGCCAATATCCAGGCAAATCTTAGTCCTATCTGATTGAGCATAATTTATTCACATTGAAAGGAAAAGGAACTTGAAATATGCATTGTAGACTGCGAGAGCTTGGGTTATGCCTACTTTGCTCCCTTCCCCACAGTGCCATGGGTTGGCCAGCAGTCTGTGATAATTGGCATTTCTTGGCCATACTCTTATCATTTTTTGAAACTATAATAATTGTAGATGACAACACTATTGAATTACATAAGATTGAATTATAAATCTGCTCTAGCTTAAAAAAATTGAAAATCATCCAATAACCAGAGACAGAGACAAAAGTCATTAGTTTTCGTGGGCTTTATAATTTGCTATATTTTAGTGTTAGAAAGCGTCCTTGGCATATCTTATTTTTATATTGAACATTGATCATTGTATATTATTTGCTGCCAAAAATTGTACTTTACTACTAATAGTACATGGTTTAAATTATAAACCTGCAAGGGTACCCCCAATTTAGCGCTATTTTGAGATATTGCATAACATGGGGGTATTCCGTTGCGCATAGCACATTTGTGTACCAGCAGATTTTTTTAAGAGTTTGATTTTTGAATTCAGCACACTTTTCTTCATAAGAACACAACTTCAAACCTTTTGGCCTCAACCACTTGATTAAACCTATTACGGGCTCTCGGATTATAAGTGTTAACAGTTATCCCTGTATTACAAAACAGTTCAAAGGTTTAATACATCAAGACCTGCATGTAATCATCGCGAGGGGGTGTTGCAGTATAGAAAGAAAGTCCAGTCGCCACCAAAATGGGTATAAAGTTACACTTATTCATTCTGCAGTGTAGAATCTACATTTGTATTTCTTCATCTACTGTGCTTTGTAAGAGCGACCGTCATCTGGGCTTTAATGTGCACATACGCAATAGTATACTGTATTTTACCCATTTGAAATTGAACGCTCTTTCTGCGTTTATTTGGATTCAGAATTCGCGTAAGTTTCAACAAAACCTACCATTTTGCTTTTGCCACGATTAACTAACTAAAATAACCGCTTAATTACTACTCCCATATATAGGTATAAATAAACTATGGTATGAGTTGACTTGGGTACGAGTTGACCAAAAATGGGTACAAGTTGACTAAGGTACAAGTTGATCAGCTACCCCTGTCAGTGAGGGTATCACTCTTGTGATACCCTCAAGCTATGCTGTCGGGGACTTCGTGTGCACTGGTACCCTCAGGGAAGGCAGTTTGGTTGAAAATGGAAGAGTGGAACATGCATTGGCCAAAAATACACTTTTTTTCTGGCAATCTATCAACTATGCTTCTAACTTTCCTATCATTCTCTCTCTTTCTTATGCAGCAAACACCCCGTGCTATAGTAGTTAAGTGTGACGGCAGCGTGTATGATGTAGAGGGGTCCCTAGACTTACCGGAAAGACCCGAATTACCGGAAAGACCACCGAAATACCGGAAAGATCAAAGAATAATAGGGGGTTATTTCCTGTATTGATTTAACTTTAATCTTTTTTATTGAAAGGACTAATAACTTGGATTAAGGCCTAATTGAAGGGCCCTTGTTAACACCTAGAACAAATCAGTGTGTCAATGAGGTGGAACTAACTAGCCTTATTAAAGGACCATTGGTAACACGAGGAACAAACCCAATCAACGAACATGTTTCAGAAAAAGGGAACACATCCATCCATCCATCCAATAAAAGATGTTATGCAAGAATGTTTAAATGCATTTTCTCATATTTATATCCTTTAATGTCCTTTAGTTTGAACTTTGAAGCTCAGTTTATGATTCTTATATTTTAAACTTTGGTCAATGATTCTTATATATCTGCATATGTTATGCCTTTTTGGTATTTTAACTTTCGAGCTTCAGTTTCAGTAAGTCGATGTATGCTTATGCCATGTATATGCCAGCATTATTTTCTCACAAATCACATTTTGCCAAACACACAACTATTCTATAATATGATTTTGACGTATTTAATTTAAGCAGTACATTTTCGGTAATTTGGAAAGGGAAATCTTCTTATCTTTTTTTCAACTCATATTTTCAAGACAAAATGATCATAAAAATGAATTAAAAATATCCAAATATATATAATAAATATAACATATAGTAGAGTAAGCTAATTTCGCCAAGAATGTAATTTCGCCAATTGAACATTCCCACCGTTTTTTCACTTGTGTTACGTCACAGGCTTATTCTAAAAAGGGGATATCCAAGGGCAAAAGAAAAGCTGTCTGTTTAGTTGTTTAGCAGTAAGAAAATGCATATCTGAGTGGTAAAATAATGGTCACTTACTTGCATCAATGTTTTCCCGCCATTTTCACTAATTCTTTTTAACCCCAATCTTTAAATAATGATCCTGATACGTTTTATTCATAGAATACATCGCTTCTTCTATCTTCATTTGTGTTGACATCATCACCATAGAGGTAAGAAAACTCAGTGATGTCTTGGTATCCCAAGTTGGGAAATCATTGATTTTATCATAAGGGGGTTCTTATTAATGTTGAGACCCAGAAACAATGGTCTGGCTAATAAGCAGCTGTATGGACCATATACCTAAAAATGATTTTTTGATAAATTATATCAATCTTTCACTTGCAATGGCTTGATGTATCCTTAAAGGTCATAAAAGAAAGCTTTTATGTCTACTTTTTCATTTACTGTCAGTGTGGTAGCACCCCAATGAACAAGGGGTTCAAATCAATCTGAATTTAAATTGAATATAGAAAAAAAACGACTGAAATATTTTTGATTACAAATAATTAAATCATAGAAGATTCACAATAATTTATGTTCATTGACTGAAAAAATGTTTTGTCTCATAACATCTATTGATTTTTTTTATCTATCCAACCCTTTATGAGGCCTCTTTTTTCAGGTCAACAAGAGTTGTCGAAATTAGATTACTATTTTTAAAATGGCGGAAAAACGGGTGCACAAACAAATCAAAGTTTTTGAAAATTAAAAAACATATTTTGATGGTCTAAGGTATCACACATTATAATAAAAGGTTGAAATTTTATGATAAAATCATTTTCTGGTCAGGTTGTATTTTGTTTTGCTATCCTCAGAGCCATATCTGCTTATGTTGGCGAAAACTGATTATCCCAGTATATATACTAAAAATGTACTAGATACTCAAATATTAACAATATTCAATAATCAATAATAGCCTTCTTAATTGGCGAAGGGCATATCGATATTTCCCTATTATTCTTTGGTCTTTCCAGTATTTCGGTGGTCTTTCCGGTAATTCGAGTCTTTCCGGTAAATCTAGAGACCGGATGTAGAGTACAGGACGTCTTACTGTTTGAGCGATATATGGGCCGCGGATTTCCGTTAACAAGACACGTTAACTTCACTGCAAGGTACTGGTTCAACCCAGGAAATGTCCATACATGATTGAAAAACTGTTGACCGAGGCGTAAATCATTAAAACACAAGATCTACAATATGTTCTGTCCGAATTTAGTACCTGCAACAGTGCAGCTTCGAGCATCGGCGCCAATGTAAGCGAAATATGGAAAAGTGGTACACAATCAACAAATCTTAGCACTTTCTTTTCTTTGTGCTTTGAGTCTTCTGCTAATAAAATACCATTAACAGCACAGTGGGGATACTTGGCGGCGTGAAGAAGCATTTTGGCATATGCTTGCACGCTGACATCTATTTCCGCCATATTTGTTTTTCTCACTGATTTACTGCGGGTCTAAAATTGGATGCTGTGAAAAATGATTAAGTATATGTTTCATTAAAATATGTGAATATCATATTTTAACATGTTCTTTTCTGTCTTTCTTAAAATATATCATCAAACACTTAGAAGAAATGATACAAAAGATAACACGACAGTCATACGAACAGTCAATTTTCTGCGCCACCATAACATGTCTGCCCCCTCGTTTCATGCAGAGTTAGTAAGTCTTTTACAAATGCTTTGTCACTTTGACATTCCATCATCATCATCATCTATGTGTTTGGTAGTCTTTGGAAATGATGATTACCACGTAAACTATATTTTTCGTAACCCAGTGGCTTGACGTACGTGTCCCAACAGTGGAGTGGGAGGGGAATGGGGGAGGGATCTGTTCCACTGAGCCCCCCAGCTCCTAATCCCATTAATGAAAAAGAAGCCAGACATACTGTGTTATAATGAGCATTTCTGTCCATATCTCTTTCTGTCATGGGGTTTTGCTCGTACTGCAATTCCTTTTTTATGGCGGCTGCATGGGTGGTGTTCATAGTGCCAAGTTGGCAAGGACTACTGAAGCTGTTCAACAGATTTGTTCAGACATTGTTAAGAGTGCATGCCAAAAAAATAATTTTCTTATTTCTCAACCAAAACATATGTTGTGGGTACTCAAAAGAATCGTCTCAATGAGACGCTTCTTTTGAGCACCCAAAACAAATGTTAAAACTGATAGGTAAGAAAATATTTACAATTTTACGCTGAAAAAAAAGTTGTTTATCTGAAGTTCTGAACCTATGTTAACAATTATTTTTCTAGACCTAACTCTGAACTTATAGTGATGACCATGACCACGATGACTGTAGAACATGCATAGTTGATTTATTGCGGATATAACTCATGATGAGGGGTAAGCATGGTAGAGGGATACTGTTGGCTCTGGTGGCTGGTACAATGGCAGCTCTAGCATCAACCAGTGCCAAGTTGGCGATGACTGCTGAAGCTGTTCAACAGATCTGTTCAGACATTGTTCAAAGGTTCATCTATGATAGTACACAGGAGGAAGCTGAAATACAAACAGTTTTGTGCGACTCCGTAAGTATATTACTCATAGGCATAGCTCTCATTATGCAGAATTTCATCTGGGTACTCACTATTCACTGTTTGCCAATTGAATACCAATGTTTACTGATTTCAAGTATAAAAAGTTTTTTTTAAAGCTGGCTGGTTTACTTTAATTTTATTCACTTTAATTCGATTCACTTTAATTTTATTCTTGTAAAGTAAATTGTTTGTGTCTGTGTTTTGTGTCTCTTTCTCGCAGTGCTGTGTGCGTCTGTGATTTGTGATTGTGGCATTTCCTGGACATACTCACTAGTTTTTAGAGATTATTTATATTATCACTGGTAATTATAATTATTGAATTTTGTAACCCATTGAACCAATAATATTTTTAGTGTTGGACACTGCGGGTACATGAAACACTGCTCACCACTCAGGCTTTCATAATGTATTCAGCATCAAACCTTCTCCAAGTGCGAATCCAGAGGGGGGGACAGGGGCTCCGGAACCCCCCTGGAAAATCACAAGTTATATGGGTTTCTATGAGGAATAAGCAAGTGGACCCCCCTGGAAAAAGTTGGACCCCCCCCCCCCCCTGGAAAATGTAGGACCCCCTCTGGAACCTTGAAAAATGATAGTATTCTTCGAAATTAACCATTTGACTTCAGTAAAATAAGCTGAGAACTAAAAAAAAAAAAAAAAAAAAAAAACGTTGTCAGAGCTTTTTTTGTCAGATTGACCTGGATCCCCCCTGACGAAAATTCCTGGATCTGCGCATGTTCTCTGATTAATCTGTAATGTATATTTCAGTTGTCAACTCTCCTCTGACTGACCTGTTATGTATATTTCAGCTATCAACCCTTCTCTGACTGATCTGTTATGTATATTTCAGCTATCAACCCGTCTCTGACTGATCTGTTATGTATATTTCAGCTATCAACCCTTCTCTGATTGATCTGTTATGTATATGTCAGCTATCAACCCTTCTCTGATTGATCTGTAATGTATATTTCAGCTATCAACCCTTCTCTGACTGATCTGTTATGTATATTTCAGCTATCAACCCTTCTCTGACTGATCTGTATGTATATTTCAGCTATCAACCCTTCTCTGACTGATCTGTTATGTATATTTCAGCTATCAACCCTTCTCTGACTGATCTGTGATGTATATGTCAGCTATCAACCATTCTCTGACTGATCTGTGATGTATATGTCAGCTATCAACCCTTCTCTGACTGATCTGTTATGTATATTTCAGCTATCAACTCTTCTCTGACTGATCTGTGATGTATATTTCAGCTATCAACCCTTCTCTGACTGATCTGTGATGTATATGTCAGCTATCAACCATTCTCTGACTGATCTGTGATGTATATGTCAGCTATCAACCCTTATCTAACTGATCTGTGATGTGATTCAGCTATCAATTATCCTTCTCTGATTGATCTGTGATGTATATGTCAGCTATCAACCCTTCTCTGACTGATCTGTGATGTATATGTCAGCTATCAAACCTTCTCTGATTGATCTGTAATGTATATTTCAGCTATCAACCCTTCTCTGACTGATCTGTTATGTATATTTCAGCTATCAACCCTTCTCTGACTGATCTGTATGTATATTTCAGCTATCAACCCTTCTCTGACTGATCTGTTATGTATATTTCAGCTATCAACCCTTCTCTGACTGATCTGTGATGTATATGTCAGCTATCAACCATTCTCTGACTGATCTGTGATGTATATGTCAGCTATCAACCCTTCTCTGACTGATCTGTTATGTATATTTCAGCTATCAACTCTTCTCTGACTGATCTGTTATGTATATTTCAGCTATCAACCCTTCTCTGACTGATCTGTGATGTATATGTCAGCTATCAACCATTCTCTGACTGATCTGTGATGTATATGTCAGCTATCAACCCTTATCTAACTGATCTGTGATGTGATTCAGCTATCAATTATCCTTCTCTGATTGATCTGTGATGTATATGTCAGCTATCAACCCTTCTCTGACTGATCTGTGATGTATATGTCAGCTATCAACCCTTCTCTGATTGATCTGTGATGTATATTTCAGCTATCAACCCTTCTCTGACTGATCTGTGATGTATATGGCAGCTATCAACCCTTCCCTGATTGATCTGTGATGTATATTTCATCTATCAATTATCCTTCTCTGATTGATCTGTGATGTATATGTCAGCTATCAACCCTTCTCTGATTGATCTGTGATGTATATGTTAGCTATCAACCCTTCTCTGATTGATCTGTGATGTATATGTCAGCTATCAACCCTTCTCTGATTGATCTGTGATGTATATTTCAGCTATCAACCCTTCTCAGTCTAATCTGTAATGTATATTTCAGCTATTAACCCTTCTCTGATTGATCTGTGATGTATATGTCAGCTATCAACCCTTCTCTGATTGATCTATGATGTATATTTTAGCTATCAACCCTTCTCTGATTGATCTGTGATGTATATTTCAGCTATCAATTATCCTTCTCTGTGATGTATATGTTAGCTATCAACCCTTCTCTGATTGATCTGTGATGTATATGTTAGCTATCAACCCTTCTCTGATTGATCTGTGATGTATATTTCAGTTATCAATTATCCTTCTCTGACTGATCTGTGATGTGCAATTGTACATGTCAGCTATCACCAGGCCGTATAGGGCTGACTGTAACATGTCTGGCAACAGATGCGAGTCTGACTGCAGATCCAGGGGTTGTGAGTTCGATCCTGGCCCGGTCCCATACTTTCGTGGAGAATGATCATGAAATAATTTCTACGGTCATTCTCCTCCCTTCAGCTCAATCATCCAAGAAGAGTTGTTGTCAGTTACAAGCAAAAGTATGTGCAATAAGTACTGGTAAACTGCTTGTTCAAACTTGCCCAGGAAAAAGTGTGGTTAGGTGAACTGACCATCCCACCATGACCATAGCTGTTGACTTGGGACGTAAAGTAACAAAACAAACATGTCAGCTATCAACCCCCTCTGAATGATCTGTAATGTGTATTTCAGCTAGCAACCCTTCTTTGACAGACCTGTGATGTCTCTTGTTAGCAATCAACTCTCCTTCGACATATAAGGTATATCTCAGCTATCAACCATCTTTGATCTTTAATATGTCAGTTATCAACCCTCTGATTGATCTATGATGTACATGTCAGCTATCTGAGCAACCATTCTCAGACTGACCTGTGATGTATATGTCACGATTTATATTTCAGCTATCAACCCTTCTCTGACCGATCTGTGATGAATATCAAATATGTTAGCTATCAAACCTTCTCTGGCGGATATGTAATGTATATGTCGGCTATCAACCCCTCTCACTGATCTGTGATGTATATGTCAGCTATCAACCTTTCTCTGACAGATCTGTAATGTATGTGACAACTATCAACCCTCTCTGGCTGATCTGTGATATATATTTCAAATACCAATCCTTCTCAGACTTATCTGTAATGTGTATTTCAGCTGTCTACTTCTCTGAATGATTTAAAATGTATATTATAGCTTACAAACCTTCTCTGACTGATCTGTAATGTATAATGATGTCAGCTATCAACTCTTCTCTGACTGATCTATATGGTATATTCCTGCTATAACCCTTCTTTGACTGATCTGTAACGTATATCTCCGCTATCAGTATTCTCAGACTGATCTGTTATGTATAATTCAGCTATCAACCCTTCTCTGACTGATCTGTTATGTATACTTCAGCTATCAACCCTTCTCTGACTGATCTGTGATGTATATGTCAGCTATCAACCATTCTCTGATTGATCTGTGATGTATATGTCAGCTATCAACCCTTCTCTGACTGACCTGTTATGTATATTTCAGCTATCAACCCTTCTCTGACTGACCTGTTATGTATATTTCAGCTATCAACCCTTCTCTGACTGATATGTGATGTATATGTCAGCTATCAACCATTCTCTGACTGATCTATGATGTATATGTCAGCTATCAACCCTTATCTAACTGATCTGTGATGTGATTTTCAGCTATCAATTATCCTTCTCTGATTGATCTGTGATGTATATGTCAGCTATCAACCCTTCTCTGACTGATCTGTGATGTATATGTCAGCTATCAATCCTTCTCTGACTGATCTGTGATGTATATGTCCGCTATCAACCCTTCCCTGATTGATCTGTGATGTATATTTCATCTATCAATTATCCTTCCCTGATTGATCTGTGATGTATATGTCAGCTATCAACCCTTCTCTGATTGATCTGTGATGTATATGTCAGCTATCAACCCTTCTCTGATTGATCTGTGATGTATATTTCAGCTATCAACCCTTCTCAGTCTGATCTGTAATGTTTGTTTCAGCTATTAACCCTTCTCTGATTGATCTGTGATGTATATGTCAGCTATCAACCCTTCTCTGATTGATCTGAAATGTATATTTCAGCTATCAACCCTTCTCTGATTGATCTGTGATGTATATTTCAGCTATCAATTATCCTTCTCTGACTGATCTGTTATGTATATTTCAGCTATCAACCCTTCTCTGACTGATCTGTTATGTATATTTCAGCATTTCAGCTATCAACCCTTCTCTGACTGATCTGTTATGTATATGTCAGCTATCAACCCTTCTCTGATTGATCTGTGATGTATATTTCAGCTATCAATTGTCCTTTTCTGTGATGTATATGTTAGCTATCAACCCTTCTCTGATTGATCTGTGATGTATATGTTAGCTATCAACCCTTCTCTGATTGATCTGTGATGTATATTTCAGCTATCAATTATCCTTCTCTGACTGATCTGTGATGTGCAATTGTACATGTCAGCTATCACCAGGCCGTATAGGGCTGACTGTAACATGTCTGGCAACAGATGCGAGTCTGACTGCAGATCCAGGGGTTGTGAGTTCGATCCTGGCCCGGTCCCATACTTTCGTGGAGAATGATCATGAAATAATTTCTACGGTCATTCTCCTCCCTTCAGCTCAATCATCCAAGAAGAGTTGTTGTCAGTTACAAGAAAAAGTATGTGCACGAAGTACTGGTAAACTGCTTGTTCAAGCTTGCCAAGGAAAAAGTGTGGTTAGGTGAACTGACCATCCCACCATGACCATAGCTGTTGACTTGGGACGTAAAGTAACAAAACAAACATGTCAGCTATCAACCCCCTCTGAATGATCTGTAATGTGTATTTCAGCTAGCAACCCTTCTTTGACAGACCTGTGATGTCTCTTGTTAGCAATCAACTCTCCTTCGACATATAAGGAATATCTCAGCTATCAACCATCTTTGATCTTTGATATGTCAGTTATCAACCCTCTGATTGATCTATGATGTACATGTCAGCTATCTGAGCAACCATTCTCAGACTGACCTGTGATGTATATGTCACGATTTATATTTCAGCTATCAACCCTTCTCTGACCAGTATGTGATGAATATCAAATATGTTAGCTATCAAACCTTCTCTGGCGGATATGTAATGTATATGTCGGCTATCAACCCCTCTCACTGATCTGTGATGTATATGTCAGCTATCAACCTTTCTCTGACAGATCTGTAATGTATGTGACAACTATCAACCCTCTCTGGCTGATCTGTGATATATATTTCAAATACCAATCCTTCTCAGACTTATCTGTAATGTGTATTTCAGCTGTCTACTTCTCTGAATGATTTAAAATGTATATTTCAGCTTACAAACCTTCTCTGACTGATCTGTAATGTATAATGATGTCAGCTATCAACTCTTCTCTGACTGATCTATATGGTATATTCCTGCTATAACCCTTCTTTGACTGATCTGTAACGTATATCTCCGCTATCAGCATTCTCAGACTGATCTGTAATGTATAATTCAGCTATCAACCCTTTAGAATCATCTGTAATGTATACTTCAGCTATCAACACTTTTCAGACTGATCTGTAATGTATATTTCAGCTATCAACCCTTCTCAGACTAATCTGTAATGTTGAATTCAGCTATTAACCCTTCTCAGAATTATATGTAATGTATATTTCAGCTCTCAACCCTTCTCAGACTAATCTGTTTCGGAGGTATCTTTTTGTTCAATGCTCTGATGTGGACGTTCTACACCAAATCTCTCCAGTTCTATCAACCCTTTAGAATCATCTGTAATGTATACTTCAGCTATCAACACTTTTCAGACTGATCTGTAATGTATATTTCAGCTATCAACCCTTCTCAGACTAATCTGTAATGTTGAATTCAGCTATTAACCCTTCTCAGAATAATATGTAATGTATATTTCAGCTCTCAACCCTTCTCAGACTAATCTGTTTCGGAGGTATCTTTTTGTTCAATGCTCTGATGTGGACGTTCTACACCAAATCTCTCCAGTTCTGTTCCTCATCCATAGAGGCAACAGTCACCAACACAGGAGCTAACTTTCTTTTTACAGTAAGTATTATTAGAATCTATCATGAGTGTGAGGGTGGGATAGAAAAATCCGTCCCGAGGATCACCGATTGGCATCACGAGGCTTGCCGAGTGATGACAATTGGGTGATCGCGAGGGACAGATTTTTCTATCCCATCCTCACACGAATAATGGATTCTTTTTCTTGCTCACCACTTAATACATGATTTATATTGGAAACACTTGAAAAAGACTTCCACAAAGTCCTGAATATGTTGAAATGCGACATGGTGATGTCATTTTAACATTTCAATGACGTCACAGATCGACGTGCGGCCAGCGTGTGGCTGTTCATTTTTTATCTTTCCCTAGGGCTGGTATGGGTGTGTGAGATAGAAATATCTCACATGGGTAAAAATAATGGAAATCCCGATCTGGTGTGCGAGAATAGCTAGATGTACATGTGTTCTTAACCATTTTTATACTAATGAATTCTTCCCTCTGATTTTGTACATTTATTATGAGCCTGGAATAGTTCATTGTACATATCAAGGCTTCGCAAGTTAGAATTTCCAAATTAAGATTTACTTCAGTCCCTACTTCACAGCAAACAGTGCAGACCCTGATGAAATGCCACAAAATGTGGCATTTCATCCGGGGCTTCACTACCTAAATACCAATTTAGGGATTTTCCAGTTAACAAAGGGTACGTTATTACATGTGTAATACAGGAATTAATTTATTTTAAGCAAGATCTTGATCTAAACTGTTTACAAAAGATGGTATAAAGTTTGAAAAAGATTGCTCACAATGCACTTAATAGGTCAAATATGGTATTTAAAGTTAGCTCTCATGAACACGCTAGAGAAGCACTGTACTCGAATAGCACAGTCATCACGATGTGGTTGCAGTCGACGAGTGCACAAAACAGTGTACCTAGCTGTTAATAAAGGTAATATTTTGGTCAATATTTTACTTCTGAAAATATTCATCGCGAATTATTATCACTTATAAATCAAGCTGTGTATCTGCTTAACAAAATTTTTGTGGGTTGAGTGATAATCCCTACAGCGCCAGAGTTACGCAAAAAATGCGATTTTTTCCTTGAAAAGAGGATGAAAGAAAATTTTGCTTATGTTCTGGAATTTATGCTTATTTTCGATAAACTGCAAAATACCAGTTTTTTAATGTGCACAAAGTTTGAAATCTGAGGACAGAGCATTTTGGAAGTTATTCAAGCTTTTCATACTGTACGCATAGTTCTGCATATCGGGTGTTCTGGCCCAGTAGTCGAGTGTCTAAATAAAATCAATATGAATCAGTCAACGACCCGACCACTGGGCCAGAACACCCGATATACAGAACAATGCGTACAGTATGAAAAGCTTAAATAGCTTTCAAAATGCGCCAGCCTTAGATTTGGAACTTTTTTCACATTTAAGTACTGTTAACATAGCTAAAGTAAGCATAAATTCCAGAACATAAGCAAAACTTTCTTTTGTCCTCTTTTTCAGGTAAAAAACACATTTTTTGGCATAAAACTGGCGCTGCAACGACTATCACTCAACCCATAAAAAATGTGTTAAGCAGATACATAGCTGGATTTATAAGTGACAATAATTCACGATGAATATTTTCAGAAGTAAAATATTAACCCAAATATTACCCCTTTAAACAGCTAGGTACACTATTTTTTGCACACATCGACTGCAACCACCACACGATGACTGAACCTTTTGAGTGCAGAGGTTCTCTAGCATGAAGAAGCCTATAACGTAATTTTGGTACTTCACAAATCAATAGAGTATATTGAGTTTGAGTAAGAATTTCTGTTAATTTTGGTAATTCAAAACCATTTTGACCTTATATTAAGCACAATTGATGTGTGAATAAATTTTCAAAATTCCTTAGCCCCTTCTTTAAAAACAAAGCTGATCCAGACTGAGAGTGTCATGTATTATCAAATTTATAAAACTCTTTGTGAAAAAAGGATAGTGTGCTTGGGCAGCCTTGCATTTTATCTCTTCTTCTTAACGGTTTAATAAATTCAAAAATTCATAAACACTCATGTAAGATCCTCAACTATAGACTGTTGATTTTGTAACTGTATATTTTTAGGCATTTGTTGGGTTTTTCCTGTTTCAAGAGCAACTGTCTATCAAATGGTGGCTTGGTTCTTGTCTTATTTTGGCTGGTCTCCTGCTTATACACAAAGGAAGCTGGGAACAAGAAGAAAAAGAACAGAAGAGGGAATAATGAATGACTAATATATAATTGTGCACAATCTAGGAATTTCTGTTGGCAGCTGAGACAACAAGTGGTCAGCAATGGTGGGCTTTAAGTCCCACACTGTGAGATAATTTAGCGAAGTATCTAAGGCTATAAGCTGCACACAGTGGGACCATTTATTGAAGCAGCTAGGACTAAAGCCTCATACTGTGGGATAATTTAGTGAAGTATCTAAGGCTATAAGCTGCACACAGTGGGACCATTTATTGAAGCAGCTAGGACTAAAGCCTCATACTGTGGAATACTTTATTGAAGTATCTAAGGATATAAGCCTCACAATCCCTCCACACTTACTGTGGTACCTTATATTGAAGCATCTAATGCATTTATAGTTTAATTTTGTATGTTGTGTCCTTATTGAAGCAGTGACATGCAATTTTATACAGATAATTGAATTTATACAAAATAAAGTTAGATACACACAGTCTAGTATAGTTTTATTGTGATAATTACCTTTTCTATTGCCTTCAATTTTATAACTCGGACCCGCTGAACCCAGATTTATCCTTTTTTTGAAAACTGTAGATCCAGATCAGATAGCTTCTGATAAAGCTGTCTGACCAGGATCTACAGTTTTCCACTCTGATTGAAAATACATGCTTATAAAAGGAATTCTGCCGGTTAACAGGATTGGCTGTGGTGACTGGTGAGAGGCATAAATGCTTACACTGTATACATTGAGCATGCCCTTACTGTTGTTTGGGTTTCTGTGTGTCCACAACTGGGAAAGAGCTTCTTTTCAGGTGGCTCCTGGACCCCCCCCCCCTCTTGGGAGCCTGCTTCCTGACTCTGGAACCCTGCTCTTGGAACCCAGGAGCCTGTTTAGGGACCTGTTTCTCTTGACTATAAAAGGCAAGACTTGAATGCTGATTGGCATTCTTCGATCAGGCCGCTAAATAAGAGTGCATAATTAAAGCTTAATTTTCTTATTTCTCATTCAAAACATATATTGTGGGTACTCAAAAGAACCCTATGAATAAGACAGATCTTTCGAACACCCAAAACAGATGTTTAAACTTATGGGGAAGAATATATCCTAAATTTTACGCATACAGCATTGATGCAATCTGAGGGAGCAATAAATTATTCAGTGTACCCTTATAAGAGCATTACATGTGCACCTATTAGGTCTACTGCAGTAATTGTCAAACCCCCTTTGGATGCAAGAATATAAGTATCATCTCAAAGATTAAGTCTGGCAAAGCTGCAGGTCCTTCAGGCAAAGCGGTGGAGATGATCAAGGCAGCAGGTGATACAGGTGCCACCATGATCCGCGATCTTGCGACTGCCAATATCCGTGATGGCGAGGTCCCAACTGACTGGGGGCAAAGTCTCATTGTCCGCCTTTACAAGGGCAAGGAGGGAGCGCAGTGGCTCAGTGGTAGAGTGCTTGACTCGAGACCGAAGGGCCGCGGGTTCAAGCCTCACCGGTCTCACTGCGTTGTGGTCCTTGAGCAAGACACATTTATCCTAGCTTAGTACTGGTTCAACCCAGGAAGAACCCTCCCTGTTTAACTGAAAGATTGTTGATGGGACGTAAAGAATCAAATCAAACAAACAAAACAAACAAGGGCAAGGGTGATGCTTTGGACAGAGGCAACTATCGAGGCCTCAAGCTGACTGAGCAGGCCATGAAGATCCTGGAGAGGATTGGCGATGGTCTCATAAGACAGGTGGTGTTTATTGACGACTCCCAGTTTGGCTTTGTCCTGGGAAGAGGCACTACAGATGCAATCTTTGTGGTCCAACAGCTGCAGGAGAAATACCTAGCAGTGAACAAGAGGCTTTATATGGCCTTTGTGGACCTAGAGAAAGCATTTGATCGTGTCCCTCGGAAGGTTATCTGGTGGGCCCTGAGAAAGTTAGGTGTTGAGGAATGGATTGTGCGGTTAGTCCAGGGAATGTACGCTAATGCATGAAGCCGGGTTTGTGTTGGCGAGGGTTTCAGCAAAGAGTTTGAGGTGAAGGTCAGAGTCCACCAGGGATCCCTACTCAGTCCCTTGCTCTTCATCATTGTGCTGGAGGCCTTGTCACATGACTTTCGGGCTGGTGTTCCCTGGGAGGACCTATATGCAGATGATCTTGTCTTCATTGCTGACTCCCTAGAGGAATGTGTCAGGAGGCTCTTGATATGGAAAAAAGCCATGGAGAAGAAGGGTTGAGGGTAAATTCAGGAAAGACAAAGGTCATGATCTGTGGTACAGGCCTGGACCTCTTGAAGAGTTCAAGCGAATACCCATGCGCTGTCTGTCGTACAGGAGTAGGCAACAACAGCATCTACTGCAATGGCTGCAAACTTTGGGTGCATAAGAAATGCAGTTGACTACAATGACTGACACCAAATCCTGATTATGGGTGTGCACGGTGCATGCAGCTAGCCAGTTACCCGGAAAGGGGCCCACTGATGTGGATAATGCACCTGCACGTTAATCAAAAATTTGATATGATATGATGAGTGTGATGGTAGGATAGAAAATCTGTCCGGAGGATCACCGTTTGGCATCACAAGGCATGCCAAGTGATGACAAACGGTGATCCCGAGGGATGGATTTTTCTATCCTACTCTCACCCGAATAATGGATTCTTTTTCTTGCTCACCATTAGATACCACATTTTATTCTTAAGAAAAGGCTCCCAGAAGTTCCTGAATACTCTGAGATACGACATGTTATGATGACGTTACTTTGACATAACAATGACATCACTTGACGACCATTTGCGTGAGTTCCATTACAACCAATGTATTTAGCCCTCATGTGACAGCCTGGGTAAGATAGCATCGGTAAGATAAGATTTCCTAACCCAGGGCAAAATCTCAGGTCCCTAGCCGGTGTGCAAGAATATCACTTTACATGGTTCATTTGGAAGTGTGTTAAACAGAATAAAAAAAAGTGATTTAATCATAACAATTTATTGAGAAAAGATGTAAAAAAGGAAAGTATGTGAAAATGTAGACATTCACTATCACAGACTCAGAAATTCATTATAATATCTCACTGGGTAGGCTGCAATCTGATTTATATACAAAAATGTTTTCTATTGCAAAAAATAGCATTTCTGATTGACAAAACAACAATGGTTGACTGCAAAAAGAATATTACCAATCGCCAAAATATGTATTTGAAGATTGAAAATGCTACTTTTTATCAAACTGAAACATAGTTTAGTTTAAAAATATGCATTCAAGATTGCCACCTATCCTGTGTGAATATGTGGATTACAAAAATAACTTAGCTCATTTCTAAAATAAAATCTTCCAGTTGATGATCTAGAATAATTAATCCTACTGTCCTGCCAGCCATGAGTGACAGTGAGGTCATGTTTTGCTTACAAAGTTATCAGGGGCTTATAGTCAATTGATAGCTTGTGTCTTAATCTTACCCGCAGGATAGGATTAATACATAAGTCATCTATTGATTCGCGTTAGCTCAAGTGATATGTACAAGTTAATGTTTTACTTAATAATTGTAAACAAAAACATGTCACTTTCACTCTCGGTTGGCATGACAGTAGTAATCAGACATTTGACAAAGAAAGCGAACAAATAGTCCCTGATCAGACTGCTACTCTAGGAGAATGCTGATTTGGAACTATTTGATTGCTTTCGCCATCATATCTATAACCTCCTTTGAAAACTGTAGATCCAGCTCAGCTGTAAGATTTCAATTAATTTGCTGAAGGAAGCAAACAAAAAGCTCCTGGAGGAGCAGGCTGATTTGGAACTATTTGATTGCTTTTGTCATCATGTCTATATGAAAACTGTAAATCCAGCTCAGCAGGAAGATTTTAATTAATTTGCTGAAGAAAGCAAACAAATTGCTCCTAGAGGAGCAGACTGATTTCGGACTATCTGATTGCTTTCAAGATTTCAATAAATGTGTTGTAGAAAGTAAACAAATAGTAAACAAATTGGCGGTATGGGTTACAAAGGTGCAGCTTAGTTTCTTTTAGGCAGTGTAGCTTTCCCTTACCATGCCAGAACCTACTTTATCTTGTTTTTAAAGAGTTAAAATCAAGTTCAGCTGGCTTCTTAGTATCCAGCTGATCAAGATTCAATCTTTTCCATTCTGCTTGTAAATGCAGGCTAATAACCTAGTATCCTGCAATTTATTTGGATAAAATTTTTGACGGAGTGTAGTACATAAAAATATCCAGTATGATAAGGGCTAGGAACATTAACAGAAGAAATAAAGAGAGAAATGAAATGACAAATCTTTTTGGCAAGATATCATCAAATCTAAAAATGTATCCATTTCTCTTTACATATACGAGGGATGATCCAAAAGTTCTGATCGTTGCCTTGTAGCTTTGTCCAGAGACATTTTTGAGAGGCATACTATGCACCATTCAAAAGATCTAGTGTTTACCTTTATAATGATGCTAATGTTTTCTCAATGTACTGTTTCGATTAATAATTATAGCATATTATATATAGTCCACTCCATACCACTGGCCTTTTTTCACATTATAGAATTGTGATAATATTTGATCTGACTCTTTCAAGCCCAGCATCTTTAAACCTGCAAAATAAAACTATATTGTCTTTTTACTTTTTGTTACTTATAATGTCCATTCAAATGTTAGAATTGGGACAGGTTATGTCGATTCAATATTTAAAGCTCAATGCGGAATTCTTATGACGTCATTGAAATTGACAACTACGTCATTTTGAATACATTGCAGAATTCTCATTTCCGAGAATATTTTATTTTTGTCTGTAAATTTGGACTAAATACATGCTGAACCAATTATCGGCAAAGTATTGAAGACCAATACTATTTTGATTACAAAATATCTCAATCTTAATTGGAATATTGTAAAAAGTTCTATTTTTACTGAAAAAAAAATGATTGATTTTAAATAAGAATTTTCAAAATTGTTTTTGGTTTCACATGGATGCTTTGTGCTCAATTTAATCCCATATTGCACCAGTTTACGATATAGTGCACCTTTGGACAATTAATTGGGTTTTATATTTAGATATACACATACAAATGCGTGTACCTCCGAATATTGACCTAATTTGTGGATTCGTTTTAATTTTCTTATGTGGGTTACTATCAGTCTCGGACAATACCGATAATTCATAATTGCTTCAGACAAAAGTCAGTTTATCTTCGTTTGTCTAAAACAAATTTTACATTTAATACAGCTGTTGTTACGGCAGCAAGGGCTGGTCAAAACTTCAAGTGGTCCAAAATTTGATTATAGCTGAGAGTTGCATAGCCATACATTCAAGGGCCTAGAAAACTCAATTCATATAGAAAGTTCGCCATATCTTCAGAACATATTGGCCTAAGTATGAACATTGAGCAGCCATAAAATCGAAATGCTGAGACTGCTCTTGTCTAAATTGTGACGTCTCCAACATGCACAGTCTGCTTTATAGGTCAGTGCATTGAGGGCATGGCTGTTTTGGGATAGATTTCCGGTCGCGCCTTCAAGTTACATCAAACATGTCAGAGCAGTGTATAGACAAAGAATATATCAATATTTGGTAAAATTTTCAGGTATGTTGCATTGCTGGTTACAGAGATATAACACCAGGATCAGAACTTTAAGATCCTCCCTCGTAATCTCCTGTATCTTGGACAATACAGAAGAATACATTTGGCCATAAAATTGTTTAATGGAATTTTAATTATATTATATTTTAATTATATACTTAAAATCTTTGGACGGAAAACTACTGAAAAACCATAAATATATATGTATATTTCAGCAGACAGAGGCATAATTATTGCATATTTCTAAACAAGACAAAGTAATATAACAATACTAAATGCTTTGTTTAACATGAAAATAGTTTCTGGCCATAAACATGACCTATCTCAAATAATAATACTACATATACAACACCTATACACCAGGCCCTGTAGCGCAATTGGTAGCCAGTCCAAATGCAGATCCAGGGTCCCGGCACGGTACCATAGTTTCATGGAGATTGATCGTGAAAAATTTCTAAGGGCATTCTCCTACCGCTGATTCAAGAAGGGTTGTTGTCATTTACAAGCGAAATTATGTGGACAAAGTACTGGTTAACCGTTTAGTCAAGCTTGCCCCGGAAAAAGTGTGGATAGGTTTACTGACCATCTCAACAAGACCAGAGCTGTTGACTAGGAAGCTAAACAACAAACCAAACAACACCAATACAGTGAAATGTGGGGACTATTCAGCATCTCCCTTGATCTGATGGTTAAGGCTTTAAGTCCCAGTCAACAATATTTCAGTCATGTTGGGACTCCTCCCAGACAGATAGGGAGATCACTCAACAATTTGCTCCTTAAAGTTGGAATCCTCTGCTTTTTTCACTGCCTCTTCGTGAATATAATTTTCTAATATTTATAAAATCTCTTGATAATTTACTCACTATAAATATGAGCTCAGTTTATTCTGGAGTACAGTGCAGTCCCTGTATAACACATCTCAAATTTTTTGATCCATGTAATTTTAAAAAGGAATTATAGGAATATGACCATTTTATGGTCTCTTTCCTAGATTGTCCCTTTATAATACAATTCACTTGTAACTATGGAATCGAAAAATAACATTATGTAGCGACTGCACTGTATTTAGTTTATATATTTACAATTCTAACACACCTCGCCTATAGAGCCAACGGTAACAAACTGTGATATATCGGACAATAATTCACTGCTAAAGTGTGTGATAGCTGACGTCACTGGAAAATGACGTCATTCATGGGTTAGACGGTGTAACGTCGTTTTTACGCTTGAAAGATATTACAATTACATGTAAACGTATGCGACGTAGTCTGAGTATTGGCGGGAGTTCTTCAGTGCAATGGCAGAAAGTTGGAAGAAGCTGAAGACTTCGAATGTGTTTTCGTCGTTTATTGTGTGTTAGAATCGAATTAGATCAGCTCCAGTGCGTGAATCGTTGAGTAATAATTCACTGTTTGGAGGTCAGTTGTAAAGAAGATCAAATCACGGGCTGGCTCTATAGGCGAGGTGTTTTAAACATCATTGTTTTACTAGGAGTGAACCAGGGATAAACAAGTCATTAATTCTCTCATTGCTTACTGGCTACCATCTTTGGAACTCCATTGCAAATTAGCCAACCATGACAAAAGTGACTGGGTATTTAGAGCAGGAACATTCAGTGTGTGATGAAACCAACAAAAAAATTTGGGCTCTTAGTTTAAAAGATTATAAGAATCTATCATGAGTGTGAGGGTGGGATAGAAAAATCCAACCCCAGGATCACTGTTTGGCATCATGAGGCTTGATCCCAAGGGCCATTTTTTTTTCAACTCCTCACACAAATGATGGATTCTTTTTCTTGCTCACCTTTCAATTTAGCATTTTTATTTCAAAATAAACAACCAGAATTTCCTGTATAAGCTGAGATGCCAAATTAACTGATGGTGTCTGTTTGACTTAACAATTATGTCATTCGACAACTATGTGGGCGAGTTACAATATTACCAATAAACAGCCCACACATGACAGCCTAGGTAAGATTACATGGGTAAAACAAGAATTTCATCCCCGATATCCTTATCTGGTGTGTGCAAGAATTGGCTCAGCCTGATTATCTGCCCAATCATTCTAGAGCCTTCAGTGTTAGCTCACTGGGCAGCCAAGATGACAGGAAAGACTGATCAGATGACCAGTCTGAGCTGTGTCTTCCCTGGGTGCACAGATAATTTTGTTTGTTTTGACATACACTCACTGATTTACAAAGAAAACCTGTGTCAAGAAACATAAATTTAAGCCGGTGTCCAGCAAAAAGTATAAGTTGTCATGTGCACCCATTGATGGGCACTCTATAAGTAGTCAAGGGTCCAACGTTTCTTCAGGAGTAAAACTAAGAAACTGATCAGACTGTGTGGATGTGCAGACTGATTTGAATCTTAGCTGTACACACATGCAAACTTGTATATTATGTCGGATACCAGGCTCTAATTTACCTCTATTCTCTTCCATATACATATCACATGAAAATATACAGAAATGAGCGAACAACATGTCACGTTTGATGGCACACATATGAATATCACAAATAACATGAAACACTTTATGACAGCAAAAATATGAAAATAACTAAAAAATACAATACATGGATACACATTATCTCCGCGAACAATCTAAAATGTCTGTACTGGGAATGTGTTAAAAGTATGGTAAATATTCTAAAATTTTGAAGACTAGTTGCATGGTCAAAAAGACCTAGACAAACAGTGCAGACCCAGATCAGACTGCTTCTGAAGAAGCAGTCTGGTCAGGGTCTTCCCTGTTTGCTATTCTACCAAGCATTTTATGAAGTCCAGTCCTGATAACCAATATTTTGTATTTGAGAACAGAAAGAGAAAAGTGTTCAAAATTTTAGAACATTTACTGTAATAAATAATGTATTTTCCACCTTGAATCTCATTACACGTAACAAACACTAGAACCGTGTTATCCATGTACTCAGCAGCAAAAATTACCCCATCAAAGCATATTGCCTTTAGACTGGCCAACATCTTTTTCATTCAAGCACAAAACGTTTCCTAGCATGCACATAATCTGTGAAATATTTTCCAATAAAACTAGAAATAGAGGATCTTCCACAAAAACAGTTTATATGAATAGACCATATGTAATATTTTGTTTATCATAAGACAGTTTTAAAATGAAAATGATCTTTTTTAAAGAAGAAAACATTTCAAAAATACCTTATTTATGTAGAAAAGTATATAACATGTATCCACTGATAAGCAGCAACATAATACAGTGTTCAATCTAGATGGGGCCATTGCCCTCCCCCCCTATTTTATCAAATTGCCCCTTGCTAAAACTAGAGTGGGCCATCTTTAACATTATGTGGATGGGGAAATGTTGGGCAATATTTATTTTCATTGGAAATCAAATGAAAATTATGCCTTTAAATTTTCCTACATTGAACACTGAAAATAATATGCAAGTAGGCATCATCAGGAGAAAAAACGATTTGGTTGCATGCAAACAATAAATGCACAGACCAAGCTGTTCATTTGCCCATCTGATCAGCAAACCCCAATGATAGGTTTTCTTATGATAATAGGAATGATATGGGCCTCGTCGCGAGAAAACCTGTCTTCCGGGGTTTGCAAATAACACAGGCGCAGACCAGCCTGCGCATCCGCACAGTCTGATCAGTGCCTTTGTTATTCACTTACTGGAAAGTATCATATCTAAACTTGCTTCCAGCGAAATTTCAATATTCTATCTAGTCTCTGTAGCTGGGCAGACTGGTTTAAGTCTCACTTTCACGGAAACCCCGAAGACAGGTTTTCTTGCGATGAGCCTCATATGATGGAGGAATGTTTGGAGACTAATGGACAGTTTCTGCTGATCACAACATCAAGATCCTAATCAGCTGACTTCTTTTGCACTGGCTGATTCTATACATTGTTAGTACAAGAATAGACAATGTGGATACATACATGGATGTTGATGAGTAGGCTGATCTGTGTATCTGTAGCTTAAGAATAACGAAAACAGGTTCAGTGGTTATAAAACTTTTTTCATGCTCAACTTGACTGTGCATGAATTTTCAACTGCTCATAAAAACATAAAATACTGATAAATAGACTTCTTGATTTCAAACTCTCAGATATTGTATTTATCTAAAATGCCAACAACTGTTGGCATTTTAACATTAATGAGCAGGATACATTTCATGCTCAGTTGAGTTGAGCCTGATTTTTTTATCATCTCAGGGCCAGATTATTTGATGACCTGGCTCACATTCAACCCTTGTAAAGTGTAGGCTAGTTCCCAACTTTGATGATTTGAGCCTTGATTGCCCAGATATGCTCCAAGATACCTTTAGTTTACTTATATTTTGAACATGCCTGGCCTCAGCAGGATAAAGCTTAATACATATAAAATAATTATATATTTTACAATACATCTTCAATAAATCTCAACAGTAATTCATAAAAAAATATGCTTATTCTTCTTTACTTTTTTCCTATTTGGCTGAGTGCAATATTTATGTATACAATTTAGAACTATAATGCTATGTAGAAAAAAGGCACATCATTTATTTAAAACTGTTAAAACTATTTTTGAAGGAAAACCCCTATTTTAAATGTTCTATTCAACATAGTCTCTAGTTCACTGCTTTCTGCACCACTATCACAACTAATTGAGCTAAATAGTTTCTTCAGTATTTTCCATATGATCAAGTCAGCCAAACATCACATCAACCAATCAATTTATGATCACATCAACTAATTACATGTTTTGTTGACATTCTCATCAACCAATCAGATGCTTTGTTGACAATCACATCAACCAACCAGATATTTTGTTGACAATCCTATCAACCAATCAGCTTTTAGCTGACACTCAGATGAACCAATCAGCCAATAAGCTGCCAGCTGACAACCACACCGAGCTAAACAAATCAGCCAATGAGCTGTCAGCTGACAACCACAACAACCTGAACCAATCAGCCAATAAGCTGTCAGCTGACAACCACACCAACCTATCAGATATTAGTTGACAATCACATCAACCAATCATAAAGCAGCTGCCACAGCCTCCTGTGCTACAACAGACTGTGATGGTATGAAATATTTCTGTGATGATTTCAGTGTAATCAGTATAGGTTCTTGGAATCTGGCATCCACGGCATCGAGCACATTGGGGAAAGGGTTCAAATATAGTGGTTTGAGAGGCAGGTTGATGCTGTTGACAAACCCATTAATCTGGCCTGGTATTGGGTTGTACCCTCGGGCTGTCATTGGCGGGAGTCTATAATCTGAAAGAAAACAAATACAGTAGAATCTTGATAATTAACCCTTAATGCGCCAATTGCAACAAGTCTCTCGTTTGCTGAAATGTTTAAGAAGCCTCTATGGCAAACAGCGTGGACCCAGATCAGACTGCTTCTATAGGAGCAGTCTGTTTTGGGTCCATGCTGTTTGCTTCTATACTTAATTCGTCAGTAATGTTAGGCAATTATTTGCAGCAGACGACTTCAGCAGACCACATTTTCAGATGCATTTTTTTCTTGGCGCTTTAAGGGTTAAACTTCAATAATTCAAAAAACTTTCTAATTTGAAGCAATTCTGTAGTCCCAAGTGAAATTCAGAAAAAAACATGGTTATAATTTTTACTTCAATATGTCACACACATCCCAAGTTTTGAGCAATTTGTATTGATTTGCCATGGACTACAGAATGTAAAATCAGTATAGATCCTGATCACCTGCCTTCACAGAAGGTAGCTGATCTGTATCTATACCACTTTCATAACAGGATATATCTGGTCAGCATGAAGATGGTTATAACTAAATTATTCAAACTCTCGATAATTCAAACATTTAAGCCAGTTCCTTATCCAAATTCTCCTGTGAACGTTTCAAAGCTGAACAATAATTTGGCTGCATCAGGGTTCATACGGAAATGGGAAAACAGAATTCCAAGACTTTTCCAGTACTATTCCAGGACTTTTTTTCATTTTTCAAGGACTCAATTTCTTCCCAATTTTGTATATAACAATGTGAAAAAATGCACTTTTTTCAGCCAGAAAGGTCGAAAAGAAAAGGTGCATTCGTTTTCTTTTTATTCTGATTCCGGTGATAAAACAAGGACTACCGCACAAATAGAATCTGAGTCACACCTCGCTTTTCGCTGTGTATCTAGGGATTTTCATTCAGTTTTTGCAATTTGCACAAAGTTTTTTTTGCGCATCTCATAAATCCGAAAGGACTCATATTTTATATTTTTCAAGGACCGATTCATATTTTCAAGGATGATTTTACAAAATTCAAGGACAATTCCAGGACAAAATGCACTTTTTTCAAATTCCAGTTTTCCATGACCAAGGTCAAATTCAAGGACTTTTCCAGGTCTGTGCGAACCCTGTGCATGTAAAACTATGTATATGCCTTAAGTGTGATTATCTAGTGGACTGACCTTAACATCTATAATAACACTCTTAACAATCCATATGTTCTCTGCCCATAATTTTTACTGTGTTTTATACAAAAAAAGGAAAGATTTATGTGACCAGGAACTTACCAACGTGAAGGTTAGTTTCTCTGTGAGGTCGACAGGTGCTAGTATGAGTTTCTCCAAGACGCACCAGAGCTGGCTTACTACAAAGAAAAATAATGTATTATTAACTGAGCCAGTGCATGAGATTTCCAACAAAGTGGCATTGTGACATGTGTAGACTCGAACGAGCCTGTGCAGCCTCCTTTTAAGCTTAGAACTCCAAATGGTGTTCAGTCAGTAGCTTAACAATCATAGAATGCTCAAGCGACTAAAAAGGCTCTGATCAGACTGCGCGTATGCGCAGGCTGGTCTGAGGCTTTGCTGGTCGCACATACAATATTGTTGGAAATCTCATGCACTGGCTCAACTACTTTGTGTATGCAGTGTAATTTGGCATACTTTTATGTAATCTGTGGATTTTTCAAAACTTTTAGGAATACCATTTGAGTTTCAAACTGACACTGTAAATCCAGATTAGGCCCAAATATGAACCTTCTGCCAGTCTTGGCCGGTGTCCAAGCTGATTACTAAGGTCATCAGCAGAAGATAAACATTGTTGCTAGTGGGAAAAGTATTAACTCTTTCAACATGATAGACTGGAAATGATTTGCAGAGGGAGAAAAGTGTTTCCTTTAAGAGTAGCTAGCCCCTATGAAAACAGAAAATTACTTAAAGGTTCCAAAATTAACTATAACAACTAATGCTAAATGGGCCCTGCATAATGCCCTGCAGTGAAAAGGTCATATTAGTTTTAGTGACAATCTTTGTTATCAGACAAAGCCCAAATTCGAACTTGGGTGAGAGTTGGATAAAAGTAATCCATATATGAAATTTGAAAGCAATCAGGTAATAATACCTTAGCCAGGTAATGCTCACCCGAGCCTGCTCAGCTACAGAGACTAGTCAGAGTATCAGAATTTTGCATGTAACATGTTTGGATCTTATTCTTTCCAGAAGTTGAATAAAAAGGAGCCTATCAGAGTGCACAGATCATGCTTGACTGGGCCTTTGTTGTTTAACCCTTTACCCCAATAGAGACACCTTTTAACACTTTTGCAAACAGAGCAGACCCAGATCAGGCAGCTCTTGTAAGAGCTGCCTGATCAGGATCTACTCTGTTTGCTTATTGAAATATGACTTTATATGATCCTACACTAGTGGACCTTACAAGTAATTTCTTTGTTCTATGTACAAACGTGAAAGTTTAATAATATAATTATTCATAGTGGGAGGAGCTTAACATGAATATTCATGAAGGAAAGGGTTAAATGCAACAAAATCAGTGTTTCTCGCGACAAGGCCCAAATAAAAAGAAACAGAAATTGCTCTTACTGCGGTATTTTTGGCAGAACAAGGACAGTATTTTTGGCTTGTACAACATTCTCCTTGGAGCCTGGTACCCGCTTCCCGGGAGCCTTCATGGCTTCCAGCTCCTTCTCCATCATCATATCACAGAAGTAGTTCATTGCATCAATGTAGGTGGCACTGTCAATCAGAGCGGGGTCAGGTGGATGGTCAAATGTCACTGAAAAAAACATTAAATTAAGGGGTAACTATTCAAAATTTTCATTTGGGGAGGTATATCACTGGATATATGGTGGGAAATTTAGTTTTACAGCGATGTGCAAGCGGAGCCGTAAAATGTGATTTCCGAATGTATAACCCCAAATGAATTTTTTGAATATGGTTATCCCCATTCTAATGCATTTCTGCAGTTTCACCTCAAATTGTAGTGCTGCAAGTGCCAGAAATCCGCACATCAATCTAACGATATGTGACATAATTTATGACGTCAAACTGTTTCTGACAGTATATCACAGGATATACTGCCTCAAATTTCTGACGTTATCCAATCAGACAGCACATTACAAAAGCATGTGCATTAGAATATGCAACATATCAAATGACTTTGATGTTTCATGGGAGCAGTAAAGGAACAGAAATGAAGAGGTTGATCAGTGAATTTCCTGCTTCTTTAAGCTTAAAGTGCAGACCTAAAATTTTGCTGCTGCAGATGACATTTTTGAAATGAACATCCTCACCTTTATCATTTCAATAGTAAAATTGTGGACAGTATGGTAACTAATACAGTAAAACCTGTCTTAAGTGGCCATTCAAAAAGAAGACCAATGAAAAAAGTCAATAAGCAATGCTTATTAGATACCCCCCGCACAGTAAGAGTCAGTGAAAAAACTTGGCAAGTTATAGTTCGAACAAGAAGACCTTAGTTTTGATAAGAAGATTTCAGTAGAATCTGTGCAAACAAAAATTATAAACTCCTTCATGCATATGTTCAATGTGTCTACATTGTATCCGCAAAGTATCAAATTGCTCCATCAAAAGCTGTAGTAGGAGTTGATCGGCCCATAAAGGCACTATCCATGCATATACAAAAGCCATATAAGGGAATAATTGTCTAAGTTCTCACAGTTGTCATTTTGTCAAAATTATTTTTTGTGAACCAAACTCCTTCATGCATATGTTCAATGTGTCTGCATTGTATCGGCAAAGTATCAAATTGTTCCATCAAAAGCTGTAGTAGGAGTTGGTCAGCCCATGAAGGCACCATCTATGCATATACAAAAGCCTAATAAGGGAAAAATTGTCTAAGTTCTCACAGCTGTCATTTCGTCAAAAATTATTTTTTCTGAACAGAACTCCTTCATGCATATGTTCAATGTGTTTAAATTGTATAGGCAAAGTCTCAAATTGTTCCATCAAAAGCTGTGGTAGGAGTTGATCGGCCCATGAAGGCACCATCTATGCATATACAAAAGCCTTATTAGGGAGAATTGTCTAAGTTCTCACAGCTGTCATTTTGTCAAAAAATATTTTTTCTAAGCCAAACTTCTTCATGCATATGTTAAATGTGTCTACATTGTATAGGCAAAGTATCAAATTGCTCCATAAAAAGCTGTGGTAGGAGTTGATCGGCCCATAAAGGCACTGTCTATGCATATACAAACACCTTATTAGGGAAAAATTGTCTAAGTTCTCACAGCTGTCATTTTGTCAAAAATTATCTTTTCTGAACTAAACTCCTTCATGCATATGTTCAATGTGTCTACATTGTATAGGAAAAGTATCAAATTGTTCCATCAAAAGCTGTGGTAGGAGTTGATTGGCCCGTATATGGCCTATAATAGCATAAGCACAAAGCACTATATTAAAAGCCATTTAGAACTACAAAGGGAAATAACTCTAATAGAATTGGCCCCTAGCCCTTACTTTTTTGTCTCAAGTATTTGTCTTGCATATATGAACATGTTTGCAAGGTTTGATGAAAATCCAGCTATGACTCTTCGAGTTATTAAGGAAAAAGCACTATATTAAAAGCCATTTAGAACTACAAAGGGAAATAACTCTAATAGAATTGGCCCCTAGCCCTTACTTTTTTGTCTAAAGTATTTGTCTTGCATATATGAACATGTTTGCAAGGTTTGATGAAAATCCAGCAATGACTCTTCGAGTTATTAAGGAAACAAAGCGTTACGGACGGACGGACGGACGCACGGACGAACGGACGCACGGACGGACAACGTGAAAACAGTATACCCCCTACAAACAAAGTTTGCGGGGGGTATAAAAATTGGTTTTCAATACCGATTTTCACTTAATGCAGGTCAAAAGCTTTGCAGAATGCTCAAAAGGGAGAGTTCTGCAATACTTTTGACCTGCATTAAGCAACCATTTGTCATTAAGACCTTTGTTTTGTCTTTTTTTACTAAACCAGCATACTGAATCAAATTCTATACTTTTGACTGAAACTCAGACTGAGCCAATTCATTATATCCTGGTACTTGTTGCATAAGCTGGCAGCTGGGGCTAAGAAGAGCCTGTACATAGCATAGTCTCATCAAGCCTTCCCTGCTAAAAAGTATGGTAGTAGATAAAGGTTCAGACCCCCCAAAAATGGAGCTCCTGTCCTATAAGATAGCTAAGCATACATGTTAAAAGAATGATTTAAGCATGTTGGATAAGCATCAAATTCTCATGAGATGGGCCTAATTAGTTCCACAAAGGTGTCCTTTTATAAATACTAAGTCTATTTGAACCACATTGCGAGAAGACCTGCTTTCATACATAGCCAATTCCAAAGGGCATCCACACAGTCTAATTTGCATTACATCTACATCCAGAAATGTTGAGGATTCTATCTCTGTAGCTGAGCAGGCTAGTTTGTAAACCCTGAGGACAGGTTTTCTCGCTTTGTGGCTTATATAGATTATCAATCATTCATAGGAATGAAAGGATGTACATCAAAATATTTGAGAGGAAAATGTGTACCTGTGACTCCCTTTGGTCTAGCAATATGCTCCACCCCTTCCAATGTTGTGATGGTCTCTTGATCTTCATGGATTGGATCTCCGGTTCCAATAGCCTGAAACAAATGGAACCATCTCAGAACAGAGGATCTACAGTAAAACCTGAGTAAAACGGCCACTCAAAATAGACCAAACAAATATCTCAACTACAAATGGTAGTTTAATGAAGGTCTAAAGTATTGCAGAATGTTCCCCTTGGAGCATTCTGCAATACTTTTGACCTGCATTAAGCGATAATTGGTCTTGAAAACCAATTTGTGGTATTTTTGAGAGTTGCCATTTTACACAGGTTTTACTGTAACATGATTGCTCATGTATTATTGAATTTATTAAACAAGTTGGAGAAAGTGATAAAATGCGAGGCTTGCCAAGAATTTGATCGCTTTTTTGCAAGGAGTTTAATATTTAATTCAATACTACAGGAGCACAAATGCTAGATTCTATTTATTATATGACACTATAAGAAAGAGGGCAAAGATCAGGAATCGATACAATCAAGCACCACACCTGACCCAGGATACCAATGGGAAAGTGACAAGGTCACAATTAGACATCACAAATGAGAGCCAAGAGGTCAGCCCTTTCCCAGCAGGTGACCACAAGGCATCAACAAACAGACGTGCATGAAAGCATAACAAAACAAGACAGAAATATCATAAATGAGCCACAAAAGAAGCACCGCCTTCAAACAGTTAGTAAAAATATTTTACTGGAGGGCTTAAACCGGTTTAACGGTGCACAAACCTCACCCTTAGTCCCGATGTGGATCAAGACACATAGATGTTTGGTTTGCATGAAAGACCCCTAACTTATCCATGCATCATCTCCTAGAACATATAAATCAAGATATAAAAAGGACTAAAAAAACGTACATAAAACTGAATACCGGAATCCCAATTTAGAGTAAAAAGTCATGATTTTACAATATAAATGTGACATTGTAATGGCCATCACTGCAAAACATTACTAAATAATTATGTAAACCACTCTACTAGTTGTTAATCAATTTAAATTGTAGTGAATATCATTGAGCAAGGTTCAAATAGATATGTAAAATCATAAATATCATCCTTAGAAATGCTATCCTATACTGGTAGGTTACAGGTAAATCATCTAAAATATTGGGTAATTTTGCATGATTTTTGTCATCTGATTTTTTTCCAAATCAGCTTTTTTGTGAAATGCTTTAAGGAATAACATCAGAGTGTCAAACAGTTTCGATCCTGATCAGGCCGGAGATTTTGTCAGGCCTGATCTGGGTTGAACGCATTAAATTTGAAGTCTAATTTTTGGATAAAAAGGAATTGGACCTTGATGCTAGAAAACATGTCTTTGGGATTTGCAAACAACAAAGGCGCAGACCAGTCTGTGCATCCATGCAGTCTGATCAGCGCCTTTGTTATTCACTTATTAGGGATTATCATATCCATTACCTTACTTTCTAGCTAGACAGTGTAGCTGAAGAGACTGGTTTGAGTTTGCTTTGTCCGAAAGCCCGGAGACGGGTTTTGTCGTGTTGATGCCCAATTATATTTCAAATTTTTGGTTGGTTCTTGAAATTTGCCCAGATCAATTATTGAGTAATACTACATTTATATTATCTCTATGGGAATACCTAGCAGCCTTCTATTGGCAAACAACATTGGCAAGGATAAAGACAAACTGAACATCTTAACACACACACAACTAAGACAGAATCTAGCCAACAGAACTGGAACACTACTCAAGGTTTCAGATAAGACAGCATTATACTTTACTAATTTCTCAACGAAAACATATGTTATGGGCACTCAAAAGAACCTTCTCATGTTTTCAATTCAGTATACTCTCAAGAAGTTTATTTGCAGTATCCTAAACATATGGGACCTTGTCGCCAGAAAACCCGCCTTCGGCGTTATGCGAACAACAATGGTGCAGACCAGCCTGGGCAGTCTGATCAGCACCTTTTGTATTCGCTTGTTAGATAGTATCATATCTAGACTTGCTACCAGGGAAATTAAAAGCAGACCTGATCTATGGGTCACTTTGACGGAAACCCCGAAGACATGTTTTCCTGCGCCGAGGCCCATATATAACATTGTACGTTTCATAACCCTCAACATATGCTTTGGTTGAGTGATAGGAAAAGCGCTAGGTTTTTACAGTATCCTAAACATGAGAACATGATAGGAAAGTAATTAAAATGTATGCATCACATTTTTAGCTTAACTGCATGGAACTATGTTCATTCAACACATACATAAACTAACTTAAGAGCAACACTGTATATATAGGATCTGTAACATATATGTAAATAATGAGGCTATTGGCAGTATTTTGAGTTTATTATATAGCATAAGAACAGAACTTGGCTTGGAAGGACAGACAGATCTATGTCAGTCTGGTTTTGGTTGTTTGTGCTAATGCTTTATGTCACAGTTAACAATTTTACAGTCTTGGTGGGATATTTTCTGTATTCAACCAGTACTAAGCAGAGGTTATAGTGTCTCACTCAATGACACAAACACAGAACCTCCGGTGAGTCTCAAGCCAGCAACCTCTCGATCTCGACAAATGTAGCTTTCTACCACTGAGCCACTGCACTAGATGCAACATACATTTGACATGGTAACGTCACTTAAACAATTAAATCACGTCACATATAGACATGTGGCTGTTCGTTTTTTCTTTCCCACAGGTTGGTATGGGGTATGTGAGATAGAATGTTCTCATATGGGTAAAAACAGCGGTAATCCCGATCTGTTGTGCAAGAAATTGATTTATTATTTAAGCAGGCTGTCCACTGAGTACTAATTTACCGCTTTTGTATAAATCTTTTAGAGTTTTAGCCATTACGAATGCAAAAGGAGCAAAACTAGTATGGTCACTGTATGTGCATTCACACATTAAGCCTTAAAGCGCCAATCACGACTGCAGCAGACGACAATTTTTTTGACATCTTTCCTAATTTTCGAAAGAAATAAGGAATGATATTTCATGAGAATTGTCTGCCAGCAGACGATTCTCATGAAATATCATGCCTTATTTGTTATTTTTGAAAAAAACAGCAAAATTTGAAATTGTCGTCTGCTGCAAATTATAGGTGGCGCTTTAAGGATTAAAGGCCTTTCCATTTTTTACATATATGCCTGCAACTATTTGCTAGCAGTAGCTCAAACACACTTACTTGTGAAGGCTAAACATGAAAAAAATCAAGAATACACTGAAATTCTTCACAGGGAAGTATCCAGACATTACACATTAAATTTGAGCCGTGACATGTGATTTCCAACAATGTGGCATTTTGACAAGTGTAGACTCAGACGAGCCTGTGCAGCCCCCTTTTAAGCTTAGAAACTCCAAATGCTGTTCGATCAGTAGCTTAACAGTCGTAGAATTGCAAAGGCTCTGTTCAGACTGCACGTATGCGCAGGCTGGTCTGAGCCTTTGCTTGTTGCACATACCACATTGTTGGAAATCTCATGTCACAGCTCATTTATTTTCTTATTTCTCAACAAAATATATGTTATGGGTACTCAAAAGAACTATCTCAATGCGATGAGATGGTTATTTTGAGCACCCACAACACATGTTTAAAATGATGGGTTAGAAACTAATCACAATTTTACACATAAAAAGTTTGCTTATCTAGACTTACATACAGGCTTCAGTATTGCAACTGAAGCTATGCTAGATTGGGGTTTGGTAAACAAATGAGCTGGAACATGTGATTTCCAACGATGTGGTATTTTGACAAGTGTAGACTCAGATGAGCCTGTGAAGGCTCATTTTAAGCTTAGAAACTCCAAATGATGTTTGGTAAGTAGCTGAACAGTCATAGAATATTCAAGCAACTAGCAAAGGCTCTGATCAGACTGCACGTATGCGCAGGCTGATCTGAGCCTTTGCTGGTCACACATACCACATAGTTGGAAATCTTGTGTCAAGGCTCAAATGTATGCCAACTTGGACTCCTATATTGCAAAATACAGGCATGAAAAAATTATACAAGTCAAATTCACAAGTCAAAAATGCAAGTCAAAAACACAAGTCAAATGACAAACTTCTTAATAATGAAAATCGGATGCAAATTTGAACTTGAGCTTATACTGCATCATGCAGGCATGACAAAAATACACAAGTCAAACTACATACTTCTTAACCCCTTCACTGCTGTATATAATACACGCAATACGCCGGGGGAAAATACGGCTATTTTGATGTTTTTATGGTGTTACATATAATTTCATACAAAATCATAACCACTGAAGGGATTTGTTTAACCCATGTTTAGCCCGAGCAAGACTCGGGGTACTGGCGTATAGGAAGCGGTATTCACCCCGAGCATGACTCGGGGTAAGGCAGTGAAGGGGTTAATACTAAATAAATATTTAAAGCACTTGCAGCATAATTTCACATCAATATTTGTATTTAAAAATGCAGAAAAGATGGGGTAATTTGTTATATAAAGCTACATGAAATATTGCATTTTTTGTCAAGATTTTATTCAGAAAACATAGAAGCTTTCATGGAGTGTATGTTAATCAGCTTGTACATCAATAACCAGATTTATGCCATAAGCATGTATTTTTTTTAAATCCCTGTGATTTCCACTTAATTTTCACTTTAGCTAGAAAACTTTTTGAACAAAAAAGTAGCAAGATTATCATACATTTTGGCATCAATTTCAGTTTGTTTCAAGCAATATAGAAAAGCTGACATTAATTAACTGCACAAACCACATCAGCAAATACTTAAACAATAAAATGACCTTTTCAGACACAGGTCAACACAAGTCCAATTAAAAAGCCAAGCAAAACATACAACAGAATTATGAATTAGAAAAGGCAACACAATTCCAGATCAGTATGTATATGATTAAACATTGTTCTCTAATTCTGAAACACAAGCCAAATGACAAGAGTTTGGGGCTAAACAGTGCAGACCCTGATCACTGCTCTTAAGAGGAGACTGAGCAGGGTCTTCACTGTTTACCATTCTGACCAATATTTTATGTTACAACTGTAAATGGGCCCTCATTTACAATCATTCATAAAATTAAATATACTCAGAAAAACAATTGAAGAATATTCAGATTCAATTTCATCTCTAACATTCAATACAATAAAAGCTAAACTAAATACACATGAAGTGAATAGTTCCAGATATCTGCAATCAAAATTGATGTCTAATTTTAGCCACACTTCAATGGTTACATTACAGTACAGTTCCAAATTGGTTGACCCTCTATACTGAAAAGTCACAAACATTAAAAAATGATTTAAACCCATTTTTATTGTTTGTATTCCATAATGATTGCTGGCTTTCAGTCAACAGCATGACACCTAATTTTGTAGTTGTTGTCAATGTTTTACTGCCAATCTGTTGTCATATTTGATCGGATATGCCATATCTGCACATTTTTGTTGAAGATATTGTCGCATTATTAGGTGAAATGACTGACAAATGCGTTTGAAACCCTTTAGAAAATAAGCAATGACAAAGTCAAGTTTGCAGAAAAAAATATATAAGCAAATTTTATTGCTTGTGAACTTTCTGTAAAGAGGGTTGTTACATTTGGCATGGTACTGTATCGTAACCAATGACCCGTAAATTTCATTTTGCATTTTAGTGAATTGCAGATTGGTATTTCCATCAAATACAAAAATAATTTGTTTGGAAATTATTTTCTAGATGAAATTAAGTCAAAAGAATTTTAATATCCTTCAATTGTTTATATTGAGTATATATTCATTTGCGTTAGTTAAGTTGAAATTTTCCACAAAAAGCCATTGAATATTTACTAAAATATATCCAGAAATAGTGCTTTGGGCCTGGCATTACATACAACCATCACAAATTACTTTGATATGCCAATACATGTACTATGTAAAAGCAATCTTTAACTCTTTGCAGGCTGGGTTATTTTTCAAGCTTGTGTTGTCCACTGCTGACTTTTTTTGCAAAATTAAGCTTTTTAAACAATTCTTTCAGGAACACTATAAGAGTGTCAAAGGTTTGGGTCCAGAACAGGACCGAAAAAGGGTCAGTCCTGATCTGGACCCAAACCCTTTTGCAAAGGTTATCAGCAGACATCGAAAAAGTCATCGCTAGCATGGAAGAGTCAAACATACTCCCATTAACCAAATTTTTAGCTCAGAACAAAGTTAGATTAGTATTCAAAATTATAGAACAGTTATTGTACACTTGTATCTGGCTGATATTCTGATAACTCAGATTTTACTTAATACATGTTACACAGATACATTTATCACACTTTTATGACATGCTTTACTCACCTCCTCATCAGGTATCTTTTGAAGTGAACATACATTGATGAAAATGAATGCAAGTACATAGATATATATACATTATTTGTTTATTTCTTGTAATGCTTCAGTGTTTCCCCCTCTCATCAAGTTTTTGCCAAAAGACTTTAAGTTTAAAGGAAAGATATGTTTCTCCAACAGACTCTAATGAGGGTTTTGTTTCGACTGCAGCTACTATCTCTTCTAAAGCTGCAATTCTGTTATTATAGGGATCACACATGTTTTTTATGCATTAACATTTGCCGGGTCACGAGGTAGCTGTTTGAACACGAGGCCGTTAGGCTGAGTATTCAAACATCGTTCGAGGGACCCGGCAAGTCTTAATGCAATGAAACAAACATGTGTGATCGTTATTCTTGCATATTTTACCTGATTTCAGCATAAACCATGCTGAAAACATCACTTAAACATTAAATATCCCTTTTCTTACACTTGATTTCTCAAAACAAAATGGTATCAGCGTCAAACTTTGGAACGTCATTACGTCGCCACAACGTCATATATATGCGTGCAACGTTTTCGCGAACGAAAGTATCGGCGACATGATCAGTCACAACCGAAACGCTTTCCAGTGTCACGTCATGCATGCAAATCAGGGCCCAGTTTAGGCTTTTTCAAGTAAAAGCCATGTTCAAACAGCACATGAATCTCATGATTCAAACATGGCTTTTGTGGCTTCAAACAGCTTTACGTAACAAATTCCCATGCAAGAATGTTGGTTCATTGTTTGTGTCATCACTGAGGAAGAGAGGTCTGGTTGCTGTGCTTTAATTGTATTGTTGCCTTTATGTGTGTGAGTTCTACTGCCTCTTCCTCATAGTGATATGGGCTGGTCTGTGATTGTGGTATTTCTTAGTCATGATCACTTGCTTTTTAAGCTCATGTAAGAAATAGCTTTCTACCATTTTCATCCTTAGGCAGGCTTTAAGCTCATGGAAGAAACAGCTTTCTACCGTTTTCATCCTTAGGCAGGCTTTAAGCTCATGGAAGAAAAAGCTTTCTGCCATTTTCATCCTTAGACAGGCTTTAAGCTCATGGAAAAAACAGCTTTCTACCATTCTCATCCTAAGACAGGCTTTAAGCTCATGGAAGAAACAGCTTTCTACCATTTTCATCCTTAGGCAGGCTTTGAGCTCATGGAAGAAACAGCTTTCTACCATTTTCATCCTTAGACAGGCTTTAAGCTCATGGAAGAAACAGCTTTCTACCATTTTCATCCTTAGGCAGGCTTTAAACTCATGGAAGAAACAGCTTTCTCTCACCTTTGCCCATGTAAGATAGGCTGTCAGCTCATATAAGAAAATTTCTATCTTACATGACCACGTGACTGCTTTCTTACATGGGCAGAGTTAAATATTCTTTTATTCCAAAAAAGGATACTTTAAGGACCAATATATTGCGCCTAGGTAACCAAAAGGCATCAGGCAAGGTTAAGCGTTACTTACTGACGTCATAGAACGTTAATGACGTCACCGAACGTACACCGCATGACGAAAACGGCAATGTTACGCTAATGGCACAGGGAGCCAAGCAGGAATTTATTTTGCATATTGCAACTTAACTAATGCTCCAAGGGTGTTTTCCTCACAATAACAAGGTGCAAACCCATTTCAATGCCCAATAAAAACACTTGTGAACTCAGAAATAATGTAAACCCAACGAGTAAAAAGTTAAAAATTTCAGGTTTTCATGGAGTTTTTATGTTCTGACAAAAACGCTTCGAAAAGTGGGAGAAAACCGATCCATCATGAGCCTGTCCATGTAGGATAGAGAAATCTCACCCTCGGGGTCGGAATTTAACCAGGGACTCGGCAAGCCTCGTCCCTGGTTAAAATTCCGACCCCTCGGGTGAGATATCTCTATCCTACATGGACACTCATGGTGGATTGTTATATTCTACCATTTTCATCCTTAGACAGGCTTTAAGCTCATGGAAGAAACAGCTTTCTACCATTTTCATTCTTAGACAGGCTGATGGAAGAAATTTAAATCTTATTCCAACTTTCACCCGTAGACAGGCTTTTAGCTCACGAAAGAAATACTTGTATCCATTTTTAACTAAAGCTCATGGAACAAACTTCTTTCACTCATTTTCACACATAGAAGACAGACACTCACCACAGATTCTTATAAGCTATCCATTAACACAGAAACAATAGTCTTTAATTTTCCAAATTTTTCCAAGCGTAGGAGTCCTAAACTGTTCAACCACTGCTGATTGCTTAGTAAGTTACTCTGTTTTTCCTTATTTCCTTTCATATAAACTATTGAAAGTTATACTCTGGGTATACTATGAGTATTTCATGGTGTTGTAAAGCATACAAGATAATAGCAAATTCAGTTACCAGCAACCATCAATCATATTGGAAATTTCTTCATTACAGTAAACAAGAAAAAGCATAACATGTTATTACATGTTATATAAAGGCGTTGCTACATGTTATTTAAATTTATTAGTTATTTCTTCGTGCTGTTTTGATACAAACTCAGAAATGTTCCTCATGATACACCTCTACCAAATTGCTCAATTGACAACAAATGGCCATTATATATTCAAACAACTCTCTGAAAATGTTCCTCAAAACTCCCTAGATACCAAAATTGCACAAACCGATATGGACAGTTGAACGGTATAGCCAGCCACCAGTACTAAAACTAAATAAAACTTCAAACAACAACTTATTCTGAACCACTGACCCATAACGAAAATAATTTCACACAAACGTTCCCAAAAATGTTGTTCTTAGCTCCATGGAATAAATTGCCCCATCCAATGAATCTTATGAATGCTATATATTTACCTTTCTCGTCAAAATAACCCAGTTGTCACAGTGGTGATTGATCTGTAGCAAGGGTTTATAAAAAAAAAGACAGGCTTTACCTAACCCTAGTGACCCTCGGTCCGGAGCTTTGTCCGTTGGTCCTGGTGTGGTTAATCACTGAAGAGTTCGTGATGTATTCTATGGAATAGCACTAAATTGTTTATGCGCTACTGAAAATAATGACCACCCGCGCTTAAAATAGAAACATCTTAAACCACATCCGCTGAATCTCCTATACTCAAATAATCATTATTTCAAAGATATGTTCCTCATAATGCCCTCTACCAGAATTGCACCAACAGTTATGTGCAGTTACATAGCACCGCCCTAATTCACCAGCTACATAAAGTTCAAATATATAATTATATACATGTAATGGAAATTGCGCCTGATTCGCTAGTGCCTGTTCAAAGCTCGGTGCCAGATGGATAATCCCGAAACCATCAAATCCGTTTTAAGAAAGAAAAGGTACATCATGCGAAATCCCAGCTTCTGTACCTACAAATGAGCATGCTCAAAGTAGATTGTGCATTTGCACAGGAAAGAGAATGCTAACGACAGGATAACATGTACATGTAAGCAATACACAACCTTTGAATAACATCGCCTGTGAAAATATACTGACGGGCTTTAAAAACACTACACTAGGATAGCAACGTTAATGAATGCAAAGCAAACAATTTGATTGCATATTAAAGAGTATGCATTTGTGAATAACACATGAAAAATTGTCAAATTCAAATTAATTAAAAACATTGAAAATGTAAAATATTTAAGATAGGGGTCAACTGTTTCATATGACAAAATCTCAGAAGTGAAATATCTCCTACTAGCGGCTAGAAACCCGAGAAGCATCACATGTGTGCCGTGAACTTTGTTAGTCATCAAGAAGATGCATTCATTTTGATTGGCAGGTTTGTGATATGGCATGTTTGCTTTTTTAGGTTAATCTGTATGTACCCGTTCATTCGATGACTTAAAATCTCTATAACGTCGTCGAGTTTGGCTAAACGATTAGAAGTTAAGAGTTGGCTGAAGAAGCCACCTCATGATGACATCATCGAAGCATAGGAAGTTTACATTCAACTGTCTTTTGAGATATTTAACTGGAAGTTAGAGTAGCGTTTTTAAAGCCCGTCTGTATATTTATATTATTGTGAAAGTAAGTAAGTTAGATTTTAATTATCGTGACATATGCATATTCAATATTGTAAATCAACTTATGTTAAGAGAGTTGCACCTGACCCATCTATTTGTCACCAGATACATCCATTATCAGCGATTTCTACAACTGGTAAAAAGGGAGAAAACGTGCTTAAATTCAAAAACTTCCGAAATGTACATCAATAGTAGGTAAGATAGATTTAAAAAGATAATTTGCATGAAAAAAAAAATAAGTGACAATGACGGGTCTCGAACCAACAAAATCCGACCTAAGAGTCAGCGATTCTACTAACTGCGCCAGACTGCTAGTTTCCGTAGTTTGCGCTTAAGTATGTCTGTTATATTTATTTGACCGATTATGTCCCCTATCGGAATATAATGCCCTGAATTGTTTGATTCTGATTTTAATTCAATTTTTAATGGTGCAAACCTTTTGTATATGAGAGATACATTCCTTACGATGATAAATCACTAATTAGAAGCTACTTTAGATCACTTTTTAAAATAGGTAGAAGTCTTGGAACCGCCGAATGTAGGTCATCGGTCTAGGTCCCTGGTGCCGATAAAAACAGTATTAAAACAGAACACGGAAAGAATGCGCACAAAACAACTCGCCTCTGCAAAAAGTAATTCAAATCTACAGTGTTCTAATCTAATACGACTTCTCATTTACTAAAATAGAACAATAGCACGAATGTAGCCTAAAAACCCCATTGTCTTGCGCAGGCGCGATACTAAAGAATCGACAGTATTTGATAAAATGCTTCCGGTCGATGACAAAGCTAGAAACCCACACTTTCGCATTGACCGAACATCCCATTATTTGAAGGGGATTTAGGATATCCTTACGTTATTTCACAATTGTTTTAAGAACTTTGAAGATTGTCAAAAAGCATTAATTCGCTGAAACAGAACAAAGTTAATTAACTTCTTATCTTTTATTAACCTTAGAACGAAAACCTTTTTCAAATAGCCTCGATAGATAAAACAAACCAACGCTCAACACCCACTTGGAACATACCAATTGAATTTTGAATACAAATATAGGCATTATGAATATCAATACTTAGAAGTATACAATTGAATATATACTTATTGAATAATCAACGCCTAGAAAAACCTCATCTCATGGAGTTGTTATACTATAGGTTCAATAATGAGAGCAAAATGCACAGAATTGTTTTCATGCCAAATAATTCATACAGATAAAGAAGATGAGAATAAATAAAAATAAGAATACTTACAATTGATCTTCTTAGAATTCCTTTGCCACCTTTGGCAGGTGGTGGGGTACCCCGTTTCTTCAACTGATCCCGCTGTAGCCTGCCATGCAGGTTCTGACCTTTCTTCATTCTTTCAATAGCATCCTCTAGGTGAAGCTTATAGGATGTCATCCATCTGAAAAATACACACCTTTCTTCTTTGTTTTGAAGTTTTACGTCCCAGTCAACAATTTTCAGTCATGTTGGGAGGGGTCTTATGGAGATGAACCAGTACTAAGCAGCAGATTAATGGTTTTGCACAAGGACACAACATAGTGACTCCGCTGGAGGCGAGTCTCGAATTAGCAACCCTTCAATCCCCAGTCTAATGCTCTACTAACTGTATTCATTTAAGAAACAAATTAAATTTTTGGTCTGTTCACTTACTTTGCAAGATACCCGATGTGTTCATGATTCCATGAATACCGAAAATTGAATTTATTACTTATATTTACATTTTATTATAAATATCTAATATATAGAAATAACTTATTATATAGGAAAAAAAACAGTTTTGTATTTTAAATATATGTTATCATATCAACAGTTTTGTTGGAGCGTAAAACAGAAAGGGTGGAACAGCCGATGTGAAGGCGGACAGCCAATTAAACAAACAAGAGGCTTGTTTTGCACAACAAGTGTATCTCTTCTGGCGAATAAATTTGATGTTCAAAGTGTATAGCACTGGCAAGTTAGCTTGGCAGCTGTCAATCATATTTATGTCTTTCACTAGGTTATAAACTGTTGCAAAAATCTAAAGATTCATTAAAGGTTTGCTTTGAAAATGTAAGTGTATCAACATGACTGCATAAAATTGATGAATATTAAGAATATCAGGAAATTCACTTACTTTTATCTATACAGTAAAACCTGTCTTAAGCGGCCACTCAAAAATAGACAAAACAAAGATCTTAATGACAGATGGTAGCTTAATGAAGGTCGAAAGTATTATAGAATGCTCCCCTTGGAGCATTCTGTAATACTTTTGACCTGCATTAAGCGATAATTGGCCTTGAATACCAATTTTTGTCTTCTTTTTGAGTGACCACTTAAGACAGGTTTTACTGTATCTGATTAGGAACAGACCAGCATGCGCATTCATACAGTCTCAGCAGCACCTTTGTTATTCATTCTTTGGAAAGTGTCATATCTAAACTTGCTTATGCAGAAAGATCAATATTCTAGCCAGTCTCTGTAGCTGAACAGACTGAATAAAGTCCTAATTGGATCAGGTTTCTTGTAAGGAGGTCAATAAAGAAGCTAGAAATGCAAAACCTATATATTGGAAATGGAGCATGGCCTCGGTAGGACAAGGTGCAATGGTTCTCTGCCAGTGGCAACTTTTATTCCCTGTTGTTTACCTTTGCAAACAGTTTGGGTTTATACCCAGAACAGGTCCAAAGAATATCTGGACTGATTTGGATCTAAAGTTTCTGACGCTTTGGTGGTATTCCTGAAGCTTTTTTGGGGAGAAAAACTTATTTTTATAAAAATTCTCCAGTCAACAAAATTGCATGTGAAATAAGCAATCTGTAAAGAGTTAAATCATAAGAGTAAGATCATACCTATCAAGCCATTGCTGACACATCCTCCTCAGATCTGCTTTTCTATCGTCTTCTTCCACATTCCAAATATCCCAGGAATCCAGCTCCTTTGGCAAGTATTTATGTGGGTCCTGGAGACCACAGGACATCAACACACTCTGAATAGTACCCCTGCAAGTATATGGTACATGTACAATAAAAAATCTTTACATGGGTGAAAGTTAAAAATTTCCAAAATCCTGAACTTTCAAAATTTCAATCTTAAAACTTGCAGTATGCCCACTAAATATCCATGATTTCAAGCTTAAATGGTAAGTTGTCCTCAGATATACTGAATATAAATCAGAGAAGCTAATACAATCTCCTTAATTCAGCATTTTAAGGATGACTTTCTGTGGAAAGTCATCCTCAAAATCCTGAATTCAGAAATAATCCTGAAAACGTTCACCCATGTCTTTAACTATTTGGGTACCAGAACCAAATTATTCAGACAGGAAAGGCATGTGCAAGCAAAATAGTCCAAAATCAGAATGCAAGTAATTGAGATATTGTTATCAGGAATATTTTGTTTTACAAATTAACCCCTTGTGTACGAATGTATTCTTCCTACTGGTTTAATACAATAAACTTGAGAGAGTTCATTGTACATATCTAGGAGTGTCAGGTTATAATTAAAAAAAATGTATTTTTTGTATGAAGACCTTTTTGCTTTTACAAACAGTGTAGACCCTGATGAAATGCCCCATTATGGGGCATTTCATCTGGGTCTTCACAGTTTGTAAAAATACCCATTTATGGGTTTCTTCAAATACAAAGGATTAAGCAGTTAAAGAGTAAATCCTGTCCTAAGTTACATAATGCATGATGAGATAATCTGTTGTGGTATACCATATATGGTCAGGGCTCTAACATTAAACACCCATTTCCATAACATACAGGAAAACAAAGATAAAGTATACTGATGTCTGATACTTCAGATATCCTTGGTCATATGCCTTACCTACCTTCTTATTGATTTTGCATCAGCTGCTGAACAATGCTCAAAGTCACCTCTCTGATCTTTTATCAAAAAGATTAAGTCTGCATGAGGAGGAAAGCATCCATATGTCTACTTATTCAAAGAAATCCATACCTATTCAGAGGAGTTCATCAGTGATCAATGACAAGTCTGAATTTGAATTTGAAATGAAGAGTAAGGTGACTAAGGTTACTGTGCCAAAGTGTTTTGTTGACTTTGAAGCAGTATTGAAGTCATCTGATATTAATTTCACTACATCTCACCCATAATCACTACAAACGGCAAGTACATCCATTGTCATTCCCATCCCATATGCCATGCAATTTATTTATTCAGTTCCATGTCAGAACAGTGAAAAATTTCAACGCAGTGGGTATGCGATTTTAAACCATGTGCTTAGGTCTTTGGACCAGCAAATTTGTAATGGGGAATACATACCTTTGGCACTAAATAATAAATTTTCACATCAACAAACCTTTTTGATAGGTTAGGTTTGTGGTCATGTTATTCAAGAAATCTAACCAGTTGTGTGAGAATGTCGATCCAGGCAAGTTTGATTCAACCACAGTACTTTCTATTTAGGTAAAAAATGGTTGATCTTTTGGACATGCAATCCTCTTATTTTATCATTACTTTTCATTAACATAATGTGAATTTTGAGAATATTTCCCAAGTTTTACTAAATCAAAACTGCCCAGAAAAATTCAGTACAAATGCAATTATGGCAAAATTATTGAATTAATCTGATGTTATTTCAATCAGAAAATTAAATTTCATATTATGTACAGGAACAGTTGATTAACTCTTTGTTAGACTGGAAACCCCTAAAGAGTACTTTGGCAAGCAGTGAAGACCCAGATGAAATGCAGCATGATGCTACATTTCATCAGACCCAGATGAAATGCAGCATGATGCTGCATTTCATCAGGGTATGAATTGCTTGCTTAGATTAAACCGACCTTCAAGGACAGATACGCATCATAATTTAGAAAATTCTACCTGTGATTACTTGAAAAACAAAATGGGCAATCCTATACTTATTGTATCAATATGCATGGGAAAATCCATCAGATTACAAAGGGTTAAAACATCTCCACAAAAGGGGGAAATCCCATACTTATTGTATCAATATGTATGGGAAAATCCAGCAGAATACAAAGGGTTATAAACATCTCCACAAAAGGGGGAAATCCCATACTTAATGTATCAATATGTATGGGAAAATCCAGAAGAATAAAAAGGGTTAAAAACATCTCCACAAAAGGGGGAAATCCCATACTTATTGTATCAATATGTATGGGAAAATCCAGCAGAATACAAAGGGTTAAAAACATCTACACAAAAGGGGAAATCCCATACTTATTGTATCAATATGTATGGGAAAATCCAGCAGAATACAAAGGGTTAAAAAACATCTCCACAAAAGGGGATAATCCCATACTTATTGTATCAATATGTACGGGAAATCCATCAGAGTACAAAGGGTTAAAAACAGGATTGACAGTAGTCAAAGGGAAAAACCTGCAATTTTCACCTTATCTTCATGTTCATACCTGACTTCCTTATCTCCATCTAAAAATTGCACCAACAGCTCAGTGACAAAGTCTTTATCATGTGTTCCCATTTGATGTAAAGTCTTAATGGCTGTCACAATAAAATTTCTCTGGTCTTCCATCATACATGTCGGCGGGTCCTTGTGGTGGTTCAGAACGCCAGACACTGCTTTACAGATGCCATGGGCAATGCTGTCGACAAACTCCTCCTGAGCATGCATCATCAAGATGGCCTCCAATATGGCCACCTTATAATTGTAATCTGCTACCTTTATGAGTCGCACCAATGCTGTGATGAAATTTTCTAGAGACCATGGCTTGGGAAATGTCTAAAAGATATAATATGATTCAATTCTTTTATAAGATTAACATCAAAATATAAGATAATATTTGAATGTAATATTTTTTACTTTTTATGCATATTGCACTAGCAATTCACAATTTCCCTAATAATAATTTATGTTATTTCCTGTCTGTTACAACACTGTAGTGTAACCGTTACATATTATTAATGCTGCTAATGAGTGGTCAAATGATATTAGGTTCACTGAGAGGGGAGACTTACGTCTGAGTGGATCAATAATACGAAAGAGCAGATTCATTTTTACGAAAGAGCAAGAACCATAAGGTAAAAGAGCGGCTGTTTGAATCATTCAAATGAGTGAATTTTACAGGTAAACATATTGATGCAGGGGCGGATCAAGGATTCTTGGAAAGGGGGTTCATATGTATGAAAGATGTTGGTTTCACTTAATGGATTTTATCTTATTTATCTTAAATACTCTATGAAAATGGACTAATTTGGTCTCATCGAGACCAAATTATTTCATTTTCATAGAATATTTAATAGCGGGAAGGGCGGGGCGAACCCCCTGAACTCCCCCTTGATTCGCCACTGTAATGCGCTTCAAATCACTTATTAAGGACTGGGCAATGTTGGCCATTACAGGTAATACAACTGAGAGAATACTTATTTAAAGATCATTACCTGGAAATTTCGCTCATTTGAATGTTTTATCCATCCGCTCTTTTGACCGTTTGTTTCTCCGCTCATTTTATACTCCGTCACGGTATGCTTTCCGCTCAAACGTAATTCGCCCACTGAGAGAAACCCTGTCTTTGTGTTTGCTGCCAGGTAAGACCCAAACAAGTGTGCACAGCTACAGAGACTAGCCAGAATATTGCAATGTTGTGTCGAACAAGTGAAGCCATCATACTTTTCAGAAAGAGAATAACAAAGGTGCTGATCAGATTGTAGATGCACAGGCTGGTCTGTGTCTTTGTTTGTTGCATGCAACAAAAACAGGTTTTCTTGCATCACGGCCCATATGGGCCTCGTCGCGAGAAAACCTGTCTTCGGGGTGTCCGACAAAGCGAGTTTCAAACCAGTCTCCTCAGCTACAGAGACTAGCTAGAAAATTGAAATTTCATCTGTAGCAAGTTTACATATGATACTTTCCAAAAAGCGAATAACAAAGGTGCAGATCAGACTGTGTGGATGCCCAGGCTGGTCTGCGCCTGTGTTGTCCGCAAACCCCCGAAGACAGGTTTTCTCGTGTTGCGGCCCATATGAAAGTAATGAACATGTTTTATTGTCCTAGAAAAAAGGCTTGAGCATCATATGTCTCAAAATGATGGCTATTATGGCAGTCGTGGGCAGCTTCAACCAAAATTTGTCCATGGAGAAATGTTTCCCATGCAATGAGTAAAAATACTTATTCAACCAATCTTGGTCTGACAGATGTTTACTCTCACTGTTAAGGTATTACCTCTTTCTATGGTAATGGCGTCTTTTCTCTACTTTTTAAAATAAAAATCTTTCAGGAACACTATCAGAGTGTTAAATGAATTGGATCCAGATCAAGACTGACATTCTGTTGCTCCTGATCTGGGTCCAAACTGTTTGCAAAGATAATCAGCAGAGAACAAAAGTCGCTGCTAGTGAGGAGAGTTAAGACAGTATACACCATGTGCACCAGGAGAGAATTTTCTGGAATTGGCACCTTATTATCTGAAATTATCAACTTATTTTCTGAAATTATCAACTTATTTTCCAGGTTCCTCAACTTATTTTCTAGAATTATCAACTTATTTTCCAGAATTATCACCTTATTTTATGAAATTATCAACTTATTTTCTGGAATTATCACCTTATTTTCTGGAATTATCACCTTATTTTCTGAAATTATCAACTTATTTTCCAGGTTCCTCAACTTATTTTCTAGAACTATCAACTTATTTTCCAGAATTATCAACTTACTGATTCATTGCAGTTGGGAAAGAACTTGTCGAACCAGTCCACTCCCTTGAACTGAGTTATGAACCCTGGCAGAGGAGTTATTGGCCTTGGTGGTGGTGGAGTAGGTGTCCTAGCCCTTGCTGATTCTTTCTGCGGTGGTGGTCCCAACTTTGTCTTCGGTGGTGTCCGCAATGGCTCTGGTGTTTTCGCTTTAGGTGGGGATGGAGGTGCCGGTGCTTTGGATATTAGCTTGGTGATGGGCTTAGTTGGTTTAACCTGTCTTGGTGTGGACGGAGGTCGCTGTTCAAGGTCAGAAAGTTGTTTGCTGGAAACCTGAGAAACTAGAGATTTCTCGGTTAGCTCCCTTTCAAAACGATTCTCTGAAGGAGGTACAGGTGTTTCCTCTTCTTCCTGGTGCAGAATATATAGAGAATAGCGGGTGAGTGTCTTTTGATATCAAGTTTACAAGGCAAGGCTTTGAGAATGCTTGTTGACATCTCGAGGCTTGCCGAGTGATTCAACATGCGTTCTCAAAGCCGAGCCTGGTAAACTTGATATCAAAAGACAGAAACCTGGTATCCTATTTATCAGTTTACCCATTGTTTCACTCTTCAAACTAGCGATTATGACGTAATTTTCGATTTTTGTGTTGAATCAGCGTCATTAGCGATGTTGTTCAAAAAGTGCAACATCATCATGTCCTGATAAAGGCACATGCTGTGAGTTAGGCAACATTTATCAGGTCAACATGAAGCAATGCAATTAATATGAGATGTAACTGATAAAAGAATCTATCATGAGTGTGAGGGTAGGATAGAAAAATCCATCCCGAGCATCACCTTTTGGCATCACGAGGCTTGCCGAGTGATGACAAACGGGGATCATGAGGGACGGATTTTTCTATCCCACACTCACAGGAATAACGTTTTATTTTTCTTGCTAACTATTAAATACGGCATTTTATCTTTAAAAAAGGCTCCCACAAGTTCCTGAAAACGCTGAGATGCGACATATTATGATGCATCACTTTATCATGACATTGACGTCACTTGATGACCATATGCGTGAGTTCCAATACAACCAATGTACAGCCTTCGCGTGATAGCCTGGGTAAGATAGCATGGGTAAGATAAGATTTTCTATCCCAGGGTAAAATCTCAGATATCCCTATCCACAAGAATAGAGTAAACAAGTTAAATCTTTTCAGGCTTATATAATAAACAATTTTTTTAAAATGTGGAATATCTTAATATTGAATGTTGAAATTACAATGACACAAGTAGTTTTTTGAAAGCTAATGCTTATATTCAATACTGAATTTCGCACTCATTATCATGCATCTTTAAACCTTTCTGTACTGAGGGATTCTTCCATTTAGTGTGATATAATAAACTTGGGATGACCCACTGTATATATCCAGGGGGTACAACTTGGTTATAATTTCCAAATAAAATTGTATTTTATGCTTTTGTCTTAGCAAACAGTGTAGACCCAGATGAAATGCTGCATTATGCAGCATTTCATCTAGGTCTTCACTGTTTGCCAAAGTACTTGTGTAGGGGCACGGATGTGCAAAGGGTTAAATCAAATTCAGAATTCCGATGTTCTAGAAGCCTTGTATCACAAAGATTGAAAGCATATTTTATTACATGCACTTCTTTAAATGCTCTAATTCTGAATTAATTCAAATTATTAAGGAGATAAATCTTTCAAAAGCTCTTACTTGCATGAAAATTTTCATGTTAAAACAAAAATGCTTTTTTGGGCGAAAATACTTCTAAATATTGTAGTCGGATAATTGTAGTTCATGTTCATGCAACTGTTTTTTTCTAAAGTTCACCCAGCGTGTCACAATATTGTAAACGGTATCAAACCAGGAAGTGACTCTAGAAAGACTGATAAGCATGCTGTGGATTGCTCAAAAGCTTCATGTTGGGGCGTAAAGTGAGCTATGTGAGATGTATAAATTGTTCATACAACAATGTGGCCAAGGGTATTCGTCTCCTTGATAAAAAAGCATTTTTTGTTTATACAGGACAAATTTCATGCAAGTAGGAGCTTTTGAAAGATATATCCCTTTAATCCCATTGCTTTTTAGAAGAGTAACATTTATAAATTGTCATTCAATATTGATGCCCTGATAAGGTTTTACGAAAAACACTAGTCTTTATATTTCTCAAATTGCATTTTTAAAGGTAAGTTGAATCTTAAAAAACACATATTTTCCTGAAGTGGATTTTCAAGCTTATGGACTCAACAAAACTGATTCTACGAAATGACAAAGAACATTTAGGAACTTCTGGCATAGAATCTGCTATTAAAAATTTCCAATGTTTATACAATTACTCGTATACACATGTATGCTGGGAATTCTTTAAAAATTACTTTATTAAATGAGAAATGGCCAGCTTGATTCAGATCCAAAGTATCTAATGGTACTTCCTTAACCCTTAATGCGCCAATTGCAACAAAAGTCGTCTGCTTCTCTCATCTGCTGAAATGTTTAAGAAGCCTCTATGACAAACAGTGTGGACCCAGATCAGACTGCTCCTATAGGAGCAGTCTGTTCTGGGTCCACCCTGTTTGTTCTACACTTAATTCGTCAATAATCCTAGGCAATTATTTGCAGCAGACGATTTCAGCAGACGACATTTTCAGATGCATTTTTTTCTTGGCGCTTTAAGGGTTAAAACAAAAAAGCATGCAAAATTACCTAGCATGCAAAGAGTTCAATATGTGCCTAACATGATCAATCCTCAGTTTTTTTCAATTTAAGCAATTAACCAGTAAAATGTTTACACACTTTTGTCAGTAACCTACTACATGTACTGCCCTACCTGATCAAGGGATGGGCTACATGCTCTTTTGCATGGTTAAAATCATTTTTACAAAATGCATAATATCATGGGTATATGACTTAAATAAAAGAGTTTAAAATTTCACTAACTTTTAACAATAATAAACAGAAAGAAACCAAACTCAAAACTTGAACTTAATACGTTACTTTTTTATCCTACCTGTACTCTTCCAAATAATGGCAGCAGAATCCATACATCTTTTTAAATCACAGAAATCATTTGAGTCAGCATATTTACAAAAAGGTACTTATCACATGAATGGGTCTCGGCGCGACAAAACCTGTCTTCCGGGTTTTCAGACAAAGTGATACTCAAACCAACCTGCATAGCTACAGACACTAGCTAGAATCTTGAAATTTCGCTTGTAGCAAGTTTAGATATGATCCTTTCCAATAAATGAATAACAAAGGTGCTGATCAGACTGCGCAGATGTGCAGGCTGGTCTGCAACTTTGTTGTTCACAAACCCCAAAGATAGGTTTTCTCACATCACAACGCATATAAACTCATGTTTTCATTCTGCATGTGCAGCTATCCAAAGGAGTTACTGTCCTGCCAGCCTAAAGTGACAGTGACATCATGTTTTATTTACAAAGTCATCAGTGACTTATAATCAATAGATCACTTGTGTATTTATCCTATCTGCAGGATAGGATTAATACACAAGTGAACAATCGATTCACATTAGATCAAGTGGAGTGTACACGTTATTTTTTCACTTAGCAGTTGTAAACACAATAATACGTCACTGTCACTCTTGGCTGGTACGACAGTAGAAATCTAGTTTTCGTATGCACATCCCCGGGGCACAGCCAATGCCTTTCAAACTGTGTGTATGATCGAGCAGCAAAGGCTTTGATGATAACCTATTGATAAGTACCATTTTCATATAAACTGGCTCGAAGTAAGAGAAAAAAAAACATTTTCAAAAATTTGATCAGTATATAAAAACGGAATATTAGAATTTTGAAGAAAAACATGTTTTATACCTCTTTTTGACAGTCAAGGGAAATGTTGATCGTATGTGGACATATTTCATTTAATATGCTTAAGAAGTCATGTTTCCATTTCCATCATTATTTTGAATATTTTAATAAATGTATTATTTACCTCAGCCTTTTAAGAGTCAGTAGGCATTAAACTTTTTTTTCTATAATTTCTTTGAAAATTCCATTTAATTTTCTTTTTTTAGAAGCTAAATCATGCATGTTTATGATAACAACTAATGACAAAAGTCATATAGGCAACAAATTGACAAATGGCAGAATACTATTGGAGACTAATAATGTTCAGTCAAAATAATGACACAAAACATACAAAAGGTTCACTTCTCTTCCTTTTGGTATTAAACAGTGTTTTAGATCTGAGGTTGGTGAGTGATATATGGGCCTCGTCGTGAGAAAACCTGTCTTCGGGGTTTCCGACAAAGCGAGTTTCAAACCAGTCTCTTCAGCTACAGAGACTAGCTAGAAATTTGAAATTTCGCATGTAGCAAGTCTAGATATGATTTTTTTCGATAAGCGAAAAACAAAGCGCTGATCAGGCTGTGGGGATGCGCAGGCTGGTCTGCTCCTGTGTTTTTCGCAAACCCCCGAAGACAGGTTTTCTCGCATCGAGGCCCATATATTAATTCTTTTGCACAGGGAGCTTTTTGATCAGCAGCTGGAAAAACTTTCTGGCATCTATTTCAATTGACTGGTCAGGAAATTGGAAACAATACTATTTTAAGGACCATCAGTTGGCATTTGCTTCTAGAGATGTATTTTAAAAAAAGTAAAAAAATAATTTTGGCTATAGCAAACTCATTAAGCTACTGAAACTACAGATTACTTTTTTGCATGATGCAATTCACAGTATTTACATTAACGGTTTTTTCTAATGAAATCCCACACCTTTTCCAATAAAGGAACTAAATATTAATAATGTCTCAATATAAATTATATTATTATCATTATCACTACTCTACACCTAGGTGCAATATTATATGTACAGTGAAATACCTTCTACCATATTGAGAGGGCTACATTTACCATCAACTGATGCTTGTATTCCTGTCTGTAACAAACTTCGTACCAAAGCTGAAATAATCTTTTGCCGTGTGGTCATTTTTGTTCAATTTTTTGTTCTAGGCTGATGCATCTTTGCTTGTTAACATTTTACCGACATATGCAGCGTGTGCAATACATATTGCACACCCTAAATCTATCACTAATTGTAATTTCATTATCTGTTAGAGCTTCAGGTTGTGTTTCACTCAGTGTAAATATTAAACCCACCTTTAAACATACCAAGCAATTGGCAGAACCTATAAGTCAACATATTCAGTGTGGAACAATTTTAATTTGACTAGATTTTGGAAATGGCTCATTTTCTTGAAAATTGCTTCAAAAGCAAAACAAAAAAAGCATTATTATGGGAAAGTGGAACAAATGAAATATGTTAATTTTTGCAAGAATTGTGGTAATTCAACTACCAGTAGATTGCTACTTCATTTTTAAACCTCTTTTCAGGATCAAGTAAACTATTTTCGGTCATAACAGGTTGAGAAAATGAATTCCCAGATTTCTAATTCTGATTTAAGTGTAATAAAAAAATCACATTTTAAAATTCAGGTTAAGATATTCAATTTGGTCTCATCATTACCTTTGGCGAAGCAGGAGGCGTCGGAGGCTTAGCCATAATGTCGGCAAATTTGTTCTTTATGGCTGATTTTGGTGCATCAGCATCTGAGAGTTTACTCTTCTCTCTCTTAAGAGGCCTGTCATCATCCCAGATGTCCCTGGGCGTGGTGGCTGCCTGCTTTTCTTCCTCATCATCACCCCAGTCCATCTCCATCACCCGGCCAGTGATGTCATCACCCTCCTCGACAAATGTAACCTGTTTCTTGTCGTCATCCTCTTTCTGTCAGTAGTGATAAGTGCATATTTATAATAAATGCTATATACTACAGTGAAAATAAATGTAAGGGTTCTAGTGCAATGATAAACAATAAAATATCTATAAATAGCAAAGTGTTGGGAGCTCCATAAAATTTACCTGACAGCTGCAGCATGAGAATTCTACCTCATAAATGTTTAAGTTCGGAATAGTAAATAACTAATGATAGCATAGCAGGCCATTTTGAAATTACAATGGTATGCATATCTGTATTCAGCAGATATCATTTCACAAGCAACATCTTCTCCATGTTTATTTTTAATCCTTAAAACGTCACCTATATTTTGCAGCAGACGACAATTTAAAACTTTGCTGTTTTTTCAAAAATTATGAATAAGGCATGATATTTCATGAGAATCGTCTGCTGGCAGAGGATTTTCATGAAATATCATACCTTATTTTTTTCAAAAATTGGGAAAGATGTCTCAAAATTTGTCATCTGCTGCAGTTGCTATTGGCGCTTTAAGGGTTAAGATAAATGATTTTTGTTTACTATCGAAAAGAAAATTGATTGAGAGCAAATAATTTTTAATCTTTAAGCTCAATAATTCTATAAAATTTTTTTAACCTTTGTTATCTTTTTCTAGTAAATAAGTCTTCTCTTATAATCATCTGCAATACAAGCTGAATTTAATCACACATGATTTTTTTTCAAATGGCCATTTATAGACTAACATGAGTAGTTTTATGTAATCACATATTCTCATGTCGCAGCTAAAACTACCTGCCAAGGAGTGAAATTTTGCTAAAAGCCACATGTTAAAAATCAATACAAACTCCTACCTAATTGATGTAAAATTCAATCTAAATTCTATAACCTAATGTAATTTATTAATAATGACAAGGAAGGACATTTTTCCTCTAAATATTTCACAACTACGTATGGGCCGCAATGGGAGAAAACCTGTCTTTGGTGTTTCGACCTAGAAAGGCTCAAACCAGTCTGCTCAGCTATAGAGACTAGCTAGAATAATGAAATTTTGTGTGAAACCAGCTTAGATGTTATACTTTGCAGTTTGTGGAAAACAAGGGTGTTGATCAGCCTTTGTTCCCATACACCAAAGTCAGGTTATCTCACGAAGAGGCCCATATATAAATCAAATCTTTTTTAAAAATTAATTCTAGAAATATCAAAATCAGTTAAATTTAGGTATGACAAATTATTTGATAATTAATTAACTGCTTAAGACTTAAAGGACCCATTCACTCAAATTAGATCTTGATTATATTGCATTCTTAACAGTGGTCTGTATGTTGGCACATATTTTATATATAGTAAATGCATGTACTTAAATAAATAACCCTACCTTAATTATTATTACAAGGTTTGCAAATAGTTGCAGGATTGATTAAAAGGTATAGTTACAATGTTGAAAACTGAGTTTATTATAATGTTAAAGGGGTTCAACTACATGTATTTATGATGTTAGTTAGTCACACTGTTAAATAGGTAATAAGAATAATATAGGATAATTTTTATGGCAGATTTGCTAGAATATGACACCATGCTTTATCTCTTTGGCTTTTGAGTAATTTTACATGCTTTTTTGTCAAAATCAACTTTTTCGAATAAATTCTTTCAGGAATACCATCAGAGTGCAAACAGTTTAGACCTAGATCAAGCCAAATATTTGTTGGGCTTTGTCTGGGTCCAAACTGTTTGCAAAGGTTATCAGCAGACAATAAAAGTTGCCACTAGCAGGCAAATAGTTAATAAAGATGGAATTTTACGCAAGGCATGTACATGTACTTGCTAATATAGTGCTTATTTAAATTGGCTAAACACTAGAATAAGTGTTGTTGGGGACAGTTTTGTTTGTGTGTAAAAACAAGTCATTGAAAAATGTTTTATATGGGGTTTCTCTTTTTCCAACTTCGTATGTTCTAATTATTTATTCACTTCATAAGTTCAGAAGTATTGGAAAGGGACAAACATTTTTATGTGATTCCATAAAAATAAAAGATTAAGCAAATAGTTAGGCATTTGGATTCTATCTCAAGAGCTATGAGATTGAGAAGAGGTTGGGGGCAAAGGTGTCGTGTTTTTGAACTTATAGCAAAAAGCGATTTATAGTGAGGCCTCTTGACTATTATAAACTAAAAGGACACTTTGGACGGATCCATTTTAATTCAATGTTGATTAATTTCATTTTGTGTTAATTTTACTTTTTGCTATATATATAATCATTTCTTGTACTTCATGAGTAACAGGATTAGTGTTAGTATGATATCATATTGGAAACATCTCAGTGCAGTTGCTATTCATACTGGATATCTGATCAGTTCATGTGACTTTGATATCAGTCAGACAGGCGATCAACAAATATTCCAATCATATATAGTGAGTAAGTTTGATAAACTTCCAAATTTAACAAAAGATGCTTATACTTCTACATGTGCTTTTGGACAGTGACAGAATGAACCGGTATCCAGTTGGCATGTGCACCCATCGAAAGCTCAGATCAGCCTGCACAGTCTGATCAAGGTCTTCAATAGGCACTCTTCAGGTAGCCAAGGGTCCAAGGTCTCTTCAGGTGGAAAACTAAGACTGATCAGATTATGTGGATGCGCAGGCTGATTTGAATCTTTGCTGTACACACATGTTAACTTGTACCTTATGCTGGATACTGACTCATTGATGATCTCTGGTTAAAACTGTATAATCAACAAACATAGCAACTGTCCCCATGGTGTGCAAATATCCTCTATAAATTGCGTCTTAGATGAGGAGCCGATTATAATTTTTGTGACATTCCCTTTAATAACTAGGTTACAGCAGTGTTTTATGTGCAATTTGGTGAAAATTTCTTGCACACATAATTCATAAAGCAGTGATCAATTTTTTTCAATTACATTTCCACATTTTTTTCTTAAAGCAGCTTTCTTTAATCTAGGGTTTCCACAGCTTTAGCTTGGTCAGATGATAATGCCATACAACCAGCACACTTTTGTCAGACCACAGTAACCCTAGCCAGATCATGGATTGTGATCGAACTCACATAATATTTTATACTTAAATATGGCAACATCCTAGTATTCCTGTACTTTACAAAGCAATTAAAAGGTTGAGACTGCACTGAAATGTTTCTTTAAAGTGATAGTGTTGTAAAACAGTGACATACAGGTACAGTACAAGTGAAAAGTATAAGGGAACCAGCCGGTATGAACATAACATTTATCACATGAGCAAGTAGCAATGGCTCTGACAAATCTACATGGATGTGCAGGCTTGTCTAAGCTTTCACTGGATGCATATACTAAAAGTACCAAAGTCCAACATGCTGGCTCATTCATGTACAGATATTCTATGAAAAGTCTTTAGTTTGTGTGATTTATTTCCTACACTGAAACGCAAGCTGAATAGTTACTGTTTACACTAAGCTAAAGTAAAATGTGATAATCATATTTTTTACATTCAACTGCTCAATTATTTTTGACTGAGGTTCCGTATCAACTTGAGGCTCCTGTAGGTCAGCCTTCACTATCTCAACAGGAATACGACGTTTCAAGTGCATCCATCGGCTACTCGCTTTTGCCTTCAAAATATAATGTGGCATATTCACAAAAATGTCAAATATAGGGATGGATCCTTGTCTAAAATGAAACCAAGGCTAAATATCTTTTGTTTAGTAGGATTTGTCATAATAATATATATGTATGGTCGTGACCAATAAACCTTATAATATCATTTGATTTTTCTTGAAAAATGAAATTTTGCAATCAAGCCATACAAAACATAAAATGGTAAGATCCAGTCGGTCGGTCGTTCAGTCTGTCAGGTCAATTACAGTCAGTCAGTCTGATGCTAAGACTTATACTGAAATATTGTAATGTTAAAACATGGAAGGTTATAAACAAGAATAAATGTGACATATAGTGAAGTTTGTTTAGGGTTCAAAGTCACAGTTTGGACAGGTCTACTCACACCAGGCTAGAATTAAAACAAAAGGTTTGTCAGTTAATAATAAGGAAACTGAAAATGGAGGAAAGAACTTTGATTAGTGGAAAGAACTTTAAATATTGTTTTATATTTTGCCTTGAAGTTATACATGAGAACTTAATGCAAATTTAGTAGGCTGCAGTAGAACTTTAACAACTGGAACATCTTTGATACCATGCTTATCAGCTTTAATCAAGGGAAGTTCCAGTCATTGAGGAATGATTTCGATTATACAGTTATTTCACGCCTGTGTGTAGTAGAGTCAAAACTATTACCCCAAGGTGCCGTGGACGACCTGATGCACTATTGCACAAGGCCTAGTGCAATATTGCATCAGGTTGTTCAAGGTACCGAGGGGTAATAGTTTGACTATACTACAAACAGGCATGAAATAACGGTTTTATTATCCAACCCATTTGATGAAATACTTAGCAGCGTTTCTTGCATGGAGTTGCTACAGACAATGCGGTTTTGTTGCAAAACAGAAAATTTCACCAAAATCTGCTCAATTTTGGCCTCAAAATGTTCTGCTCGTTCTAACTAAGAAAACGAGTACCCACACTTTTTGGAGTTTAAAGTTGCCAAACCATGCCTCATTTTCACCATTGTTGCATAACGTCTCCTTTCATAAATAAGAAGCTGGTAACCAGGCCATGGTATATTGCCAGTCAATAGTCAAATTTATTGACTGGTCAATAGTTCAGTGACTCATGGCATAGCAAAAAATAGACAATTACTCCGTGTATAGACAGTTGGGTAATAAAAAGTATATATAATATAAAAATAATCTTTAGGGACATAAATTGAGATGAAGTCAGTCATGGTTTATGAACAATCAGACACTGATGTTTCACTGTCAAACTTCTTGCAGAATGACAAATTGTGTAAAACAGATCAGACTGCTCCAGAAGGCATCTGATCTGACCTACACTGTTCAATTCAACATCCTGCTCCAATATTTGAAGTTCAAATGGAATAAGAAAAATAAACATGGAAAGAACATAAACATATCAAGAGACCAATTGAAATTATTGTTGCACTTTCCGCTAAAAGTAAAATCTTCTCATTATTAGAAGATAACTCCATTAAAATTTAAGTTGACTTTTTCAAAAAATATTCCAAAGAGAATTTATTCAAACACAATATTTTTTTCCATTCTTCATTCAAATTTTTGGCCAAGCTTTTTTCATTCTTGTTTCAAATTTTGGGCCGAATGGCCAAAAATTTGAAACAAGAATGGAATAGGAATTATTAAATTTAAGTTGCATTGTTACATTTTTCAATAATTACTTTTCGACAATCATGTCAGTTCTATAAGAAAATGATGGCCATTTTTTTTCAACATCATCAGACCAATTCTGATAACATTTTGAGGTTGTTAATTTAGATATTCTAGATTAAAAAGCTTATTGAAAACAAACCAATATTTCAGGAAAGTTTTACAGGAACTGAAGCCACGACTGCAGTTTATCGGAGCTTAAAATTCTGTCACTCATGTTTCTGATATGTCTGTTTTCACAGTGTATGTCAATGCTAATGACACACTATTTATCACATGATGTCACGTCTGTGAGTGATATAATGCTATGCAATAAAATTGCTAAACCACTAGTGGTTTACAGATTTTATAATGTTATGTAGTCACGTCCAATATAACGCTGTGTAAAAGGTGGCAAAATTTAGACGTTTTCACACCAAAAATGAGATTTTTAAGTATTTTTAATGTCATGTGATAAATAGATCTCACATTCCTGCTCCTGTATTATTGAATTTATTAAACTTGTTGCAAAAAAGTGATAAAATGCTTGGCTAGCCTTGCATTTTATCACTTTTCCCCAACTCGTTTAATAAATTCAATAAAACAGGAGCACTCATGTAAGATTCTCTATATATAGCCTAGCTCTTGAGGTTTTGGTACTTGTCGCATATGTAAGCTGTGAAGGCTCAGGATAGCCTAGGAAAATGTGCTGTTTCATCAGCAGTGGCATAGCCAGAATGCCAAAAAGTTACACATATTAAAGGGAGACTACTGGATAAAGCAGTGATTCTCTTCAATTGCGTCCCTTTTCGAAATGGGAACTTCTCTTAATGGAAAGAATTTGCACCCAGAGGGGGCGAATTCTTTCCTTTAAGAGCAGTTCCTTATGGTATGGAAAATCACTTTTACCACATTAGGTGTCCTCCGTTGAATGTTACTATTTTTATTACGCACATGATTAACTGCGTAATGGGAGCTACGCCAATGATCAGAGCTTTGGCTACTCACATACACAATGTAGGAATGTCAATAAAGGCTCCAGCCACAATTAAGGCTGCTAGCCCCACTAGATAACTGTGAATACCTGCATGTTTTAAGAACAATTTACAAACACATGTGAGAAGTACCAAAATCTCATGAGCTGACCCATATAATATAAGACATAAAGTTTGTTTCATATACTTTAGAAACTTATAAATAGAGTATCTTACATTAGTGCTCATGTTTTATTGAATGTATTAAACAAGTTGAGGAAAAGGGATAAAATGCGAGGCTTGCAACAAGTTTAATAAATTCAATTATACAGGAGCACAACTGTTAGATTCTATTTATTACATGACATTAAGAATACTTTGAAATCTCATTTATGACGTAAAATAGTATACTTTTGTCATAATGTATGCAAAGTTGTTATGGACCTCATAAAAGTTTCAGAAAATCTATAAACCACAAGTGGTTTATCCATTTTATTGCATGGCGTTATTTCACTCCCAGACGTGACATCATGTGATAAAGAGTATTATGCAACTTTTAGCTTGCTGTAAAGGCAAATTGTGATTATTTAAACTATCCCCTAAATGTTTTTTTCTATCTAACTTTGAAGTGAAATTTTTAGAGACATTTTTTTTACACAAAACAATACATTTGTTCCTTATAGTTTTAATTTTTTTTACACAAAACAATACATTTGTTCCCTATAGTTTTAATACAGCAAACTAAAAATTGGAATCAATTTTAATTTCAATCAAATAATAATTATAGGATGAAGAGAAAAATGAAAATAAAATATCATAACCTACAGATGTAAAATTACCAAAGTAAGTCCAAGTCAAATTAACATATATTGTATATATGGTAGCTGCTCTAGAAATTTGAACACTAGTTATTCACCTAAAAGTCAAGCTACCTGCCAAAAAGGCCTGTTCAAACAGTGCACACCAAGATCAGACTGCCCCTTCAGGAGCAGTCTGATCATGCATTCACTGTTTCTTGTTTTGATATGGAGTTTGTTTGTTTTATTCTTTACGTCCCATCAATAATCTTTCAGTTAAACAGGGACGGGTCTTTCTGGGTTGAACCAGTCCTAAGCTAGGATAAATGTGTCTTGCTCAAGGACCACAACGCAGTAAACAGTGACAAAGAGTGTTCAAAATTTTAGACTATCTACCATATCTACCATATGGGCCTCGTCACGAGAAAACCTGTCTTTGGGGGTTTGCAAACAACTCAGGCGCAGACCAGCCTGCACATCTGCGCAGTCTGATCAGCGCCTTTGTTATTCGCTTTTTGAAAAGTATATTACGTAAACTTGCTTCAAGTGAAATTTGAATGTTCAAGCTAGTCTCTGTAGCTGAGGAGACTGGTTTGAAACTTGCTTTGTCGGAAACCCCGAAGACAGATTTCTCCAAATGAGGCCCATATTCAAATTCATAGAGGAAAAATAAATATAGTAAAAAGGAAAAAAGGCAATCTGCCACCAAGATGGGATAGAAGCCAAGACCAGGAGTTGCTACTTTGATTCGGGCTACATACATGATCTGCCGAGTGTCTATCATCGCTATGGGCAGAATAAGGTTTAGACAGGCTCGTATGAAGAGACCGTGACTTAGTGTGCTCGGAGCGTGAGGTGGCACGTGTTGACCGAGACTTAACACGCCAGCTATCGAGAGATGGCCACCTCTCAAGATCAGCCTGCACTAAACCCTTCTCTCTACGTTCAGCTTCATCTCTTGCCTAGTAATTATCACAAAAACACATCAAAAGTATACTTATTAAGTTTTTTTCTCACTAATTTATCAAAAGCATAAAAGTATTCTATCTATTTAGCATCCAAATCATAATACCATGTTAACTTATGAATATTTAAATTAAAAAAGTAAAAGGTGAGTGTAATCTTATATTTAAAAAATGTACTAAGCCTTGTAGAAGCATATTTATTTTAGTTTTTCTCAAATTATTTTATTTTTATAACATTATAAGCGCTTATAAAAAGATCAACTTTGGTATCAAACAAGAACTTTTAATAAGCATACAAAACCAAATTAAATAATCATCAGAAAAAAAGGTATTTTATGCTTCCATAGACAATAATAGATAGATAACCCTGCTGTTGTAGTAGCAACTCAATACATATGAGTTAGTTAATGAGATTTATCATAATCAAGCAAAAAAAGTCTCAGACAATCCTGCACAGATGTGACTTCACTGATCAAATACTCAAAGTTAGGAAGTAGCTGAAGACTCAGACCAAAATTTAGACCTCTAAACACAATGGATATGTCAGCATAGAATCCAGGGTTCATACAGGCAAGTATGATAAAAATTCAAGGACTTTTCAAGGACTTCTAAAAGCCTTTCCAACAGTTTTCAAGGACTTAAAACTAATGAAAAATACTGATCTTAGTGTTCAAATTCTACTTCAGAAATGCTAGACTGAGATAATGGAGACATTAGTACTGGAAAATTAGTTTAAAATTGTTGTGCCTATATTTGGTCAGCATATGCTGCACCAAATAAAGGCACCACAATTTTTTACTGATTTAGATCTCCAAAGACAGTGTTGAATCCTCCTGTAAATGGTAAAATTCAAGGACTTTTCAAGGCATTTGAGTGTTTTTCAAGTACTTTAAAGGCAAGTTTAATTTTCAAGGACTCTTCAAGACAGTCCTGTATTATGTATATATTCAAGGACTTTTCAAGTCTGTGCGAACCGTGTTGTTCTGTTATCTAAAAGGGATGGATGTTGTCTGTGGAGGCAAAAATACCCTTTTTCATTAAAATTCAAAAATTTAACAAACCAAGAAATTTATATTAAAGACTATATAGCTAATCACCTGTTTCAGTTTGGTGATCTGGTCAAGCTGGTCCGTGGTGAAAGTTGGAAGCTTCCATTCTGCTGCTTTCCTCTTCTTGGCCAGCTCATCTTTGGCCGACTGTGGCCAAAGTAACTTTGTGAGAACTGAGTTAGGGATGAAGCCCTGAGGCACAGGGGCGTAGGCAGCCTCCAGGGGTGTACCTGCTACCTGTGTTGAAGGAGCTCTTGAAACTGATGAGGCTGGTGGGAAAAATCCAGTTGGTTCCCTTTCTGGTTCCCACTTCTCTTCCACTGCAATTTACAATAACATTTTCAACCTAATAAGAACACTGTGCGCTTAGCTTTTTTTCAAAACTCTATACTGTCTTTTGAAAATAGTGTAGATCCAGATCAGCTGGCTATGTGCCCACGTCATGTGGCCATCATCATTTGTGTTCAAAGAGGCTCAATATAACGTCTCCTCAAATGGATCCATGCTACTCCGATGGATCACTTGAATTGCTAGCCATTTTCATACATTTTGATATTTTATGAGCTTCATGTGTGTTTTTTTTTTCTGATCAAATATATAGCTAAAATCTGCTTGTTTTGGTCAGATGAAAGATATCTAATGAATAAAAATAAAATTCATGTAAAATGTCATTCTTTGTTGGAGCTATATTTTGAGATTAGGGATTAACGATTGCACTTTTATTCTATCTCTTCTGTTTGTCATCATTGTTCACTCAGGGTAACAAGTTGTGGCAAGAAAACCAAGGGAAATCAAGTCAAAAACACTCTGCCACAATAATCTGTAGTTCAGTAAACCGGAAACTTTTGTAAATCCATAGGCCAAGGAGCTCTTTCATTATTTCATTACAACAGCGTAGCCAGATCGCTAAAGTACTTACACACATCTAAGGGTGACTATTGAAACGAGCAGTGATTCTCATCAATTGTGTCTCTTTTAAAAAGGGGGACTTCTCTTAAATGAAATAATTTATTTTAAGAGAAATCCCTCATGGTATGGAAAAACACTATTTCATAGCATGAGTTTCCTTTGAAAGTGTACAATTTTCATTACACACATGTGTAACTGCATAATGGGAACTAGGCTTATGAATTACAAATGAGCCGGGGCACGAGATTTCCAACAATGTGGTATGTGCGACCAGCAAAGCCTCAGATCAGCCTGCGCATACGCACAGTCTGATCACAACCTTTGCTTGCTATGACTCTTAGGCTACTGATGGAACATCATTTGGAGTTTCTAAGCTTAAAAGGTGGCTGCACAGGCTCGTGTGAGTCAATATTTGTCGAAATACCACATTGTTTGAAATCACATGTCACGACTTAAATGCTTTTGAAAGAGGTCGGAGCAGTTGTGAACAGTAGACTGCTGGTGTGATGACATCAACTCCAATATTACACTTATACCACATCAACACTTACCTGGTTCCTCGGGCTCCTTAATCTTCTGTTTAACTGTGTCCTCTGGGTAGGGATCATCTTTAGGGATCTGAAATGTACATCATTATTAATAATATCAAACTGTCTGTCATTCAGATGAAATAACAGACCTCATTAACCCTGAATATGAAAATCACACAAATGTGTCATCTGCTTTTTGTAGTGACTGCAACTCTGCTAGTTTATATTCATCATTTTAAAAAATAAGAGCAAATTTAGGATTGAAATACGGATCATTTAATTGATAAAATTCTCTCCCTTGCTAATAGATCCAATCCCCTTAACTCTTTTCATGCTTTTGTTGATGTCTGCTGACTTTATCCAAAATTATCTTTTTAAAAAAATTGTCAAATGGTTTGATCAAGATCAAGTCCAAAGTTCTGTCAGTCCTGATCTGGTTCCAAACTGTTTGCAAAGGTTATCAGCAGACCACAAAAGTGATCATCAACCCGAATAGAGCTAAACTCACTGTGGGCTTGGGCTTGTCATAATACATTTTCATATAATTCTTAAATGCAACACTCTTGGTGAAGTTGGTGGATTTAGGTTTCTTTGCCGATGTAATATCTCCATCCCGGATCTGCGCCAACTCATACTCTCTCTTGACAAGGCGGGAAAAGGCATCATCTTTCAAGTTCTTCTCCCGAGTTATCTCCTCTTCCTCCTCTTTTGTTAGAATGTCAATGTAGTTTGTATATCTGCAATAAAATGTGTACAAACACATGAAATTTACAAAATATGAAACCTATGCAATTTTGCATAGGTTTCATATTTTGTATATTTCCTGAGAGTTTAACAGTAAAATAGAATATCAAATGCATTTAAAAAATTTAAACATATTGTCTGCTCATTCTTCAAAGTATTGGTAAAGAGCACATGGGTTTCCTCTGCACAACTATATAAAAGGGCAAATCTACCTGTATAATGGAGACAAGCACATAGGCAATTTTGAATGTTATATTTGAGTGTAGAAAATTCACAATTTTCAAGAGTAGCGGTTCCAATCTTTTCAGCATTACCAGTATCTATTAGCTTTACCAAGTACAGTTTTTCATAGTGCCAAAAACTCTTAATTTGTTTCCCCCTTCTTATGTACAAACATGTGTCTTAACCCTTTCCCTCATGAATATGAATATTCATGCTAAGCTCCACCGACTATGAATAATTATATAAATAAATTGTCATGTTTGTACACAATTCAATTCAATGATTTATTTACGTGTCACCTTATGTGCAAACATAAAGTACAGACATATAAACATAATACAAAAGTACATAAGCTACTCTTAAAGAGTTATGAGACACGATAAAACATATTAAAATTCATATAAGATAAAAACATTTTCATTGTTTATATAAAAAGCGTCTGCGCCTTTCAAGAATATCTTCGCAGGTTTTGGCAGCAGCCTTTACCATTTCTTTGGAAGAAAATAAAAAACTTATTTTTTCTTCATCTGACAAAACATAAAAACCAGGATTTATATTAAAAGCATGAACACAGATCAAACAAATTATTTGTCAGGTCCACTAGTTTAGGATCATATCTAATCATATTTCTATAAGCAAACAGATTAGACCTTGATCAGGCAGCTATTAGAAGAGCTGCTTGATCTGTGTCTGCTCAGTTTGCAAAAGCATTAAAAGGCACCTCTATGAGGTAAAAGATTAATGGCCTACTGATGAGTCTCCAGCTAGCCATGTATGTGGCAAAAAAGGAAGCAGAATGTGTCTGTCTTCCCCGCCGACTACACTGCATGGTGTAGTGATAGCCTCTCATAGACAAGCCCTACATAGTGCCTCTCTGTGGCAACACATGGTAACTGGGTACCTTACGGCCACCAGGCTAAGCTATAAGGGACTTGGAGGAGGTCTGCCCCCAAGACATGCGGTATGCTAGGCACACTGGTGTGTGGACATGCCCTACTGCCCATGAAAGACCCCCAGCTATGAGTAAATAGCCTCGGTTTTTCCTGGGTAGGTCTCAGAAGTTTGTAAACTAAAATTTTGCTAGTGCTTGTCAATTTATCAGATTTTAATCACATATTGTCATGATGTTATACATGCATTTGTTGTGGCCTGACTGTTACAAAAAAAGCTAATTTGTAATTTTAGTAAAAGAAACCTAATTGGATATATATTATGTCTCCAAGAAGCCCTTCACAGAATTTTAAAATTGTTTGGATCATCAAATGCAAGCCAAAGATATGAATTTCAATTTTTGAATGAATAAATATTTCAATAATGAAGTCACAGGAATATAACTATTATTATATACATTATTTTGCAATGACTTCAGGCATATAGTTTAATACGACATTATGAAGTGACCAAGAAATACAGACTATGGCTACTGGATTTGATGAATACTCCAAAATAATTTAATATTGGCCTCCAGGTTTTAAAACTTCTTACATGCTCCACTCACTTGAGCATGAAATTTGATATCTTCATATATATCAAAATACAAAGGAGGCATTTTTCTTGCTCAGAACAGCAGACAATGTCTTTGGTCATAGAAATAAATTTTTAAAAGCAATCTCAAGACAAGGACAAATTTCATTCTCATGTGAGTTGAGCATGAACAAAGTTTATACCCTAAGGGCCTGGCCCCGAGGTTATACAACTTGAGTACAGTCTCAAACTTAAAATTTAGCGCAATGATTGGCTGCTTGCGGACACATGTCCGTAAGCAGCCAATCATTGGGCTTTATATTGAGTTCGAGAATGAACTCAAGTTTTATAATCTCGGGCTTGGTTTCCTGGCTTAATGTGGGATTAAATGATCTTACTTGAATGAGGAGTGTGAATTTTTCAGTCTTGAGATGTCATTTTTACTGAGTTTTTGTGTAATATCTCTATCTTCTGGTAGTGGCCCCTCTGCCTTCTGTTCTGTGAATCTCAGTGATACCATTCGGAACATATAAGCTTTTGGGAGATCTGTTAAAGGAAAATAAAATCTATCAACCCCTTTCTTGACTTATCAAAGTAAATATGCAATTTGATGCAATTTTTGGAAGGCTATTACATATTTTGGGGATTCACAGGTTTGAATTTCCTAATGACTGTCTATAGCTTAATAAAGCATTCAGACACAGATGAAATATGTTATTTTATGTGTTTCCACTTAAGAATTCAAACTAAATGAACTGTTTGATTTTTTCACATTTATGTTACTTTTCAGAAAAGAAAAATTGATAAGTTTATGAGATTTTTAAACTTAGCAAATCAATGAGCAGCAAAAGCTCAGAGGAGCTACCACATCTGTGCAGCCTCGCCAGAGCCTTTGCAGCTTGTATAGGCAAATTATAAAGGTAGATGAAGGCTGAAGCCTAATCTAACTGGATAGGTGTGCATGCATGCTTTAAGAATAACCATAAGCAAATGCAGTATGTATCAAAATTTTGTAAACTGGCTCAAACATTATCCTGGTTAACCTGGTTTCTCACCAGTCATGACTTTTATCGCCTACTCCTCTCATCTGTTTATGTTCTTATATGTTATAGGTAGCCTTTATTGCAGACAATATGGACCAAAATCAGACCTGGCAGCAGCCTAATCATGGTTCAAACTTTTTGCTTCCATGAAAAAATGTAGTCTGAAGTGCACTTGAATATATAGAGCAGAAGTAAAAAGCAGACAAAATTTTCTGGACAAAAAAGATAGTGGCGGGATAAGGGTTAAGGATTTGTTCCAAAGTAGCAGCAACAGTGACCTATAGAAAAACACTTGTCATGTAAACTAAAAAGGTTTTCAGGTTTGATCCTTCACTTATACATGTCTTTGTAAATTTCCATGGTAAAAACATTTGGGAGCCACAACATGACCTTGTTATATCCAAAACTGTGTTATAACTGGATATATTATAAAGGGACTGAACTTAACTTATAGTAAACATGTTATACTTACAAACATAGTGTGGTATCTTGTATAGGTGGTTACCAATACCAACAAGCAGATCAGCTTTCTGGTTACAGAACCCCACACTGTGTGGTACACTCTTCAGTTTCAACAACCTACAAACATACAAAATATACTGTATCAATCTTAATGAGCACACTGAGAGAATTTTGGAAAAAGGAGCACATAGTTTTTGAACTTGTTCTGAATCTTTGACAAAAAAGGAGCATAATTATAATCAACTATTAAACTTGTTAAGAATAGTTGACAAAATGGAGCATATAGTAATTCGCTGAACTTGTTCAGAATCTTTGGCAAAATAGAGCATATAGTAAGTCACTGAACTTGTTCTGAATCTTGACTAAAAGAGCATTAACAAGCTATTGAATTTGTTCAGAATCTTGACAAAAGAGCATATTATCAAGTACTGAACTTGTTAAGAATATTCGGCAAAAAGGAGCATGTAATTAGTTATTGAAGAATCACGGAAAAAGAAGCGAATGGTGATTCTTTTATCTTGTCCTGAATCTTTCACAAAAATGCACATATAAACAGTTAATGAACTTGTTCAGAATCTTTGGTAAAAACAGCATTTATGAATTACTGAACTCATTGAGAATCTTTGCCAAAACAGAGCAGCATATTCAATTAAGTTACTGAACTTATTCAGAATCCTCGGCAAAAAGGAGCATACTAGTAATAAATTTTCAAGTTTGTTATCCTACCTCACCAGCATGTTGGAATCATTCCAGATTCGTATAGTGCCATCTAGACTAGCAGAGGCATACAGCTTTAATCTAGGACATGCTGAAAGCCCTGTTATTGCTTCTGAGTGATCATCTCCTGGCTCATGGTCAAAACGATCTAGAAAATAAAGTGTATATAACTCATACAGTAAAACCTGTGTAAAACAGCCACTCCAAAAATAGACAAAACAAAGGTCTTATTGACAACTGGTAGTTTAATGTAGGTCAAAAGTAATGCAGAATGCTCCTTTTGGAGCATTCTGCAATACTTTTGACCTGCATTAAGCCATAATCCATCTTGAAAATTATTTTTGGTCTTTTCGAGAGTGGCCGTTTTACAAAGGTTTTACTGTAGTCATAGTCTTATGGACCATTCCACATTCATGGGCATTGAGAGAGCACTGTAATAGTTACATATTTCAAAGGGAGACTACTGAATTGATTCTCATTGATTGCATCCCTTTTCAGAAAAAGGAATTATCTTAAAGGAGCGAATTCATTCCTTTAAGAGCAGTCCTGTATAGTTGGTAAAACTTTGTTTTCACATTAAATGATTTAACTTGAATGTTTACAGTTTTCCCTATGCATATACGAAACTGAGTAGCTGGAGCTACACCTATGATGTTATACTTAAGATTATCTATTATGATAATTAAAATTTATCATTTGAGCCGCGCCATGCGATAATGTGTCTTCGGGAGATTAATTACGTCATGAGATATGACGTTGTAAAGTTTGACGTAATTATTTTGCGCTGCGCGTAATTAAAGAGATCGTCTTTAATGATTAGGACAATTTAGACAAGTCATGTTTCGAATAAAATGCGATTGAAATCAAGGAATTTTAGGCCGATTGTATTATGTTGTAAATTAGTCTTGGTCTGATCCAGCACGGGTTCCTAGTGAAAAATAAACTGTCCAAAAAGATGCGGCTTGGTAAACGCTAATTGACCCTCAATCCTCAACATCTTTGCACTCCAAAGACATTCTAACAAAAAAGAATTAAATAAAACAAATTAAAATTAAAGAATTAAAAGATAAATAGATAAATAAATAAACGCGGGATACATCCCAGCTTTCCTTAATCTGCCAACCAGTGTGTCTGAACCTTTCGTATTTGGACGGCAATTCCAAACGAAAGCAGTTTCCGGTACACAAAGCCGCATTTACGATTGGGCAAAGGCTCCAACGAGACTGCTAGATGCGCAGACTTGTTTGAGTTTTTGCTGAGTGACCGTGGGTGAAATAAACTAAAGTCTCACGAGGTACCTTTCATGTATAAAAAAGAAGTATAATACACGATTAAGTCTCACACGAGAAACAATATCTATTATTTGTCACCTTGTTACGTCGCCGTTTAAATCAATGTATTACCAGATTTCTTGCAAAAATAGTTGTCGCAAAACTATTGAAGCTACAATGATGAAAAAAGCACCAAAATAAAGCAAATTGATATACGCAATAAACATTTTTATTCTTGTTTCCTTGTGTCTGTTGATTTCTTATTGCAGTCATTTAAACACACAGACAAATTAAAAATGTCATTTTTTCGGTGACGTTAACGTTGCGTTAATGAGAATCGTGATAAAAAATCATTAACTATTAAACGTTTTTCTACTTTTGAAGTGTAATTATTTTCATGTTTATTGAGTATTGCTTTTTTCTATTTGATCTTCATACCTGTAAGTTTTGTAAAATTGCATCCATTAATTTTGTCATGGTAGTTTATACCGAAAAAAAATCTTGAGGAGCACTGTTTGAAACGGCGACATGACTGATAAAATTAATTGTAATTTCTTTGAGTGGGGGGAGAGTAGTATTACTACTCCCACTCCAAGAACTTTCAGCTTAATGGAACTAAATAATTGGAGAGGCAGTAACATTTTCCCCAAAGGTTCCAACTAGAAGTTGAAGTCCTCTTTCCCAGTAACACCTATAACCCACGTGCATGTGTATTGTCAACAAAGACGGAGATGCGGAATGAAACGCAGGGTAATGCTACTTTGTTTTCAAAATCAGCGTACAGTTCAACAATTTAAGAGCGGCGAACATTAACAAACTTAACCTAGGCCTACCTCCATTCTCAACTTAGTATCTGGAGATGCAGCGAAGGCAGTGTACATACGGAGTTGTCAAGTCAAGACCTGCGCGATTGGGCCTGATTTAGAATTACACAATTCAAACTACATGTCCCGCTTTTTATACAGCCAGAATCCCTTTCTTAAAGCCTACGTGGGTACATAAAACTGGGGGTAATGTGCTCACTCAATAAATATGTATGCAAGAGGCAAGGGCGCTCTACACCGACATAAAACTACAAAATCGAAAGGAATAGGAATGAGTACCCGCACTGCCATAGCAACCAGATTTCTTTATGTCTTTATTGTTTTGGGTATGATTTTGTTGTTCGGAATAGACTGAAATCCTTTTTTCGGTGAGAAGTATCATACGATTAAGGAATGATGAGGCATTTTTCTCCGGATAGCAAAGTCGGGTACAGTGAGGTAAATACGCAATCCTGCTTCTGTAGGCTGAGATTGTGAGCTCGAGACATTGCCTGGTCAAACATTACATCAAGATTATTATCCTCAATCATTGCCCCGGTTCAAGTAAGGTAGTTGTCAGTTACTGGCGAAATATGCATACACTATAAACTGGTCGCCGTGATATGCCGACTGATAATGTTGTGAAATTATGTTAACCAATTTATATTAGCCTAGCGCCCTTTTTGTGTGACATGGGCAAACAGATTAGAACTAGATCAGACGCCGCACTGTTTGCTTCAAGTTAGCGCATTGAGCGAAATTGTAAATTACTACCCAACAACCCTTGAATCAGAAATGGATCCGGCCTTTTGGCAGTATTGTGAAATTCCATTGGGCATATATGGGTTTAGCCTAAACAACAACAACAAAAATAAAAGAAAAAAAGTGAATAAAAGAAAATACCCATCGCCGAATCTTTATTTTCACTAGTTATCAAATTTGCAATACAACTTTGCAAGAATGGATTTTTGTGATTTTATTTTTCAGATCCAGTTTTGTGTTGAATTTTTAACTACCAAGTCAACATTTTTGCATCATGTCGGACTAGAGTATTCGCTGCTGCATTGTGGTCGAACTTTAACGCGATGGTAGCAAAAAGATTGCCCTAAAGCTAAGGAAATACGCTCGCGAACGCTTGTAATATTTTGGGTCAGGTATGGTACTTGATTGTAAGAAGAAAATGCCATCTGTTTTTAAGTCGCAACCTATTTAATTTAAATTTGATCTTACTTTTCCACAGAACATTTAACATGCCGATTCTGCTGTTTGTTTACTTGATTCTTTACGTCCCATCAACAATCTGTCAGTTATGTGGGAACGGGTCGTCCTGGGTTGAGCCAGTACTAAGCTAGGATTAATGTGTCCCGCTCATGGACACAACACAGTGACGCTGGTGAAGCTCGGACCTGTGGTCCCTCCGTCTCGAGTCAAGCTCTATACCACTGAGCCACTGCGCTCCCCCCATTCTGCTGTTACAATGCGAAGGACAGGCCATGCCGAATGCCCGACAGGGCGTATATAGTATACAAAGTATCAAAACCTGCTCCAGGTCCCCAAGTTATAACATCTTTTGGTGCTCAACTCAACTGAGCATGGAATTTATGCTGTTCATAAATGTAAAGAAATGTTGGCATTTAAACAGTTTATTTAAAATCGGAGAGTTTTCCCATGTAACAAGAAAACATTTTCGTTCAAGTTAACATTTTAGTTTTCACGGGCAGTTGAACATATAATGTCGCAGCCAGGTTTTTCCGAATTTCAAAAGTCAATGTGCAAATTTGTTCCCAATTTTATACGGTAATGTGTCCGTGATGACCCATATTTGTGCTGGCAAAATATTGGTGCAGGAAACTATCGCACCAGTCGACGGCTACGTCCATTTAGTGCACATTTTCAAGCGAAGGCTGACATGGCATGGTACCTCAAGGAATCATTTATATGTCAAAATTGAAGAATACGAAAGAAACGAAGTACGTTTGACTTACGATTAAATTCAATTATTTTGTTTAACCAGCATCAGTAGGGGTACGCTACGTCGCTACCCAGTTTTATGTTAGTAACAGCGATGGTCGGACGTTTAAAGGCGTAAAAACTTCGCAACGTTGTGAATGACTCATCGTGACGTCACGCAACGTTAGTTCTAAAATCAACGTCAAACCGTCCAAAGCTCAAATTCCAATATCTTTTCTAATAATTTGAATATTTTGATCAAACAAAAACGAGTTTACTGTTCATATAATGACCTGTATAAAAATCACAGAATCTCAAAATGGCCAAATTTACCCCGAAGACACATTTTCCCATGGCGCGGCTCATTTATAATATGTTATATTCCATTTTCATTTGTTCATCATTTGGGTTTCATTGTGAGAAAAACTATCTTTGCAGTTTGCAACAAGAAAGGCTTGTTCCTGCTTAGCTACAAAACCAGCTTGTTTTGTTTGTTTGTTTGATTTGATTCTCTACATCCCATCAACAACCTTTCAGTTACGTAGAGACAGATCTTCCTGGGTTGAACCAGTACTAAGCTAGGATTAATGTGTCTTGCTCAAGGACACAACGCAGTGACGCCGGTGAGGCTCAAACCCGTGGCCCCTCGGTCTGGAGTCAAGCAAAAAAAAAAGAAAAACTATATAGCTTGTATATTGAAAGTTTGCATATGGCAGTATTAAAGGCACTGATCAGACTGTGCAGATATGCAGGCTGGTCTGCTCCAGATTTTCTCACTATGAGGTCCATTTCAGATTATCATTAGCAATATTTCCTTATTTTAATCGAACAAACTCTGATCATGTTCAGCTTTATGCTGCATCTGATCTGGATGAAGCTATAGTATTAATAATTTTATGAACCTAAAAAAATGAAATTCATCTCTTATACATACACTTTGATGCTAAATGGTTTAGCTTCACCTTTTAACTGAATAAAAGTAAATCTTGTTAAATAAGAATATTGTAGTGGAGAAACTCTGTTTACAGATATATCTGTTAAAAATGTATTTTCACAAACAGCTGTCCCTATGAAATGACATAAAATGAGTGTAACATAAGCATGGGTGAAAGTTCAAAATTTTGAAAATCCTGAACTTAAGATATCAAAATGTCATAACTTGCATTATGCCTACAAAATATCAACAATTTTCAGTTTTGATGGTCACTTGTCCTTAGAGAAACTGGAAATTAATGAGAGATGCTATTATAACCTGCATGCTAAATTCAGGATTTTGAGGCTGACTTTCTATGGAAAAATCCTGAATTCAGGAATAATCCTGAAAGCTTTCACCTATGCATAAGCAATCAGCAGTTGTGCTTCTACCACCTACACGAAGGATGCCCCTTATGCAAATAAAGTCAGGTGATTGTCCATCATCAGAAAATGAATGCTTCTTTTTTGAAATAAGACTATATAATGAAAGGAAACCATAAACCCTAAACATACTTAACTTGGAATAGCTACAATGCACTCTACACTATTTTCAGAACAGGATGTATCCAGGATACATCCTGTTCTGAAAATAGTGTAGAGTGTAGTGCAGCTGATTAGGACCCCCACTGTTTTCCACTACCCTTGAAGATTCATGCTATAATTGGAATATTCCAGTTTATCTAGTGTAGAGCATGATATGGATAAAAGCATCAATATAGTGAAATGTCTGGGGTATTATGTCAAATACTGTATAGCATTCAACACAGAAAGTTCACATTATGGAGTATAATCATGCAATGCAGGTTTAATGTTGACATGACATCAAATATCATAAGCATCATGGCATTTTACATGCATAGCAGATTTGCCATTCAAAAATACATCACAAAACATCCCACCTAAATTAAAATCTACATCAAGCAGCACTCAATGATGCACATCATCTATAACAATTAAATACTTCAAACTTTATCATCAGTACACCCCATACAACAAGCCAAGTAGCCATAACAAGAAACAGCTTTCTCAAAAGAATAACTCCACAACTGAAGCAATACATACAAGTACATATGGGTCTCGTCGCGAGAAAACCTGTCATCGGGGGTTTCCGATAAAGCGACACTCAAACCAGTCTGCTCAGCTATAGATATTAGCTAGAAAGTTTTAATTTTGCTGGTAGAAAGTCTAGATATGATACTTTCTAACAAGCAAATAATAATGGCGATGATCAGACTGCGCGGATGCGCAGGCTGGTCTGCGCCTTTATTGTTCGCACACCCCCGAAGACAGGTTTTCTCGGGACCAGGCCCATATAGATCACTCTGTGGTGGAACTCTTAGACAAAACAAATTATGACATTAAAAATACATCACAAAATGCATCACATATCATTACCTAAGTTAAATTCTACTTTAAGCAACACTCATTCATGCTCATTATTTATTTATTACAACTTTAATATTAGTACACATACCCCATTCAAACAGCCAAGTAGCCATAACAAGTCACAGATTTCTCAAACTAATGACTGCAGAAATGATGCATTACATACAAGTATATGTATGTAGATCACTGTATGGCATAAAATTTATGTGCCACAAAAATAAACATACAAATCTCTGTTTAGAAATGTGCATCATAGGCACAAATACGGACCTAAAAACTCTTCTAATTTAGCACAAAAATTAATGTAGATTGGTGATTATGCTCAAGGTATTCAATTTCATTATTCAATCAAGATGTAGCAAGATGTATTTTGTGAAGCACTATGCCCTCATTGTGGCATGCACATACACACACACCCAAGTGCATACACATGCAGAGACTGATCTCAATTTGCTCGATAACATAAAATTCTAATTTCTTTGCTGGGTGTTTTTCATGCATTGCAATATACCTATTACATTTGATAAGCTTTTTTATAATTCTTATTGTTAAACACAAAATTTGTTGTGGTACTCAGTACTACTCATTGAAAGCATCCCAATGAGATGCTTTCAAAGAGTACCAACTAGTATGTCTCTTTAGCTGAGCAGGCCTGATTGAGTCTTACCTCATTGGAAAGACAGGTTTTCTAACGCTGCTGCCCCGACATTTATAGCAGCATGCAAGGCCCAGCTGTTCAAAGCTTTGTTAGCTGAAGAAGCCTATTACATGTATATTAACCCTTTACTCCATAGGCTATTTATAGATCATGAAATCATTTTCTATTTTTAGTCAACATTGAAAAAATTCATGAAAAATTTAATACATGATATTTCAAAGGCGTTAAAAGGCGTTATTATGGAGTAAAGGGTAAGTCATTGTTTATATTTTACAGTTCTAAAATCTCTTCAGTCTATTATATATTGAGCCACAAATCAATTAAATTATTATTTACAGTTCTGAAAACGCACAAATCAATTGCATTTTAGTAGGCAAAGTAATAAGACGATATAAATAATAGCTCAACTGATAACTGAAGGACGCATGTATCATGTTAGACAAATTTTTTCGAGTCCTTGAGACTTTGGCCATTTTTTTCGTTATAAAATTGGGCGTAAGAAAAAATGCTCCACCTGGTGAGTTACATAGACTTATCTAAGCATCTGAAAAAACATTCCTAAAGCAATTTAGAAAAAATATACTTTTCTTTTTTATGTTAAAATACAAGTTGCTTTTTATTCTAAAAAAACACCTACAAAACAATGAATTTTATAGCTTTATAACTGATTTTTTTAACATTTTGTTTATTATATAGCTTGGTTAAGTTAAACACAAATCTAAACAACTTGACCACAGAACTTTAGTATGACAGCGCCAATGCACATCCAACATTTTCAAATGCACATTGTACATTGTAGCTCTCTAATTGATTATGTTGCAATTACAAACATTTCTACATATGAGCCGGTGTCCGGCCTAAGGTACAAGCTGGCATATGCATACAGCTAAGATTCAAATCAGTCTGTGCATCAATGCAGTCTGATCAGAGTCTTAGTTTTACGCCTGAAGAAAGGTTGAACCCTTGACTACCCATAGAGGGCCGTTCGAAGACTCTGATCAGACTGTGCAGACGCACAGGCTGATCTGAGTCTTTGATGGTCACACATGCCAATTTGTACCTTGTGGCTGGGTACCAGCTCATCAATACTTACACTCATCTCCTTCATCAAATATTTTCTCTGCGATTAAAATAAGTTTCTTACTCTTTGCATGCTGGGTCTGCTGACTTTTTTCAAAATTAACTTTTTTCCAAAAATTCTTTCAGGAACACTATCATAGTGTCAAACAGTTTAAATCCAGATCAGGACCGACATTCTGTCGGTCCTGATCTGGGTCCAAACTTTTTGCAAAGGATTTCAACAGATGACAAAAGTCGCCGCTAGCAGGCAAAGAGTTAAGGCGTACAAACACACAATTTCAAAATATGAAACGTGTACAAAATTCTTTCAATCCTGTTTGTAGTTATGGACAAAAGAGAAAAGAAACAAACTAGAAATAAGCAAAATTGATTTCTTTTTAATACTGTGATCTCAATCTTGCATCTTAGCAGTTGTGCTGTATATGCTAAAAGGGTTGTTTTTCTGAACAAAGTACAAAACTGTATATATATCTGACATAATAGGTTTAAGATTTATAGACTGAAAAATAGGTCTGCTATTATCTGAAATTGTGTCATTTTTCTGATCATTGCCAAGTGTTCTTTTCTGTGCAATTAAGTAAGATGAAAAAGAATACTAAAAGAATAAATATATATCACTGGACTATATTGACTTTATATTGACTTTAAGAGGTCACATTCTAAAAAAAAACCTATCTTTTTTGTCAGTGCTTTGAAGACCGAAATAACCAATAGCTAGACTGCAGTCCATGATACACCATCGTAAATACCTGCTTTTAAACCTTTGACCTTGACCTTGGCAAGGTCACACAAAATGTTGCCATCATATGACCTGTGCTGCATAATGCACCTGCAAAGTTTGAAGTTGCTACATCCAACGGTTTAGGAGATGCATTGTAAGAAAATACATTATTTAACCTTTGACCTTAGGGGTCACACAAAACCTTGCCCAGTACCTACTACATCATGTGATCTGTGTACCTGCAAAGTTTGAAGTAGCTAAGTCCAACAGTTTAGGAGGAGATGCATTTTGAAAATACATGATTTGACCTTTGAGCTTAACCTTGGGGTCACATGAAACATTACCCAATACCATCTACATCATGTGACCTATGCACCTGCAAAGTTTGGAGTTGCTATGTCCAAATGTTTAGGAGGGTACAATTACATGAAACCGAGCCACCGTGCTCCTCACCAATGAGATACTAAAATAATAAATTTTATTACAAACCCCATCTGATCCCACCGCCCCAATTCACATAAGGACTAACATGCTCTATGCATTTTATCTGACAACACATTGGTTGTGTAATATGTGGTAATTAGAGATTATCTCATGGCGTTTTGGTTATCGCCCGAAGTATCAACCTGAGACCCCATTATCAGCCCGAGAGCTTTAGCTCTTGGGCTGATAATGGTTGAGGGTTGATACTGAGGGCGATAACCAAAACCCCATGTTATAATCTGTTTAACACATATTCCTTTTCACTATTTCGGCGTACAAAAATGTAAGTAAAACAGAGGAATGGCGTACATTTTGCGTTACGTCACGCCACTTGTTTACATCTGACTTCATCAAATGATCAACGTTACATGCCGGGCATGATAACCTCTCTCCGTTCAAAATACATGACTTCCGGTTATCATCATGGCGGGCTGATAACCAGTTGGCGGGAAAGAGCTTATCGCATATGCAGGTTATTGCGGCAAATGGCGTCCCGAATATGTGATAACAAATCATATATTGGGTGGTAACACTTGGCAAACCATGTGATGCAAAACACTGGCAAACTGTGACCCAAGGGTAAATTCTTTTCCCTGCCAAAAGGGATGATAAAGACTCTTTCTAGCATACTCTTTCTACTTCAACCTGCCACCATCAAAATTGAGCTACGACATGAGATTTCAAACAATCATGTGGTATGTGCGACCACATGGGCAGTCTGATCAGAGCCTTTGCTAGTTGCTTGAATATTCTATGAGTGTTAAGCTACTGACTGAACATCATTTGGAGTTACTAAGCTTAAAAGATGGCTGCAGAAGCTTGTCTGAATCTACACTTGTCAAAATGCCACACTGTTGGAAATCTCATGTCGCGGCTCAAATGAACATTATGAGTGGTCCCAGAGACCTTGCTTCTTAAGTTCCATAAAGCTAGTAATAGCATAATCTCTTTGAGACTGAGTGATATCAACACCTGGACTTGATAGGCTCTAATATTTTGAGTCTTTGGGAAGTAAAATAATAAATTTTGTGTGGGATATAGTCAACAGTGGCTAAAAAATTTCACTATTAATTCTTAATGTTTGATATTGAAATCACAACTCCAGTGATCTCAAATTGTCAGAGCAGGCTACATATAATATAACCGCGATGTACTGTTACATTAGCCTGTGAGTCAACCTAGAGGTAGGAGGGCCTGGATGGGAGTTCTGAAAATCGATAATCATTAAAATTTTGGCCACTTAATCTCTTACGATAAAACATTTGCCTAAGTAATAGAATTCACCTGTTAATAAGTAAATTAAATTTACGTTTTTAAAAGCACTACTTGTTAATTTTAGAATATTTAAATCGGTATTCACAACTTTTTTTTCATCCTCATTATATTTTATCCAGAAAATCTTTAAATTTTAGACAAAAAAATGGCTAATCAATATAAAATATGGCCAAAATTTGCTAACCGATATACCCCATCCAGGCCGTCAGGTAGGGGTGTTCCATAGATCTTTATAATATGATAAACATCAAGGAAGCCAAGTAGGATATACAGAAATCTTATCATTTAACTCTTTCCTTGCTTGTGGCGAGATTGTCATCTGCTGATAATCTTTGCAAACAGTTTGGACCAAGATCAGGACCCACATTACGTTTATCCTGATCTGGATCCAAACTGTTTGAAATGCCAATAGTGTTCCTGAAAGTAATTTTTGAAAAAGTCAATTTTGAAAAAAAGTCATCAGACGACAACGAAAGCATGAAAATTAGCCAGTATGCAAAGAGTTAAAATCATTTTTATCTGTCCAATAGCCCTAGATAGAAACCTTTTTTGGAATAAAAAAAAAAACGGAAAATATTTTTCTTATTTTTTCATGGACAAATCTCAATGAGATGCTTTCAATGAGTACCAATAAAATATGGGCAAGCACACAAGATTTTGGTGTAGCATATGCCCAAATAGCTCTCATAAAGGCACATGCTGACGTATTCAGCAAAGTTAGAGATCTAAATTTTGGTCTGAGCCTTCATCTACATTCAAACTTCATGTATGCAAGCAGGGAAGGCTTGCCAGAGCCTCCACTGCTCGCTGATGCAATAAGTACCAAAATCTCTTGCACTTGCCTACAAATAGTCTTTGAGAACAAAACAAACTAGGAATGTGGATACTTTATCTTTAATCAGCTAGAAAGAACATAAGAGCATGAGCCAGCACAAAATATTTTGGTACTTATCACCTTTACTCATGTAGACGCCTTTTAATGCTTTTGCAAACAGAGCAGACCTAGATCAGGCAACTCTTGTAAGAGCTGCCTGATCAGGGTCTGCTCTGTTTGCTAATGGAAATATGATATATCTGATCCTACACTAGTGGATCTTACAAGTAATTTCTTTTTTTATGTAGCAACATGAAAGTTTATTTATATAAATATTCATAGTAGGTGCAGCCTAGGATGAATATTCATGAATAATGGGTTAAGCACCCGTTCTGATGTCTCCAGGGGTGCTAGAGGTCTAATTTTTGATCTGAGCCTTCCATACTTTAAGTATGTGAGAAATGGGGGCCCTATTGTGACTGCACATATGTCCAGGCTCTTCAGGGTCTTAGCAGCTCAACAATGGAACAAGTACCAAAATCTCGTGTGCCGGTGTCCCAGTTTATCTTGCCCCCTGGACAGCTTGCCCCCCGGGGGGCAAGCCAACCGCGGTTGGCTTGTACCCCGGGGGGCAAGCTGTCCCGGGATATCTTGCCCCCCACCCTGGTTATCTTCACCCCCGGGGGACAAGCTGTCCAGGCCGGTTTATCTTGCCCCCCCGCCCAACACAAGTAAAAATATTTATATGTTATTTTGTTATTTTTCTGTATCATTTTAATGAATTCAGATCCTCCATAAGTCATAAAGTAAGAAATTGGTGCCTGTGGGGTTAATATTGGTAAAACTTTAACATCATCTTGAATAAAAATATCAAGATTAAGTGATTTTAAGCTTAATTATTTTGCTAATACTACTTATTTTAAACTATCTGAATGTGATGATGTATCAATTATACACATAATTCAAGTCAAATTTAGCTGTTTTCTTTGTCGGATTGTTCTGTATGCTTAGTTGCAGGGGTGGGGGTAAGCTGTCCAGGCCAGTTTTTCTTGCCCCCCACCCACCTGGACATCAAAGTAAAAGTATTGTGCCTATACTACTTATTTTAAACTATCTGAATGTGAAGATGTATCAATCTAAATTATAATTCAAGTCAAATTCAGCTGATTTCTTTGTCGGATTGTTCCGTATACTTAGTTACAGGGGTTGGGGGTTAGCTGTCCAGGCCAGTTTATCTTGCCCCCCACCCACCTTGGTATCAAAGTAAAAGTATTGTGCCTATTCTTCTTATTTCAAACTATCTGAATGTGAAGATGTATCAAAAATGAACATAATTCAAGTCAAATTCAGCTGTTTTCTTTGTCAGATTGTTCTGTATGCTTAGTTTCAGGGGTGTGGGTAAGCTGTCCAGGCCAGTTTATCTTGCCCCCCACCCACTTGGGTATCAAAGTAAACTTATTTTGCGAATTCTACTTATTTTGATCTATCTGATTGTGAAGATGTATCAATTATAAACATAATTCAAGTGAAATTCAGCTGTTTTCCTTGTCAGATTGTTCGGTATACTTAGTTATAGGGGTGGGGGGTAAGCTATCCAGGCCAGTTTCTCTTGACCCCCACCCACCTGAGTATCAAAGTGAAATTATTTTGCTAATTCTACTCATTTTAAACTATCTGAATGTGATGATGTATCAATTATAAACATAATTCAAGTGAAATTCAGCTGTTTTCTTTGTCGGATTGTTCCGTATACTTAGTTACAGGGGTGGGGGGTAAGCTGTCCAGGCCAGTTTATCTTGATCCCCACCCACCTGAGTATCAAAGTAAAATTATTTTGCTAATTCTACTTATTTTAAACTATCTGAATGTCATGATGTATCAATTATAAACATAATTCAAGTCAAATTTAGCTGTTTTCTTTGTCAGATTGTTCTGTATGCTTAGTTTCAGGGGTGGGGGGTAAGCTGTCCAGGCCAGTTTATCTTGCCCCCCACCCACTTGGGTATCAAAGTATAATTATTTTGCTAATTCTACTTATTTTAATCTATCTGATTGTGAAGATGTATCAATTTTAAACGTAATTCAAGTGAAATTCAGCTGTTTTCTTTGTCGGATTGTTCTGTATACTTAGTTACAGGGGTGGGGGGTAAGCTGTCCAGGCCAGTTTATCTTGACCCCCACACACCTGAGTATCAAAGTGAAATTATTTTGCTAATTCTACTAATTTTAAACTATCTGAATCTGATGATGTATCAATTATAAACATAATTCAAGTGAAATTCAGCTGTTTTTTTTGTCGGATTGTTCCGTATACTTAGTTATAGGGGTGGGGGGGTAAGCTGTCCAGGCCAGTTTATCTTGACCCCCACCCACCTGAGTATCAAAGTAAAATTATTTTGCTAATTCTACTTATTTTAAACTATCTGAATGTGAAGATGTATCAATTATAAACATAATTCAAGACAAATTCAGAGGTTTTCTTTGTCAGATTGTTCTGTATGCTTAGTTTAAGGGGTGGGGGGTAAGCTGTCCAGGCCAGTTTATCTTGCCCCCACCTACCTGGGTATAAAAAAAAAATCATTTTGCTAAGTTTTCTCATTTTAAACTATCTGAATGTGATGTTGTATCAATCATAAACATAATTCAAGTGAAACTCAGCTGTTTTCTTTGTCAGATTGTTCTGTATACTTAGTTACAGGGGTGGGGGTAAGCTGTCCAGGCCAGTTTATCTTGACCCCCACCCACCTGAGTATCAAAGTAAAATTATTTTGCTAATTCTACTTATTTTAAACTATCTGAATGTGATGATGTATCCATTATAAACATAATTCAAGTCAAATTTAGCTGTTTTCTTTGTCAGATTGTTCCGTATACTTAGTTACAGGGGTGGGGGGTAAGCTATCCAGGCCAGTTTATATTGACCCCCACCCACCTGAGTATCAAAGTAAAATTATTTTGCTAAATCTACTTATCTTAATCTATCTGAATGTGAAGATGTATCAATTATAAACATAATTCAAGACAAATTTAGCTGTTTTCTTTGTCAGATTGTTCTGTATGCTTAGTTTCAGTGGTGGGGGGTAAGCTGTCCAGGCCAGTTTATCTTGCCCCCCACCCACTTGGGTATCAAATTTTTTTGCTAATTCTACTTATTTTAATCTATCTGATTGTGAAGGTGCATCAATTTAAAACATAATTCAAGTGAAATTCAGCTGTTTTCTTTGTCGGATTGTTCTGTATACATAGTTATAGGGGATGGGAGTAAGCTGTCCAGGCCAGTTTATCTTGACACCCACCCACCTGAGTATCAAAGTTAAATTATTTTGCTAAGTTTTCTCATTTTAAACTATCTGAATGTGATGATGTATCAATTATAAACATAATTCAAGTCGAATACAGCTGTTTTCTTTGTCAGATTGTTCTGTATGGTTAGTTGCAGGGGTGGGGGGGTAAGATGTTCAGGCCAGTTTATCTTGCCCCCACCCACCTGGGTATCAAAGTAAAAGTATTGTGCCTATACTACTTATTTTAAACTATCTGAAAGTGAAGATGTATCAATAATAAACATAATTCAAATGAAATTCAGCTGTTTGCATTGTCAGATTGTTCCTTATACTTAGTTACAGGGGTGGGGGGGTAAGCTGTCCAGGCCAGTTTATCTTGACCCCCACCCACCTGAGTATCAAAGTAAAATTATTTTGCTAATTCTACTTATTTTAAACTATCTGAATGTGAAGATGTATCAATTATTAACATAATTCAAGTCAAATTCAGCTGTTTTCTTTGTCAGATTGTTCTGTATGCTTAGTTTCAGGGGTGGGGGGGGGGGGGGGTAAGCTGTGCAGGTCAGTTTATCTTGCCCCCCACTTGGGTATCAAAGACAAATTATCGTGCTAATTCTACTTATTTAAACTATTTGAATGTGATGATGTATAAATTATAAAAATAATTCAAGTGAAATTCAGCTGTTTTTTTTGTCAGATTGTTCCGTATACTTAGTTACAGGGGAGGGGGTAAGCTGATACATCTTCACATTCAAATAGTTTAAAATAAGTATAATTAGCACAATAATTTTACTGTGATACCCAGGTGGGTGGGTGGGGGTCAAGATAAACTGGCCTGGACAGCTTACCCCCAACCCCTTAAACTTAGCAAACAGAATAATCTGACGAAGAAAACTGCTGAATTCGACTTGAATTATGTTTATAATTGATACATTATCACATTCGGATAGTTTAAAATAAGAAAACTTAGCAAAAAAATTTTACTTTGATACTCAGGTGGGTGGGGGTCAAGATAAACTGGCCTGGACAGCTTACCCCCCACCCCTGTAACTAAGTATACTGAACAATCCGACAAAAAAATCAGCTGAATTTGACTTGAATTATGTTTAAGGTTGATACATCTTCACAATCAGATAGATTGGAATAAGTAGAATTAGTACAGAACAATCTGACAAAGAAAACATCTGAATTTGTCTTGAATTATGTTTACAATTGATACATCATCACATTCAGATAGTTTTAAATGAGAAAACTTAGCAAAATAATTTTACTTTGATACTCAGGTGGGTGGGGGGCAAGATAAACTGGCCTGGACAGCTTACCCCCCACCCCTGAAACTAAGCATACAGAACAATCTGACAAAGAAAACAGCTGAATTTGACTTGAATTATGTTTATAATTGATACATCTTCACATTCAGATAGTTTAAAATAAGTAGAATTAGCACAATAATTTTATTCTGATACCCAAGTGGGTGGGGGGCAAGATAAACTGGCCTGGACAGCTTACCCTCACCCCTGCAACTAAGCATACAGAACAATCCGACAAAGAAAACAGCTGAATTTGACTTGAATTACGTTTATAATTGATACATCATCACATTCAGATAGTTTAAAATGAGAAAACTTAGCAAAATAATTTTACTTTGATACTCAGGTGGGTGGGGGGCAAGATAAACTGGCCTGGACAGCTTACCCCCCACCCCTGCAACTAAGCATACAGAACAATCTGACAAAGAAAACAGCTGAATTTGACTTGAATTATGTTTATAATTGATACATCATCACATTTAGATAGTTTAAAATGAGAAAACTTAGCAAAAAAATTTACTTTGATACTCAGGTGGGTGGGGGTCAAGATAAACTGGCCTGGACAGCTTACCCCCTACCCCTGTAACTAAGTATACGGAACAATCCGACGAAGAAATCAGCTGAATTTGACTTGAATTATGTTTTAGATTGATACATCTTCACAATCAGATAGATTAAAATAAGTAGAATTAGCAAAATAATTTTACTTTGATACCCAAGTGGGTGGGGGGCAAGATAAACTGGCCTGGACAGCTTACCCCCACCCCTGCAACTAAGCATACAGAACAATGCAGCAAAGAAAACAGCTGATTATTACTTGAATTATATTTATAATTGATGCATCTTCACAATCAAATAGTTTAAATAAGTATAATAAGCACAATAATTTTACTGTGATACCCAGGTGGGTGGGTGGTAAGATAAACTGGCCTGGACAGCTTACCCCCACCCCTGAAACTAAGCATACAGAACAATCTGACTAAGAAAACTGCTGAATTCGACTTGAATTATGTTTATAATTGATACATCTTCACAATCAGTAGTTTAAAATAAGTAGACTTAGCAAAATAATTTTACTTTGATACCCAGGTAGGTGGGGCAAGATAAACTGGCCTGGAAAGCTTACCCCCCACCCCTTAAACTAAGCATACAGAACAATCTGGCAAAGGAAACATCTGAATTTGTCTTGAATTATGTTTATAATTCATACATCATCACATTCAGATAGTTTAAAATGAGTCAACTTAGCAAAATAATTTTACTTTGATACTCAGGTGGATGGGGGGGCAAGATAAGCTGGCCTGGACAGCTTACCCCCCACCCCTGTAACTATTTATACGGAACAATAGGACAAAGAATTCAGCTGAATTTGACTTGAATTATGTTTTAAATTGATACATCTTCACAATCAGATAGATTAAAATAAGTAGAATTAGCAAAATAATTTTACTTTGATACTCAGGTGGGTGGGGGGCAAGATAAACTGGCCTGGACAGCTTACCCCCCCACCCCTGCAACTAAGCATACAGAACAATCTGACAAAGAAAACAACTGAATTTTACTTGAATTATGTTTATAATTCATACATCATCACATTCAGATAGTTTAAAATGAGAAAACTTAGCAAAAAAATTTTACTTTGATACTCAGGTGGGTGGGGGTCAAGATAAACTGGCCTGGACAGCTTACCCCCCACCCCTGTAACTAAGTATACGGAACAATCCGACAAAGAAATCAGCTGAATTTGACTTGAATTATGTTAATTTTTGATACATCTTCACATTCAGATAGTTTAAAATAAGAAGAATAGGCACAATACTTTTACTTTGATACCCAGGTGGGTGGGGGCAAGATAAACTGGCCTGGACAGCTTACCCCCCACCCCTGTAACTAAGTATACGGAACAATCCCACAAAGAAATCAGCTGAATTTGACTTGAATTATGTTTAAGATTGATACATCTTTACATTCAGATAGTTTAAAATAAGTTGTATAGGCACAATACTTTTACTTTGATGCCCAGGTGGGTGGGGGGCAAGATAAACTGGCCTGGACAGCTTACCCCCCACCCCTGCAACTAAGCATACAGAACAATGCTACAAAGAAAACAGCTAAATTTGACTTGAATTATGTTTATAATTGATACATCTTCACATTCAGATAGTTTAAAATAAGCAAAATAATTAAGCTTAAAATCACTTAATCTTGATTTTTTTATTCAAGATGATGTTAAAGTTTTACCAATATTAACCCCACAGGCACCAATTTCTTACTTTATGACTTATGGAGGATTTGAATCCATTAAAATGATACAGAAAAATAACAAATAACATATATATATTTTTACTTGTGTTGGGCGGGGGGCAAGATAAACCGGCCTGGACAGCTTGCCCCCCGGGGGTGAAGATAACCAGGGTGGGGGGCAAGATATCCCGGGACAGCTTGCCCCCCGGGGGGCAAGCTGTCCAGGGGGGCAAGATAAACTGTTACACCGGCCCATATTATCACATATTACACCAGAATCCAAGGAAAAGTTGGAGAAAAAAAACACTTTTATTCATGTCTCTCTTTATATATGATAAAGAAAAGTGAAATCATTTCTTTTCACAGACTTAACCATTTTTCATATTTTGACATCTCTTGTACGAGCCATGCCATGAGAAAACAGACCTTTCATATGTGAAAAATAGATTGATCATATCAAATAAAACCTGTGTAAAACGGCCACTCTCAAAAAGACCGAAAATTGGTTTTCAAGACCATCTATTGCTTAATGCAGGTCAAAAGTATTGCAGAATGCTCCGTATTGCAGAATGCTCTAATGGGAGCATTCTGCAATACTTTCGTCTTTCGACCTTCATTAAGCTACAATTTGTCATTCAGATCTTTGTTTTGTCTATTTTTGAGTGGCCGTTTTACACAGGAGGATATACCATCTTTATCATTCACTGTATGGAGAGTATATAAACATACAGTAAAACCTGTCTTAAGCGGCCACTCAAAAATAGACAAAACAAAGGTCTTAAAGACAAATGGTAGCATTCTGAAATACTTTTGACCTGCTTTAAGCGCTAATCTGTATTGAAACTCAATTTGTTTATCTTCTTTTTGAGTGGCCACTTAAGACAGGTTTTATTGTACATGGATGATGCTTCAACTATATTTTTCAGTGATGTAATGCATTCAAACTTTTTTTTTCATATCAGTACTATGAAAAACCAAGCATATGAAAATAAATGATTTCACAACAAGAACCAAGTAAAATGCATACAGTACACCCAGAGAGCTGAAAGATAGATGTATCATTCTACACAACACTCTTATAACATAACCCATTACAACCAAATAAAGTTCACTCATACACCAGAACCAGGTGCCGGGGAGTTTGTTGCTACTGGTTTTTACCACTTACTATCAGGATCAAACGCATCCATACTAGCTTCTTTTTCAGGATTTACTGAGTATATGACTAAAATAATCCAAAATCATTTTATTAAAGCATTACAGGAGCTTCTGAAAGAACATTGGGTAGTCCTCGTAAAACATAACATAACATTGTTATAAAAATATTATGTGACAATTAGAATTACATCTGTCATATGTATATCTGTAAAATAAGAGAATGCCTGAATCACAATCAAACTTATTAGAATAGCTAATCAGACACACAGGGGCCACATACTGGGAAATAAGTTCCGAGCAATTCTGTTTCTTCGCTTGCTTTGATGCTTTATGCCCCAGTCAACAATTTTTCAGTGAAAATATTCCTGTCTTCCTGGATTGAACCAGTACAAAGCAGCCGATAGTGTCTTGATTGTCAGCCTAATGCTCAACCAACTGAGCCACTGCACTTCGAAAAAGACACATTTCAATTTATTAGAAATGTAGACATAAATGTCTTTATATGAGAGCACATATGGACTACCTTTATGATGAAAATTACCCGGTACTGTGCCTTTAAAGGTATACTAATGCATGGCCTGGCAAAAGTCAGGCCCACTGATAAAAGTGCAATGTAAGATAAATTTTCTAATTATTCTGGCCATAGCATGGTCTTAGACTGCCACTCGCTGATGTATCTAAATCATTGTCATGTGGAAGGACAAATAAACACAGGAGAACGACATAAAGAGAGATTATAATTTCAAAAAGGAATATTTACTTACTTCTGTCCCTTAGGTTATACATGACTATACTGATGGTGGCTGTAGCGTGGTCTTAGAATACCACACAAAGGTGTGTCTTAATTGAGCCGTGGCATATGATTTCCAACAATGTGGCATTTTGACATGTGTAGACTCCGACGAGCCTCTGAAGCCTCCTTTTTAGCTTAGAAACTCCAAATGCATTCAGTCAGTAGCTTAACAATCATAGAATACTCAAGGGACAAGCAAAGGCTCTGATCAGACTGCGCGTATGCGCAAGCTGATCTGAGGCTTTGCTGGTCGCACATATCACATTGTTGGAAATCTCATGCACTGGCTCAATTATCTTCAAATAAGCACAGACAAATAGCATAAGGTGGGACAAAAATGATGAAAAGCAATATTTACTAACTTCTGTCCCTTAGATTATACATGACTATACTATAGGTGACAGCAGCAAGGTCTTGGAATGCCTGACAGAGATGTGTCTTAATCATCTTCAAATAAGCACAGACAAATAGCATAAGGTGGGATAAAATGATGAAAAGCAATATTTACTTACTTCTGTCCCTTAGGTTATACATGACTATACTGTAGGTGGCAGTAGCGTGGTCTTGGAATGCCACACACAGATGTGTCTTAATCATTGTCATGTGGAGGGGCAGATGAGCACAGAAGAATGACATAAGGGGAGCTAATGCTTCTTGCACAAATGGGTAGACACGCCAAACCTTGATCACATTATCTGAAATTGAAAAACCACATTCCAAGTAACAAGCAAATTTGGTACTGTATGGCTTGTTTAACCCCTGCCTTCATGAATATTCTTGCTAGGCTCCACCCACTATGAATAATTATATAAATAAACTTTCATCTTGGTACATAGAACAAAGAGATTACTTGTCAGGGCCACTAGTGTAGGATCTGATATATCATACTTCCGTAAGCAAACAGAGTAGCCCTGATCAGGCAGCTCTTACAAGAGCTGCCTTATCTGGGTCTGCTCTGTTTGCAAAAGCGTTACAAGGTGTCTGTTTGAGGTAAAGGGTAAAAACATATTTACAATTCAGATCTCAAGTCAATTTATTAGTGATATTTTACTATTAACCCTTAGAGCGCCAAGAAAAAAAATACATATGAAAATGTTGTCTGCTGAAGTGGTCAGCTGAAAATAATTGCCTAACATTACTGATGATTTAAGTATAAAAGCAAACAGCATGGACCCAGAACAGACTGCTCCAATAGGAGCAGTCTGATCTGGGTCCACACTGTTTGCAATAGATGCTTCTTAAACATTTCAGCAGACGAGAAAAGCAGACAACTTTTGTTGCGATTGGCGCAATAAGGGTTAATATTGATTCATCATGTGGATGAAAAACAACATAAGGTGGCTTAATCAAGAGGATATGTACTACTCAAATAAAAGTTTTGCAACACCATATATTTGTAAGGATTTTATAATACGGACAATTTAAAAAAAATCATCATTACTTTCAGCAAACTGTTTCTTTATTTTGAGATTACTGACATCATCCATTTTTATCACATTCTGTGGAAACTTTTATTGGCTTCATTTGACGTCAGTACCAACGCAAACTTGAAAGAAATTAGGAAAATCATGATCCAGATATTCACAGGCACAAAGAACCAATAGAGAGTTGCATCACGCTATCTCCGACTTTCATGTATTGCATAATACCTTGACATTCCCGTGCAATAATTTGGCAAGTGCTAACTGTACAAGTGCGTCACATTGGTGTTCTTATGTTGACATGGGTAGAAGGCCATCATTGAGCTCTAATGAATGAGCACATGCTCTTGGGATGCTTCAGTCGGGTCTGTCAACTCGACGAGTTGCTGCCGCCTTTGGAGTAGCCTACAGCACCATGTCTAGGCTTATGATTCGGTTTAATGCCACCAATTCTGTTAATGACCGCAGGCGGAGTGGTCGTCCTAAAGCTACCACGCACTGCCAAGACAACCTGATACGGACACTAACCCTAAGGAACCGTACGATCACAGCAGGAGCTCTTCAAGGACAATTTTGAACAGCCGCTGGTATTACTGTGTCTGATCAAACGATTCGGAACAGCTTGCATGCTGCAGGCTTAAGAGCAAGACATCCTGTTGTGTGTATTCCTCTTAAACAACATCACAGGATACATAGTTTGGACTGGTGCTGACGTCATTTGCCATGGAATGGGCTTCAGTGGTCTAGTTGCATTTTCAGATGAATCTCGCATCAACCTCTACTTCAATGACTGCCGGATGCGCCTTTACAGAAGTCGTGGTGAATGTTATTTTGATGTCAACATAAAAGAACATGACCGTTACGGAGGAGGATAAGTAATGGTATACGCTGCTGTCACGATGCACAGATGCACTCCACTTCAGTTCATTGCCGGAAATTTAAACTCACAACGGTATGTTGACGAGGTCATGAGGCCTATGGTGCTACCATTCCTAGGGCAGATTGGACAGGGGGCAGTGTTCCAAGACGACAACGCCAGACAGCACCGTGGACGCATTGTTAATGATTTTGTGCGGGTGAATAACATTAACAGAATAGACTGGCCAGCCAATTCACCAGATCTCAACCCTATAGAGAACTTGTGGGATGAACTGGTTCCCAGGATATATCTTGATAACCCTCCACAGACTATTCCTCAGTTGAGACATCGTCTGGCACAGGAGTGGCAGAACATTCCTCAAGCTACCATCTGTCATTGTATTGGGAACACGCGAAAACGCTGTCAGGAGTGTGTGAAAGCAAGAGGACGCCATACATCGTACTAACAGTAGCAGAAATGCATACAAAGTCTCTTGGATAGGTTTTGTGACTTTCAGTTAAGATCCATGTGCCAGTCGTGCGACTAATGAACGCTTGATACGTTATGGATTTAAAAAATGAAATTTGATATTGAAAGAAGAATAAAGGGGTATGTGCATTAAGGGGCTATTTTGGCCCCCTCTAGAGCAAAAACCTTAAAGTTGCTTTTCACCAATTTCATCTAATCGGTTTGTTAGAAGAAAAGCCCAAGTGTAAAATTCGGGCATTTATTTAACTTTTACCGAATGCTATGGTAACCAAAATGGCCAACAAAATAGGCTAAAAATAGAGAAATTGCCATTTTAGGCCAAATTTGAGGCTTTTGGAGACAGATTTTTTAAGAATTAGATATCAGCACAAGCAAATACCAAAAAAGCCTTTTAATATATTGTGTGCCGTGATAATTCTCATCATCTGTTAAAATATTTTTTTGGTATTTGCTTGTGCTCTATATTCATTCCTCTGTTACCTGTCTCAAATTTGCTCCAAAATGGTAATTTTTCTATTTTCAGCCTATTACGGCGGCCATTTTTGTTACCAAAGCAACCGTAAGTCAAATCAATACCAGACCTTTACCCTTTGGTGATTGTTCTAATAAACTAATAAGAAGAAAATGGAGAAGAGCAACTTTTATTTTTTGACCTCATAGGGGGGCCAAAATAGCCTCTTAATGCACGTACCCCTTTGTGCAATTTTTGTCTGTGTTTTATTCTCAATTCTTTTATATGCAAAGGAAAGTACCCAAAAATATAAGTGTTGCAAAACTTTTTTGAGTAGTATCGCTATGCTTTTTCATGGTTAAAAATGTTAGGGAATTTAGCACAACGATATAAAGTAAGACAGTAATCTGACATTTATGGATTGCTATAATGGTGCTAAGAATTTGAGCCCCTGTCTGGTCTCATACATGGGATGGGATCCTTTTCCCCCTTTTAATCAATTTTTAATATGAGATAGCACATGAGATTTTAGTACTCATTGCGTTGTGGAGAAATGAAGGCTAATGCAAGATCAATGTGTGCATTGGTGAAAGGTAATAATTTTCTGAATCCTGAACTACAGAAATTCTTAATCTAAAACTTGCAGCATGTCGTCAAAAAATAATAATTTCATATTTAAATGGTTATTTGTCATTTAATCTGAGACATCGTCAGGCACAGGAGTGACAGAACATTCCTCAAGCTACCATCCGTCTGAATATGAATCAGTGTAATTCAGAATTTGAGGCTGACTTTCTATGGAAAGTCAGCCTCAACTTTTGAATTTATGAATAGTCCAGAATATTTTCACTAATGCATGTGGGGTATCCCTATTAAAATATTACTTATGTAGAACTGAGGTGAACTCTTGTGGCATGGTTGCCAATCTAGTGGCTGATTTAAATTTCAAAGAAGGAACACAACTTTCTTGCTTAAAATATTTCAAAGGGGTATATATAATAAGAGGCTATTTTGGCCCCCCTATGAGGTCAAAAAATAAAAGTTGCTCTTCACAAGTTTCTTTGTATTAGTTTATTAAAACAATAGCCAAAGTGTAAAAGTCTGGCATTGATTCGATTTTTATGGTTGCTATGGTAACAAAAATGGCCGCCAAAATAGGCTGAATATAGGAAAATGGCGGTTTTGGAGCAAATTTGAGACATGTAACAGAGGAATTAATATAGAGCACAAGCAAATACCAAAAAAATATTTTAACAGATTATGAGGATTATCACAGCACACAATATAGTAAAACGTTTTTTGGCATTTGCTTCTGCTGATATCTAATTCTTAAAAAATCAGTCTCCAAAAGCCTAAAATTTGGCCTAAAATGGCAATTTCTCTATTTTAAGCCTATTTTGTCGGCCATTTTGGTTACCATAGCAACCGGTAAAAGTAAAATAAATGCCAGAATTTTACACTTGGGCTATTCTTCTAATACACCAACAAGATGAAATTGGTGAAAAGCAACTTTCAGTTTTTGGCTCCAGAGGGGGCCAAAATAGCCCCTTAATGCACATACCCCTTTACAGGAATTTGTCACTTTGAAATATTATACAATTATTGACTTCAATGAGGAAGACATGAGGATTTGTCTACCCTAAAAAGTAATATTCACCGAGGCCACAAGGCCTAGATGAATATCATTTTTAAGGGTAGATAAATCCTTATGTCTACCGAAATTGAAGTCAATAACTGTTTTGTCATTTGACTTTTCAACTATGAATGAAAATTTTCTACTTTCACTTTGTTGTTGAAGTTACGTTTAATCTAAGGACTTTAGCAACTGATATTAAATATTTTAATGTTGAAAAATATATAAGTTCTCTGAATGCAGAATGTAAAACTTTATATAATCATAAAACGCTTTTTTTACATTTTGCTTATTCAAACAAAGAAAAATGAACAAACAAATCAAAAATGTTGTTAAAATTTATTAAAGTCTTTAACTGTTGGGAGGTGTAACTGCAAATCATGTTAATTTCATGCAGCCCATGATAGTTTCATACTCATCATGCTAATTTTTGCTCTCTAGAGGGTGATATTAGAAAAGTGTAAAAAATATTGCTTCTGGAAACTAGTTTGAGCTGTTTTTCATCCTATATCACCCTGTAGGCCAGTTTAGACCAGTTTTCAGGTAGACATAGAGATTTATGAAGACAAATTGGGCCAATCAGGAGACAGGATTCTGTCCAGTCATATAAGAAAAAAACTTTAGCCTCTTCAAGACTCCTGAATACAGCTGGTTTTTACAACAGGTTTTACTTAACTTTATAACATAGTTCTTCAATTTGCAGGTGATGCAGGCCTCCAGATAAGAGTGCGTATTGGAAAATTATTTTCTTTATTTCTCATCCAAAACATATGTTGTGGGTACTCAAAAGAACCTTTGCGTACCCAAAACACATGTTTAAATTAATGGGTAAGAAAATAATTAAAATTTTACGCAAATAAAAATTCCTTATCTAGACCTATGGTGATGTTTGACATAACTGGTCTTGAACAGTGAGTTTGGTGAAATTGAGTCATACCTTTGCCTGCTGATATGAGCTGATCGACTTTGGAATTGGCTATCATACTCATTACACCTTTACTGCCATGGGCCTGAAATGTATAGACAAAATAATTATTCTACATAGATGAGTCTTACTGTGATAATATGGAGGATCTTACATAAGTGCTCATGTTTTATTGAATTTATTAAAGGAGTTGGGGAAAAGAGATAAAATGCAAATGCGAGGCTTGCTGAGCATTTTATCTCTTTTCCCCAACGAGTTTAATAAATTCAATAATACAAGAACACGAATATTAGATTCTATTTATCATAATGCATTAAGATCACTTTGAAGTCTCATTTCTGGCGTAAAAACGTCATAAATTTGTTATTATGTACGCAACGTTGTTATGGACTTCATAACGTTTCCCGTAAATCTATAAACCACTAGTGGTTTATCGATTTTATTGCATGGTGTTATTTAACTCTAAGACGCGACGTCATATGATAAAAAATAATATAAAAGGTTAAGTCATTAGTACCTGACTAGCTGCTTTATATCCACCAGTCAGAATCTGGCCCCGGGGATATAAACTTTTTTTCATGCTCAACTAAACTGAGCCATAATGTACCCTGCTCACAAGATGATTATTTTACATAGATGAGTCTTACTGTGATAATAAAACGATATAAAAGATTAAGTCATTAGTACCTGACTAGCTGGTTTATATCCACCAGTCAGATAGTTTTTAATAATCTTAAAACTTTTTTCATGCTAATCAAATCTGAGCTAGAAATGTACCCTGCTCATAAATACTAAAATGCCAACAATTAACATTTATCAGCAAAATGATTATTCTGCCTCAACAAGCATGAGTTACAAATATCAATGTCAACAGTTGTTTTACCTGTCCGCTTGCTATGAAGGAGAGAATATTGATTTTTGACAAAAAAACAAACAAGAATAGTGCAATAACACTTATATGGACCTTCAATGTTTGCCAGAAAACTAGCATTCTTTACCATATGGGCCTTGTTGCAAGAAACTTTGATTTTGTACATAGGTCTAGATAGGAAAAAATGTTCAGAGTAAAATAGTGGATATTTTCTTACCCATCCATATTAAGATATGTTTTGGTGCTCAAAAGAACCGTCTCATTGAGACAGTTCTTTTGAGTACCCACAACATATGTATCGGTTGAGAAATCAGGAAAATAATTTTCGAATATATATGAGCCAAGATCTGACAAAAGGGACCTTTTGGCAATCAAAATTAAAAGTGAGATATTTACAGAGAAAGAAAAACCTAGCTGTTGTGAACAATTACAGAAAATTTGAAGAGATTATCTTTACAAATAACAAAGATATGATCGTTTTAACTCGTATATATGATGCGTTTTAAACATGACCACTTAACGTTGTTAATGACGTTCTAACGTCAACACCATTGTGTTAACATATGACGCTAATACAAAGGCGCTAGGAGCAATATTTCAAAAATGCCTCATGTTTCTGTAAATTTAATGTGTATGCAATTGCATGGACTGCACAAACAGCCCACATACGCAAATCCCGTGTTTACAAAAGCGTTTGAAATGATGTATCCTTTTATCAAGGAAGTGTGTAGTTAATATGCACAGCTGTTGCCATGGCAACATACATTATACATAACCCTTAATTATATCAGAACTGTTTGCGCCTTTGATTGTATTACATGTTAGAAGCAATTTGAGTCTATTGTAAGAACATGCAAAATCTTGAAAATTTAGACGTTTTTGAAATTTTGATTACACAAAAACTGCTAAAATGCCCGAAGGACCCTTTTCTCAAATCCGCGCTCATATGCAAGTCTTATCTGGAAGCCTGTTTGTAGCAGGGGAACAACATCTGTGGAGACTGATCAGCACCTTTATTGTTGCTCTATGGAAAGTATAATAGCTAAACTTGCTACATCCATTTCAGTTTTGATAATCTAACTAGTCTCTGTATCTGAGCAGATAGGTTTGAACCTTTCTTGCTCAAAAACATCTTGATGGGCAAATCCACTTTCCAACCAGAAAAATGGCAAATTAGCCATGCCAGTGGTAGAGGGCTTGACTTGAGACTGAGGGGCTGTGGGTTCGAGCCTCACCGGCATCACTGCGTTGTGGTCCTTGAGCAAGACACATTTATCCTAGCTTAGTACTGGTCCAACCCAGAAAGACCTGTCCCTGTTTAACTGAAAGATTGTTGATGGGACGTAAAGAATCAAATCAAACAAAAGAAACATCGGAGACAGGTTTTCTCACGATAAGACTCATTATTGAGCCACGACATGAGATTTACAAAAATGTGGTATGTGCGACCAGCAAAGGCTCAGACCAGCCTGCGCATATGCGCAGTCTGATCAGAGCCTTTGCTTGTCGCTTGACTATTACATGATTGTTAAGCTACTGACCGAACGTCATTTGGAGTTTCTAAGCTTAAAAAGAGGCTGCACAGGCTCGTCTGAGTCTACACATGTCAAAATGCCACATTGTTGGAAATCACATGTCACGGCTCATATCATTACTTACATCAATCTTGAAATCCACCTCACCGGTGTTCCAGTTGAACACACAAATATAGCCGTCTCTTCTACCTCCAAGGAGGAGAGTTCTATTGCAGTTTGTTTTCTTCTTTTCTCCGTCCCCATCACCTTCCTCCCCATTCTCTCCTTCTACAGTTGCCTTGATACTCTTGGTGGCTACACTACGCTTTATGGCATCCCACGTGTCAGTTTTCAAACCAATTTCTACCACATACTCATACACTAGCAGATAGTTACAAGCATCTGTAAAAAAATTACTTGAGCCATGACATATGATTTCCAACAATGTGGCATTTTGACAAGTGTAGACTCTGACAAGCCTGTGCAGCCCCTTTTTATGCTTAGAAGCTCCAAATGGTGTTCAGTCAGTAGCTTAATATTCATAGAATATTCAAGCAACTAGCAAAGGCTCTGATCAGACTGCGCGTATGCGCAGGCTGATCTGAGGTTTTACTGATCGCACATACCACATTGTTGGAAATTTCATGTTGCGGCTCACTACCATAAACAAAGGTCTCAATAAACAATTTTTTTAAGCATAAAATTGTGTATATTTTCAAATCCATCAGTATTAACATTTGCTGAACAGTCTCACTGAAGCGGAAGCGGTTCTTTTGAGTACCAACAACATATATTTTGGTTGAGAAATAAGAAACTCAATTGTTAATTCCTACTCTTATGAAAGGGCCTCATAAATGCCAATATGCATAGCTGTTTGAAGCCATTGTCAAATACATGTAAGATGAAATCCATGTTAAAATCATGAGGTTACATGCTGATGGAACATGTAACTCATTTAAGCCATTGGAATTTCACACTATTATCAATTAGACCAGCCCATTTCTGTTTTAAGGGTTGTTGGATGGTATGTTTCATTTTTTATTCAAATGTTTGTTTGTTCCGTTTGTGGTTTAATATCTCAGTCAACAGCTATGGTCATGGCGGGATGGTCAATTCCCCTTACCACACTTTTTTCCTGGGCAAGCTTGACTAAGTGGTAAACCAGTACTTTGTGCACATACTTTGGGATGTAACTGACAACAACCCTACTTGAATCAGGGGAAGGAGGAGAATGAACTTAGAAAATATTTCACTATCAATCTCTACAAAAGTATGGGACCAGGGCCGGGATCAACTGATGACCCCTGGATCTGTAATCAGACTCACTACCGATTGCACTATGGGCCCTGGTATATTCAAAGTTTTATTGGGAATTCTGTAAGCAATAAGTGGAGACCATGATCAGATGCAGCAATCTGTGGCATCTGATCTGGGTCTGCACTGTTTATGTTCTAGCTAGGCTTATATGGGTTAACTTGAAAAACATGAATATCCCCTGGTTTGGATGAATGAGGTAAAATGAAAAAGGAGTCACTGAATGCTCCTTTTGCCATTGATGTTATTCTCTAAAAATGATGTCAAGTGTTTAAAAGTTTGCAAGTTAACCCAATTTCATATAGAGAGATCCATTGTAAGACTTTAGTGATCATTCTTGTTTTTCATGCATTAACATTTACTGGGTGGCCGGGATGCGGATTATGGTGTGTACAAGTTACCTTTATCTGGATTTGGACATTTCCAGTGCTTGATGATCTGACAAGGGTTTCTGTTAGTTTTCACCTTGAGAATATCTCCATTACTCATCACAGTGAACATTGTCTCTGTAACAAACATAGATTATCACAATTGGGAACGAAGTGAGAAAACCTGTCTTTGGGCTTTCTGACACATTGAGATTCAAACCAGCCTGCTCAGCTACAGAGACTAGCTGGAAAATTCAAATTTCACTCGTAGCAAGTTTAGACATTATACTTTCCAGTAGCGAATAACAAAGGAGCTGATCAGACTGCCCTGATGCGCAGGCTGGTCTGCACCTTTGTTGTTCGCAACCACTCGAAGACAGGTTTTTTTTGCATTGAGGGTCAATTGATACTGACAAAATGAATAGTGTCTCTTTAACAAACAAAGAACATCACGATTGCTCATTACAATGAATATTGCATCTCTGTAATCTATCGAAGAAACAGACTATTACCATTACTCATCAAAGTGAACAGTGTCTCTTGAACATAAAAAAGATATCACCATTTCTTAAATCACAATGTCAATTACAGTGAACATTGTCTCTGTACAATAACAAAAGATATCACCAAAATGTTACTCAATTTATGAACAATGTATTTGTAACATAACAAAGGATAACACCATTATGCATACCGTAAACATTGTCTCTGTTAAAGAATAAGGGTATCACTATTACTTATCACAGTCACACAGTGAACATTGTCTCTATAAAATTACAAATGATATCACCATTACTCACTGAAGTGAACGTTTTAACAGAGTAATGGATATTACCATTACTCATCACATTGAACATTGCCTCTGTAACATAACAAAAAATATCAAGTGAACATTGTCTTCGCAAATTTACGATGATTATTGTTTTATGACTCCTATAGAAGACCTCTTCTGATTGGCTGAAACTAGCTTTCACTGGTTGTGACAGACCTTCATGTACAGCAGCTAATAATCAACTAAATTTAGCCCTGGGCAGGTTGACATCAGAATTTGTCAATGCTGCCAGGCAGCTAAAAGTATATTGAACTAAATTTAGCCCAGGACAGGTAGACATCACTTTTTTCACTGCTGCCTGACAGCTAAAAATAGATATTGGAAAACTGACACAAGAGAGGCATAAAATAGACTAATAATCTGTATATTTCACAGGTCAAATGTTTTGAATTAAGAATTTGATCATTTTATGAGAGCAGTAATTAAATTTAAAAAATGAAATTCTTTTGCTCCTCTCATAAGTTTCAGAAACTTGAAAAGCAGATGTTGAAATAATCTTGTTTTCAGTGCACTAGGAACATCTGACTTGAGTACATTTATAAATATGAAAATACTTTATATAAAACTAGGAAAAGAGAGACAGTGTCATATGACAAAAGAAAAACAGTGTCATATAACAAAACAATTGGTGTATTCTTTTGGTTAACATCAGGATTAGTTAACCCTCAAAAGTGATAATCAACTCGGCTTTGCCTCAGTGAACATCACTGTTCTCGGGTTGACAAATCCTGATGTTAACCTCAAAAGAATTCATCAATTGTTAACTGTAAACCACTTAATATTTGCGGCATCAAAATTTGGAAATTTTAAAAGACTGACATATTGGCGCAGTTTGATTTTAGCAGTTCCTCAGTTTAATGCCCTTTAAAGTTATTTCCTTTTCTCAAAGTGGCTACTCCTATAGGAAAGAATATGCTCCCTATGGGGACCATATTGTTTTCTTTAATAGTAGCCCATTCTTAAGATGTGATTTCCTCTATGTGCCTACCTTCTTCAATGGCATATGCTACATCAACCAAACCTCTGGATGGGTTCAGTAACAGTGTCGTTATGACATCACCAGTAACAGGGGAGATAATTCTGACACTACAATCCCTGCTCATCACAACGCTTCTCACTGAGAAATTGGGATGGTTGGTGTGCTTGATTTTCACAATTCTCTGACTGAAAAAAAAATAAAAATTAACCCATTGTATACAAATGAATTCTTCCATTTGATTTGATACAATATAAATGGGATGGTTTATAGTACAGTGAAACCTGTGCAAAACGGCCACTCTCAAAAAGACCAAAATTTGGTTTTCAAGACCAATTATCACTAAATGCAGATCAAAAGTATTGCAGTATGCTCTAAGGGGAGCACTTTACACAGGTTTACCTATCATATCAAGGAGTCTCAGGTTAGCATTTTCAAATTATATGATGTATATCTGTCCCTGAAGATAATTTTCATCTTTAATAGCAAACAGTGCTGATGCTGATGAAATGCCACATTCTGCTACATTTCATCTGGGTCTTCATTGTATGTCAAAATATCCATTAAGAGGTTTCCAGTACACCAAGGGGTAAAAATGAACAATATTTTATTTTAATAAATGTAGGTCCTGTCATGTGATATAGAGCTATTCCACTTATATAACATACAGTACAACCTGTCTTAAGCGACCACTTAAAAATAGACAAAACATAGGTCTTAATGGAAAATAGTAGCTTAATGAAGGTCAAACGTACTGCATAATGCTCCCCTTGGAGCATTCTGCAATACTTTTGACCTGCATTTCAAGATTATCGGTCTTGAAAAACAATTTTTGGTGTTCTTTTTGAGTGGTCGCCTAAGACAGGTTTTACTGTATATAGCCCCCAACACTAATAAATGCTCCTTTTCTCATATACCATAATATCTCTATTACAGGCCCGAGCATCTTTTAGAATCATTACCATTCATGGAGATGGGGATGGGCCTCTATTAGTGGCTACAAGTGATAGAAAGCCTGTAGCTCCAATTTATCGATAAGGGTTGCCATCTTGAAATGCTTGTGTTGCAAAGTCCGTAGGTAGTAGACTATAGACACGATTAACGGTTATTTCCGTGCTAGGTATCGATAAAACTTTAGATATGCACTGTCCAGGACATAACACAGTACGGGGTTCACAACTTGCTAGCAAGGGTTGGTATTTCTGTAGGGTCAAAAACAATGTTTTGTTTGTTTGATTTGATTCTTTACATCCCATCAACAATCTTTCAGTTAAACAGGGAACTGTCTTCCTGGGTTGAGCCAGTACTAAGCTAGGATAAATGTGTCTTGCTCAAGGACCACAATGCAGTGAAGCCGGTGAGGCTCAAACCCCCTGCCCCTCGGTCTCGAGTCAAGCACTCTACCACAATTTGTTGGAGGTGGACGACTAGAAATTCACTGCTAATAACAAATTCAAGATGTTTCTGCATCGCGCAAGACCGATTTTTTTTAATATTCGTGGGTGGGCCTTTATTAGAGGCTTGTTTTTTGGTGGAAATTTGCTTGAAAAAAATCAGCATTTTTGGCGTCCAAACAGGAGAATGGGCCTCTATTAGAGCATAGGCCTCTAATAGAGATTTTACGGTCATAATGAATAAAGCTTTCATATGTATACCAGAACAAAAGTTCTTGGCACTTACATGTAATGCATTGACGAGCAGCAAAGTCTCAGAAAATTCTGCATATATGTACAGACTATCCATGGCCCATTGCTGCTTGCAGACACAAGGTATGGATGAAGATAAAGACCCAGACCAAAGTTTAGACCTCCAGCCCCTCTGGATATGTCTGTATTGGAGTTTAACCCTTTACTCCATAATAACACATTTTGACGCCTTTACAATATCACATATATAGAGGATCTTACAGGAGTGATGATTTCATATGAAATTCATTAAGCAAGTTTAATAAATCTAATATGAAAGTATCATGAGTGTAAGATACTGTTTATCTTATGACTTTTTAAATGCAGTTTTATCGCCTTAAAATGTGTTATTTCCATGAAAATTTGCATTGCTGTAACGGACGTGCCGTGACGTTACATGATCCCGCCAAAAGTGTTATATCACCTGTGGTCATAACACTATTTATGACATGACGTTATCAACTGAATAACAGTAACGTCATATGATAAATGAAAATATTATGGAAAATTGAGCATTTGCTCTTTTGGAGTATTTGCTCATTTGGAGCAAATGCTCCATTTTCCATAAATTTTTCAAAAGTATTCAAAACTTAACTTAATTTTTTCTTGAATTTTTCAGTGTCTGAAAATAGCCAAGAGGGCCAAGTGGCCCTAAATCGCTCACCTGAGTTTTGTTTAAAGCTTACATATAGGTTTCTGTAGAAAGCTGACCATGTCCCTGGCGACACTGGCGCGGGGCCATTTTGGCCCCAGGGGCATAATTTGAACAAACTTGGTAGAGGTCCACTAGGTGATGCTTCATGCCAATATCAAGGCTCTAAGCCGTATGGTTTCAGACAAGAAGATTTTTTCATGTTTTTCCCTATATAAGCCTATGTAAAACAAGGGACCATTTTTGGCCCCAGGAAACATAATTTGAACAAATTTGGTAGAGGTCCACTAAGTAATGCTACATACTAAATATCAAGGCTCTAGGTCTTGTGGTTACAGACAAGAAGATTTTTAAAGTTTTCATCTCAAAAATATAATTTTAGCCCTTCTGACCTAGATATGCAATGGACTGGATCCATATGTATAATTATTAAAGAGGGCTATATAAGGATCATTCTTGCCAAGTTTGGTAAAAATCCAGCCAGTAGCGGATGACTGAAGACTGTCATCCAATGATCGCAATAGCTCACCTTGAGCCAAAGCGGATGACTGAAGACGGTCATCCAATGATCGCAATAGCTCACCTTGAGCCAAAGGCTCGGGTGAGCCAAAAATTGCTGCTCACACACTCACTAATCAATAAATTCCGGATCTTTGATACCTGAGGCATAAAACTTACCCGACTGAGGTATGAATCTGATATAAATGCTGAATCTTCCACATGTTCACTTTTTTTCCAGCATATGTAAAGAACACATCATAATCCAAGGTGGTTTGTAGATTATCTAATGGCTCTTCTATGATTGCTCTATAAAAAAAATACCATATGAGCCGTGGCATGTGATTTCCAACAATGTGGCATTTAGACAAGTGTAGACTCAGACGAGCTTGTGCAGCCTTCTTTTAAGCATAGAAACTCCAAATGATGTACAGCCAGTAGCTTAGCAGTCATAGAATACTCAAGTGACTAGCAAAGGCTCTGATCAGACTGCGCTTATGCGCAGGCTGATCTGAGACTTTGCTGGTCGCACAAACAACATTGTTGGAAATCCCATGCCACGGCTCATATGACATTACAAGGGCATATGCTGTCAAAGGCACGCAGCCACACACTAAGTTTGTTACATTTTTTTTATATACTTCCCACAAGTTCAATATCAATATATATCCATTTTGCGGATGAAAAACAGTGTGTATCCTGATCAGGCCTTTAGGTAAGAGTGTGTACTAACAAATTATTTTTCTTATTTCTCAACCAAAACATAGGTTGTGGGTACTCAAAAGAACCGTCTCAATAAGATGGTTCTTTTGAGCACACAAAACACATGTTAAAACTGATGGGTAAGAAAATATTTACAATTTTGCCTCATATAACGTGTTTATCTAAACCTGTGGGAGAGTATAGAATTTGAAAAAAATAAGTACACAGTGTGCTCATTAGGTAGAATAGAGTAGTCTACAGGGATTATCCTACTTTTCTGAAGTCAGAACCAGGGGCCTGTTGAATTTTGGGAAAAAGCATTTGGACCATCAAGTTGGGAAAACTAGAACTGGGCCGCCATTTAAAATGGATTAAAATTCATATATGAAATTAGCAGTGTAAAGATATAACATATTTGTTGTTTTAATTGAGCAGCATTAAAACTCATGAAAAATTGAATAAAATGTGAATGAAAACATGTTTTCATTAACCTTTTTATGCAAATTTTCATGCATCTGTAACTTTGATATTTTTTCATGAAATTTCACAATGTAGAACTAAGAAATTGGGAATGATATACACCATTTTAGGGAGTTCTTGCTAATTTTTTAATTGGGAAGGGGTTGTTATTTGGCCCCAAATCAAGCCTAGGAAAATCCATGGTCTATAGATTATCCCTTATAAGCTTTTTCATTCAATCTAACATGCAATTATTTTCTTGTTTTTCTAAGAAAACATATGATGTGATGCTCAATGGAAGCATCTCTAGGACACTTCCAAAGAGTACCTGCAACATAGACTTTGTTGTAAAATGAGATCCGAAAAGATTTCCAACAATGTGGCATTTTGACAAGTGTAGACTCAGACGAGCCAGTGCAGCCTCCTTTTAAGCTTAGAAACTCCAAATGATGTTCAGTCAATAGCTTAACATTCATAGAATATTCAAGCGACTAGCAAAGGCTCTGATCAGACTGCGCGTATGCGCAGGCTGATCTGAGGCTTTGCTGGTTCCAAATACCACATTATTGGAAATCCCATGCCACGGCTCATATTCCTTTGTCCTTTCAATATCATAATGTGGACATAATGATTCCAATAATATGAACACAACAATAATATATGACATCATTAGGTGACCTTGTAAACTAAAATTTCAATCAATTAAAGCCATCATTATTTACACAAGAAGCATATTACATGTATTGTTCAGTGCATTCAAAATATGGCAAACTAATTCCATCCAGTTTTATGACTCCTTGAAAGATCCTATAGCTTAGTTACCGAGCTTTACTTGACTTGTAACACATGCATTTAAAAACTAGAATCTGTTTCAAGTGAAAAACTATATTCCCCCACTCACACACAATTGATTGAAACATAGCTAACAATTCTGATAACACAGGGTGAACTCCATCAGTGCATATCTGACCAAAGTGTCAGTTCTGAATTGGACCAGGGATGAGGTGGATGTACATGAAATAGGGAGAGAACATGAATACTGTACACTGAACTCTTACTCTGACCATCACCTTTAAGTAGGCACAGGGCAGTTGAGCAAAAATTTTAGCGTAAAATTGCAATGATTTTCTTACCCATCGGTTTAAACATGTGTTTTGGGTGCTCAAAAGAACCGTCTCATCGAGACAGTTCTTTTGAGTATCCACAACACATGTTTTGATGGAGAAATAAGAAAACAATTTTCAGCTATGCACTCTTATGTGGGGCCTGGTAGGGCAACTGAAAACTTTGCTCCACACTCCATCTCATAAAGGTGAATTTTACGAGTGGAATAATATTTTCAATTTCTGACCAGAGATTCAGGAGGTATGGAGTGGACATTAATACTGAAAATGTGACATTTGACTTTCCACTATAAATTGAACTTGAAATAGGCCAACTGAAACCTTTGACTCAGAAGAGCCTGCACTTTTCCACAATATGCTCACAGAACTAAAGTATGGAAGCAGATGATGATATAGACTTAAAGGATATATATATCTAGCCCCACTGGTTAGCTATGCACACATCTTTTTAAGAATGATTTTATATGATTTAATATCATGCAGCTAGCTTTTGTATCGGAATTACTGTAAATGTTCTAAAATTTCTCTTTCTGTTCTCAAATAAAATGTTGATTATTAGGGCTGTTAATGAGTGACACAATGCTTGCCAGAAATTGGAATAGCAAACAGAGAAGGCCATGATCAGAGTGCTTTTGATCTGGGTCTGGGCTGTTTGTCTAGGCTTTTAAGCAGGCAACTAGTGTGCGAAATTTCAGAACATCTTATAACATCTTCCTTACCTGTCGACTTCATCACAGGTATCAAGGTTCCAGACCCTGATAGTTTTGTCATAACTTGCCGAGATGATCGCTGTGCCATGTGGGTAGATGTCAAGGGCATTGACTGTTCCTGTGTGACCAACAAACACCATCTTCACATGCCAGTGACTGTCCCAGATCTTAACTGGAATAAAAATAGAAAAAAATAAATCACAACCTAAAACATGCAGCAGAGGACATTTTCAAAATTTTTTTTTGCCAGCTCATGAGATTTTGGTACTCCCATTGCATATCGGCAAAATCCTCCTTTAGATGTCCATACTGACGTATCCAGCCAGGCTAGAGGACTTAACAACTTTGGTCTGAGTACTCATCTAACTCCATTCTTTATGTATTGTTAGCAGTGAATATTCTTGCAAGTGAAGACCATTTGCACAGACTTGCCTGAGCCTTCATTTTTGGACAATGTGATAAGTACTAAAATCTCAAATGCTGGCTCATTAAGGCCTGATATTTTATGTGAATAATCTATTGGCAGACCAGTCCCAAAGTTTCTTGATTAGGCTGACAAAATATCTCCTAATTTGGATCAAAGATGTCTGACAATCTGACGGTATTCCTTTAATCCTTTGTATGCTAGTAACTCCTAAATGCATACTTTGACAAAATAGTGTAGAGCCCATAGGTTTAGATAAGCAAAATTTTCAGCTTAAAATTGTAAACATTTCTTACCCATAATTTTTAGCATATGTTTTGGGTGCTCAAAAGAACCATCAAAAGAACCGTCTCATTGAGACAGTTCTTTTGAGCACCCACAACATATGTTTTGGTTGAGAAATATGAAATTTATTTTTCTATTACGCACGCTTAACTAAAGGCCTGAGAGAAAGACGAGATGGAGCAAAATGCATATGCAGCTGTTTGTGAAGACAAAAAAAGGTCTTCATTTCTGTATTTGCTGCTTGCATTTGAAATAAGCACCAAAATCTCAAGTGCTGGGCAGCCAAGCACTTATCTGGAACTTTCAGACTATGAATATCTTTTCATGTGTATAGGTTTGAAGATAGAAAAATGCTCCTTTAGGGTCAAAGGTCTTGCCCTGCAGTCTTAACCCTTTTCCTGCTATTTACAAAAATGTCGTCTGCACTCTACATGTACTTGTGTTGCATATATTGCAATCAATAATATGGACAGAGATCATACTGCTCCTTTAGTAAATGTATTCTGGATTGCATCTGAATATATGCAGCAGATGTATTAAGCAGATGAAATTTTCAGGACAAAAAATATTAAGTTATACTAAGTTAAGAGTGTGTAACGAAAATTTAATTTTCTTATTTCTCAACCAAAACATATGTTGTGGGTACTCAAAAGAACCGTCTCATTAAGAACCGTCTCAATGAGACGTTTCTTTTGAGCACCAAAAACATATGTTAAAATTGATGGGTAAGAAAATATTTTACAATTTTACTCTGAAATTTTTTGCTTATCTAAAAACCTGTGAATACTCACTTGTTCCATCAAGAGCACCCGTGACCAGATACTTAAGTGGGTTGAAGAATGTCAGAGCAGTTATCTCCCTTTCATGTAGGTTCTTCCTGTATGCAAGCTGATTACCTTCAAAGACATTGTAGACCTGAAGAAGAGATAAATGTGGCTGTGTGTCATAGGTTTAGATAAACACAATTTTTAGCGTAAAATTTTAACTATTTTCTAATCTATCAGTTTGAACTAATGTTTTGGGTGCTCAAAAGAACCATCTCATTCTTGAGGTCTCATTGAGACGATCCTTTTGAGTACCAATAACATATGTTTTGGTTAAGAAATAAGAAAATTATTTTTTTGGTATGCACTCTTAAATCGGGAGCGCAGTGGCTCAGTGGTAGAGTGCTTGACTCGAGACCGAGGGGCCGCGGGTTCCAGCCTCACCGGCGTCACTGCGTTGTGTCCTTGAGCAAGAACATTAATCCTAGCTTAGTACTGGTTCAACCCATGAAGGCCCAGCCCTTTATAACTGAAAGATTGTTGATGGGACATAAAGAATCAAATCAAACAAACACACTCTTAACTAAATAAAGCCTGTGTGTCACAACTCTCATGAGAAGACTCAGATCAGCTTAGGCAACAGCTCAATCTGATCAGAGTTGTCTCTGTACACTTGCAGAAAGCTAGGGTCCTTAATTACCCACTGAGAGCAAAGGGAACACTCAGATCTGGCCCCTAGGTTATAAAAAAAAACATTCATGCTCAACTCAACTGAGCTTAAAATTTCAACTGCTGATAAAATCTAAAATGCTGAAAAGGATAGGTATTTCTTGCTTTTAAGCTCCCATAATGCTGTATTTATCCTGCTGATAAATGTTCAAATGCCATTCACTTGAGTTGAGCATAAAAAAGTTTTAAAACCTCCAGGCCAGACTGGGCAGATGCCCAGGTGATCTGAGTCTTCACTGGACGCACACTCATTTTGTTGGTTTAGTCTTGTCTCTATACATTTGTATTTGTACTACTTATATCCCTCTAGAGATGCATGGCACACAAACCCTGCTGTAAGCTACCAGCAGCTCATCCAAAAAGACATCAGGCAGACTATTATTTCATTAGCCCAATTTGGAGGCAACCATACATGTAACCATATTTTAATGTACAAATGAAATGGCGTCCAGCAAAATGTTTCAACAAAAGGTACAAGTTGGCATGTGCACCCAAAGATAACTCAGATCAGGCCCTGTGGTTATAAAACTTTTTTCATGCTTAACTCAACTGAGCACAAAATTTCAACTGCTCATAAGAACTAAAATACCAACAAATAAAAAAGTTTCTTGCTTTAAGTCTCTTAGATGTTGTATTTATCATGCTGATAAATGCTAAAATGCCAACAATTGTTGGCATTTTAACATTTATGAGCAGGATAAAATTCGTGCTCAGCTGAGTTGAGCATGGAAAAATTTTTATAACCTTGGGGCCAGGCTGCACATCTTCACAGTATGATCAGAGTCTTCAATGTGTGCTCTATGGTCAGTCAATGATTCAATGTTTCTTCATGCAGAAAACTAAGACTCTAGCAGACAGTGTAGATGTACAGACTGATCTGAATCTTCACTGTATGCACATGCCAACTTGTACCTTATGTTGGATACCATCTTTATCATAAACTTACAGCAACAACATTATCGACTGAAAGAAATAGTTTCTGTGATCTAATTGCAGTACAGGGTTCCCACAGAAATTCGAAAACACAATTCCATGATTTTTCCATGATCAGCAATGTAATTTCCATGACTATTTAATGCACTGCCTCCAACCTCCTCTTTCAGCAGCATCTTCACCATGCTGAGCATAAATGCAGAATGCAGCAACAACAGCATGCTTATAGACAGACCATGCATACATTTTGAAATAATCAAAACTTGAAACCACCAATAACCAGAAAACTGGCTGTTGGATACATGTGTCAGACAGCTAGTTTTCTGGCAACTGGTGGTTTCATCAAAATATTTCACAAATTCCATGATTTTTCAATGATTATTCAGGTTTTTTCAAATTCCATGATTTTTCCATGCATGGAACTTTTTCTTGTGATTTTCCAGGTTTTCCATGATTTCCAGAGCTTGTGGGAACCCTGGCAGTAGCTTCTAGCACCATATAAGTGAACATGTTATTATATGTACTGGGCGGCATAGCACAGTGGGTAATGTGTCTGACTACAGATGCATGTCTGACTGCAGATCTGGGGGTCACAAGTTCGATCCCGGCCCAGTCCCACACTTTCGTGGAGATTGATCATGAAATAATTTCTATGGTCATTCTCTTCCCTTCCTCTGATTCATTCGAGAAGGGTTGTTGTCAGTTACAAGTGAAAGTATGTGCAAGAAGTACTGGTTAACCGCTTGTTCAAGCATGCCCAGGAAAAAGATGTGGTTAGATGAACTGACCATCCCCACATGACCATGGCTGTTGACTGGGATGTAAAGCAACAAAACAAACAAACAAACAAAAATTGAGCCAGCGCATGACATTTCCAACAATGTGGTATGTGCAACCAGCAAAGGCTCAGATCAGCCTGCGCATATGCGCAGTCTGATCAGAGCCTTTGCTAGTCGCTTTAGTATTCTATGATTGTTAAGCTACTGACTGAACACCATTTGGAGTCTCTAAGCTTAACAGGAGGCTGCAGAAGCTCGTCCGAGTCTACACTTGTCAAAATGCCACACTGTTGGAAATCACATGTCACGGCTCTTATTATATGAAAATATACAGCAGTTAACTTACAGCAACAGCATTGTCAACCGAGAGAAAGAGTTTCTGTGATCTACTTGCAGTAGCTTCTAGCACCATATGAGTGAACATGTTATTCTCCTTGAAATCTGTCCTGTTCATCTTCCGCGGAATCAAGTGTCTTGCACCATACCTGAAGGCCCACGTCTGAAAATATAGAAAAGAAAGTAAGGCCAGATTTTTTTTATTAGTTGATTTACAAACACTCCTACTGTAATTTGTTAGAAAGTAGGAAAAAAAATTATTTCAAAAATTATTTTTTTATTTTATCCGCTGACTCTAAATATTATTTGTTTAGTTGAAAAAATAATAAATTTTTGAGGTTCTGTCAGTGTATTTTTGAGAGTGACCCTGTTAAAAGTGATTGTCCTGTCCAGATTTTTAGGAAAATTATGAAATATATAAAGATTTAATACAGACTGTTGGATAACCTTACTAGTTTTACTGTTTTTCTGGAGATATAAAAAAAAAGCTCTGAAAATGAAAAAAAAGCTTTGAAAATGACCAGTTATTTATTTTTTCCGTCCCCCGCCCCTAAATCTGAAAAAAATTTCCCGTAAATCAACTAATAAAAAATTCTGGCCTAAAGTATTGCAGGTCAATGTTTTAACCACTTGTATACTTGTGAAGTTGTCACAAAATGCATATTTTTGCAAACAGTGAAGACCCAGATGAAATGCTGCATGATGTGTTATTTCATCAGGGTCTACACTGTTTGCTGAGACAAAAAAGATCATTAGAGAAAGAAATTCAATTTTATTTGGAAATTATAACCTGTCACCTCTCTATATATACAATGGACCATTCCAAGTTTATTGTATTAAACCAGAAGGAAAAATCCACTAGGGCATAAGAGTTTAACCTATATAAGCCTAGCATTCTTTTTATTGGACATAAGCAAACGGTGCAGACCCAAAAACAGACATTGCAGAATGCGGCACCTATTCAAGGTCTTCACTGTTTACAGAAAGTTCCGCAGGTTTAGATAAACAAAAAATTTCAGCTAAAGTTGTAAATATTTCCTTACCCATCAATTTTAACATATGTTTTGGGTGCTCAAAAAACCATCTCGTTGAGACATGTGTTTTGGTTGAGAAATAAGAAAATTAAATTTTCGTTTCACACTCTTAACTAAAGTCCTGAAGTTCCATTAAGATTTGAATGAAAATGAAAAACTACAATTGGAAATGGAGCAGTCAAATGTGATAAAGGGTGTGAAAGCCTAGTCAATTTGTTTCAAAGAGTTTATTTTGTTTGTTTCTGCTGGGGCTTAACTCTTTCCTTGCTAGCAGTGACTTTTGTCATCTGCTGATAACCTTTGCAAACAGTTTGGACCCAGATTAGAACTGACAGAATCTCTGTCCTGATCTGGATCCAAACCCTTAAACACTTTGATAGTGCTCAGGGACTGTAAGAATTTTCCCTTTTTTTTTAAAATAAATTTGACAAATGTCAGCAGACGACAACAAAAGCATGAAAAATTACCCAGCATGCAAGAGTTAAAGTCTTTCAGTTATATTATATTGGTCAGTTATCCCAATACCATCTTTGTGTGCATGCCTCTCCAAAGCAATTTATCTGTTGTATACTAATAAATAATTCTATCTGGTTTAATATAAGGAGCTTGAAGGTTCACTGTAAATATTAAGGGGACATAGGTAAGCATATCCAAAATTAAGCTGTACTTTAGTCCCTTAAGAGGCTGGGGAGCAGTGGCTCAGTGGTAGAGTGCTTGACTCGAGACCGAGGGGCCACGGGTTTGAGCCTCACCGGCATCACTGCGTTGTGTCCTTGAGCAAGACACATTGATCCTAGCTTAGTACTGGTTCAACCTAGATAGACACATCTCTTTATAACTGAAAGATTGTTGATGGGACGTAAAGAATCAAATCAAACAAAAAATTCCCTTAAGATTGTTTTTTTAATCTGAGCTAACAGTGCCGACCCTAATGAAAAGCTGTAAACTTTGGCATTCAATCTGGGTTTTTGCTGTTGGCCAAAGTACCAGTTTTACAAAAGGTCAACCTGTTTTTAGAGTACAAGACTTATTCAAGAATTATTCCCTAGTAATTTTTTTCAAGGACTAAATAAATAATGCTCTTAGTTCAAAATAACTTACACATTTCTCAAGAATATTTTTTTTCAGTAGACGGGTAGAGCTTAAAGTGTGAGTAGTTGAGATTCGGGTAACCAGGTCTCCGGGTTATAAAACATTTTTCATGCTCAATTCAATGAGCATATTCAAACTGTATATATTTAACCCTTAAAGCATCAAGAAAAAATGCATCTGAAAATGTCATATCTTAGAAGCAGTCTGATCTGGGTTCACACTGTTTGCCATAGAGGCTTTTTAAACATTTCAGCAGACGAGAAAAGTTGACGACTTTTGTTGCAATTGGCGCATTAAGGGTTAAAAGGAAAAAAAATACCCTTCACATATCTGTATAAATATAATAATAGATCGTTCACTTACCACAAAGAAGCCAGGTCCTACTGTGATGTATTCATTTGTGTTTTTGTTGTAGTCTGCCATTATTATCGTAGAGGGAGCTCGAGACTGCGAGATGATCTCAAAATCTGAGTTCATCAACTGAAACAAAGAAGGCATGGGTGAAGATTTAAATTTTCCAAAATCCTCAACTTTAGATAATCATCTCTTAAACTTAAAGTATGCCTAGTCTTGCTAGACTGCATCTTTACACAGCGACCTCGGAGACTTAGCTGCTTGAAAACTGTAAAATACTTAATTTTTGCAACATCGAACATCTAAAAGTGTTTAGTGCTTGCATCTGCTCAGCCCTATTACATGGAAGTGAAACTTGGGCCCCAACAGCCTCGGATTTACAGTGGTTTTGTAGAAATGATAGAGCCGTGATCCGCTGGATCTGCAGTGTCAAACCACATGACAAAGTCCCTATGGAAACCCTGTACACAAAGTAGGGGATTCAAGAGGTAGCTGTTGCACTAAGAACTTAACGTCTGAGATGGTATGGGCATGTCACACATGCATCTTCCTGGACAAATTCAATTACCAGTATCGCCATCCCTGGCCCTAGAGGACGTGGGAGACCAAGGAAGTCTTGGAGTGAGTGTGTTAAAGCGGATGTCGATGTGTGCAGCCTAGAAGGCATCGATCCCCCGAACAGAGGGTGTGAGAAGGACAAGCCAACTGCAGCTTACCCCAGGAACTGGGAAACTATCTGCAGTCTAAATATCAAACTAGGATTAAGTAAGTAAGTAATTATCAAAAAATAGGCAGTTTTAATGAAAAAAGTCAATAAGCAATGCTTATTAGATACCCCCCCCCCCCCCCCACACACACACACACTAAGGGTCAGTGAAAAAACTTAGTTTTGGCAAGTGATAGTTCAAACCAGCAGACCTTAGTTTAGTTTTGATTTCATTACAATCTGTGAAAATGATCTTTAAGCTTGCAATCCGGAACATTTATTTAGATCAAATACACACACAAAAATCACACCTGAAAGATCTATTTATCAAAGCTTATATCGAAAAACTGTCTCAGAAAATTGCCTAAGTTTCCATAGCTGTCATTCTGTCAATTTTTTTTTTAACCAAACTCCTTCATGCATGTGTTCAATGTGTCTACATTGTGAAGGCAAAGTATCAAATTGTTCCATCAAAAGCTGTGGTAAGGGTGATCAGCCCATGAAGGCACTATCTAAGCATATACAAAAGGGGAAAATTGTCTAAGTTCTCACAGCTGTCATTTTGTCAAAAATGTTTTTTGGAACCAAACTCCTTCATGCATATGTTCAATGTGTCTACATTGTATAAGCAAAGTATCAAATTGCCCCATCAAAAGCTGTGGAAGGAGTTGATCAGCCCATGTATGGACCATAAGCATATATAAAAAGCCATTTAGAACTACAAAGGGAAATAGCTCTAATAGAATTGGCCCCTCGCTCTTACTTTTTTTTAAGTATTTGTCTTGTATATATAATATGTTTGCAAAGTTTGATGAAATTCCAGCAATGATTCTTCAAGATATTAAGGAAATAAAACATTATGGACGCACAGACAACGTGAAATCAGTATACCCTCCACAAAGTTTGCGGGGGGTATAAAAATTTACATATTGGATGATATTGGCATAATTAAAGGACATTTAAAGTAATTTTCCATTCTCATAGGGGAGATTCTTAAAGGCTTTAGGAAGAGCCCTTGAAATTCTTTATTTTAAGAATATCCCCATAATAGGTTTTTACTCAATGCAGAAACAGGCTTCTTAAGTTATAAGTATCGATTATTAATTTGTTTGTTTGTTTTGTTGCTTTACGTCCCAAGTCAACAGCTATGGTCATTGCGGGACGGTCAGTTCACCTAAACACACTTTTTTTCCTGGGCAGGCTTGAACAAGCGGTTAACCAGTAATTCATGCACATACTTTCGCTTGTAACTGACAACAACCCTTCTTGAATAAATCAGCGGAAGGGAGGTGAATGACCGTAGAAATCATTTCATGATCAATCTCCACGAAAGTATGGGACCGGGCCGGGATCAAACTCACGACCCCTGGATCTGCAGTCAGATACGCATCTGAAGCCAGACACGGTACGACTGCGCTACGCGGCCCGGCTCCATTATTAATTGAGTGTGTAACTTACTGAATTTAAAACTGTATTTAGGAGCTTTCATCATCATGGCACTTTTCGTTGATAGCGCAAATAGGGCTAAAATAAGATTACCGCCAAAAAAGTGTCTTACAAAAGTACAAAATATCTCATAAGCTGGCTCAGTTATAATCAAACCACCTGTCTGAAGCTGCAGTACAGTAAAACCTGTGTATAACGGCCACTCTCAAAAAGACCGAAAATTGGTTTTCAAGTCCAATTATCGCTTAATGCAGGTCAAAAGTATTGCAGAATGCTCCAAGGGGAGCATTCTGCAATACTTTTGACCTTCATTAAGCTACCATTTGTCATTAAGATCTTTGTTTTGTCTATTTTTGAGGGGCAGCTTTCCACAGGTTTTACTGTATACATGTACTTACAAAAAGTTCATCACCATCAGTGCTCCAACCAACATACTGCTGAATAAGGGAGCAGTAGGAAATATGGTCCATGGGTTCCTCAGGAGTGTATGTCTTCTTCTTGCGACCATCAGCCAGGAAAAATCGTACACACTGTCCGTCACTTGTCAAATACTCCTGCAATATAAAGTTCACAGTGCTCGAGATTATAGTATTCATAACGATGAGTATTTTACTCCATGATTCAATGGAGAGTTCCCAATCAGGAAAGTCTGTCCGTTAAATCCGGGATTGAGCAAAAAAAAAAAAATTTAAATCTTTCATAAAAAGCTTAGTCATATATATATTCTAAGAGACATTAGTCAGTATGAGTTTGGACAGGCACATGTGGTTTTTGTGCCTATCACATATGCTTAAGGTCAATATCTAAACAAGCCTTACATAGAATGTATGCAGTGGGGCCAACAGTCTAAACTCCAGCTCTTAAGTTTTTAGAACTATTTTCTCGCGATAACTTTTTACTGTGTCATTTATAGAAAAACTAATCCCAATGAAAAGTATTCATGAATATCTCCGCCAACTTATCCAAACAATTCCAACATCCAAGATGCTGCAGGTTCCTCTGTGCTTAGATGCACTCTTTGAAAATTTTAAGCAAAGCGCAAATAAGCCAAGTCAAAAATAATCAAGATGTCAGTCAAAAAGTTACATTGTACCGCCCTAATTCAATTACTACAGCGATGGATGGCTTGTTCAAATATAATGGAAATCGCGCTTGATTCGCTCGTGCATTAAGCTAGTCGGGGTCATCTCAAAACCGTTCATTTCATAGCAAGTGCATAAGAGAAAATTGCATGTCATTCGAAAACCCAACCTTTGTTCCTACAAATGAGCCTGCTTCAAGTTGATTATGCATATGCACGGTAAATTCTGAGCATTTTAATGTCAGTTTTGTGTTAGTCACAACCTTTGAATATAGGGATATGCACCGCCTACGAGTATTTTTTGAGACTACCATTTTCTGCCAGGCCTATACAAATTTTAACTGTCAATAAAAGACTTAGAAATTCAGGACGAATTCATTGCAAAGTCTTCATCTATATACACAAAAATCTGTTTGAGCCCCAAGCACCAGACCTTTTGCAGAAGTTGGCAGAAAGTCTCCTCTACAACTTTCATCGAGAACACATTTTGCTAAAATTGAAGATAAAAAAGTTATTGCGAAAAATTAGTTCTAAAAACTTAACAGCTGGAGTTTAATTCAAATTTAACCACTGTGGTTGGCTGAGAATCAGAATTTTATCGTGTAATCATCATACAATAATCCCTGATTATTACCCATATTGTGCTCAGTGTGTACTTAAAGAAGAGTATGCATGTGGATAATAAAAATTGTACACATTCAAGGGAGATTACCTAATATGGAGATACTTGTACGGTTTTCCTCCACCATAAGGGACTGCTCTCAAAGGAATTAATTTCTCCCTCCAGGTGCAAATTCTTTCCTGTTATGGCTATCCCCATTTTGAAAGCAGACTCAATTGAAGATAATTACTACATGTAATAGTTTCAGTAGTCTAACTTTAATGTGCGTAAATATGTGAGCGCGCTGGCTATGCCCATATTTGTGCACTTATTACATTGAATATGGTAGTGTTACAGTGCAGTCCGTATAAAACAGACTCCTTATAACACAAATTGGGATATAACACGGTCATGTTGTGGCCCCAAAACTTTTTCACCATGCAATTTTACAATGGAATTATAGGAAAATGACCATGATATGGTCATTTTCCTATAACTCCATTTGTAAAATTGTCCCTTTATAACACCACTCATTTATAAAATGGTCTATTCCTATGGACCCCAAAAATAGCATTATAAAGGGACTGCAGTGTATAGTACTTACATTGAGTTCCTTGATATACATGACTTGTTTCAGTCTTGTTTCATGGTTGAGTTTCCTAAGATGGTGAATTCCGTGTGAAATGACGACACTTTTTATGTCAGCTTCCTGGACTGCCTGCACCGTGTTACGTATGGAGTTACGGAGGAGTGACCAATGATGTCGAGCTTTTCGAACTTCCTCCTGACGGCGCCGTTCCATCAGGATTTCCAACTGCCTGCTCATCGGTTCCTGAAAGATCCCGATCAAAATCAAAATATTAACCTTTGTCCCCCTGAACCTTGATCACAGGTTTAGATAAACAAACATTTTCAGCGTAAAATTGTTAATATTTTCTTACCTATCAATTTTAACATATATTTGGGTGCTCAAAAGAACCATCTCATTGAGGTGGTTCTTTTGAGTACCTACAATATATGTTTTGGTTGAGAAATAAGAAAATTAAATTTTCCTTACGCACTCTTAACTAAAGTCCTGCTTGATGTTTGACCGCTTCTTTGGTGCACCTTCAATAATTATTCACTTTTATCATCATAATGACCAGGCCCGTAGCCAAGCGGATGCACGGAAGTCTGGGCTTCAACATCATACTAACTTCTTACCCTTTATTCACTTCTCAGTTAGGTCTGATATCTCTTAATTCTCCAAATTTTCCTGGTTGGCATTACAAATTTTCTGGCTACGCCCCCGATGATTAGTTATCCTACCACACTGTTACCAGTACTAAGTGAATTCATTATTTTGCCAGTATATCTACCAACTACCCTTATCATGCCCAGATCTAGAAAGTTTTGCCAGAGGGAGTCTAATTCTGAAGTTGTTTTTTTTTGTTTTTGCGTGATGAGGGGAGAGAGGATCCAAATACCACTTTAAGGGGGACATCATGGGCCCGCCAGCGAAACACCATAAAAATGGCGTTTCACTGGTGTGCCAATGACGGCCCAACATTGAATGCTGGCTTGGTAGCTTTGTGATTTTTAGGGGATCCGGAACAATATTGCAAAGAAACCCTATATTTTTCTTGTGATTTTTCATGGGGGTCAGGACCCCATGTCCCTCCCTCTGGATTGGCGCATGCTTATCCTGCCAATAATTTTTGCCCTAAAATGTTGTTTGCTTTTTATGCCTGCTGCATACATTTAAATGCACTTCAGATGGAAGCATCACTATGTACCATGATCAGACTGCTCTCTTAGGTCCATATTATTTGCAACATTGGCTTCCAAAAAGTATAAGCAAATTAAGCTGACGACAAATGGCGGGAAAACAGGAAAAGTGTTAATTGAACTCCCTGAGTCACAACCCCACAATAGCAGTCCATAGATGTCAGATCACCAATTAATCTCACTCTTTGCCAACACTAAGCATGTTACTTTTCAAAATTCTGTACTCTCTTTTAAAAACAATGTAGATCCAGATCAGCTACTGGACTGATTGGCAATCAGAATTTCATGCATATAGTGTAAACATTGACCTAAAAATATCTTAGACTCTTGCCCTGCATCACAAAAATTATGAGCAATTATGGAAAAATTAGTACTTTACATTTAACCCTGTGTGTACCAATGGAATTTCCCATAAAGTTTGATATAGTAAAGTCAGGATGGTCCATTGTATATATTGAGGGGTCACAGGTTATAATTTCGAAAAAATGTTATATTTCTTTCTCTGAAGATCGATTTTGCTTCAGCAAACAGTGTAGACCCTGATGAAATGTCGCATTATGCAGCATTTATCTGGGTCTTCACTGTTTGCCAAAGTAGCTGTTTAGGAGTTTATGGTCCACGATGGGTTAATTGGAAACATATCAACATTTTCAAAGAGATGATTTTTGAGCATGCAAAACATGTTTAACCCTTTATCTCAAAGAGATGCCTTTTAACACTTTTGCAAACAGAGCAGACCCAGATCAGACAGCTCTTGTAAGAGCTGCTTCACCAGGGTCTACTCTGTTTGCATATGGAAATATAATTCGATATGATCCTACACTAGTGGACTTGATAAGTAATTTCTTTGTCTATAAAACATGAAAGTTTATTTATATAATTATTCATAGTGGGTGGGGCTTAACATCAATATTCATGAAGGAAAGGGTTAAACTTAAGGATAATAAATGATTTCAATTTACATTAAAAAGTTTGTTTGTCTGGACCAATGAAACAGCATGTAAAACGGCCTTTCTCAAAAAGACCACAAATTCGGTATCAAGCCCAATTATCCCTTAATGCAGGTCAAAAGTATTACAGAAGGCTCCAATGGGAGCATTCTGCAATACTTTTGACCTTCATTAAGCTACTATTTGTCATTAAGATCTTTATTTTGTCTATTTTTGAGTTAAAAAAGTTTGCTTGTCTGCACCAATGAAACTGTAAAGTAAAACCTGTGTAAAACCGCCGCTCTCAAAAAGACCACAAATTTGTTTGAAGACCAATTATCGCTTAATGCAGGTCTTTAAACTACCATTTGTCATTAAGATCTTTATTTTGTCTATTTTTGAGAAGCGGTTTTACACAGAATTTACTGTATACATGTACCTCTTCATCTTGAGGGTCAGCAAGCGTGGAATGTTTGGTCTTTGCCAAGATGCTGCTGGCTATACCAGTGGCAGCCATCTTTCTTGTTTATCTTCTCTGACTGGTTTATCTGAGGCTATTGACTACATCATGGTGGGTACTGAAAAACAAATACCATAGTCTACACAATAACCCACAGTATGCATATTTTTTTAATTACTAAAATCCTACAAGTGTTACCTCTATGATCCAGCAGTTAAATTGGCCAACCCTTGAAGTTTGACATCGATCATCAGACCTTGTCTTAATATATAAAGTTGTTCATAACCTGGTTGCTGTACCTATAACGTACCATCCACCTGGATCGCCAAGGTACATGTATATGGAATGTGTTAGATTTATTTCATATCACTGTTGTGTGAATGTGTACCAACATTCATTTTTCCCACAAACTGTTATATTGTGGAATCAGTTACCAGAATCCACAATAAACCTGGAGAGCTTGGACAGTTTCAAGATAGCTGTTCAACCACCAACGCCTATGTAAACCAGCACTAAACTAAATGTTTCGCTACACGACCTTCGTGCCAATAGTTTCAATACGCGCCCCACAAAATACCGCGAGATAATACAAGTGTTGACAGTATTGACCTCAGGAAGATACCAGTGTGTTTATATGGCCTTAAGGCTTTATACAGAAATACAGGACATTGTAAAGTGTAAATACACATTTGGTTTTTAATCTTCACCGAGTTCATCTTATTTGGACCGTCTGACACCACACATGCACAATTTTCAACCCTTGTCAATGATGTTTGCCTAGCGGATTTGGACAAGTATCCTCATTGAAGTTGATTTGTATGAAGTTTCATGAAGATATTTTAAGCGGTTTTAAGTTACAGAGCGGAAACAATAGCCAGTGTTAAAAGAAGGTCTGGATGTCGTTTGATTAGTGAATAATGACCCTTTTTTATAAAGAATAGTGAATAATGAGCCAAAAAAATAATGAATAGTAAATATTGAGGACCTTAAAAATATCCTATTTTTTTAATGAATTGAAGAAAAAATTAATGATTAGTGAATAATCAGATAGCCACCTTTTGTACTGTTAATGAATAATTGGTCTTATTTTAATGAACAACCCAAAATTTTTATGAGATGAATAATGGGCTAAATTTTTAATGAATAGTGAATACCAGACCCCCCCAGGTCACTGGACATTTCGGCCCAATTTTGGCCCATAACACTTTCGGCCCATAAGTTCCAAATCAGCCTATACAATTTCGGCCCACAGGTATAATAATGAATAATTGGTATGTTTGTCTATAATTGGTATAATTAGATTGGCTTACCTGTAATTATCCACACAAACATAATAATGAATGGTTCGTTTAATTGATTAGGAGTTTGTATGTTAGAGTAGAGTTCATCACATAGGCAACGAGCAGCCAAGGCTCAGACGAGCCTGTGCATTAGCGCATTCTAGCCAGTGTTTCCTGCTCCCATCTGAAGCACAAGCGATTCTTTCTTAATCCAATTAGTCAGTTTAACTCACTGAACAAGTTGTATTTGCTAATGAAAAATATATATGTGATTTATGATACCAGTGAATCTAAGCGTTTTCTAGTCTTTACTAGTTTGTAAAGTCAATATATTTTCAGTTTTTTTTTTTCTAAATATAACTCTACTTATCAATTTTAAATATTTTCAATAATATATTATCTCTTTTGCAGAAATCCAGGTTGGCAAAATTATGGGCCGAAATTGCTTTGGGCCGAAATTGACATGGGCCGATTTTATTATGGGCCGAAATGACCCGGAACCCCCCATCCAGACCCTCTTATAATGGCAAAAGAATTCACAATTTCTGAAATTCAGGATACAGATTAGTAGAGAAGTTTGTAAAACCTGAATGATGTGACAACTCAAAAGCTGCTCCAGAACTGGTATTCAGCCAGATAAATGATATTATGTCGATAATTAGACCATGTCGATTATATGGGACTGCATCATACATTTTGGAATCGAAATCCGATACGCTAAAAACTATAAAAAAGATGGTTTAATTGAACTTTGTGTGTCCAGTAACTAGTTCATTGTGTTGTAAATTGATACAAAGATTAGACTGCGCAAAAATGATCATTCTTACCTATTAAAACCATGGTAAAATCGCACAAAAATGAAATTCGGATTTACTAGCCATATTTTTGTTTATCCGCCATTTTTGATATCACTATGGGAAATGACGTCATTTGTTACTTCCCCTTCACAATCATTGGCTTTAATAAAAACATGTCGACCCATTAAAATGAGGGTTGGTCTCCAGGGGGGAGGAGGGTACTCTCATTTTTTCTTCATACGTAGGCTCGGGCCCAGCATCTATCATTCACCCCAAAATATATCAGGAATTTCAAGCAACCCCCCCCAAAAATTGAAATTTTAGCAACCGAATTCTGAGGGTCTGGATGGGATATAATGATTAGTGAATAATTAATGGCCTTATTTTATAATGAATAGTGAATAATGAGCCAATAAATTAATGAATGGTGAATAATGAGGGCCTAAAAATAATGAATAATCACATTTTTAATGAAGTGAAGAAAAAAGTAATGAATAGTGAATAATCAGATTTCTTTGCCACCTTTCTTACTTTTAATGAATAATTGGTCTTATTTTAATGAATAACCCAAAATTTTAATGAGATGAATAATGTGCTAAATTTTTAATGAATAGTGAATACCGGACCCCCCATCCAAACCCTCAATTCTGTACCTCGACCTTATGAAAATACTCTAAAATGCATAGAATTGACCCCTAAATATAGTCCAATTTTGTGATGACTGATGATCCCAGAAAAATATCCATAAAATCGTCATACCCCCAAAAATATTCATTTTTCTGACCCCCCCACCCCCAAAAAATATTGAACATTTTTAACCCCCAAAAATGACCCAAGCCTACGCAAGTAGCCAATTCTCCATAAAATGTATTTTTCTCTCCGTATGATTAAATTCACATACTTAAAAACTATAAGGCTATACACAAGCACACGACTTAATTTTCACTTAATATTTTGCACCCTACATGTTAAGACAGGACTAAGCCATAGAATACATGATATATAAGTATTTTAATAATATACATGATATATAGCTCAAAGTATGAGGCCATCCTTAAAATGCTATTGCTGTACCTGGTATAGTAGGTATGAAGGAATGCGCTCTAGATTTTTTAAAGCTGCATAGTCTGTAACTTTTGATCTTCTTATTTTAAATATAATGTTTTTATTTTTCAAGAACACAGTAAAAATACTCAAATTCAGGAAAACATTTTACCATTTTCGTAAATCTTAACAAGTTATCACTATCAAAACAACTGCATTTATGTTAAAATTCAACGGTCTAGAATTATTGGAGGGACGCAAATAATTACCAACAAGAGAAAAATCAACCTATTTGATAAGATAATTCACTTTTCCATGCAGTTTTCAGCTGTACTGGACATTTTTACTTTGAAAACATAGCTTAATTCTACTTTTACAAATGATTTAAAAAGAAAATAAAATTTTTCGCAAAATGTTCATAGTTACAGAGTATGCAGCTTTATATTAGGGAGAGACCATTTGTTTTTCTGGCAGGGAGAGGGGCTGTTTTTTTCCCAACAGCTTTATAGAATTTTTTTGAACAAAATGAAAGCATTTATTTTTTTGTAACTATAAAGTAAGTAAGGGTGCAAAGGTCAGGAATCGATACAATCAAGTACCACACCTGACCCAAGATACAATGAGAAAGTGACAAAATCACAGTTAGACACCACAAACGAGAGCCAAGAGGTCAGCCCTTTCCCAACAGATGACCACAAGGCACATATATACAGACGCACACAAAAAGTCTTTTTACAATTGCTTTCAGCCCTATACGCATGTTTAACTTCCCGTTTCATGAAGTAAGTATATAGCTGATCAGCATTCTTCAAAGTTTATTTATTTAGCTAGTTATCTAGCGAGAGCGCATAGGTAGCCCTGTAAGGATGTGGACTGACACTTGTGCTAGGGGGGTCCGGGGCATGCTTACACTGGAAAAATGAACAAATGGTGCGATATGGTGCATTCTGAGCATTCCAAAGTACACCTTTATCGACCTAAAAAATCAACAACATTAAGGAAAATAAATCAACAGCAACAAATATTATTGGCCATATTTTTCTTTTCAATCAATTCAGATGTGCATGTAAATAAGCAATTATCCTCGAAAGACCAGTTCCAGTGATCCTAAGGGTTCTTTTGGGAAACTTATCAAAATTCTTGGAAACAATTAATTCTTATGTATAGGTCACTTTAGAACTCTTTGGGCAATACGTTTGACAAAGAATAGACTTCAGAAAATTAAAAACAAAACATTTGACACCGTTAATCTTAACCTACCCCTTATTTCCTTAGAGATATTGGTTGGGGCCTGTTTCAGTGACCCCCACTTATTTTTCAAAAGATTAACATCAGTCAGTCGAAAGCATATGTCCTTTGTCTGTTATCACCAACTTAAGACAAAACCATGTTAAAGCAATTTAGGTCTTTCTTTATATAAAGAAATACAGTTCACATTTAAGATACTGGTTATGTAGTACAAACATACTGTAAAGCCCAAGGGGGTGGGGTTAAAATCTGCGCAAAAATAAGCGAAGAATCGAATTTATTACATAACATTGTGTTTAATGATGCAAGAAGATGCTGAATGTCTATTTCTAAAATTGTGGAGACATTGGCAATGTTATTGCCAGTCTTTCAGAAGTAAAAAGTCAATACTCACTTTTCTTACTCACTAAAATATCTATTTAAACGATATAAAAAACACCACCTATTTCAAATTGGTCTCTTTTACAGACTATCTAGCTGATCAGTTCTTTAAGCATGTGAAGTGATAGAAAACAAGATGGAAGTCATATCAAAACAGAAAATACATTCAGATGTTGATTTTAACCAAGGCCCTAGGCCTGACCTGGAAAGGGTAAAACGTATCAAGAAAACTGCCTAAAATGGGGTTGCCATGACAATTACAAGTCTGCCAAACTGTGCCTGTTAGTACACTACTGATTTTCAGTCCCTTAGGAAGTCAAAAAGCTATATATCAAATCTATATTATGTTCAGTTGTGTGAAACATTGCATTTGGAAATGGCAGCTCATTTTCAAAAGGTCACTGAAACAGGACCCTCACTGATACAGGTCCTCCTACGATAAATACCATAATGGGTATCTGGGGGCATCATCCCCCCTGAAGCCAAAGAAGTAAGAATATCAAACAAAATGGGAGCCTTTTTAGGGCGGGATTTTTAAAATTTATTTTTCACGTTTTGGCAGGGCTCCCTAAATCCCTAAAACTATAAACTTGCTCCCCATATCCCCTAAAATAATAACCAGTGCTCCCAAGCTCCCTGAAAAGAAATAGCCCTTCTCCCCCAGATCCCCAAAACCCTGGGGGTCCATTGGATTACAAGTGAGAGGAAGGAGAAAGGAGGAGGGGGTGTAGGAATTATGATAATCAAAAGTCTAAAGATGATTGAAAGGAAAGATTTGGTAGAAGACAAGGTAGAAGCAGTATGGTGCAACGTGTATGCAAAATAGCTTAGTTTTAATATTGGATCTGTATACATTCCTCCTGATGATAAAGGTGCAATGGATAACTTTTTGAGAAGTCTACAAAGTATATTGTTATATGACTCCTATAAAATACCTCCTCTGATTGGCTGAAACTAGCTTACACTGGTTGTGACAGATCTTGATGTCAAACAGTGATTGTTAATGTCAGTGCTAACAGAGAGCTAAAAATAGATTGAACTAAATCTAGCCCAGGTGACATTTCTTTTGTCACTGTTGATAGAGAGCTAAAATAGATATTGCAACACTGACTGATTTCTTATGTATATTTCACAGGTAAAATGTGTTGAATTCAGAATTTGTTCATTTTATGAGAACAGCATTTAACCCATTTATGTCAAATGGAATTTCCCACCGTTATCAATTGGAACAGTCCATTTCAGTTTTAAGGGATGTTAGGTAGTATTTTTCATTTCTATTCAAGTTTTAATAGAAAATTATGCAAGCAAACAGTGGAGACCCTGATCAGACGCCACATTCTGTAGTGTCTGATCTGGGTCTGCACTATTTGCCTATGTCCCACAAAAAGGACGCTAGGCACGCATGGGTTAAAAATGTAATTATTTTGCTTGTCTCATAAAGGTTGCAGAAATTTGGGAAGTATAGTGTTGGACATCTGACTTGAGTAAATTTATAATATGAAAATAATTTAAATAAAACTAGGAAAAGAGATACAGTGTCATATAACAAAACAATTGGTGCATTCTTTTTCGGTTAACAACAGGATTAGTCAACCCTCGAAAGTGATGTTTACCTCGGCTACGCCTCAGTGAACATCACTGTCCTCGGTTGACAAATCCTGATGTCAACCTCAAAAGAATGCATCAATTGTATAATGACTAAGATAGATATTCCAATCATTTTCACTGGGAACGTCAATGCTTCACATTTCATATGGCAAAACAATAGTAACATTATTCTTGAGGATTGTCATAAAGAAATTGTTTCAGAATCAGATGTTGATAATAGACATAGAAGATTTATTTTGCGTCGAATACATTTATCATAATTATAACATAAGCCCTGTAGGGCTTTACTTCGACAAACAAAGTATAATAACAATCACAAAATATATCACAGAGCATGCATAGTAAATCAAAAGACATATATACATTGTGACACTTGGGGTAAGTAACTTTGACTAAACAAAACTAAACATTATAAGAATATATCTATTTAAAGGTTTCAGGGAAAATACTAAAAATCAATGCAAAGAAAAGGGGATGGTATATACGAAAACACTCAAAGGGTAACTGAAAATCTTCTCATAGGAAAAAATCAAGGGAACAAAGCAGTGCAGAATATCTATGTTGCAAAGTAATGTCATCCGATAGTAAAATATGCAGGTACCTTAAAAAACGAAAGGCGAGAAAAACAAAACAAGACTTGACCCAGTAGGAAGTCTTGTTTAAAGACGATTTTTAAGGCAGAAGTGTGTAGAAGGGGATAGGATGAAAGGCTGAATTAAACACAAAAGCAAAGCAGCTAAGCAAAGCAAAGCAAAAGCAGAAAATAAAGCTAAGCAAAACTCAGAGGTCATCCGCACCCAAGGCCATCCAAGCTCTGGAGCAGCCTTCGGAATTGTGGGTATGACTCTGCTACCCGCAAATTATTAGGAAGATTATTCCAGATCCTGGGAGCCTCCCACCTGAACGACCTCAGACCATACCTTGTTGTGGTCACTCTTGGCAAATCAGGCTTTCTCTCACCTCTGAAATTATATGGAGAAATCTTAAAATTGATCAGATCTTGAATATATTCAGGTGAGAATTTGTTTACTATTTTGAACACCTCTATGCCATCAGCTCAAGCCTTTTGACATGGACGGGTTCAGTTTTTGTTTGGCTGGGTAGCTTACTGAAAGAGGATGAGTAGTCATTATTGATGAATCTTAAAGCCTCTAGTACTTTCTAATCTGCTGAGTTCTTTCACTGAGGTAACTCTCAAGTAGCTCGACCACATCCTCTGATCATCTATAGGCTCTTAATTCTGCAACTAACAGGCAATGTGGGAGACAATCGAACGCCTTGGAGAGGTCCATCAGTATGGTGGCTACACACTCATGGTTGTCTAGAGCTTTATGCTAGTCTTCCAAGTTCAGCCTCAGCCAGGTAGACTGACACCCAAACCCTTTTCTGAAAGCAGCAAGAAATGGATTTAAATATTTATTCATAAAGATTTACGCAATAATATGCGAAGTTATATTAGAAAAAGCAGAGGAAATCATTCCAAAAAGAAGATATGTTCACATAGTAGGGGATTGTGGAGTACAGAGCTTAGCAAACGTGCTAAACATGCAAAAAAGCAAACCATAAATTTTATAAAAAAAGTTACATGAAAAATGATGAGGAATATTTAAAATCAATGAAAATCTTTAAAGACACTGACACTGAGGCTAAAAGGAACTATCTGGAAGAGCTGGTGGAGATGATGGACCCAACAAGCCCACAGGAATTTTGGAGCATTATCAATAAAGGGAGAAAGATGTTTCAAGGAGTACAGCACAGCCAATAAAGAGAAAAGATGGTTCATATGCAGTGGAAAACACATGCATAGCTGCAGAAATGAAGAAGCATTGTGGAAAAGAGCGTCTGGATGTGAACGATAACAAGCCTGAGTAGTTTAATTAAGTAGAAAGGCAGGTGAAATACAACATTAATCAGATTAATATTGACCTAAAACACAACAAAAATAGTGATGACTTTGAAAAATCTAATTAAACTATTGATGAAGTGGAGATGGCTGTGGAGTCAACAAAAATGCAAGTAACAACTCTGCACCAAGTCAAGAAGAGAGATTTTTACAATTGCAATAAAAAATGGTGGTGAAAAATTGTTGCAGTGCTTGCACAATTTGGTTCAAAAATGCTGGGCTGCTGGTGAACTTTGTGTATCTTTGAAACTTGACTCTAAAGTACTGCTACCAAAGCATGATAAGGAAAAGTATAACAATGCCAAATCATATAGACCTATAACTTTTGAAAGAGCCATTGGGAAAATTTTTCAAAGAACTAGCATATAGTTTAAGATGGATGCTGGAGATGTCAAAAGGCATAGCAAATACACAAGACGCATATAGAAAACAACATTATTGTGTACAGTCTTTTGTTAGGGTTATAGAAAGGATTATAGTGTGGTATTGATCATGGACTTTGGGGAAGGGAGAGCTGGTTGTTTTGCTTAGTTTGTCTTCATGAGATCTCCTGATGGTTGTGTGGCTCTTCTTCGCGGTGCCATGGATTTGGCTGTGGATTGTGACGGTGGTATTTCCTGATCACACTCACTTACTATTTTTGAGTCATGTTTTGAAAATGTGTGGAGATCAGGCTTACTTTTCAAGGCTAAGTGTGATTCTGTAATTGTTCTATGTTTTGTTGTGCATTACTTTGAGTCCATTCTAGTTTTGCAATCATCTCGATAGGGAAGAGAGAGCTGGTTGCTTTGCTTTGTTTGTCTTCCTGCTGTCTCCTGATTGTTGTGTGGCTCTTCCCCTTGATGCCACGGGTTTGTCTGCAGTCTGTGATTGTGGTATTTCCTGATCATACTCACTAACTATTTATGGTAGTAATGGAAGAATGTTGATGTTCTTGCATATACATGTATATGTCACAGATAGGAAAACAGCTCAAGTGTTTATGATGCAAAGTCTGATTTGGTTGTTTCATCAGTCAGGATACCTCAAGGGTCAGTTCTTTCTCTGCTCTTATGCAACTTGTACACATCTGATGTAATGGAAAATCTTTCATCAGATCACAGTGAATATGCGGATGAAACACAGTGTTGTAGAGTGTAAAAAACCTGGAGGTGCTTGCAAAAGAAATATCTGAAGATGGGGAAAATATAGCAGAGGAATGGTGTAAAGATTGGAAAATGGAAATATCTACTGTAAAGACCTAAGCTATGATTATCATACCAACGAATATGGACACACCAGTTTGTGACATTAAACTTAAAGGAGAGAGTGTTGAAATAGTGAAGAAAAAGAAATTACTCAGCATGACAATTAATGACCAACTGAAATTTGAAGAACGCATAACCAATAGAAAGCTTTTGTTTTGTTTGTTTTGATTCTTTAAGTCCCAGTCAACAATCTTTCAATTATTGCGGGATGGGCTTCCTGGGTTGAAACAGTACTAAGCAAGGATAAATGTGTCTTGCTCAAGCACACAACACAGTAACGCCGGTGAGGCTCAAACCGGCTGCCCCTCTGTCTTTAGTCAAGCACTCTACCACTGAGCCACTGTGCTCCCTAAATAAAGCTGAAAGGTTTTAAGACAATAAAAGGCATAGAATTCTTGATACAAGATAACCATGGATGTAAGGATATTTATATGAGGGTGTCAATGGGGTTTTCCTGATGAGCGAATTATGGCCCTAAAATTTAATGATTAGCGATGTTTTAGAATAATTTTACCAAATAGCAGAATGCGCATTGCTAATAATTAACGAATTTTTGGGGAAAATATTATGATTAGCGAATTTTGCGCGGAAAAAATACCGAATAGTGGAATGACGCATTTTAACGGTTAGTGAATTTGACCGTCAATTCCATTTTACATTAAGCTGTCTTAAATGTTAAGAAAATGAATATTTCTATCCCAAAAAGAAAAAATATTTCTATATTTTCAATGAATTGGTCATTTTTTAAATTGTAATCTGATTTTTTTGGACTAAATTTAACTTGGGCATACTTTTTACTGATACTGATTTTTTTGCCTTTATTTTAATGATTATCGATTTCTGGGCCTCAAATATACTGATTCGCGATTTTTTGGCCTAAATTTTACTGATTATCGAATCGTTGGTCTAAAGTTTACTGATTACCGAATTTTGGGCCTAACTATTACTCATTATCGATTTTAGAGGTTCCCCTATTGAGACCCTCTTATATGAAGCTTTTTAAATCTTTAGTGCTTCCTGCGATGGATTATTATGCAGAAGCAGCTTTGTGACAGCAACTGACTTGGCCCAGAAAGAGTTTGGGACGGTACAACGGACAGCTTTACTGAAAGCAACTGGATGCATGGCAAATATGAGCTTAGAAACACTTGAACTAGTACCAAATTGCATACCAATGCATTGTCATCTTAAGTTTAGACAAGCTGAAGAGATGATTAGGATTTACAGCAAAATGAGGGAGTACAAGTACTAGAAGAATTCAACAATAGCATGGAAGATACAATAGTAAGAAGAAAGAGAACTACCTTTAATATGCTACTTTCAACATTCAATGAATTAAAGGGTAGCATATCTTTGGAAAATGTGGCCAAAGATTTCAAATTTACAAAGGACTGTATGACTTTGAACAGACAGAACAAAGCATTTTGAACATGGAATGAATTGGAGAATGACAAGACAGCACGGGAAGAGAACTTGAAACGTTGTTAGAGGGGGTTGAAGAGGATTGTGTTGCAGTTTTCACAGATGGTTCAGCCTTGGGATATCCAGGTGCCACCGGTGAAGGAGCAGTTATTTATCTGAATGGCTTACAGAGTGATCCAATTGGTAAAAAGAATGGAATTTGTTCAAATGGAAATAACTTCTTAGGGGAAATTGTGGGGATTAAAATAGCTTTTAAATATTTGTGTGATGAAGAAACAATCAGAAATAGGGACATTCATTTGTTTGTAGATTACCAGTCAGCTATTGTTTCGGCATTTGGAATCTCAATACCCAAATACAAGGTAGATATGATATTAAACATTAGAAGATTAACCTCTCAACTGGAAAATGACAACGATAATTTGAAAACTCACTGGATCCTGGGACAAAAGATTTTGAAGGAAATGAAAGAGCTGATAGACTTGAAAAAGAGGCGACAAAGGAGATGATGGGTAAAAATGAAGAATTCTATTAGGGAGTAGCTGCATGCGCGGATCCAGGAATTTTCGTCAAGGGGGGGGGGGTCCAGATCAGTCTGGCCCAAAAAAGATTTGACAAGGTTTTTTTTTTTTTTTTATTCCTCCGCTTATTTTACAGAAGTCAAATGGTCAATTTCAAAGAAATCTATCATTTTTCAAGGTTCCAGAGGGGATCCAACATTTTCCAGGGGGTAAAACATTTTCCAGGGGGGTTCAACTTTTTCCAGGGGGTCCAATTGCTTATTCCCTATAGAAACCCATATAACTTGTGATTTTCCAGGGGGGGGGGGGGGTCCGGACCCCCTGTTCCCCTCTGGATCCGCAAAGAAAGAGATAATACAGACAATGAGATCGTCAATACAGGACAAATGGCAAAGATTGATAGACAACCCAGGGTTAACAGATAAGGTTAATGAAATCATTCATATTTAGCAGGTAGTGCATTTATTGTCAAATCAGAGGAAAGAAGAATTATCAGAGTAATTAATCAGCTGATAACAGGACATTCCAATCTTAATTACATGTTAGCTAAAATTGATTATACAAAATCTGAACTATGAATTACATGCAAAGTGAATGAGACAATAAGCCATTACATATATGACTGTACGATTTATGAGGAAGACACAAAGGTGCTGGAGAAAGATGTAGAGAATACTAACAGCATATGGTTTGCAGCATATCCCAGAAATTAACCTAAAACTTATGATTGGAAACTCTGAGGAAGCAACTAGGGCAGCAAACCTTGAATTGAGGAGTGCTCTGGCTGGCTTTATCACACAGACAGGGAGATTAAAAAACATTAAATATTTCATAAACGTATATAACTTGCTCGAAGGTATTTTATTTTTACAAAGTGAACGTACATAGTGAAAACAGAATATTTTGAATATCTATCTACAACACTACAGCACACAGTGTTCCTTGGCAGTGTAGCATTGCCTATTTGAATCAACAACAACAAATGGTCAGACATTGTAAGTGAAATTAAAATGTTAGGTGGCAAATCAAATACAAATCTTCTTGAAAACAACAACAGAAACTTATTTTTAACTGCTAAATTATTAAAACAAGGTTATAGATATCATAAAATTCGAAAAGCATTTTCTAAATTCTACCACAGACACTCAGAGTTAATTATTAAATACAACATTGGGTTAAAAACTCTTCTGCAACAAGGCATATCAGAACCTATATTTTATGGTGATTTAGTCTATAAATTCAAACGTATTATTGGAAAACCTAATTTTAGCGATCAATTCAAAAAGATAGTAAAACGTTATATAAAGGTTGGATATAACTTGGATATCATGCGACAGTCTGCATGCCTAGTTTTAAACCCAATCACAGTTTATAGTTATGGTTTCCTCTTTAATTGCACGACGGTGGGTCAGGCCTCAGACTCTATGACGGCTCTGACGTAAAGCTTTAATCGGTGGGTTGGTGCCTGATGCTTATCTGTAGCTGGACCCACCGTGGCTCAACTTGAGGTTTTCTTTAGCTCTGACTATCTGTGAGTCATGAGCCCTTTTCTTTGTTTCATCATGGTGTAGTAATTTGATTAGAGTGTTTTCCATGATGATACATTGCATTAGTTAGATGGCCTCCATGCGAGCTGAACATTTCTAGTACTTCAACAACAGCAGAATCTAAGGCGAAGATTTGGTACCAGTAAAATGCATTTAAGCCCCCCCCGGTGGCTAAGGCTGCTGTCTGTTCTAAGGCGGTGGTTCTGTTGTTGTTGACTTTTTGTTTATTGTAACTCCCATTGTGGGAGTCTGTAATTGCTCTATGTTTTGTTGTACGTTACTTTATGTCCATTCTAGTATTGCAATCATCTTGATGGGGAAGAGAGAGCTGATTGCTTTGCTTAATTTGTCTTCCTGGTGTCTCGTGATGGTTGAGCCGCTCTTCCTCGCGGAGCCACGGGGTTGTCTGCAGTTTGTGATTGTGGTATTTCCTGATCATACTCACTTACTATTTTTAAACTTGAATGCATCTATTTAGCCCCCATCCCCATATTACAAAGACCAGCGACCTATATTTAATACAAGATACTGGTCAAAACAGTAGAGGTCACTGGTCATCTACACATATCATACATCTATCTACATCATACATGCTGCCATCCCACTTGACTAATATAGCGTGGGGGTTTGCCGCATAAGAAAGAGATAGTAAGACAGAAAAGTTATAAATATATTTGATGAGAAATAAAGAAAGATTCCAAAGAAGGGGCCCCAGCAACTGATGCTGGAAGAGAATTCTATAGTGGAATAGTCCGGAGGGAGAACTGAGTTTCAAGGAATCTGTAGGTGTACGGTAGTGGCCATACTTCTTTGTATGTGCCGATCTTGTCCTAGATGCTCCTTTGGTCAGGTACTCATCTGCTGGTGTGTCTACCAAGTCGTTTACAATCTTATACAAGAAGGTCAGATGTATTTTTGAACGCCTAGATTCAAGAGACTCCCACTGCAGATGCTCGAGCATAGTTGACACGCTGCTGGTGTTTCTGTATCGGTTTGTTGTGTACCAGGCAGCTGTTTTTGGTATCATCTCGATTTTCCTGATCTGTTCGTTCTGATGTGGGTTCCAAACAGAAGAGCAGTAATCCAAGTTGGAGCAAACCATACTGGTCCTCTCTGCAAGACCTTAGGTTGCGTTTCAAAAACCTGAGAATGCTGTTGGACTTCTTGGAGATCCTGTCTATGTGTGACTTCCAAGATAGGGTTGTCTATAGGTCAACACCTAGGTACTTCTTTGTATCTTCCATGTTTAGGGTATGTCCCTTCAGCTTGTAGGGGTGCCTGATGGGGATCTGGACCTAAAACACTAAGAACACTGAATTTGTGGGGGTGGAACTCCATGCCCATCTTGTATTCCCATTCTGCCAAAGCATCAAGGTCTTGCTGCAGGACGGCACTATCACTTTGGTCATCGGCTAACAAACGAGGCTTAGGGTGATCTTGTCTGGTAGGTCGTTAATGGAAAGGAAGAACAAGGGCCCCAGTGCTAACAAGGGTCCCAGTGCTGACCCTTGTGGGACCCCGCTAACGACTGGCACACTGTCTGAATACAATTCCCATAGGTTGCTTTTCAGTAAGAGTTTTCGAACACATTCTTCACTGACAGCGAACTGGTTCATGTCCGGGAAGAATGTGTCTGGATCATCGTGCATAAATACTGACTGGTACTGCCTGTCCAAGATGTCTGCTTTGTCTTTGGAAGCGTTGAACACGCGTCCATTATCTTCTAAAGGTGCGATGCCTGTAGTCTTTTCGCAGGGATTTTATGTAATTACAGAACCTCGTCCGCCTCAATGATATTGTTGATATACATCTAGGGCCAATATGATATTCTTTCAGCTTTCTGTATACTTTTCTTGCTTTCTTTACATTTATTTATGCCAGTCTCTTTTTGGCTCTTTTCCTTTTCTTTTCATTTTCTTAAAAAGCTTGTCGTGTCGACGTATGAGGGATCTGACTGTCCTGTTGATACAATGCTTCTTGGTTTTGTTTCCTTATCATCTTGGATGGAATGTACTTTATCATGAGATCTGATACAGTACAGCAAATTTTTTACACATATCCTGAGCGGTGGAAATTGGCCCCATGGAGATAAATAGAGATAAATTCTGCATTTACACGTCTGAGTCCTGCCCTTAACAACTCAAAATCAGCCTTGTGGAATAGGTGGACCTTCCTGGATGGTGACGCTAATTTTGATGGGCGTAGACTCGTGGTCTGATATGCCAGGGTGACTTCCCCGGGTGACTTCTACGCGGTTAACTAGAGGCGAATTCTTGCAGAAGAAGAGATTCAGGATGTTTTCTGTGTCTTCTGTAATTCTGGTTGGCTCTGTCACCATTTGGTCTAGAAAGTTATCTCTGGAGATTGTCAGAAGCTGTTGACAAAGTCGTGACTTATTGACTTCTGCTTCCCAGTATATGTGGCCGAGATTGAAGTCGCCCCCAGTAGTATAGGTGCCACTTTAGCGTTTTTGACGTCACTTCCGGTCCAAGATGGCGGCCCCCACGACTTCCGATCCAAGATGGCGGCCCCCACGACTTCCGGTCCAAGATGGCGGCCCCCACGACACCAAGATGGCGGCCCCCACGAAGTCAAGATGGCGGCCCCTGTGACGCGTTCGGTTACACCTCGGAGGGTGAGTCAACGCCCTAGACCACGAGAAGGTAGCGTCACGTCCTAGAGCGCGGTGTCGTTCTTCTATATACAAGGGTGAGGGGCCTCTCATTTATTTCCGGGTGGTTTTTTTACGCAGTTCAGAACGAGATCCAGTCTTTAATGATGTAGTGGGTCGCAGCGCTCGGTTTATCCCGTTCCCCGGGAGGACCCTTTTTTTTCAGCACGGTCCTTTCACGTCTTTTTCCACGTACTGATCGGCTTCGTAATTGGGTCGTTAAGGCTGAAAGGGAAATGATTGTCTATCAACGTAGAACGGGTTCCTCGCCATGTATATGGCGTCTGGCTAACTTAGGAGCATATTGCGCAATTATTTGCCGTTCGTCCTTTAGTATCTTAATGAATTCCATTCCCAAGTTGCTGTCTTACGCCCTCTGTCCGTTATACTATCCTCTCCTTTTCGCTTAAGCTCCGATTTTGCCATTTCTAAAGCTTGGGCTACTGGGGTGACCAGGTTCACTACGGGGTTTTCCTTTTGTCTCATTTCTTTCAACTCTCTGTATTTCCGTCCACTACCCACAATATAATGACCCTGACTGTCGCGTTCCGCGTAGCCATCTCTAACATCCAGCAAGTGCTGAAACCATTTGTCGGGATCCGAGACGTACGGAATCCACTTCTGCTGTTGGTAATCGTAAACGAGTCTAGTGCCCATCTCTTTCCATCGATTTCCTCCTTAGTGCTCGAGTTATTCTTACGCTCTATTCATACGAACGGGCGAGAGTTCAGTTCACTATCCTCAAGCACCTCGATTAATCGCTCAGCAGCCTCTCTGGCTTCGCGCCGTAGTTGTCTACATCTCATCCGAAACAACAGTTCATCAAACAAAGCTATACACATAAAAGTAATGGCGAACATATTTACGCCTATTCAATACTTAATCCCTTTTCTTAGTTACCAGTTTTGATAGTCATTAGGGTTACACTCCGAACACCGTAATGCCCCTAACTGATTCATGTGATCACTTTGTACGTAACAGGGTACGACCCCGTCTAGTTCGGGTAAGGTCCTTCCAATTTCTGTTAAGAGTTCTTTGACGGCAATGTATTCTAGGGGTCTCAGGTATAATCCCTTTTAGGTAGGTATGACCTCTTCTTGAGGCTTCCAATACTGCCTTATATCCATACATGCGCTGCCCTCGGTGATGGTACAATAGACGTTCCCTCCAAGATGACTCTTATAGTTTTGTTTCTCTGTCCTCGCTTGATCCGCGTATTCTAAGTAATCCACCCAATTCTTCCATCGCATCAAGGTTAAGCTGATACCTTTTTTGGTCGGTTTGTCATCTTTCCATTCTCTCAGGTCAACACGCAGTTCACCTTTCCATTCTGTGACCTCGATAAAGCGATCGTTTCCGAGACTGAATCTGCATCTAGACATGTTTACTGTTTGACTGTCAGAATAGATATGACTAGATTGCTGCAAAGCGCCTTATATAGTGAGAGGTCTCTTCTGATTGGTCAATTATCCAGCCATCCGATTGGTCAACCTCCTCACTCCTGATTCCTCCTCCTCATTCTCCTTCACGACGTAGTAGAGTCCTCTTGGTCTTCAGAGGCTTTCTCGGTTTCTATATTATGATTCGGCCATATGTCCATAAATAAATCTTTTCTGAGTTTGATGGCTTGTCTTATAGAGTCCGCCTGATTCATATCGTGTTGGTTCTTAAACGTTTTAGCCGATTCCAGTATTCGCTGTTGAACAGGATCCTCTTGTAGCTCGTAATAATCTATTAGAAATTGAGCGTAATCTCGTCTGAGTTTTTTGCGGAGAGAAGGCAAATCATCATTGGCTGCGAGATGAATAGATTTATCCGAACTAAAACCTCGCTCTTCATAAGCATTCACTTTAGCTTTAAACTGCTCTACGTTCTCCTGCCTGATCGGATTTTGAAATCTCCTGTTCCAGATGTAGAGTTTAGAGCGCTCATCTCTTTGTTTTCTTCGTTTACCTGGAGGGCTTAAATCGCTTACCCTCCTATTCCATATATCCGGTTTATAACTTTCATCTCTTTCTTTATCCGGAGGGCTGATAGAGCGTATATAATCTAGGGACTCCACACTGTCAGCATCTTCATCATCAGAAATATCTCCGTCATCGGGAGACTGTTGATCGACAAATATGTCAGTTTGTAGTCTGTCCTGTTCGGATGTACTCGATTTAAGATCTAGGATGAGGTAACCATAAGGTCTTGCCGTGGCATCTTCAAATTTCCTCATAAATGTGGCGCAAGTGGACGGATAAATTCTTCTTGCCAAGGTCGCAACTTGTTGTCTGTCGATCGGATTATTAAACAAGACCAAATATTGCGTATTTAAAGCGATATCCCTGCAAGCTCTACCTTGAGGAAATACGTTTTGAGTCAAATACACGATAGATATATTTCTCTGGTGACTGCCTTTCGTAAAAAGGTCGGCAATTCTCTGGTCACACTTTGCTTCGGTCATCAGGTCATCAAAAATGATTAGGTTCCTTTTTGAGGGATCCATAAACTGAGCATTATCTAGATAGTCTGGGATACCCCGTATAAATTCTATACATGGAATTCTCTTTTGAAGGTCTTCGTACAGGGGCTGCCATTGTCCAAAACACCATAAGATTCGTTCCGGTGGCGGTTGTACTAACGAGGAAAGTAACAGTTTTCTAGTCCATTCCGTTTTCCCCGATCCGCTGGGTCCAGTTACCATCATAGAGAATGGGTGTCTAAATGTCATTTCCTTCAATGGTTGTGACTGGTCGGTATATTTCCCACTGCCATGGACATTGCGTTCATGTCTTTGCAATGCATCACGCCTACTATAGGACTGGTTGCAGATCAAACACCTGATCATTTTGTCTCAGTTAGTATTGTTTCTCTACCTTCATACGGGTGTCATCCTTCTTACGATCATTGGATCATTGTGACCACCACCACCGACACCACCACCACCCACCACCACCACCACCCACCACCACCACCCACCACCATCACCACCACCACCACCACCACCAATCACCACCACCACCACCACCACCACCACCACATGGTGGACCATTGTTTCCTGACTGTACATTCACTACATCCTCACTGTATCCTCACTGTGCCCCAATGTACCCTCACTGTATACTCACTGTACCCCACTGTACTCTCACTGTAACCCCGCTGTATCCTCCCTGTACCCTCACTGTATCCCACTTTACCCCAACTGAACCCTCACTGTATCCTCACTGTACCCTCACTGTATCCTCACTGTGCCCCCACTGTACTCTCACTGTATCCCCACTGTATCCTCCCTGTACCCTCAATGTATCCTCCTTCCCTCCTCCTCCTCACCCTCTCCTCCTCCCTCCTAATCTCACTGTACCCAAACTGAACCCTCACTGTACCCCAATGTACCCTCACTGTATCCTCACTGTACCCCACTGTACCCTCACTGTATCCCAACTGAACCCTCACTGTATCCTCACTGTGCCCCAATGAACCCTCACTGTATACTCACTGTACCCCACTGTACTCTCACTGTAACCCCACTGTATCCTCCCTGTACCCCCCATGTATCCTCCTTTCCTCCTCCTCCTCACCCTCTCCTCCTCCCTCCTAATCCCACTGTACCCCAACTGAACCCTCACTGTGCCCCAATGTACCCTCACTGTATCCTCACTTTACCCCACTGTACTCTCACTGTATCCCCACTGTATCCTCCCTGTACCCTCACTGTATCCTCCTTCCCCCTCCTCCTCACCCTCTCCTCCTCCCTCCTAGCTCCATTATGAATTTGAACTATCATGATCACTGTTTTTACGGCCATTATACTCGTTGTAGAACGTTCTATCATCGTAGGTTCACCGGTAATTGTGGGTTGACCATGATTATATAATGATTAAGCATAACAGTTTCGCTTTAAACAACCAGTCGTCAGCATTTACGCTATGTATAGTCTTAAGATGATGTACTATATTTAGCACATCATTTCTATGGCATATTGGACACTGGAACTTGTATCTATGAGGCATAGTTTTGATCTGTTTTTAAACACCATTTAAAACGAAACTTTATGTATATCAGCTTGCTGGGCAAGCCTTTCCTTTTAAATCGAAACTTTTATAATACAAACGCGAACCTTCCTTTAAAAACGACACTTTTATGTATAACCTGGCAAGCCTTTCCTTTTAAATCTAAACGCTTATAATACAAGTGCGAGCCTTCCTTTTAAAACGACACTTTTATGTTTCAGCTTCCTGGACAATGCTTTTCACGCGTTCTTATAACGCGAAGATGAATCACGCTATAAAAAAAAAAACGTGTGGCGTTCGAAAACACCAAACGTTTGAGCTAAATAGTATCATTTAAACTGTTCAATTTGCTGTTCGACTGTCATATTAGCTATGACTCGATTGCATGCGATGCGCATTATATAGCGAGAGGTTTTTTCTGATTGGTCAATTAAAAGTAATATCGTTATAAATGTATATCATAAGTCATACATTTCGCAATTCGTCTCTAGACTATGAACAGACGATACGTAAGTTGAATTTAGGGGTTAACTGTCTCATGTACCTACCTGTACACGAGCAGCGAAGGCTCTGGCGATACCAGCTTGTGTTAAGTCGTTGATGAATACTTTTAAGAAATCTTTATGAGCGTAGGACGCCTAGTCACTGCGAGAGTTAGGAAAGCTCTGTAATGCGATCATGAGTCGACTATTTAATGTCTACATACGATGATGTCATCCAAAATGGCCGTCGCGCATGCGCAGTGAAAGCATTTAATTAAACAACATCTATATCCGTACTTTGTACATTAGTTCTCAGGTAAATATAGACTCTGACAAAGGCGAAGAATTATTGGTGTATTTATATACCCAAGACATTAAGAATGAAAAGGGCGAAAATCGCCATCGCCTTTCCTAGTACACGCTATAGATACATCAAACGTCTGGTCCGATGGACAGGCTCATCTGCTTGAATAACGCACTCTGATCAGTAAATTCGATGTGGAACAGCGAAGACCCAACGCAATGATACAGCAAAGTCGTCCGTATTGAAAAGGTGGGTTTTCCGTGGGCCTGTCTCAATTCCTCCTGAATTGTAAAATCGATAAGCAATTTCAAAACATGGATCAAAGTGAATGCAGCCGGTCAGATCCGGTCAGCTGATTATATTGCTGAATGAATTGAGACAGGCCCACGGAAAACCCACCTTTTCAATACGGACGACTTTGCTGTATCATTGCGTTGGGTCTTCGCTGTTCCACATCGAATTTACTGATCAGAGTGCGTTATTCAAGCAGATGAGCCTGTCCATCGGACCAGACGTTTGATGTATCTATAGCGTGTACTAGGAAAGGCGATGGCGATTTTCGCCCTTTTCATTCTAAATGTCTTGGGTATATAAATACACCAATAATTCTTCGCCTTTGTCAGAGTCTATATTTACCTGAGAACTAATGTACAAAGTACGGATATAGATGTTGTTTAATTAAATGCTTTCACTGCGCATGCGCGACGGCCATTTTGGATGACATCATCGTATGTAGACATTAAATAGTCGACTCATGATCGCATTACAGAGCTTTCCTAACTCTCGCAGTGACTAGGCGTCCTACGCTCATAAAGATTTCTTAAAAGTATTCATCAACGACTTAACACAAGCTGGTATCGCCAGAGCCTTCGCTGCTCGTGTACAGGTAGGTACATGAGACAGTTAACCCCTAAATTCAACTTACGTATCGTCTGTTCATAGTCTAGAGACGAATTGCGAAATGTATGACTTATGATATACATTTATAACGATATTACTTTTAATTGACCAATCAGAAAAAACCTCTCGCTATATAATGCGCATCGCATGCAATCGAGTCATAGCTAATATGACAGTCGAACAGCAAATTGAACAGTTTAAATGATACTATTTAGCTCAAACGTTTGGTGTTTTCGAACGCCACACGTTTTTTTTTTATAGCGTGATTCATCTTCGCGTTATAAGAACGCGTGAAAAGCATTGTCCAGGAAGCTGAAACATAAAAGTGTCGTTTTAAAAGGAAGGCTCGCACTTGTATTATAAGCGTTTAGATTTAAAAGGAAAGGCTTGCCAGGTTATACATAAAAGTGTCGTTTTTAAAGGAAGGTTCGCGTTTGTATTATAAAAGTTTCGATTTAAAAGGAAAGGCTTGCCCAGCAAGCTGATATACATAAAGTTTCGTTTTAAATGGTGTTTAAAAACAGATCAAAACTATGCCTCATAGATACAAGTTCCAGTGTCCAATATGCCATAGAAATGATGTGCTAAATATAGTACATCATCTTAAGACTATACATAGCGTAAATGCTGACGACTGGTTGTTTAAAGCGAAACTGTTATGCTTAATCATTATATAATCATTGTCAACCCACAATTACCGGTGAACCTACGATGATAGAACGTTCTACAACGAGTATAATGGCCGTAAAAACAGTGATCATGATAGTTCAAATTCATAATGGAGCTAGGAGGGAGGAGGAGAGGGTGAGGAGGAGGGGGAAGGAGGATACAGTGAGGGTACAGGGAGGATACAGTGGGGATACAGTGAGAGTACAGTGGGGTACAGTGAGGATACAGTGAGGGTACATTGGGGCACAGTGAGGGTTCAGTTGGGGTACAGTGGGATTAGGAGGGAGGAGGAGAGGGTGAGGAGGAGGAGGAAAGGAGGATACATTGGGGGTACAGGGAGGATACAGTGGGGTTACAGTGAGAGTACAGTGGGGTACAGTGAGTATACAGTGAGGGTTCATTGGGGCACAGTGAGGATACAGTGAGGGTTCAGTTGGGATACAGTGAGGGTACAGTGGGGTACAGTGAGGATACAGTGAGGGTACATTGGGGTACAGTGAGGGTTCAGTTTGGGAACAGTGAGATTAGGAGGGAGGAGGAGAGGGTGAGGAGGAGGAGGGAAGGAGGATACATTGAGGGTACAGGGAGGATACAGTGGGGATACAGTGAGAGTACAGTGGGGGCACAGTGAGGATACAGTGAGGGTACAGTGAGGATACAGTGAGGGTTCAGTTGGGGTAAAGTGGGATACAGTGAGGGTACAGGGAGGATACAGCGGGGTTACAGTGAGAGTACAGTGGGGTACAGTGAGTATACAGTGAGGGTACATTGGGGCACAGTGAGGATACAGTGAGGATGTAGTGAATGTACAGTCAGGAAACAATGGTCCACCATGTGGTGGTGGTGGTGGTGGTGGTGGTGGTGATTGGTGGTGGTGGTGGTGGTGGTGGTGGTGGTGGTGGTGGGTGGTGGTGGTGGTGGTGGGTGGTGGTGGTGGTGGGTGGTGGTGGTGTCGGTGGTGGTGGTCACAATGATCCAATGATCGTAAGAAGGATGACACCCGTATGAAGGTAGAGAAACAATACTAACTGAGACAAAATGATCAGGTGTTTGATCTGCAACCAGTCCTATAGTAGGCGTGATGCATTGCAAAGACATGAACGCAATGTCCATGGCAGTGGGAAATATACCGACCAGTCACAACCATTGAAGGAAATGACATTTAGACACCCATTCTCTATGATGGTAACTGGACCCAGCGGATCGGGGAAAACGGAATGGACTAGAAAACTGTTACTTTCCTCGTTAGTACAACCGCCACCGGAACGAATCTTATGGTGTTTTGGACAATGGCAGCCCCTGTACGAAGACCTTCAAAAGAGAATTCCATGTATAGAATTTATACGGGGTATCCCAGACTATCTAGATAATGCTCAGTTTATGGATCCCTCAAAAAGGAACCTAATCATTTTTGATGACCTGATGACCGAAGCAAAGTGTGACCAGAGAATTGCCGACCTTTTTACGAAAGGCAGTCACCAGAGAAATATATCTATCGTGTATTTGACTCAAAACGTATTTCCTCAAGGTAGAGCTTGCAGGGATATCGCTTTAAATACGCAATATTTGGTCTTGTTTAATAATCCGATCGACAGACAACAAGTTGCGACCTTGGCAAGAAGAATTTATCCGTCCACTTGCGCCACATTTATGAGGAAATTTGAAGATGCCACGGCAAGACCTTATGGTTACCTCATCCTAGATCTTAAATCGAGTACATCCGAACAGGACAGACTACAAACTGACATATTTGTCGATCAACAGTCTCCCGATGACGGAGATATTTCTGATGATGAAGATGCTGACAGTGTGGAGTCCCTAGATTATATACGCTCTATCAGCCCTCCGGATAAAGAAAGAGATGAAAGTTATAAACCGGATATATGGAATAGGAGGGTAAGCGATTTAAGCCCTCCAGGTAAACGAAGAAAACAAAGAGATGAGCGCTCTAAACTCTACATCTGGAACAGGAGATTTCAAAATCCGATCAGGCAGGAGAACGTAGAGCAGTTTAAAGCTAAAGTGAATGCTTATGAAGAGCGAGGTTTTAGTTCGGATAAATCTATTCATCTCGCAGCCAATGATGATTTGCCTTCTCTCCGCAAAAAACTCAGACGAGATTACGCTCAATTTCTAATAGATTATTACGAGCTACAAGAGGATCCTGTTCAACAGCGAATACTGGAATCGGCTAAAACGTTTAAGAACCAACACGATATGAATCAGGCGGACTCTATAAGACAAGCCATCAAACTCAGAAAAGATTTATTAATGGACATATGGCCGAATCATAATATAGAAACCGAGAAAGCCTCTGAAGACCAAGAGGACTCTACTACGTCGTGAAGGAGAATGAGGAGGAGGAATCAGGAGTGAGGAGGTTGACCAATCGGATGGCTGGATAATTGACCAATCAGAAGAGACCTCTCACTATATAAGGCGCTTTGCAGCAATCTAGTCATATCTATTCTGACAGTCAAACAGTAAACATGTCTAGATGCAGATTCAGTCTCGGAAACGATCGCTTTATCGAGGTCACAGAATGGAAAGGTGAACTGCGTGTTGACCTGAGAGAATGGAAAGATGACAAACCGACCAAAAAAGGTATCAGCTTAACCTTGATGCGATGGAAGAATTGGGTGGATTACTTAGAATACGCGGATCAAGCGAGGACAGAGAAACAAAACTATAAGAGTCATCTTGGAGGGAACGTCTATTGTACCATCACCGAGGGCAGCGCATGTATGGATATAAGGCAGTATTGGAAGCCTCAAGAAGAGGTCATACCTACGAAAAAGGGATTATACCTGAGACCCCTAGAATACATTGCCGTCAAAGAACTCTTAACAGAAATTGGAAGGACCTTACCCGAACTAGACGGGGTCGTACCCTGTTACGTACAAAGTGATCACATGAATCAGTTAGGGGCATTACGGTGTTCGGAGTGTAACCCTAATGACTATCAAAACTGGTAACTAAGAAAAGGGATTAAGTATTGAATAGGCGTAAATATGTTCGCCATTACTTTTATGTGTATAGCTTTGTTTGATGAACTGTTGTTTCGGATGAGATGTAGACAACTACAGTGCGAAGCCAGAGAGGCTGCTGAGCGATTAATCGAGGTGCTTGAGGATAGTGAACTGAACTCTCGCCCGTTCGTATGAATAGAGCGTAAGAATAACTCGAGCACTAAGGAGGAAATCGATGGAAAGAGATGGGCACTAGACTCGTTTACGATTACCAACAGCAGAAGTGGATTCCGTACGTCTCGGATCCCGACAAATGGTTTCAGCACTTGCTGGATGTTAGAGATGGCTACGCGGAACGCGACAGTCAGGGTCATTATATTGTGGGTAGTGGACGGAAATACAGAGAGTTGAAAGAAATGAGACAAAAGGAAAACCCCGTAGTGAACCTGGTCACCCCAGTAGCCCAAGCTTTAGAAATGGCAAAATCGGAGCTTAAGCGAAAAGGAGAGGATAGTATAACGGACAGAGGGCGTAAGACAGCAACTTGGGACTGGAATTCATTAAGATACTAAAGGACGAACGGCAAATAATTGCGCAATATGCTCCTAAGTTAGCCAGACGCCATATACATGGCGAGGAACCCGTTCTACGTTGATAGACAATCATATCCCTCTCAGCCTTAACAACCCAATTACGAAGCCAATCAGTACGTGGAAAAAGACGTGAAAGGACCGTGCTGAAAAAAAAGGGTCCTCCCGGGGAACGGGATAAACCGAGCGCTGCGACCCACTACATCATTAAAGACTGGATCTCGTTCTGAACTGCGTAAAAAAACCACCCGGAAATAAATGAGAGGCCCCTCACCCTTGTATATAGAAGAACGACACCGCGCTCTAGGACGTGACGCTACCTTCTCGTGGTCTAGGGCGTTGACTCACCCTCCGAGGTGTAACCGAACGCGTCACAGGGGCCGCCATCTTGACTTCGTGGGGGCCGCCATCTTGGTGTCGTGGGGGCCGCCATCTTGGACCGGAAGTCGTGGGGGCCGCCATCTTGGATCGGAAGTCGTGGGGGCCGCCATCTTGGACCGGAAGTGACGTCAAAAACGCTAAAGTGGCACCTATACTACTGCCCCCAATGCATGTGTGTGCACAAACTGGTTTTCTTGAAAGGAAGGTGTTTTGCTGACTGAGATACTCTTGATCATTCATATCTGGTGGGTGGTAAAATGATCCCACAAAGAACTGGCTGATCTTCTGACAGTGACAAGTAAATATAATGCATATACAAGAGCACAAGACTCCATTGAAATCCGCCCATTTGTTCAGGAGAACAATATATATAACTAAATATTACGAAAACTGATATAAATACTTTCAAGTAAATATTAAAGAAAAGAGATATATTGCATTGTCGCGAACATGAAGCACGCTAGCACGTACTCACCTGTCGCATTTCGCTCGGTGCACCCTGGGATTGAACCGCCATTTTTATTAAAATATATATTATGCGATTACTGCTTGCGTGACTCAGGGCTTTAACTTCAGAAAATATTGACTAAAAGAGAAATGATAAACTGTCAAAAAATTAATCTTTGGCTATTTTAACACTAAATTCTGTCACTACAGCAGTGCGAGAATTGAACGGGACTAGCCAAATATCGCTAGTTACCCATGATGCAAAGGGCGAAATGCGAGAGATCTAGAGAGATCTAGATGAGGTATCGTTAGGTCTCGCGAGAATGAGATATATTGATAACAGAAACTCAGATCAGGCTCCTTCCCAAGTCTAGACATCTAATCACAATTAAACGATTTTGATATGTATCGCTTTAAGAAACAGTCAGGATTAAGACGAGCGTGCACATCGGCTCAGGCTTGACAGAGCATTCGCTGCTCGCATATATAAAGTTTGGATGTGGATGAAGATTCGGACCATAATTATGATTTCTAGCCTCGCTGGATACAACACCGTCAGCGTTTAAAGAAGGCTTTTGCGCATATGTACGAACAGCTCATGTGCTGGTCCTTATTCACCATCGCGTCAGCGATATACGTTAGTGAACTTCCATGGGCGCGTGTTCGATTCGGGCCTGTTCCATTAGCAAGTTGCTAACTCCCAAGCAGCAGTGTCTTTTACTGTTCTTTCTCAAACTCCCTGTCGATCATTCCACCATTGTGTGAGCAGTGTTGATATACTTTGGATACCAGATTGCTTCTAAAAACTAAAATTGGATACCGGATTGGGTCTAAAAACGAAAAGGCCAATAAGAGACCTTACCACTGAACTAGAATCCAGATCAAACGTGGAGCCTTCGGATATTCTAGGCTAAGTGTGACGAAACAACTAAATGTAGATGGGTCAGCTACTATATGCCCCCTAGGCATTATGTGCATTGACTTCGATTGAGGAATACGGTTGTATGACCTATACATACTGCTGGGGAGTGGGTAAACTCTACCACTATTCGGTGTGTTCATGAGCAGAGTCTGACTGGAATATGCATATTTCCTATGTTTTATTTGCTTCCAATGGATCACCTATGTACAAATTGTTAACTAAAACAAAAAACTACTCAGAGCTTGAAACACATGAAAGACTAAAAGAGTGGCTGCAGCAAATGCAATATGAAAACACTATACAAGTTCTTCTTTAATAACTGTAAAACGCCATGCGATGGTTCTGAGCTTTTTTTTTTAAGCTAACCTTGTACAGTTTTGTCATGACGCGGCTTCCTATATCAAATATAGTTGAAAATGAAAGTAGAAATTTCCAGGAAGCATATCAAAGATATTAAAAACAAATCAAAGTCCACTCTGCTTGTAATTTTAAACGTGCTATAAATAACTAGAAGTCGAGGAAGTGTAGTACCTATAATATATATTGTGTTGTTTCTCGCACTGGACCATCGCGACTTTAATAAAGGTTGTGATACAGGATAAGCATAGAAGGAGTTAATTTTTATGTGTGATGATTCTCATGTCCGGATGATCTCGTAAAGAGTTCATTTGCATAACCGTTCGATTGCCCCTTACGACATTACCACCCGTGTGATTGTGATTGTTCTGTGTAAACCATCTTCAGAATTTTAAACCTCTAATCGATTAGAACGGTTTGACTTTTACCTGGTACACAATACAGAGAGAGAGAGAGAGAGAGAGAGAGAGAGAGAGAGAGAGAGAGAGAGAGAGAGAGAGAGAGAGAGAGTATAAACCTCTCCGTTGTACCTCCCTGTAATATTAGCAAAAAATCTATAAAGTGTTGTCATTGATATATGTATACCCCATCCGTGTTATCAACCATTAAATATTATGCAACGACATTGATTTTAGGTGCACTCAGTGCTTATAATAATCATGTGAGTATTTTTTTACATCTAATATTATATATATATATATATATATATATATATATATATATATATATATATATATATATATATATATATATATATATATATATATATATATATATATATATATATATATATATATATATATATATATATATATATATATATATATATATATATATATATATATATATATCTAAATATTTATTCTAATAATCTAGGGTGAGGTTTAACAATTTGTCAGAGGTTAACTTGGTGTTGAACGAATATAATTTGTAGCAAAATAATAAACAAAATTGTGAATATTAAGTGACTTAAATTATACGATTGTACGTCAATATTTAATCGTGAATAGTGGATATATTTAACCTTCAAACAAAATCTATTAATTGTGTTTTGGCGTTATCATCATATTGTTAGTATACGACGTTTGTGTTTAGGAAATTTAGAGTAAACCGATATTCATATCATTAGATTGGTTCTCTCCCCTATTTCCGCTATAAAATTAGACTGGCTCTCTCCCTTTAATAGCTTGTCAGGATATTAGATCATTGTCCTGCGCAGGCCCGATACTAAAGAATCAGTATTTGATAAAATGCTTCCGGTCGATGACAATGCATATTAGATGGGTCGATCTAGGGGATGGAACCAGACTACTATAAAATAGTGACCTACATTATTATATATGTTTTATAGCTCACCACTCAAAAACACACACGCACGCATTTAGTCGTATTAAAACGTTAAGCTGCTAGCGTGTGGCAGTGTTCATTTATATTAAAGAGTGACCCTTTGAAATGCGAGATGCTCTTTAAGGATTCAGGGAGGGGGTCTCAGTATCCCATATCCCTTTAAGTATATAAAAATATCCCATAACCTTAAAAATATATGGCAAATATTACAAAAAATCAGAAAACTTTGTATCTCCATATCCCTAAAATAATGGAAAGTATCCCTAAAATTGCCCTACGTTCTCATGCATTTTCTGACTGAAATATTGTCAAGAGGATGCTGTTTAAACCACACCTTAAACAAGTAGGTCGAACCTGTAGCCTAATGCACCAGTCATTTATAACCACGGCTGCCAGCCCGATACTTTGACTTTTCATCTGCAGTTCACTGCTATAACCCCCCCACCCCCCACCCCCCCCCCCCCACATTGCGGCAGCAAACTGGTATAATGCAGTTTTACCCCCGCAGTCTGTTATGTTTTACATTCCACTGCCATGTTCGTCTAGGTATATCAAATCCCTGGAATTTCCCACGCACAGTAGAGACGATGTAAAAGGAACAGCACAGTGCATTTGCCTGGCTATCCCCCATCCTCCCCCGGGTCGTGTGTGTGTATGGGGGGCGTGGCTACAAATGACTGGTGCATATTAAACAGTTGCTATACATGAAGACTCAGCTTCAGTCTGTCAGACATGATTCATAAGTTTATTGACTTTATTTGCATTAACTGCTGGTTTCCTGTGTACATATAAAATATAGAGAAAGGCAGATATTAAATTAGACTCCTGCCCCAATAAACTAAACCCCACCTCAACATTACGTTTCTGGTTACCTGTTTTTCTAATATTGGTGCTGGAGGCCTGCAATTAGTCCAGATTTTATGAATGCAAATGTCTTCTCAAATTTGAAAAAAAGAAAAGGTAAAAAAGAAAATCAACTATCTGGCTAAGTTATTTTATTGACCTTTAGCCTCACCCAAGGGCATAGGCCCTGGAGTCAGATGCCATAAGATCCTGTTTCAAGTCCAAATGCTTTCTGAATCATAGCTGTCAAGTTATGAATTCATGAAAAACTTGCATATAAAACTGTGCTTGTGTTTAATGTGTTCTAAATTCTGGCCTCCAGCCACACCCGAGACATGGTACCTAATGTCCGATGCCACCAAATAAAAGTTATACCTCTAATGTACCAACAGCATTCTAATACGTGACTGTCCTGATAGCTCATGACGAACTTGCAGTGAAACCTAAAGGTGTACATTTCGACTCGTAGCTCCACCCCCTGGCAAGGACCCTGTGGTTTGGTGCCATGGAATAAAGGTATCCTTGGTACAAGTATGAAAGCTTTCCACAAACTAGTTGTCAAGATAGTAACTCTTGCATATAAAACTTGCATTTAAAATTATACCACTTTTTAAAGTTGTACTAGATTTAGACCTCTAACCTAATCCCCAGCCATAGGACCTGGTGTCTGATGGCATGGATTGTAAGCCAAACTTACAAGGTACCTATGCTCCAAGTATGAATGCTTTTTGATAAGTGGTACTTATGGAAAACGTTAACGCAGTAAATACCCTATTTTAAAGGTGTGATAGATATTTTAAAACCTCTAGCTCCACCCATGTGTACCAGCTAAATACCATCTATCACGCATTGTGTAATCCATTAACCCTTAGCATGCTGGATATTTTTATGTACTACCACCTCCCCAATATTTTCCCATTTATTTATCTATTTGGGAAATCGTAGCGATTGCCACAGCACATGAGACATCTGCCATGAATGTTCCTATGGTTAAAATAACTAGACTTGAGACATGTCCAATTTGGTGGGAAAAGAATTCTATTTTTGATGGTAACACGCACAACAAAATTGAATATTTGATGAAACAACTCTTTATCATCAGTTTTTTTGGGTTCAACACTAATGTGTAGCAATGAAACATAATATAATTTGCTTTAAATGTCAATTTATGAATAGATTGGTGAATCATTTAGAAAAGATTTCTCGTTGGTTTAGGATTTCAGGCATTGCTAAAATGAATGAAATTCCTTTCTGCGCTATATTCATCAAATAGACAACAGTGAACATTACATTAAGTTTAACATTATTTGATTTTAACATTTCAAATAAGCACATAATTTATGATAAAATATATTCTGCATGTTTCAAATCAAACTAAATAGATTATAATCAGTAACAGAAAAAGAAATATAATACTAATTTGAAAAGTTAAGTATTTATTAAAACGAAATAAAGAGTTCATCGATTATTTTATCTAAAAGAAAGAAAAAATCGTACTTTTGCTGCTCTAGGATTGTGTTTGTGTGTCTTTGTTTGTCTGTGTTATAATGTCATTTCCTCGTGGTACCATGAGTTGGTCTGTGATATTTGCCAGTCGGTGTCATACCTACTCATCTTTTTTGTAATTTTGAAAACAAGCGTTTCCCTATATAAGCCAATCATTTCTATTAAGTAAGTAATGACTTTATTTTATGAGGGCGACTCAACAAATTCATTAAGTGAACATTTATCCTCGTTTAGCCAAGGGTAATGCATTATGTTTCACTCCTTCCATCAAATGGGAGGAGTGAAACGGAATGCTTTTCTCAGGGTAAACGAGGGTGGTGAACAATATGAGTAGAAAGCCAACGATG